>CM026426.1:78473565-80873565 GCA_014871385.1 Ceratodon purpureus
CCAGTGAGTTCTGAACCTCGAGCTCACCCGAGCCGCCCCTTGAAGAACTTCGAACACTCTGAGAAGGCTCTCCCTCGTCTCCACCCAAGCTCACGCTCCTTACCCTCTCAGCCAGTTCCCCAGAACCACGGAGATTGTTCAGGCGTGAATGTTTCCTCGCCCTACAAGACCCACGATTCAACATCGTCGGCCTTCCAGAGCCCCGAAAACCACTTGGCATCGCCCCCGTTGGACTAGGCAGCACTGAGTCCAACCTCCCGCCCGGAGAGATCGGTTTCAGCTTCACTTGGCATGGAACGGGCAAGCCTTGCGTCTCGCACCAGTTGGCTATCAGAGCCTTCACCGTGTAATTCGGAATCAGGCTCGTGTGAGATAGCTTCTGGTGGGTTTTCGGGCACCGTGTGTGCCCTTCCCCAAGCCAGTGCTGGATATATAATCTTTCGTAGGTCTGACCGGACGCTACAATTACCGGATCTGCCATCAGTTCCCCCGAAAGAGGACATCGGAAGTCGGCAGGGATTTCGAGTCCTTCCGGCGCTGCTACTACTTCCAACAGATCACTCATCTTATTCACCAATTGCAGTGCTCGATCGATCAGCTCCTCCTCTGATTTGTCCTCCTCCGCCCTTGCTTCCTCCCTCTCCTTTTCCAAGGCCTGCGACCACACACCATACTTAAGACCTGGATTTCGACGCGACTCCCAAAACACCAGAAGGGCCACTCGCAGAATCTACATCCCTCTCATCAAACCCACCTTTATCTCTTCCATGATGGTATCCTTCGATTGCAGATCGAGCCTCTCGGCGACCCTCTCCAATGCTTCCTTTCCGGCTTTATACTCTTCCCTCTGGTCTCTTAAAAGAGCTTCCACATCTTGCCCTAGACGCTCCTCGGTAGGATCCGCAAGATACTTTGATCTTCTCAGCTCGCGGGTCACGAGCTCCACCTACATCATAATGTTGTCACATGAGTATTGAAGATGCCCAACTCCTACAACTTAAACAAACTATGATATATTTCAGATGCAGAGACCCCATTTATAACTGGGGGAACGATGCTACAAAAATAGTGTTAGCACATGACTTCTTTACGAAACTCTATTGATAGAGACATGACCGGATATGTTGCTGTTCAAAGGTCCCTTTGATTCTCATTCTCATATTCGTGCCCGTTCGGCACACTAAAAACATCCAGTTGCAGAAATAGGCACAACTTATATATGTTCAGGATTCCCGACATCATTAGACCTTCCCTTACACCCTGCACACATTCAATCACCTACTAAAAGCCGAACCGCAGCCGAAAAGCGCTTGTACCTTTGAGCGGAGATCATCTGAAACTTGCGGCGACATCAGAGGCAAGCTGTTCAGAGACCGATCGATTTCCAAAGTCATCACCTCAAACATGCTCAGCAGTTTCTGGGACCGAAGATTCTGCACATTCAGTGGGCATGCTTCGTGAGCTCGGGCGAAACCACTCGTTGTGTGCAGACAGCAGGCATTAAGGACCAAATTCTTCACACAGACACAAAAAGGTGCAACTAGTGCTACTAAATTTTCCAAACGCAGCTGCCATGCCATATCGTCACCCGAATTTTTAGACGGAACCGGATAGATTGGAGTAGATATTATTACAACGTCTCACATCAAATCCCGAAATTCAGACCCTCAGCCACACTCCACTCCTGAACAATCTTCTAAGCCATAATTGCATTCTAAAACAACCATGTGTCAACTCATCTACAGCAGGTATTGTACCGCCGGAGAAGAGGTTGTTGCAACTAAATCTTTCAGCCCTGCACACAGCCTCACCAGGGATCAATACCTGCTGTAGATGCATGTGAGCTCTTCAGATTCAGACTAAACTGTGGATCAAGAAAAGTTAGGGAAAAGGACGTGCAAAACATTCTGGAATCCGCATCACTGTGGCTCGGATCTTGGACTAATAAGCTACTTGAAATCTCCTGTGTATCAGGTCCGTCTTCTAAGGTCCTCGAAGTGAGCATGGACCAACCAGGTATCAGTGCGTCTAGTGTGATAATGCCCTGCATAGATAGAGAAGAAAAACCTACATTCCGAAACCGGATTATTCGTGTATTCGGCCTGGCGGATGGAGGAAGCTCATTGCGGTGTTCCGACAAAAATGTCTCCACCTTTTAAATCCGGGGACCCTAAATTCCCTTCAATGGTCAAACTAGAACACTCCTGCACGGAAACTGTTCTCAACCTGAAAAAAAATAAAAAAAATAAAAAAAACCCGATAGGCTACAGATATATCACCAGTGCAGGATCACGAACATTGAATGGCATCTAGAGTAACCGACTACTGATCCCAGCTAAGTGCTTCGTCCCCATACCAAATCTGAAGTTACTTACCCGGAAGAGGCTCCATTTCCTACCATGGAAGCGCCAGCCACAACCACCGACATTGGCGTTCAAGGAAAACCAGCTCGCTCAGATTTTGCATTCTCCTACCACATGATACATATACCGCGAGACAGTACTCTTAAGTCACCTCCGAGTTCTGACGTACTGAAACAGTATTCGGTGACCGATTATTCATCACCAACGGCCCTGTCACCTTGACAGAATCACTTAAGCCCTCAGCTAAACGAAACACACACCCCACAATGCGCACTGTCTGCAGATGCCTAATAACCAAAGAACACCACAACGGCTCCCACGACCTATTCCGCTTCCTCAGAACGCAACCTCAGATGCGGCTCCCGACAGAATTCTCCCACAGTCCCGAAATCCGCTTCTCCACCCGATTAAGCTCCACTAATCCCCAAACTGTCAACTGTCGGTAACCAAATTCCCGCCCCAAGCTCCCTCGCAACTCCATCCTCCGATCCAAACCCCGAACCCCCACTCCGCCCATGCAAACCCCTCGCCTTCCTCCCGCAAAACAACCGTAGCGTCATAGCACAAACCACGCCTAGGACATTACAACCAACTCCCAGCCGACACTAACAAAACACACTCACCAAATAAACTTTACTCCCGCGCGAGCCACAACGCTCCAGCAGCTCCCGCGCCTTCACGACCACCCCCTCCACAGCCTGAAACTCCGCCCCCGCCACCAGCGCCTTACAGTCGCGAACCTCCTCCAGCAGCGGCTGCAAACGCTTCAACCGGTCCGCAAGCGTGGCGCAGTTGGCGCGCGCCCCCGCTACCCTCTCCCCGCCATCGCCGCTAGATTTACTATTCTCCTCCCAGTGGATCCCCATGCGCACTACTGCACTCGGCGCCGGCGTGGCCGAGCTCTCCATGGACCACCAGCAGCGCGAGCACCCAAGCTCGCTTTTTCTCTCCCTCTCCCTCTCCCTCTACACCAAGCTCGCCTCCTTCCTACATCACGCCTCGTCCCTCGATCGCTTCACCCCGCCTCTCGCTACGCCTCGCGTTTCCTTCCGCTCTCTCACCTCCTGATCATTGCAATGTTAACAGCTTCTCAAGCGTGCATGCCAAGGAGCTTCGGAAGTCGGACGAAGTCAGGGGACGGAGCATCTTTCCGTTGGACGAACAGGGACAGCTCCGACAGAGCGGGGTTTCGTGGGGCGAGCAATCGTTAGAGGGGATTGGAGGCGCGAACTGTTCGTTGGTTTTAACCGGTAGTTCGGGAGTGCTTCACCGTGCACTCCGGGCCACCACAGCACCTGATTGCGGCCCCTCTTCGCCTCCCGGCCCCGCCACGAACTCTTCGCCTCCCAGCCACCTCTTCTCTCCCTATCACCCCTTTTCTACAAAAAAAATTAATTTTTTATGGGACCTCTAAGGGGCGCCTATGCTCCCAACATTGGGAACACAGACGTTTCCAGAGATCCCAACAAATGTAACGCCAGATCTCCAAGAGTGTGCCCACGGAGACCAAGGTTCGACTCCCGTTGGCCACATGCGTTGCACAGAACATGCTCCCGTCTTGTTCTCTACATCTCCTACAGAACTTATGTTGCTAGTTTGAGAGTTTACTGTCTCAACTTCTCTTGCAGTCGATGATTGGGAAACGGACAATTTTTCATGCCAGGGGTGCCGCCAGGTACCTTTGCTTGAGAATCCCAGCAATCAAAAGTTTGTGCAATGACTGGGTGGTGAGTGTCGACTTCAGCTTGGGGTAATTAGGGGATTATGGTGGTTTTGTGAGGACGATATACTTTGTGGCAGAGATCATGCCATTTCGTTTTTGATCATCATTTAATTATGAGTATAAAGGGATGATACAAACACAGGAAATTCTCTACGTATATTTATAGAGTGCGGGATTTTCTTCAATGAGTTGATGCTTGATCATGTGACGTTCTCTCGCAGCCTGTGTCTTCAAAGCCAATTTGGTTTGTGCTATTGTGCTCTGCAGTACGCTCTATTTCTTTATAAAAGATTCACGAAACTATGCATAGAAATAAGTCGGCAAAACTAATGTAACTAACTTCCTTCTGAATCCATGTAGGGCTCCTTAATATGATGCTTTATTCAAATGTGACTTGAACGTATCATTTTTTAGGTAAAAAGACTAATGAAAATACATGCCTAAAATGAGACTTCCAAACATTTACCGAGGAAAAAAAAAGTGATCATGAGTCAAGCTAGTTTGAACTTTGAAGTACTTCAAAGTTAGATGGGGAGCAACATAAATTAAGGGAGACTGGGCTGAGAAATCAATGAATGGCCAGAGAATTCATACTTGGCTGCCACTTAGACAAAACAAGTGCTATTTAACAGTGATCTTCAATTCAAATAGCAGTCTCTACACCCTTCTATTTTCTTCTTGACTTAGTCTTTATTGAACCCTCCTTAGATTTTTGTAAGTCAAATTTTTTTGCAAATATTTATATCTGCAATATTTTTAGTCAAACAAAGCATCACTTCACTTTATCCCTACCTTAAATATCATTTCAATAAATAAATATTAAATCATGATTTATAGTAAAAGTAATAGGAGTGATATACACTACCTTGAAGACAAGTAGACATTTGGTCTACTCTTAGCAAAAATTTTAAAAAGAAACTAATGAATGTACTCTAACTTTTATGGTAAATCAAAGTAAAATAAACATTAATTATAGTCTAGAAGTATGTTTTTATTTATATGAATTCTAATTATAGATTTAGACCTCAATTAATTACTTTACATTGTTCTATATATTTATGAAATTATATAAAATATAACCATTGTTTTTATATTTAATTAATAATACATATTGATTGTATATATATTAGAATATATTTTTCTATATAATTTGGTTGAATTCATTAGTATGGAGTCAAACAAAAAACCTAAACTAAGTTATGATTTTAGAGTCATAAATTGTTTTTTCGATAGATGGAGTGATTATAAAAAATTAGTGGAATACCTTCCAAATCCTTACAAATTTCATTCAAATAAGGTTGTTGATTGGTGCTTCGATAAATTGGATGTTGAAATTCAAGCAATCATTGAAGAAGGAAGAAGATTGAAGGTGGAGCAAGGTAACTTCTAGTTGATGTTCCTAATTCAAGACAAAAATCTCAAAGTGCCTTCTCAGACCTTGAGTTGAATGAAAATCTTGTTCTAGAGCCTAGTAAGTGATATCTTTCTTGTTTTTTTCTGTTATAAAAATAACTAAAATTTAATTAAGTTATTTATAATTTTTTTTGATATATAATTGGATAGTTTGATTCTCTATTTCTTTTATGAACAAACTTGCATTGTTAATTTTATTTTTCTATTTTATCTATACATAATTCAATTATAACATGAAAAGTACTAACTACTTATTTATACTGATTATGATTTAGAAGAAATTTTTGAGGAATTCAATTATAAGCCTTTGTCAAAATATGCATTTGTGAAGGCATCATGTATTGAAAATTTTATTACACATTTTAAGGCGTATTTGTCCAACATGTTCGGAATTTTGTTGAGCTGAAGTACATAATCGGAACATGAGTTAGAATGTGCATCTTAAATGTATCAATGGACACTAATTCCTATGGCCATTTGCAAGTTCCCACGATTACTCCAATGTCCTTAAATTAATGCATATGGCATATAATGCAGCATTAAATACTGGAATGAAATACAAACAATTTGGGGAATTTTTCAGAGAAATGGATTTTTACATGCCAAGAAAAAGCCATTTTTATAAATTTCAAAAACAATGGATACATGCACCATCAAATGTATGGAAAGTTGAAAAAAGAAAATTGTAGAATTAACTAAAAACGAATGGACAACCGATTCTTGCATACTTAGATGCTAGATAGGATTCTACCATATTTGCTTATCATGGTACTGTTGTTGTGATACATGCAATAACGGGACATGTATTAGAAGTCTGCACTATGATAAAAAAAGAGGTTGGCAACTCATGGAAAATTGAAGATCAAGCAACAAAGAAGGCTTTGAAAACATTGTTACAAGCAGAGGTGAAGATTGTTGAGGTAGTATATAATGATGAACGCACTGTGGATGGCATTCTAGACAACTTTGGAATAATACCTCAAAAAGATTTGTGGCACAAGTGTAAGCACCTCTTTAAAAAATTGCAAAAGGAATTAGTAGACAAAGTTACTTAACGATCAAGCCTCAAACAAGTTCAAGACTACAACACATATACTGGAACAAATAAAGTCCTCAAAGAGTGGCTTAAGGAGTGGTCTAATAATAGCCCAATACATGAGCGTTTATTTAATATACCAAGGATGAAACATCAAGACTTAGTGAATACCATTGCAAAAAAGTTAGAAATACTTTATGAAGCAATTTGAAGTTCTACATCGAGTTCAAAGCCTTCAAAATTTGCTTATCCAGAGTTAAGACATCATGATATACCATCCAAAATCAAAAGTTCGGTTTACTATTGTTGTAGATTGACTCAAGCTAGCGGTAATGAAGATGTGGAGCACATATGTTGACATATATGCAATGCAACTGACCATTAGGCCGGTGATCATAGTATTTGTGAAAAATTTGTCAACTCAAAATGTGTATTGCAAAAGTGGGGTCCTGAAAGAGCTAAGTATGATTTAAATGGGAAAACATACATTGCACAACGAAATTGGTTGGCCTAAAACATCAAAGAGCAGAGTTTAAAGTACTATACTTGGGCCCGAGAAAATTACTTAAGTAAATCATTTCATAGCCTCATAAACAAGTACGCAACCAAACGTATCCATTTTGAGGTAACTTATGAAGCAAGGATGGCATGTGCAGCTTTTAATTAGAATGAAAATCGAGCAAGAAAGTGTTTGAAGAATTTGAGCACCAAACCTTCTCAAGATTCAATTCGTGAGCGTCGAGCTCATAAGAACATATTATCTCAGACGACATATCATTGGAAAGACAATGTATGGCAAATACTTCGTGATCTTGAAAAGAAAGAAGTACAATATTCTGCGGAGACAAGTATTAATGAGATTGCCACTACATTTAGGAAAACAAATATTACTGAAATTGCTACTCCGATTGAAACATCACCAAAGAGATTGGTGGGGGCACGAAATACCCATAAAGAATCACATCATAGCTCCACTACTTTAAGTCTAAAGATAAATGGGTTTTGGTTTTCTTTGTGTATTGGGGTCTGGTTATCTAGGTTATCGATTTTATAAAAGATCATGACAAGGTTTCATTGTTTAAATCATTTAGTATCTTCAATCAAAATATGTTGTATAAGGTTTTTTTCTTGAATTTTTATTCCATTTAATTTTGTGGAGCAGTCAGTATTATTCAATTTAATCAATTGATTTTTTTTTAATCAAATGTACAATAGAATGCATCGCAGTTTACATTTATATTGTAGCAGTCCACCAGAAAACATGTATCCCGCTAGAATGTATGGATCTCTACATTTGGTGTTGAAATTCAGCGAGTTCCACCTCTTGCTATCAGTTCAAAATCCGCACTACACAGAGACAATGAGAGAGGATTGTAGTTGCTCCAGCATAATTGTAAGGAGCTTATACAACTTGACCTTCATATTCTCCATCGCTCAACGGATGTGAGAGAAGAACCTCAGGCCTCGTGTTAGCTCCACTGATACTTGTGTCTGACCGGGATAGAGTTATACAACAATGACTTGTATTAGGATTCATGAGAAGCGAAGGTCAAAAACATGCTTTCAAACATTTCAAAGCATAAGGAAAGCGCTAATGCAAGAATGACATTGTTTTCTCAATGGCATTGACAGTGCTAAAGCAGATTCAGGGTTGAGAATTTTATGAAAATTAACAACCATGTGTGCTACCACTACTAGAAACCATGTCGTTTTTCCCTTACTATATCAAGCAATTTTGAAGTTGATAAGTGAATAGCGTCACATAAGACAAGAAAAAGTGACCTTTTCACTAGTACAAAACCTGGCTGTAACGTAACTATGATGATAAATGGATGAATGAAATCTTCTAATCACATGTGGCAGTGTGTAAACAAAAGATGAAAGGAGTTAGATAGCTCCCAATTGGGGATGGATGGATTGGAGCCAAACAACTCTAGATTGAGAACATGTGCACTGGAGTTAGACAGATCTATATTTAGTGTATTGGAGTCAGACCACTCCAAGATTGAGAACATGTGCACTGGAGTTAGACAACTCAAGATGAGGTACACTAGAATTAGACCACTGATGGTAATGAATTATCTTTACTCCAGATATAGGAGTAAGAAGATAAAGAGATCCAGAAGAGTCTTTGAGTTAAAGGGATTGAAGGATCTAGAATGATCTATGGATTATCTTTATTCCAGATTTAGGAGTAAAGGAGATAGAATGATTTATGAATAGGCTAGACTCTGGGACATAGTCTGAGATAGGCTCTAGTTCTTTCTGGGAAAGAACTAGTATATAAAGGCTTGGGGGTGAGAAGGTGAAACACTTCTTTGGTGATCACTTCTCTATGGTTGGGTGGTGAGCCTTCAGTCAATATATTTTGATCTTTGTAGTTCTATTGTAGTTTATTGAGTTTTTATCTTTCCCTTGTCGTATTTGTCTTTTTGTTTGAGAGTTGGTGGCAAACCTCTTGAGAGGTTTGTTACACTAGCTTTTTCTCGCGAGGGTTATCGGACTTTTCAATTCTCTTTCCACTCGGAGTGAAACTGTGCAACTCTGCATTTGCGGGCCCGAAAGATCGACCCATCACTACCATTTGCGCCAAATGTTGCGTTCCCCACACTCGGTATGCGTTCTATGTCGCGGTGGCACGAGCACTTCTAACCCCAGAAGTGGAGATTTGACCTAGTGATTCAAACTCCACCTTCCGAAACTCACTTTTACCCGAGGGGTGGGTGCTGGAGGATGGAATTTATATCAGTTTTAGCTGGGTTGTTCCTTCAGCGCAGTCTTACTGCAAGGTCTTCAAGTTGAATGTGGGACTCATGCTGATACTTCCCAAGTTTTTGTAGAACTAGGCAGCGTCTCCTTAGATCCCAAGGTGATTACTGTGTAAATCTAAGGTTTAGGGTTACGAGTGTTTCACCTACTTACCCGTGGTTTTAACAATTCCAAAGCACAACAAGCAATGTTTCCTTAACAACACCATAAATGAGATGATTGTGAATTGAAAACATGCAAAACATACGGCTTACAGAACTGTGCAAAGTTGTTTTTCCAAACACGTATTTTTTTCATACAATTAGATTCAGAGCAACAACATTGAGTTCGGAATCTCCTGTGCTGTTGCAAATTCTAAGTCTAAATTGAATTCTAGAGCGTAAGTCATTGAAAAAAGGCTGTATCTTCGATTTCCACCTGTAATTTTCACCGTCCTTGTGTTGAGACTCTTGCTAAAAATATCTATATTTACATCAAACGGAGTACGCTTCAACGCTCTACAAAATCCGGCTGTCTGTAACCCAATTACATCATATCATCACAAACAAGCGGCATGTATCCATAGATTCGACAAGCTATCAAAATTCTATCTCCTGCACACCGCACATCAGTTTACAGTCTGCCTACTCCCTACATTGTTCCATTCTCTACGAATAACGATGGTCATTGTCAATTGTGAAGGGGAAGTTGCAGTTGCGCTTGTTGCAGGGGCAGTGCAAGCCAGCATCCAAAAACGCCGAATCCTCTGATGTGTCCTCACGTCCCAGTTCACGAAACAGCCGCTCAGCGTGTTCGTCAATGTCCTCGGTCCACACAAACATGACTCTGCCAAGGGTAGCGATCTCGCTCTTCAAGAGGCGGATTGCAATTGCTTGAGTTCTCGTCTGTGCCCACTCACTATAGCTCTGCTTTTCCACGTCCTGCATTCGGCAAAGAGCTTGAAGCTCGTCGTGTCGAACCCCATGCTACCCCAAGTGACTCTGCAAATGCTTTGAATCGGCAAGTTCCAGCTCGTATTGTCTCTTAAAGTGTTCCGCGCGGAGCTCTTGGAGCTTCAATGCAGCAATGCCCATCTTCAAGTTGGCCTGAAGCTCCTGCACCTTCTCCATCGCAATACCCTTCTAGATTTTAGAAAGCACGTACTCCTTGCAGGACTCCAGTGTCAGAGCAACGGGCCCTCCTACTCCAGCACCTGGAGAAGATGTGCCTTCGTCAAGTACTGTCAATCGATACAAGAGGAAACTCGCTTTAACATCGTCAATGACATAACATCGTGATGCTAAATGAAACTTTAAAGTACAAAGTAACTATTTTATCATATGAACTCACATGTTCGATTCTGCTTGAGGTTCCGGTGTACCATGGACGACTTCAAGGGTTAAACGTCAGCACTGATTTGCAGATCTCCATGTCTATCCGTTGGAGAGTCCTCGCTTCTTGTATTGATACGGTCGCGGCTGTCTCCATTCAGCACTTCACTCTCTGCCGCCACCGTCAGCGGGGACGGGTTCAAACTCATCCCGCGGACTAACACATGCAGATCCGGTTTAGCTTCGTTGGCGTCCTCTTCCATATTCACAACCGCTAGTGCATTCAAACAAAAAGCCATTGTTGTGTGGATGTCATAACCTTTGAATGTGATATACTATATCACAGTAGCTTCCCAAATGTACAACATGAACACATTTTAAATCACCGATCACTCTTATGTGTGCTTCAACAGGTCCCATTCAATTACAAAAAGAAGGACGTCTTATACTCAGCATTAATGATGAAGCCGTCGCCCGCTGACTCTGGCTGCTTCCCGTGTAAAGGCTTACACTTGATGGGACAACCATCAAAGCAAGTGCACACATGTGGTTCTATGGAGGCCACATCCGTGTGCTCTCACGCGTCCTTTGCCACTGCCGTACGGGGTTCCTCTTCCTCCATGATATCCGTGGCTGCCGTATGGGGTCCACTTTCCTCCAGATTCTCCTTGCCAACATCTCGAAGCGTCCTTATTATATGTTAGTATAATATTCAATGTACCAAATAAGGGTTACGGAGGAGGTTTATCATGTACCTGGAATCTCCATGGATTGGATAGCATCCGGTACCCCTTGCTCGGGTTGTACAACCGGCTGTACGTGTACCTTCTCCAGACGGCCCACGTTGTCTTTGCTCGGGCGGTAGAGAACGTTGACCTCCCAATCTCAAGGGCTGCCCTCCTCGCCTTCGCTTTCGCTGACCACTTCATTTTTAGGCCAGTCTTCGGGAGGTGTCATTTTCCGCAGGTCTTCCATCAAAACAAACTGAAACGGTTTACCTCGGCGAGTGAGGTGCGTCGCACTATGCGATTTTTTTCCCAGATGAGCCATATCCCCGGTGCCTCTATGTGTCATTTTTTGAGCGTAGGCGGCCCAATCCACCACATGCCCGTTCCTCTCCGCGAGCAATCCCCTCCTAAAGTGGTGTGGGATCGCATTTGATGCTCGATTGGTCTCTGAAATACTCCCTGGTATAGCGCCTTCACTCGACGGACCATCCTCGGCGACACGCGTCTCTTGTAACAGGGCACGTTGTGTTGATTTTTTAGCCTCCAGAAAGCCACGTACTCCGCCTCGGAGCAGTGTTCATTCCCCAAGTCTGTCCCCGGGATAACGTCATGGCGATTTAGGCCCTTCTTCACATGGAACCACCACACAGACCCTTCGCTCCTATCTTCGAAATTCTTTGACGCTGTGGTAGGTGATGCGGTTTGAACCGATGCTTGAACTCAAGATCTCCTTTGCGTGCAAACCATCTTGCTCTCTACAATTTTTTTTGGCACCCAAAACAACGGAGTCAAAAGATGTGATACATTATCAAATTCGAGATACGCGTAAAGGAAAACGCAGTTCCCCTCGTACAAAAAAGTCCACTTCCTGCCCTATTAAGCGACAATGCTATGATTAACCGGTCCAATTGTCATTCATAAGACAGAACCCACCCTCTTTTGCACTGCTACGGAGGTCGACGACTATGATAAAACACTTACTTACGAGAAATACCGTATGACCTTCAGAAATCTCATTTCAAGTGAACTCCAAACCAATCCTCGGTTACTGCGTGAGACCCTCGTACATGGTCTGACTGTGCGGGCCGCAAGGTGGTCCGCTTTTACTCCGTGCCGATGTTGTAGGTTTTCCCTAGCGTCTTCCACGGCTGTATCGCGACTTTGATTCAAGTGAACTCCAGGCTCTACTTCAAGTACAAGCTGATGGCATCTCTCCAATTGAGATAGCGAGAAATGTGGAGGAAACGAGCGCCACTACATCTGTAAGCAGGAGACCAGCATACACACACAACCGTCAGAGCTAAATCCAGTTCACACACCCATCGCAATCGACTCTTCTAAGTACTATAAGCCGGTTACATTGAGCGATATGCAGCCTTCACTTATAAATTGCGAAACCACATCTATACTAGCCGACGAGACTACATTTGGAGCATACTTACATCACTTACTCAAACCAGATTCGAAGGCTTCACTCTAGCACAAAATTGCGACATTGAATTACATCCGGGAGGCAGTATTACACAAGGAACTTGGAGCGTGGTGGGCGTGAACTTACCTTCTTACAGCATTGCGGCGTGGCGGCGAGGCTCCTACACAGGTTTCTACCCCTCCTACTTCCGACCCACAACACTTGCTAATGTTGCTATCTCTCCCTGTAAAACCTCTCACGTAAAACACAGAATTCTCGCC
Organism: Ceratodon purpureus; assembly: GCA_014871385.1. Lineage (NCBI taxonomy): Eukaryota > Viridiplantae > Streptophyta > Bryopsida > Pseudoditrichales > Ditrichaceae > Ceratodon > Ceratodon purpureus. Next base: position 78,486,600 of record CM026426.1, read on the forward strand.
TGGATGCCAAAGAATGCGCTTCTCTAGAAGCTTTGGACGACTTATATAGCACACACAAAGGGGAGAACTAATTGAAATGTTGGCCGCCACCTTCTTCCCTTGTTCTAATCCCACTCCGCCACCAACCTCCTCTCACTCATTACCATGAGCCTCAATGTCCAAATCCAAATCATATGACACAGAGTATACGAGAGTGTGGAGTGCTAATCGATGCCCATGATTTCTCAGCCGTCATCCACCCATCAGTCAAATCCGCGACCGTAGGCACTCAAACCTGTTTAACTTAGCATCCCTATAATGTACGCCTTCGTGTACATTCGATTCCCAGATGTGCATCCTCTGTTCATTTTAAATATGTGGGACGGGATACAGTCCATGTGCTACTACTGTCAAGGCATCACATCGGGTTCTAGTAATTATTGTCCCATGCATGGGGAGCTATATGGACACATGACATGCGAATGGGATTATTTCTCATGACATTACCATGTTGCATATGGAACACTGCACTTCATCATCCATACGGACTCTTTCATATGTCACGACTGTCTCGTCAACAAGGATGCGTAAATCATCCTTCATACATAATGACAAGTACTTGCCCATACCTCCTACATGTAGGCTACTATAAAAATTAACGGGGGTATTACATATTTTTAGAGGATCGCAAACACTGGTTACAGAGGAACTGAACGCACACCTACGAAGCATCCACATATTATCTAACCCGGGAATGTCATCAGTATTTTTTGCCTGTTCAAGTAGAGTTAATGGATACAAATACCTCTGAACTCATGTCTGCATCAAGGCATATGTAGAACAACATATACGGTACAGAATTGGATTTTGTTAAGTCCTCCAGGAAGCCAGACCAATAATAAGTTAATTAGAACGTTTGAAACAAATTAAAATACATCCACATTGGATTAAAAAAGGAAAAAAGAGAATGGGATATAAATGCCCCGGAAAAATAGTGTCATGTCTCATATACGCTGTAGTATCAATAAGAAAACATAAAAAACATTACCAGAATTTTAGACCACTCTTGATAACATCCCACATTCCATATAGCCTAAAGGTAAGCTATATGTCATTCAAACAGAATAAGCCTGCAAAGTTCTCTACTTACAGCAACAGTACATATACAAATGTACCACATTAAGAAATTAAAAGTGATTAACCCAATCATCACCTTTTCCATAAAATGCTCTTCAAGATACCACTAATCATATATACTGTACCAATAAACAAAACTGTTCCTTCAGTACATATTGTCCTGCCTCTTTCTCCTTCAGTACATATTGCCATGACTTATTGCACTATAGTGACAGTGATTACTTAAGTGCAATCTGAATCTATGATGTGTTTCTTTTTTATAAACTTTGAGAACAGTATCTGACCGGGACAAAACCATCGTAAGCAATATCCTCTTTTGGGCTAGAAAATGTTTGAAAAAAAATTCTTTATACAAACAGGTCAACATCTCGATGTCCTTTCATTATTCCATTACTGACATCGGTCACGTTATGTGATAGAATATATTCCTAGATAGTATTACAACAGCATATGGGCATACGAGACTCAGTATCGGGAAAGCACATTCATCGGTTAGATATCATAACATATCAAAGGAATACCAGTGGTAGGATAGCTTAACATTCTAGCTAGAGGGTGTTGGAGATTGAAATTGAAGCGAGGACTGTTGGTCATTTAGAACCGGTCTTATGAGAACTCACCTGATTCTGTAGTGACCGTGTGAGACATCAATGTGGGTGCACAATGAGAGCATTCTATATTCTCTGCATTTGGAAAACCTGTCCATCACTGCAAGAGGCATGAAATCACAGCTCCTTTCAACCCCAAAATTAGCATTTGACCATTACAGTATATATGTAAATCCGTAATATTTATAATACTTATTTATTACATAGTGTGATTTTGCATTACTGAAATCATCAACGTTGAGTTAAGTGCGTACTCAGTACCCAACCAATCGAGTTCTGAAGTGAGGGTGCTATGGACTGAAGTAGTCGGTTAGCCACCAAAATATCACATGCCCTCCTCCATGTATGGTGCTTTACACGTTGCGCTATTGGTTTGGATGTCACGGGGGGGTGTAAACAGTTACTCTAACCTAGGATGACTACACCAGAATCATCTTCACCGTGTGAGGATATAAATCTATCCTCGCTCGAGATTTCCCCTGTGGGATTCCTGTTCCGTAAGTCACATTCTTCGACTTCGAGTTTATCTTTCCATATGTTCCCTGACCCTACACACTCACAGTCGACAACTTTCGAAGGCTTGTACCGTGGCAGATGCCTACACCATCTACGCTTAGCTCGCACACGGGCGACCAAAGGCAATGGTAGGGTCAAGCGTGGAAGCTTGCACTTGCAATGTGGGAGAACTATCCATCGCAAAGCAGTGCAATACACGCACCTACAGGAATTGCAACGGTGTCTGTGGTTTCACCCATTGCATACGGAAGTAGCATCCCTCGGGTATTGGAACCTATTTGATGCGCCCAAACGTGCTACACCTTCACTTGGCTGTTCATACCATGCCCCAGATAAATTGTATCATACGTTTCTCAAAACAGATCTTATCCAATGCTATATCATTATCCCTCTACACTGTCGACGAAATCACATGGAACTTAATGCAATTGTACTTTTAGAGTTGGATGAATTGAAATTACGTGTTTTTGGAGATTCACATTCCCCTTTTGTCCATAAGGTAGGGGAATTCCATTGTCCTCTCGCATGGAGACTACACAGCCTGACATTTCGTGAAATCACCGGCAAAGCAAATCCGTGGACAAGTAATCTGCACTTCCCCATGCACTAACTCATTCCAGACCTCGAATATATCCACATTGTGGATGGAGTGAAATCATTTTAAGTCGTGACAAGCAAGTGTACTTCTGCATCAGAAATTGAACATGGGTGGAGGCGACCTATTAGAGATGGATAGCAAACCTGCATCAAGGGAATAGACTATTGGTGTTTGACGTTCATGTGACGACCTCTGAAGCCGTCCGGTTACAGTGCACATTCAAGGTACTCGGGTTCAGTTCAAGGTTATGGCCTCTCTATTCACCGGTAATGACTGGTTTTTGCACCGCAGTAACGGAACATACTATATCCGAACAATAGTTGTACCAATAGAGGCAGTCCGCTTCCACATCTCATACTCCATCCAATGTTATAGGACCACACACTTCATATGTCCACCTCATCGTTTTCAGTGTTGGGCCACTTCAGGTCTGCTTGCCAATTCCGGTTCCCATTGATGGATGTACAGTACGCTAATGTAAAGCGGCTAGCTAACACAAGCAATGACAGCCTGAGAGCGATGTAATATACCACGGCAAATGTCTCGTAGAACTTTCTGCACACGTCTCGGAAATCAGTGATATGTAATAGGAATGGCGACAAAGAAACCTCCGCAAACGGTGACTCCGTGGCACCTCACCAGCATCCGCCATCTGCAAAAACTTTGATCACTTGTTAGCGCCGAAGACTCGGTCGAGTATATAACTCGAAGTCATTACATTAATTGAATTTACGTCAAATACAACTATTGACACTCAGTAAATGCAGCATACAGAAATGGGATACACAATATAGCACGTAACAGAGACAACGCCTCATTCATTTGGTCGAGTTTGACATATGCAATGATTCACAATATGAGGCAAAAAGCCACTTTTTGGTGGCCTAGGATAGCATGAACTGATTCGGACATAAACCGCAAACACGCTGTTGGGAATCGATGTTAAACTATGAGGTCCTTGCGGCTTATACTGTCTCACGGTTCATATAGTGTAGCATACTACGTATGACTGCTCCGCAGTGGACGTGTACCTAAAACTTAGCACCAATTTCTGCCTCTGCTACTGCTGCAAACATACTGAATCTCAGTATCGGATGTCTGGAACGGCCACGAAGTCCTCTTGTGTGTCCTCCATGCCATCCTCGACATCATCGTCGTCGTCGTCATCGACGTGGTCAATATCTGTGAAAGCATCATTATTGCCCTCGGGCTCTCTATTTGCCTTTACTGACGCAACATCTCGTACGGGCACGTTAACGTTGTTGTGGCCTCGCATGTTTCCGTCCTCAGGTCGGTCGCCATTGCGATCATCAAAAGTGAGAGGGGATAATAGCCTTGGGGCGCTTATAAAGGTCTCGTTGGAGTCGTCCTCAACCCTTCTGGAACAGGGTTCCTTCTGGAGAACCACCATCCACTGGGGATTCTCGTGGTCCGTGGACAAAAAACCTACAACATACACCGGAGAACAGTTAGAGAAAATAGCACGACGCAATTACAAACGAAGACAGAGGTTCGTGACATGCAATAGAAAAATGAAATGGATCGTTGGAGAGGTAGAGGTAGAGCGAATGCAATCACCTGTGAAGCATGAACATGTAGGATGTAAGGTTCAGCACGAGGTCCCTGGTAGATGCACTACAATAGGTCCGGGATCCTGGGAGTCGAAGGGGGGTCTTCCTGGGAGTTGACTTCCTAGGAGCGAGTTGAATCGAGGAAGACGGTAAGCTTCAGACAATCAGAGTCGTCTGGTTTTAAATCCTTACCCCGATGTCACTCCCGGGAGCGTACTAACTGACTGTTCATTTACTTCTGACCTTGCTTTGATGTGCTGGCAGCCGTCCGTGTAAGCTACAATACTTACCCACCTATTTTACGCTGTCCTCAATGTAAATAATTTTTTACCGTAGTTCACATCCATGCATAACGAGTCCGTAATCAACAAGTGTCTGTCTGTACAGCTTGAAGTCCTAGGACAACTGAAACTCCCGGGAACAAAGTAGGCAGGGCTGTCAGTACACCTTCGCCCTAGATTTAACCCCATCAAACATAAAAAGTACTCTAATATTTTGCAATATGTTCTTGAAAGAATCAAAATCCAATGTCCCAGTGTATCCAATACTAAACACAGTGCAATCACATAAGCTCACAAAGGGCTTACATTTTCAGATCATCTTCATAACATTGCTCGACATAGTTAGACACAGAGCCGGTTGACTCTAATCACAGTAAGTTGAATACTAAACACGCAAGAAAACAAAACAAAAGCTCTCGCATTAACAACAAGTGACTCTGACCTGGCAGTAGTTGAACTACCAGAGCGTCGCACGAAAACGTGAACTTATTGTTTCCTACATAATTATAATCTGTCTAATGGGATAACTATGTAGAGATGTGAAAAAACAAAAAAAAAGTTTAAAAAATTAAAAAAACCATGGACTGATTTATCACTCCAGAAAATGCTGGAGTACAGCGTATTGTAATATCCTGTAAATGCCGTAAGGTTCAGTATTCATGGTTGATTGGAGATTACCCGAAGTGAGTATTTGTTGCATCCTGCCTTGGTATTTTTTTGCGACCATGGAGTCTTCCTCTACAGAGGGGGTACCTTGATCTATGTGATGAAGGAGTCTCCGTTGTCCCCGTCACTATCAGTTGGAGATGGCGACCTGTCCGGAGATCCAGTGAAGTTGAAACGTGTTCCGCTCCATTTCGGTGGCGAACTAATGTTATGAGTCGAGGTCGACGATCCTTCTCCTTCCACCAAACCGCTGTCAGTCTGCCACTGTTCAAACTTGGATGGGTTGTTGGGCTCCCTGAGAGATCAGACGATTGATTCCAATATGTAAGTGTCAGTCGCCGTCATTGCACTCTCCTCTGTATTGTCTCTCTCGGAGTTGTCATTCGCTGTAGGAGGCGGCCTCTGCAGTGGTTCATACATTTCTGCGTCGTTGATATCTTTGTATGCTTGAACATCCTCATTTTTAATCGACGCAATAACATCCCCTGGAACAATGGCAGTCCCTGGTTTGCACTCTTCCTCGCCGACGTTCTTGTAATGGGTCCTGTCTGTGTCTCCTTCTTGTCCGTTGTTATTCTCTTCGTTGTCAGCCCCTGTTGGTCACATTCATCGTCTACCGCGTTTGCTTCTACTGTCTCGTGTGCATCATTGTCAGAGTCGTCGTCTACTTGACTATCTTTCGGGTCGTTGTTGTCGTCTTTGTCGTCATCCCCTCCACCCCATTCGTTGTGACTAACGCTCCATCCATCTCTGTCATCGTTTCCCCCTCCTGCGTTAGAGTCCGTTACCCCCTCCGTGGCCTATCCTAGGACTTTATCGGTATTCACGTGCTGTTCACGGTTGTCGAGGTCCGCCCTGTCTTCATGTTGTTCTTCATCGGCATCATGTTCTGATTCACAAAGTACCTAATCTTAGATCTCGAATCCAGAAGTACAAGTTCACGCAGTAGATTCACTTGCTTATATATCTCTCACGAGCTAGGTTTTTATCAGCTCCCAAACAAATCAGTTAATCATGGACGAGAAAAATGAACATTATGAATTTTTGCTACAAGTTCATGATATATTGAACGAGAACTCCTCTCAGATACAAAGCCTTAATGTTTTTATAAAAGTGTAATTCTAATCACACTTACCAGATAATATTGGGCTGCGATTGGGGGATTCATTGTTCTACATCGGGGCTCCAACGAGTTTGTAATTTTTTCGAACTTCTGGGTGCTCCGCATGAAATCTGATGGAGCACTACGCCCTTGGAGCTACGCCATCCTCGGTATGGTTGACGGGGGAATTTCTCTGGGGAAGGTTATCGTTGTATGATAAATCTTCTTTTTGGTCGCTTTGATCTGAAACATATCGGGGGCAGTCACATTTTTGTTAGAACCTCCGACGAGTGCAATAACTCAACTCAGTAAAAATATCCTGTTATGTGATAAAAAATGGAAGGACTGTCCACCGAAGTCGTCACAACCTTCGAGGGAGAAAAAAAGGAGAAAAAGAAAATAAGTGGGGGTGGGTGCACTCGAATGCATTCAAGCTGTAGGACCGGTCTATCACCTTCGTCAACTTCGTTTTCTGTCCCGAGGTTCTCTCTCCTTGCATCTTCTGAATCAAACATGGGTTTGTCGAAATCTTCATCCACCTCCATTGGATCAGACGATTCATCTTTCGTGTTATCTGCCACACAACATTCCCTCTTGTCAGTACTTTCTCCACACACACAGTACTTTCTCCACACTCACAGTGTAACTTCTAGGCATCTAAAGTTCCTCCATTACAGACAATGGAGTGGCACATTCGTACATTTAGTATCTATGAGCTATCCAAGTAAAATTATGAGTTAGGATCAGATGCACAAATTTTTATCGCAATCAAACATGGATAGAGATGACAAAACACAAATAACAAATTATGCAGTTATGATGGACCCTCATATATTGGTAACCTTGTAAGAGAGCCACATATTGCTAAATAAAATCGGTAGTGGGAGATGTGCAAAAAATACATTTTAAGAAAGAAACAATTGTCGCATGTGCTGATGTTATGAATACGAAACTCACTGTTCCACATTGGGGCCCCAACAAGCTTGTAATTTTTTCGAACGTCTGGATTCTCGGCGTGGAATCTGATTGAGCAGTAAGGACGGACGTTTGATTTACTTCCCGTATGACTGCTAGTGTATTGATTGGAACTGAGATTCCGCGCTCTAATTTAAGAGAACACATGTTTTAAAGTCACGCCATTAAAAATCCGGGTATGTCACATCCCTTTAATTCTAACAATAGTCCAGTACACATGAAATATAACAAACAACGTACATATTAGGGAGAATTACATAACTACAATGTGAAGTTCTGAGTGGAGAAGAAAACCTGTCTTGTATGCGAGCAATGTCGTTACCTTGGAAGTCGTTCTGAGAAGATTGCAGTTTATAATCGATTTGGCAGGACAGTGGCATCCAATCGAGGAGTGGTAAATTAGATCGCTTGTCGTCCCTGTTCAGAAGCCCTACCTGCACGACCAGTGAAGCGTTAGATCTCGAAATTCAATTGGAAGTACGCAGAAATAAGCACCGAACTTCCACGCAGTATACTTAGGGATGAGTAGACTCTTGTAATGCATAAGCTGGTTATACACAGCCAGAGAAAAAAAATTAAAAAAAGCTATCCAAATGATAAAAAAAAGGAATATGGTGAATCAGAAGCACACATGACATTATGATACCATATGTTGTGTATTACAAAAAATCGAATATACATGATGTACGCCAACTACAGGGGCATCGATCTTCAGGGTTATGTAAAAGATTAAAATCAAAAAAAGCGCAGACACTAGTACCCTTTCAAAATAACCTTACTACGAAGACATAGTATGTTTTGCAGACATAGACGCGAAACACCGAACAACATACATGAAAACCCTAGGGCGTGGATCAACAGGTATGCAATAAGCCTTGATGAATACTCGGAAAGCAATGACGGAGTAGAAGAATAGTTTCGCTCTGTACTTGCGGACAGATGCTACAGATGTGTCGAATGCAAGGTTGAACGGAACACTTCTTCAAGGATGCATCCTCCATAAATGTAGAATGCAAACAGAAAACGACAAACACGCATCTGGGTTTAGAAATGTTTACATACCAGGAGGTGGGTGTGTTGCGAAACGAAACTATCGACGCCGCCAACTTCACTTAATTCCTCCCTTCGACGAACAACTGCAACTCAAAACTGTACCCACCAACTCCTCATTGTGAGAGAGGAGGCCCAGTATGAACAAAATTATAGTCGACCAACGTCACGAAGAAACATCAAATGAAAATACTTCAAAATTACAGCAACAAATACGTCGGCGATTCACCTTTCTCTCTGAACGAGCACGCATGCATAGATCCCATAACATATTCTAACGAGCACGCTTGTGAACTCTCTTTTCCACGACGATTGTCTATTGCCTCAGCACATAACATATAACAAACTACAAAGACACGCGGACGCTTCAGCGGACTTAATGAGAGTAACAAGCACGGAGGAAATCGAGATAAACCTGCTAGCAAAGCCTGAAGCGAGCTCCGTAGTTCAGAATGGCAAACCTTTGAGAAGGAGTAGAACAGGGTAACCAAATAGCAGTGGTGCAGAGTGCTGTCTCTCAAGACATCCTGAGAAAAGTTAATCACACTTAAACTAGACCCAAATACAATCAAAATGACAGAAGAGATGTGTTGTGTTTATGACGCCTCCACTAACACATCACGCAAAGCAATGACTCCACCTCTTCCATGACTAGGAAGTGACATCCTGCTACATAATGATGGAACGAACCGTCCAAGTTGATGATCGACTAGACAAGTTGGGAAAAAATAACTCGAAGTGGGCATGTTCCTGTCACAGCGTGTCCAGATTAGATAATTCATGACAACACAGCCATTGACATGGCATTTTCGTCCATCATACCCATGCTAACATGCAATGTGTATTAGTCGGATATGAAATGAAGGGACTCGTGACCAATAAAACGGAGGACTGGACTATCCTGACATTGCAAATCCGTAGTTTGTTGAATGAAAACAGTCAATCAAAAAAGTATATAAAAATATGACATCTTCATTTAAACTATAATGCAACAAACTGTAACTCCAGTATTCTACAAGAATATTGTTCACTGAATGTGCACAAGACTGAGATTTACAATACGTGATCGCCTGGGGGGACAACAATTGCAAAAAAATACACCAAAACAAAAATTAAATTTTTTTATCAAATGGTTCCGAGTAAGAAGTATTACCACGAGGTCCGTGTGTTACCAGAGTACCAGGTCCTTGTATGAGAACCCCACTGTGAACTTCAACCTGTCAAAACTCTCTTTCGAATATTGGAAGAAACGCTTCTAAAGCAGGCATTAAATTTAGACATATTTCTGGCAGAAGACATAATAAAAAAGGCACAACACTCGTGTGCTGGTGGATCATATTCGATGAGTGGAGGATATTATGATAAGAGAGGAGGGGAGATATCAAACGAGCGGAAATGTTCCAACGTAAATGAAATGGTTCAGTTGATCTCCTACGATAATGAAAGCATAAAACATAGCTGGGATGCTATTCACAGTTTTTGGCCCAGCTCCTAGGTGATGCAGAGATAATAGAACTATGAGAATACTACGGGAGTACTACAGAAGGTTGGACGATGTCTGAGTAACTGGCCCACTCTCAGGAGACAGTTAACAGATTGAACTGATATGCGGCGCTCGTGAGATGCTTGAAATTACTCCAATGCATATGGAAAAAAATAAGTCTGAATACGTTGTCTATTAGTTTATTGAACAAAACTCGCAAACAAATTCAAATAATGTCCAAGTATCATCAAGGAGTACCTATCAGCAGTGATTATTATTAATACAGATGTGGAAATGTTTTATAGAACCTGTAACTGGATTAGATCATACTGCTTAGACACTCGTTCATTCAATCAGACATTTCGTGAATAAGTAAAGTGCTTAAAAGAATTGTGAAGTAATGATAATTTTATTGAACCAAAAAACGGGCCGGTATTACTCATAAGCTTAAAGGAAATATGCAATAGTACTGAAAAACGAAATCCCATCGCAATGGCTGGAACAGTGAACGTCGGGCTTCATCGCCCTCTAAATCTCAGGAAAAACGTTTCGACATAGGAGACATACAACATGTTGTTTAACCTAAAGGACACACATTCACAGAGATGAGACGACCTCATCCGATGTCACAAATGCAATTAAATGCTATGACAACCTAGGTACAGTATGATTCGTTTATTTTAAAACGTTTGACTTTGACGCGGAAATCTTAACACATCTCTTTACGAAAAGTTACAACTAATATTACATACCTATTTGGGTTCTTCCTTGTCTTCTTTGGTGAGGAATCTCCCAAACCGCTCCTTCAATGAGTACGTGGTCGGCTTCTTCTCCTTCCTCGCCCGCATCTCCGCCCTAACTTCCGCTGTCTCAGGGTGTAGATCCGAGACCCTTCCCTTCGGCCGAGGATGCGGCGGTGGGTCAGGTTTATTATCCTTGCCCCCTCCGACTAATATCTCACCTGGTGCACGGGCATTCTCACAAACATCATGACCACTACCGTGTCAAGTGACCACCACTGAGAATGGCCAGTAGTCCTTCCTTGGGGAGTTGTCTCCTACCGCCGCCTCCATCTTCTCGCAAAGTCGCTTCTTTTTGCGGTTTTCATATTGAAATGCAACAAGCTCCTTTCTCTGAAGATGAAGAGCTTCCGAGTCCTCCAACAACCACTCGGGTCTGCTGAAAATGTAACTGCCCTCGCCACGGCTGCTGTCTTCGATGATTGTCTCTGTGTTTCCAGTGAGTAAATCAGATGTGGAATCAACAACTGATAGATTAGATTGATCGCCCGTCACCTTGTCTTCCCCATCTGTACGTGTAATCTGATCTTCCTCTTTCTGCAAAATTACGTGGTCGTTTGAACTTCCCTGACTCTCCATTCTGTCACAGCGTCAGCACGGACAAACCGATATGCTCCGTAGTATTCTCGCAATGGAAAACGAAGAATGATACATTCAAAACAGTTTATGCTACTGCTAAGTCACATGCATTCCAACTGGGCATGAAGTTTCTGGCGGAGAATATTAGGATAAATGACAATATAACTACGAGTTCATGACTGACTTTACCTGAAGATCGCCAACGAACAAAGAGTGGCCTATGTGCCTCCTTCTATCCGTCACCAGTCTGCATGCTACTCATCCATGCAATACTTCTTCGACCGACGAACAACACATTCAAAGAAATCACACAGATACATAACGTCCAGTTGTTATATTCCATACGAAAAGAGCTTACAATATATTTTTCGCAAAAACGATAATCTGCCTGCGAGATATACCAATGCACTCCTATCCCCTTGGAAGTTGTAACCCCAAAATCAATCCTGCGTAACGTAATGAACAGATGTTAGCAGCTTAGTACAGAAAACACTTTTGTATATATATGAGTTTACTAACGTCCAGGTTTATGAAGATATCAGCTTCTATAGGTTATAGAAACTTTATTATGGACTAACAAAACTCTTCCTAACAAGACTCTGCAAACGTACCTTAGAACAAGAGAATATCATCCACGATTTGAGAAAAAGTTGCGAAGCTACTCAACAGCTTCGTTGACATCGCGCGTTGGACCATCGTCGTAGGGGAGGTTGTCATCATCATCTATGAGTTCGTCGTCCAACTAGCCTACGGGGTCTTCATCGGATTCGCGATTTATGTTTGCTGCAATTATTTCAGCGATGGGTACGTTTTCGCCCTCTGGTTCGGTCATGTTATGTCCTCGGAGATCTGTGGGTCGAGAAGTTGAGGCCCTTCCAGAATTGTCTCGTTCAGGTTGACTATCTCTCCTCGTCAACGGAGTGCTTAAACCGGAAGCATCAAATACATGTTGTGCCGCATCAGGTCGGTGTGCATCGTCGTCCTCTGTTGAATGTCGTTTGGACTGGGGTTGCTTCTCCAGCACAACCTTCCACTCCGGATCGTCTAAATCGTCGACAAAAAAAACCTACATATGAATAAATAAGTGATAAGGTAAAGTTCAGTATTAGCATTATGTAAGAGAGAGATTGATCCTATGGATATATTTACAGACTTCACTTCTATAGGGATAACATATGCACTCTGTCTCACTATGGCCAGCTCAGTTTCTAGTTTCTGCGATCTATTTCAGTAAAAGTAACAGTACCAACACTAATGACCATATGGATGGCAGACCGCCACAATGATTACCGTCTTGTAACGACGGCTACATATATTATGACTTAGCAAATAAAATCAAAACGCTGGTGTTTGAGAGTAGGGAGACTTCGCACCTATGATACTGAGTATGGGAATACGTAGGGGTTTTCTCTTAAAGGATCCTGTCTACATCCAGTTTTCACGAGCCAGAACCCGTGCTCGTCTTGGCGCACTGTAGGATTTCGAGCCAAATTTGGGCGAATCCAAGAACATTTCCTTACGATTCTCGGCATGGTGCAGTAGGTCACAACAATGATCCTTTTCAAAAATCCAATGTAAGGTAAGTCAGCATCAACAACGTTACGGTCTTGATGTGAAGCTCTGCAGCCTTGGGGTGACATAACAAAGACGCCGGAGTCGAACGTTTCATGGACGATGGACTCATCTTCGGGTAAACACCGGAAGTGATTACCATATGCCCACATTGAGTTGTACTCCTCAGCATCCCGAGAAGGCAATGTCGAAAGCAAAGCCAGGTCAACGTCAACAATTTGCCCACTTTCGATCATAGTTGTCACTCAATCAGGAAGCCACGTCACGAACTCTGGAAGTGGGGGAAGTCGGTTCCTTCCACGCTCGGATCGTTCACGTTGCAGATCCTCGTACTCCCTGTAACATTTTACAAAGGTGATATGGCCTTGTTATTGGAAATGTATATGAAACTTTGCAAGTTGCAGATGTGACTGAGGCAATAGTATCATGTACTGGTAGCACGAGCAATGAAATAATAAATTAAAAACATTAAACAAGATAGAAAAAAATAGAATCTATAACAAATGGTCCAGGGCTTACCTACGCAGACCCTCTGTCGGGACTGAGTTCCATATAATGTACTTGTGTATGTCAAGCAATTCACGCTCGCTGAGCTTGATTTTCTGTATACCTCCTTCGAGAACTTCTCCGTATGTCTTGTCATCATCCGCCATATCCCACATCCGACGCTTCAGATATGGAGACAACGACGTGTAATTAGATACAAACCCCAATGCCTCATCTGCAAGATAGTTAGTGGCCATGCACGCCTCCGGACGATACTTGTTCCTGACAGCTTTCTTTAACTCATACAAGTAGCGTTCAACGCCGTAGCACCACCTGCTGTGTACAGGTCCACAGAGTTGCAACTCTTGTACCAGATGGACCATTAAATGGGGCATGTTATCGAAAAACCCCGGAGGAAACCAAATCTCCATCAACCTAACAATTTCCGCTGTATATGTCATGAGGTCATCTAACTCATCAATATCTATAACCTTCGCACATATCCTTTTAAAAACATTACCCGTTTTGATAACGACATCTTGTGCCCCAGGGTGCAGGAAACTCCGTATCGATGCAGGGATGATCAGTTGTACAAGAACGTGATAATCGTGGCTTTTCAAACCTCCCAGTCGTTTCTGCCCTATATGCTTTGCTAGTTGACCTGCATACCCTGTTGGTGTCTTAATCGACAAAATGAGATTTATGAAACGCCCTCTAGCTGCAGGTGTAAGAGAATAGGGAGCCTGAGGTTTAAAAAATCGACCTGATGTTCCAACCGGGCGCAGGGGGAGCTCCGGCGTGTGTTGCTTTCTGGGGTCCCGTTCTGCACCTCGCCTGTCAGGTTGTCCGATTTCCTCCATATCCCTCCGTACAGAGATTGTGTCTTTTTCCCCCAAGATGAATCCTAACATGCTCTGACTAACATTTTTTTCACAGTGCATCGGGTCCAACGTGTGTTTGATTGGGAGGTCCTGCAAAAAAATAACATGTCTAGGTTGTAAGTAATCAAACATAGGAAATGGAACAAATAACATTGCCAAACTATGTACATATACCAAGGTTTACAATTGGCCACGCACTCTGAATTCAAGTATTGAACTACAACTTCTAAAGGGTTGGATCCACCACGGGGGCATATTTCGAAACAGAAAACTATATCGTCCATTTCTTTCCAGACCAATACCTAATGCATACTTCAACACAGTCGTAAGGTATAGTTTAATTATTCTAATTTCCAAGTCGGTTTTTATTATCCTTCCCTGTTTTTATAAACCTGTGCAACTTAAGATTCAATGATTGCGAACATCAACGCATTGAAGTCTTTAAATATCCTCTTACCATGTACAGCTAATAGCAAACTTGTTTTATAGATTTAAAACAAGAACAACCTTGCGGTATTCAAAGTTAAACCAAAATACTTGGACTTATTGTGAAATAAAGAAAAAAAGAACCAGTGTTAGTGTGAACACTCTGTACATAAAACGTAGACACTCTCTACGGATTTGTTACTGGTAGACAAAGAACACAGAACACAATCTTCCTCTAGCCGTCTCCGGAATAAACCTAGGTTTACTGGTCATCAATAATCCTCTTACATAGGTTGCACCGTTCAAACTTTAATGTTTATACCCAACTATTCTGATTTAGAGAAGGATTGCACACTAACCTCCTAGTAGGGCAGCGTGAAGAGAGCCGACACACGTTTAACTCCATGTCGTCGCACTGGATCATCCACTGCTCCTGGGACTCCTCCATTTCTTAGCCTCTGTTCTCTTTCCTCTCCGCATTCTCTGGTTTCCCTTCCGCTCATCCTAGGAGGTGGAGGTCTATGTTCCACTTCCCCGCTAAACTGCTCCGTGTTTTCTCGAAGATGATAGACTGCTGGTAGATACATACGATGTTGATGGTCCCAAACATTTTTTCGCAAGAACTTCGATCTTCTGCATATATAATGAGGGCCACAACAGACACAACCTTTGTAGCCCTTCGTAACTAGACCAGCAACAATCCCATAAGCCGGATAGTGGTGAATGTAGAACATTAAGACAACCCTTAGGTAGTGAAAGGACTGATCATAAGCTCTAGAAGCATCTCTAATTAGAACACCTGTTGACCATAGCAATCTAAGTTCCTCTAAAGCGGGTTGAATATACATATCAAAGTACTCTCCTGTCACAGATCTCTTACCAAGAATTATGACTGACAGCATAACAAAAAATTTCTTAACTGTAAGCCATGGTGCAACATTGTAGTTGAGCAGCATCACTGGCCAAATAGAATATGTACTCCGTTTCTCAGAGAAGGGATTAATTCCATCTGTAGCCAAAGCAAGTCTAATATTCCGAGGGTCAGAAGCGAACGTTGGATACGTTCTGTCTATGTGGTGCCAGGTCTCAGAGTCAGCAACACTCCGCATCTTGTTGTCCTGACTCTGATGCTGAGCAGCGTAAGACAAAGCACCAGCCAAAACAGAACTCCTAAACATTCGAATCAGCCTAGGAATCAATGGAAAGAAGCGAAGTACCCTTCTCGGTACCATGCTTTTACCGCATTTTCGTCTTCTTTCAGCACCGCACTTAGGACAAGAATCTAAGTCACTGTACTGCGGTCCTCTGAAAAGAATGCATTGGTTAGGACACACATGAATCATCTCGTACTTTAATCCAAGTTTCATTAACATTTTAGACGCCTCGTATTCATTTGTAGGTAGACTCTAAACCCGGGGCAATATTACCTTCGATAGCAGAGTAAAAAGCTCATTCACTAGGGCAGATGATGCTCCGTGCATCCTTAAGCAGTTGACGATCAAAATGACTGCGCTGAGAACGGAAACTCTCGACTCGCGGAATAAAGGGGTTCGGGCAGCGTCTCTCATGTACGCCTCCTCCGGTGAAGTGGTGTGATTAGGTCCGTTGTTAAAATGTAAACCACCTCCATCCTCTGACTCATCAGATTCCGAACCGTCATCAGCTCGAAATCCATCTTCTTCGTCCTCGTCCTCAACAGCAGGAGGGGCATCTTCCTGGGCGTTTGTATTTCCCTCTAAGTCGAAGGCAAAATCTTGGTCTAACGGGGTATTATCGGGACCTAACCTATCGTCATTATCCTCTTCATGCTCTGACGTGTTATCTGCCCCTGGATATCCGTCATCGCCAACATCTCCATCGTCCTCTGCTTCTCCAGGGTTTTGTTGCTCATGCGTTCTTTCCTCCTCATGTCGGTGATGCTCGGCAAAAAATGTGTCATACATCTAGAAGGTTCCAGCAACACATTCTGTCATGTCATACTTGTCATGAGTTGGAGAAGAAGGTACTCCTCTGGCACTACTCGCCGCAATTGCTCCGTATGAGCGAACGATGTCTGCCTCCCATTCGGCATCAGATTCGTCCGTCTCGTATCCCTGTTGTAAAAGAAAAAATACATTCCACATCATTAATATGAACACTATGAGGTCTTGCGTAATTCTAACCAGAAGCACTTGTTCTTTGTTTGAATTCCACATTTATATTGGTGTTTGATTTCATGCCATTTGCAAGTAGAGTTTACGTGTGTCCAACAGGCAAATGCATTGACAGCGATCCGGCATTTCGAATAACGGAGTCCTATACACAAATTTCATTTTTCATAAGTTACGGTTCTTTGAGAGCATTCAGAACGAATAATGCGAACTAAAACCAATTGAATACATATGTATAGAGGAATTAAAATCATGCATAGCATTTAAATAAAAAAAAATAAAAAAATAGAGGATACTTACAACATATCATTGAAATGAAAGATGATACCTGAGACTTCCCATAGTTTTTGGGATCCCGGCCGTATGAGTTCGGCCCTGTGAGATGGCTTAACACCGTGGTGACATACTTCTCCTTCCGGTATCCCCTATCACAAAGTCGACACGGACACGAAATTTTTAGCACCGGTTGATTTGTTCGAATCTGCTCTCTGATCGCCCACGATAATTCCCGAGCGCAGAGTTTGCGCTATCGAGCCTTGATCCTACCAGGGTCTGTAAGCGGTACTCGTTGAGCGAAATCCATATCACTTGTGCGTCAGAATAATACGATGGATCAATCGTGCGGATAGAATAGGGTTTGGGTGCCTGTCCACCGTCTGAAGGATCCGGTCTTAGTGGCTATCCGACTGTACAGAACACTTTCTGCCATACCAGAACACGTACAACGACATACCGGGGTTAGCAACAGATAAATTATGTATCAAACAATTCTCGAAACAGATAAAAACATGATATACATGTGTATAAGACGACTCACGAGGCGCAGAGAAAAGAGAAGATATGTACGTACCGGATTCAGCAGTGCTTACGACCATTTGAAACAATTCCCAGAAACTACATTCTACGTTGCTTGGGATTTAGAGAGTGGGAAAAAATGATTGCTTTGTTACAAATTGCCCGCCAAACCCTAGCGTATATTCTGTAAATGAAAGACGCACTGCAGAAGAGTTGTGGACGAGGAGCACGAGTGGGGGAAACGATCAGTTTATTCTATAGAAGGATTAACAGTACAAACAGCGACTCGAATTTATTCGGCTTCTGCAATGACATAGAGTAGATTCTCGGCGGTCTGCATTTCCGTGCCTGTCACCCTATCTCTTCCTATTCTCGTATTTCATCTTCTCTCCCAGACGTCCAGAGGCATCACTAGAAGATTTACAATCAAGATTGCTACACACGCGATCTCAATATGTAAACGGAATAATTATACCTACAATGCGAACATATTGTAATGTAATCAAACTCGTCCCCAGAATCAAAAGAACCACGTACAGAAGAGAACATCGAAGGCAAAGACCCATAAACATTTGAGTCCGCAAAGGAGATGGACTGCAGATATGAAGTGCACCTACGGAGGAGTGATTTAGTATACGCTAGGACTAGGAAGCAGAGAGGCTATCATAGACTACCCAGAACCCTAAATCCTCATGTTCGACATCGATGGTGTCATAAACATGCCTATGATGTCGGTACATCTACTGCCATTCAACCTCGCATAGAACTGCACAATTGTTGCCTCGTAGATTTACTATGACGGAACCAGGGCATTATATCTTCCATTGTAGAGAGTCGATCCACATTGTATCTGGCCTAACAAAACCCTAATTATGGAGTCCCCTCGACAAGTCGCTACTATATATTGCAACTGCAAAATACAGAAAGCTGCGTCTTCAACTAGGGTTTCTGCGATACCTTAATTGTATCATCGGTGTACATTGCGTGACTAAACTAGCTCTGCTGTGGTTGCTTTCTAGGTGGTTCCTAGGATTCGACTCTGCTTAAAGCTATTTGTCTTCACATCATGAACAAAATGCGTAAATCTCAGAAATTGCAATGTATACATGAGGACATGGGATCGGCAAAACAGTATGTACGTACCTTCTCTGGAATTTGAGGCGTTCACGTGATGGGTTCAGGTCCGATGCATCCGTGTATTCTTGAGTACCCTCCGTGCTCCGGTGAAAGTGTTTGATTTCGAAACAGCTCGCCGTATACAGCCCCAGTCAAAGTAGTCCAAAGCATTCCCAATAGTCTGGCGCTGATCTCAACATTGATGAACGCAGGAACGTCTGAATAATCTGATGTCAGAGGAGATATGGGAAACGCTTCAAATGAAATCCTCGTCAGTACACAATGATACCGCATCCAGAAGGTAGTTTTCTCCCCTGAGATGTACCCGTTGATATTCAGACGACCATATGCGTAGGGTTCTTTGGAGGGGGTCTTCGCAGATGGATATTTCTCATTTTTTCTCTCGCTCCTGGCACTCCGTGGCACTCTTGAGTGTTCCAACTACACTAGGGTTTACAATGAAGGTTTTCACGCCCCCATCACTTCTGTTTTTTTCCGGCGAGTCTTTCCGAGGCGGTGAAGCTCAATCGAGGTGTACACACAAAATTTTGACATCAGTTTTTCTACAAGACGGTACGTGATCTGCTATTTCTTGTTAAGGGCTTTGGGGTTTCTACTTCAAGTTACATAATCGAGGTACATCACAATTCCATTTACCTCGTGTTCCTTGTGTTGGAGATGTCCACAAAGTATCTATTTTCTTTGTAAAAGGACTGGCTAAACATGTACGACCGTACATTTCTCTAGTTTTCATGCACTTTTTTTTAAAGGATTGTATGCCTTTCAAAATTTGGTGATTAACATGAAATAATTATATTAATTTCACGACAGTGAAGTCTGTATATCCGAAGTTCTCTCCCTCGTTTGTCTGCAATTGGTTGTCAACGAAAACAACACATGCATGTACTTTTGAAGAGTATTTCTCTCGGTACTTGATGCTTTTTAATAGTATTATCGTCGTCACGAGCACACTTCATTGGCTAAGGTCATAAGTGTACAGTTCCAAATTTTTTCCTCCTGTATTTGATACCGATTGTATGAGAGAGGTTATGTGTCAAATTCATTGAAGTTTTGCTTTCTCTGGAATCTCGTTATACTATGGACAACGATCTTTAGCTGATGCATTTTAGGAGGCATTACACGTTTGTCTGTATTAATTTAACATATGTTGGATCATTTATTTATTTTTCTTATCGCATGCAAAGGAGTCTATAGTGATTTACAAGTTTATATGTTCAGTGAATGAAAGCAAATCGGAGCATTGACACTGAAATATTCTTACGACGCAATGTTTATGAGATTATGTGCGCAGGTTTAGATGGACAATTCAAGGTTGCCATCGACTTCTGGAGGCTCTGTTCCTCGGAATACAGAAGCACCCCACATTTTAAATGCATGGCGTCATGAACAGCTGGCACCCATAGGCTCTCGCACTTTCCGTCCAGCAATTCCTCTCTCCGGATACCCCAGCTTGCAAGGAGTACAAGGTCATCCGCTCCAATCAGACCTGATGCGTGGGGCAGCAGCTCCAGTCAGAGGACCCGTATTACAGAACTCGCCGTCTGGAGGCGAGAATTTTGTGCAACCGGGACAGAACATGCAGGACTTCAACTTCGATCCGAATGCGTTGCAGGCCGAGTTACAAGCAACCACGCAACACTTGCAGCAATTGATGCATCAGAGTCGTGGTGGCCGTATCGGCGTGTGTCAGCAAGAAACAAGTTGGTTAGGGGAAACTCCCAAGCAGAATCCGCATAAAGAGAATATGATACCTGCTGGTTTGGAGAACTTGGGAAGTGCCCAAACCGGTCTGCCTACTTTAATTTCTAGGGGTGTTGATCACTATCCGCTCAATAACCTTCTGGAGCAAAGCCCGTTTGCAGAGGTCGCGGCTGATGCGTGGGACATGCAACCCCTCGGTGGCGACAAAAACGGGGTTTCCGATGTATCCAACTCAAGTGACTCCTGGTTAATCGAAAGTCGCGAGGTCTCGCGAAAGGGAGAACAGCGAAGAGCAGAAGCTAATTACGCACAACACAAGAAGAACATGGACGGATCCAAGTTCGTGATCAAAACGGACTCTACAGGTAATATTGTGACTAACAAGTTACGGGTCACGTCAACGATCAAAACATTAATGGGGAGATATCTAGATATTGCACAGGTTTACTACGACGACAACGATGAGAAGCTTCTTACGGTGGAAGCCATTGTGCGCTCTTCGTTTGATTTCGATCCTCCCCTCAAGAAGAACTGGTTCCCAACCTACATTAAAAAAAAAACTAGAGAAAACCAGGAGTGAATACAGGAAGTACTTTGACACGACGGGGCAGATGCACCTAGAGTGTCAAAAGCATAAACACCCTGCGCTTCTGGCATGGTGGACGAGTGCAGCAGGAAGCAGTAGGTCTGGCAGGATGAAGGTAATGAACAATGAGAGGACAAATCAGCGTCTGTCATTGAATGCTGGAGGGATCTAGAGCAGATCAGTGGCATTACCGACTTGTCGTATGATTTCACAGGTACTGGATTCATATTGTTGTCTTTATTATTCTTTCCCTTGATATTATTGTTTGCCTACCAGTAGGCGAAGTCTGCATTTTTTTTCTGGTTTTCAAAGTGACGTAACTTGTATAGATCTGGAAGTTTGCCATATAATACTAATATATTGAGAATATGGTATACCAATCGCAGTCCCGGGCAAGCACTCCAACGGTGCCTGTAACTTTGAACCACACCGTCTCAAATTCGGAAGGTGCCAGTGCAGACCCCTCCAGTGAAGTAGACAGTCTGTTTCCAAACGCGAATGACAACTACTCCAGAGCAATGGAGAAAACTACGCCTGCACCGATGGAAGAGGTATTTAACAGAGTAAAGAAACATTGTGATTCGGATGTAGAGTCCACAGCAAAACTGTTTCTTTCTTTCTTTATTTGTATTCAATGTTGGATACGACAAGCTTGCCAACCAAGGGGGCCCCCTCTACAACATCATAGCACAGGTGATAATTTAGCACATGAGGCTGTGTGCAGGTGCCCCTTCCTGGACGCAATACAACTGGATCAAAAAGCTATTCTGGAATGGACTACTTCACCGAAAATCCAGGTGAGACCGAGGTCTCAATGTTGAAAAATCATTTTTCCGATATCATCAACGGGTTGAAGACATACGAGGACCTCCCAGCGGTAATGGAGCGGATGAAGAATGCATTGGCCAATCCTGGGAACTCGCGAGCGTCAGAGCCACCAGAGGTACGTATTCATAATATCACTCCAGACAAGACCAATACCGACGTAGATTGTGCTTTCCAGACCGCGACCCCTCCAGGAGACAAAGTCAAAGTAGGCTTGGATGACAAACACCTCCAACAGTCGGTGCCAACGTGGAGTGAAAGAGGGGATGTCCATACTAGTCAAGACAAATCGGCGGTGAAGCTTTCGGCGGACCAGGCTGTACTGCAGGAAGAGATAATACCTCCGGAGCAAGTGGTGAACGAAAACGAGGTTGTCGTAACATCTGGTAAGCGCTGCATACGTCCATCTTTTATTTTATGTTCAGGTGGACTGAAGAATTAAACGTCAACACCACTTAATTTTGTGATCGTTAAAACCGAATGTGCTTTCGATGCAGGACAAATTTTTCCGTAGATTGTCTATGTGCTCCATAATGTAGTCCTGCCTGCATTTGTCCACATGATTGGATTCTATGTTCTGTTTTTGGTATAGACTATGATCTAACTCCAAGTTTAATTTTTCATTTAGAAATATGTAATGAGGATGGATAGCATACTCCATCACATAATAGGACTGAATACTGGTTGTTGCAGATGAGCAGCCAACAAAAAAGAAAACAACAGCTGCATACGTGAATGGTATGAAGGGTACCCCGGCAGGTCACGCTAAGAATCATCTAGTTGAACTGGATAACGTAATACCAAATGAAAAGACAGTCAATGCAGCCCCTGTAACTCCTAAACATGGAGGTGGTCTTGTGGTCGAGGAGTCCGGCAATAAGCGCAAGTTCTCTGAGTCAGGAGAGGATCGTAATACTCCGAAGAAAACAAGCAAGTTTGAGGACCGCATTCCGCCATCTAACCTTACACCAATAGGCCCACATGTAATTCACTGCAGCTTCCATCATGAGTTTCCATTCCCCCCAATGATTTTTATTGCAATCACAACTAATTTCCAATGGGTTCTGGAATCTGTGTATGTAGAAAAAATATCCACTAGGTATGAATAAGGACGTGTGGGTAATTCACCCCACTAAGGTCGGGGGCCCAGTGGCCTTAGGAAAGACACGGTTCAGCTTCAAGACTGTGAAGTCGAAGTTGCAGTCATCACCTTGGCGATCCCTGAAGTGGGAGCAGGGCATGCAGCTCGTGGAGATCATCAAGGTATTCCAGCCAGGAGTAAGAGTCATGCATCCGAGCAATCAGCCCAACAAGGATGTGAAGACTCTAGACGATGTGAGGGAAGTCGAATTCGCAGATGATGCCCTCGTCATGTGGGGAAGTGAATATCTGATCCCCGTCGTCGTACCAAACGTGAAGGGAAAACTGAAATGAAGTGCGGCAGAGGACAAAAGGATTTGTAGTGGCATCAAATACACCGCAGGTAACCAAGAGTCCACCCATTCGCAAATAGTATAATGTCATCTGATTATATAGTTCCTGTGAAGGAAGTCATGAGCATGTCTAAGTTACGAATCTCCAACTGATTTGCCTCTAGTCAAGTTGAAAGGTAATTCTAATCACACAGTCTTCCTAATGTGACTTCTGCAAAGGGTCGAGGTTCAGGTGCATGTTCTGAACTTTAGGAGGTATTACATATTCATCAGTTCATGATAATATATGTCACTTACAACGGACGTGTTGATTCGCAGCTTGTGCAGGGAAAAGCGTGGAAGAGGACGTTGCGTTTTAATGACAGTTAAAAGAACCTTCGGTTGATCGAAAGAGTCATTAGATGTTCCAGATGACTTTCACATATATTCCTTTTTTTTTTTTTTTACCGCTGTCAATAGTGTTTTTGTACCCTATGTCTCGTTTTGCAAGTATCTGCGTAGGTATTGATGGACCAGCAAGTTAATGCCTGAATTGCTCTGCAATGAGGTATCTTTTGGTTAATATATATCCGTTCTACCACATACATATGTCTATGTTTTTATGTGTCCGCTAAATATGTTTTGAAGTTTTATATAATCGTTTGGGAGATGGCATACTACAGGTATTGCTGTAGAAGTCACCGCACAGCTTCTGTATATGTCCGGTGACAACCTAGACAGGTTTTGTTCACGATTTTGCAGCACGGTCGTTGGTTTGTTTCCACGCCCAGCTAATATGCTGTACATGTATACATCTCATAAGTAAAGCTATTACCAGTGGGTCATACTATGACCTGCTTTTTATTAAATTAATGTTCCAATCGTATTATAAATTGCTATTTTTGATTCGTATTTTAATATTTTGTTTTATAACATTCACTATCGGACACTACCAGAAACTCGGTGCGAGACACATGTCGGTCAGTGATGCAAGCTCACAAAATTCCGATAGTGATAACGATTGCGCTCGAACTTCCATCTGTCATTCTATGCTGAAACCTCATAGAATACAAGCTCCTTCTCAGACAGCACCAGAGCTTTACACGTGGGGACGTAGAGAACAAACCCAATCCGCCGGTACTCAGACGAAGACGACGGAGAGAGCCTACACTTGTTCATACCACATGTGAACTCACAGCGTGGTAAAAGAGGTGAAACTGACTAGGTAAATCGTATTCTTCGTTTACCGTGACCAAAGGGAGTGGATTCGGGAGTGAGCTCTCGGGAACGGCCTTCACAGCTCCCCGCCCAACTCCTGGGAGCCGGGATCTGTTGTAGTGACGTTTTTTTTAACAAGCCAAAACCCATGCTCATCATGCCTGATGGTTGGGTTCCCTCTGACGTTTGGCTTAATCCAAGTGCACTCTATGACAATTATCTGTAAATACACATAATTCACCCGGATAATCCTCCGTACTACACTGACGTAATTTAATTCCGCCTCCACTGGCCTCTGGTCAGCAGCCCATCAAAGAGTTGCTGCTACGCACTCAACACCAGAGTCGTATGTCTCGAATGTGTTTCTGATTATAGAGTCCTCTGTGCGATAATGGTTACCGAACGCTCACATGCGTTTGTACTCGTTGACATAAGGCAGAGGTAATTGCGCTAGATTTCGGAGTTCGGGTGATACACCCTCGTTTGCTACTCTCATTGCATCCACTTTTCTATTAAGCCAAACTGAAAAGGGTTTCATAGCACGTCCCCTATGCCTTGCACGGTAAACTCTGGCTATCTTGTTGTATTCCGTGCCATTGATTATGTCACATGTCATTGCAATAGCTCATCAAAGAGAACTCTATGGGTACTGTGGCTATGGATATACCAAGTAAATGTAGACAGGTGAGAGATAGAGTGCTTACTCTCGTAGTGGCTCCGTCGCTTTCGCGTTGCAGATAATGAACTCATGAATGGCCCATATCTCTCCGTTAGGGAGAAGTTTCCGTTCTGGAACCCCTTCCAAAACCTCGCCGCAGATGCGCTCATTATCCTCGAGGTCCCAAATCGTTTGGTGACCAGGGTATAGAGATAGATGCTCACTGATGAACCCCAAAGCCTTTGCATAAATGTAACCTGTAGCAATGCTGGCCTCTAGTTTGTTTCGATTCCGTACGTATTTTTTAAGCACGTACAAGTAGCGCTCTGCTCCATAGCACCACCGTGAATGCGCTGGCCCAAACCAATCGAGCTCATCCACTAGATGGAGCACTAAATGTAACATTGTGTCAAACATGGCTGGCGGAAACCATACCTCCAGAAAACAGACGATTTCAGCTACATACACCTAGAGTGCATCCATACTCGCGGGGTCAACTTCTTTTGTACATATTTTTTTAAAGTAGTTGCCAAGTTGAATTACAGCATCCCTGGTCCTCGGGTGCAAGTATCCATGTATTGCCACGAGAAGTATGACTTGAAGTAGCACATGGTAATCATGGCTCTTCAGACCATGCATTTTTTTCTCGCTTACGTGCTTAGTCATGGTCGAACTATACCCAGTAGGCACTTTAATGGAATGCACGGTTTTCCAAAACTTGCTGATTTCCTCTAGCTTCAAATAGTAAGGAGCATGAGGCTTGAGAAAATTCCCTCGTCCCGGTCTTTCCCGGATGTGTGGATGCGGACGTTGACCAATGGACTCCAGGTCCTTCCAAGCTGCTACTGTATCCTTGTCGCCAAGTATGAAACCCATAATACTGGCGGCCACGTTTTTTTCAACGTGCATCACGTCAATTGTATGACGAATACTCAGGTTTTGCAAAAAAGAACGTGTTCAGTATTAATGAGAGATGAACCTGTAAAGTAGTAGCTAAATACAATGCTCAAGACGAAGAAATGACACAGTGCTGTTAATTTTGCAACGTAGGACTGTCTCATAGAACAGGCTCTGTTAGCAGCGAACATAATTGAAGACATATATACTGAAATTGCACTACAAGAACATTGTCCTACATCTATATGGATACAGATAGCACAATGTACAGGATAAGGTGAATAACGATGCATGAAATGCAACAAAGGAAGGGGTTATGGTCATACCTCCCAGTATGGAAATCTGAAGAGGATTGAATGCCATTTGATCCTTGTCTCACGTACAGGATTGCCGGGAGCACTTGCTTGGCCTCCCTCGTCAAGCCAACGTTGTCTGTACTTTGCAAAAGAACGGACCTCAGCTTTGGTCACCTTGGGGGAGGAGCCCCGAATTCCACTTTGTCTCCAAAATTCCTTGTGTCCGATCGCATAGGATGGGTAGCGGGAAGATGTTGACGGGCCTGGTCGTCGTAGACATTTTTTTTCAGAAAATGTGATCGTCTAGATATCGTGTTGGGACCGCAGATAGGACACCCCTAGTACCCCTTTGTAACGCACCCCGCAACTAAGCCATATGCCTGGAAATCATGAATGCAAAATATGAGCATGACCTTCATTAGAAAGTACCTTTCGGTTCAAAAGCGTGCTGCATCCTGCATCATTATCCCTTCAAACCATAACATCTCCAACTCCTCAACTAAGGGTTCGATAAGTGTATTGAAGTCGTCTCCGGTGGGTGCTTTGGGGCGGAGTATTATGAGAGACAGGATGAGGCAGTATCGTTTCGTAGTCATCCACGGCAGTAGATTGTACTTGATTAGGGTCACTGGCCATGTCGAGTAAACACTGCGCTTCTCAGAAAATGGGTTCATGCCATCCTTTGCTAGAGCTAGAAACAACCTACGAGGATCACTACAGAATTCTGGTTCCTTTGCGCAAATATCCGCCATAGTTTTTGACTCTGAAACGTGTCATACAAGCCCATCGTCGCGTCTTCCCATGCAATCTAGGTCAGAGAGGAAGCCATCAAGGGACTAAGGTACATACGCACGAGTTTGTCACCGAGGGGAAAATGGCAAAGTACTTTCTGTGGTACCCAAGATTGCCCATGACTCCTCCTCCAAGGTGACCCACAACTCGGGCATAGTACATCATTTGCGTAAGCCTTTCGATATAAGATACATTTGTTCACGCAAACATCAATGGACTTGAACTCCAAACCAATCCTTCGTAACAATTTGGATGCAGTATACTCTGAATCTAGAAGAGTATGAGGTTGGGGAAGTAGTACCTGATGAGCTAGAGCAAAGGCTTGATCAGTTTGAACATTGGTTGCGTCGTTCCCTTGCTCATGATTTTACATGAGGATAGTGGCTTGAAGGCTTGATAGAGGGGAACCCTCGTACAACGAAACATGAGCAACCTCATGCATCCTCTCTAGCATGGCCGCAGTTTCTCTATCCATGGCTTCGGGGTCTCCTCAATCGAAGTCCTCTCCGTCGCAAAATTTAGAGTGCGCTTCATCCTCGCTCCAATACCCTCGTTTGCGTTCTTCGTCGCCTGGTTCTCTGTTGCCAAGGTCTACCCCTTGCTCCGAATGAGCCTCTTCGTTTTCTCACCGCACCTCCTCTCTAGCATTGGCCTCATCTGCAACCGCATCGCGTAGACCATCCCAGCGACCAAATGTTTGACAAAGGACCTCCACAACGTGAACAGCAGCCGTCAAATGATCCCTAATTGCCTCATGTTCCCTCCATGAGGTCTCTCCATACTCTCGGGCAACGTGTGTGTTCCACTCAACATCAGATTCATCCTGCTCAAAACCCTGTACAGTAGCCATCAACATCGCTTAATAGTTGGGGTATGATCTCGGTTGGGGAGCATTGCCAAACAAATGTATTTATAGCTTGACAGACATATAGCAGAGAGGCTATCCTCCAAAGATGAATTGAACATGAGAGACTTAGGGTTTGAAAGAGAAAATGCGCACCTCCGAACTACCTCGTTGCCAAAGGTAATATCCGTAAGTCCGCACGTGATTTGCAACCGTCCACAAGGAGTACAGAGTGCGAACTCCTCTATTACAAACACGGCACAGGCACCTTAGCCGATCGAGTCCAATCTCTCGAGCCCGCCATAATTCTCTCTTGAGTAGTTTTTGTATCTCTTGTTCTGCCTTGCCAAGTGCAGTATAGGCAACCTCCCTCTTGGTCGACGATAAGGCATGTTCCTTGTGCACACCTGTGTGGGACATGTGGAAAGGAACGTGTTAGACTGTTGCCAAGGCTACTGTTCATACTAATGAATAGAGACATAACAAAAGAATTAACTTGAGCAGACTCTGTGGAAGTAAGCGTAATACAACAATGACTACACAATTGCAGCATACGAGCATAAAGGTAAGTGGATGTAACATCTGCTGTCTAGACGAAGTGTGTGAGTGACCTAATATATGAAACCTGGGTTTCAATATGATCTGTAAAAACCAAACGTATAGAGGACCTCATATACAAATTGGATGATATAAACGGCGCAGGTTTTATGTAACTTAGCATAATAGGAAACTAAATCGCCTTGAGAAAATTTAGCACGACCCACATTCTGTAATTAACAAGAGAAGGTAACAGGGGCCGATACCAACTGCTATGAAACACTACACTTTGTATGATTAGGAATTAGGAAGAGAACAAACGTAGGACCGAGTACACGGTGGACTACGGATTCATACTCGCACCGTGACGACTATATATGCCATAGTATGGCGAAGCGCTTAAGTTGAAGTAACGCAAACCTGTCGCCATGACAACACAAGCATAGCATCGATTCTACAGAGTACCCTCCTCCCCTGAAACTATGCTCCCCAATATGCTAACCCTCCTAAAATTTAAATGTCAGAGCCTCAAAGGATACATCTCTGACATAGCTACAGAATTAAGCCGTGGGAAACCAACATAAAATAGCAGCTGCAGAGGAAACATACGTGTCACAGACTGTCAATTGTGAAATCATAGGGTAGACCACGAAGGCGTATATGATCAGTCCCAGAATATGGTGGTAGTCCGCCAGTCTTTTGGTTGTGGAGTTGCTGCGAGTGACAGATGCAGACAATGCAAACAATACTCATTTAAATTCACTGGAAGTCGACCTACGTTGACAATCCATGGAAAAGGGTAACGCTTCCGGAAACCATAGCTCAATGCTTAGAACCGGGTAAACGCACAGAGTAAGTGCCACATGTTCATTTTTTTTGAACACGTACTCCGCATGAGGCGCGTCTCAATCGTCAGAGAATCGCGTTAGCATGGACGCAGCAAACCATCAGAGTGGTCTACCAGATGAGTCGATGGGCACATTGAATTAATACCGGAAAAGTAACGGTAAAGACGGCGTCGAACATGAGTTCACAGTAGTTGCGGACGTAGATAACAGAACGTCTCGTGCACCACTATATTCCCTCAGAAGGTGTTTAAGGCTAACCCTGCCCTCTACAATCTAGTACTACTGCAGGCGGCGCCGGAATCAGCTTAAGGTAGAGAATGCTCCACTACTGTAGAATTGAGACACCGAACTGTGCAAACAGCGATACTCCGTCATCTTCGCGTGGCAATGTTAAATGTCATCCATTCCGTTTTCATTTCCTGCGTCAGCGTCTCTCTGTTCACCTCCATGTGCAGTAGTAGGCGGAGGTACACCATTTGCTGGCGGGTTTCGTAGCGTTAGCAGAGATTCGGGATGGGGGAGTCTAGATACATCGTCCAGTATTCCAAGCACGTTGAACTACAAACAGGAACCTCGCTCTCCGGCTCCACATCAGACTACAGACAAGGCTGAGGTGAACGAGAGACACACTGATCCGCCGATTGGCATTTCACCAAGGGCAGTGAATGTATCGCTGATTTCAACGACACCCGTGCCAGTGACCACGCCAGACATAGAGGGGAGGCCAAATTACAAACGCAATTTCATGCGACGCCAAATAACAAAGTACCTTCGGGGCATACGCGGCCAAGTAGGGCCAGACATGAAGACACACATCCCCATCGACGCAAAAGGTAATGTCACTGCGCTGAAGAGTGTTCTGAACCGTACTATCAGAGATGTCGCAGGAAGAGTCCTAGATGTGAGCATCAAGGAGTTTAACCACCACCCTCCCATGGCATTCAAACTAATAGAGTACGATATCCACAGTAAGTTTATGTTTGAACCGCCTCTACGGAGTGGATACATTAGGACATACTTGCACGATGCTTTGGGTTGGACCCGCTACCAATGGCATAGCTATTGGAAGAAGAACCAGGCCAGGCACCCTCAATGCCCCGTCAAGCGGTACCCTGCCTTCGTTGTGCAGTTGACATCAAAGGTGGCTCAAGCCGAAAGCGAGCGAATGCGAAATGCATGGGAGCAACGCGGGCCCGCTGCCGTCGACAACAACCTTCAACGTTGTGAAAACCAACAAGTACCTGATGCTCGATGCCGACCTCAGGTGGAGGAGGTGATAATGAGGCAACTTTGCGTTGGAACTATGAGAAAATTAGTACTCTTACCTTAGTTTACTTGGAAATGTGTTCATTAGTGGGAAGGACCTGCAACAGAAAATGGTGAGACTGAAGAGGAAACCACGACGTCATTTTGAGATGGAGATGAGCCAGAACCTCACATTGAGGACTAGTCAGGTAAATTCGGTTCGATGTTTAATTTGATATGGTATCCGCGTTAACATATACTCTGAGAGTATAGCTTTCGGCTCCAACCTATGCTACGGTGCACACCTTGATTTAAATTATGTACAGGACCCGATTCGTTTGCACAAGGATAATTGGATCCTCCATCCGGAACATCCAGGCACAACGATTGCAAAGGGCAAAAGCGGCACATACTACAGGGTCCAGAAGTCAAAGATGCCAAAAGATCGTCCTTGTGAAATAGGCATGCAATGGGTACTTGTAGAGGACGTCTTTGTTCCGAAGGTCACCCCGATGTACGCAGCTAAGCAGACGAAGGTTCGGGTAATGGAGGACACCATGTCTACGCCAGGCGGAGAAGCAACGTGGGTGATGTGGAATATGGACTTTTCTTTGGAAGTATCATGATTAAGAGCGCGGGATATATGGATTGAACTACCTCTCGAGGTTGTAATATGACTGAGTAGGTAGAAAGTGTATGTCAACGTGATGTTTCAGCATTGTGATAAACTGCTCTCCACCATAAACCATGTCTAGCGCACAACCGCAGTCTGCATGCCATAAAACGGCAACTGCAGTAACT
Source organism: Ceratodon purpureus (assembly GCA_014871385.1). Classification (NCBI taxonomy): domain Eukaryota; kingdom Viridiplantae; phylum Streptophyta; class Bryopsida; order Pseudoditrichales; family Ditrichaceae; genus Ceratodon; species Ceratodon purpureus. The sequence goes on from CM026426.1 coordinate 78,518,052, forward strand.
GGCATAGGTATGTGACCATAAATTTCCGATGTGCATCCAGTTTCTACAAAAAGGAAATAAAAAAACCATTCCACACATACTGTATCAATTGGATGGATTATGCATTGTCCACTATCATCTAAGAGCATTATCGACACAGACGCCAGAGACAACTCTGCCACATCAACTGTAGCACGGCAGGGCCCTTGAAACTGCCCCGCACACCCCCTAAACGGAACTGTCCAATCACGCCTTGCCACGGGTCGATCCCAACATTCCTCCGGTTTCTATAACGGCAAACTGAATCCAAAAATACGCGGACGGTGTATTAGATCGGAGCAATGTCGACAACCCACGCCCCTCGGAGTTGTGCGTTTTTAGCGAGAGAGTAGATAACATCTGGACACGTGAATAGTCCATGTATTCCCATCGAACAACTCGCTTCACATTCATCAGAAGGTGGAAATAGAATCCATCTTGCGGTGGAAAGGGAATCGATTAACACCATATTTGTTATATTGAGACTTTTCATAGTCTCAATTTAATGCTTGACTATAGCTTTTTCATTGATTTCTTGATTGATTCTATATTTGTCAAAAACTTTTTGACTATATATGGGAAGATTATCCTCGAGTCGAGGATAATCTATAATTAGAAAGTAAAAAAAAAGTTGAAATTGCCTAAAAACAATTGCTGAAATTGTAGGCAAAAAGTCTCAAAGTTCTGAAATTGTCTCAAAATAACGAATATGGTCATGATTGGACATTCATCGGACGGTCGGAACTGAGTTCACATTGCGCTTGAGGTACCTCCACGTGTAAGGACATGCATATCCGAGATGAAAAATATCCAACGTTTAAGGACGTATATATATCCGATGATTTAATGCCATTGCATCGTGCGGTTAGGTGTGGTGAAATCGAGACCGCTCGAGGATTTAATACCTAACGGACAGCCTTCTCTGAAACATAAGTCTCCAATGTACAGTCATCAACATCGTATAACTGCAACTCAACGTATCTAACGGTTGAGGTTCGTCAATGATACACGGATTTTAACTCAAGAATTTACCTCGGGCAGGATTTTCAAAATGAAAAGCATCCGGGCAAGGCAGCGGATCTGGTAAACGGGTATGTGGTGTTCGCACTTTCTACATCAGTGAAGTTTGGAGGGGTAACCCCAAACAACGTACAAGTCTGTTGTCTCATCCTGGGCTAAATCACCCGATGCACCTCGGAGACCTGAATCTCCATCGCACTGGAGAGGTACTTTTCTACTCCAGTTTGAGTGAAATTGCTATTGAGAAAAAGCCTGTAATCCTAGTAGTGTTTCCACCTTCTCCGTGAGTGAAGAGCAACACTTTCTAGGTGAAAAACAATAGGTCTGCTTGTAGTGCAATCGGCTGCTTGAAAACAAACAAATTCATTAAAAACTACAGATTGCCATTGAGGCAATGTGTCCACGAAGAGATTTCTCTTCAATCTAGACACTACAAGGATAAGCTTATCTTGCTCGTGATCTACTAACAACCTTATCTTAGCTATGAACATTGCTTCCGTTGATGCAAGACCAAAACCGGTACTTGCAGGGCTCAAGTGATTATCCTACAGCATCAGTTCCAACATGAAGCCAACCTCATCAGCATACTAATTTACATTTGAAACGTCACCATACAAGTAACTAATTGGCCGATCATTAGTACCTACAACAATACCTTTACAAAAACCTGTTATATAAAAATGCAAGAACTATGTAAATTTTTGGTGATCGCATGAAGTGCAGCTGCTACATTCTGCTTCCTTCAATTACACGCAGCTGCATTCTGAGTGTCCCCAATGATGTTGATACTGGACGAGGTTAATGAGAATGCAACATTCTTGTAAAAATTAAATCACATTATTTTTAGAACAGACTATCATAAACATTATTATGAAATGTAAATTTTTAGGTTACAACATGTACAATCTTTGCACATAAGAATGAGGAGATAAGGACTAACAGCTTCCACACTGCTGCCATTTTCACCAATGCGAGTTGTCAGCTTTCCGTCACTCCAAGTTCCCGCTTCTCCCTACATCACAAGAAGACACACAAAATTGATGCTGTAAGTTATTAAGATTGTAATCTTCCTAGATGATGTTTCAACCCAGTAAATCCGCCAAAAACTAGTCCCCAGTTTTGTGATAGTGCGACTAGTCCTAAGAACAATGAGCATGATCTGTAAAACTCCTTCATATCGTATTTATCTCTTGTGATGAAGCACTTTCAAGATTTCAAAATTTAAAACTTGTTTTAGCATCTAGGAAAGAAGCATCTCAAAGTACTGATCAAACAAGAAGAAGCAGAAGCCAAAATGAGAGTCCATTCGCAACGACCTCTCCATAGCAGAGATTGCTTATAGCATTCAACAAACGGCCAACCATAAGAGCGCCAATGTCTTTGCCACGACCTTCCACAGGTTGACCCCTCTCTACAAGTGCACCACTCTCGGCAAGCACTAGACCCAATTCATTCCTCTCTCGACTAAGCAAAAACACCCAATTCATTCCTCGGACTCTCATAATGTTCTGTAACGATGAATTTGCTGAGCGGAAGGAGGTGAGTCTCGTGAGCGTGCGGAAGGAGGTGAGCGGGGCAGAGGGGCTCACACCGGGCGGCGGAGCTCGAGAGAAAGAGCACGAGGGAGAGAGAACCCTGTGGCTGCCTTATATATCCGGTTTAACTGTGGAGGGCTCATGGTTTATGCGCATCTTGCAAAGAATTTGGTTTGAAATATTGTATTGGCGCCGCCTACTCCGGGTTGCACAATCGACATTTTTGGGAATTGGATTTTAGTGTTTTAATGATGATTGGACTCTCTGGGTTGGAGAAGGGTTGAAGAAGGCATCACGTATAGGGAGAGGCCCGCTCCAGGAGGGCTCACGGGTTGGGAGCCACCCCAGCCGAAGGACAAGGGTGTAGCCCAGTTCGAGGCGTAGGGTGGCTCCCAACCCGTGAGCCCCTCCGGGGCAAGCCTCTCACTTTGTCACCCCCGTGGAAAACATTCTAGACATGGCAGCTTTTGTGTAGTGCAATTGAGCGATCTTGGTTTAAAATGGCTGATTCTCAATGCTGTGAGGTCCTCGGGTGGAATTGTAGTGGTGTTGGATTTGATTCCCTACGACATTGTGTTGTTCGGGTTGGCCTTCTGCACTTCAAAAAATTTCACCCCTGCACGAGTTTTTGGGCGGGGCGGGGCAGGGCGGGGCGGGGCGGGCATTTCGCAATTGAAGGTGCGTCGCGGAAGAATACAAAATCTCCTCCTTTCCCTCTTTGATTCTAATTTTAATAGTTATGCAGCCCTCTTATAGTATTTTTGATATTTTTGATATTTTTGATGGAATCAAAGACCCCAAATGCTTTCAGGAGTATTATTAGGAATATTAAATAGAGCTAATAGACTCAGATTCTTAACACAAAGTGTTTGACTACAAAAAAACTTGTTTATAAATTAAATGATCACCGAGAATACAAGGAAGTACTTCAAACGTCATCTGCTTAAGAGCAAGGGTAGTAACAGTAAAGCACAGCATAAATCTTGCTTCTTGAGTGACTGATCAATTAATCATCACTTCCTAAGTTGTTATAACAAGTTGAGCAAGTGATCATTGCTTCCTAAGTTGCTCTAACAACCAGAGCAACAGATCATCGCTTCTAACAAAGTATTTGGCTGATTGTTGCCTCTTAACAAACTACTCAAGCAATATTTTTTTAGATCTTTAATGCGTCCACTTGGACTTAGAATCAGTTCAGACTATGGCCAAACTTCAAGAAGAAAAGCTTCCCAATCAATGAAAATGTAAAACTGACCAAAGTTCTCTTTCTTGCCCTTCACAATAAAGGCCAATGTCCAAAGGACGTCGCCTCCAAAGGAGCGTAGGTGGCAAATCTTTTAGCAGGTTATGGTGCCAAGAGTTCAGCCTCTCGACCAAAGTTTGGGTCAAGCAAAATGTTCCATCCAAATTTTCGTTGAGAGGCCAAACTTTTTTTTCATTGACGTAATCAATATCTGACAGATTCTAGACTGTCAGATCGAAATGGTAGATTTTTTCAAGGGATAAAGTGAGTCGTCTTTCTCTTCTAGCCCTTTTTCTCTTGTGCCCTTGTTTTTTGTTAATTTGCTCAAAATTTTATTTTATTTTTGCATTTTATTATGGAGTACTCTTTTCACAAATGACAGTTCGTTATCCAAAAGAAGAAAGATGGGGTTAGAATTTATTTTTTAAATCAACTCTTTTGGTGCATTTCAGCCATTTTCAGCACATAGTATAAAGGTAAGTATATAGGATTTGGAAGTTAAGAAGGTTGAGAGAGTTGAGGAGAGAAGTATTGAAGAAAAGAAGAATTGTGAGATAATAAACTTTCAAAGAAATGGCTGCTCTAGAGAAGAAGGCTGCCTCAAAGAAGAAAGGTACACAAGTAGAGGTAAAGGTTGAAGGATTAGAAGGAAACTAGAATTGGCTTGATTCCGAGGTACATCAAATCATTGCCTTGAAGGGTGAGATGGAGCTTGAGTTTGAAAGGAATGGCAAAAATAAGGTGAGAAAATCCTAAACCTTAATATGTTCTTTTGTAAATAAAAATGTCAGATTTTGAAGATATGTGTGGCCTATTTGGATAGCCACCAATCCCCTTTATTTACCTCCCAATCCTTGAATCACCTTACCTATACTTGCTGAATTTTTTTGAAGTATTGTTTTTAATTGTTATTTTTATTGTTCTACTAATTTGAGTGTTGGAATTGATACATGAATGCGTCTTCATGCAAGTATGACGGTTTTGCTTCTAAAGTTCAATCAAAAAGTCTAAGCTTGCCATTAGAACTTCAATCAAATTTTTGCATCTTACAAAAAAGACAATTTTGCTAATGGTATTTCATAGAACAACCAATAAGAGAGGAAGTTTTATGACTCTCTAGATCAATGGTACCACCATGCCGGCCAAGTTTTCAAGCAAGTTTTAGCAACAACAAACGTTTGTGCTGATTTTCATATAAACTCTTCTGTAGAAGTTGAAAGTACTCCAATATCATCCTTCCATCAACATCAAAAAGAAATAGCTATTTTCAGAAAAGTTCATATATCGAGCTAATAGCCAAAACCAGCATTGAATTAATAGAGAATTTTGAGAAAAAAAATGAACAACTAGAGAGAGTAGATCATCGATTTTACCGTCTAATTAACAAACTCTAGTTCAAAGTACTACTTGGATTCAAAACTAGAACTATCATAGTTGCACCCCTCAAATCAAATAGTAGATTTTTGGGCCAAATGAGCCTTGTAATAACTCTCGGCCAATAGTTAATGCATCCAAGTTGCTTCGGCCAACATTTGCTTCATGTTTTCTGATGTTCAACCTTTGTTTCCTTCCCATCGTCAGTTCTACCTTCTACATCTTCCCTTTCTTCCACTTCAATGAATGCTGTCGCCTTAGCTTTGGTATTTACCCTTTGTGATTCCCTCATTTCCCTCAAAGATGCTTCAAGGGCTTTAAACATATCAACATTTTGTAAACTTTTCAAAGACCTATTAGCTTCTCTTGTAAATCCTTCTCTGTATCTACCGTCCATATTAATTTCATCTTGTTGAATGATACACAAATTGTGTAAACAAAGGGCTCCGGTAACAATATTTGGTACATTTAGAATGGCATATCAATTTGCTTCAGTAAAATATCTCATCTTTATTTGAAAATTTTGCATGCGCTCTCCACAGCCATACGGATGCTTGATTGGATAAAATTCCAATGAGCTTACTTCCAAGTAAACCGTCCCTTTCTCCCTTGAAAGGTGAATAAAACCAATGCTACACTAGATAGGCAACGTATCCAATAAAATTGAATGGTAAAAACTTTCCACTTATAGTTTTCTTCTAAATTTCAAATTTTTGAAACAATGTCCAATCATGTATCCTCCCGGCCCATCCAAAATCATAATCCCAAAATTTACAACTCCTTGAAGCAAACATGAATAAAAATCTTTCTTTTTGTAATATGCAACTCGATCATGGGAGGGTGCTAAATTGGATATATGACAGCCATCTATCGCCTCTAATACGAAAAGAATGCCATGTAATTCTTAAATCTAGAAGCTATCTCGTAACCTCTAAAGTTCCTTGACTATGTTTCACCAAAAAATGCTCCAAAATTACCATTTCCAATGTAAAAAGCATGAGTGACTAAAAACATATTTTTTCTAATTCTAACTGTAAGATCTTTAACTAGATTATTGTATTATACAGCTCAAAATTTTTTAATATAATTGACTATAGAGAATAAAAGATTATAGCAATTGAAATTTGAAAAAAAAACTTTTTTGCTCGGGAGAGGGGCACTTAGTTCAGGAAGGGTATTATTTTTGTTGTGACTAATAAAACAGTATGTTGAATTAGATAATATCCCTCGTTTAGGCAATAGAATGTACCGTTGTTTTTATTATAATTTTTTTGGGGGGAATAGATTGCATGCTAAGTTAGTTCAAATAATAAGTTTTATATGAATTAGTTCAGATCTAATACAAAACCAAAAAAATGTTGACCAATATGGAATCCAAAACCAATTCATACATAAAAGCCAAACATTCATTAAAACACACACATTTCCGAATGGACATACAAACTAATCTAATTGCAACACAATGTTTCGACAATTCACATGCACAAACAAACTAGAACGACTAATTTGTGAAACAGGACTTCCTAACAAGGTGATATCACACAAACATTCTCACAAATACACTGGAAGCAAATCCGTTGTTCATGACTGTGCTCATCAGTCGGGGACGACACAACAGACAAAACAAATTATTAATTTATTCATTATTTTACTAATTTATTTTGTCTGTTGTGTCGTCCCCGACTGATGAGCACAGTCAGGAACGACGGGTTTGCTTCCAGTGATAGCATTGAAAATTAAAAACAGCAAAACTCTGTGAATACGCAATGTGCACACAAGAGACGATACGTGCAGAAACAAGAAGTCGGTGCAATAAGAGGGACCAGATCTTGTGTCTATTGAACACAAGAGAATTGCAACACTTCTGCAACTATGACCATCAAAAGTACGTGACGTGAGGTTCTCTAAGAGTTACAAAACACTGTGATGGCTTCAAAAAAAATTGCAAAACACCTAGGAGACTACGGTGACCAAAACAACAGCTTCTGCTACACTCCTTCGGATGTTCGGAAAAAATCTAGATCCATGCGGTGGTTGAAGCCGACGAGAGAAACAGCACCTTCGAACTCTGCCATTCCAAACAACTAAGACATAAATTAGTATTTGGCCAGCAGAAAACCAAGAACTCTATCCCATGAATCAACAAAGAGGAACCTCCAACCTACCTCATTAATTGGAAGAGTAATCAGCAAGGCATATGTAGTCGCAATGCAAACAGCTAATGCAAAATCAGAGACAAGAAGTTACTGCAATCCGGGGACTTAGAACGACCTCTAAGTAATTTTCCAAACATGAGACAAGAAAAGTCAAGATACAATACGACACCAAGACTCATAAGCTCCCTCTTCCGATGCACAAGGACAGAACTGGACAATTCCCAAAGTAGAACCACGACATATAAAGTACCGAAAACAACACCAAACTCACCTCTACAGCAATCAGAGCTCGCGTTTCCTTTGCTGAACCTAGTCTCGCACCGCAGCCAACTCCTCCACCTTCATTTTCGCGAGCTCCTCCGGGACCACCGACGCAGACGTGAATAATCCGAAGTTGAGAGCCCAGCGGTCCCTCACGAACTCAACCTTCGAGACCCACCCGGGTTCCGCAATGAGCTTGTACTCCCACATTGCGAGACGGAGGGCTTGGAACTCAAGGTCGGAGAGGAGAACTAATCGCAAGTCCCTGCAAAGACAATCGTACGTCGACAGCGTGCATAGATCCTCCCAAAGCAGCGCATCCGAGCTTGGATCTTCCCACCCAGAGACAAGTCTCAGGCGAACGAAAACCGGCGAGAGGATGGCGGAAAGGAGTGCAGGATCCATTGAACCTGCGGCGGGTTTAGTGATATAAATCAGCGAAGGAAACACAATTAGCAAAAACAAGAGAAGAAGAGAGAATTGGTAACTGCAGGCGATACGAGGAAGAGCAGAACACACAAGACAAGTTGGGGAAGGAGCAAATGGGGGTTTTTGAGTAGAGGATTTACGTATCATTGCGCAGCCATAGGACTAGGTTTACAATTGGAGGTACAAGCCCTAGATTTTAGGGTAGGGTAGGGGGACATCATGAGACAATTCGCAATGGGGTCTAATCTGGATCGTGCTCCATTTCAGGGCCTCTCCTCAGCAGCCTTTTTAAAACTGGCTAAATTTCGAAGTATTTCACTATCCAATGGCATGCTTCGATATCCCCACTAGTAAAAGCAGGGTTGTAATAGCGTTTTTTAGCCTGATTCCTATCGCTTGAAGGAGGCAGGTGCCAATACTTCCTTCTTGGTAGCCATGGTGTAGCCACATCACATCATATCCCTTTGATACCCACTCCGGATTGGAAGCCAGTACTTCCTTCATCTTGGCCGTTAAGGTTGGATGTTATCGCCAGCAGTCTCTGTCATGTTGGCAGCTGTGGCCAACATCAGCTGTACGTTGACACTTTGTCGCCAAAAGCAAACCCCAAAGCTAGAAGGCCTATCGCCACTACAATCATCTACAGTAGGTTGATCAGGAGCCAATATCGTTACTAACGTACATGCAGCGTGGGAGATGTAGCCAAACTTCTCACGTTCGAAATATTTTAAGTTTTGTGTCGCCCTCAACATTTAGCGGTAGGAGTTGTTTAGTTCTTTTAGTCTTTGGATTTTGAGCAACTGTCTTGGTAACTTGAGCCCACTTCAATCAAAGTAGAAAGAGCACAGGATGGACAAAATCAGAAGAGTGCATACTGAGATTGAGAAAATCAATTGCAGAATCTTGAGATATTAAGCACATCCAACTTCCAAGATTGAATCATGGAGTTCTGCAAATCAGGAGGGAAAAAAATCTTATCGACACCATCATCTGTGAAGGTATGTATTATATACAAGCAATTCAACCTTGATTCTCAGTTTGTGTGCACGTCAAATTCACAGCAAAGTTTCAAGTTCCTAGCAGTCTTGTGTTGATAGCAGACAAGTGTGTAGTCATACCTTCACACCTGATTCCTTGCATTGCATGTATGTTTCCTTGTTGTGCACCTTGTAAAATGTTGAGCTCCTACATCTGTTTGTTGTTAAATCTTTGAATACTTCAATTCAGATCTTTGATTCATTCTGGCAGACTGGCATATGAGTGATCTTGTGCCTTAACTTGAAATTAAACCAAGATCAGTATTCGTTGTGCACTTCGATCTGTAGAGCAAATTGTTAAGTCTTACATTTTAGCAACTCTCTCCTTAGAGAAAGAGAGCAGCTCTCAAACAAGCAGCTCACATACTGTGTCGGTAAGTACAAGTGCAGAATGGTGCGTAATCTTAACCTCTGCTGTATGTATTGGCAGAGTTGGTTGCGATGGCATCATCTGTTCAAAGCGGAGGTTGCGGTAGTGATGGTGCAAGAAGTGCCAGCGGTGGTGGAGGTGCGACTGGAACTGGGGGCCGTGGCGGAGGTGCAAGCGGGAGTGGTAGCAGTGGTGGAGGCCCAATCGGCAGTGGTGGCGGAAGAGGAAGTGAAGGCCATCACTACTAGGATTTTGGGGTCATAGCATGGTCCTGGGTGTTGCTATTAACGTTTAGAATCCTTCATTTCCGATTCGGCGAAACGCTGCTAACACCTTGGCCATGGCGCTGCTCGAAGGGTATAACGTTCACGGCGTTGCTTTGGTGGTTGCAGTTGGGAATGGATACGGGAACTCCTACCATCGTCCTGTAAGTCCGGGTTCCACTAGGTTCTCTCAGTCATATTTAGACATCCGGTGTCCACCCTGGACGCTCGTTTGTCGTTATCTCAATCGACTAAGCGGTTCAATAATGGTCTTTTACCAGCATGTTACTCGCTCATAACCCGCCCCTTTTACTTGCACATACTCTGTAACATGCACATACCTTGTAAGATATACATACCCATGGTCGAGCGGATATGTGGACCCTCCGGATCCGGATGTTCGCGTGTTTCGATTTGGCGGGTATTTGTTTTGCGATATTGGGTAATTGTTTGGATATGAACGCAGGGCACATACGGTTATCATCATCGCTCGTCTCCAGGTCATGTGACGTGTCACATTTTTAACTTATGTGAGCTCTGCAACATATCAGGCTGGATTACCTCGGATGTCAAACTAGTCGGTACGCTCCTCGAAATCCTGGTTTTCAGGGGTCACCCCCAAGCTCCAGATTACTCAGGCGATTATTATGCGCCGACAAGATTACATCAGAGACGTCGCATGGATGCGTTTTTTTGTTTCAAAATGAATTTCCGGTTGGGGTTATGCAATAATACAAATATAATATAGACTCCGACTGTAAAGATTGCCATCCACTATCCCCGTCTTAAAAGTTTAGCTACTCTAAAGTGGGTGCACACTACGAACGGTGTATCCAACAGTGTCCAAAATCACTCACGTCCTGCCATACATCTTTCGGTCGGTGATGTTGTCTAATCAAAATCTACATTTCCCAATCTCCCATTCTCTGCCGCTAATATTACTCTGCCTAATAATTATTGTCCAACATCATACGTAAAATGGACGGAATAATGCGTAATCAGTTATGCTATGTGATCCCCTGTCAAAACCAAAATCATACCATGCAAACAATGCATAACGCTCGGGATTGCGCATGGTAATCTGTTACACCTACTTTGTCTCCTCCTCGTCAGAAGACTCACTACCGGAAGTCGACGACGACGTTGAGCTGGAACTCTCGGAGGAGGAGCCGTCGCTGCTACTGGTCCCTCCTTGCGAAGATCGCGACTCGGACGACTCCTCTGTATCGACGGATTCTTCCTTGTCCACATTCCCTGCTTCCTTGTTACCGGCCTTCATTTCATGAAGCGCCTTCTTCGTTTTCTTCTCCAGACCGGAGTAAGCATGCGTTCGGGCAAATTCAATCTCCACAGACGTTGGCTTTCTGCCAAACTGTGCCTCCTGCATTTGCAAACACACAGGCACGTTGTCATATATTCCAACGGGGAGCACAGAAAACTAGGGAGGAAAGCAAAGTTCTCTCAGTGTAGAGTTTTGGAATCCGTCATGGATAACTTGCTCACTTACAAACTTCTTGACTATGCCTCGATAACCCCCTCGGCCGCAGCGGTGTGAGAACCCTACCTTGGCCACCCTGCTATCCGTTGCAGTTTTACACTTCTGGGACTTGGCCGCCTTCTTCGAATCAAGCCTGTCCTCGTTTATCTTTTTCCATGACTCCAACGTGCACCCCGGAAGCCTACTCACCTTCTTTGGATCCTTGTACACCTTGAACCCCTTCTTCAACCTATTCCGCCATTCCCTTAAATTGTTGCCCACCTGCGCCATTACCCCCTTCGACAGCCACGGCCCTGGATACTTCTGCCGTAGACGAACAAGAAACCTTGACTTCAACACGTCGTCCTGCTTGTTCTAGTCGACGTGCCAGGGGAAGTAGGAGGCCGCTCTATCGAAGACATAGGGCTTCATGTGTTCCCAAAACGCGCCACAGGGAGTGCCGACGCTGTTAATTTCGCACGGGGAGGGTCCTGAACAGAAGCCCATGTGTCCCAAGAAGAATTTGAATCAGAGGAGTCTGACTTATCTCCCTCCTCTTTGTCTCTTCGACTTCGCTTCCGCGTGGTGATCCGCTTGTGCGAGCTTGGGGTCGCGGAGGCCTCGGCTGTTCCCCTCCCAACGCTGTCCTTGTTTCTCTTAATTGAACTGGGGGTGCTGGTTTTACTTTTCTTCTTATGTACCAACTGACTTTGACGACGAGACCCTCCTTCACCATACCTCCCGCTTTCATCTTCATTAAACGTATCCATGCCGCTGCTACGTCTCCTCTTTCGCCTCCTGGACTTCTTCAAACTCTTACAAATCTCACCGTCACCACCGGATCGACAGCCCTCTCCATGTCGGCGTGTGCTGACGTCCTCAACCTGTTCTTTACCTTTACCTGTTGCTCTCACTGCACTTCCATTGCCGGATTTCCAACTCGGCCCAGGTGATTCCTCTCGTGTCGGGGTTGTCTGTTGTCCTCCAACCTGCACAGGGGTATGTAAATCGTGGTCGCTAATGTCAGGCATGGGAAACTCCGGTTGCGCATGTGTAGTCCCAACAGGCGAGGGGAACAAAACAGTGCGTGTCCCGGATGTGTTGCCACGCCCCTCGTCGGAGTGACGAGGGGTAATGAGTTTATCTGAATTCACCGGTTCGTTCAAAGGGGAGTGTAGCACTGCCCCGGGCAACGGCGGATCCTGCATTGCCTCATGAGTATTTGTCAAGCCACACTTCTCTACCCGTGCACTTACCCCATCTCCCATATCCTTCATATCCCGGAGGTCATGGCTTCGGAGAAATTCAGCGCGCTCTGTAGGCGGCAAGCTCTGGAGCAACAAAAAGGCACGAGATATTTCTAAAATGGCCTTAATCCTGCTGGTATCCACGTCAATTGACTTGGCATGGCACTCTGTACCCACCCCAACGCAATTTTCAAATGTACCAGATCCCAAATTCACCCGTGAAGGCTCTATAGGTACAGAAGGTGTCCGCGCATGTTCCGTGCCATCGAGAACTTCTAACTCCGGAGTGACAGATCTCACAGTCTCTGCAGGAGGGTCCACTTCAACGACTTTACTCTGTCGCCGTCGCACTCATCCTGAAGTTCCCCGTGTCGCACGGCCGCTCGCAGTCGCGGAGTTGTTTAGGGAAACTCCTTCATGAAACGAATGGACGGCTACAACCTCCGGCGGATTCACTACTGGTATGGGTACCTCATTCTGAGCTACTGACCCACTCGCTCTCAATTGGGAAACAGGTCCAGCACCAGACTCAACTACTGCGACGTCGCCTTCGTGCACAGGCGTAATGTTATGCGCAGTTGAAGGTGCTCCACCGTCTGCTCTGCTGAGGAGTGCATGCTCGTCCACTGCCGAATCCCCCTCCACTGTGAACTCTCTCTGGGCAGCTTCAGGTCCGGCCACTGTCTGCAGGGCGTCTTCACCATTTCTCTTTGACTGCCTTCAGGAGCTGCTACTGCCACCTTCCTTGGTCTGAGGGGTTTTAGCCTGCGGTGCCCCTGCGTCAACGTTCTCGCTCCCACTGCCGTCCTTACTCTTCCCTCCGCGGCGACGCCCAGCCTTCCCCTCCCTGTTCTTCTCTATCTTCGTCCGAGACATATCCTTTCTCTTCCTGTTACCCCGTGGCGCTTGCCGCTCCCTCCCATTTTGTGCCTTCTTCTAAACCGATACGCGTGGGTTTTCATTGGTGACAACAGCGAGAACTCACTTTAGAGATAACCATACGAAACTGGACGTTGCATGAAAGGACATTACTTAAAGTGAAGGTGTATAAATTAGGTTTTACCTGAAGACTCCGCCTCGAAAATCACAGCTGCCACGGGGCTCCACCAGATGAAGGTGCAATTACCAAGACTCCAAGAATATGTATCCTTCGAGTATATCACGTTTTCAAGCGCGCGGAAACATCAACTGCAATACATGATACGGCCCCAACTGACTTGCATGCACATGGCGTGCCTACACGACCAGTAATACACTAAGGAAGTCAAGGACGCTGGATGGCGGATGCAGAGAATGATCTGAACGGGCCTACAAAGACTATTTGCCTCAGCGGCGGCATGCACATACAAGCAAACCCAATAATCGGGGCAAAAGCGGCTCCAACCCTCTCCACTGGTAAGCCCACATACATTTTCATTTAACCCCGACCCCCCCTCCATAATGTGTGATTTTGACATCTAACGCTTAGGGATCCCTGAATATTATTACCTCCGATGATTTCTACTAGTTGCATTAATTGTCGCCTGCAACTTGACTTGAAATGTCGATTCATACCATGAATTCCGCCTCCACCGAGTGTTACTGGACGTATATGCTTAGTAAAGTACACTCTTACTTTAATTGTGTGAGGTTAAAGTCATAGGTAGGCTCTAACACATAGGAGGCCCTACGTGACTACACCTACAACTGCCACTATTATGTCCTATTAACATGGCGATGTACCGCTGGAACCTTAGACACGTGTGAATAAGAGCCCACAGTTAGAATCTCCTCCAGCCATCTAAAGGCCATCTTGCGGGGAGAACTTCAGCGCAGTAGTGGGAGGCTTCGGCTGACAGTATGACACCGAAAAGAAAGGGGTACGACCCAGTGGATCACACTCCAGTTGACATCGGGTCGATTCTAATGGAAGAGGAACCTCCACCGGCGGAGGACGCTGACCCAACCTTCGAACGTCGTAAAGTCGTTGATAGTGATGAAGACGAAGACGGGGAACGGATTGGTGGATCAAACTTCTGGGTTGTTTGCCCATGCAGGCATTGTGAGCGGAGAGACAAGCCCTCCACAAGGTTGTTTTCAACTGTTCGAATTCACTTAAGACTTCACGGAATGGGAACTCAGTTCAGGGTAAGGATAACAAATTTAAAGCAGTTTTATTTCTGGCGCAGGGCCGTGTGGTCATGTAGGTCATGTAGATTACTTCTTCCCAGGCATGGGGAGAAATGAAATTACCCAGTACGAAAACCGCCTCGTCGGTAGAGGGTCAGTGTATTCTACTATGCGCATTCTGAGATATGCATATCGTTTGAATGAAACTGCTGACGTTGCTTTTCCGACCTCGCATTAACAGGCTGCATACGAGAGGAGGTTGCATGCTACCGCAATGGATAATGAACATCCCCCATCAGCTTTCCCGATGCCACTTGACTTACCACAAATAGGCGTCCAGGAAGTACATGTTAACAAAGACATCTACGATGACGTGGACATTGATGCCGACGACGGGGCACTGTGGGGAGAAGCGGAAGTCATGCCACATGTCCTTACAAACCTAGCAATGGTTCATACCAAAGCTGGGGATATTGACCTTAATAGAGGACCTGCGAATGACATGCCATACATTGTGCAGCAAGCGACGACTCCAATATACACTGGATCAAAAAAGAGCCGGCTTAATTTTATCATATGGGCATTGGTTTGCAGACCAAGAACAGGCTTACAAACGTTGCCATGGACGATTGGTTTCGGGGCATGGCCGAGAATGTGGCCGCCAAGGGAGAGGGCATAACGAACAACATGCCCAGATCGCGGCAGGAGGCGCGTAAGGTAATTACAGAATGCGGACTGGACTACGTCACAATAAACTGTTGCCCTTGTGACGATTTCATCTACTATGGGGCAGATTACGAGCAATTAGTCCACTGTCCTAAGGTGAACTGCGGGATTAGCCGATACTGGGATGACGTGAAGAAGAGTCATGTTCCTCAGAAAAAGTTTCATTACTTTCCACTAACACCTAGACTGATTGGACTGTTTCGGAGCCCGACCTTTTCTAGGCTTATGCAGTGGTACTACTTCCACAGATCATGGGAAGGAATACTGAAGGTCCCTGCGGACGGTGTGGCGTTCAAGCATGCTTAGACCCTTCTCAGGAACCACATGGGACGGGCATATGACATACGTAGCGTGTTCTTCACTCTAGCGATGGATGGTTTTAACCCCAATGGTCATAATTCACTAAGTCACTCGACGTGGCCAGTCCTGCTGTCACTACAGAATCTGCCCCCTTGGATGGCTACGAAGGCCTCCCACATTGTCTTGTCTACTATCATTCCCGGACCCAACAAAGTGAAGGATGTCCAGCTCTACATGAGACCTTTACTGGACGAATTCAAACTACTGTGGAACGATGGTGTAACCGCACACGATGTAGGTGAGCCACGGACGAGACAAGAATTCAACCTGCGGGCAATGTTAGTATGGACGATACACGACTAGCCTGGTATGTCTCTATCTCTGACTAATTTATCTTGTATGAAACTTTTATATCTGCGACGTACATCATCGAGCTTGAAATGTATGTTGGTGCAATGGTTGCTGACCCTATGAAGTGGCAGGATATGGCCTATGCTCAGGATTGCAAGTGTCGGGGTATAAGGCATGTCCTAGATGTAATCCAACGGATTTTGAGGCACGTTATTCAAAGCACCTACGCAAGATGGTTTACCAAGATTATCGTAAATACCTTCCTCCGCGACACAGGTATGGGAGGGAGCAGTATTGTCACCGGTTTGACGGGAAGGTAGACCAGCGGCATAGTCCATCTACACCCGACCAGCGGTTTTGGCAGCGGCAGTGGGATAGGAGAATGGCTGGGAATCAAGATAATCACGGAGGCTCCGATGGCAGCGGCATTAATCAGTTGTCTTCGTTCTACAGCCTGCCATACTTTCAGGTTAGTCCATCTATCGGGTAAAAATATGATTGTGTGAGGGAATCTTAAATAAGTAGTAACTTATCGCATGATGTTGAGAAAACAGTGAGACATTCCAAATGCCTTTAACACGTCGATGTTGTTTTCAGGACTTACTGTCTCCGCACCTCCTTGATCCGATGCATATTGAAAAGAATGTCTGTGTGGCTCTAATGAAGACTGTGTCAAGCGCAAAGGGATCGAAGTCCGACGGGCATTCTGTGCGTGAGGATTTACGGGCTGAGAACAGGATGCCAGCGCTTCATACTCCGCTTTCAGTGACTACTGATGCTAGAACCGGTGCGAAGAATTACAAGTACCGGAAGGCACCTTGGGTGTGGACTGCATCGGAGTTCAAGGTTGTAACGGAGACTATCGCTGCAATAAAGGCGCCGTCCAACTATGGATCCTCGATGGCTCACAAATTCAAGGACAAGAAAGTCCTCAGGATGAAAACACACGACTGGCATAATGTCCTGCAAAATTATTTGGCAGTTGCCATCAGGGGGACATTGACGGCTGATGTTCGCTCGGCTGTGTACAAAGTATCAAACTTTTTTAAAAATGTATGTGCCAGAGAATTCAGGGTGGACGATCTTCCACAACTAGAGTTGAAGGGTTACGAGGCAGCATGTCTCTTAGAGATGACAATGCCCCCCAGTTTCTTCGACATACAACCACACCTTATGATACATCTAGTGCAGGACATCTACCACGCTGGACCAGTGCAGTACCGGTGGATGTACTTTGTCGAGAGGTACATGAAAAAACTAAAGGATTGGGTCCGCCAACACGCAAGACCAGAATCAAGCATGTCAGAAGGGTACATAACATTTGAGGCTATGGTGATGGCCACGGAATACGCATCACTGTTGGATCCAAGTGCCCCTCCAATGTGGCGTGTCGGGGAAACCCGAGAAATGGCTAAGCAGGTTTTACCCCGGGCATTTGTCCTCAAAAAACTCAGTGAAGTCGTGTACGAGCAAGCCCACTCTTTTGTATTAAAGAACCACCATACACTAGAGGATTGGAGACATCACCACTGTGCGTTAACGGAACATCCTGGATCAACTATCGAGTCATTCAGACACTGGTTACGCCCAGCGGTGCTTGAAGCTTTGGAGGCAGGGGAAGTCATTTCACAGGACGTGTTGGACCTTAGTGCTGGCCCTAGCAAAAAAGGGAGGCATTACTCTGCCATGTGGTCTAGAGGTAGACACTTTAGAATAGGTAGGAGGGATCACGCCTCAAAAACCACAAGTGATTCGTACATGTCTGCGTACTTTGAAATGGGTCGTGCAGGCCGACTAGAGTTTGTCGGGCAGATAGACAGCATAATAATGTTGGATTATGATACTGTGAAACAGACGCTCATACGAGGGAATTAGTGGCAGAATAACGAAACAGAGCGGCGTAAGAGCACCACACTTGTAATGGACAAATGCGGTGTGAACAGGGTAATAGCACGGGAGTTTCTCAACTCTCATCTCCAGAGACATGAACCTTTCATATATCCTGAGGAATGTAACCAGGTATTTCTCGTGGATGACAGGCTGCATAGGCACTGGAAGCTTGTGGTGGACGCTCAGGCTCGCAGGCGCCGTGTTTTTGAAATTAATGTCCCCGAAGTGGCAGCTACGTACGGAGATGGGGGCGGAGCGGTAGAAGACGACGAGAACGAGGCCGTCCAAATAGAGGACCCAGCTTCGTCCGATGATGAGAGAGTGCTTGAGGACAACCTGGATGAGTTGCATGAGAACATACCCCTTGTATATCGTAGACGTAGACGGGTCTTAGAGGACCATGTTCTAGATCTCGAGCAGGAAGAAGAAATAAGACTTGATGACGTGGAAGTGGCAGGTAATTCAAAAGATGACGGCGAATATGCCGGAATTGTCGAAGTGGACGAGAGTGACAACAACTCTGATTATGAGACACTGGAGCTCTAACGTGGACACATGTTCGGGTCAAACTGAGACTTCACCTGTATCCTCCTAAACATTCGTGGAGAGAATGCTCGGTTCACATATAACGTTTCCTAAGCAAATGGTAAGCGGCAGTATTCCATAGAGATGCATTGTAGTTTCGATATTACTGATTCGGAATTTTGTGGGGCGGTGTCGTAGTGTTTCCAATGGACTCTAGAGTGGAGCCTCTGCAAAGAAAGGAGGAAAATAGGGCCAGGAAGCGGCAGAGGAGGGCACGGATAATGGATGGAGTACGCGAAGGCGAAACGCTGGGGGATTCACTGATCCGGGAGCTGGAGGAGGTAGAGGCTGAACTGATGGCAGACTGGAGTAGACGGCACTGGCTCAAAGGAGTGACATTGTTTCTTTCGAAGCTTATTCATTCAACGTAAGATCCTTGAACAGAAAAGTCTTTTCCAGTGCATAGTCATTTTTTCAATGTACGTAGTAAACCATGTTAATTTGGAGTATCCTTGGTTTGCAGAAATCCAGATTCCCTGGCAATTGTGTCGCTCCAACTGCGCACGATATGCATACAAGCGGAATGCTTGGGCGCCGAGGTTGTGGATAAACTAGACGAACGGGTATCGCATGTTATAATGTATAGGAAGCCTGGACTTACACTTGACCTGAAACACATGCAACGGAGGTGATAAATTGTTTCCTCACCTTACAACTCATCGTGTCGAATTTGTTTAATTTTTTACTGTAGTACGAAGTTGCTAACATGAACCGACCGGGCGTGGCTACGGACACAGTGATAATGTGAAATGGCTTCTGCTTGGCAGCTTATTTTGGCAGCAAGGCATGGACATTGTTGCTCCTACAGGGGAGGAATGCGGTGAAGAACATCGTCGGAAAGTAGTTTACCACGACTGGCTGGTGCATTCTCTGGCTTCGGGGAAGGTACTTCTTGTAGACGATTACTTGGCCATGGACAAGTGAAGCCAGTCGTAGTGGCGATTGTAGTTGGTTACAGAAAAAGGGGACTGGAGGATGGCCTCCGGCACGGTCCTTTGTAATGGAATGGCACCAGCAAACATGAATAAAATTATATAACATTACGTAGACATTACCGTCCTGCTTGATGGGACTCAGTTGTGTGATGTGACATGAGTGTAAGAGTTGATGAAAGAACGATTGCACATAAACAAACCAAGTTTGCAAGTCTTGATCGTACCATAGGCGATACCGTAGATTGCTGACTGAAATAAAAGTAAAATCGTAAAGAGCATGGACGACCATTGTAACCGTATGAACCAGAGGTGATATCTGCGGCATAAATTAAGAAGCCACGGCCAAGTAACATTCGCGGATCATGGCACTGATATTTCTTGATTCCGAGGAGAAGGCGGCAAGGAAATTGGGCGGTGGCCTTATGAAGTGGGGATCTACTGAAGCCGTGTGAGTCTTATAGCGACAACGCATATGTGTTGACGTCGCTGTCCATCTTAATAGTAGGTTCTTCTGAGTCGAAGCAAGAGTGTAGCCGCCAACATCGGTAACTCTACATGCCGTAAGAAGTACATGGCATACGCGACAACGACGCCCTAACGTAGTTGAGTGTAGCTGAGAGTGAGCACCAGGGGACTTAGCCACCAGGAGGTCCGTAGTAATGTCTACATAAGTCGCCGATGTGGGAATGTTCGATTTTCTGTTCCAGTACGAAGGGTCGACTACGTGGCTGTTACGGTAACGTTGTGGCCTATAGTAGATGGAGAGAAGTCATTGAGCACATAGTGGTACAGATATTAGATGTGCAGATAAGTAACGTACACGAATGTATGCATTTTCTTAATGAATCGTTTTTTATTCATCAGCGTGCATATGTGTAGTCGTAGTACAGTAATACTGAATGATTCCAGTTGTTCATTCTTTTTTACCAATATTTCCTGATAATTGACAACGGATGTCTGTAGCGGTGAAACGTTCTTGCGTTGTGAGGGAGACGGGGAAACATGCGTCAGCACGGGAAACCGCGAGGACGGGACACAATTTGCCGCTAATGCGTCGACTGGAGTCCGCCACAAGGAGGATACGTGAACAGCATCAGGGACGCAGATGTTGAAGATGTAGTGTTCCCCCTCCTGTGCCGCACCTCGGCCCAGGGACAATCTAGACTGTCGCTTCTGACGAAGTTAAGGGGAATTAATCGGAAGTGGAGGTCGTTGGCTGACAGTAGAAATGACTGGGTAGACTTTGTTTGGATGAAACCACAGTCTCGGCTTTGGTTGCAGAATAGGAATTCGAGAGACATGGCCATTGCCGAGGGTAGAGTGAAAGGGTGTCCGAGGCATCTTTTGATCACATTGGACGATCTTCTATTCAACCCCCTCTTTTGTAACCCAGCGGATATCATCAGAAACAGAGAGCGTTCAGCGAAGGCAAAGGAGTAATAATCTGAGTTGTGTAAGCTATCATTCTTAGTAGAAACACTAATGCAACGGGTAGAAGAAATCAACCAAGTGAGGATTAAACGCCATAATCACTGAAATGGCCATGCAATATTGTATTAGCCTCACAATACATTACAACTATACTAAGATTAATATAGAACATTTATTCAAGGTTTATACGCATTCCATGGAACTTTTATGGTAATTCAAAAAATAAAAAATTTAAATATAAAGCACATGAATGTTATGAGTACCGCGATGGAGAATGCTACAACGCGCCAAATCTGGGAAATGCAGTCTCCAACGTTAACCCAGGACGAGTACTAAATCTATACGCTCATCCTCAATTTGCCCCGCACTGCAAACCCCCCTCGCAGCCCACGGGACGTTCACCCAACCGCATGTCGTTATTCACGTAGGGTTCTGATCCTACATGAATAAAAATTTGTATATTATCTAAGGAACTGAATGAATTTAAATGAAGTTTTTTTTACACATGAAACATTCCAAAAATTATCTTCACATTTTACAAGTGTCAACACGGGGTGTGGCAACTATGTTTCATTGATTTATAAATTTCATATTTATTATGATACTCTAATTTTGAATTTATTTTTGGGAGATTGCCATATTCTCTGAATATTGCTGTATATAACGAATGTTTTTTAGTCCGAAATTTTTTTAATTTTATTAAAATAATAGAGTTTTTTCTTAAAAGCTCATGGTACTCATCTAAATTAAATACTGCATTTTAATTAGTTAAAGATTAATTTTTTTTAAAAAAACAAATCTATAACAATTAATACTATGGGATAAAGGAATAAACTTCATACAATTATCAAGTATCTAAGTCAGCGAGTATAGAATAAAATATCTGACATTGTTGTAAATGGACCTTTTCAGGGTCATTACAAGAAGGCTCTTTTGTTTAAAAAAACAAAAAAATGAGTTAATAAAATAATTCAAGGACTCCTGAAACCCCTTTTTATTTGTATCTTAGCAATGCCACGTCATCAAGTGTAAGGGGAAAAAAGAATAAGAATAAATAAAATATCTTCTGAAATTGTATATCTCTTTGTTTTCATTTTTATTCAATTACTCCAAAATTCCACGGAATCAAGAAGAAGGGGAAATTTTCAAAAATCAATAATCAGAGACGGGGAGAAGGGAACAAGAGTAAGAAAGAAAAAAAGGAAGGAGGGGAGGGAATGAGAGAAAGTAAAAGGTTGGAGAGGGAGAGGGACAGAGGAGAGGGAGAGAGAGCGGGAGATGGAGAGAGAGGAAGGGAGAGGGAGAGGGAGAGGGAGAGGGAGAGGGAGAGGGACAGTGGAGAGGGACAGCGGAGGGGGAGAGAGGGAGTAGGAGAGGGAGAGGGAGAGGGGGAGTAGGAGAGGGAGAGGGAGACAGAGGGAGAGTAGGAGAAGGAGAAGGAGGGAGGGGGAGAGTAGGACAGGGAGAGTAGCAGAGGGAGAGGGTCTGGGAGTGGGGGACAGAGAGAGTTAATTCCTTCGTAATCACTGTCCTACATGGATTAGTTACCTAGTTTGGTACAAAATGAAGGCCACGAATGAATCCAAGGAAGGCAGAAATGGGAAGGAGGGCGGAAATAAATTATGAGAGAATAAGAAATAAGCAGTACGATCCAAAAATTAAAAGAATAACAGAGGAACTAGAAGAAAGAGTACGGATGAAAAAAATAAAATTTATTAAAATAAAAGAAGAACGATAACAAGAAGGAAGGAGAAGGATGTGCAAGAATTTTTTTTTTAAAAACAAAATCAACAAGAGGAAAGAGAAAGGGTTATTTTTTTTAAATAAAAAAAAAAAAAAAAGAAGGACTAAGAACAAGAGAAAAGAAGAAGGGTGGAAAAAAAATCAAAGTATTAAAAAAAAATAAAAATAGAATGGTCCATATCTGTGAATCATGATGAGTAAACCAATTAGTCATGTTTATGTTGGTTAGTGTTCTATGTTTGAATTCCAATTCTTCCCACACTACCTATCTTGCCAAACCCTGAATTCCCCTCCCTCTCTATCACAAAAGTTCTCACACAGCAAGAGACGCCAGACAGTGGAGGGGAAACAATTTAAATTTAAAATAAAGTGAGAAGTAGAACCCCCTTCTCAGGGCCAAAAATTTACAAATGAAAAATAAAGATATGACAGAAATAAAATAGAATTTGTTGCAGTAATATGCCAATAGACATGCCGTTGGAGGCCTATAGTACCTCCTCAGACCCCTACTTTACTTACATGTTGCGGACCAATAGAATTTCAAATTAAAATGTAATGTTCATCATTACAATCTCATATTTATGTTTCCATGCACTAGTTGCAATGCATTCTATAGTTGGCATTGCACTCCCTCAAACTCAATTCAAAACCAATGTCTTAAGTCCAATACACAATTGACACCCATTGTACAAGTTATTGTTCCTATTTGTCCCTTTGCTAGCCACCATAGTTGATGACCTCACCATACCTCAACAAGCTTACCGTATTGCCCAATTCACAAAGTGATCCAAAAACTAAGTCGTCAATGTCCATCATCCCCTAAGAACAACGCCAAAACTCTTATCAAAACACAAAAGTCCTCCACTATACACATACTAAAATTAGGTCACATATACCATTTCCTACTTCCAAAATTCTTCCACATTCATGAGTTTGTTTCATATTCATTCAATTTTATAGTATGCATCTGCACCTCACTATGCATCTGGAGCTAAACTCTAAATATAGTTAGATCACCTCTGTTCTTTTACACACTAAATATAGTTAGATCATCAAGTTCTTCCACGCCTCTCACCTATTTCAAACTAACACTTGTTGCAAGATTGGTGCAATTGTTGGATTATACTTATTACACTTACAGTGACTATATACATTTCTTCACGGGCTTTATAGCTGCAGTGTCTATTGGCTCCTCTCAAACTGTTTCCTTTGTTCAAAAAAATGAAAACATGTTCTTTTAGTTACCTGTTGTAATATTTAATATTTGAAGGTGGACGTAAATTTTATTTTTTCCATTTGACTTTGTTGCATAACTTATAAATGGCTATTTAAGGGTGTTTTTTTTAAAATGAAACCTTGCAAAATAATCTTAGGAGTTAATTGTTCTAGTATGCTGAGTCTTCATATGTGGTATCAAAATAGACTGAACTTTCTCGGAATCAACTTCCTAGCGCCAAAAAACCATGTGAGGTTGAATGACCTCATCCCACATTTTGCACTTGAATGTTTTCCTTCCTGGAGCCGCCTTCCCTTACAGCGTCTCCACCGTGGGCGCCAACAATGTTGACTGTCGCCGCGCTATTACCCTAAGAGCTTCACTCGACCAATCACGCTCTGCCCGCATGCGAGCCCTACTGTTCAAAGAATACGTCATTGTAGCAACAAAGATCCTAAGCAGTAAATTGACCAAAGTGTACCAGACCCCTGTGTCACATCTTGGTCATCATGGTCATTGCTAAAACGCCCCATAACCCCACTATCACAACACGGTGCCAATCAAGGAAGACAATCCATACGTCGTTTGATCCTCAGCTCCGTTCACATCATCAATTTCGGCCCAAGAGCGTGTTTCCCGCCCAAAGAAGCCCATCATTCATACAAATAGTCTGAGAAACACAAAACCCAACACTTCTGCCATGTACATCATTGGGAGATTACACAATCCTGAATCTAGTTCTTGGAAATGACAGCCTTGAAATCTTTGTAAGGAGATTAAAAAACATAAATGGAAGATCAAAAATCAGAAAAGGAAGATCAAAAATCATAAATGGAAAATGAAAAATCATAAATGGTTCAATTAAATATTTTCATATTAAATACAAATTACGATTAATTTATTTTTCAAAGTAACATAGTTTTTTTAAATGTTAATGAACAAGGTGTATGGTGAGTGAAGAAGGTCTATTTTCACCTTATATATCTCACAAGGGCCCCAGCTGCTCTCACTGGGGCCCTAGCTCTAGAAATTGGGGGCCCCAACTGCATTAGATGGGGCCCCAGCTGTAATAGTTAGGGGCCCCAGCTGTATTACTTGGGGCCCCAATTGTAGTAATTGGGGCCCAAGCTATAGTAATTGGGGGCCCTAGCTGCACTAGTTGTGGCCCCAACTCTAGTGATTGGGGGCCCCAGCTGCATTAGTTGACGCCCCAGCTGCATTAGTTGACGCCCCAGCTGTAATAGTTGACGCCCCAGCTGCACTAGTTGGGGCCCCAGCTAATGCAGTTGGGGGCCCCAGCTGTATTAGTTGGGGCCCTAGTTGTAGTAATTAGCGGCCCGAGCTACTCTAATTGGGGCCCCAGCTGTAGTAATTGGGAGCCCCAGCTGCACTAGCTGGGGCGCCATCTACAGTTTTAAAACTGTTATTTTTTTTAAATTTAGTACATACTTTTACTTTCTTTTTTATTTTTGAAATTACTTTTATTTTGAAAACTACAGTAAAAGCTTGTTCAAATAACTATATAATATACAGAAAGTATATTTTTTTATTCATTATAATCTATGTAAATATTTATTACCTTACACTCTATTACTTTATATTTTAGTTGTCTATAATCATTTATTTTTTAGCAAAATGGAAGAGCTTGTACTTCATGAGGCCAAAAAGCCTGGAATTGTACAAGTCATTGCTCTAAACTTTATGGAAGCTCAAAATCTCGTTAGAGTTGATTTATGATTCTAATACCAGAGGATGTAAAACCTCACAACACAAACAAAAATTATTTGATCATTTGTATGTTCTTCCATGCAAAAAAACCCTACAGTGGCCTTATTTTTATAAAATATTTATGGAACCAGAATCAAGGGTAGATTTGCCTCCTCATACAAAACAACAATATTATGTCCAGTTTTGCCACGAAATTTGTGGTGATTGTCTACAGAAGTCATCATGTTGTCCTCTATGTGAAAATATTGAGAATCTTGATTTTTCAAAGCATACAAAATATATCTTTGATACATTTATCACAAAAGATATTGAAATAACCAGATTACAAAATTTTCATGATACTTTTCAAGAATTACAAGTTTTTTTACAAAAAACGAGTGAAAAAAACAAAAGGAAGATGTCTATTTCATACAAAATTCTTCAATGTAAATTGGTGGAAAAAGGACATCTTGAATTATCTATTCTCAAGCAATTTGACATAAAAGCAAACATGAGAATTGTCATTAGTTACACAAGCATTCCATCAAATAAAAATAAATTCGGAGCACCATATTGGGAAAATAAAAAATTTGAAAAGGCATGGCAAAATGTTTATCAAGACAATCATCTTATACCAACAACATCTACTGCTTTATTATTATTAGATGGAAATAAAGTATTGAATGATAAAATATTAAATTCAAGTGATTTATCACTCAATCATGTTTTATTTATTTATATTCCTGAAATATGGAATAATGATGTGGTTGCATATCAAAGCTTACAATTCCTAAGGTCTTTCATGAAGAAGCAAAAGTCTTTCTATAGTTTATAACTTCCTTCTTCAAAATTAATTCTTATCTAGGTCTTTTTAATTTGACATTTTAGAGTGATGTAACTCTTTATGTACATCTTAGAACAAGAACTAGAAGTTTTTCTCTAGTGTATTACTTCGTTTTTCAAAATTAAATCTTATCTAAGTCTTTCTAATTTTACATCTACACTGATCTAGCTCTTTCATGTACTAACATCTTATATTCTGTAAGTACCTTGCAATATTTAGTGACTGTTACTTGGAG
Source organism: Ceratodon purpureus (assembly GCA_014871385.1). Taxonomy (NCBI): domain Eukaryota; kingdom Viridiplantae; phylum Streptophyta; class Bryopsida; order Pseudoditrichales; family Ditrichaceae; genus Ceratodon; species Ceratodon purpureus. The sequence continues at coordinate 78,544,554 of CM026426.1, forward strand.
TTTAGTGTTAGTGGAGTTATTGTAACAGAACTACAACAGAGATTGGAAATTCAATCACGCTACCGCCACTTCAAGCCTGTTCCGCACAACCGTCACTTCGCATAGCTGAAGTAAAATTTTAAAATGTCTAATTGACATGTGGCATTCGCATTTATGCAGCGTGCAGCCTTCCTTCACTTTCATCTGGCATTCGCATTCCTCCAGGCTTTCACATTCCGGCGCACATATTATAATGACACGAGATTTATTTATTTCTCCATGACGGACACAGACAAAGTTATTTCTGAACTGCCCAACGACATCTGCTACCCCAAAATACATATTTGCAGCCCTGGTTTGCCCTCGGGCACATCAAAATTTTCCAAAAATCCTCAGTACATTGCATTCACTCATTTTTCATGTCCACAAGCTATTCCAAAAGCTGCTACTGTCACCACCAACGACTTCCTAACTTTAGCCCAGACAAGGGATAAATTGGATGGATGCTGATTCTTTATTGTCTGTTGCGTAGAGCTCTCCGCCTCTGTACATCGTCCTTTTTCTGGACTTCGGCACACTTAGGGGTTAAGGAGTAACTTCGAAAGAGCCTGGCACCTTGGTTTTGGAGGTCAGCTAATGAGAGTGCATCGTTTAGGATGTACATGTAGATACATAGGCAGAATCTGTAGGAAGATAGACCTCCTTCTCAAAAAGTGTCAGTGACGAGAAAGTCATCAGTAATGAGAAAACTCTCAGATGCAGCTCATTCATCCACTGATAGTTGGCGAAAATCAAAGTAAAATACGATACAATTCAAGTACGTATCTGTATAAAAATACATCATCCATACAATGAATCTTGGATAACGAGAACTAGAATACAGAGCAAAACAATATGGACTTATAATACGTACTCCGTACGTATTGAATACGTATATAATATGTACATACTACTGCGAATAAGTATGATGAGGTAGGTGCGAGCTTCGTTTTCGTACCGCGGACTTCTCTCCAGAGAAGGGAATCGAATAAACCATCACGACAAAACCAACGGAGAGCACCGCGTGGACAAGGAGAGCAACGAACAGCCTGGTTAGGCGGATGGCGCCGGCGCCAACCCCTCCGTCAACCCGCCCTAAGCATTTCAAAGGTTCCCAAGTGAGCTAAGGCTGGTTATTGCCGGAGTACAACGGGCCTAAAGCACTTGGTACTGTATTGGGAGAAAAGATATCAATCATTCTATTACGGAACATGTTTCTGAAAACAAGAGAGGAGCATTATATATCTGGATTGAAAACATTAACATTCGTAAGAGCCGCATTGCACATACACGACTCATAAAAACAGTGGGTAATAACTAACATAGCAATGCAAATGTTGCAGATTCGTCACTGAAGTAAAGACTCGAGATGCAGATTCACCATACCAATCAATCCGAATGAAACACTGACGAGCCAAGGCTGCAAGCCTCAGTTAGCAAAAGTTCAAGAATAATGGAAGAGTGGACATTGTTGAAGAATCATGGCGGCGGCGCCAGCTGGGGGTTCACGACTACCAACTTGCATCAGCGATGAGTTCGCCGTCCCCCTGCATTCATACAACACAAAGTTTGAAATCGCAATGGCAAGTCAGCTGAGACGGATTCTGTTGCTATGTCAGTTTATTCACAGCCTCGTGCCGCAAGTATGCCAGCCCATGCGGCCAGGAAGAAACCCAAAAAAATCTATATTAGTCGCTATTAGTAGCAGTTGACGAGCAAGGTCGATTGAAATTGCTTCACGCCGATACAAGATGAACACTTGTGAAATACAAGCACCAATGGACAAGCACAGGCACAAAACTACCAACAACACACTCAATAAGAAGGACTTGCTGCCACGTTATCTATAAGTATGAATACATCGAAAGAAGAGTGAGACTGAGGGTTAGTGAGTGTTAATATTGCACCTCGTGATTGCGGAGGTGGGCTCCAAGAACCCTGGCTCTCCTGCAGACTACATGAACCCTAGCTCTCCTCCAGATTTGAAACAGTCCCAGAGGTGTCCTCTCCATTAGAGACAGGAAAGTCGATTCCGGAAGCCCGCTTAATCTCTACCAGCTCAATGGAACACGCAATAGTCCACCGCCACTCCGCACCTGGCTCCATTAGGCGTGCGAGGTAATGGAACGGAGGAATGGATGAGGTGCGACGACGGGCACGCTCCACTGCAATAAACCATGGAGAAAGCTCCTCGAGTGCATTTGGGGTTTGAACTGGCAAAGGGGCCGCGGAGCTACTCCTCTTTCTTCCATTCCCACCCGTCATGCTCATCACGGCAACCAAGCTAGAAGCAAAGAGAACTAGAAGCTGTGAAGTAGAAGCTGAACTAGAAGCAATTGATACCTCACTCAAATAGCAGCTGAACTAGAGGCTACTCATCTACACTGAAATAGCCCGTGATCTAAAACCAAATAATTCCTCATTCTTATGAAGGGTTCGTGACCTTTGGGATTCTGGCCATGGGACGACTGCAAATTGAAGAGTCCCGTGAATCTAGGGTTTAGGGATACTTATGTGCCTACGACCCAACATGTCAATAACTCGTAAGGTCCAAATCAATCCGATCACGGTTGATTCTAGTCCCCTTAAAAACGCCGTGACTACATTAAGATCAAAAGAACTATCTGATTTTAGCGGATTGTAGAGTTTTTTTAGAACTTTCCGAAAAATCATCCGACGCTTCAAAATTCTTAGTACTTTGGGAGATATGTGCCCAAACCACCATTTATAATCTGTCCAGAACTTCGCAAACTACGGTATCTTCACATTTATTCTCAAGAATTGGCCACAATTTATTAAATTGGAGAAATCAAATTTATCGTACTTTTATCTTTACCTAGAATGACGAACAAATTAGAAATTCACTCAAAGCTGGCAATATTTACAAGCATACTATACTTTTATGAATGAAGGCAAATATCGGCGCCTCAAACGCTACTGGAGTTTTGAATGAATTCTGAACATGTCACATTTGACATGACCCAGGTAAAGATAATTACCGTATTATGAAAATTCTTAAGAAGGTTGCTTTTAATATTTTCTTTGGTTTTAATTTTCTTATTCCTTAATTCTATGTTAACCGTTTCATGTCAATTTTACCTATTATTTTATATCGTTTAAATTTTTCCACTGTTTTTCCTTTTAATTTTATGATAAGTTTTTAATTTTTAGTTCGTACACTTGTTAAAATTTCACATGACCCGAGTAAATATAATTACCGTATTAATATTATTATTTAATAAATTTTGTTTTAATATTTTTTTGGATTTTATTATTTTTAATTATTTATTTCTAAATTAATCGTTTCAATTAAATATGAACTTTTATTTTATATCACTTAAATTTTTCCACTGTTTTGCCTTTTAATTTTATGATATGTTTATAAAATCTAGTTCGTACAGTGGTTGAAAACATTCAAAAAACTAGTAACTTTGCTGCATAATATTGGTTTTTAAGGAAAAATTGACGGTTTTCAATAATTTGAAAAGGCAATATTAAAAACATGACATATTTTTGCATCCATATTTTTATAATTTGCCTTGTTATTGATCCATACGAAAATCTGATTGTTCTAGCATAGGCATGTAGTCGCATATCCACGTAGCTAATTTATTGTTTGAATTTAATCAAATTGTTGTTTTAATTTCATCAAATTGTTTCATACTTAGACCTTTGACAAATATTTGTAATGCCAAGTATATGTCTCTTGCCACGTATTAGTTTCGTACTATTTTGAATAAAAATAAATTTTTAACAGATTGCAAAGTAAATGAACAGCAACTAAATTCATGGAATTAGGACGACCCTTAATAAACATTGACTAGATTCTATGAAAAAAATACATATATATCTTTAGCAAGGAATTTATACTCACTTGAAAATGACCATATTCAATTATTAATGTTGTTTTATTTGAAGCTTTCATTGCTTTCTATTGTGCACTTTTTATGCGGAAAGTGGGGTCAAAACTAACATTGTTCAGTTCCTTAGTATTCTTATATTTATTTTTGTTTAACAATAAAAAATCTCAACGATTCAACTTCGCTATCTTATGGATATTCTATCATCTTTTCAAATGCGAAATAGTTTGCGTTATTTAAATATTACACACAAACTTTATAACACACATTGGCAGAGTTGTAAAGATGGTTGTATTCCGGTGATGCCATGATTTACTATTGTAACATGTGTCAGATAGTTATTTAAGATCTTTTATATTGTGGTGAGCCATAGTTGTCATTTTGTCAAGCAGAAGACTGCCATTATAACCTTCACGTGCACCCTATGTTAATTCGATTGAGAGTGACCATCTTATGCCAAACTGCCAGTAGACTGACCAATCACACCACCTCGAGCACCATCATTATCATACTTTTCACAACATCGTTAGTTCTTTAGAATTACTTTTTTGATCTTCACTTTAGCATCACATCGAAGCTCTAGTTTTATTCATGGCATGGATGGTTCTCCTAACGACTACATTGCTACACCACTCCGCGGACTACATGCACCACATCTTTGCTCCTTGTTAATCACTTTGGATATGTGTCGTGCTTATTTGACTGAATTTCTTTTTATGTCTTTTGTTATTAGTCATGAATGACATTCTTATGCCCTCACTCATGTTTGCTATCTTCATACTGTGGAAGTCAAATTCTATATTATAGATGTTCACAATTTTCGTAAGCGTTTATTTTTTCTAAGCTTTAAAATTAAAAAAAAACCATGCAAATTCAATGGCAAACTAATAATACCATTGAACTTATCAAATAGACTAATTTTATGATTTCACTTGAAATATAAAGGATAAAATTGATCATTTTAGTTATCCTCAATGACACTATATTCTCTTTATACAAAATCTTGTGAAACCTTAAGTCATAGTCTAATGGCCTAAACTATGCCATTACACATTAGCTATAAAAATATATATATATATATATATATATATATATATATATATTAATTAAATTGTTTTGTTATTGAGCTATTGTAAAATATAATAGAAGTCTAAACAACAATTGCTTAATCTTAGAATTACTACAAAACAAATAAAAATTGGTTTTTCTAAGTACTATTTTTTTTTTTTTTTTTTAAATTGAGGTCTTAAAACTTTATTTACTTTACAAGCTATTTGCAAGATATTAGTTAATTTTATGCAAAAAATTGTCTTTTCGCAAAATATGATTTTATGCACAAATATTCTTCACAATATTTGAAATGATCACAATGTATGTTTTGCTTGTCATTCGGAAATCGCTAAAGGGTTTTGTCAAATTCACGACTTCGTAATTGTTATATTCATTACCCATTTATTAATTAAAGTGAGTTGTCAAAGATCTATGAAATGAAGTTGCACGTATGCTCAATATCACAAATTTCAAGCTGCTCCTATTTAAATGCATGTCATTCAATTACAAAAGCCTCCATTTCACAATTGCATTAATTAAGAATTAAATACGTAGGTCATGCATTTTGGAAAACAAGCACTTTGAGCTAATTCAAAACCTCCATTTATCGCATGGAACTACGTGTTTTCCTTTTCCCAGTTTCATTAATCAGGGATCCGAATACACAGCTTAGGCAGTTGGAAGAGAGGCACTTCAAGCTAATTTGAATCCAAAGGAATCACGTCCGCAAGCCGTTTACAATAAGACCCATAGAGATCTTTCAAGAATCATCTCTTTGTGCTTATGTCAAAAAACATCTGTGATGTTCGGTGAGAGGCCATTTATAAACAAATTCAAAATTCAAAAACACAAAAGTATTAAATCGTGGTTAACAACAGTTAAAAATATACATTTGAAAATTTAAATTGTTTAATTTCTTAATAACTTTTTTAAAATCAAAAAATAAATTTGTGAAAAAATAAATAAGCATAGCATTTGTAACTTTGTTTACAAAAAGCAATATTCCATTCAAATATATATAATGGTAATGCACTGTAGCACAACCTTTATATATGTCTCTTTTTTTTGGAACTTTTTGCTTACTAAATAAGTGTAATGATTAGAAACATCATGTTAGGTCATGACATGTAGTCATGCGCAGCATCGCCAAAATAGTCCTCCGCTTTACTCTTGATGTACTACATCATTGTTTTGCGAAGAATTACAATAAGCAAAAACAACTGCACGAACTCATCAGACAATTTAGTATATCAAGCTAAGTGATATTTAATTATATGTCACATCGGCATCCATTAGACGAAATGGATAAATTTGAGGACAAATAGATATGCACTGCATATAAATTTGAAGTCACAGTTGCAAAGAACCGACTTGTAAATAAAACCAAATATATTTAAAATCGGTGATTTCAAGCAAGAATTGTGAACTCATTTTTGTAAATAAAATTGGATCTTTTGCACGTATGAATTTGAGGTCCTCCTTCATAAATCTATGTGCAAAAGATGGAATGTCCTCCTTGGCACACCAAGCTTTCAAGAGCTTTGTGACCAGAATGGGCAAAACAAATACTTTGGGGTATTTTTTGAAAATGGTGTCCTACTCATGTGCGGTTGTAAATTATATGTTGTAAGTGTTTGAAATAATAATTATTATTTATGAATGATACCTTTAGCAATTGTATTAATGCATTTAATCGTAAGTATTAATGCGTTCAAAATAATCAGATGTTTAAAAGAGTATCTAAACTTTTGAACTGATTAAATAATTTTATTACAATTGTAACATAGAAGGGAGAACACTCACTTCTCATCCATCCTCAAACATTACCTCCTGATCCAGGACCATAGGATATTGCGAGGTAGTAACCGTCTCTCTCAATGTGCCAGTGTAGTCCTTGAAATGCAGCTCTTTGAGCTTCCCAGGTAAAAGAATCTCTTGTTAATATTTAAAAATTAAGTTTCCAACTAATATTCAAAAAATCGTTTAATTAAACCAAATTCGTGAATATTTTTATGAACTTTTGAAATGCTTCAAATTTTAACATTGAATATTCAGACATTAAAAACAGTAGGGTATTAAGATTTATAATAATATTAAAAAACATAAGAAATAGTAGTATAAAGAGGGTTGGGAAAGCCTTGACGGATTGGAACGGCTTTCAAGCATATCATCATAGCTTACAAAGACTTTATATGAAGATTGTAACGTTAAAAAATACTAACTTATAAAGACTGACTTATAATGATTTCATTTCTAAGATGTAACATTAAAAAACTTACATTCGACATTATTACTTATGACTCTTTAACTATTTGAGTACATGTTCGAAAAAGCTAGCTGATTATGCACTTGCATAATAAAAAACCTTCGAATCTATTTAAATTTGACTTCTACAGTATGAAGATGCCAAAACTTAGTGAGTCTTAAAGTAACAAATATTTAATGAAATTTCATTTAATATAGATGTTTTTTTATAGTTAGCTTAATTTTATTTCAAAGGCAGCGAGCGCCTTGGCAAGTGGAAACGCGGTTGCAAAGCGCACGACATTTATATATAATCTTGTTATCATTAAAACTTCAATTTTATCAAAGAGAGTGTTTCAAAAAATGCGCAACATAATATTGTATTTTGCAACGTAATTATTCGAATATTGCAGTTAACAACGTTTTTCGAAGGCTTCAAGCTTGAAGCATAGCTGCAATGACATGCAAGACCAAACAATTAGATGTAGTGTTTATCCTTATGTCCTTTCGATTGACAGTTCTCATTTTTTTTATTTTAAGAGTGTAACATTATAAATACTAGCTTATAAAGACTCACTTATAAAGACATCATTTCTGGAATGTAACATTAAAAAATTTACATTCGACATTATAATTTAACTATTTGAGTACATGTTCCAAAAGGCCAGCTGATTATGCACTTGCATAATAAAAACCTTCGAATATATTTAAATTCGACTTCTACAGTATGAAGTTGCCAAAACTCAGTGTGGCCATAATAATGACGTTTATGAGTGCTAAATTAAAAACTTGAAACTTTGTCTTAAGATTAAAATTTGTGTTTTAAAAATCGTATCATTAGTCCAAACTCGAGGATATTTTTATTATCTTTTGAAATGCTTCTAATTTTAGCAATGAATATACAAATTTGATCAACACAAGCTAATTATAATGGTAATGAATATTAAAACACGAATTAAATAAGATTGTAATTTATATTTGTGTACAACGCAATCAAAAGATTATAAAATTTCTAAGAATTTTAACATTTTAATCATAACAAATTAAGTACTTTATACATCAACCATAAAAAATTAAAAAACTAAAGTTATATATTATTAGAGATTAAAGAATTAAACGTGTTGCTCCTTTTTTTGAATTTACCATATTAAATTTTGATTTCACATAAAATTTTAGAATTAATATATAACCTAATTATTTTAAAACATTCTTTAATATCACATGTCAATTATATTTATTTTTGCTTTAATATTGATCATAAGACAATGACTTGAAGTGCCTCAAGATTTAATATAATAATAATTTTAGAATCCTTAACAAACATTTAATTGACAAGATATGTCCTTTAAATTTGAATTCTTTATAGAAAATTAAAATCTTCTAGATGTTTAATGTTTAAATTAATTTGGCCTTCAATCCTCAGATTTTAGGTATTTTTTTCCAGTATGCAAATGACGTAGGTCTTACATTATTAAATTCATTTGCTTTGCGTACAAAAATAACATATTATGATCTTTAGGTCTTTTACATTAATAAATTTTAGTCTTTTATTCCACATGTGTTTCAATGGAAATTGCAAAATGGCTGAGGAGGTTAAAACACGTACCAATTACATTAGAATAGAGTATTATTTAAGTCTTTCATGTAGTGTTTAACGATTTTCGGTGAATTGTTGTCACGGTAAGATGAACTCTACTGAAGAACAGAATTAACTGTAAGAGATTGATCATTTACATCAACGTGCCTGCAATATTGCATTGGGCAGTCCATTGGCTTAAAGTGACAGTCCTCTTCATGATTTTTGTAAGAGCCGTGGAAGTCCGTGTTTTTGCAACCCAGGTTTTCATATTTGCGAATGTCGTTAAGAACATGTTACTAAATGTTATTTTTACTTTAATGATGATCTTATTGCAATTTTTTTCTTATTTTTTTTTAAAAACACATAGTTATTAACGCTTCGTGACCATAGAACATTTAATACAAGAAAAAAAAATATTATACACATATACTACAAAGTAAATGGACTTCACTTAATTATTATATGAAATTAAGGACTTCATTTATTTAATATAGAGTAATGAAGTACATAACACATATATTAGAAGAATATTAAGGACTTTACCTACTAACTATGTAAAGTTAATTGTTTTTGCTCATTTTCTTAGAGCAATTGCATAAATATAGAATACGGAGAAGTTAAAAAATTTGTTGTACTTCCAATCATCTAATAGGTTACTGTTTGCTTAAACTTTTCGAACAACAAAAAACGAAGCAGCTCTCATTTTGTAACAAAGCCATTGCTTCACCTCTCGCATGTATTCATTGACTAGACGTCACGTGTAGGTTATTCTCCTTCATGAAATTGCTCCGTTCAGTCTGGAAATACAGCCTCGTTAAAGCCTTGAGTAGCTCAATTGAGGTGAGTCTTGCTATTCGAACCGAGAACTCGTGGAAAATTCCCTAGACTTTAACTTCAACTTAATTCAAAATCGAATTAGCCTCAATTTGCAGCCATTTTAAAGAAACGCAAACAAAACTTGAAATCATTTAGAAGCATATTTCGCAAACTACACTTTTTAAATAAAAAGAATGTTGATAGGTTATATATATGAAGCTTTCCTTTCGGAGCAAAGACTTCCACAAAGGCATTCAAACGCATTCATTAACGCATGTTAGACAACGAAACGAATAATTACATATGCGTTGCTTAGATACAACATTCCAATGTTGTGCATCATTGTGTATTTTCAAAAGTGTTTGTCAATTCTATTGATGTTAAACGAGTGTTTGTTGTTCCGAATCATTTAGAGCGAGATTCTCTTTCTGCCATACAGGAGTTCGTCCTTGACGTTTTCTATCAATTAACTACAACTCATCGCTACAAATCAAGCTTCATTTGATTAGAGTTTATTAAAGAAAATAAAATACTTCACCTATTTAATATGAAAAATTGAACAACTGAACACATTTTTGTATAAAAATTTAAAGAACATTAACTAATAACTATACAAAAGTAATGGTCTTTAGTCATTTTCTTAAAGAAAATAACATCCATCATTTTTCTCATCGTTCAATTACAACTCAACGATACAAATCAAATTCAAAACTGATGCACATATATATTGGACAAAAGGGACCCATCAGTTTGTCACTACTGTTTGCCCTCACTATGTTTTTCTTGCCCTACGATTTCCGCGTACTTCAAAATCGCATGTGTGCTAGTTCGTAAAGTAACTATTCAACTACATGCTCTAAAGACCGCAGCTTACACCACGTAAAGCTTAAATTGACCATGTCAGTTCTCTCTCAATATAACTGAAACATATCTCACACAGACACACTTTTCAAATCTGCCATACCTCGAACATCTAAACCTCCTTCTTTCCGTCTCTTGTGCTAAATACAAGAAAATAAAATACTTCTCGTATTTGATATGGAAAATTAAACGACTCCACGCATTTTTTAATAAAAATTTAAAGAACTTTAACCAATAACAATAAAAAATTAATGGTCTTTACTTATTTTCTGAAAGAAAATAACAAACTCAACACATTAACCATAGAAAACTGAAAGACTCTTAAGTTTTAATATATAAAAAAGAGGACATATATAGTGTAAAAGAATCAAGGATTTAAATCAATAATTGTAAAATAAGTATTTGCTTGAATATTTCACTATAGGAAAATTAAGGACAATTATTGATTTAACTCATGTATTTAAAAAAAAAAAACATTAAAAGACGCGTCGAAGAATGTAGGTGCGTTAAAAAGCAATTTCGAAAATAATAGAGAAACAAGAACAAGACGTAAGAAGAAGGGTGAAAAATAAATAAAGAATTCAAGACATTTAGTATAGAATAGTAAAGGACTTTTAACATTTATTATACATAAATTTAACATTTAACTATAGAAAAATTAAGCACAATTATTGAATTAAGTAATTTATTTAACAAGAAACCATAAGAAGATGCTTTGAAGAATGTAGGTGCATTAAAAAGCAATTTCAAAGATAATGAAGAAACATGAACAAGATGAAAGGAAAAGGATAAAAAATAAATAAAGTAGTCGAGACATTTAGTATAGAATAGTAAAGGACTCTTAACATTTACTATAGAAAAATAAAGGACTTAACATAATTACTATAGAAGAATAAAGGATCTAAATCAATATCCGTGGAGAATGATTATGGACATTCCAGCGACTGATTATGTCTATCATATTCTTGGACGATATATCTTCGACGATAATAAATTTAATGATTGATCTTAAAATTTCATGAAGATTTCCGATCCATTATCTAATTCTACAAAACTGTTTACCCTTTAATCCATATTTTGGAAGATCATATAGTCAAAGTCTATAACTTCTATTTTAATTAAACACGGTCTACTTGTTTATTCAATGATCAATTTTTGTGGCAAATTGTATCTATGGTATTGCACCTTATGTAGGTTCTCCACGGTCTCTATGTGGTTCCTAGGGTAGATAAATATAGACGTAATCTGATCATAAATATATATTCATGCTCTCAAATACTCAAAGATCACCTACGACAACCTCTGCATTCCAATGAACACTCTAGAAAGGCACAATTTTGAAACGAAAGAAGAGGGTTGAAAAAAGAATATTTAAAAATATAAAAGAGTAACATGAAGAACTAGTCAAAGACGATTGGAAGAAAATAGAAAACAAAAAATTCGGACCAGAACTGCTATGTAGGGGTTGAAACTGGCTTATAATAGATATACTAAGTTAGAAGGCACGCGAGTTGTTCACGCATTTAGTATCGCTGAGTACATGGGTGTAGATGGACATGAGTGGATAATTTTAGTGAATGAATCAAGGAAAACGGGAAATGAGACGATCATTCTTTCACTTACTTCAGTTAAGTTTATATTGCAGGTAAAAAGTTTAAAAAAGACCTATGAGTTAAAATAGCACCCTCTAGGCTGACGTCTTTAAAAAAAAATATCTTTTTCAGGGAGACCTGAAAATTCTGATTAAAATTGCGGAGTTCGAGACTCTAGGTTCGAACCCACGGCACATGCACTTCGCATTATGTATACCATGGTTTTTGGAATTACTGTGGTAAGCTCAAATATTATCCTCCGCTACTTGTATTGCCATGCTGTAAAGAGGTCCAGAACCCCTACCCTTGGGATTATCACCAAGCCGCTTCGAATCCGCTTCGAATTCCATGGGGTGGCCTAAAGCTGGAGGCTTCCCCAACCCTCCTCTACCTGCACTGCAAGCGAACGGGTCGTTTCTGACCGCCCAGTTTAGTAAAAAAGGGGCCTCAGCGACAGCTTTCTGACCAGAGTGCATCGTCTTCGCGAGGGGCTCCGCTGAGGAGCACTCTTGGTCAAGTTCACCGCATAGGACAAGAAGTGGGTCCCGTCCAAAATCACAACGGCAGTTTGGGTTCGGGTGGAACTCATCCCATGTGGCAGTGCATGGTCTCTCGGTTTTGATGGTCACGTTGAGGTGGAGCTTGCGTGGAATCCCATTTTTGGTTCACTTCGATGACATGGAATGCTCCTTGCTTTTACTGCGATGACGGTATTGTGTTTGACTGAGGTGCTCAAAACCAGTAAGGGACATCGGTTGGTGTTGTAATGAAGTCTGAAATTCCGAGGACAGGACTTGGACAATGGTTTAGGGTGACGTCCGTGGACATGTCGATGTTGACCACGTGCACCAATCCTGTATCAACAAATGTATAGGCTATGATGATTTACCTTAATTAATATATCGAAATCAATTATGGGCAATTTCCGCGGAAGTATGCATATATATTTATAATCTCTTTTCCATAATTGTATAATATGTATTCCGAAACCAGAAGTTTCTAAAAATGGACGTGACGTCCATAAAGGCAATTTCCTGGCAACCTTCAGTTCCATTACAGAAATTGTATTTTCATGGCGAATTTCAGTACATGTATGAAGGAGGATATCAATACATGTAACCGGTCTTTGAATATGACATTTGTAGGGACAGAATAGAACTACGGAAACTATCTGGCAGACAATTTCCCGGGCGACCCTGAGAATGACTGCTAGAAAATTCGGTTACACTGAACGAGAATCTATACTACGGCATGATTCATGAAGAATATTGGATCATCACTGCGACAGGCACTTTGCTTTGGACCTCCACTTCGAAAAAATGACCTTCGGATGCTGGGAGATTTGTTAACTGAGCAAATGTCACAGGTGTTTGGTATTTGCTCCCGGGCGACAGTTGTAATCATCCAACACGTTTGTTGAAGTGAAATGTAGTGAGTTCCGTCAAGAACAGCTGAAGAACTGATGCATCACAAACAAGAAGTGATAGAGTGAAATGAGAAACATATCAAGACGTATGAGATGTGGGTATGCTGCCCCACACATTATATTTTAACCATATCTTGCAAAACATCATGTGCAAATTGACTTGATATTACTATCTTAACTCCTTGAATGGAAAGAATGAGGACCGACTTATGTCAAATATGAAGTGATGTGAGGTTACGGAATTTCCAAGTCAGTTAGCATCGCACCTAAAATCTGGCCGGAATACCGCTTACTGTGCTTTCGGAAGTACAACAGCGGCGCTGAGTAATCTTGCAATTCCTACCATGTCGCATATCTGAAATTCAAACCAGTGAATTGTAAGAAGCATCAACGCATACTGGAATTTCCCAAATTGTTCACGAATGGAAAACTCATTATGAACTCATTGGAACGCAGGTGTATTATTGTAGTGAGCATAGTACTTGGTGGACTCGCACCCGCTTTCGTGTGCATACGTCATCCATTAGAGGAACCATCCTACCACCTTGAGAATATCCACGCCCTGCGGAACATGTTCGTTTTTCTTCAGAAGTGGACACACCTCACACATCATCAATATAAGTGGCGACGTACCTTGGGAGTTCAGTTGTCCGTGAAGTTTGTCGGCAGTACTTTTATCATTACGTGAATGTGTTCTATTCACCGTAAAGCTTGTCGCAGTTTTCGTCAGTTGTACTAGACCTCACCCCAGAGCCTGTAAGCATATGATCCTCGTATGATCAAACCCGACAAATGCGTCGTGTGATAAAAAGGTCCTGGACTCAACGAACGAAGTATTAAAAGTTAGGAGTATAACGTTTTCCTCACGCTACCTGAACTACATAGCATTCGCTCATCGAGACAGTGTAAGAAACGGTTCGAACGTTAACTTAGGCCGCCTTCTGACTGCAATTCTGGATTCATGCAGTAACTGAGCATCCACCATATGAATTGATCGCGTCCATGGACTGCAAAAAAATTTATTCCGGTTCTCCTAAGTCAAGGCCTTTAAGTCCCACTACGTACAATAAATCTTTCGCGTATTGAAGAAATCCAGCCATTAACATAATCACATAATCAGGAGGGGTTCAGTACAGTTCGAAGGGTGTATTCTCACACGAGCAGACAACGATGGGGGAAATCGATATTTTATACACAAAATTTTCCAGGTGAAGTGAGGGTACACTGCAATGACGTTACCTGTCCCAAGTATGTACGACAAGGGGCCGTCTAGTTACCTGCACATCCTACTTCTGTACACTTCAACTGATAGGGATGATGTCAATTTCTTCAGTGTACTACTAATTCTATCACCTCCGCGGCATGCAGTGGCAATTCACTTGTAATTGAAAGATACACAGCATTATCTGCAATCCAGATTCAGTAGGAGTAGGTATGCTAAACTGACCTCTATCTTACATGGCATTGCTCTGAAATCAACATACCTGAGGGCCTGTAAAGTGTAGAAGAGTAAGTGTTGAGCATTGCCTGCGGTTTCACTATCTTACTTCTCACTTGCTTCCCCAGGAACTCCGTTTCTTACTCCTTGACTGATTCCGCCTGCACTCCCTTCAATTGAATTACCTCTATCATTCCAATCCGTCAGAAATGGATAAAGCAGTGCTACTCGGTTGGTTGGCGGAGGTGCATCTCAAGAGAGAAACTCACAATTTCATCTTACCCAATGTTCCTGCACTGGCGAAGCTTTTTGAGTTTTCTAACAGTTTTTCGTGGACTGAACTTTGTTACCAGGAGGTTCTGGAGATTGGCAACGCTTCCGGGCTTCACTTTGCCCAATACTGTCGTCGTCATTCTCAGTCACCGGGCCTCAGCGGGATAAGTCCAACGCATCCAATCCTGATCGAAGGAGACATCGCCGACTATGTTTCCTCTGATCGAAGCTCGGATTCTGCTCCGTGGTCATATTCATTCCGATCTAGCGATTGCAGTCGGACCAGCCAAGGCTCCAGCCCTGCATCCGATACCCCAGCAAGCGAAGTGGTCGGGCCTGACGGTGCTGACGAAGTCACCTCGTCAATGACGGCGGAGGAGTCTGGATATTGAGTTCCTGCTGCGAAGGAGGTCAGTTTTAGCTGAAACAATATCGAATGGTAATGCGGGATTATAATTAGCATATATGTACAGTACTCTCTAATAGAATCGATGAAAACCATGTTGTCCATTACATGAATGTAGAAACAGAGAATGATGACACATTCAGGAAGCAGTAACTCATAATTTTGTTTTTGTACATTTGACAAGTGAAGTCAATGGGATTAAGTAAGGATTGTTAAGGCAAAAAAGATGTTTGTATGAGCCTTACTATGTTGCCCCCCCCCCAGCGTGAAAATGAATTTAAACAAATTTGAGTAGAAAATGGCACTTGAAGGAGACTGGGTCGAGCAGAGGAAACTTACGCTGCATTTATTAGGGGGGTATGGGAGTTCTCATTGAAACAGAGCTTCTCGTACTAACCCCTGATAATAGGATTAGTGACATAATTCGGTTCTGGAAGAATTTCCAGCTAGGTTACAAGTTTGAAGACATATAACTCTGCACATATTACAACACGTTCATTGATTGATTTTGATAGAAAGCCAACCGATGCTTTGATAAATAAACTCCCTTTCGTTGAAAGGGAATTGTAATGTAAAGAACCTGACTACTGTCGTCGGAGTATAGTTGTACCATTCTCTCTCCATCGACAGAATTGTTGCTCGTCCAAAGAGATATGTACAGTGACCATCTCTGTTTAAGAATGGCACACACCCTGTCATCTGTGTGCTGCACATAGAGAAGCATATCACAGAACAAACGGGATACATGAGAGCTCAAATAATATTTTGTAGAAGAACTGTAGTTGTAGTACCGCGCAATCGTCAAAAAAAATTTAGTCGCCACTTCTGTGGTGGTTGGCTAATTAAAAATAATTATTCGGATGTAAGGCCTGTCTTTAGTATTATATACCATACCAGATGACCACCTGTTAAATTATCTCCGCAGAGTGTAAGTCTGCACTCAGTATCTACAATAGCAATCTGACTGAATATCGATTGAGAAATGTATGAAGAAATCAGAAGACAGTGCTCTTTCTACAATTACAACCTTCAGTACCCGATGCCCTAAATACAAGCATGTAATAAAATAGAGATGCTAGTTCAATCTTGAATTGGATTAATGTATATTAACCTCCGCAAGGAAATCTGAGACGCCACTGTATAAACAACTGATTTAAATTACGATTTCATACTTTACTGTCAGTGAAATAAGGTTTAGGCTTGTGATCGGTACCTCAAGTACGGTGTTCCATGCTGCATAGGAATCACCAACCTAGAATCAGAAGCAATACATCAGTCAAGAGTGGTACATGTTGAAGCTTAAAACATTCAGAACAAAATGACAGGTACGTTGTTCTAGAACAAAACAAAAACAGTAATGGGTATAAATTATACTGCAGGGATTTTCTCAAGCTCTGTTGTCGCATAAGAAGCTTGTGCAAATATGGTGAATATTGTGTATGAAATCGATGTTTTTCTCGTACATGTGATCTGCTTGCGAAAGGTCGATTAACACTCCATTCAGATTGTTCAACACTGTAACCATCACATGTCCTAGCGTGCATATATTTATGTTCGAGAATGCTAAGTCATGTCTAGAACTTTGTAGGTTGCTTATTGACAAACTCGACCACCCTCAATATTAAATGCGATATAAATGCCGGAAAGTACCTAGTTCAAGAGAGTATACTGTTCTCACAGACATCGAGATTAGAAAACAATGTCAGATCCTATGAACCACTATACGTTTTCCCAATAACCGTTACAGTTCAGAGGATGAGGGATATAAACCTCGGCAAACTGAGAACAGCTCAGTCGAGGACTCACAGTGTACTGTACCATATCGTTGACGAATTCACCGTATAATCCACACGATAGAACACGTCACTCAAGTCCAACGTCACTAAGGAACAGCGAGGAGAGTAAGTATGGTACCTGATGGACATGGAGCAATTCCGAGCAACAGCCACTTCTTCAGGTCAAGCAGTTAACATATTTTTCTTTTCACCACTGGCTACATAATGTCCTGTAATGTGTACTGCCCAAATAGTAATATCGAGGACCTTTTTCCAAGACGTAATATTCTCAATACATCAGTGCAACAGGAAGGAATGAACTGAATTTAGTATGACCGTATATCATCGGTATCGTTCACACATGACATTCCCAAAGTAATAAAAATTCAAGGAGAAAAAGAGGTCAGATGAAATAAAAATTCGTCATTCCGGGCGATTATTGACCGCTCAGCATAAAGCATGGACACACCACAAGACAACACGTGAACTGATTCCAAAACTTTATCTCGAACCTACACAGTGTGATTGCAGAATCTCAAACAAGCTACAGATCGCCGTAATATATGTCCAACAACATACATATATGCGCGGTCTTACTCGATACTATGATTTAATTATCTTCATGTACATTAACCGGAATGCAAAATAGTTGCCGATGTCATAGGCAATACAATAAGGCTCCTCTCCGACCAGAAACACGCTATGTGTCCCAGTCAGGACTCCTGCAACATTCAGAAGGATGGTCAATGTATGTAGCTCAAACAACGTTCACGTGGACCGTGCTTCCTGGTCATAATATTACAATCTACAGCAACTGAGACAGAGTGAAGAATTCACGATGATTATGAAGATTCTCTCGAAAGATTTGGCTCCCTTGTCAAGTAAAACACTTGTTCCAAGTACTAGAATATGGAATTAAAACATACCGCATTAAACGACAACCATTCAGGGTTCCACGAGCTTCAGAAAGCTCGTCTTCCATACTATGGTCGTATCCTCATCAAAAGGTCCGTCTACGGCGTCTGACATCTTCTTGATTCCCTCCCGCTGGTGATTTTGGTGCAGGACTTCAATGTCCCTATACTGTGGGTAAACATGATCCAAAGTCACTTGCTGCATTCCCAGTTCCCAAGCGACTTCTCCAACGTTAGGTATCCAAACTTTGCTCTTCAGAGACCTCCATGAAGGTCCGCTCTTACCAATGCCTATTGTTTCGTTCGGGAAGTCTGGGTGTAGTATCCAGACACTGCGCTTAGGTTTAAGCGGTTCACACTGCGACAGTGAAACACACATGTTAGTGTAAACTAATTTTTACGAGAGTATGTATACATTCATATGAACGTTAATGCCCTAGAAGCAAGGTAATGTAACCTTATCGCTGCGTGGCTTGTTTTCGGAGGGCGGTGGGAAATTCAAGTAGCGTGAAGGGCGGATACTTTTCCGTTTCATCCTCCCTTCCGCTCCTTCTGACAATTCCTTCTCAACCTTCACCGAAGAGACCGGTAATTTCTTCTTACCGGCGACGGTGGACTTCGGTTGTTTCAGTGCGGCTCGCTGCTTCTTGGGTGCTGTCTGAGACGGTCCAATGCCTGCGTAGGTCACGAAACCGGTAGAGGACAATAACATATAATTGAACACACTTTCGGTAGTTCAGCCATCGACGAATTCCCTGATACTTATCGATCTCAACAAAGCAGATGGAACACAGTGACAATAACTATTACAGAATGGAGAATTACATGTCTGGAGAGGACGTTTGCCAGACTTCGACAAAAGGGGGTCATTGTAGGATCCAAACGCCGCCTCCACCGAGCTATACTGCCGTGCAGCGACAGCAGTATCATTGCGAACGGAATCAACAAGACCTGAAGGTGATGGCTCGCGTTCCACAGGACTGTCAATCAGTATTTCACAATCATTGACTAAACCATCCACCTCCGTGGAGTGGGGTCCCTGATTTGGTCCTTCGGATAAAAATATATCATCTGCAGTACAGAGGAGGAGTAGAATGGTGAGTGTCATATAAATTATGGAAGGATTAGGTGCGCATCGACATATCTTCAACTGCTTCTCGACATGGATTGTTATACAAAGAGAAGTGCAATTTAAAACTCACCTGACACCGGTTCTGGTATTGGACTGCGACTAATATCGCGAGAGTGGCCACATGCAGAAGACGCTTTCCTGTTCTCTACCTGCGGATGTCGAGGTGTGTTGGGCCGTACACCTGGATTAGTAAAAGTGTCTTGCCGGACAATGTCGTCGCTGTGGACGGAAGGTGAATCGGCAATAGACCCGCGACTCTTTCCCTTCCCTGCTTCAACGAGGTTTGCGTGCAGTTGCAGTACGAGGTCCAACTTCCTTTCAAGACGATCCACAGTGACAACCGTTGTATGCAGCTGCTTTTCCATTGAACCGACACTTGTCACAGCTGACTCCATTTTTTTCTCCATAGATACTTTCCACTCGATTATGCCTGTCACCGAACTCTTTACAGCTGAGAGATCTTCGCCCATAGATCTCTGGAGTGACATGCTTGGTTGCCTTCTCTGAGGCGTGACTTCAGCATTTCCCGGTGTCAAATTTGCACTTGGTTGGGACGACTGCATCAATAACTGAAGTCAATTACTAGTTTATAATTCAATGCGGCTCACAACCTACTCTATTAGTATGTCCGTGTACATTCCAGTATAGAGTGCAAGCACAGTCAACTTAGGTAGATGAACACGGAGTTCCGGATACGCACCGGGGTCGACAGAGTCGTCTCATTAGATGCCGGAGTGCTTCCAATACCGAACTGTCAAGGCACATAAAACACGGACTGAATACAATAATATTCACTTTCTTACGATTACGTGTGGTTTCAGATTGGAATCACATGGGACTGACTATACATGTCCGAATCAAAAATGCCAACATACTCTTTGCAGATACGACCAGTTATGAGGATGCCACAGTATGAAACATTGTAACACGCTGTAATAGTCAAGATGCACATTCTCACCTCTTGCACTGGTTCAAGTGCTGTGCTGTCTTCCATAGGTTCCTCCATGGACATGGAGTTAGTCGTAGGGTCACCGTTTCCCCATTTCAGGAAATCCGGATCGTCATCCTCCATCGTCGGCTGAGAAAACAAATCCATAAATCGTTTATACCTCATCCCAACCGTATACAATTCAGAACCTGTCATTAATTCCTAGTGTAGCGCATTTCTGTATGACGTAACTTCATAAATACCTTTCTGAACTATTACATAACTAAGGCCCACTTCAGCAAATTCTTTATGAACCCAACACTGCGTACTATATTCATATTATTGCACTGCAGGATCCTATGAATTCTCATATCAAGGCTGATGACACTGCTCATTTATTCTTAATATCAGGTGTGGAGGAATGCAGAAAGAGGGTAAGGAACTCACTTCCCAGCTCCCTCCGCTATCGCTGGCTGTTTCTTGTTTGGTTAGATCCGCTGTTTTCATCTGTTTTTTAGCGGCGATTCCAGCATCACGATGCCTTTTCGCTTCCTCCTCTGCCTCCGTCGTCACCCAATATTTCACTAACTTAGGGAAACTTTTCGCAGGGCAATCCGGATGCTTTTCCCCTCTGCCGGTGGCAATCCAGTGCTTATGGTAAACGTATCTGACGTTCTTCATGCAAGTCTCGATAAACCATAGAATATAGTCCTTTCGCAGTCCGTCGTCGAACTCAAACCGCCTGTCCAGATCCTCTTTCAGGTTATTCACCATTTGCACGGGATGATCTTGGAACTTTATGACGTCAATATCGATATACCTGCTTGCAGTGGCTTTAATGTATTTGTGGACAAACAGCCGACAAGACGGATCTATTTCCCCATTTGAGTCGCTTGGAACCTTCATGGGCCAGACTTTGGAATTCTCTGTAAAAATTTTTTTAGCCAGACGTTGCTGACGCTTTTGGGCGGTCTTCTTCTGCTCTGAATCGGGTGTCAATTGAATCGGAGGTTGGAGCACTCCGTACTCCACTGGAGGAGCACACGCGCCACTGGAATTCTGATTAGCAGCCCACGGTGGACGCTCTGCATGAGCTGTGCTGTAACCTGATGGCGATCCACGCTCTGCCTGACCCCACATAGGCCACGGCATCCCATTCTGATACCAGTATGGCATACCCAGAGGTCCCAGAGCCCCTCTCAGAGCGTCCTCGTTGGTAGCGGCATTGCCAGAGTTTGATGACCCCCCATCTCCCTTTGACTTCGAGGAGTCCATGGACGTCTTCTGCATTCCGGTGATACCAGCGGTGTTCATGAACTGCATTCCTTGTTGAAACTGTGCCATCATTGACGGTGGGACATGGTGAGGGGGGAAACCACCGTACATGAATTGCAGAGGATTGCTTCCACGAGTCGGTGGGGTACCAGTGTCAGGGTACGGCACGTTATTTCCCCATGGCGGCATGAAAAGAGGATTCGGTGTGTAGCCTTCGCTCTGAGTCGTCTCTCGTACAGATGCACCCTACAAGCAACCACTACAGTCTGAGTACATGTATGAAGTCCCGTTCACATTCAGCTGCAATTCAAGTGCGCACACGGCGTTCATTGTATTTCCATTTGAAGTGGACATGGTCTGTATTTTGAGTCTACAAGAAAATTACATGGGACTGTCGACGCTTAATTATTTATTATCGTAGATATCGCACAGAATAGACTGTCAAAATATAAGACACACCTTAGGGTGAACAGGCCTCAAAGGAGGTGCTGATGGATCCATGTCGAATGAGATGTGGGTGTTCTTCTCCGGAAAGTTGAATTGAATAGTAACCGGGAATCCTCCCGTGACCTGAAAAAGATGTATAAATGTGTCAGACATTGGAACAAGTCATATTAGAACGCCACAACATGTCAATATTACATGGCTCTCACGTATGATTAGGTACTACCTATGGAGTTCGTTTACAAAGTTCAACTCCTTCGTATATACAGTGCATACTCCTCCAGCGATTCTCGGATTACATGGAATATGAACTACAGATAAACGTGCATATGCCTCGCCTATGCACAGAAAACAAACGGAAATCCTGAAAATAATTAAACACTAACCGTATATGTCAGGGGATGTAGTTCTCTGCGAAAATTGTTCGACAGTGGACATGGCGAATGCGTAGTACTAACATGCCGATAAAACATGAGCAAACTTGGTTATAGGGTTTAGGAATGGCAGTGGTTTGAACAGACTGATTCGAGAAGAGAAGAGGTGGTCCACGCGACCGATCAAGTAACCGCAAAGGGACTACACGAATTACCCGCAAACGGATTAAGTTGCGGATAACCAAAAGAACTCTGCCTCTATGTCTAAACTGGTTGTTCCGATTCTAATCACTCTAGTAAATTAAATTAGCCCAATAGAAATGAAGGACGTACATACAAATTCCTTCAGAACTGTGCGTGCAATTCCGGCCCTTTGAAATTGACCCCATAAATTAGGTCATGCACCACGGTTGGGCACGTAATGGACAATTGTGTCGATATGAACCCGTGGGTAGTCAGTCATTCAGTGACGTCGATTCTTAGCATCAATGGACAGCGGACGAAGAAATACGTAATGAAGGTGAAGAGGACGCACCATGATATATGTGCAACGAAATCCCTAAAACCTTTAGAAGTTTACATTTGAAATCCCCCCACGGATAACCAGGAAGTTGTGCAGCGGCGTACCTGAGAGATTACTTGAGACGTCGTTGACGAGTTGTCTTCATTCGGGATGCAAATTGTGATGGTCTTCACAGACGTTGAGGCACAACGAGGGTTTTCAGACACAGCTGCACTCCATGGCTGTGTCGTAGTACACGCCATATTCTCTCCAAAGTATAATATTCTCCTGCGCCGGCAACACACTAAACAAGACAGAGTACAGGATAAAATCTCTGCACCGCAATGCCAAAATTGGACAACCCAATAAAGAGCCGCCGTCTTCAGCAGAAGGAATAAGTGAAGACTTCAGTAGAGCAGAAAACAACGTCAGATACCTACAAAGGAATTGAGGCTACTACGCAGTACATTCCAAATTCTGGCTACCACAATGCAATACGACGTACCAGGGCATATGGAAAAAGTACCCAACTATTGATGCGCTGGATGTCTCCGCCTAGGGCTTCTACTTCCCCGACGATGTTAGCTCCCTACACATCTAGGGAAAGCAGAGCATGGTGAGCCCTACGGAGGCAGATCACGAATTTTTTTATTTGCCACAGAAAACTATTCCTCGTTCTTTGTCAGGGTAAACGGGATTTGTCCTCCAGCTCGGAATGGACTTTGCGACATAAATGCGCCTCCACATACTGCTGCATCCAATGTAATGCAGAAGATCCATAGCTAAAATAGACAAAGGGCGTTTCCAACACTACATGGTCACTCACCTCGTGCACGCCCAAAACATACACTCTTCTTAGCAGAGTGGCAGCGTACCCGGACTTCCGCTTAAGGGGTCGTTCTTTAGGCGACAGTTTTCGACAGTAAGCACTTCCTTCACTTCTGGGTATCGCCTCCATTGTCTCTGTAGTCCTCTTCGATACCTCTTGGCATTATAGGTTCCTTTGCACAATCACGCCGCGTTCAGTACACACACCAAGTAATTGCGTTGCATCATGTACTCCGTCCGCTACGACAATGAATTCGGTTTGAATTCGGGGACTCGAGATTGATTCGGTGGAGAACCGAGGTGGATTGACACTGTGATCCGCGAGTACGAACTAGGTGTTCACGGACCTCTCCACAATTGTGAGGGATACTGCCTCTGCATCGCATGCTCGCGTATCGCGTGGCTTCGAAACCCAATCTGTCACTGCCCGTATGGAAGACAGTGGGGACGCTCTTTCTCAGTTACTGACGCCATGAGACGCAAGTGGTATAGGTGTCGTTGTTCGCCAAAAACAGAGGACATGCCTACATCGTCGGATTGTCTCTGTTTGCTCCTTTACCCGACACAGGAGTTTGTCATCACTCCTGCCCGTACAACGAGTCTGCCTTCAGTGATAGACGATAGCGAATACCAGGGAGGGTATTCGTCAAGTGAGATTAGCCCATCTAAAGTTGTAAGGCTACTGAGCATCGTAGCTAGAATGGAGCACGAGGCGAGGGTGAGGAATGGTTTAGAGGCCCGTTATTCGGGTGACACTGAATTACTACATGAAGTGTCACAGACCGTTCCCCTCCCGGACTGCGTTTCCACGCAACGGCCATATAGCAATACAAGCAACTCCGGGAACGGGATGGAGGACTTGAACGACACAGCTTCCTCAAAAGTGACGGCTATTAAGAGAAAGCACGATGAAGTAGGGGACGATACTAGTAGTGGGTAGTTGGGGACTTAGGTCGTCCCCCTCTGCAGACAAAGTCGCAGTTCACGTTATCGAATTCCTTTAGTGTCTTCAGATCGTGTGTGTCCATGGCTCCAGTCTGTACAGTACCTTCTCGTGTGTGGAGAAATGGTTTAGAGCTGCGTACAGTACGACAGCGGATTACCGGTACATCCTGCATTACGTAGCTGGGGAAACTGGGCAACAGAGATGATGTACACAGGTGTAGGGTTCTGGGTTTCGATCGTGAAGGTTTCGTTTGAAATCGAGAAACTATGTGTACTGGGAGGAATAGTAACTGGGTTTCCCCATAATCGGGGCTTTCTTGAATAGAAGTCCTCTGTACAAATGCTTTGACAATAAAGTGTCAATTTCATGTTAAATGCATATGATTCGTCTCGGACGCTTCGATTGTCGTTTCCTGTTCGCAACAGCACATAGCATCAGGAGATTGAGTTTGGATTTATTCTTAGAAGGCCCGCGGATGTCCGCCGTGATTTAGGTTAAACGCGCATGCTCCAAAGGCGTTAAGTGATGGATTTCAAGTACTGGGTCTATAAATCTCCATTGCAACATCTTAAGAAAATGTATTCTATACAGTCGGAGAAGAACGTCATAGTCACAGTGTACCACTATCTCCCCAAAATTTGAGTGCGCACATGCGAGTCGTTATGTACTGTCCAAGACGCGAGCTTCTGCTCTCGACAGGAAGAAATATCGTTCACTATTTAGAACACTCACTTGAATAGGTTCTGAAGATTTCTGATAACACTTACTGTCGACGAATTGCTCGGTTACCGTTTTGTACTCCAGAATTTCGTGGACGACGCAGAACTTCTGCCGATATCTTGTCTACTACTATGTTTCAAACGTCTACGTAGAGTCCTCCTTGATGCTGTAAATATCGATTACTTTGTGGGACATTGTGGTGGTTCTTATCATAGTCAAACCCGTATAACGAATTCCAATTGATACTTCCGTGTTCACTAAGTAGTTGCCGTTTTGACAGAGACGCATGGATATCCAAGGTTCAATTCGTATCTCCAGGTTCAGGGGTCCCCGGCGAGCCTGAAATGGACTTGCGGTGTGCATAGTAGAAGCCCATGCGCCGGAATGTTTACCTTCACTGGACGATGACGCTTCCCAGCAATGTGAACGGAATGGCTTCTAAGTGCCAAGGTATGTTAAACGCAATCACTTTCCTTATTTTACATGGCTGTATCAGTGGCGAAATTCGTTATATAATTCATGCTATCTGCACGGGCTTTAACATGCATTACATCTGCATTGCACCGACGCTTTGAATAATACAGCTCAGATGCTTTCCTCCTATTCACTGTTTCTTTGTATGTACGTGTAGAGATGGTTTGAATTGACCGGGGTCAGACCTTCCTATACAGCTGGAATAATCTTTGAGCGTTTTATATCAGAAGGTATGAAACTAGGTTTAAAGTTCTGGAATAGCCATTTTTGGCCATTCGTGAGGATGGAGACTTTCCGAAAACGCAGTTGGCCCAATCAGCCACTGATGGTGAGGCTGCTTTCATGCACTTGACCGACTCGTAAACCTGCACGATGTTCTGCAATGCATAATCCACATCTCATCACTTTGTCATTTCAACTGATGGGGACCGTGGGTTGTTCTGGACTGAAATAGGACAATCTACGGCAGCTACTGGTATCCAAAGAGCTCGCGTTTTGGATGATTTGTTTGAATACGGTGGTCCGGTTCCTGTGAATGCCACCAACAGAAGTCCAGAAGTTGACATCTCGGCCACGAAAGCACAGGTATCTGTCGGACCCGTCCTAGTGTCGGAACTTCGAAGTTTATCCAATGCATATTGAAATCACATTACCTGTTGACACATCTTAAGTTCAACGTCCTCTGTTCTTCACCCTTGGAGACATATATATGAACGTTCTCTGTTCTTCACCCTTGGAGACATATATATACATATGGAAAGGGTTATTGGAAAGTCAGTGAAGCAAAAGCTTATTCTATGACTACTGTATGATGACCTTTCGAAAACTATTGTTTTGTACAAGGTATGAACAACTGCATTCTACCAGCCCTTTCGGAGGTGGAAGCCCAGTGGGATAGGGGACTCCTTAAATTTTATTCAGAAACCACATCCACAGATGAGGAGCCCGTAGAGAAACTGCAGCTCCGGTAAAACAACGGTGTCATCGACCGACAGCAAATCTGGAAACATAGTAATGGACGCGAGTATTCGGCGTCATGCTCCAAGTGAGGGAAGAATACTGCGGCGAGGCAGGAAACTCACCGACAGAGAACTCCAGCGGGCGGAAAGAGAGCACTTGCCGAGGCTGCGGTGCCCTTGTAATCTACACGTCAAGGGACCGAGATCCAACATACTATTACGTTCTTACCGGAGGTGCTTGGCAAAGAACGGAAGACATCCATGGTATTATGGTAGTTCCGAGGTACTACTTACGACTACCATACAGACGGTCTTTCAATTGTTTTGCCTGTGGCACATATAGATTTTTCCGTCTCTGTCATTTATGTCCCACATGCTGTATACTGTAGTCGTTTCTCTGTAAATCTCCATTGCTTCATATAACGTTCACGAAACGTAATAACCTTACATTCCTAGTGTGGATAAGATGTACGCTCCGAATCATTTACATAAGTATGGCATGTGTTCTAGGAATGAGCAGCGATAGCCTAAATGGTTACGATGATTATACGCTGATTTCTCGACAAGTATACACATGGCAAGGGTACGAGCCGGATGAGTCCGACAACGAGTGGGACGACCACATACAGTGGTATCACGGTGCACGGGCTACGGAGAACATCAGGAGCGTGAGACCGCGCACCATGGATTCGGGCATCGATCTCAACGAAATGATAATCGAGGCATACGATCTTGGGGACCGCAATCGCGAAGAGTCTCGGTTAGAAATGGATGGCAGCGGCATGGGGGAGGAGAATCACCGTGAGCAGTCGGACGGTCCGAGCCATAGCCAGAGGTCTCCAAATGCGGACAGGGGTGGGGAATATGTATCGCGCGTTGACCCGCCCAGCAGTACAGGCTCCCCAGTATTGAACCATTCCGCAAGACTGGAGAGTACATGCGATAATGACGACGAGACACACGTTTCAGAGAACCCAGATGGAACGGACAACATCTATGATAATTGCAACCATCAAGGCTCCCAGATTCCAGAGTACAATGTACATCCCGACTTGGATTGTGGACCAACTTCTGAGGACCAGTCCAGTGATTCGTCACTATCAGACGTTGAGGACCTGGAATGGGGTGACAGCGAAGACGAATTCGATGCGGCTATTACGTCTTTGGAGGAGGCAGCCGCGACCCCCCTCTTCGAGGGCGCTGAAGTGTCGTCAATGGCAGCAACATATATCATGTTAAATTCTGCAAAATTACACGGGTGCACTAATGTCTATATTGACGAGATGTTTCGGAACTTCAGCCAGTCGCTTCTCCCCAAACCGAATTCCCTGCCTACATCTTACCGGGAAGCAGCGGATTATGTGAGGAAGTTGGGTCATTCCTACAAGTCCTTCGATGTATGTGTCAATAACTGTACATTGTTCAGAGAAGACTTGAAGGATGCAACTTTCTGTCCGCGGTGCAGAGCCCCCCGAAAGAAAAGAGCTGGTAAATCCATGGTTCCACAGAAGGTGTGCCGTTTCTTTCCTCTCACCCCACGATTTAAGAGGATTTTTAGGAGCCCCATGCAGGCGGCTTCCATGACCTGGTGGTTGTTCCAACAGGGAGATGTGAATTTTATGACTCATGTCTCCCACTCCAAGCAGTGGGCATGGATCAACGAAAGGTACAGTACGGAGTTTGCGTATGATCCGCGATGCATAAGGCTTGCACTTGTTGCAGATGGGTTTAATCCTTCCTCTGACAAGAGAAGTACGTATTCCATCTGGCCTATCATGTTCCTCAACTACAATTTAGCACCATGGCTGGCTACTAAGAAGTATTTCATTATCTTAGCCATGCTTATCCCTGGCCCGAGATCAGTTACGTCTGAACACTTCGATGAGTACATGGGACCCGTCATCGATGAGTTATTAGAGCTCTGGACAGTGGGCATCTACTGCATGGACGCAGCAGCGTACAATCAGTCATCACATTTTATACTGCGTGCTATGGTCATCTGGACCATTGGTGACTTTCCAGCATATGGTTTATTGGCCGGCACGACTACAAAAGGGTTTCACGGTTGCCCAGTTTGCGGTGGAGGTTTTCGATCCAGGAGAGCAAAGTTACTTCATAAGAATGTGTTCCATAGCTGTGCAAGGCGGTTCCTCCCTGAGGATCACCACATGCGGCTGGATGTGGCAAACTTCGGTACAATTGAAGACCGTCATGCACCGGATCCTGTGTCTGGAGATACGGTTCTAAGATGCGGTTTGGAAAGAGAGCAGTGGCTCAGAGACGTCGGAGGGCCTCAACAAGACGACCCTGTACGCCGGAATGGAATAAAGCGAGTTTCTTGTTTATATCGTCTGCCGTATTGGAAGGTACCGATTCTCCCTTAAATAATTTGCATCTGGGTCGCATTGTGTTTCTATTCTCCATACCGCTCATTTTCGGTTCGCAATGTTAGCGGCAGTGATTAAGCTATGGTCGGGTCAGTTTGTGCACCGTTTCATGTACATCAGCACGGAAGTCCTCAAGTGCGGATACAGTCCCTCGTTTTGAGGTGTCCATTCCAGTTGTCTCTGGCACACTCTGTTCTTATGTGCTCCAGGACGGGGTTCCAATCTCTGTTTTGGTAAACGAATTATGTGGAAACGGTGCCGTGATTGTGGTGTGAGAGATTACGAAGCGCTGAGTCCTGCCAACGGTACATCGACATGGCAGGGCTACGTCGCCATCTCCATGGCGTAAAGGTGAAATCTGCAGAATTAATAGAACGGTACTATCACTTCATACGAACGACCGATCGCCTACTTGTAATATGTCATAGCCTGGTGATGGGATTGCATTCGTTGACTTGGACAGTGAACTTCCGAAGATAATGGAATCATAATCCTGTTTATATGGAGTTGTTGCTGGAAGATGGATTTCCATTTATCCACGGGATATACGTGGACATGAATTCCAGATATTCGATCAGGAAGTCCATCGGGGAGGCTCGAGTCATTCGCGCTCTTGGAAGGCGGATTACAAATTGACCAGCAGTATTAACTCCAGGCACTACTTCATAGGGTGCTGAGTGATCTTCCAGAATTGATTTGGGAATTCGAAACATTGTACTACAGCAGTCTCGTGTAGACATGGAAGTGTAACGGTGAAAAAATTTGTGAGAAAATTCGCAATGACGTTTCTGTGGTGTAAGACAGTGGGTTCGAGTAAGATTGCGAGCAGTATTGAAGGGAAGTTCGGCATCCTTCAATTCCCTCTCGAATTATAAAATTGTGGTCTATGTTTTGCATACGACGATTGGAGGAGCTTCAGTTTTTCTCATTTGGTTCCTCATCGCAGGACTGTGGCACAACGTATTCGCTAGGCTTGTTTTCGACTCAGAGTTCTGAAACATATGAGACCTCTTCGGGTATTTCTGTATACAACCGGGTGTGCATCCGAATTAATGGGGATGTAATTGTACGACACACCTTGTCTCATGGGGTACTCCCGAGAGGCATATAAATATTTTTGTTTGCCGGAAGTTTGTATTCGATTCTCTGTACTGGATCTCTGTCTGCACTCAATATCGCGAGATTCAATTAAAGTCATGCGCATTCCTTGTTGATTAATAACGCATTGTGTTTTAATTTATCTACAGGAGCTACCAGTGCGACATACTCTCGATGTAATGCACATCGAGAGGAATGTCGCTACAACAGCGGTGGGATTTTTACTTGGTGATTTGGACACCGTGGCTGTTCGCAAGGATGTCCAGCAGGAAGGTGTGATGCCGCACCTGCATTTGCTGCCCGATGAAGATGGTGCAACCTTCATAAAACCGCATGCCCCATATGTTCTCCGCAAGCAGGAGAGAACGAGGCTCCTTCGCAACATACGCTCTGTACGCACTCCGCAGGGACACTGTGCCAATTTCGAGAAGTTAGTTAACTTAGAGAAAGAAACGTTTCAGTTCATGAAAACGCATGACTGGCATGTGTTGCTCCAAGAAGTGTTGCCTGCGTCCATCCGTGGATTGTTGCCAGAAGGTGTGGAAGTTGCTATAATCAGACTGGGCCACTGCTTTAAGCGCATTTGCTCAAAGGTCATCGATGTGCGGGAGCTGCCGGCGTTGCAAACTTACGTGGCTGAGACCATGGCACTTCTCGAAATACATTTTCCTCTTGCTTTCTGGAACGTTATGCCCCATTTAGTTTTGCATCTTCCCAGAGAACTCTATTGGTGTGGACCCGTCCATGCTCGTTGGATGTATTGCGCAGAAAGATACATAGGTCATCTGAAGTCTCTTGTCCGTAACAAAGCCAGGCCAGAAGGTTCTATCGCTATGGGGTACATCATGGAGGAGGCACTGGGCTTTGTTACAGAACACTTTCGACTTTACCCCGTGCGAGCTCGCGTTATATGGGAAATGGACGATGATGAACGACAAACTGGTGAAGTTCTGGAAGGTAAAGGAATTAAAAGACGCTGGACCGAAGGGGAGCTGGAAGAACTGCACGAACATATTATTCGCCATTCAATCATCACCGAAGGCTTCTACAGGTATTTTATCTAGGCTTATGTGCCTTGGATTATATTTAGTATTCCACTACCGACAGTGTTAGGAGTTTCAGGTACTGTCTTAGGACATGGTATAGAACAAAGGGTAATACACTGATTAGTTTCGCACAGTTGTTAATTGTTTCGCAATGTGCCAAGGATATTAAGCAATTCTATTTGTGTGTCCATGTTCATGTGTGGAAAATTACAGCGAGTACCTGGTCGACCGCGACTCACGTGCAGGTAGAGCTCGCAGCAGATTCCCAAAATTCCACCAATGGCTGGAGGACCGGGTGTCGGCAATGATTTTTTCTGGTGAAACTATCGATGGCTCTGTGGTAACCATGTCGCGCATGCCTAATCCAACTATCGAGCACTATGCATCCATGTACGCTTACGGGCTCCACTTCAGAGTCGACGACGAGAATGGTCGAAGCCATGTCTCATTTGATTCCGGTGTGGCATGTATCGTGAACCAGACATGCAGATCCTCAAGGGCCGACAGGAACCCCGTTGAAGCGGCGCTCAAGTACATCGGGATTGTGAAAGATATAATGCAAGTCGAATATGGTCATCTGAGTTACATCGTATTGAAATGCTCTTGGGTGAGGCCGAACCTGGGAGGAGCACAGACCATTCGACAGGACCATCACGGATTTTGGTCTGTTCGGTATGATGCTCGTCAGAGTCCACCCGTCGAACCGTACTTGATGCCTAGTCACGCGAAACAGGTATTACGCTGCAATGCTTAACATATTTCATTGTATTCTATGAACTCCACAACTTACCTGGTCCTACATTAATATTTAGGATATGTAATTATGTGTTTGGTCCAGGTTTATTTTGTGCAGGACCCTAACGATCCTGATTGGAAAATTGTGGTCGATGTTGAACCACGTGCAAGACGGATCACAAAGGAATCCTCCGATGAGAGGTTGAGTGCCCCTGGCAGATCTGACGCTACCGTGAACTTCTGTACGGGTGAGTCTTCCTCTGGACGAGGGAGAGACTTTGTCACGGAGCCTGTAAGGGTTGTCGACGTCGCACATGTTTTGGGAGATGAGGAATGCGATGAAGAGGCTGCGCATGCGGAGATTTTCTTTGATGATTTACACAACGGAGAGGCACAGGATATCGAGGAACCAGAGGGCGAGTCAGAGCACCTTGTTCCTCAATCAGATCGTTCCTGGATGTTCTGACAGGTAAGGTTTATGTAATCGTGCACTGTATATATGATGCATTTGTAACTTCCGGGGAGGATTGCTTCTTCTGTTACTCTGAGGAATCCGAACATGGATGCATCACCCTATTGTCTTGTTTTAGTACTGTCTTCGTGCCATTGACCATAACCATAGCTTTCATGTCCGAATTTGACCGTCAATCACCAACGTCCCGGCGTTATGCAAGGGCCATACGAGAACCAGAATTTAGGCTTTCATTTGTGACATAGCGATTTTAACAATGCACTTTGTTCTCGCAGAATCCACATCGACTTCGTGCTCATCCGTTTGTCTAAGGCATTGCAGATCGGAATCACCTCTGCTGTAGAGGCTACATCCGCTTCTCGCCCCCAGTTAAGTGCTTCCTTTATTTATGTATACTCGTCTACAGAAGTCCATTTTCTGGGCATGCAAGTAATCTGGTAATGAGAACTCTCGGACATACTAAGTCCACCGATACTAGACACATGTACTTTTGCCTGTATATCTGTACTCCATGAAGTACGGTATGAGTATGTGCAAGGTAAAGGTGGGTAATTATTTAAATGTAGACCAGGCTTGTGACCGCTTCCTCCGGTCGACATATAATGACAGCTGATTTGATCCTTCACTTTGTGATGTATTGACTGAAATGACGACACAGTAGTAACTAGGAGTACACTACATCATCAGTATTAGTGCCTGTTGATCTGATTGTCAAGAGTAATTGCTCATCCACTTTACTTTATCTAGAATGTCGTGTCTTCTGCTCCCTGCACATCTTGTCTTGAGGATATTCTCATCGTGTCTTCGAGTGCGATGCAAAAGGCTGATAGAGGTTAAGTCGAAGCGTTTCACTTTGAAGGATTTGGAGTACGATATTTCATCAGAAACAAGTACACTGCCATCCCGTTGTAATTGATCCCCGGGTTCTTACTTGCAAATCACGTATTCTCTTCCCTGTTGGAGGTTTCAGTGAGGCTCTTGAACATCCCCGATCAGGTAAGCGCAGAGGTGGTGAAATCCCCCGTTCTAATTCAGGTTGTGAGCGATGTGCGTTCTTCAATTGCTCTTCTTTTAAGCCTTTCAGTAATTAAGGAGCCGACGTTTACATGCCGTGGATTCCTTTAGGACATTTTCCCTTTGAGATCGGCGTGCGATACACTTACCTCCATGTACTTCATTTACTTATCCGTGTTAGTATTTGTATGAAAGGAATTGGCGTTCTACCTCTAAGTGAATGCATTGGGGATCGGTCCGGTACTGAGATGACGGATTCTGTCATGGAGAATTCACAGTTCACGCGCTTGCTGATGCTCTTATTTTTGTGCAGATGTCGTTGAATACCTCCGGAGCCATGGAGGGCGATGGTTCCGCAACATGGTTTCATATATCCAGAGGCTTGAACAACCGTGGTTATGTTCCTGGATGTCCCAAAACCGATGCTGACCATCTACCAGTATCCATTGTATCGGAAGCAGAGTGCTGTGCGAGATGGAAGAGGGACGCCAATGGATTCAGATACGCATCGGAGGAGAGTATGGAGAGCCCGAAGATGCAGGACAGAATTGAGTCCTTGTACGAGGAAACACACTTTCGCCCAACTAATCGGACGAAGTCAATTGGGTTATCATTCGCGAGGGGAATTCTAGCAGAAAAGAAGGGATATGCTGTGAACTGGGCGAGGTATGCTGCAATTCAATTTGCACGCTACAAGAAGCGGAACCTGAAAATCCATTCTTTCGGGCCGGAGCATCGTCACATGCGCAACCGAGGGCGAGACCATGAGTACCGCTTTGACCCTGAGAAGGGGTGTGTTGTGCATGACCTAGTCGGGGCTGAAGACGATTGGAGATTGAACCGGGCATTCACCAGCCATGACCCTGCTCCCAACGGTACCATGTACGATGTGCGCGAAATAGTGGTACCTTCTCCTTCGCAAGATATTAAGCGACCACTTTATAGAGGAATGATACGCAACAACGGTGAGTACAGTTATAAATGTGTCCTTGTCAAAGACGTTACTGGTTTTTGCTACTTGTTTTCCACTTTTAGCAGTTGAATAGGGCTTAGTACAGAACAATTCGTAATGGTGAAGACTGCTGAATCTATAATTTGGAACATCGCTTTTGACCACTGCCTTATGCAATTCTGACGTTGTTACTATGTGGTTATGCAGTGTCGGAGCGACGTTCACTGACTAGAGCCAGCGGAGGGGCCGTTGAACATGGAGATAACAGTGCTTCTTCTGACAATGTACCTCAAGCAGAAGGTGTGTATTCCCTCGAAGTGAAATTGGTTGACATTAACCAACGATATGATGAATTTTCCTTTTCACCGTGTTCTATAATGCTCTGCAACTGACCTAAAATGTTTTCGGAGGCGTTCCTCTGAAAAATCACGGATCAAGCATGAATGCAAGACATCAGGAATCTGAATTTTCTCTATGTCGCAATACAGGAGCTGCACGGGCGAACGGTGCCGAGAATTAAGACAGCGGATCAGAGGGATCTCTGGTAATGTACAAGATGTTGAGGAACCTTGTTCGTCAATTATGAAATCTGGGGAGCCTGAACACATTGCTCACTATGATATCAGTTTTAGTTTCTGGATGATATAGAATGAGTGATTGAATTGCCATTGTGACGTTCCTTTTTTTGGGAATCTAAGTTCCTGTCTGCGGCATGTGATATAGGAAAAACTGTTTTCAGTTCGGGGTGATAGTGTAGTACATAGCCGAGGTCGTCAAGAAGACTCATGTACTGCTTCTGATGTTTTTGCTGGTTCCGGACCATTTTCGAGTTTTCTCTTAACAACATCTACATCCTGTGGAAATTTCACTTTCGGATACGAGCCGTAAATGATGAAGTCTTCACCAAGTCTTTGTTTCCTTCTTAAAAACATTGTCCTCGGAATATTCATGTATTGAACTTATGCCGTTTTAGAGTCCTTCATGTACCTTGCATGTAATCCACATTTCGTATGTTTTGTTATACTGTTTACGGAGTCAGAGAATTAGTACACAGAAAGACTTGCGAAATTCTTATGTATGCTCGAGTATTCATTACTTAGATTATAATCTTCTGAATTGCAGTAGGGAACACTGATATCCATAATTATATATGTGAAACGGTAAGTATATCGATGAATGTTCATTTTAATTTTCTCAGCAGGAAAAAAAATTGGCATGTTGAAATAGGAAATTGTTTGCAAATTAAATATTTCTTTACCAGGTATGCAAATCACCGTAAACCGTTTTTGGAAAGCATTATATCATGACTCATTACATCTGACATTGAATTCCTTTCATCTTCGTATACAATATACTATTAAATAAAAATTAATTATTCAAATATCAAAAATACAGGAAGGTAATATGAAGGTGTAAATAACACTAATTTTTAAAAGAGAACATTGCGAAATTTCCACAAAGAAAGTGTAATTCCCAATTACGAATATTCCTTATAAGTTAAAAATATTCATTTCATGCAAAATGATGTATATTCAAGAATAACAAGGATTTCTAGGGAATAAAACGCAACAAAGTATAAATAAGAGTATAAAAGTAAGGGACAAATTTATATTTAGTAAAATAGGTTTTGCAAGATATATAATCTGCACCAGTAAGAATGAAGAATATCAAAAACGCATATTTCAAAAATAACATTAAATAAACTCAACAATATCTACTCTCAATAAAGAAAAATAAATAACGCAACAACCATTTTTCAGATATTAAATTTATCTTCAATTGAAACTTCAAGCGAGGTAGAATAGACTTAATGAAAACATTTTTTTGGTTCATTACTTTTGTATTATACAATGTACCTATAGTTTCGTATATACACTTGTATTCTAATATCTCCATTATGTACAAATACATACATACATACATATGTATATATATATATATATATATATATATATATGTATATATATATATATATATATGTATATATATATATATATATGTATATATATATATATAATATATATATATATATATATATATAAAAACGTAGTGAAGCACATGAAAGTGGAAATTGCCAATGTACTCAACAATTGATTTAAAAGCATATTGTAGATGTTGAAGTATTCATAAAACACTCTATTAATGTGTGTTTAATGATATTTTATGTATACCAATATTGGAGGACCCTTAATTTGAAAAGTAATTAATATTTCATTTGCTTGATTATAAAAACATATTTAATGATTAATAATTTTTTTTTTCGTTTTGAATAATTCCATATTTGATGCAATTACTTATTTTATCCTAGAACTGAACTACTGTTTGAAATTCTGTTTTTTTATTTAACATTTCATTAATTTTGAATAAGTGATTTCCATAATTGTTAATCATTTAAATAAATATTAATTTAAAACATACACTCGAATGTGTATTTCGTTAAAATGAGAAAAAAGAATAAAAAACTTAAAGTACAGTTTATAATTTAGTCTTATGATCAAATAAGATTTAGTCTTGTGTGTCTATAATTTAAATTGAAGTTTGTCTTTACTGCAATTGTTGTTTAAGATAAGAAAATTGAACTTCAACAATTTAATTCTATTTTCTTAGATATGAATTTTGCTTAAGCAAATAATATTAATTTTTATAACGTAGGAGCGTTTGTTTTATGAAAAATAAAACTTATTTTTGTTTTCATCCCATACTGTAAAGTAGAACTACCAGTATCATATTCCAAGAATTTATAAAAAATTAAAAATGAAACAACTTTGTAGTATATAAATTAATTTTAATATTTGAATATGCTAAACCATATTTTTCAATAGAATTAAAGGAAACTTTTAATTCGTTTCACAAATAGCAATGCGTACGTTATTTTAAAATTATAGCATTTATTACATCGTATAGTATTATTTAAAAAACATTATAAATATAATATAATTTTAGATTCTTACAAATATAGTTCGTATATTACAAGCGTTTAAAACCGAAATATTTGTTGAATTAGTTTCTTTTCAAAAATTCTAAATTTTGTATTAATTTGGAACATCACATAGATTACATAAATTCAAAACTTATATGAGACTAAATAAGCACATTATATATTAAATGAACAGAAGTCATTTTAATTATGAAATAACGTGCACTGTCCTGTTTAGAAAAAAAATTCAAACTATTGTCCTAAAATACACAAGGAGTGTTCGGCTTGAACTGGGAAATCGTAGAGGATAACGTCTTTCATCGTTGTCTTATGAAAGAATATGATATATCGTAGAAATAAAATGTACTTATTGGAAGCGTTCTCATATTCTATTGAAAGGGACCGGTTGAAGGTCTTGCTGCTGCTCAAATCACTTGAATGATACCTGTATCATTGTTTGAATTCTTGGTATGCAATTCTTAAGGATTGTTTCAAACAATTGTAGTTCTATAAATTGTTTTAAATCTCCAATTAAATTATGCAATGCATACATGTTTCAGAAAAAATTCTTTTCAAACCATAAAATCGATATTTGTGTATTTAAATTATCGAAATGAAATTTTTCAGGACTTTGAGTATTTTTTCTTGAGTTCACTTATCTAATTAATCAGTTTCTTTCATGAAACGATTCTTATAAAGTCACCGCTATTTAAATACAGCTTGAGGATAATTTATTTCCTTTCAAATTTTTTGTTTTAATATGTACATATTAAAAGGAAGAGTAATGAATGGTATTTAAATTAATTTTATTAAACAATTATTCAATCGTGGTTCGAAAACAACTAAATAAGTACATACTACGTATATGTCTATTTTAAAGCTCTGGTTTTAATAAGATATAAAAGAAAAGTGTTTAATACGGTTTTTATAATTAATTTATTGCAATTGACATGCGGTTTTTTTATAAATGAATATGCGACATTTGTTAGAAGAATTTGTTATTCATGTTATTAAATAGAAGAGAAATTCTGACGTTAAAGAGGTCTGCACTTTTAGAGCATAAAGGTTGCTACAATCGGAGAACGTGACCATTACAGTGACAAAATGCTCTTGAATTCAATGCCAATTCTAGAGCATACATCAAACATTGAGCTAAGTTTGTTTCTTTTACTCGAAGAAACGTTTAGTACATGCTTTGAAGACCACGAATAAGCATAACTGAGAAGGGATCTCCACACGCTCTAGCGTCATGTATAGAAGATCGAAGCTTGTGAATCTCATAATTGCCCATTTTCTGTTGGCAAATATGACTTCTCATATTGGGAAACATATGTACCCTCTTCTTTTGTTGGCAAATATTGTGGCAACTCAAACTCCAACAGAGTTAAGAGACTTATGTAACTGCGGCGATACGCCCCGTTTCTAAAACACACTGGTTCATAAACAACAATGTGGAGAACGTATAGGTTTTTAATGTTAATTTAACTTTTTATTTTAGAGAGTGCGATTTTGTATAAGATATTTTAAATTCTTGAATTAAAGAAATCACTTTAACATAAATTGTTTACGTGTTTGCATTGTTTAAAAGATTAATTTTTGCATAGCAAATTGAAATGAATTGAGGATAATAAAATAGGAACAATGTATATACAAAAATTGAGGATAAGATTACAGGAGAATTGGAGTTCTTTAATAAGAATGAAATAAATCAATTTTCACACAAATGTATCAATATATGATTCAATTTATGTTTTTTAAATAATTGCTATCTAAACATTTAAAGTTCTGGTTTTAATGAATTATAAACGAAAATCATTTATTAGAGATTTTTTTAATTAAATTCTTGCCATTGAATTCAGGTTCTTCTGTAGGTGAATATGCAATTATTGTTACAGGAATTTGTTTTCCATGTTATTAAATAGAAAAGAAGCTTTCACGTTTATGGGATCCTCGTGATTGGAGTATAACATTTGCTACAATCAGAGAACGTGACCATTACAGTGACATGGTGCTCTTGAATCCGATGCCAATTCTAAATCATGCATCTAACACTGAGCTAAGTTTGTTTCATTCACTCAAATGTTGTGGCAACTCAAACTGTATCCTACTCACAAGGGATGAGTAAATGAATGGAAAAGTCTATTACCCACCTCTTTTTTGCCATAGAAAAGAAATGAAGCCAGTAATTTCAAGTCTTTTTTTTTTTAGCCTTATTCAAAATTCAGAATTACAATAATTTTGTATTAAAAAGCGTCAAATGCAATTAGTTTTTTGAAAGTATGTAGAAAAACAGTTTTGAAGCAATTTTAGAGTACACTTATCATTCACAAGTGCAATAATGTGAACACTTTTATATTAGATGAAAGATTATTCAAATTAATAGTATTCTTATGAAAATATTTTAAGTTAATATTTTATTATATTAACTTTCTGTACTGTAATCATAGAATTTAATACATTTCTTGTAAAAAAGAACAATTACGAGTTTTATAAAAAAGAACAATGACGAGTTCTATTAAAAAAAACAATTACAAGTTTATGCCATACATTGTCATAATATTGTCTTCACTAATTAAGAACAAAAAAATAGCTTAGAAATAGTATAGTTAACTCTGAATAGAACAAAAATGTTTTTAAAAATTATAAGGTTCTTGAGGATATCAAT
The DNA here is from genome assembly GCA_014871385.1 of Ceratodon purpureus. Taxonomy (NCBI): domain Eukaryota; kingdom Viridiplantae; phylum Streptophyta; class Bryopsida; order Pseudoditrichales; family Ditrichaceae; genus Ceratodon; species Ceratodon purpureus. The sequence continues at coordinate 78,584,674 of CM026426.1, forward strand.
TCTAATTTCTATGTATTTAATAAAAAGAAAAGTATAAGTTTCTTGAAGATATCAATTCCAATTTCTAAGTATTTAATTTAAAAAAAAAATTATAAGTTTACTGAGGATAACAATTCTAATTGCTAAGTATTTAATTTCAAATAACATATTATAAGTTCCTTGACGATATCAATTCTAATTTCTCAATATTTAATTTCCAAAAAAAATTATAAGTTTCCTGAGGATAACAATTCTAATTGCTAAGTATTTAATTTCAAATAACATATTATAAGTTCCTTGACGATATCAATTCTAATTTCTCAATATTTAATTTCCAAAAAAAATTATAAGTTTCCTGAAGATATCAAGTCTAATTTCGAAGTATTTATTTTCAAATAACATATTATAAGTTTTCTGACGATATCAATTCTAATTTCTAAATATTTTATTTCAAATAACTTTTTATAAATTTCCTGAGGATATCAATTCTAAGTTCTAAATATTTAATTTCAAAGAACATATTATATATCAATATGTGCAAAATGCACAGTTCAATTTTAAAGTGTATTTTGTTCAAAATTATTTATATTAATCTCTAATATAAAAATTTGTTCATTGGCCAATTCTTGGATTTTATGAATTGACAACATTATCATTCGAAGGTGCTTTTAATAATGAGTTTTAATTCATCCACAAATTTATCAAATTACGAAGATTATATTAGCATAGATGTTAAACCATTAATTATTATTCAATTAATAATTTCTTTAAATTTCTTCCCACACTAATTCGAATACATTTATAATTAAAAATATATAATTACAAAAATCCCTCTATCTAATTATTTATTTTAATTAAATTAGTATTTCTATTATTCTCAATTTCTGTATTTCTTGATTTGAATTGATGTATCAACAATTTTAACGAACATTTATATTCCCTTTTCTAATCCAACAAACAATGGACGGTTTAAAACTCTGTTCATTTAAAGAATGACTCAAAATATTTACATTATTTTTTATCTAAAATGTTGTTCTCTTGTTGCCTCTTTCTAATAATTGTAATTAGAGTATATTTTATATTCTCTAATTTGTTGTTATAGACGATTGCATTTCAGACATTTGAAGTTTTCTAATGGCTGCATCATTCTGTATGAAAATGCAAATCATGTAAATATAAAATTTTAATGAAGTTATAAGGCAATGAATAATATATTATCAGATTCCCCCACATCATATTACGCATTATTAACTATATAAGAAAGAGAGAAAAGCAAAAAATTCAATATAATTATATGATACAAGATATGAGGCATAATATTCTCCAATTTTTTGTTTTTTTTAATTTTTATTTTTTTTATTTCATGCATTTAAATTTTTAAATTTGAGAATGACTCTTCATTCCTGTTCTGCATCATCGTAATACTGTACGTACCAAAATATTTCTTGAAAAAAAATAATCTAAATATTCGGTAATTATCTCTATGTGGAAGATTCTTCGTTATGTACTACACAAATTTGAAATATTTATGTTTTTAAAATTTCATTTTCTTATATATGTAACTGCTTTAGTTTTATCTGTACTAAACTACTTGTATTCATATGTTCATTTTTTTAACGTAATTAAAAATATGCGTATTAATTATCCCTTAAAAACCCCTTCTTAAAATCTAACATGATATTAATCCATCAGGATGTGATAATAAGTTAATTTGAACTTGGAACTTGGGAAGCAGTCCTCATAGCGACCTCTTTAAAAGTGAACTTCGGATATTAAGTAGATCATATAACTATAGGAAATTGTAACTAACTTCTATGTCAAGATATCTATCCGATTTCACACAGTCATTCCTCACCAATTGCAATATACAAACACTCTCAAATGACAAGTAATTTGATTTTCCTTAAATATTAGGATTCAAATCCAGAAGGGGCTGCTCAAAGTTATGTCCTAGTACATTTAGGTTCATGAAAAACGTGTTCATAACCGTTTCTATAGAGGAAGTTTACTTTGGACATTATCTTGTTTGTTACTAATTTTACAGTGCTATCCTTAAAAAACAACATAAAGAATGTCCACTTTTCCCAATACTTTTGGACTTCATACTTCCTGAGAGTGTTATAATTTTATATCTTGGAATGATTCTAATTTATGGTACACAGTAATTCAGAACGTCATGGATGTAGATGTTAATAATCAGTCAGTTTCATTTTACTATACAGAGAAATATATAATAATATTTAATTTCCACCATATAATGTTTCCAAACAATTGGGTTGGGTATTGCTTTTGAATTCATGAAGTGCTTCAAAATGTAAGTGAACACTCAAGAATGGAATAGACTTTATGAAAGTTGTTACGAATCTGGAAAACAGTTTTCCATTCCGTTTGAGGTGAAACTCACATTCTCTCCATCGGCAGGACTTCTTGGTCAAATTCTACCACGTCTGAATAAATATTTAAAAAAGTATGGAATTTGAACATTCTAATATCTCAAATGCCACATATGTAAGCGTTCAAATTTATAACAGTAAAGAACTGAGATCCCACGTACATTCTGATAAATCACTTTCATTGTTTCCGAAGTGAGTATTAATTGGACTCTGGAATTCCGTTTCGAAACGTCCTTCAATTATATCGTCCACCACATACCCTTCCCTGTTTTGATAATCTACTCCGCAGACGAGGTCCGAACCCGACGCACCCAGGTCTCAACGACGTCTGCAATGATTTCTACCGTCGGGTGTGCAGTAATTTGCGACGCATTCACAGCCAAACAACAAGTCCGCCAACGTGGACTGGTGACTTTCACATTCAGCGAGAGACGGGCCCACGTCGATCAGGTTTTCCAAAATGCTATCGTCACCACTACCCAGGCATTGGTGGAGTTCCGAGGACGACGTCATCACCCTCCATGCGCAGAGAACTCGGCATCGTGAGGAGGACTACTGGTCAGGAACGACAGGGCCCTCGAAGGACGGGGTCAGAAACGACCCGTTCGCTACCAGTGCTGCCCCCTCACCTATGGCAGACCACGCCGGAAATCCTCCTCATATTCCCTCTGCTACTGCCTCTCTTTCTATTTCTCCTTCCTCGTCATCCTTCTGGTCCTCACAGGCCTTACTGTGTTTATCATTTATGTTGTATTCCAACCGAAGCTTCCGAAGGCCACCATACAGAACGTTGCAATCACGAAGTTTAACCTGACCAACAGGGCCGGTGGACCGCTCAAGACCCTTGCTGACCTAAAGAACCCTGTTCTTAACTCAAACGTTGCGTTTACAATCCAAGTGGAGAATCCTAATGAGAAGCTGGGGATTCACTTCAGGGATGTGAGCGTGATTGTGGCATACAACGGAACAGAATTCGCACACAGCTTTGTAGCACCCTTTTTCCAAGCGAAGAAGACTACTTCTGAAGTGGTCGTTAATCTGAAGGCCTCGAATGACCTACTCTCTGAGAGTCAAGGGAAGGAACTGCAGATTGCGATCAACCAACATGATATACCCCTCTCTGCCCGCATTAATGTTCGGGCAGCGTTGCAGATTGGTTCCTGGGTTATACCACCAGATCATATCCATGTAGCGAGCAACCTGCAAGCGAGTCCTCCAACCGCTCCTCGAGGTGCCAAACTCGTGTCGAAGTCCTGCCAATGGTTTCGGTGAATTTGCTGAGGCCTGACGAATTTGCTATAGGAGGAACATCATGGCAATCTACAGTGACGGAATCTGCATGGTTCAACCTTCATGCGAAGAATGTGATGGTCCATATTCACATGATGGCCGAAGGGCTGCATTATTTTCTTAGTGCGATGCTAGTGTGGGCGACGACCTGAAGATTCCTCGCAATGCTTTAAATATCAAGCTTTGCCATGGATTGCGAGATGGGCACCTCATTCTCTCTTGGTCATGATCTGGGCGGAAGGTGCGAAGCGCTTCGCTGCTTCGATGTGACCACCTTCACTATCTTCATGAGATTCTGGACAGGATTGCTAGAGTGTGTCACTTTCGAGATTCAGTACATCACTGACCTCCTCGGGGCTCCATACTCTCAAACCTTAGGCTTGCACATTCGGGAAGTATAGAGCTCTGGATCATTTCATTTTCCCGTGAGTGATTCACCTAAGCTTGTCGTTCACTGAGGTAGTGAGTCGTAGCGAGAGTACCAAAGCGGCTGGCTGCTCGTACTTTGTGCTCAAAGGCGAGCGGAGACTCTATCTTTTGCTGCATCTTCCGTGCAATCTTGTAGCGTTACATCTGGAAATTGCTACAGATTTTGTAAATCTTGTAATCATAGTGGTGCCTTCTTGCACCATCATCTGGGCACTTTTTACTAATTTACAGAGGACTTACGATTCTTACATAGTGCTAAGCCAACACCATTTCTAAGTTCTATTCCAGTTCTTCTCATATGATTTCTCAGGATCCACCATTATAACTCTCTGATGAAACTATTGTCCACGAGCAAAACTCCAGTTTTTGGTGATATTGGTACTGAATCAACAAATTGCAGCCCGTGGTCCACAGATCATTAAATGTTCCAACGGTCTCTACATTTGCAATTGAGGTATCCTTCCTCAGTTGGCCAGCACTTGAGCAGTAATAAAGCAGTCGTGGACAATTCCTTGGCAAATACACAAAGCAAAGAATGTACAAGGTTTTTGAAGAATGTGCAGCGACATCTTCAAGAAATTGAAAAACAAACAGTGCTGAATTCAGACACGAAAATTGGCCAAATGTGCAGTTAGATGAAATTACACATAACGGTGCATAATACACAAGCATCATTAGACTAATGATAGAAGAAAATGTAATGGAATAACTCTACAATTTAGTTCGAGGTTCGAACCCCCGCCACGTGAACTTCGCAATATTTATCCCATGGTCTTTGGAATTACTGGGGTAAGCTCGTATATTATCCGCCGCTATTCGTATTACCCTTGTCACTTGGCACCTGGCCTGGGTGTGATTTCATTAACGAGGTAAATCGGAAGGACGACGTACGTCGCGAACAAAATCTGCCGGGGCCAGGACCAAACTGACATAAAGAAATCTCAAACTGGAATATGGTAATCTAACGTTGCTCTCAGAACATCCTTTTTCTTAATCATTAACATAAATCCAGAGTGGAAATGATAATATGAGATTCCTCTAAAAAGAATTGCTCTCAGATGTATCCCTCTATTTAGGACATTCATTTTCTTGACAAATCCGAACAAGAATATGATAATGTGTCATTGCTGTTAGAGCATTTACAAGTACATGATAAATTGGTAGGATTAAATCAGCTTTTTCATAGAAATATTAAATAGTTTACTATCTGCATTCAATATTCAGATTGTCGTGAAATTGGTGGCCCCTTATTCCTGCAAGGGTTATTCATTCATGTAGAATTTTATTTATTTAATTTGTCCATGTTTATGTGGTGAAATAAAATATGGCCAGACAATTCGAAGCTAAATCACGAACATTCAACTAAATGTGGTTGAAAAGCTTTGTCTATTCCCGTCGCAAAATCCTGCCGAATTTAATTCCCAGATCCAACCCAGACTGACTCATCCTTAGACAGTATAGCATAAATTACAAGCTCGATGCGTAATTACGATATTAACTATCTATCATATATGCAAATAGTTTCGGATTTTTTTTTTTTCCTCTTTTTTTTTTCCCATTTTGCTTTTTTTTTTCCTTGATTCAAGTGGTGCGATCCATTGCAATTGAAAATGGAGTAGACCACGGCAAAACCAGGCAACGGAGGACCCAAGCCGGCGTACCTAAATCGAACCAATACCGAACCAAACCAAGATACCTGTACCAAAAGAGATTTAGACTCATATGGCGCTAGCGCCAAGAGGAATGAAGCAGCTAATTCTAAGAAAACAGACTTTCAAGAGAAAAACATAAAAAAGGCACAAAATCAATACAAACAGGGAGGGGAAAAAAGAAGATTCAGAACACAAAAAAGAGGAAGACGAAGATCCAGGAAAATTACGGTTGGAAAATCTTTTAGAAAATATAGAAAAAGGTCGAGACCAAGATGACTGAATGATTTCACCCAATAGCATGCAACATTTCAGCCGCAGAACTGATATCGCTAGATTATTATCCTTCTCTATGCAATATATTGTAACGTTGTTTGGCGTCACATTTGCAATTTCAATTGGACTCGGGGGATCGGGCCGATAAGCTTGGACGCCGTTCTATATTACAAGACTTAAGATTATAGCAAAGAGAATATTCATCGAATGACTAAAGGTCAACATTATCCCAAGAGCTTAAGTTTTACCGACGCCCTAAGTATGTCGTTGTAATTTGCTAAAATGAAGTCTGAATGTGTCGAACGTTAATTTGGCAATGCGAAGTGTTTGCGGTCACATGTGATGCAGTACGGCGGACTAAACTCTTTTCGTTTGTGCCGTTTTGATTGTGACCTTTCGTTTAACCCTCGATTACATCATCTATTACAGCGGTTAAGTGAATTATACAAATATTAAGTGTCCTACTGAAGAGCGTCCCTAATAAAGAACTTGACTTCCTGTCTTTGCGTCCATTCAAAGTATGATCAGACGGCGCCGGCGCCATCCCACAACATAGAGGCAATAAGCTTAGATTTCGGAAGCACTCAACACGTAACGAACTCGTCATCATCAACATTGGAAGTGGATTTGACGGATATGAGCTTGACCACTGTCAAAAATCAACATTACTTGAACAAAATGAAGCGTAGTATATCAAGTTCAGTTACAAAGCTTCAGTAGATTTCAGCACTACTTATCAAGTTTTTCCAGAACTACGGCTTCTTATCTGATTTTTCTGAGTAACTTTCTATCTAATCATAGAAACTAAAGGACCCGTGGTCGCTTTTGGATCGGGGTTGGTGACGAATTTCCTTGGGCCGGACTTTCTGCCTCTTGGGTCCCCAGCTCATTTGCTCCAATATCTCCACTGTCGCCGGCTTCATGAGACGATCAAATTAAGCACATTATCAGCGTCGGTGACTCATTCATTCAAAATTGACATCCTCAAGAATAGAAATCAAATTATATCGACGGTATGATAAGACCTTACCTGCAGCAATTTCGTCCTCAGAAGATGAGGAACTCTGAATTGCCTCCGTGTTGTGCTCTGACAAGATCAAGGATGGGAACCCGAAGGTTTGCATCCAAGGAATCGGGAAAGGGAGGTTGCATTCAACCTTGCTGCACTCCGGATCTACGGCTACTCGGATTGCGAAACAGAACATATGGTAGAAGTGCCCGCAAGGTGTTACTATCACTTCGTCTGCCGGAAATCCTGTTCCGCACATCTCGCATCTACGAGTGTCCCCTTCCGCAATGCTACTCGGATGAAGAACCGCGGACGAAAGTGTTAACTGCGTGTGTTCGCTATATCGGTGTAAAATATCAATGGTAAGGGACTGGTCAGCCTCCTTCTACTGCCACTCCTCGCGAAGGATATCGGTTTCACGCTCTGCCTCAAGAACTAAGACAATGACAGAACGGTAAGAACCATATCCTTCCATATTGCAGAGAGTGGACTCTGCCTGAGCTCGGTCCTCCTTCAGCTGTCTCATCTTCTCCTGGAGTCCAATCACGTTCGCCCGTGTCTCGAATCGCACTGCTAGGTCAGTTGTAGTGGAACCAATCATGGCTGCCTGCACAACTGCATCTTTCACAGACTCATAGCAGAGTAGAAATCGTGAATGGGTGTCACGAAGAATACGCTCCGCCTCAGCAAGCGCGTTGACACCACTGGCTACCTCCCGCATTGAGGACTCTTCCACTGCAAATTCCTCTTTCAATTTCCTCAACTTCTCCTCAGAGATATCAAGCTTGCACTTAGCCTGTGATGCAAGCAAATGCTTGTGGTAACAGATGGACGTAATCCTAGAGTAGTGCGTACCAAAAGGGAACACAGCCATCGACGACATTACGGAAAGGTAAGCAATGGTTCAAATGGGGCTAAGCTCGAAAGATCTAAAACCTGGTCACTTGTTAGTGAAGAGTTGCAAAGTTATTTATAGGGTCCATTGTGGCCGTATTGAATCATTCATCCCATCAAGCCAAATTGTTCATTCAACAGTGGCCTTCCCGGCGGTGCCTACTTCGAATGGCGCCAGCGCCAATCAGAGAAAAAATTGGCCGTTATACAATTTTGAATTCGGACATAAAATCACATAACGAGATATTTTACTTATGAACGTAAACTGTGGAGTAAAGATAGTAAGTTCTCGCTGCCACAAGATATATTTGTAATTACGTCAGTTTGTTTAATCCATTAAAATATTGCGGAAAAGAAAACTGAACAGAATCTAGGAATTGTGCTATCAACAGTCACTGCTAGGGGGATGCAAAATGCAACGCATTCTCAATGTGGGGGTCAGATCAGGGCTATTGATCTGTTTGCTTTTAGTGATCGTGCCTGCGACAATTTCGAAACTTAGTTGACTCCGCCTTGATAGGACATGATTGCACCTGCACCCTTATTCCATGTTTAAAGTTTGATTAGGTCTCCATGTCTTCATTATATCTTCCACTTCCGCTCCGCTCAAAGTTGCTTGATGTGGCCGCTCATCCGTGAGCGGTAATCCGAGGACTCGGTTGTAAATGTGGTACATATGCTTACAGGTCATGTAAAAATGACCAGGCTTGTGGTCAGAGACGCTGTTAACAAAGAATGGACAAGTACAGGATGGTGTCTCACTTATGGTGATAACGTAATTTACAGAATTGTTCGTAGTTGTCGACACGGTGTGCAAATTAAACGTGAAAACTGAATCCTCCTTGCATTGACTCAGAACCCAAACCTATGCGGCCATCCGTAATCCGTTTTTCCTTCGGGATTCTCCACTGTCTGTCAAAGACCGTCTATTTACTTTTTCCCCGGCCCTTCTTGGAGGTCTTCTCAGCGGATTCATTGGTGAGACGTTACTTGCAAACTCAATTTGTTGAAGTTTGAGTTGCTCTTCAACTGAAGCATCGTCTACCAAGAGGAATCCCGCTCTACCCAGCTCATTAGCCTCTGAGTTAGTTAACTTTGTTCCTACATCAACTGGCCAAATTCTTGGTAGTTTTGGCGGCTTCCCCCCTCTCATATGGAGGACATGGTCGCTTCCCACACACCCAGATGCTGATCTTGGACAGAACCAATAAATCTGGAAGCTCTTGGTGAAACGGATTTCACATGTGCCATAGAAGGATGGAGCTGCGACGCTTAGATTCGTACTAATTTTAAAAGGTCGACCACAAGACTCCCATCTTCTATTACGATCAACGTAGGCGGAACATTTTCGATCCTTGCCTAGTAAAGATCTACAAATGGCCAATTCATTGTGATCCATTTCCCTTTCCAATACAGGGATGCAGAATTGCGACACAGGCTCAGCAATTGGAATTTCCTGACTTCGAAATCCTCCTATGTGTGGCTCAGCGAGAAAATTGGATGATTGATAAATTGAGCTATTCGGTGCATAAAAGGGACGGTTTCCTTGTCCATAACTGTGATTCGAGATGTTTGGTCTTGAGACAGGGATGCGTATCCCTGTCTGCCCCGTGTATGAGTCACGGGAAGGATTCATGGATGATGACAATATCTGACTTGTCAGGTACTCTGGAGTAGAGAGCGGGAGAGAGGCGGGCCTCGAGACACTGGTTTGCTGATTATGGCGTTGATCAGGGTTCGGAGAATGTTTGTGTTGGGTATGAAATAGTTGTGATTGAATTTGAGAATGCTGCCAATGATTCCCATGGATAGATGGCGCCATGGTTTGACCCTCACGTTGAGTTCGACCGAGGTCCCTCGCGCTTGGATTGTTGCCCTCCGAGTAGCAAACTTGGTAGGCTCGATCATGGTGCCTTGGCATCCCTACAGACGTAGTTGCGGTGCCAAATGGCGCCGGCGCCATTCCAGTCGAGTAGCAGTACCGATTTGCTGACGGTGTAGTTGTGGCTCTGGACTCTTGCTCGTCTATTTGGGAGGCATTTCGTTTCCTAGGTAGCGGCGTAAATACCGGTTGATCTTTCAGCAGCCTTCTGATACTTTGGCTGTCTTTATCGGGTCGATGTGAACGGGCTAAAGTTCGCCTACCGAGTCTCGCACTGATTCTAACGCTCTGAGTCCTATCAAGCTCCCCTTCCAATCCAACACTCCTCGAATAGAACTCTGTTCCTTTCACTGCTGCTTTCACTGCCATTGCGACTTTTTCAGGCCGGTGCGACCTTGCTGCACTTCTAAGCAACAAGTCAGCCTTCGATGGTCCAGAGCCTTTGAGTTCGCCTTTTGAGGCCCCGAGACAGAATTGTTGCTGGAGCAGAGACCGGGTCATGTCCTCTGCGCACACTGTATACAAATCCATCTTAACCTTGTAACCACATGCTGATGTTGCCCACATTGAGCTGTGAACGGGTTTGCATAAATTTGTAGTTGGAATTAGTGCTTCGCTCTCCAAATCCAAATCAAGTTCATTTACATGGTGATATGCAAATAGTGTCCGCCTTGCCATCCACCACGTCTTCCAGGCAAGCATGAACTTGACGTTGCATTTCTGAACAGCTTCAGACGTTTGCCACCATTCTTCAAGTTCTTCTGCAATCTGACGGAATTCCTGATTAGTTGGAGCCGATGCCCACCGTTTGCACATCTCGACATGGTGAACTCGATACTTTTCCAAAACCCACTTATTGGTGTGATCCCTAATGCTTTGTACGAAGTGGAAGTAGCAGGTCCTAAGGATGGGATTGTCGGGGTAGGGATCATCTCTCTCCACGTCGTCAAGATTTCCGTCTAAGCCCTCCACCAGTCCGTAAACTTCCCTAACAGCATTGTAGTTCGCGGGGGCCGCGTCTGCCATAAACCCTTTGGACTTTGGTTTTGGCATCCCCGTTTCATAACCGCATTATTGAGGAGGTTCCAAAATTTAATTTGGTTTTCAATGTTCTCTAGCTTCATCTCACAGACCGCGATGGTGAGCAACCGCTGGAGATTATGGTCATACACGTGCGCTGCCATCGTTGTCCAATGATGAATTCGTTTTACGTGGTCAAACATAACGAAAGAATCTTGCAAATCCCCTGATGTCATTCGCTTTACGAGGTCCACTCCGCTTCCAATACCAACAGTCGACATCTTAAAAACAAATTTGATGCCTTCATCGGACTGACCAGGGAAATGACTCTCCTGGATGAAGCAGTAGCGGGAGTATCGCTTCAATGCTAAGATGCAGCGCTCTTGGTCTGACCTGAACTTAGTGACTACATACTTCACTCGAGTTTTGTCATGGTAAGGCGGTGCATCTTCTAGAATGCGGACTAGGTCCTCTTTGTTCAGCATCTCCCTCTCTTCGACTGTTGTGCTTTGCATAATTAAATCAAAGAAGTTCTTGTGCGCACAACGGAATCCTACCCACCCCGGTGCGGCCAGTAGCCAGGGCTGGTCATCCAGGAATTTGTGGATTGTATCCGTCATATTAACATACGCACCACGACTTCGCCCTGCAGCTGATGGATGAGAGTGTGTTTCGGCGTGCACAACTGCCCGCGTTAGAAATTCTGAATCATGGCTAATTATCCAAAGCACTGCCTCGCACTGATAAACGTGATAAGGTGTATGATGATAGAAGGAACATCTCCAGTCGCTATCTATTGGCGTTTTTCTAGGGATTACCCTTGTGTGACATCGGCCATCCCAGTATAGAGTGTTTGGACCATCATGGAGATCGATATGAGGGCAATCAATGTTTTTACACTCAAAAGCTCCAGCAGACAAGCTTTTTCGAACACGCAGCCCTGCATCCTTAAGGCGGGCTGAATTGTAGATGTTTGATTTTATCCAAGGATGCCCATCGAAAGATATATCAGTCGTTATGTAATCATCATCTGAAACTGGAGGAACTTCGTAAAGCTGATTTCCATCATATTCCTTTGGCAAATATCTGCACTTGGTGTGCGGGAAATCTATAAGCGGTAGACTAGCAAGCTCACCCGTGCAACCTTTGCTAGGCAGATCCATTAAGTTTGGCATTATGGAGAACGCCCAGGGAACGGGGAGTTGTCGTCCTCAGCTACGGTTGCCCTTGGCCTTGGCGGAGAGCACGGTGTCATATAAGTTTCAGCGAGGGGATCATCCACTGAGTCCGCTCTCACCGATTCTAGTGGACTCCGACCGCACGGGGGACTTTGTGATCGAGTGGCTGCTGCCGGACTTTGCCTTGGAGTTGTGTCATCAGGTGTACCAGGAGCATGGTCGACCTCTGTGTTTTGAATATCCAAGGTACCAATTGGCTCCACTGGATAATCTTTGAGGTAGAGGTTCCGTCTACCTGGCGCATTTAACCTGGGCGATCCAGAGCCTCCTTCGAATTCAGGACTTCCACACGAAAACCCACCCTCGCTGTATGGACTGTCACAGGACGTGTCCTCCAAAAGAATGCAGTCCACGAGGTGGTCATTTCCATTTCTCTTGGGTTGCAATTGCGCTTCTTCAGGTATTATCCCCATCTGTGGATCCCCATGTACAATGTAAATCCCGTCTTTAGTGAAGGGCAACGTGAAAATCTTTTGGCCATTCTTTTCTTCCGGCCAGTAACGGCCGCAAAGAGCTCCAGAAACATCCGATCGTTTAATATCTATTGTTCCAATCGTTAGGCAGAATGACTGTACTAGACTGAACTCTAAGATTTCTACTGAATCACCAAAACCAGAGCAAACAAATCTTGCAGTTCCGCCAGCTAAAGCTAAATCCAACACACGCGGAATGGCTGCTGAGGGCTCCATTGTAAGTTCGATCGTATTATGATTTCTACAGTGGAATGAGATTTCCAGACTCCGTGTCCTTGCTATTATATATGGGATGAATCAGTCCTTATGAATTCACAACGGACTCTATGTCCAATTCTAATCGTTGAGTAAGAAGGTCCGATGGAAACGATCGAAAATACAAGTTTCCGAGTGCCGCCAATTCTGAAGCGGTTTAATGTAACTTTTGGGTTAGGTGCTGAACCTAGATTAACTTGATAATGGGCCACTGACTAGTTTGCATAAGGAGCGCATTCAAATCTGTAACGTTGTTAATATACGTAGTAGCTGCCGTTGCAAATTACGTAGGATTATTACCGTAGCGCCAACGGCTGTTGCTAATGTCCCATATATAGGACAAAGGTCAATCATGCTTATCCACGACTACTCTAGCGCCCGAAATAGTCGCGGTGGTACTCCTTCATCAGATCCAGTTTCCAAGGTGGAGGTTCACAATGCCGAGCAGTACCAGCATGTTGAGGTCGAGGAAGGCAAGGGTTGCAGGACTTCTGGATCACATGCTCGGTGGAGAGGCGCCTGAAGGCTTGAACATGACATAAGGCACGGGGACGCGAGGGCGTACGAGGTCGCGGGAGGACCAGGATGGAGGGGTTCGGGGGCGCAAGAAACGAAAGACTGAAATCCAGGTACTTAGAGTCGGGTTTTCTTGCAAGGGCTTGTTGGGTTGATTCGGATTTAGGTCAGATTGCTTTGTATCTTGTTTGGGTTTCACGGCATTCATCAGTGCAATCAGATTGGTAAGGTAGACCCCAAGATGTGGCGCCAGCGCCAAAAGCTTTGGGATTTTATGTTGAGCATATTGTCAGTATTGTTTCTTGGGATTCAGAGTATATTGAGTCGCGTGATTTTGAGCGTATTGAGTCGCGGGATTTTGAGCCCGGGGGTTGTGAGTCTCGTGAGCCGCTTGAGTTTTAGTCGAACTAAGCATCGGAATTCAGAGTTCTAGGGGTTTGCGATACCCGCCCGTACATATGGTTTGACACGAGAATGCGCTGCTTGATCAAACATGCTCGTGCTAGTATTTTAGCCAACTTGGATCGCTGTTTCATGGTAGTTGCTAATGATGACGCCGATACGAATGAAAAGTTGAACCTTCGAATTGAACCTCGAAGTCCTTGATATTGGGTCCTTGAAGCGCCAGATTTTGATTGTCTGTCAACTTACATCAATTTCACATGTGAGCTGACGCCGGCGCCATCACATACTGGAATTTGGTGACATCGACCTGAACCCTAACTCTATTACTTGTAAAATTAGTTTCTATTCTTGCGGATCCTGTGTATGGACGTGTTTGTCCCTGGATTTTTATGTTCCGTGAATTTTAGATTTCCGCCCGCCTCTAGACTTAGATTCTGTTTTTCAGATTCACCTGGAGCCGGCGCCATGTCCCTTGAACAATTTCATTTTAGACATGAAACTTATACTTTCGCTCTCTGAGTGTAGCAGCTAACGCATGTGGTTCCTGCTGAGAATTGTTGAGTTCTCTGCAAAATTGCGTCGCACCTGGCGCCGACGCCATTTCTATCCATTCTCAGTACTTTCTTAGTGTTGCTTTCAGTTCTCCCAGTTTTGCTTTTTTTTCCAGATTCTGAATCGAGATTTTACGCACTTGTCCTCTGATCTGCTGAACTTGGTGCTTGTAAGGCCCTAAAATTGCCAATTCTCCATTTCACTGCACATGTTCGGCTTGCTTAAGTCGGATTACTCGGTGTCGATAATCCTACTGCTAATAAGATAGTATTTTAAGTGTTTGAATTTCATGTGTCTAAACACCGATGTAGTGATAGCGTGCCGTACTCTTCCCTGAAATACTCAAATGAAAAGTTATGCTTACAACCTGCCTCTGTCCATTGCTTTTGATAACATACTAGGTCTTTTGCATAACCGCCTCGCATCTGGCGCCGGCGCCATATCTTTCTCAAGAAATTTTCTAGTCGTTGGATAGGCAAAACGAGATCAGGTTTGGTTGAGAATGCTTCAGATTATTTGCTTCCGAGATCGCGTGGCCTCAGCTTGGAAGCTTTCCATTATCGATGCTGTTTTAAATTTTCGGGCAGTGCTCTTGGCAGGATTTGTTTTCGCAGAATGGCATCTCCATACTTTGTCCTGCAGCCAGCTTGTGGAGTGTTTGCTTGAACTTTCTTGTCTTGCTCTTCACGTGATTTGACGTCTTAGCTCTTGGAGTTTGGCAATCATTTAAAGGTTTGGTCGCATTCTGAGTCTTTTGTTGAACCGTTTGGCAATCATTTAAAGGTTTGGTCACATTCTGAGCTTTTTGTTGAACCGCCTCCCACCTGGCGCCGGCGCCATATCCATCTCATTCCAAACTTTCTTACTGTAGGGGACTGGTCTGGTTGAGAATGCTTGAGTTTTTTACTGCCGACAACGCTTGTCCCCTGTTGCTTTTCATTTTATTTTGTGATTTGAACTCTCGGATAGTTCTCTTGGGTATACTTCCTTTCCTTGACTTGCATTTGCTATTGCAGAATGGGATGGGCAGACTAGGCTTCTGAGGTATTCTTGCTGTAAGAATTGATTTATTAATCTTAAAATATCCTCTTTAATTTGGGTGATTTGAATATGCAATGACGTAGAGTCTAGAAATGAGTGGATTCACTGATACTATTCTCAAAGCCTATTTAATAATTCAGCTTTGATGCGTGCCTTAGAAATTATGAAGCTGAATTTAAAAATTGTTTGCCACAGATATCATATCTAACATACTGTTTGCTTTTGAGCAGAGTGATACTCGCATCAGCGATGACACAGATTATGGGGAATCAGAACCGGAAACGATGACGACGGTCGAGTCCAGACCATCTCAAGAAAACCCGATGTTAAGCCCACCGTGTCCACATTTGAGCAGTTTCAAGAGGCCTTATGTAGCCAACTAAACATTCACAAGCGGCTTGCGGTGAAAAAGGTAAAGCCTCTTCGTTTACAAATTCCTCTTTGCAGATTGAAGTTGACGACGTGGGTATGACAAGCACTGGAGGCAGATGTGCAAATCGTTTATGAAGGTTTTCATATCGGGGATTGGATGCCAATTTCTGGGTGACTAGCTGCGGTGATCCCGGTCCTGTCATATTAAAGGAGCTTGAGGACGATGAGAGGTGGGGAGCAGTGTCGGCTAAATTCAACAAAGAACTCAGGGATCGATGCGAGACTGACCCCAAAAATAGACCAATTTTGGAGAAGATAATAGGCCACTATGTAAATGTATGGGATGGGAACCATAGGGCCTTGGCATGGATGCGGCACATCAGAGAGTGCAATGGAGAGCCGATAATGGTGAACTGCTTTGTTCTTAATGATTCTGAAGAGGACCGTGGCTAGATCTCAAATTTCATGCGTGATATTAACGAGTATGTCTTTGACCCTTGCTACTCCAAATTGGTACGGGTTCATCCTATGCATTGTGCTCTTTTATGCATTGTAAGGTTCAAGATTGCGACATGGGAGCTGTAACTTGAAAGTAGTGCTCTCGTGGCAACATGGTGCTTCACTTTAATCGGATACCGGGGTAGTGGTTTCGGAATGGGTTCTGACTGGTTATGATTAATAGGAGTGCGTGGGTCATTATTTGTTTCAAACTCGTCCTCTACCTGAGACGCTTATTGATTACAGTCTAGTTCAGAGTCTGGATTGATTTTCTGTTGATTTCTTTGAGTTTTTTTGTGAGAGCTTGAGCTTTGGAATGGCTTGCGCTCGAGCTCTTTTTGGCCCGGCGTCATGCTAGGCTGCTTCGGAGGGCAGTGCGTCGATGAGAGTATCGATGGGTACTGTTTTTCAGGAGATGGTCACTGTTGTTGAGCATATAGGTTTATTGCACATGGCATTTGAAAGTGGCTACGCCGGTACTGATGCTCTTTATTAGCTTACTTTTGGAGTGTGGTGGCTATACCTTGTCCATTTTGACGTCTGAAGACTATCTTTCGTCTGGATTAGTGGAAGCCTAGTCCACTTCCTAATGCCCTTGACATTCTGGTTATGTCGGAAGGGATGTTCTGTGACTTCATCTGTAGCTGTTCTGGATAGAATTTTGCTGCAGGGGGATCATGAGAAGGTTAAGAGACTGGGTCTTCATGCTTTTGGGGGAGAGTTTGGTGCTCCTATCTTAAAACCGAATCAGTTATCCATCTGTGAAACGAATTTGCTTGTCGTTGCGGTCCTCGTTTTAATGTTAAATTGTGAGGGCAATTGGCTCTCTTGCTCTAGGCCTACTTTCTCCAGCTTCTCTCGATGTGCGGGAGGAAAGTTCTCTTCATGTGGCGATTAGAGAGAAGTTAGGGTTCATTCGGGATATGAATGCATGTCAGACTGCAAATTCTGCAATTGGAACTAATGCTAGATTTTAAAATTAGTTCGAGTTCTCAAATACTCTGATGTGCATGCACTTGGTTATTCATGCCTGCGGTGTATGGCTGAGCCATCTAAGTGACGATTACTTTGATTTCAGTTCGAATATGGCAGAATTGCTTTGAGTTTTTTGTGGCCTGCATCGGCATGCATACTTGTGGCATGAGGGTTATATAAAAATGACATAGTATCAGGATAAGTTTCAGATGTCTGGCCATTGCGATATTAACATTGGATTGTTCAAATTCACAGTGGGACAGTGAACTCAACGGTGAAGAAACAGTTGGCCCACACAATTTTTGAAGTAATGCAAATTGCTAGTCGTGAACCCACTGAGTACAAGGTCTACTTCACAGAGAGTGAGATTGAGCGCATCAAGGATGTCTGGAAGGGGCGCTGGTATAAGATGACGTGTGATGCTGTATGCGAAGTATACTTCAAGGTAAGACACGTGTGATGCTGTATGCCCCCTTTTGCCACCTTGTAATAGGTGAGGGGGGTTGTTTAATAAACTTACCTTGCGACTAATTTGAGTGGCGGTTTCCTTTCAATGCAGCGTGAAATAAGCATGGCGGAACGAGACTCCGTGAAGAGGCTGCAGAACAAAGTGAACAACCCAACTGCTTTGGCGATTGAGGACGCGAAGTACGCGGGCGCTCAGAAGATACGGAAGGAAAAAATGGATTATATGAAAAAAATATTTCGACTTTGCAACCCCAAGTATCACCCGCATCTCATTGAGGAGCTCGTCAGTAACAGTCGCAGTCGCGTGGGGGCCAATGACAAGAAGGTTGGCGCAATGACCGTTGACAACCTCAATATTCTTGTGGGAGCCCAGGGTGTTGACATAAAAAGAATTTTGGAGTTATGGAATTCCAGCAGTGCCGAGAAGAAGAAGTTCAGATTTCCGGACCGGGACTTCACGAGGGCCGCATTCCAGAAGTGGCTCAATCGGAGAGTCTGGTGGGAGCAGGTCACTTCTCCACCCCACATTGGATTGCGGGTCTTAAATAGTATGAAGTCTTCTACATGATGATGTGATATATATGGATTGCATTTTCCAAATTCATGGTTTGGTATTTTACCCTTTGAGGATAGGTCGGAATGTTTCGCATTACAGCCCACAGCCTCTACAAACATCCCCTCTTGATGCTCCTCAGTCACAACAGAGCATGCCATTCACACGCGCACGGGGTTTGTGAAGCTTTCTCTTCCAGCCATACTGATGCACTGTCTCTTGATAGAGTCTTTGTAGGCTTATGATCTTTCCCCTCATCTGACTTCTCATTTTGAGCTTCATGGTTGCTTTGTCTTAGTCATGTTGGAGGAGTCTCTTCATTTTTGTTTACAATCTTCCGCTCTTTTGAAGAAGGTTGGGCAAATCACTATGATCTGGTCTTTTGTTTGTTGTGTTTTCGGGAGGTGTTTTAGGCCTCCTGCTGACTTCGTATGTGGGAAGGTTGAGATGAGGTTTTTATGATGTTCTATGGGCTTTAGGCGGTGATATTTGTATCATTTAAATTCTTTCTATCTTGTCAGTTATTTGTTCTATGTATGGGTTGCTGTCCTCTCTGTTCTAATGAAGTTTAAGTTAACATACTTCTGATATTTCATTTCCTTACAGTTTGGATTTACTTCTTAGCACTAGGGCTGCTTGGTGGAGTGTTGATGAGAATATATTCTGCAAATTATTGAACAAATGAATTAGTTTGCTCATTGTTTTGAACTCCCATACTCTAGGAGGCTGGGAGTCTTGTACTAGCCATGCAGCTGCAGTGTTTTGTTCAGTTTTATCAGGAAGTCTGGTGCAAATTGACCCTTTGGGCCTACTTTAGGATGATAGGATCATATGTTAACCTGGCATGACAGTGGTACTAGAAGGCACTGGTTTGCATTATCACATGTCCTAATTTCCATCCCTCAGATCTGCCTTCAAGTACATGAAACCCAGCAGAAGGGAGGAAAAGAGGTTATTTGAGTAGTCTGTTTAAATAGTACACTGTCCTTGCTGTTTAAATAGTAATATTTTTGATGTATGCAGTCAGCTCATTGTTTTTAGGTACTCGACCCTAATGTCTGTGAGCTGTGCTTTATTTGTTTTGTTTCACAGTTGCATTCGAGGGTTGGTGCGGTCTTTGAGGAACTACTCGGTAAAACCAAGCTGGAGAAAGGAATCGGGTTCCTTCGTGGAAAGACTGACACCGCGAAGCTGCTGGAAGACTACTTTGAGGATGTGATGATCTTTGGCTTCGACAGATTCTTCCCAGAGATCTTTACAATAGAGGGAGGACCTGTGCGCCACAAGACCTGGGAGGAACAGCCAAAATACGAGTTGGGGGAGAAGGCTGTTAAAAGGTGTGTCATGCGGTTCGTGCGGTGGCTTTGTGAGCAACTACTGATAAAAGGTGAAACCGGGAATTTAAAGGACTTCCCTATATTTCAGGACCGGCAACGTCGATCCGCCGACGGTTGCTTCACCCAGTACCAAGTAGACCGTTTTGATCCACCGCACTTGAATAGCCTGGGATGGTATATTGAGGACATTGAAGGTGTAACCGAGTGGTACATCGATAAAGAGGACAAGAACCTCCGTGATCAGGTGCTTCTGCAGATCCAGGGTACAATGGATGCGACTCTGGCAGAGAAGGCTGCGGTGCTCTCGGAGACACTACAGTTGGTCAAGTCACAGGTTGAGAGCTCCGTTCGAGATGGGAATGGCGCCCGTGACATGGTATCTCCCACCCCATCGTCTGACCTACTAGGTGCGCTTGAGGGTAGAGTGAGTAATGTTTACGTCCAGGTCACTAACAATGGGTTGCTGATGGATTATGGCCCCATTCTATTCACTGAGCTGCAGGACATTATTGAATCTTCAAAACGAGGAGATATCTCGCTAAACGATAACGCTACGGATGCGATTAGAGGTGTTGTCGGCGATGTGTCAAAAATGGTGACTTCCAACGAAGACGATGATCTCCAGTTTCTACGGCAGACTCAAGGAGAGCCAAAAAACAGGGACATTGAGGGTGAGCCAACACAGGTTCGTGGAGGACCTACATTGCGGCCACGCATTGTCAAGGACACACAAGAGGAGGAGGGCGGTTTAAATAGTCAAGTGGCACCCCAAAAACGACACTATTCCAAGCCTGCGAGGAAAAATCCCAAAGGTGGTGAGGATGCAATACCGCTCGTGAGGTATATGGCACTCCCAGTCGATGGACTGGCAGACACAATTAAATTATCCCTAAATCTTGCCTTCGAGGCTCTCCTTGAGGGCATTGATCGATCCGTGTTCAAGACTTTCATGGATTGCATAAAGCAGGTGAGTAATTATAGATCTCTGTTGTATCAAGTTCGTTGACAGTATATGTATCCCGTTCTCCTGGGTATGCATGCATGCAGTAGCATAATAAGCCATGCCTTCTTCGTACTCTACATCATTACGAGACCTCTTCGGGATCAGTCTAAGGGTGGAGCTGTACTTCACAAGTCCCTTGGCGTCTAGTCTGTGGCTCCTGACTTTGAATTTTTCTTAGTGTCGGATAAGCTGAAAGCGGACTGGTTTGCTTGTGATTTCTTGAGTTCCTTGCTTTGGAGAATGCTGGTCCAGTGTTTGGTAGCTGCATTCCAATTTTTGTTTAGGACTTTCGGATAGTGTTCTTCGGTCGCATTCTTTCTCGTGACTTGCACCAGAGATGGCCTTAGCAAACTTTCTTAGTTTCCAATTAGCTCAAACTGGACTTCTCTGCCTGAGAATTCTTGAGTTCCTTGCTGCCGAGTATGCTTGTTCTGTATCATGTAGCATTCCATTATAGTTTCTGTTTTGATCTTTCGGATCGTGTGATTCAGTGGACTTGTCTTTTGTTTGATGGCTTTTGCAAACTGGGTCCTACAGCCGAGGCTCGTAAGGTATTTGCTTGGATTTCGTGACTTGCTCTAGATCTCCCTTAGCTTTGTTTTATTCTTCAGATGCTTACCCTATGATTCTGAGTGGAGCAATTTCCGAATTGAAGGTCTAATTCCGAACTAGTTCTGTGATTGTTAGACTTGGTGCTTTCCCAAGGCTGTTGTAGTATTCGAAATGTTCACGAGTCATTGCTGCAGATTCTGCTTAGGACAGTCGTCGTTGAAGATACTTTTGTTCCAAATGGCGCCGGCGCCATCAACAAGTCCTTTACTCTTTTTTCCGACTAGTCGACTACTGTTTCTCTACATGATGGCAATGGCACGCTTTCCGAGTATCTGAAACTTGGTGTTACTCATTCCTTTGAGATGCAGTGAATTGACTCTCAGCTTGCCTGTGATTTTGATTTGATTCAAGGTCTATTTTTCGAGGTGATATGTTGGGGTTTCTCTGGCCCTTCTCTCGCATCCTGTGTGAATTCGCAGAGAAACGATTCATTTCCTTCTGGAACTCATCCATTATGTTATAATGGCGTCGGCGCCATTTGAACCATGCTTATCATGATTACTTGTTACCTACTCCTCAACTCTCTACCATATCGTCATGTTACTTTCAAACATGGCTTTTGTGTACCTTTCAGATCAACGGTGGCAAGCTCCGGCAGCACGATGGGGTAGCTAGCCCCAACTGCGTCGATTTGATTATTTGCGACACACCGGATAATACCAGGGTGCCTGGTGTCTTGGGAGGAGTTCCAATGTGGAACATGGTGAAGAAGTCCACTTTTGCAGCCATATTTCACATTGCCGAGGCGGTCCTGTCAGACTCCGGATTCCTCCTACTCTTTGTGCCAGCAGAGGAGCTCGATGACCTAAATGCGCTCTATGATTGGGACTGTGTTCAAACGTTCTACGTTGTGAATCACAGGCCATTCACTCCAGCCTGGGTAAGATAGTTGTACGAAGTCGCAGAATTTAAAGTTTCTTAAGCGGGGGGGGGGGGGGGGGGGGGGGGGGATTTGAGTCTAATGAGCCGCTTCAGTTTGAGTCTAACGAACATCCTTATTTTGAGTCTGAAGGCTCTGCGATACTCGCCCGTACATATGGTTGGATACTGGAATGCGCTGCTGGATCAAGGATGCTCGTGCTAATAATCTATCCCACTTCATCTGAGTAGATGGAACCCTATTTCATGGTAGTTGTTAATGATGATGCCGCTGCGAGCATGAAATTTTGAATTGGATTCGCAAATTTTGTGGCGCTACATCTTCATTGATTGTTGACTCACATCCCTTCCTCATGTGAGGTGACAGCGGCGGCATCACATACTGTAAAACGAACATCCATGTGGATTTATCTCAAAGTGTAGGAATTTACGTAACTGATTATGTGCTGTGACGTTTTCAGAAATGGTTGTTCAAGGCAAAGGTTCTACGGAAAAAGAGCATGAAGAACAAAGCGTTCCATTTCAACGAAATCGCGAGTAAAGTCATGGACTGGAACCCAGACCAATCTGATGTCCTTCAAAACGTTGTAACCGACAGCAACCTACTGCGAGTGGACGGCGTTGACTCATACCGGGGATCAAAACAGAAGTCGCCCGCGTTTATGGAGTCCATGATTGAAATTTGCACCAAAAGGGGAAGCGCGGTGCTTGACTTGACCGCCGGTGTAGGTATGATTATTCAGACCGGCCTTGCCAAACTCTTTGTACGGAAAATAATCTACAAAGTATTTCCTTACATTCTAATCACTTCCCTGCGATTGCAAGCTCCTCTGTGTCCACATGTGAACTCAGTGGACGTCACATCCTTGCGATGGAGGAGGATGCATCACCCTTTCACGTGTTTTTGAAAGAGATTTCTGTCGAACCTGACGTGGATATTGCACAAGATGACAATCAGCTTCTCAGTCTTCAAGAGCACCTTCGCAATGTCGGCAGTTTAGCCTCGCAATCTAAACCCTCCATAAGCGGGACCTCTTATGGAATCGCAATCACTGCTACTTAGCAAAGTGGTGAGTTTCTTTATAGGAAGAAAGGAGGTGATTGAGAACTGCCATTACTGAATAGTCCATTTCTACTTAGCAAGTGCGTAAGAAATCAAACTATCTGTAACCTAGATATGATTGCAATAAAATGACTGCCAACAGCATCAACTGATTTCTTCACGACTTCTCAGTCTCCATACACGGCTTTTCCAATCAGTGCAAATAGTCTCAAGATCCATGTTCAAAACAATGGGCTGCTCTACTAGACATCACCCGCGCATCGAGCTTCGGTTCTACATAGTTTGCTATGCTTTACATGAGACTCCCTAGACTGGTGTCGATAGTCACTCACCTAGTTCGTCCTCGCTCACAATGTCTGCCTAGAACCTTGTGATACCTTCTAAGACGTCCTCTACTGCATCTGATCCGACGTCTTCTTGCTCATGACCACCTGCTGAGACAAGAAATGCCGGAACTTCTCAAAGGAGTATCGAAGGAACCAAAGGTAACGTCTTAGCATCGGCGGTCTCCAGCCCGATTATCCCAGGGGCAAAGTCGAATGGATTGTTACTCTTCGCATGGCAAAGACAGGCACATTCTGCGCAGCTCAGTTTCAAAGGGAGATTACATTGAAACAATCTAATTGAATACATTGCTACTTCACAACAAGAATAAACGTCAGAGGCGCGATTCAATCTAAGCTTCAATACATGTTAGCAGCAACCAGATAGGTGACCTTGATCGCGAGCACGTACCAGCACAACCCTTTCCTATGTCGGTTTCAGTCCTCTTGATGTCTGCAGCTCCAATACGCCATGTTCTTCGAGCCCTCTTCAAAGGTGCCTTCTTCGCTCTCCGTCGGGTGGCCGGCATTGCGAATCGGTTACTGAGAAAATGCGAAGTGGTATTCACTACACAGGACATGGTCACAATGTACAGGACTCAGCTCAAAGTTTTGGGAGCGATGACTTCCGTTATTGCAGTGTACAATTACCGAGGTGACAAGCGCCAAATCTTTACTACTGTAGTTAGTGAGGTCGGATTTGGCAGAAGCGCCGTGTATGAAGTTAATGTCTTTCCGTTTAGATCCCCTTTGATATTCAGTAATG
This sequence comes from Ceratodon purpureus, assembly GCA_014871385.1. Lineage (NCBI taxonomy): Eukaryota > Viridiplantae > Streptophyta > Bryopsida > Pseudoditrichales > Ditrichaceae > Ceratodon > Ceratodon purpureus. Next base: position 78,608,824 of record CM026426.1, read on the forward strand.
GCAGTTTCCGTGATCAGAGCAGTTCAAAAATGATCCGACTTGGAATCAAAATCGAAATTAAATTAAGTGCCGCGGATTATCATGTTCTGACGGTAGTTCCCTTCGTCACGACTCACTTGATGAACTCCGTCTAAGTTGGCGTCTACTTTGAATGATTATAATATTCTTGGTATCCACTAACGAAAAGTTGATGACTTAGCGATTATCGTTCGCATGTCCACTCCATCCGTGGATTAGAATGTTCCGCCTTAGAGCTCTACAGTTTAAATCCCTGTGAAAATCATGGCTTGCCTCATTTTTTGCGTCTGGTTTGAAATTGTCTTCCGCGATGGTTAAGAGGAAGCAGCCTGGTATGGTCATTGCCGTCGGTAGTACATGCAACCCTCCTCCTAGGAGCCAGGAAGTAGATGCGATGCTTGAGGGTAATGTGTTGGTGTGGAATGATTTTGGAGGGTCCGCACAAATTCTCTGTGACGATAGTGACAATAGCGACTCCGACTTTGAACCAAATGTAGATTCCATATTTTCAAGACATGTCTTGACAATCGGTTGGTTTCGAGCCTTCTCTTCGAGTCGACTGTTCAGATTGCTAGAGTTGATTTTGCCTCAATTGGATCCTTGTTCAGAGCAATGCTTTTCATGGTCTTGTATCAAAGACGGGATCAGTATCAACTCTTTTCCTTATAAACCCCACTTTATCCTAATTCTGGGATCTAGCATTGGTCCAGTTTTAGGCGGGGCTGTTCTGTACCTGAACCGCGACAAGCGGAGCCTTCTTCCACGACAAGTACTGATTACAAGGCACATCACAGGACTCCTGACATTGCAAGTCTTGCATTTCTGGCAGCTGGACGAGAGCGGTCGGACTTGGATTCATCGTGGTACTGCGCGTTACCTAGTTACTGAGGGTCTGATGTGGGAGGAAGTTGAAGTTCAGCCCACGCATTGTGAACTATAGATATATTGTTATCAATGATATGCTTGGTCATTGAGTTTGCGCTTGTCACTGTGGTTCACCCCTTACAACATAGTTGGATTGCTTTCGTGATTAGTTGAACTTCTCTCCTTAGTGATACTATCTGATTCTTGTTTATGTCCGGCTCATACACCGGCAAAAGCATACTTTTTTGGGGATTGACATGTTCCTGAAGAGGCCACTATAGCCTATAGAATAAACATTTCTTCCAGATGGACGAGGTCTAGTAAACTGGCCAGGTCAATGAGCCGTTGAATGGCGTTGGCGCCACCCACAGGCCACTGAGGTCTATAGATCCAAGTCACCTCCAAAGATGCAAACTTGCAGCAAATTTCATGCTAGTTTCCGTTGCCTGGTCACTGCACTCGGACATATTGTTATTAGAGTTTGATATGTATAACGATGTTAGTTTGTAACACTGAGCGAACTGATGTCTAACGGTGCAGGCTACTAATTTGACAGCAAGCTTTTGTCAGTACCTTATGTTAGAACACTATTGTGTCCTCCACTGACGATGCTCTAGAGAGCCATGATTATGCCAAGTCTTTCCATGGTGTATTGCATACTCTTTAGTTTTTGTAGAAAGCATATCAGGGTTACTTTAGTTCTGAAGAGCCCGTTTCATGGTAATTCAATTTTTGGATGAATTTGTTTGCGGTTGATAATAAGCGTTCGATCGTGAGTGTCTCAAAGCCTGAAGACCTTTTGCCTCTTCATTTTAGAAAAGTTTGTGATATGACCTTCCCACCTGGCGCCGGCGCCATCTCCCTCCTGTTTCAATCCATACACTGTATTGTATACGTATCATATTGTGTATTCGTATCGTATTGTATTGTCAATTGGATGAATACTGGATGATATTTGGGGTGATACATTTTGGACGATGTTTATCTATACGGTCTGTATTTCTGGCCTTTTATTTTTCCGGAGAGTATTTTCACGCGGATGATATCGTCAGCGGACAATGAATGTGTCGTTTGCGCTCCTCACGAGGTACTGCTCCTGGCTGACAGCCTGTCACGCCGCAGGCCTACGCGCACTCCCAACGACGCACTCTTGAACCACTGCCTCTTGGTTTTGGGTTTGGGGTTTTGAGACTGTTGCACCATTTCTCCGAGCTCCTCACCTGACCTGTCTCAGACAGCTTGAAGAAGCTTTGGTTTTGAGTGACTGAGTCGCTGAGTTCCGTGCATGGGTGGAGCCATTGCAGCAGGAGCGATGTGGATCCAGCAATGGTTCCGAGGGACCCAAGTGTAGCGAGGAGATGCGGATTAGATGTCCGATGTCAAAGAGGTTCGTGGTCCACCAACGCAATTCTTTGTTGATGTTGCAGATTGACATTGACGTGTGTGCTTCGAATGATGATGCAAACCCTAAAAGGGTTGCTGATTGAGTCGTCCGTAGCAAGTTGTTGCACATCTCTTGAGGAGGTGGCTCATCGGTCCTAGTTGTTTTTGTCATGAAGGATGCGCTTACGGATTATGGTTGGATCATTGTGATGGAATGGCTTGCTTCTACCCTGCAACACCATTTCGGTTTCAGGAGTGCTGCCGGGGTTTAAGTAGTGCTAGTTTTGGTTTGCTTTAATTAGGTTTTAGATAGTCCCTGCTGTGCGTAGAGGGTATTTCGATTCGCATTTACCAAGGTCTAGTCTGGATCACTTGGGATGCCAGACCAGTTGTTTAGCGTGTCTTGTTCTCTACCGGCTTGCATTCAAACCTCCAAATCACTTCCCTCTCAAGCGGTGTTGAACAAGCTGCGGAGTGCAGCATGATTGCCAGAATTGAGAAACCATGTTCACGTCCGATCCCTTCCCTGCTCCGGTAGAAATTGTCATGGTTGTCTCTCGGAATTGTCCCTGAAACAGACTCTGGTGATGAGTCCGGGGATGCATCATGTTCACTACGGTTTGTGAAAATGAAACCGTTGGAGATGGGAGGGTTGAGGGCGCGGCGCGGACTCAGGTGTGTGTGGTGTTGGATCATGATGGTGAGACCGTGAAGAGATGGGACCTTGTTAATCTCTCACACCGAGGGCGAGTTTCTATCATCTTACATGCTGCAATGGATTAAGTTATGCAGAAATGAAACTGAAACGGAGATGCACACAAAAACACGGTCCCATTCAATGATAATCAGCATGGTGAGACTCCACAAGAAGACTTTAGGACATAACCGGATTTTTGACACAAACTTCCACATACTGAAGCTATGGGTTGAAGTCCAGGGAGCTTCTTCATCCTTTCCTCTAGTGTGTCAATTCTCTTTATCTCAATTTCATCGTAGTAGTGATTGGGAAAAAGGAGACACGACCGAAGGTTATCAACTGAGCACATCAATGATACAGTTTTATTTCCACATTCTATTATGAATATTTTTGAGTGCAACCTAGAACGTACAGTCTAGAGATATAGTTTCAGTTGAGTACTCTTTACAAAATTTGATATAGTCGAACATTTGATCACTAACTTGGCTGTATACTAAACCTTATCAAACTGCTACCTTGCACTTTGAGCATATGAAAGTTACATTAGTTCACCATTTGGATAAAGAACTATGATGTGGCTGTCCATTGTGCAGTACCTAGCAATATTTACTGGAGGGAAATACCTGTCAAAACCTTTTTTCATTTAGTTTCTAAAAACCTAGAAGATAGGTAATCAGTAGGTTTCATTGAGCCGAAACTTAATCCACTTTGTCTGCATTTTCTTTTTCACCAGGTTTGAGGAAGCGAACGGGAACCACGGGGATACTGTACCACGAAGAGGAGGAGGAGGACATGCCCGTAGTAGTCCCAATCGAGTCAAATGGAGCTTCAGCAGGTACCATTTAGGATCAAATGCTCATCGTACAGTTTCCTGCGATTTCTTTATTTCGGATAGACATGACTGGAGAGTTGTAATTTAGATAATTCTTCGTCGTTAACCCTGCGTTCCTCGAGAGGAAATGATAGTTGATCTTCAGTGAGAACAAATCTGGATAGCAGGCAAACCTTCTGAAGGTGTCTTGAGAGGGATAGACCAGGAGCCAAAAGTTACGGTTGATGACGAATGATTCCTGGAATTACTGTGTCTCGAATCTATTTTCTCTTATGACTTTTCTTTTGGTCCGTATTCTATCGAATTTCATGCCGGTATGGCAGAGCATCTAAATGTAAAACACATCTGATCATTTCACGTCAAGGTTTCCTGGCCAAATACGGCATGCGGTGATTAGGGGTAATACATAAGTCCTAAGTTCGTGCAGTGGAATGTTCGATGACCTGATGATTCTAGGGCATTCGAAATTTTCTAGGGCAATCAATGTAGGAAAGCAGTAATGTTTAGAGTACAGTGTTTCTTTTTTATGCTCTTGATGCATCCTTCTAATATGTTTTTTCATGCAGGGAAGCAACTTAAAGCGAAAGCCGAGGATGCAGCTAAGAAGGCGGTAGAGAAAGCCATTATCAACGCGGCCCAGAAGAAGGTTGTGAAGAAGCAAGTTGTCGAGTCCTCTTCTGACGAGGAAGATGAATCAGACGATGAGGTAGGTTGCGTTCTACCTACATCAGTGTTGATTTGTCGGATCGCTTGTCTCGTCTTGCTTGTTTTAGTACGAGATTTTCTTTTCTTTTTCGTTTTTCATCGGTAACGTGTGAGCTTGGAGTTTGTGGCTTGAGTGAAACTAATATGGTCGTGGTGGGTTGCCTTCAAAAGGATGAGGGTATGGGACATCCATTTGTGAGCGATTTAGCTTCCGAATCTGATGACGAGTTTGATGCTGGTGATGATTCTGATGAGGTGTGTCAGTGTGTTCATGGGTGCATGTTGCTGCATTCACGGGGTTTGAATGATGCAGAAATTGTTTCAATTTGTGGTCTTGAAGTCGAAGCGATTACTGCCCTTTCCAGCACTTCTATCCTTACCCCGCGCATGCCGGTTGACACTGATTTTTGGTTTGCAAGAAATGGATGAAGATGATGACGACGAAGATGACGACGAAGATGACGATGAAGATGACGAAGATGAGTCGGACGAGTCTGAGGAGGAGGAGCTAAAGATCGAAGCACCGAAGGTGAGTCTTCTTAAGTTCTGCGTTGGCATGAGCATTTTGTAGGACACTCTAACCTCTTTCATGTTGCCCAAGCATTCAACTTCTGGACACTGAACATAATGTTCAATCCGGCTTTCCTACGTCTATCTTCAGACTGTGTATAAAGTGGGTCTAAGTTTCAAACTTTTTGTGTTGCAGCCCGGGAAGAAAAGAGCAGCGGAGGAACTGGCCAAGTCTGCCGAGAAGAAGAGCAAGACCGATGCATCCTCAAAGCCAGGTCAGTACGTCATGTGTGTACTTTCATCGGGACATTTCGGATGCTCACAATGTTCTCTAGAAAGGCTTCGAGAAGTAGTCAGTCTTTAATGTTTTCTAAAGAGAGAGTGGTAGCAGGAAAGGAAGCAGCTGCAGAATATTGGCAAAGCCTGATCGCTGCAGGTAGTAAAGGTATCGGCTGGCGATATTCGCCGGATGAAGGGTTCAGCTTATTTGAGTCTTTGGGAATGCTTTTGTGTTGCGTTGAACCCTACATTAGTCCGGTTCTGCGACAGAAATCTTCAGCACATGGTTGTTTTATGAGTTGACTATCGTATGTATGCATTGCCTTAGACCTTCAATGCTCCTGGAGATGCCAGCCTTTGTCTTCAGCCATCGATTAAAAACTTAAATTTATGGGCCCTGCAGGACAATCTACAAGAAAGAAAGGAGCGAAGGCTGGGCCTCCTACACTTGTTGGGAAGGCTGCTGCCCCTGCTGAAGTGAAGACTCCTACGGACAAGGGATCAAAGCCAGCGAAGGTTAGTTTCTGTTAATTTCCAGAAGCGACGTGTTATGCCTTAACATTGTCCGTTGTTGTTTTGTCACGTTTATTCGGTGGTGGTTCCTTTAAATCTGAGATATGTCAGTGTAGTGCTTGGAAGGATGCAATGAGGAACAATTTATCTTGTTAATCTGAGCCTTAAAGGCCTTAAATGCATTTCAATATATCAATATTTTGGGTCTGTAGAAGAGAGTTAAGTTAAAATAAAATAAAATGGTTTCTATCTGGTGCTTTCATGGTGTAAATACTTACTGTGCTTTGGTTGTGGGACAGGCTCTCAAATTGAGTGAGGATTATAATTTAAACGAAGTACACTGTGTCGGCTCACAAGTGTCTGCACACCAGGAGGTGGGTCCAATAGTGCATTACAATTGCTTTTCTTCATATTTCCACTCAACGATCGTAACCTAGAAAAATCTCAGTGGCGGTTGTGGAGTGTTTTCAACTGCTCTGCGAAAAGAGAAAGCATTGATATGTGCTTCTGAATGTCCTCGCGGGTGTGGGGTGTTCAGACGTTTATATGTGGACTCTAATTTTCCTTGAGGTTGTCCATACATATCCTTGACATGATTTTGGGGTGCAATCTTGCAGTGGAATCTTTTAGGTCGGGAACCCGTGGAAATACTTCGATTATCAGCTGGTCTATGGTTTACGGAGCGAAGAGCTTAATAACCTCATTGCAACTCCTACTTCGAGTATGTGCTCCGCCGTTGACATTGTATTGAAGTGAAAACCGGCTTTCAATTTACGAAGTTCTTATGCTGAGGGCTGAATCCTATTGTTATCTGTCTTCTGAGCTCCTTATGGCAATTCTAATAATATTAACATATCATTTGAATATTCGATTGATTGTAAGGTAAAACTTGTCCTTGAGATTTTTTACTTAAACATATATCCATGTGTAGGGAAATGTATACATACATTATGAGTTACTAGCGGCTGTGATATTTATAACCACTTGGATAACATGTATTGTTCATTTCTTGTAAGCATAACATTCTTGTTGGCTTAGTATCCGTGTTACATATTAATTCCAGTGAAGGTTTGCACATTCTGTAGATATGTGAACTGAATCCGTTGAGTTAAAAGACCTTTAACTTGTGTTAAATTCTGATATTCTTATTTTGTTATGTAGGTTTAGCCATTCTAAACACCCTCTATGTTACTCATATGGTGAGAAGTTAGCTACGATGCTGTGCAAGGTTTTAAAAGAGCTTTTTCCACTTACTTTTGAACACTTGGAGGCCGTTTGGATCAGAGAAGGAATGCCAATGAATGAGGGGAGAGTAGGTGGTGCACCATTAACTACAATATGCATAACAAGTGATTATTCTTGTAATCCGCATAATGATGAACATGACAATAGTTTTGGATTTTTTATTTGGCTTGGCTTAGATGGTAAGTTGAAATTCTATATTCAACTAATTTATTCGTTATTGAATTTTTTTGATCATGTCTTGTTTTTTCTTCTAAATTATTTTGTTTTAAATAATTTAATATTTTGGTGGTTGCTGGAGAGAGAGATGAATTTGGCAATGAAGCCAAATTTTACTTGCCAGGTTTGAATTGTTTCTTTATCCTCAAGATTGAAGATGTTGTTCTATTGAAGTCTAGAGACTTGTATCATTGTACAAGGACTCTAGGTTCAAAAGGACAGTATGGAATTGCCCTATTTCAAAATTCTCACTTTTTCAGGCACCACGCTATATCGAGAGAAAAACTTACTCAAGGGGTTAGTGATAGACTAACAAAGAGTTGGCTTCATAGTGAAAAGTTTTATGATCACATTTAGAATATATTTTTAGATCTAAGTTTTCATATTCACTTTCTAAATTATGACTTAGTCATTAGTAGTGAGATGACATGTAGTAGTGTTGACATTTTATTTAGAATTTAGACTTTCTCAAAGCGTCTCTCTTAATTCATTCTGATTCTTCAAGCACCTTTAGTATTGCTTATATTTTATCTGATGCTAATTAATGGATCATTGTCACCTGGATGCAAAAGAAATCTGTAATTTTCATTGAGGAGATGATCCTTATTTTATGCTCAATTTTAGGGAAATCAAAAAATAATTATTAACTTGAATAGAAAGGTCATAATATGTCTACTACTAAACTACAGATAAATTTAACACACAGGAATGGGAATGAAATAAAGATAAATTAAATGGATGATTAAGACGACAGTTGAAAAATGAAAAGCAGTAATGTATGATTTGATTAGCATTAAAAAAACACAAAGAAGTAAGGGAACTGAACAAGACATGCATAGCTGTTATAAAAGATGTTTTCAATATTCTTGTGTTGATTCGCATACACGTAGAGGTAAAAAGGTTATCCACCAACTCCAAACCATGGAATCACTGGCATCAAGAGAGCGACCTCCTTTCTCTTTAGCGAAAAGTCTATGCAGAACAGCAGTGATGCGTGTTTCGAATTGTCTTTTGTCCATCATGGGGCCGAGGAACGAGGATAGCAGCCATGGTGTGTGTGGGAACGAAAAAACGTTGCTTAGCACTGGAAGCGACTAGAATACGGAGGAAAACGTATCAGACATTGCAAAAAAACAGCAGCGTTGCTTCCAAAACGTTGTTACGACCCCCGATTCCTAGTAGTGCATGGAGATCCCGCGTTTGGAAGTGGTTACTATGCTGGCCTCGAAGAGGCAGCTTCTGAGAGCGAAGACTTTGTTATACTCCTGACTTGAGCTAAAGGCGAGCAGTCATCAAAGAAAGGTAAGGAGGTGGCGAGACCGAGGGCGACCATACGCACAGGATCGCTTCACATGTATTTTAACAGTAGCCGGAATTCTCTGAATACTGGACCCCTTGACACGGCTCCAGTGGCACCGTTCCTTCCAAATTCACAGCGTCTGTCTCAGGCGATGGCTGATCTTTTCAGGCGTCGACGAGCTGCAAAGCCGAGAGCAAGAGAAGTGCCACTTCGGATTGGATCCCCTCGGAGAGATGAGGGTGGCTCTCCAACTCCGATGCCACTGCTTCCTTCTCACGTTTCTTGCAAAGGTAAAGAAAAGGTGCCGGAGAAGTCGAGAGCGAAAGGGAAAGAGAACGTCAATATTGATGTGCCTGATTATGTGCCTGGTCTTCATGGACGTTGATATTAACGAGGGTGCTCAAGTTTTTGTTAACTGTTCAGATGAAGAAACGCTGATTGTCATAAGTGGAGACGAGACAGACCCAGACCTAGTGTTGCAAGAAGGAGAGCCCAAGGTGGAGCCAACACCAAACCCTGTTCTTCAACGTCGACAATACGAGGCGTCAAGACGATTTCAAGACACTTGGGCCGCCAGACTGCCATGGGCGGAGATGGTGCATGGAGGCAATGGGAACATCTGCCAGGTCAAATGTTTCATTTGCTCTGTCATGCGGCGCCGCGTCAAGCTTTTACTTCCGAAATGGGATACCTTGACGAAGCATGCAGGCCGCTGAAGAGCAGACCGTGATATTCCAGGCGTGGCCAGGGAAGGAGAGCATTATTATTCCCGAGATTGCGCACACGCCAAAAATGCAGTATTGTATGCATTACGTGGGCCGCAGACAGTTGCTCAAATGGCACAAATCGAAGCTGGTGAGCGCTCCCGAAAGCGAGTGCAATTCGCAACGATATTCCATATACTCATAGAAGGATGGCCGATGGTTGAATATGAATCCTTGAACTCGCTTTTCAGCTTCTTACAGGTCCGCCGTCTTCCGAAGAAGCACTGGTCTGACAATTCCGGTTGGGCAATGGCTGAAGTCATGTATGCTTTGGTGAAAACAAAGCTGGCTGAGACTGTTTTTTGCAATTACTTGCGATGAAGCCATGAGCGTTGACAACCAGTCATGGCTCAGTATACACATTTATGTCATGAAGGATTGGGTTTGTCAGCCATACTTGCTAGCTTTGAAGTGCATAGTTGATGGAGGTTCAGCAAACAACTTGATCGAGGTGATTGTGCAAGCGATGAGGTCAGAGGGTGATATACCACGCAGATCGATTGCTAACAAGCTTGTCTCTTTTGGTGCCGACGGCGTGACTGTCTTTCAGGGAGCCAGAACCGGTGTCACCCGACAGTTGAAAGATAACCATGCTCCTTGGATGGACGGCAATCATTGCATGTCACATCACTTTCAGCTTGCCATTGCCATATTGTCAAAAATGGCAGTGGTTTCAAATGTGGAGGATATGTTGGGTAGCCTTTACAACTACTTCAGCCACTCTCATAAGCGTCACAATGAGTTTGTTAAGTTGGCGACAATGATGAACAGAAGCCATGACAAAATCTTGAGACAAGTGAAAACACGATGGATCAGTATGCTGAAGCCGGCAAAGAGGGTGCTTGCTCAGTATGACACATTATTGTGCAAGATGCATCTTGATGCACCTACTGTGAAAGCAGCAGGATCCAATCTTGACATGCTCTGCGATGTCGAGACACTGTTGGGTTTGAGTTGTTTGATGCCGCTTTTGGAGACTCTAAACGGCATAATCGAGTTCTCTCAGGGACGGGACATCTTTGTTTGTGACTTTGTTGCACCTTTACGTGCATGCCACACCGAGTTGTTTCAAAACTATTGTGATCCAAAACTGGCGTTCTGAAGCAGAGCTCACTACTGGAAAATGGGCACCTAAGCAACGTCGTATAGCAACGTTTCCAAGTGAAAGCAACGTCCCTGAGTCAGAACGTTGCTTCGGGGGGCAAAGTTTCAATTTGTTCCAGAAAAGCAACGGCGGTTCCAGCAAAGCAACGTTCTTCTCTCGGTATTTTGTTCGCAACGAGAGATCCCTCATGTTTCCTCCTTTGCGTGTCGTTCCCATGTGCAGACTTTGCTCCAAATTGGAAACTCTAAACAGAGCTGAGAAACCCCTGCTAAGGTTGACACACCTATAACCGACAACTTAAAGCAGTTTAGCATATCAAAGCTTGGGTTATCAACAAGGAGATATTTTTGGTTCATAGGAAAATAATGTTCATGAAGAATGAGCATTTTTTCATGAATTATCTCCCAATATTGAAATTTGTACAATTTTTCAAAGTGAAAAGTACTTCCGAACCAATAGCCGATATATACAAATGAGGTACATCTGTTCTTTCATAATCTAGGAATTAGAAGATATCAGCTATTGGTCATGTGTCGACTATAGGTGTGTCAACCTTATCATCCGCTGCCTTCGTCGGCGCACTCCATCGCCAGCCGCATCTCGAGCTCGGCCTGGAGCTTCAGAGCCTCCACTTTTTCTACAGTAGCGTGTTTGATAATCACGCTATATGCAATTTGCCCATTCCTGCTTCCATTCCGGCCTCTGCTGCTTCCTTCATGGTCACAGATTTCCTGCAATATATGCCACAACATATTTGAGATGTTCGTTATAGCATTCTTTGAATATCGTCTTGATTATCGATAGTGTTTGCAAAAGTTTTGACTCTTGACTTAAAAAATTTAAAAAAGGGGTTTGGCATATAGAGACCTAGTAATGCTATCTACGAACCATGGAGAGAACTGTGTATACGAAGCTACCAGCTGAAAAAAGGATTCGCCTGTGAATAACGAGGAAAGATTAAAAGGAAATTAGCAGAAAATTAGCAAAAATAATACAGAAGGAGCTTCGAGTTTACTACTTCGCTTTGGAGAATGACGACGTCAAAGAGATTAGTTGATCTTTTAGAAAAAATATAAAAACCCAGTTCAAGCAAAATGAACGCTGAATGGTAATTCTAAAAAAATTAAAATCCATTGTGACAAAAGGTTTACAGCATAGGACCGCAATAAAAATAAATACAACAAGTATCATTTTGAGCTTCTTAGATTTTAATAGGATAAAATCAGAAAATAAAAATTGTATATTAATAAAAATGAGTTTATAAATCAATGCTATTTTACAATTTCAAGTGCTACGCCTATTTTCCCAAGTTATGGGTGTTGCTTCTATCAATTGATTTCTATATCGAGTATGAGCCCAACATTTATTCACCAAAGCAACCCCTAACTTGAAATCTTTTGCTGATAACGAATTCATATCAAACTTTAGCGTGCCATGGCTAAGGTATTTGCTCCGTACAAATATGCCAGCACCATTATTGTTGTCAAATTTCAAACCATGTTGAAAAATTCCAAAATATCCTCCTTTTGGGTTTCCCTTCATAAACCATGCAATTAAACAGGCCTCAAAATCAGACTTGTCAATATGAGGCTTAATATATGAATTTTTGGATGCATGTAGTTGATGGACAGGTACCTCGAATCCTTCTAAGCCAATGGCTAAGGGAGCCATCAATTTAATTTGTTCTTGGAAAAATGATTTAACACAATCGCCAAACATATTGAATTGCTCCCAAATTGCAGACGCAATGGTGTCTCCTTGGCTTCTAAGAGCCTCTTTTAAATCCTCAGATAAACCTTCGTGATCATATCTTACCATGTTTCCAAGAGAATTCTTTCCTCCATGTGCAGTGAAACCATGACTAGCGGATTTATAAAATCCCCTTTGGGGATCTTTTTGATTTTTTTTTGCTTCGAAAGGAGAGCTTTCGTAGTACATATTCACTGTTGATACAATTGATGAGTAATTCAAGGAAGATTTCCATATATTAGGTATGTAAATCAATAAAATATTATCAAAACATAAATCATTTAAGTGGCCTATCTTGTGTTTCAAGATATAGTTACCATCTAGTAACAACATAGGTGATGTTGTTCTAGTAAATATAATGTCGTTGCCATAAAGATCTGCCCAAGTTTCCTTGTAGTTATTGTGCAGCCAGAAAGGTCCATGACCATTTGTTTTATCAAATGTAGTTGGTACATTCGAATATCCTATTACAACCCGCATATTCACTTCAATACCAAACTTTTTTAACAGTAGACGTTCAAAAAATCCTTGTGTAGCAAAGGTACACTGGAAAATAACATAAATGTTCTTCATATTTTGCTTTTTGGATGTACTGTCTTGCTCCAAAAAGTTTATAAACTGGTCATAAAGGTCATGAAATTCTATGAGAGAATCAATCTCCAAACCTTGTGATATCGACATATTAAATACATACTTGATATGGTTAACAAAATTAACATTTTTTTTTATCGTACATATTGGGCAACATATGTGATTTGAGTCTTGTAATGCCAGTTTATCCAGACACCCCTTACATACTCTATGGCACGAATTGATATAGACTTGTTGCTTATCGGAAATGCTAAGTTCACCTCTTCGGATTGGGTCATCAAAGATATTTTGAAAGTATTTATGCTCTAAGTTTTCCTGCAAGGTAATACATACAATCTATCAAATTTTTTCTGAATATGATCACTACTTTTGCAACCTTTGACAGGAAAATTGTATGATAATTCCAAAACATTGTACTGATCAAGAAAGATTATATTCACTACCTCATGATATTTACGTTTTTTGGATGAATGTGACTCCATTTCAACAATAAAAATAAATATATAATATAAAATCCGAAAACCTATAAAGGCCCTATATCAATGCTTTTCAAAGACAATATACAAAAAAATATAACTCATCAACTATTATATACAACTAAACATTAAAGTAAAAGTCATAAAGTAAAAAAAAAAAATTCAATATTTTCTTTTATACTCATTTCAAAAGTAAAAACTACTCTTCTATATTTAATACTTTTACAAAATCATGTTCAATTTGCCAATTCGTACTAAAATTGCAAATAATTTCTTATAATTATATTTATCAAAAAAGGTAAAAGTGATTACGCTGTCACATACTTAAAATTAATTTCATTTTATCTTCATTTTCAAAGTAAAACATAATATTTATATTCAAAAATTAAAAAACAAATGTCCACTATAACTAAAAGCTTGAAGTACTTGGGCACCCCTAGTAATTGCTTGGGGTAGTTGGGCACCCCTAGTAATTACTTGGGGTACTTGGGCACCTCTACTAATTACTAGGGATACTTGGGCACCTCTAGTAATTACTAGGGGTACTTGGGCACCCCTAGTAATTACTTTGGGTACTTGGGCACCTCTAGTAATTACTAGGGATACTTGGGCACCTCTAGTAATTACTAGGGGTACTTGGGCACCCCTAGTAATTACTTGGGGCACCCCTAGTGATTACTAAGGGTACTTGGGCACCCCTAGTAATTACTTGGCGTACTTGGGCACCCCTAGTAATTACTAGGGGTACTTAAGCACCCCTAGTAATTACTTGGGGTACTTGGGCACCTCTAGTAATTACTAGGGGTACTTGGGCACCCCTAGTAATTACTTAGGGCACCCCTAGTAATTACTAGGGGTACTTGGGCACCCCTAGTAATTACTTGGGGCAACCCTAGTAATTACTAGGGGTACTTGGGCACCCCTAGTAATTACTTGGGGCAACCCTAGTAATTACTAGGGGTACTTGGGCACCCCTAGTAATTACTTGGGGCACCCCTAGTGATTACTAAGGGTACTTGGGCACCCCTAGTAATTACTTGGCGTACTTGGGCACCCCTAGTAATTACTAGGGGTACTTAAGCACCCCTAGTAATTACTTGGGGTACTTGGGCACCTCTAGTAATTACTAGGGGTACTTGGGCACCCCTAGTAATTACTTGGGGCACCCCTAGTAATTACTAGGGGTACTTGGGCACCCCTAGTAATTACTTGGGGCAACCCTAGTAATTACTAGGGGTACTTGGGCACCCCTAGTAGTTGCTTATAATTATATTTATCAAAAAAAGCAAAAGTGATTATGTTGTCACATCTTAAAATTTATTTCTTTTTATCTTTATTTTGAAAGTAAAACATAATATTTATATTTGAAAATTAAAAAACAAATGTCCATTATAAATAAAAGCTTGAGGTACTTAGGCACCTCTAGTAATTACTAGGGGTACTTGGGCACCCCTAGTAGTTGCTTATAATTATATTTATCAAAAAAAGCAAAAGTGATTATGTTGTCACATCTTAAAATTTCTTTCATTTTATCTTTATTTTGAAAGTAAAAAATAATATTTATATTTAAAAATTAAAAAGAAAATGTCCATTATTAGTAAAAGCGTGAGGTACTTAGGCACCCATAGTAATTACTAGGGGTACTTGGGCACCCCTAGTAGTTGCTTATAATTATATTTATCAAAAAAAGCAAAAGTGATTATGTTGTCACATCTTAAAATTTCTTTCATTTTATCTTTATTTTGAAAGTAAAACATAATATTTATATTCAAAAATTAAAAAACAAATGTCCACTATAAGTAAAAGCTTGAAGTACTTGGGCACCCCTAGTAATTGCTTGGGGTAGTTGGGCACCCCTAGTAATTACTTGGGGTACTTGGGCACCTCTGGTAATTACTTGGGGCAACCCTAGTAATTACTAGGGGTACTTGGGCACCCCTAGTAATTACTTGGGGCACCCCTAGTAATTACTAGGGGTACTTGGGCACCCCTAGTAATTACTTGGGGCAACCCTAGTAATTACTAGGGGTACTTGGGCACCCCTAGTAGTTGCTTATAATTATATTTATCAAAAAAAGCAAAAGTGATTATGTTGTCACATCTTAAAATTTCTTGTAGATTGCGTCTATATTTTGAAAGTAAAACATACTATTTATATTTGAAAATTAAAAAACAAATGTCCATTATAAGTAAAAGCTTGAGGTACTTGGGCACCCCAGTAATTACTAAGGGTACTAGGGCACCCCTAGTAATTACTTGGGGTACTTGGGCACCTCTAGTAATTAATAGGGGTACTTTGGCACCCCTAGTAATTACTTGGGGTACTTGGGCACCCCTAGTAATTACTAGGGGTACTTGGGCACCCCTAGTAATTACTAGGGGTACTTGGGCACCTCTAGTAATTGCTTATAATTGTATTTATGAAAAAAGGTAAAAGTGATTATGTTGTATTAAAATTAATTTCATTTTATCTTTATTTAGAAAGAAAAATATAATATTTATATTTGAAAATTAAGAAGAAAATGTCCATTATTAGTAAAAGCTTGAAGTATTTGGGCACGCCTAGTAATTACTAGGGGTACTTAAACACCCCTAGTAATTACTTGGGGTTCTTGGGCACCCCTAGTAATTACTTGGGGTACTTAGGCACCCCTAGTATTTACTTGGAGTGCTTGGGCACCCTTAGTCATTCCTTGGGGTATTTGGCCACCCCTAGTAATTACTTGGAGGACTTGGGCATCTGGAATATACTTCAAACACTTCATATACCTCTCTAAGAACGAGATATTATGTTTAAAACGTGCTTTCGATCACTACTTTGGCATCTGTGTGATCTTGTGGTCGTGGTTGGTCCATGTTACGGATGACATTCCACCCAGAATCTTGCGAATCCTTGACAATCAGAATGCATGAGCATAGTAGCTTGAAAAAAACCGGTTGCTTGATTTCTGTCTACAGCAGATAGTCAATTTGTTTTTTCTCTGTTTCGTTGCTGTGATAGTTGCAGATTTCAATTGTGAATACTCTCATTTCTCTTTGTCACCAACACTACTTGCTCCTTATTTATCACTCATTACTTTGATTTTTTTGTGTCCTCGAGTTGATAATCCTTGGACAAGTATATAGTCAGCGCATTGATACCTGTAATTTATGTATAAAATTTTGTGGATGTGTGGCTGAGTTTTGCCTTTATCAGTGTGAGCAATGGAAAAGCATGGAGCTAATAATTAGAGGGTTAACCCCTAAAATTCCTTGACAATTTCTGGCCCAAAAGTCTCCAAATCTGCCATTTTTCTCAAGAAGTGAATTTTATAATTTTTTTTTTGATTTTTTAAAATGTAACCGTAGGATCCTATAGAATATGATATTCAGAAGTTGTAAAAAAAAATTCAAAATCTTTGGCCGCACGGATTAGAAGATATTAACATTTAATGCACATTTTGGAACTTTTTTTGAATCTGCCCGAGACAATTTCCACTGTTTGACCTCATCTCAGTTGAAATTTCTCCATTTCACAATTTGGGGGTTTTTGATATTCAACACGTAGATAATGTCAAGTACATGTCTATGAAAAAAAATTGGTGAAAAATGATTTTATCATTAGTTGGGAAAAAAAAAAACTCCAAGGGTGGATTCTACAACATATCCATTGTTTCTACTCCCTGATTTTTATAAAATTCAATTTGAACAAAATTAAAGATCCGAACGGTGATTACATGGCTCTCAGTGTACACTTGAAATTCATTATTTTTGGAGATTAAAAAAAATTTCTAAACAGAAGGCAAATAAGGAAATGTTGATTGTAACACTAATACTGCCCAGGGCAGTGAATACAGGCCCCCCAGTTCAATTCCCCACCACCTGCAGCGGAGCCTGCAAGACCATCCACCTACCCCGCCCTCTACACCCCTCCTCTTTCCAAAAGAAAATTCCAAAAACCCACTCTCCCCAACCCTTTACCCCACCATGCTCTCCCCCATCCCTTGATGCCACCTGGACCCTGCTCCCTCCCCCTCGCGGGCCCCGTCCGTCGCCCACTGCCCACCCTTCCCCATTCCTCCTCCCTCGTAGGCTGTGCCCAACCGTCCCCTTCTGACACAGGGAATTTTTGCAGCTTCTTTTCCCTTTCCCACGCAGCATCTTTATTCCCATCCCACTAAATCCCAAAATTTTAGTTCCCCCACAGTGGAACCATTCATAATTTGGGCAGGTGCCCAATAAAAAGTCAAGCATCCTAAGCCCTCTCATTGGATCCTTAATTTTGCTAAGTTGCCCGCTGAGAAGCATTTTGTGCTCAGACCTCAATAACTTCTCATCCCGATGTCGGAATTGAAAAATAAAAACACCAACAAGAAGATCTCCGAACGGCCCAGCTTCAATAAAAATTTCAGAAAATTCCGATGTTAATTGAACTCATAGTAACCTGCCCAAATTCAAAAAATGCCCAAATGTGGATGATTGTCCTTTAGGGGTTAATTTTCAGTCCATGCTCGTAGCGAAATTAATGCCTTCAAAAGACGTTAGATCACGGTGCAATCCCATAGCATAATACTCATGTCATTGGACACAAACCACCTTTGAAGCTCATAGAGCAAAATCCCCCGACCAACAATCTGGATGTCACTAATAAATATCATCGCAAAATACATCAAAGTTTCTGTTCTGTGTTATTGAAGTAAGAATATTCAATAACCTCACCTCCCGTAGTTAGCAACACATAGTCTACAAATGGATTATTAGAACATGTATATTGATATGATGGTTGTTTCAAAGGAATATATTAATTATGAACAATAAAGTTGAAGGCCTTTTTTAATTCCTACATGTCGTGAACTCTCTTTGAAGTAGTCCAATACACTTCAATAGAATTACCTATGTTTCTCACAACGTACATTAATAATTTTTGAACTTTCAGTCATTGCTATGTGACTCGTTTATTGCACAAATGTTAAGCTTTTATATTATAAAAATAAATAAAAGTCCCCTAAATCCTAACTGGGTATTCATAATGTGTCTTTTATATTTGAAGACTTATTGAAATTTATTTTTTAGCATTTCATACATTATGGTTTCATGGTTAAGGGCTTAGTCAAAAATAGCCTCAAGTTAATTTGAGTTGGTATGGGCAACGTTCCAAATCGTGTCAAGACATTTTGAGTTTGTCTAGGTTAGACTCCTAATTGATTCAAAATAAAACATCTAAAATACCTAAAATTATTTTTATTAAAAAAGATTATATCCTAGATAATATTCTCTACATTCATTAGAAATTCCATGCTATTTAGGTGATATTCGAAAAATTGGATTATGATTCCTTGTCAAATTCAAAATTGACTTATTATAAATTCATGTACTTCAATATTAAATTCAGAAGAAATTAGAACTTTCTCATTTATTATGTTTACTACATCTAATAAAATCAAAAGACTGATTTATGTGTTTTGATTGTAGAATATTGGAATATATTATCAACCATAAGCACCTCTTTTTCAAGAATTCACCTCTTCTTCAAGAATTCACTCTGTTTAAATTGCAACTTGTCACCCTACCTTTATCATCGGACACCTTTAACATCACCACTCTACCTTGAGCACATGATTTGTTTGTATCACAAACGAATAAGACCTTTATTTCCGTGCAAGTTTAAGAATACATTAATGAATTGAGGGATTCCTCAATGCGTCATCTTATTAAGAAATGTTTATATTATGCTTGTGAATATAACCTACTTTCATGAATCTAGACTTCTATCACCACAAAGTCTTCGTCAACTGGGGCACGTTCATCATCACTTGTAGCGTCTTCTATATCTTCCGTACTCATAAAAGGGTCATCACTTTGGTGAACTGTTCCACGACCCCGCCTACGATGGTAAGTTAGAATCTCTTCTTCTGAGACAATATCCTCTGTATCACTCACGTTGTGTGCAACATTTTGTGCAATCTCATTTTCATCTTCTGAATCACTAGCTACTTCAAAATCATTGACGTGGAGTTCCACATCTTCTTCTGCAGGCATGTCATCTTCAGTATCGGTGAATGGAAATTCAGGTAAAGAAGGTCGCTCTTTCCGAACCTCAGTGTCCACTACAATATACCAGTGAGGGTGTAGTCTATCGTTTACAAGAAATACTTGATTTGCATCTTTTGGAAAAACGAATGGTTCGTGTTGAGGAAGATTGTCAGGCATGAATTCCTTTGCATATACCCGAAGAAACCCGCATTCGTCTGTGATCAATGTAGTGCTCTGACCCCTGGCATTCTTCTTGTTGTTCCACCATTTCCCTTTCAACAAAACTATCCTTTGTGTATTGTAAGTTAATCTTACAATCTCATGTATTTGACCAATGTACTCTGTCTCTTCCGCATTTCCTTCGTTAAATCGGCTAGATATGTAAGAATCTGCAGTTTTAGGTGGACGATCTCGACTTGCAATACGGAAATGCCTTCCGCGGGACCACATTCCTGTTCCATGTAAAATTGTTATTATGGAATAATCACTCACAATTCTATTTGATAAGGTACATTTCAATTTCATCCTAATCATCTACAAGGACGTCTTCTAGGGACTAGTAATTGACTGAGAAGAAGGCATACTAACCTGAAAATAAATCCACCTTCTCGCTTGGGCCAGCTGTGATGTCCAATACTTCTTGTGAGATACTCCCACTATTTGATAACTCTGCCACCACTGCTCCACGAACCCAGAGTTCGTAAGGTAGCACCTCAGATGTTGACGCCTGTACTTCACTGTATTTCTGCACCCATGATGTCATACTTGGATGATTTATGAGAATAAACTTATGAGCTTGGCCCATGAATACTGCATCCCTTATTTTACTTGTATAAGCATTTGGTAATTTCTCCTCAACAATGGATTCGTTTCCAGCACCAATCCATGGAGATGCCCATGTGGGATCTATTCCTGGTACAAATTCCGATGCAAACTTCATGCCTTCGTGTGTTAGATAACCTTCTGCAATGCTAGACTCTGGTCTAGCCTTCTGCCGCACCCAATCTTTTAAAACTTTCATATAACGTTCAATAAAGTACATCCAATGTGGTCTTACTGGACCAGCCATCTTCAACTCCTCGGGAAGGTGTAAAATATGATGCGGTTGAATATCGAAGAAGTTTGGGGGCAAATTCATTTCCATGTACACTGCCAGTTCAGCGGCTTCGACTACTAAATCATCAAGTTCCGCCATACGAAATTCCTTCGCACAAACTTTCTTGAAATACCATGACAATCTGTAAACTGTCTCGCGTATGCCTGGGGTTAGTGTTCCCCTAATAGCAATTGGGAGAATATCATGTAGGATATTATGCCAATCATGGGTTTTTAATCCAACCATAGTTTTTTCCCCTATTTTATAAGATAAAGAAGACCCGTAGTTTGTTGGGGCTCTAATACCTTTCATAACTTCCAGAACACTTTTAAACTCGGCAGGTGTCCAAACCCAAGGAGCCCTTGCATAAGTTAGTT
Source organism: Ceratodon purpureus (assembly GCA_014871385.1). Taxonomy (NCBI): domain Eukaryota; kingdom Viridiplantae; phylum Streptophyta; class Bryopsida; order Pseudoditrichales; family Ditrichaceae; genus Ceratodon; species Ceratodon purpureus. The sequence continues at coordinate 78,629,556 of CM026426.1, forward strand.
TAGGATTTCCATTCGCGTCGAATTGTCCTGTCGGTTTTGGGTGGAGGTTTTTCATCAAACCTCTTGCTTGAAGCTCTAATCGAACAGCTAAGGAGTCAGACTTGGCTCCTTTTGCATTGGACAGTACTTTCATTAGGGACGAGACGATGTTTTTTTCAATATGCATGGGGTCCAGCAAGTGTGGACACATCAAATCCTAATTGAACATCAAAACAATTTTCAAGCATCAGATGTAGATCATAGAAAACATGTAAGTAAAACCAAATTTCTCAAGCATGTTCTGTGCAAGTGCATGTCATTCTAATTTGGAGATTACTTGGATTTACTTGGATTTATTTTTTAAATTCTTACCTTAAAATATGGAAGACGGTAGAACGCCGAAAGTTTGACCATCCCACTGCGATTTAAAGGTATCTCGTTTGTCTCTACTTTGTTCCATTGGGTTAGCCAAAACGTTCCAGTAGGACGTACAGGGGCCAACCGAGCCTCGGTAATATTCCCAAAGTACTTGTCATATGCCCTTGATCGAAATCTGTGGTTTGGAGGAAGAAACCTTCGGGCACCCATATATATTACTTTGTTCAAGTGTCTACTCTTGCCTTGCGTCTGAATGCCGCTCGGACCGCAGGATGGACACCCGAAATTTCCTCCAACTGTGAGTCCAGATATTACTCCATAACCTATAGTACCGGTTCATGTTAGTAGTTTTCAAGTGGACGATTACTATTAAAAAACAACAAATATGAACTTCGGTACTTCTACATGTAATATGAAGGAGTGTAATACCATACACGTAATATGAAGGAACGCAACACGGTCCATTGTGGAGTTTGATAGAATCGTGTGCATAGAGTTCAGGAGTTGAAGTAAGTACCGGGCCAATCGTGCATTGTCCATAGCATTGCAGCTTTCAAGGTAAACTGTTCTCTTCCGTATCGGGCAGAAGCGTCCACCGCATTCACACCGCTAGTGTAGAGAGTTAAAAGTTCGTCTATGAGGGGCACTGTGTAGACATGCATGTCTTTAACTTTTTTTTTACCTGCATTTATTGCACATTGTTCAATAACCTTTGAATAATATTTTCAATAAGATTGTTGTAGTACTATTAATTATAAATCTACATTACATTTCTTAATATATTTGTTTATGCCAATAAAGATTTTTTAAATATAGGAAGAAACATACATGAGAGGACTTACCAGGTATGATGAGGGCTAACAAAATGTTTTGAGCCTTGATTGCTAATTCTGGTGGGAGATTATAGATAACCAACAGTAGTGGCCATGTAGAGTGTGATGCAGAGTTGTGACCGAAAGGATTAAATCCATCAGTTGCAATACCCAATACCACATTTCTAGGATCTTGTTTGATAAAGGGGCATAGAGTTTCCAATCTTTTCCATGCCATGCCATCCTGAGGGTATCGAATCCAATCGCCCTCGCTACGGTGACTTCCTGCCCATTGCATTAGAGGAGCATATTTTGGACTCCTGAAAAAGGCAAGTAATCTAGGAGTAATTGGGAAGTAATGGAACTTCTTACGTGGGACTTTAGTAGCCTTCAAATCTGTTCTATACCTTGACAATCCACATCCTTCCCTGGGGCATTTCTGTAGTTGTTGCTCTCTTTCACCATAGTATATGAACTCGTCGCATGGACACGCATCAATTACTACGTAATCAAAACCAACATCCCGTATCACCTTTCTGGCCTCTGCCCTTGTTTTAGGGATGTTATTTATAATGTCCACACCCTTGTTGTCTTTATCCTTTGGAACAATGTCATCCCTAACAAGTTTGAGCAAATCATCCATTGCAATATCGGAAACCTTGTGCCTGGATTGCCAACTTAAAATTTTGATTATAAAGTTCAATCGGCTCTGTTGTGCACCAGTGTATATTGGTGTAGATAGTTCTTGCTCAATGTAGGGTGTATTAGGATCAGGTCCTGCATCCAAATTTATATTCAAGTCCCTCGACATATTAGTGGTTTGGGAAAGCAACATGGGTTCAGTTATGTGGTCACCCCAGTCGTCTTGGACAGTGGATCCTGTTCTTGTGTCACGTGGGTTACCTTGGACATTTTCAGAGCTCCTTGGTTCATAATGTCCCTATAAGGAGAAGAAGAAAACAAAGACATATAACCGTGAATTAGAAAAGGAACTGGGAATGTCAATTCCAAACCACAGTATAAGTACTGTGGAGTTTTTCACATGTAGAAAATGATTGGCAACCTATGTCAAATAATCTGGGTATACTAGCTATTAAAAAGTTAATTATGATTAGATCACATTATGAGAGCTGTGACTAGCATCATTGTAGCAATATACCCCCATCTATTTACCACATGTTCATGTAAACAAGCAATTTACACATTGATTCACGAATACTTATGGCTGTTCACTATGTCAAAATATAAAATAAACTAAAATATTTCCAATAATAAGTTTATTAATAAATCAATATAAAAAAAGATTCATAAATATATCCATTTTTATTGCTATTAATAAAACTGTTAGGTCAGACTTACATCCGAAGGAGGTGAATCAGTTGGAAAATCAGTTGGAAGTGATGTTGGTTCCACATACTGTAGACCAGCTTTTCTGAGGCTCTCCACATATTCATCCTGAAAACATGTGACAGATAGTTATGTTTTTAATATTAAACTCATGCTGAATATATGTAGACCTTCCTGGACTTCCCAAAACAATATCATCTATACTACAGAACTAAAATTAAACAAAGTTGTGGTTACAGTTTGTTTTTAGAGATGTTATTGACAAATGCATTCGCAATAATTCCTTGTCAAAGAAAATTTGTAAATTTGAGTGAAAATAGACACCTTAAATCGCTGACTCATTTGATAGTTTCGGAGATGTCGTAGCACTGTGCTAGGGAGGCGGATGTGTGGTTTTTCATCCCTTGAACAGAATGTACAGGGACAAATAATCCTGAATCTCTCAGTGTCTATTGTCGGATGAGGTGAAGTGTCAAATCTAGGTCTTGTACGCCGGACATCGTCCTCTTCAAGATTAAGATTTTCTTCTCCTGAAGATTGGGTTCTTCTTCTGTCTTGGGGCGTAGGGGCGTCAACGTGAACGGTAACCCAATCTTCAACAACCTGGGACTTACGCGTTCTGACCATGATGACTCACTCGAAAAGATATTGCCAATTTTTTTTAGAGGTAAAAGCAATATGAGGTCTTTCAGAATCCTGGAAATGGAAAAGGATACAGAATCAAAACCTGTACGAATTCCTGGAAATTTGAGGCGTGCATAATCATGCTTTTTTCTTCATGAAGCTTTGACAAATTAATTAAGTAAAATATATTTGATTCAAACATTCTGAAGACCTTAATTTTGTTTTTTAAAAAATATCATCTAATATTTTTCATAATTTACAAGAAGATACCAGTTAAAAACACTTAGATAAAAAACTTACAAGAAGATCTTAGTTCAAAACATTTGATGAAATTTTAGCATGGTATCATCTCGTTTAATAGTACATTTTATTTTTTTCATTTAAATAAACTAAACATATGGATTAGGTTGTGGCATATAAAATACAAAGCGAAAATATGATGGTGCTCAGCTGCACAGCTAACAAGTCTTGTCTTCAGCACTTCACTGCTCTCTTCCCCACCAAATTTTGACGAGGACCGTAAGACGGAGGGCAGTACCGAAAATCGTCACTGCACCTAAAACTGACACCAAATCTACTAATCTCTACATTTAAATCCTCAGAATCCTCAGAAACATATTGATATTATGGGATCTGGACACAAAAGTAACAGTTCACGGTCCCTTGCTGCGAGGCAGAGTTGCGATGGATTTGCGAGGTTTGTGAGTGGGAGAGAGCGCCTAGGGTTTGGTTGTTGACGCAGCGAGGGTTTCACCGCGGATCGATTTCATGAGCAACCGGTCGAGGAGGGGAAGCAGGAAGGGAAGGAGTCTTCCTTGAGGAGGAGGAGGAGGAGGAGGAGGAGGAGAAGGAGGAGGAGGAGGCGAAGAAAAAAATCAACCATGAGCAGCGAAGGCCAAGCAGGGGAGCGTAACTGGGTAGCAGCAAACATGTTAAGCGAGCATACAGGTAATAGGAACCCTAACGTCTGCTTCTCTTTCGCATGATGGTTTTATTTTCATCTACAGGTGTCTAGTGCGACGGTTGTGGCTTTTGCCTTCGGGTAATGACGCTAAATCTATATCAATATGTTGACGGCAGAGATAGAACGTGCGAGAGTAGCCCTGCAGCGTGGTGGGGTTTCATGTCAAGCGACTTTGAACTTGGTGGACCGTGATATCGGTGCGCAAGTTGACTCGGAGGCGGAGGCGTTGGAACGCCTACACAACATACTGGACAAACTCCATCCGCCTAAGAAGGCTGCCTTTATTAGGGCTCATGTTCTACGCGATGGCAGTCCAACAGATGACGTACCAGCAAGCATAGACGTGGGAGTGACTAACGTAGTGAAACCCTACAGTGTCACAGAAAAATTAAGCACAACATGTGGAGCGGAGGACTCACCGACTACTTCCTTTCAGAGATGCCGAGAAAACAACGCCACAGAGGGAAGCCCTACACAGATTGCGTCGCAGAGTGCCAGGCTGAGAAGACAGGGAAGCAGTGACAAAAACGTGGAGACTGAGGTTCAGAGGCTTCGGAGAGAGCTCGCTGTGGCAGAGGAGGCGGAGCTAAAAAGGTCTCCTACTGTAGCTTTATTCAAAAGCAGCAGCAAAGTAAACGATGGAGGAGATGATGGGCGGACAGACCAAGGCAAGAACTTGCCAAGTAAAAGGAGGTTGGATGGGGAAGTCGACCCCCACCGATACTCACGTAAGGAGGTATGGGCTTTTTCTGTGATTTTTGATCATTTTTATAATATTGCAGGTTTTTTAAAAGATTGGATGGTTTGTGGGAGTTGAGGTTTGAATGATTATGGTCATGAAATTCCTTGAGGTGATGAGTAGGCACAGTAGCTCGTTGGATGTTTTTGTACAAGAGAATTGTATTCTTCAGGGAGTTCGTGTGGGGTTTTGAGATTTTGATTGCCAGTAGAACCCTTGCCATGGCCTTGCAGAGAGGTTTAGTGTTTGTTGTTCATCTGACTTTTTAGGGTTTTGCAACATCATAGGGTTTTGCTATCATCTTTGCTAGGTGTAAACTTTGGAAAATTTTCAGCCACACTTGTGTGGCCAGCATTAGTTAAGAGTCTGCTCCGTATGAACTACGAAACTCGTACATCTATAAACTACAATTTTAAAACAAAGAACATATTGAAAAGCATCTGGAGCTGAGCTTCTGATAAGGTAGTAACTGAGGAGTTGGGTCTCAGCCTTGAGCAGAGGCTGCAGAGCTTCTACGTTAGCCTGTGCCACTTGACCGAGTCTTTGTGAAAGTTATTAAATCATAACAAAGAACGCTATCGGTGAGACTCTGGGGGAATTTTAATGATTTAAGGGCTGGGATTTCAAAGGTTTGTGGAAAATTGGTGTGTCTGTATGACTTGACTGTCTGTATCAATTATCAGAGCTACGACGTACCAACACTTGTTAGCGTTGTTAGCTTCGGGAATGATGATCGGTGTGTCTCTGGAAGCAAACACCACCGTCGTTGCTTCTGTGACACGCCAGCTTCAGATCCATATATCAGTGGGATAGTGTAGCAGTAGTTGGACAACTCAGAGGTGTTGAGTTTTAGAGTTTAGTTGAGCTTCGACTTGCGTTGGAAGGAGGTTAGTCTTACAATTGCGTTTTGCTATGTTGCAGATTGTGTAGTATCGAGTGGGACCTTTGAGAGGCTTCCAGACTTGTTTCGATCTTGTGCCTGGCTGCTAGGCTGAAGAGCTGATCGTGCAAGGCTTGCTTGAATGTAATTTTGAAGTGTGATATGTGTTTAGTGATCTGTTCTGGGATGTCATATTTAAACGTGCTGCACTTGTTGGTTAAACTGGTTGTGATAGTAGCGGTACTGTCACTTTGTTGGAGCTTAGTTAGTATGTGTGCTCTTCGATTTGAGTCTTTTGACCTGATTAACCACTTCTGAGCCTTATCAAGTGTATGTGCACTGTCATGCCCATTGGCCTTGCAACGCTACAGAATAGTGTACATGATATTCATCTATTAGAACTTGCTTAGAGCTTGTGATGTATCCGGCATTTGTGACACTGGTTTTCGGTTTTTTAAGAGGGACTCGATCAGGTGAAAACTGTGCCAATATGACTACACTTATCCTACGATTTAGTGTCGAAATTTATCATGTTTCTTGTCTACTGAAGCATCTGTAATAAGTATCTCGATTTTCAGGTGAAGATTTCTCTTTACTTGACGCTGATCTATTTGCTATTTGGAAATTTTGGTGACATTTCTCCTCTCAGGAAGTTGCTATCTTCTCATGAAGTTGTTAGTGAGAATTTCAGGGTCTTCGTATTGTACAAGGTTCCTCAGATTTCATGTTATGTGATTGTAAGTTAAATTGCAATGTTTTTTGGCTGAACAGTCGATGAGTTGCTTCATTCTTTAGCAGTAGCATTCTTCTTCAGGATTTCGAGTCGTGTGATTTTGAGCCTTTAATCATTTAGAGAATTGTAAAGAAATCTTGTAGCTCTTTAAGATGTTGAGAGTTTTACTGATAGTTTTGAACTGAACGTTCTATTTCTTGTAATGCATTTTCTGAAATCTGGAGAGGGCAAAGGTCTTGCACGTAGGTGCTCCGATTTTTAGGCCCCGTGAGTGTTATTTGTTGGTCGCATTAGACACTCCAGTTTCGTATTTACAGCTGAATAATCGTTAAGTTGCTGAAACAGGCGCATTCTTCTCCAGTTCTCTAGTTTCGCATAATCGTACTCTGTTTTACTGTTTTTCTAGTTTTCAATCGGATTGACGGAAGGACGTGACGTCGAACCTCTTTCCATTCAGAGTTTTAGTAATAAATTGAGGCTTCATTCTAGTACTTGTTCGACATTCCACAATCGCGAGAGAGCGCCGTTTTTTGATATGTTTGCAGGATACAGAAACTGTATCATTCTCATAATTTAGTAGTACGCCACTTTCTTGGAGGTCTTTCCAATGTCTGATTGTGAACTAAGACGTATAAATGAATACAGAAATCAGATATTTCATTAGCATAACTGCTTATTGATATGTAACAGCTAATCTAACTTGTGTATTCTTGCTACCTGTACGTTAGAATGTGGAGTAGACTTGGAATTGGCTTGAAACGTTTCATCGTCAGTATTAGGTCTGGGAACGGATGACAAACTATTCCTCTGGAGTGCAGAAGAGTCGTATGATGGTGACTCCAAGACAAAGCGATGCTGTAGAGTCCAGTATGGGATCGATGTGGGCACACGCCAGGGACGTCCCCCCCGTTCATACAAATCGGTACAATATGCCAAGCGGTGAATACTGGGAGCACATGCAGGCGTATGTCTACGACCGAGGAGCCAAAACGTTCCCCTCGCACGTAGAGTGGCGGAAGCAGTGCCCTGAATTGAAAGCACATTTTATCAGAGGGATAAGGAAGATTTATCCTGGAAATTGGGAATCAAAAGGGGTGTTAGAAGCTGTTGGAAAAAGTATTAGGGAGAAGAGGGCTAGACTGCGAGCCCAATTCAAAGTGTATCGAGATCCAAAAAAAGTAGGGAGGCCTAATGGTTGCACCTTTGAGTCCTGGAACAAGATTTGGCAGGACATAGAGGACCCTAAGAAGAAAGAGTTTGCCGCTGTCATGTCACATAAGGTGAGAGAGCGGCTCCAGTCTGGGCAACGGAGGTTTTCACATCGCTGCGGCCGAAAAGGATATGATGGAATCGTAGTAAAATTTGTAAGTTATTCTACACTGCTCCAGTGCATCGTAATTGTGAAGTATACTGGACTTGCCTGTTGTTTACATTTTGCGCATACCAAGCATGAAACCGTACAGAAGTGTTCTATTGCGTAAAGCTTATGTACTTGACATAGTCTTCTTTGGTATCTAAGTGCTGATATATGCTGAGCGAGATTGATTGCTAGAGTAATTTATTGAGGGAGAGGCTTAATTGTTCAAGTATTCGTCTCAAAACTTTTCAGTCCTGGTTTTGAAGCAACTCGTCGTCGTCTTTTGTTTTTATTTTTATTTTTTAAAACTTGGGCGCATTTCGCTTTGCTTGGTATCATGTCGGGGCACGTCACTATGAAATGACGAGAACTTCTTTGAGATTAGAGTTCGCACCAGCTGTTCATTTCGATATGTGTTCTTCTTTGTGGATTTTCCGGTTGTTGGAGTGTTTTTTGTTGGATCTTTGTGCTGGGATATGGTGGTTTCTTGCCTCTTTGTTTTACCGGTGTTCTTCTCTCTTTTATATCTTCTCTCCTCTTTCCATTTTCTGTTGTTTCCACTTCCTCTCCTCTAGTTCTCTTAGCTCTCCTCATTACCTCATTCCTTCTCTTCACTCTCTCACTTCCACCTTTTCTTTACTTCTTTCCCCTTCTTTCAATTTACCTTAAGAAATTCTGGTTCATCTTAAGAATCTGATGAATTGCATTTCCGCACTTGTACAACAATCGAACTCGTAAACTGAAGCTGGGCGACTTGTTCACCGCATGCACTAGTAGCATGATTTCAATGTCGATGACAAGGTTTGGCAATAGCAATTTGGTTCAGAACTTTATCTTCCGGATTAGTTGCCTTTGAAATCTTGATTAGTTTCCAATCTCTGCTTTATTACTTTCCCTCTCTGTCTGTGGTTTGACACCATTCACCAACGGCGGAAGCTGAAGCGGTATCGGAAGCGAATCATGGAGTTGGCATGCCGAAGAGTTTGTTGTGAAGTTCAGGTTGTAGAGGCGACATGGAGCTGGGCATACGAAGGACCGAGAATATGCAGGATGCCATGCTCAATTCTTTTAATCTTGCTTTAGAAATTCTGCGATTGGTTGCTGAGGTGAGGTGGTTTTTGGAGAGAGAGGGTGGTTTCTTGGTTGCTATGGCGTGCTGTGGCTAGGTGCCGGGTTTGGGGAGTTTTGTTCGGGTTCGATTGTGTCTACTTCAGTCCGTTTTTAATCTATGTGAATGTTGGAGTGAATCTTGTGTTTGAGGATATGGACGTGGGAGGTTTAGTTACCCGACTGTGGATTGGATAAGATTTTTTTTTTTTCTTCAGATTGTTCAGTCGGTTGTAATAGTTCAGAAGATAGCCTGCGTTTTTTGGTTGATGTTTTGGTGTTTTGAACTTTTATTAAGTTATGATGAGGTTGGAGATTACATGTGGAGGCTTTTAGATGGGAGTGTCGGGTGAATTGTTTAGGTTACAGTGCATGTGAGTATATGTTCGACATAGCTCGTTGGCTTGCCTTTGAGCTGATTTTGACATAGCTTTGACATATACTCAAAGAGGGATTCTGGATATGCGGCTGACTGTCTGATAAGTTTAAACAGGAGGAGCATTCAGAATTGTCAAGTCGAAGATGAATGCGGATTAGGATCACTGATTGTGTCAAGGATTTGTTGCACAGGATCGCGAGTTTGGTCGTCCCCCTAACGAGTCGGAATTGGATATCGCCAAGACTTATGGGTGGTAGGAGCTGAAGGAGAGGACTTATGCCGAGCAAGAGAGCAGAGCACCAGTCACATGCGATGGTGGTGGAATTTCTCATGGCAACAAGGACTCCGAGTTCCTGTATTCCAGTCCTACTGAAGAAGACAGTGAAAGGGTTGATTTTGGACTCACATAGCAGAGAGCTGCGAGAGATTCTCTCTCTTGTACTCCTCTTCCGCTTTCAAAAAGTACTTTTACCTTCAGTCACATAAAATAGAGAACTAGTTCTGTATGGCGATGCCCCTTGCATCAATATTGGTAACCGAGTCCTGACTTTGATATTTTAGCTGGGCATCTTTTTGACTTGTTGATGAACATATTCTATATTTTCTACGTTCTCTTATATGACTCTTTGCAGATGGAGTGGAGAAGGCTGGTTTTTTTTTTTCTGGTCCTGTTTAGTCGGTTTGATTCGGATTTTGGAGGTTTGGTCGTTTAGTTGTGAGAATGAGTTTTTTGTTTAATGGGAAGGATGATGACGAAATGGTATTGCGCGTGTTGCGAGGGAGTGTAGAATTGGGATTCTGTGGGTTTACGGAGGTTCTGGGTTAGATTTTGTTAATACCGACTGAATGACGACGAAATACTTGTCATAGTTTCTATGAGAACAGGTCTTTGAACTTACTTACTGCTCTTGATGAAAGCTGAATATTAATCGTCTATATTGTCTTTAGTTTCAACGGTTTGTATGGAGCTTGTTTCATCGTAATGCCGTACGATTTGGTTTGATGATTGTGTGTTTGAGAATCATGAAGTATGGCCTAGATTTTAGAATTTTAGAAGAGAGGCTGCACTTAGCTTCTAGGCGTTGTTTTTAATGAGGCATTGATAGTGTTTGTTTAGGCTGTCGTACATGTTTAAGAAGATGAAAGTAGTCCACATTCTAAGCTAGACTGGATGTGTGGGGCTCTTACTAGGGGCTTAGAGCTTAGTACCGAAGAGGAAGCGCAATTATGATAATAATCGAAATGTGCTTTGCTGTTACAGGTTTCATGTGGATAAGCTGTCATCTGCTCATGTGTACCTCAGAATGCACAAGGGTCAGACTATGGAGATGATCACCCCTGAACTTCTTGAGGATTGCGCTCAGCTTGTGAAAGCAAACTCTGTTCAAGGTCTGTGGTTAGCTCCCAGTTACGGAGTTACCTTCCACATAATGCGAAGGGCGTCGTCTTTGTTAATAATATAGCAGACACTGATTGTGATGGAGTGGATGCAATTTCGTCGTTGAATTTGAGCCTAATCGATTTTTAGGTGGGATTGTTTTGCAGGAAACAAGCTCAACAACTTGGATGTTGTGTACACGCCTTGGTTTAACTTGAGGAAGACTCCAAGCATGGACGTTGGTCAAGTTGGCTTTCACAATTCTAAGCTTGTAAGAGTTTGTGGACCTATTTCCATGTTTTTTTTTATCGATGTTATATTTTTAGGGAGTGTGCTAAAAGGTGATTGGGTACTTGCAGGTGCGGACGGTTCGGGTTGAAACACGCAAGAATGAAGTTGTGAATCGCCTGAACAAGACCAAAACTGAACAGACTCCAGATCTGTAAGGTGGGGTTTTCCCTGAATTTGTTATGGATTCAGCTGTTCGAAATTATTACTCTGTTTGGATTCTGATGCTTGATTAACCTATCTGATGCAGCTGAAAGAGAAGCCTACAATGCTGCAGAGAGAAATGAACGAAAGCAACACACCAAAGAGAAGGTACTACTCTCTCAACTTGCCAGGCACACTTCATATATTGAAGATGATACCCTCTGATTAATTAGTGCAGGTGATTGTTATTTATAGGGCATACTAAGTTATGAGCGTGGACAATGTCTATTTAATATGCACAAACGAAGAGAAGAATTAGAGCGACTGGAGAAAGAGAGACAGGCAGAAATACGGAGCTATACAAGGCTCATGGTTCAGGAGAAAATGACATCGAACAAGGATATCGCTGCCAAGGGAAAATCCCTGGCTGAGTTGGAAGAGGATTTTATGTGACTTCTTTTTATTGTTCAATGTAGTTAATACTATTATCATGGTGCAGCCTGTCCTTTTTCAATTGCAAATGGCATGTTATTCTTTCAATATAATAAAAACTGCATTTTTGATACCCATCGCCTTCCCGGTTATCTGCTATTTGACACCCGTCCCGGGTATAGAATCATTGCTACCCGTCCCGGGTATACCATCCTTGATACCCGTCCCGGTTATAACAACATTGATACCCACCATCCTAAACCGGTTATACCATCCTTGCAGAACTCTGCCAAGTGCCGTCACAGGAGTGGATTATCCTTATCAACCGTTCCCACCACGGATCCTCTGGGAACATCGAAGTTCCATATAGAAGCTAAGCAACGCTTATAAGCATGCCCCCTGGCATTGCACAAATAAGCAATGTGTAAGGGGTCATTTTAGCATGGTTTCCATAGCATACCCTGACCTTCGTTTCAGTGTTAAAAGCAGGATTCTAGACGTTGCTTGAGTGCCCATTTCCTAGTAGTGGCTTTCTCTGACTTCAATGCTCTGGCTGGTTTTACTCATGATACCTTGAAGTTTGAGGTCAAGGAAGATTTAAACACTAGCAAGGGACAGCTTATGTTCATTGTTGGAGGCGCACACATTTGGGCAAAGTATAGGTCCAAGGCCACTGGAACTTATGACTTTGTACGCCAGGCAAGATGGGAAGAGATTGTGGCGATCTTTTTCCTTTTGCATACTTGTTTTGTATGTCACTTAAATTATTATGACCATTGTGTGGTATGAGTTCAATTAATGTTCTTACAAGTCTGGTTGGTTGCTTTATTTTGCAGTGGCGGCTGAAAATGTATCATCGGAGCTCACTAGTCGGTTTCCTGCAGTTCCAGTGATGGATGCGCTGGGGATGATGTATCCCCAGTATTGGCTCCAGAAGGAGAATTATGATCATTTTGATCAACACCTCACAGTTCTGAAGGAACATTATGGCGGCCAGAATCACATTATCTCTGCCGCGACTCCAATGGAGCTGTCTATTGATCCCATCATCTCGTGGGCTCGTCTCAATTACGAATGTGGCATGTTCAGAATGACCATGTTGAACAATGCAGCTGCAGCCATGGAGCGGCCCCTTGTCATCAACCCCTTCACGGCCTTGTGGAGGACATTGTCTGCCAATACACATTTGCGGTCACATATCAAGGAGTTCATGAAATTAGCCGAGATTGCTTGTGTGCAGGTACTGGGCTCAGTTGAAGATGAACGAACCTTCAGCAACCTCACTTTTATCAAGAATAAACTTCGAAACAGATTGACAGTTCACTTGGAGAGTACCGCCATTGGGATGTATGCGCAACCGTTCTTCAGCATCGAAACTTTCCCTTATGGAGCTGCTTATGCTGCATGGTCGAGTCAGAGACGCCGCCCATCTGGGCCATGACTTCATAGTGCATGATACTAGACTACAGTTCACACTAGGATCATCCAGCCGACGGTGTGCTGTAGGTGGACTAGGATTTCATTTTGCATAGTTTCAACTTTGAAGGGAACTATATTAGGAAGCTTCAGTACTTCCTAAGTTTGAGAAATGAAATGATATAATGTTTTAAAATGCGGTATGCAGGCTGTTGTGTTGTGAATGTGTCTGCCATGCAAAGTATTGTAATCTTTTCTTATTTTGGCTGCACCATTCTCTAATCTCCCCTGAGTTTTAACAATCATCGCCAAATTTTCTTTGTCACGTTCTGGTTTGTAGCCAACTGAGCCATGGACTAAAAATTGCAGTAGCCAATAGCATCGATGGTAAAAATTTGAGTGTAGCCAGTATACTTACATGTTTGAAATCTACCAATAGCCACTTATCTACAAAGCTTTTGCACTCGGCGCCAGCTACTTCGTCAGGGGAATTTTATTTATAGGCAGACACCGAAATCCAAGCCACGGAATATCGCCACCACTTCGAAGATGTTTTTTTCCTAAAAAAAAGGCTGCTCCTCAGTCCTGAATTCATGATGACCTGAACACGTACATGGGTTTCAGACACATCAGCCAGATGTCTCATCTCATCATCAAGGGGGTTTATGTACCACAAAATTAAGGTACAAGCACCTATAACGGATAACTTAAGCATTTCAGCATGGTGTGGTTGTGGTTATGAAGAAGGAGGTATTTTTCCTTTGAAGAGAAATAAGGTTCAGGAAGAATGAGATTTTTTTTTAAAAAATTAAGCAAAATCGAAATTACTACAAATTTTTAAGTGCAAAAGTGGGTGAGACACACAACCAACATATAGCTTCACCAATAACGGACAACAACAAGAGTAGTGAAGGACAAAGCTTCCATTACTTACTTTTGCAGTCAGAGACGCATTCTATTGGAGGATGCATCCTGAATCTACTGTTCATCAATGTTCATCAATTATCCGCTACTGGTTTTCCATTGTTCTGTAAGCAAGAAGCCTAGTTATCGGTGATGGGGCAGTTATCCGGTATGGGTGCCTGTACCTTAATTTGAGGGTGGAATGGGATTGGAAACTCAGGATTAGGGAAATGCGTACTGCAATCATAGGGAATAATGTGATGTGTGTTTTCAGATTGAGACTAAATCTAGTAAATGAGAAACGACAAATAAATATAAAAAAAAACATTACACAGGAGCCGTTGAATTGAATGTAAACCCTAAACCTAAAGCTAGGTCCTTAATTCAAATGTTTGGCATTTTGGAAGGGACTGTAGAGTGGGTTCGAAATTGCTTGACTGTTGTTTCTTCAATGCAGAGAATGCAACGTTATCCAGACTGCTAGGCAAAATTCACCTGTCGTAGAACAGAGTCCACATTTAATCAGAATTAAAAAAATAAAAAAAATAAAAAAAAACCGGTCTCACGCATGCGATACGGAGCTAAAAAACTGGCCGGGATAAAATGATCAGGGCTACACTAATCTGAACATAAAGTGACTTAAGAGGAACCCAAATTGTATGAACTCCATACGTTGCAGCAGTGACACCTAAGCAGATTGAGGACAGAAAATTAAGGAAATAAATAAGGGATAGATGACTTACTTTGGGCAGGTGCAGCACCTTGTAGGATCGAGTGATCAGAATTCACAACACTCTCAGCAGAAGAGAAAGCATGATTAATTCTCTAATTGATCAAAACAAGCTCCATGCATAGAATAGTACCGCTGGAGCTCAACGCAGCAAAAATAATAAAGAAAAAAACAAGAATGGTATGACACTTAACAAGAGTGCCCATACTTCATGAAAAATCAAATGTGAAACCGACACTGCCGTTGGATCTGAGTTAACATATTTTAGTACATCTCAACTGCTGGTGTCATAAAGTTCTAAAACATAGGGACGAAATACAAGATTCAACGCCACATAATAGGATCTGTCTATTTCCCCCCATCAAGCGGTGCTTGGGGGGTGGGTCGGATGCCAGGGTCGGGGGTTGGGGAGGGGAGGGGCAAATCTCTGCCCCTATTATTTGCCTTGAGTGGGGGTCCTAGTGATCTCATGAGGACCTCCCTTGGGTAAATTGGGGCCTACGGCCCCAAATTTATAAAAAAAAAACCAAAAAAGGGCCCCATGACCCCAAAACGGGGAGGGGCAGCAAAATGGAACCCACCGAGCCTAGCAACCGAACCTGCGGTTGTGGTTCGGTAGCACCTCTTGATGGGGGGAAATAGAGAGACCCCACATAATGGTGTATCTAAAATACTCTAAAACTAGATGATGTTCAAATTCGAGAAGATTATTAACCTAGATAAAAGAGACATGCTTGAAAAATAATAAAGCACTTTTGAGAATATGGAGACTTACTCAACATAATGAGGATGTCGGTGCGTAGCTAGAAATAGCCTCCTACGGAATTGCTGTCTAATATCAGGGTTCATGGGCCATGCACAGCCTCATGGGGCAGCGGTGCAAGCGCAATCTTGCAAAGCAATATAGAAATAACAAAGGACTCTACCACAGCTAAACATCGTAAGGAACAAAATTAAAGAACTCGGGAAAGTCACTGTTTAGAAACAAAAACATCCAGAGTTTGCCTATCAGAATTAGCTAAGTAGTACACATTTTGACAAATGTTGAAAGTGAGCGCAACATTAGAGATTATACAATCGACATCAATCCATTGGGTGTCGGTGACGTCGTACTTGAATTTATTCCGGCCAGGACCTTTTGAGAACCAGTTAAACATAACTTGAACGGTAGGAGAAGTACTTACCTTCTTCCCTGTAGCCGTGGATCTATTCATTAGATCTATGGGGTTTCGTGCGGAACCCCAATTTGTGCCATAAGATCTCCTAATTTTTTGTACGCGGCCTATCCACCAAGAACCCGTGTCTGACCCGGTGGAAAGAGGAACTGGGAGCCTCTTCGTTGCAGCATCCTGTCTTGAGCGTTTTTGAGCAGCCCGACATGTGGAAGAAGTAGCATTCAAATCATCGAATTCGAAGTATACCCCACAATCCGTACCTAACCCGACTAGACACGTACTACTGGAACTAGTAGCAGAAAGATAGTCTTCTGCATTATTGAAGTACACCGAGTTCCAGATTTTGGAGAATCTATCCTTAGATAAAAATGGACTATCGTTGACTTCTATATTGTCTTACCCAAATACTCCACCACAGGGGACATTCTTATTGTCCCTTCACCTGGCAGCGCGTTTGTCTCCACATGCAATTCAGTTGAATTCAACAAGTCGCGAATTGCATGCCTGCATTAATCCTCGGCAACTTGAACATTATCTAACCCGTCGTCAGCCATTGCATCTTTTGACTCTTGAAAATCCGCTGCATGTTCTAAATCACAGGGTATTTCAGAGTCTCCAGTAAAAGTCTCTCTCATCACCTCGCCATCACCATCTTCTCCGGCAACAGTTCGGATAGGGGGACTATACGCCTAGTGCTTATCATCCGCGGCCTCCAAAGACCACGGCTCCAAGAACCATTTCTTTTCCCTTGCAACAATCGACGATGCCATATTCAGGATTCGTAGGGTAGCCTGTGCAGACTTAAAGCCCTCCTGCAGACATAGAATCATTTGTGCGTCTGTCTCAAGGCCGTAGTAGTCGCTTAAATTTGCAGCAGTCTAATCCTCTACCAAGGGGTGTAGCTTAGCCCAAATGTTATGCTGTTTATTGTGGACTCTATTGAACTTCAACCCGTTCCCGCCGTACTCAATTGCAGCTTGGTGGTTGACGGTGTTAGCACAACCTAGTAATTCATGGAAATTGTAGGATCTCGCCATTCCCTGCATTCCTCCCACTTTACTAACAAAAATCTCACAGGAATTGGACCCGGTTAGATAAAGTGGGGCAGGTAAGTCATTATGAAAATCACGGAAATACTTAACCAAAAGAACCACAAAGTGACATGATAGCTGAATGTCTATATAACATTGGTTACTCACAAAACACTCTTGAACTGAGAGGGTCTTAGTGTTACCTCCGACACTGTGATCGCCATGTTTGAACCAGAGTTTCTATAGTCTTAATAAAAAAAAAAACCTTGGCTGCCAACACAATTCAATCTCGGAGACTTAACGATACTGACAAAAAAATATCTACATAATCAGAAACAATCTGCAGGTACATCTGCGTCCTGAGGGCCCTCTCCTAATGCGCGTCCCTCTCCATCTGCAGTTTCCTCAGACTGTCCCTTACCTTTTGTGAGCAAAGCCGTTGTGCAGTGGCCCAATTCTGCCTGTCACTTCTCTGTACATCATCCAGCCTAAGACCGTGATCATCATTGCTAAACTTATTATAGACTTGCCCAATATGCTCAAGCAAACAAACATCCGCCCCCAACTGTAGACTCTTCACTGCGCTATCTAACTTATTAATAAGTTTCTTCCCATTGTGTACATAATCTTGATCATGTAATCCTACTACACGACCAGAGCTCAGAATCAGACCAGATAGAGACCACATGACCCAAGGTAGACTTTACCTGACCCCCACCCTGACGGTATAATCCCTGATCATGAGCTGCCGATGCCTGGAATTCCCATCCGACGCATGTCCAATTATGGGACCCACGGCCTCCTCACAATGCAAATGCCACAAATTGTCAATAGCAACCCACTGCTCCCTCACCCATGCAGAGTTAAAACAGTTGCATGTGACGTTCACGACAAGCACAAGGCAAGGCAATTTTTCATGCAAAGGGTTGACCATGATAACTCTGGCAAAGCTGCCAATCTTATTTAACCTAAACAATTCTACAATATTAGTGTAGCCAGCCTCTCCAACTCCGACCTTCGGCTTAAAATGTGAATCACATCGAAGGTTCTCTTAGGCACCACAGAACCCGACTAAGACATCAGAGCGTGACTCTTATGAGATCCGACTCTTGACTTTAGTTTCATCTTCGGCGAGTATAACTGGGACAGGCCCGAGAATACCGCGGACCCGCTTAGCTTCCCTGTAAATTTGGGCAACACAACTGAAGATCACACCGTGTTCTCCTGCCACAAACTGCACGCCTTTCTTGTTCTCTCGCTTTGTACTGGAATACGATGGAGCAGCAAAATTCGAAGAGAATAAGTCACACATGCGTCTTCCACCATATATTTTCATGGCTTGGGAAAATGATTTGGTGTTTTTTGAGTACCTAAAACCTTGTTTGTCACGGTTCAGATTTGTGGCGACATCCTTGAGGAAGTCCTACAATGTTGACTTCCTCTTGAACGCATTGGTTTCGTGTGCAGCGAGGATTGTGTTACAGAATGCTAACACATCTTTTCGATTGAAATTCTCCACCGCACTTAATTTGAGGCCCTTCGATGTCAGTTTCAACTGCGCTAGTTTAGCCTCCGACAACCAATGCGATGTCTTCTCCTCTTTGTATTTTCGGGCAAGGACTCTACTACGACCAGCGAGTTCTCTAATTGACAGGTAGTCGACCCTACGCCTTGGACACATATCACGCAAGCCTCTTCTAATAAGTGCATGGTTCTCTCGCAAGACTCTTTGCCGAAAGTCATTCTCCCTATGGATTTCATGGCATTCAGAACACGTGAAATTCAAGAAAGGTTCTCCTGTCATGCTAAGTCATTTACACTTGACGTGACGAAAACTCCCTTCGACTGTACACAGAACTCCCTGATACATGAACTTCGTAGAGGTTGCAGGCTCTGGAACCCACAACCTCCCCAGTTTTGGGTCATGCAACAACGACATATACTCGTAATGCAAATTTCCACACGAGATAGAAGGACCCCTAAATCCCCAGCACAGCAAAGTGAGGGGGCAGGAATACTCACCAGATTCGGAGGAGCCTAGCAAATTTTTATCAGACGCCCTAAACCAACTATGGAGGTCTTGCTGGTTTCGGATTGTTCGAGTCGAAGAAGACGGTCTGCCTCTCCGACCATTGTAAGTGGCGTTGGATGAGGTCCTCTCTTTAACTGATAACTCCCGCACGGCTTTACTGTGCTTCAAGCCGTGGATATGGTTCTCCAAGTTTGCCTTCAGATTCTTCCTCGCTGGACAGAGCTGGAAAATCTCCCCATCAACCTTGCAACGCACCTTGTACCAAGAGGATTTTAATGGAGTTGCATCTTCATTGCCAATCACCACAAAAGGACCTAATCCGCCATCCACGGAGTTGTTAACCTCCTCAAGAACCCATAGACCATCCTCGACCAAGCGCTCGTTGACAGCTGCGGTGAGAATAATCGACTTGCCTTTGGGAGCTTGAGACTGTAGATGGTTCGAATAATCCACACCCTTCCTTCGACCCCGGGACCTGATATGCAACGACAACTGCAGGTGACAGTTCTTAAAAATTGCAAACAAATTATGTATGGCCGACTTAGAGTGATCATCAGTAGAATTTCCAAAATCCTTCTTGCATTCTCCGCTGTGGAGCTTCACGACTCCAACGTCGTTCTGGTCATGGGATTTCAAGTGCCACAGATGATCGTCGAAGTCCATCTTCAAGAGTTCCTTTTGTAATTTCTCGACCTGGCTCTTGAACTTCTCCATTACATCGTCTAAAACCAGGGTCGACTTCAGATTCGCGGCTGAGTAGGAATCATTGCCAATCGGCAACGGTGCACATGGAGGACTTAGAGACGAGGTTGTCCGATCCGCAGGCGCATCCGAATGATCCGGGATTTTTGGCTCCTCAACGGGGGGGCAAAACCCTAACAATTCCTCGCCATCTCTGAAACCCTCCCCTTCTCTCCAGGACCCATCGTCTGTTCTCCTCCGCTTCGCGAGTCCTTCATCTCCGGCAGGTTCAATAGGAATGACGTATACCCTCTCTCCCATGGTGTTCATCCCCTCAAATGTTTGCTTGATTCTGCACTTCTCATCAACGTCCCAAAACTCAAACGGCCATTCCACGCAACCCGCGTCCTTGAGCTTCGCCCTCAAATCCCTACAAGAGTCATTCTCACGGCATACCAAGGGACTAATCAATATAGGGTTTGAAGATTCAGCCTCCAGAGAATACAACTTCCCCTTGGACAAAGACATTCTCTGCAGAAAATGCAAGTGGAAAACACAAAACCTAATCGATACAAAAACTAATCCACAAAACTGTAACAGTCAAGAGATTGGAAGCGAATTCCAAATTAGCGTGCTTCCCAGGTTGCTGTTGCTTTGCAACACGACGTAAGCATACAGAAACCCTAAAGTCCTTCAATATGGCACCATCTTGCTGGAGCCTAGTTCCAGAGCATCAAGAATCCGTTGCTATAAACTAGAAAACTTACTGCCAAGTATTGCCATGGAAAGCGGATCAGACACTCCTGCGCAAGACCACGTGAAACCCCTAAATTCTCCTGCCAAGATCTGAAGCGTCCATCCTAAATCCAACAGTCAAAACCCCTTTAATCCAAACCTTGTACTCTAGCCCCTTCTTTAAACACCGTAAACCCTTGTCTAAAATACTCTAAACCCTATCACATGTACTCATTTTGGATTCTAGTCAAGATTAATAAATATATGGCATACAACATTAGTATTAAAAAAATTCTAACATGAACCAAAAAAATACACCCTACATTACTTATAATTTTTTGTCCTATATTCTCTCAAGCCGTATAATAAAACAAACATTTTTACAATTTTTAGGCCAATGGAATAAAAAATATCGTATATTTGTTCTCTGCTAGTTTCTAACTCTTTTGCTTAGTGAATCCCCCGAGCTTTTTTGACAAGATTTTTGACTAGGTTGACATACCTAACTTTTTTTTCTTTGGTTTTTTGCATTATGGATTTTGGAGGTTTTGATGCATGTCAAAGAAGACTAAGTTAGCTAACTGTATTAAAAAAAATACACTCAAAAGTCAAGTGTAGCATGTTGAAAATAATGTTTTTATAAAGTTGAATACACAAGAATGCTAAATCTTATTTCTTTTCTAAAAAGTCTATTATTTAATAAAGTCCTAATCCAAACGGTCAAAGTAAAGATTGATGTCCATCCTTTTATTAAAAAAAAAAGAAAAAACCTAAAATAATACTTTTTCTATCTTTAATGAAGGAAAGAAGAAGTTCTTTTAGTACACTACCCGAAACGGTGAGAAAACTTTGATATTTTGTGGAGTGAACATTATGCACTCAAAGTTGTTTTTTTTTTTTTTTTTTTGTAAACTTCAAAGATGACATCATGTAGTATTTATAGAAATATTTTTAGAGGTAATTGGTGTCTTTAGCATGGCTTCCCAAATTGCCCATCGAACAATTTTTTCCACTTTGTGTACCATAAGTATTTTATTAAATGTCCAATTGAAAAAAAATAGTTTCCCTCAAAGTTCTTGATATGGCCTACATTCACAAAAAAATTCAAAAAATCCCGGCTTAAATTGAAGTCACAAGTACATGCCCGAATTCTAAAAAAGCCCATTCTCGGACTATTGTCCTTTAGGGGTTAAATCCTTGCAAGAGTTGGTCTTGGATAAACTAATCACTAGTTCAAAACCTGGCTCTCCGGAGTGGGGTGACATCCCTCTTTGCTAGGCCCCCTGAAAATGCTCCGAGGGTAGACTCATGGGGGACTTTGAAATTGGATATCTTTGTATGATGTGCTCCAAAGAGTTGATCGGCTACAGAAACCTTCAAATTTTACCTTGTGCTTTCTGTGCTGGCAGCGTTGCGTTCATCTTTTGTCGATTTAACTAAGATATTTTATCCACAATGCTTAGACTAGGTAAGTAAGAGTGCAGTAATTTGTCATATTTGCTGCCACGTCAAGATTTGCTCTTTGCCGACTACTGAACTGGCGTGAAGTGCTCCAAGTAGGATTCCTATTACTTTTGTACAGCATGTTGCTGGAGCATGCTGCTGACCTTTTCCGGACAGTTAATAAGCTTTGTGGAGAAAAAAAAATGATTACAGCTCCTACACATACATGGATCCATAATGTGTTTTTAGGCACAATGCGACAAATAAATCCAAGTGACCTTGTAATTGCAGTACATTCAGCCTATTACAAAGCATTATGAACTTATGAAAACCGCACATTGGAAAAAATATGTGTTGGAAAGCCGTTCTGAAAAACTAACTTAGAAATCTATATCCTGTTACATATTATAGCCCAAAAGAGTACAAACAACAATTTGCTCTCATCCTAAGTAAGCTATGAGAAATAATATTAATTAAAGTAAAATTTATTTACAGCAAAAGGTAATTATAGTATATCTTTAAACTCTCTCATGCACCCTTAAAAGCGACGCTTTTGTTTTTCCTTTTGAAAGGAGTCTGACTTCAAAGTTAGATAGAGTTTGGGAAAAATTATTAAAATATGAGAGATTAGGATCAATAATGACTTGTATATACATCTAATGACTTATTCTTTTTAGTTTAATAAACAACAAAATAACTAATGACTATAAATCTTATTTTAAAATTAATGGATCATCTGAATTAATTTAATTATATAAGTACATATAGAACCAAAATTAAAAGACCCACACCACAATTCTCAATAATAAGAACATAAAAAATTATTACTACAATTTATATAATAGACATCAACAACATCCATTTTCTTTTAATTTTAATTCACATGATCGTCATTGATTTTCAAATTTTCTTATACATATGAGTTATCCTTAAAGTCACCTTGTGTTTTAAAAAGATACCATGAGTTATGCGTTATTGCATAATTTTTTTTACTTCAGATAATTCGGAGGTATGGAAGAACTTGGTGGTCTCACTAAATTCGGTGTGTAAGAGCTTGGTGGTCTCTAAACTCAAGGAAAACTAGTTTTGCCGTCTTTCCATCCTTCAAAACTAGTTTCCCTTGAGTTTAGAGACCACCAAGCTCTTACACACCAAATTTAGTGAGACCACCAAGTTCTTCCATACCTCCCAACTATTTGAAGTAAAAAAAATTATACAATAAAGTAAAACCCATGGTATCTAAGTCAAATACCGGATGCCTTTACAAATAACTCAATGGTCTTTAAAATATTTCTTCTTTGCGTGGAAACAAACATTTTCAAATAAATAATTTTTAAAATATGAAACTGCATCTCTATCTACCTTGTAATAATAATACAAACACATCATGTGATGAAGGAATTTTGGACTCATCTGAAGTTCCAAAACCACATGATTTCATCATGCTCCAAATTTGACATAACTATCAACCACTATACACTATAATATATAAATCTTAGGTCAAAGTCTTGTAAGGTAACAAAAACCAAGATGAGTATGAGGAAAGCCACACAAAAAAAATATTCTATTTTGAGTTAGATTATTTGTCCTCTATAAATAGTCAATTTAATACAATGAACATAAATATATGGTCTATACTCAAGTACTTTATTGATACAATTATAAGTGTTGCTACCTTGAGAAAAACCTACACAATGCATTGTACTTTATGTAATTTCAAGAAATCTATACAGTGCATTGTACTTTATATTAGCAGATCACATACATTCTTTTTGAGTGATGATGACACTAGTAGAAAGGCCGTCCAAGTACACCAAAAGAGAGCACTGAAATTTCATATTGGTGTTCATTTTTTTTTAGTACAGGACTGTGATTGGCTCAATCCGCATTTCGGTGTTCTCAGTGAGTGAGAATTGCTGGGGTGAATCTATTTTCCGGCCCTGTCATGGGTCTTATTTGATCGACCAATGGCGTGAATGATCAGAAGAAGGGGGAGTGGGGTCCCGTTTTTCGGCCGGGCCCCGCATCTTGCGAGAGATATGACTGCGTTGTTCACGGTGAAAACAAAGAAATCAGACTTACTCGAAATACGAATTTCTACCTTCATCCCAGGCAGCTGGATTACTGTGCAAGTGGGGGAGAATAACGCTGTGAAAATCGACTGCCGGGGAGGTGAAGTCATTTTACTGAGCTGACCTCTAAGACCGTACCCGCCAGGAGGGTTCTAAATCGGGTATCAACCCCCACTCACTTCCGCAACTGCACTTCGCGATACATATGGGTTAAGTGTCACGTTCAAAACCAGCATGTGCACTTCAACGTGGAGTTTAAGTAGACTGTAAAATTCCATTGTCCTCTGCTGAAATCTTATGGTATTCAGTAATAAGTTCGTATGGAGAACGACTTCAGATGTAGTCCTCTTCATTTGCACCGAAAGTGGAGAAAAAAAAACAATCCGATGAGTTCTCGGTTGAGTCCAAACTGCTGTCTAATCGACAATGGTCCACTACTGGATTGGTGCTACTTAAGTGCTATACACATAAACGACTGATATTTCTACATCTAATTGAAGTTCACAAGCTCATTCCCTCAAAGTACTTAACTCAAACAAGAATCCCTGATATGGCTTCCATTACCCATTGTGTGATGACAATCTATACCGAATTACTGCCAAAGATCGTCTTGTCCCGTCCATGAGTCTATCTATGTCGACCGTAACAACGTGATGATAACCCGGCATTCTCACAAAGTTGAAAGAACGATACCGAGTGCCTGTAGCTCCTTCAATGACGTATCGATTTTGCGATTTTTTTCCTTCAACAACGCCTCCTCTGCAATCAGTTCAGATTTGAGCTTCTCCACTCGTTCTCGTTGGCGTCTCAGCTTGAATTCCCACCGTTCGAGTCGACTGTATGCCGAGGCCTTATTCGAAGCCCAGGAATCCACCAGGTCCTCCCCAACTTTGCTTAAAGCTTTCGCGGTAGAGTACTGCGGTGTACGCGAAAGTCGGTTGAGGTTGCGCTTAGACTGGTTCATAACATCAAGTGCTCGTTTGTGTCCTGCAGCTGCCCTAGAGTGACTCCCGGATTTCTCTGCCACCTTCGGCTCAAGGAATTTCAGGCGCTCTCTCTCTTCGTTGACGCTATGGCGGAGCATCTTCACGGGTTTGCAGACATCGTACCCGGCCATGATGAGTCGCACGCGCTCGTTCTCCATAGTGCAGTGAATGCTCGTATGTAGCGCCATCAAAGCGGACGTTGCCTGCATGTCCAGAATCAGTGGGCCATGGTCGGAGGCGTTGCCCTTACCACTGCCTTCGCCGACATTAAACTGCGTCTTGGTATTAGGGACTGGATTCTCTGCAGTGATGGGGTTGCGGCTGTGGACAGGAGCAGAGAATCGAGTTGCTGCCGCAGGAGTCTTCCCTTTCACGTTCACGTGCCCCACATGTTCATCGTCCTCAGCTGTAAGATCCGTTACTGGTACGCCATTACTATTCAATACGCTGGCGACATCAGCGGCCTTCGACATGTGTTTCTGAATTAAACCAACGTTATTACGGGGAAGGTTAACCATTGCAATTACAAACCATTATTTAACCTAACAGTGACGAAACAACACGAACTTCATATGAAGAGAATAAAATTTGGGAAGCAACGACTTAGAACTCCACAGGGAAATACGGGATAACAAGAGAAGCCATAGAATGAAAATTCGTAGAGGAGTTAACTTACATGCAGTTCGGGGCGAGGCATGACAACGGTGAGAGGCGGCAAGGGAGTTCTCAATTCCATGAATTCGGGAAGTACTCTCGGAACTTTAATGTTTGCTTGATGAGGGTGTGTCATTCGACACGCGAATTCTGCCCAATTTACTTCTACTCCAAGCGCCTCCACCAGTAACGCACGCGCAAAATGAAAAGGGAGCACACCCGAGGCCGGCCATGGCTTCTGGAGAACTCTTGGAAACAGGGAACGAACATATGCCTCGTACGAGGGGTGACCATGATCATGGAAACGGAAACCAGAGGAGCTGCGGGGGCCCCAAAATTCGGCCATTGCAACGCGATTCGGCATGTTCTCGTTCGGAGTCACAGTCGGTGTCACCCCCGAGTTGTGGAGGCGCATGAATGTGACAAACCAAGGAACGGAAGATACATAAAGCTCCAGCCCATCCTCGGGTTCGAAGGACTGCGACATCACGTTCCAGAAGATAAGACGATCAGAGAGAGGAAATGCCGGACGGTCCACCGAATGGGAGCTACTGGAGTAAGAAGGAGTTAAACACGAATTGAGTGAGCAAACTAGAGGGACCTCCGCAGCACCTGACAGATTCCAGAAGCAAAGGAACAGACCAAATGAGGAGGGGAAACGAGAGAGAGGACGATAATAACAAGGAGAGGGAGGACGGATACCTAAAAGGAGAGAGATGACGATAATAACAATGAGTGATTAGTAGTGATGTGGACAGACCTTGGCGCTTTGCTGGAGATGGGATGTCAACTCAATGGCAAAACAAATCCGATCAGATTCAGGCGCAGGATTTTGGATACGGGCCATCATTGATCAGTGCTGCACTAAGAGGTCCCATCTGAAGGAAACGTAAGTTACGAAAAACGTGATTAGTGACTACATGGTTAATTCGGGGGAACATAATTCCATGCAAGTTCGAAGTATTTATCAGTGAGGTGCGGATTAGGAGTTTCAATACCTTGACCCCCGGGTAGCCATTTTCGCACGCCTTGAGAAACGCAAACGCACTGAACCGGCCAACGAGGATACTCCCGGCATGCTTCTTGGTCAGAATCTCCCGCAGACGACGCACGCAGTGGATGTAACCTCCGCAAGCCGCCAGCACAAGCGCATGTCCCACAGCTTGCGGGTCGACGGTGCCTTCGACGACAAGCGACGCCGCTTTGAGCGTCGAATTTGGCATAATCCACCATGATATTGCCTAGATTACTGTCACCTGGTTTTGAGTTTCGTGTGCAATAAAAGTGCAGAAGCTCAGAAGTAGGTCCTTCATGGAACTGAGACAACTCGCTCACCAACTTGTTATCGTCTCTGGAGATCCGAATTGCAGGACTCATTTCGTCATCAGCGAAGTCGCTATCGCTTTCACTTCCTGCCAGGAACAAAATACACATGTATAATTACACCACATGCTTGCTATCAAGGTATCCCTCCAAAGTATGACCTAATGTGGGCTTCTCGCACTTCAGATTTCTTTTTGCTGTTAATTAAGACTGTATGGTGTACCTTGCGTCTCGCTGTCAGCGTCGTATTGTATGTGTGTTCTAGGCACCTCTTCAATTTTCTGCTACTCCTTTTGTAGTCTGTGCCATGTACTTCGAAGCTTGTATAGGACATGGAGGTTTAGCCACAGCACTGGGTATGTCCCACTGTAAATCATCAACCGTTTCTTTGGTATCTTCGACCTGCATTGCAACTGCAACGAACGCTCAAACCAGGTATTTTTTTATCTAATCAAAAGGGGCTCCTATGCTGATCAGAAAGATTGGAAAAACACAATCACTTGCTACAATTTGAATGAATGTGATTAAGTGAAGATGATGGGAACAGGCACCTTTGATTGCATGTCTAATGAGTGACTTCCTGGCAGCGAAGTTACAATGTCCATGAGCTCCGCACCCATCTCCACCCACCTGCAGTCACCTCTTCATCCGCTTCATCCACCCTGCAGGTACCACCAAACCTCTCCACATTCAACCCCCAACACCATCTCAACCAAACGGACTCCAAACTACGATACCTGACTGCCTAGTACACGGATCACCAATCCACCAGAGATTCACTATGCAATGAACTCTGCATTACTATGGAACACTGTCGTGCACTTCTGAAGGTTTGTCATCGAAGTTAGAAACCGTACATGGTCAATTCTAGCGGTTCAATCTGCTTTGAGCCTGGAAACGATTCAGAAGAAGCATACTGAGTGTGGATACTTACAGGCTTTGAAAAATCATTCCACGTACTGTATCTCGACCTCGTCGACAAATTGAGTGTCATCGTAGTGTGCCTCGTCGTCAGCAGGTTCCTCTCTTTGAACATGAGCTGCAAATCGCTCAAACGGGACTTCCTCGACTTCAGCATTATGATGTTGTGCCCTCGAAGAACCGGCAGCTGAGGCATTACCAGAACGCGTGCTAAGAGTGGGCTGGGTGAAACCGGGTGCACTGAAGACATGGATTTCACGCTCACCCTGCATGCGTTTACTACGGAGGTCATGTCGTAAGACTACCCTCCATGTAGGGTCTGCAGAGTCAGTAACAAAAAATACTTGTGAAATGCACCTTGGAAATACATATGGATTATGTTTCTCGGGGAGTTCTCTGCAATGATATTGAACCAGCCAAAAACCATATGGATCCTTTCGTACGACACGCCTACCCTGGTCCCGCGTCTTAATCCAAGATCCCTCCATGAGCACGCAGGTAACTGCTCCATATGTCACTAACAAAATATTTCTGAGTATCCCCACGTCAATTTCAGTGCACAGAGCCGAAGGTGGAATTGCTGCGATCCCACTATCAAATGCTACTGAGGTAGGCCCTGTCTCATTGTTACAAGAGAAGTGGCAGCCATAAGCCCACATTGCGTTAAACGCCAAAGCATACTGGGATGGTGGACAGTGCATTGCCTCTAATTCTGCAGAAATTGGAAACTCAGCTTCCTTTAAAGAACGCACGTGCGCATTAAGCCACACTGCAAAACGAGGAAAGGGGTCTGCAAGCTCCTGCGGGTACTGAATTTGAGCTGCCCGGTGACGACGGTGAGCATTTGCAAATGTCTGGCGTCGCATCTTGTATTCTTGCTTCTGTCGAGTCCATTCCCTGAAGACATCACAAAGAAGGGAGATATTGGATATAACTACAAATGTGTCTGTAGTTGGAATTTCAGATGTAATCAAAAAGGGGACATTCAAGCTAATAAGAACAGAAGGGTACTTACCCCAGTAATTCTTCTGTGTGAACAGAGTGCTTTAGGATATAGTCGTGTATTTGATCTATTTCGTTTTTCCTCAGCAGTTTCGATCTAGGCTTTCCAAGCAAACATTCCCCGGAATCTCTCAATTCCTCTTCTGCATCCCATACCCTACTCTTTGTGTGCTTATAAAGTTCAAAGTATTCTGTGCAAAAGCCAAGGCTCTCATCTATCATATAGCCCGTGGCCATTCCGGCCTCGGGTTTTGACTTGTCCCTCACATATTTCGTTAGCACTCCTAAATACCTCTCCACAGAATAGCACCACCTAGCATGAACGGGACCGCAAATTTCTATCTCATCAACCAAGTGTATAACGAGGTGGGTCATTATATCAAAAAAACGTGGATGGAAATGTATCTCAAGAAGACATAGGACCTCAGCTGCACACGTTCGCAATGGCTGGATCTCAGAGGTGCGAATGACTTTGGCACAAATTCTCTGAAATAAATTGCCCAAACGGATAATTGTCTCCCGGACACCCCTACTGAGGCTATTTCGAACGGCTGCGGGGAGTATCTGCTGGATAAGTATGTGATGGTTGTGGCTCTTTAGACCAAGTAATCTTTTTTCACCAATATGCTTGGTTAGGGTAGAGCTAAAACCTGAAGGAACCTGGGTACCTGATACGCGTGACAAGAAGTCTGCTTTTTCCGATTCAGAGAACGTGTAGGGCGCTCTAGGTTTGATGTAATTCCCGGATGTTCCAAGTCGCAGATGCAGGGAGTGCATTCTCCCAGCCTGAGCCATGTCGCGCCGCGTCTCCAAGGTATCCTTGTCCCCAAAAAGATGACGCAGCAAATTATCGGAAACGTTCCTCTCAATATGCATTATGTCTAGGGTGTTACGAATGGGCAGTTCCTGTATGTCACACAATTCAGCGCAGCATTTAAAAAAATGGCAAATATGTAAATTTCAACATGGTGAAACCATTACAGAAGAGCAACTTCACGAATTGATTGTAATCTTAGAAATCAGTTACAGACAATCGACCTTGTCAGGACAGTAGGGAAAAGTAAAACGATTAAGGCATGCGGGCTCGACTAAACCCATGTGAGGGAAGAATCCGAGAAGGGTTACAATACTCAATACTGATAATAATCAACCTGACCTCCGTCATCCACACTGTATATAGTGATGCGCTTTTTTTGACTATCACTTAGGAGGTTCACTAGCTAAAGCAATACCGGGACAATTCAATGGACTCAGTGACACAGTAGGAAATCGGATGCTCTGATTTGTAATGTAAGACATATCATGACTTAAAACTGACTATCTGTAACGTAACTGCACTCAGTGGACAACCCCTAGCATACGAACCGTTCCGTCATGCAATCGACCATATCCGAATTTCCTATCTGCGAGGGAAACATATATTTAAAAACTTAGGAACGAAAGACTACCTTAACTCACTGGATGCCCTCGCTATGAACGAAAACATTTTGCACAGTATGGTTACTTGCGAATGCAACATCCAACTGATGGCACTTGAAATAATATCGAGAGCCCGGCATTTATACAAACTTACTAACAATGACGGGTGCATGGTCTGCAGCCTCAACGTCAGAATTCATGGCACTATGTGAATAAATGGAGAGCAAAACCTACACGATTAGTCGTTTTCAGTGCCAAGCACTCTACAATTCAGTGTCTAACAAGGAGAGAATGGAAAAAATTACACAAGAATATAACTCACAAATCTGCTACAAAACGGACACTTTGAACGCATATACTAAACAACAAAAACGGAATTAAATAATAATCATGGGGCCGACGCATAGCTTGACAGGCTAGGACAGAACTGAAAACGTAGAAGCGAAATCTGAATACCATGGATAACGATTAGCATGTACATAAATATAATGGGATCAAGAGACGTCTAAGTCTTCATTTCTCTGCCGAACCTGTCGATCACGAGTATGTGGGTGAAAGAAGCAATCGCGGAATAGTGGACTAACCAGGGATTTCCATCTAAATCTGAATCAACGGCATACTCTTTGGAAATCTTGCCATTTTTTGCAAACCACTACGCACGGATTTCTAAATCAACTCCCACTGGCCTAACGTGAAGGGTATTAAAAAACAAACAAACGTGGAA
Source organism: Ceratodon purpureus (assembly GCA_014871385.1). NCBI lineage: Eukaryota > Viridiplantae > Streptophyta > Bryopsida > Pseudoditrichales > Ditrichaceae > Ceratodon > Ceratodon purpureus. The sequence goes on from CM026426.1 coordinate 78,660,344, forward strand.
TGATACCGATTGCATAATAAGGTTTGACGAGGGCACATACCTTCCAGTAAGGTAAGCTGAAAAGGGCACATACCCTCTTGATTCCGGACTGCCGGGCTGGATCAGACGCCGCTGGAGTCGCACCGAGTTCCACCCAAGACTCTCTGAGTCGTCCCCAGTGCAATATCTGATCAGCGGTCATTTTCCCAGGAGGTCCTCTGTTTTCCGGCACACCTTCAAACTCAGCCCTCCGGCTCCTCCATGATTGGCAGGTAGGAATCGGCGATGGTGGTTATCATAGACATTTTTTTTCAAGGACAAAGATCGCCTGGACACTGTATTTAATCCACAAACTGGACAACCCTTATAGCCTTTTGTGACACAGCCTGCCACTACCCCGTACGCGGGGAAGTCATGGATGGTCCACATAAGGATGGCCTTCATGTTAAACATTCTACTTCCCTGATACATTGAAGCATCAGCTGTCGGTACACCGGTATTCCACAGAATTTGCAGCTCCTCAAGTAACGGCTGCAAGTACACATCAAAATTATCGCCGGTCACTGACCTCTTCCCCGGGATGATTAGACTTAGCATTATAAAATGCTTTTTTGTGGTCATCCAGGGCGGGAGGTTATAATTCATAATTAGAACAGGCCAAGTACTCCATGTACTACGTTTGATCGAGAAAGGATTAACGCCATCAGTTGCCAAACCTAATCTCAAATTTCTAGGCTCAAATGCAAACTCTTGCTGATACTTCCAATCTATAAACTTCCATTGGTAAGAATCCACTGCTCCCCTCATCACCCCATCATCACTAACGTGTCTTGAATGCCATGTCATGAAACTAGCTTGAAGTGGTGTGCTATACATCCTTTGCAAGCGAGGTATGAGTGGAAAATGTCGTAGCACCTTTATCGGAACTCTTGATTTCCCAACCTGCTTGTATCTATCAGCTCCACACTTTGGGCATCTAACAAGGTCTTTAAACTCTTCCCCCCTGAATAGAACACACGTTGATGGACTAGGGCAGCAGTGTATAGTGTCGTATGCAAGTCCAAGCTGTTTAAGAACTTTAGATGCCTGGTATTCGTTCTGTGGCAAAGAGTTTATAGTAGGCAACATACTCTTCGATAATATAGAAAAGATTTCATTGACCAAGGTATTGGATGCACCGTGGGTACGCAGGCAGTTGAGTAAGAGTAGAGTACCTCCCAATTGAGTTAGCCCTGAACCCGCAAACAAGGGGGTACGTGCTGATTCCTCTAACAACTCCTGCGCTGTGGGTCGAACAGACTCCATTGCCGGAAGATCGTCATCTGCCATCGCCTCTTCTTCGGCTACGACATCTGGTTCATCATGCAATTCCCGGTCCATGGCAGCCTCATCACCCCGCCTATCCTGATTATCAGATGCACCGCCCCCCACTCCCATGTTTTCACCATCTGCGTCGTCCTGCACGTCTATCCCATCTCTGACATCGAAGGCATTACCGACCAAGTCATCATATAAATTGAAGGTATGTTGTACGAGCCCTTCCATATCGGCACCGTCGTCCAAGCTCCGAGCAGCATCCCTACCATACCCTCCTCCTCTTGCTCCGAATTCCTGGACAATATCGGCATCCCACTCTCCATCGGACTCATCTTGTTCGAAACCCTAACGGACAGAGAAGAGAGCAAACTAGGATCAAAATTATTGCGAGGCCCTCGATTGCACTTACACCCAGCAAATAATTTGAGTACATAAAACGACTAATGGAGCAGAGATTGGAAATCGGGGTCACTCACCTCTGTGCTTCCTCTCCGCCATGGGTGTCTCCCGTACAGCTTGAGATGCTCCCTCACGACGGCTCTGAACCTAATGGAAAAATTCTCGCCCATGCAGATATTGCAGGGGCATACCCTCTTCGTTACTCCCTGCCTTTGAGCGACGATCTCTTCTCGCATGCTGAGTTTTAAGTCTCTCGCTTCCCTGCGTCTGCTTTCGCGAAGAGGCAACCTTGGCACGGACGCCATGGCTCATAAACCTTCACCTATGCTTGTGCACTCACGCTTCACTCAACCAGGAGAACGCATTCATATCAAGAATGGGTTCGTTAATGTTCTCAGGATAGTAACAGAATTTGCCAATGTACAATATTTCATCCACACGTGTCAACGACGGAAAGTCAGTTATGGAGTCCGCAAGTAGACCGGAATGCAACACTTCTTTGTTTTTATTTCTCTTGGAATTCCAGTAGACGATGTCCACAATAACAAACAACCCCCTAGTGATTCCGGTCGACGGAACTGCGAAGTGGTACATCGTACTTGTTCGTAACGTCACTTAGGATCACGCTAGCACTATCACATTGAAAACTGCCCAGAACCTAAGACCCTAGTCTGGCTCATTTTGCTACCCCACTTTCTCTCCTGATGCAATGGATCGACAATCACCGAGAACCGATGCGCCATATATCATGAGAATCGTCTCTATCAGCTCTGTGCAGACGCAATCAGGTAAGTTCGCTCTGGAACACATTGCATGGACAAGCAACAAAGTGACCGCTACTTCCATGCAAGTCGCCCATTGACGCGAGAAGTCTTCGTCGACGTCTATTGGATGTTTGAGTGGCTGGATGTGGACGCATGCTGGGTACTTTACATTCTCACTTCTCCTCGGTGAATACGTTTCTGCTCGTTCGAGTTCAGGCAAACCGACTAACTCCTGCCTCCACACAACTGGCTCCTCTAGAGGCGGTATACCTTCCATCTCCAACCAATCACGATCCCAGCTCCATCTCAGAGAATTGCTCGATACAACTCCGCCGTCGACACTCGCGCATGCTGAATGCGTTAGAATATGTGAGATCACATCTTGTACGGAATCAGGAAGGGGCTCCAAGTTATTCGGCATCATCTGGTCGATCCAACCCGTCGTAGGCACTTCAACTACTCTTAAATCCTCGTCAGAATCTACGTCGCAGAATTGCAAATTCAGGGACTGTCTTGGAAGCGATGTCATGAAATCTGCTACGTCGATGGGTGTGCGAAATAGATCTCTCAAACGAGAGCTGAAGGGGACGTGTCGAAGAACCCTTTCTGGAGTAGTCTGAGTAGAACCTCCCCCCTCTGAGTTTTGGAGATTTTCCGGACCCACTAACTCGTCGACCAACCCATCTGATCCCTCCTGTGACGGCATATCCTCGAGCGGCTGTACTTCAACGTCTCTGGAAGTAGAACGATTATCCCCATCAGTCGACGGATCCGCAACAACTCTTAACCCCTCTGCTACATCCAGGATTCCAGCATTCGAATTCTGCATGACATCAGATGACTCAATATCATTCAGAACCCTCCCCCACTCACCGAAATTCCAGATACTCACAATATTACCCTCATCATCCAACGTGCATAGACCAACACGGAGCATCGTCTGCGGACTCATTGGCTCCATCGAAAAACCGTGCACCAACCTACACGCTACGACTACTCCAAAGCAAGACGACGAATTGCGATGTCGGAGCTCCATGAAGTAGGCTGCGTAGCGCCGTTCCCTAAGTTCCCACAACCAGCGCCGTCAGACTGTGGAAGGAGATCCTTTGTCGCTCCAACACGACTAGATCATGTCCTTGTTAATTCAGGCGATTTAGGATACTTTGCCAAAGTTTTCGACACTTGACTCAGCGGTGGTTCTTACAAATAGACCGGATCGCCCACAGCCAAAGTCAGGTCGACAGACATTTCATTCCAGTTTAGTAGACTAACCACTTTCCAGAGTGCGTCCATTGCCCACACTTTGTAGCAATCTATTTTCACACCCCTACTAACATATTGGTTATGGAGGTCGCGGCCGCTGCTGAAACCCTAATGGGCACCGCAACTCTGAGATCAAGGGGACAGTCAGACGACCTAGATCCATGGCCTTCGTCTTCGTCCTCGACTGGTAGCTGCTCTTCCCCGGATTCAAGAGGTACGTCTCCTCCTTCCTATAGCGAAACGCTGAAGTTCTACAGTCTGATGGCGTTTCCCGCAAGAATGTCGAATTGCCCCGTCGTTGAGGGCCAGCGTCTGTCTGAATCAACCCGGAACGAGGTACTTCGCTACTTATCTTCCCTCCATAAATTATTTCTCCATAAATAATAGACGATGATGGAACAATATTTTTATGCACGCAGCGTCTTCACTTACGCAGTGATATGTAGCCAGAGCTCTAGTAAAACACTTCAACATACGACCTACTCGTACATGAACTCTGCATTACTATGGAACACTGTCGTGCACTTCTGTTTGCCGTACTCTCTTCTTTTCGGTGTCCACGGTAATCACATTGCGTCACCCTAGCTCAAATTCAATTGTATCAGCTAACTAGATTATCTCCCGTCCTGACAGCGGACACCGTTTTCATTTGACCAGACTCCAGGAGCTGCAGGTCCACCAACTCAGCCACTGCATTCGACAATATTCTACGGAGGGAATGCCAAACAGGTTGGATGCAGCGCGACCGATGTACCCTGCCATGTTCGGTACGATACCAGCTCAAGGGCCATGGCTTGATGGGAGTCGTCTTCAATCGTCCTCGTTAAACATGGACCATGTCCGAGATGGAAGAGCAGCGACTTTGAGCTAGCACACAACAAACTTTGTATCTGACGATGGACCACAACCTAGTACATCTCAGGACATCTTCACCACACAGGTAACAGCGGTACCTGACTTGCCGCAAGAGGAGAACAGACGGAGAACCTTGTTGCGGGAGGTTCAACGCCCCTATCTCAAAGAAATGGCAGCCGCGCATGCAGAAAACAGAGATCCACATATACAGATCCCAGTTTGTTCATCAGGTACTGTACTCGGACTCAAGAGCCCATGGCATAGGGCTGCACGTTTGTGTGCTAGACAAACATTAAATTTCAAAGTTAGAAGCTATAAGTCTAAACGAGAATATTGGAATTCACAAGTAGATTTGATTGCTCAAAAACTAGCTCAAATGTTTACGTACACTTGGCCCCTTGACATAGCATATCTTAGCAAATTTTTAAAAAATAGTTTAAAAAACGATAGGAAGCTGTGGAAAAAACATTTTATCAAAACAAAGGGCTTGAGACACCCCCGATGTCCGGTAGAGGCTTTCATGGAGTGGAAGAAATATTGGTTGAGTGCAGCAGGGAGGGAGGAATCACTTCTGATGTCAGAAATGAGAAAAGGAAAAAGAAAAGCAATGTACCTGGATGCAGACCACGGCAGCCCATCAGCTCCACCGATGCCACCATCTGCAAACAGAGTAAGCCATTGTCGATTTTCACCTGAAATGACGGTGACGATTATACCTCTTGTCCCGAGTAACAGTTTAATTTCTACATATAGCATTATCCAGCTCTGAATTCACGAACTCTGCAGATTCTCCATCCACGGGTCATGTTGTATTCAGTTTGGAAATCCTCTCAATGTAGTTGCTGATCATGTTGTCTGATGCAGGTACGAAGCTTCAGCTCTGGTCGTGACCACATTGAAAACATACAGACCCCTTCAACTTTTTTCTCAGAATCAAATAATAGTCTGTCTACCGAATTCCAGAACAGCAACCCAACGACGGGCGCGAACAATGTCGGAACCCAAGCCTCTGCCCAAGGGCCACGTGGTGAAGAGCAGACTCCGAGCTTTCCCCGGGTAATTAGTGAGCTCCTTCCTTCTAAGTTCAGTCATGTTTCTTGAAAGAACATGCTCATGTAGGTTTTAATTGAGCACGTATGTAGGGAGTTAGTGTTTAAAGCAAGAGACCAGTAGCGCTAACCGCGATCCTGGTGATATGTTTCTTTTTGCAGCGCCCTACAACACCTCCTTACGTGATTCGGGAAGCTACAAGAATAAACGCACTCGAGTGCACGGTGCAGAGGATTGCAACAGACCTACGCAGCAGCAAGGACCAGCTAACAGAAGTGAAAGAACTGTTGTTACGTTTAATAAATCCGCAGCAGTCCAATCCACCGTCGACGTCAACTGCAGCGCCCACCTCAATCCGTGTATGTGCCGGAGATGACCACGGCACTTTGTTACCTCCTAGTGGAAGCCCAGAAGTGGTGATATCTCCGGAGGTGGCAGTCGTTTCGTTGTGTCCACTTCCACCGAGAGAGTTATGCAGTTCTGAGAAGGATGGTGCAGGAGCGCGCGGTCCTCCAATTCCAGTGAACGTGACACTTGGGGGCGGCGCTGAGTCGCCATCTCCATCATGGGCCTCTAGTGAAACCATACCTGTCACTCCGAATTCATTTCTGCAAAAGTTTACTAACAGCATGCCTATTGGTGCTGCAGTGTCGACAGAAGTGTCAGCGTCGATCCGCACATCTGCTGGAGAGCACTCTCCCCACACCAGCATTGACAACCGAGGTCAGCAGAAGGTTGCCGATCGAAGTGCACCGGCAAAGAGCTCTGTGGATATCATTCCACGACCACGTTCTCCTACTCATAGTCATGATGGAGTGAATACCCGGCAAATGACCACCGCCCTTGAATCTGAAGCACCGGTGAGAGTACCCCGCCCTCGCTTTGATTACGGACTTCTGCCCAGAATAACTGATGGTGCACTGGCTGCAAATTGCTTATGCTTCGTATTACATCCCGACACCGGCACTACGATTGTCGCAGAAGGACGAACAGGTGGTAGCTGGAAGAGTCCTTCTCAGAGATATGGAAATCTGTGCGGAGAAGGAAAGCAAATGGTACAATTACATAAGATCAACGTGCCAAACCTGCGACTTGTTTTCATAGAGGATCGGCAGCCATTCACTGTTATGGAACATGCCCTAGTGAAATCGTCGGGGAGCAGTGTCTACGTGAAGTGGCAATCGCGTATGCTTATCAAAAAGCCGAAAGCTGTGACCACGAAGAAGGCGGTTTGATTGCGCATACAAGCCAAGTGATGACTTAAAGATCATATTGTAGATTAGAGCAGCCCTCTTCAGGAAGGGCATTACTTATCTTCGTATGAATACTTCGATGTTTACTCATCTATGCAATAAAAGTGCAGATTCTGCATTTGGAATTAGTGATTTATTCCCTGTGTAGACCGCTTGTTATTATGGTCGAAGAGCCATGCTGCATGCGTTTTAGTCTGGTCTACAACATCCTGCGGGGAGCATATATAGAAATGAATAATCTAAACCGACAATGCGGCTATGCTGCAGAAAATCAGAATCGTACTACCGACAGTAACGCACCCAGTCCCGTTTCCACGTCATATATACCCGGATGGATTGGTTATTGATATCCAGCTCTACAAAGTCACGCAAATATCAGTCCTGGGATGGATAAGGGTATAGATATCTAATAAACCGGATAACAGGTTTGGGCCGGATACTACTCAATGACGTCGGATACCAATTACGGGCCTCAATGGTAGAGAAAGGGTATCTGGCGGCGGGTATATAACTAATCCGGTTCGGTTACGATGTCAGAGGTCCTCAACGTCGCCGCACCGGGTATTTGAATTCCCCCCAGGTGAAACCGATTCACCAGATGCACGTAAATTGATGAACGTACAGAGGCGACCTTCATCCTCTGGATCTGTCATCCGTGGATTTACTACGATGAGCAGTCCTTCCAAATTACCCTCGCAAAAAGGCAGCGTGACTCTCGTGAGCATTGCCAGGAATACCCAAAACTTCGTGGGGACCACTTTCGTGAACTTCATTTCCGATGACCTGATTTTGGCAAGTGTCAGTGCCGGTTTACACCGAACAGTGTTTCATGAACACCAAAAGGAAATTCCAGATTTGGCTCAAATTTCGGTGACCATTCAGGTGTTCTTGGCATGCATTCCCACTAGTGATGAAGTAATGCAAATATTCTTTGGTAAAAACATTTATTCAAAAGTATATATTATTAATATTCTTTAATTCCTATAGCTCCTTGTGGACCAAAAGGATCAGCAATAGTAAAATATTAATTATTCATATTATATTCATTTATTTATTTTCTCAAAATTTATTTTTCGTCAAATATAAAATTATAAGGGGAATTTTTCTTTCATCAATGTGAACGTAATTAAATTGGAACCCCTTGCCATCGAGACATGGGCAAGGGATATTTCTTTGGGAAATAGAATAACAACATATCAATTACATACACTTGAGATACAAAGAGTGTTTATCATTATAATAACTAAGAATAAAGAAAGCTTATCTAGCTAGACTTAATTTCTCATGAGTATAGATATGATTTTTAAAAGCAATGTATATAATATAAAAATCCTTTTGGAAACTTCAGCTAAAATTCTCAATATTTGAGCCATGTTATAATCCAAACTATTTGACAACTTAACCTACACAATTAAATATAGAATATTTTCATATATACTATTATATTTTAAATCAAGGAATATCAAAGTTAACATTGAAGTTTCTTTCGCTACAACCTCCTTACAAATGAATCGAGTAAAGGGATATATCACACGTCATGACCTTAACGTAGATTGAACTTACGACTACCATTGCCCTCTTTCATCAACAATACAAGTCTACTCTAAGCCTTACTATCACATTATGTTGATGTTGGTCTAATCAGGTTAAGGCTAGATTGCTCTAAAATTTGGTTAAAAATGGCGCCAACGCCATGTGACCTGTTGCATCTGAATTGTCCATTTGTGAGTATTCCATAATGCAATTTGAACGTTGGCTAAAAATTATAGATAATTTAGATAGGATATTCAATTGCAATTCTTGTTTGCTTGATCTGCCACCATGAATGCACAGTTGATGAGTGAATCATGATTGATGTCATCTACAAATTTTCAGGATAGCAGCGTCTAGATAATACTCAAAGTATACTCAACTCTCAGTTCAACATCAAAAATCCCTTTCCAGAAGGTGATATGATGGACTTGGGGCAAGTGCATCTACTGAGACTAGACATCTGAAGAAAACTGTGATTCTAAACATATACTTTATTAAATAGTTTAGCATGTACCCTACAAATTTCTCAAGTATTTTCCACGAATTTGAGAATTTATTTACTCTAAGATCTTGAGTTGCTACACTAGATGTACCTCCATTTGTGTGTACAGGTCTCCAAAACTTGACAATATTGTCTACTTCATTTCTGCTTAACGTTGCCTGGTGTGATCGCTCATTGTTGAGTGGCAACCCAAGCACCCTATTGTATACATGATACATATGCTTGCAACTTATAAAGAAATGACCTGGCTTGCTGTCTCAAACGCTGTTGACGAATAACTCACAAGTGCATTCTGGATACCCACTGATGGTTATCACATAGTTTACAATTTTAGGGTAGGTTGTAGAAATAGTGCAAAATAGAAACCTATAAATTGAGTTGTTTATTTCATGATCTAGAATTTGTACTTGTGCTGCCATACGTAATTTGATCTACCGCCTTATTAACCCAACTTTGGTGAAGGATCTTCTATTGATACGGTTCCCAACACGGCGGGGGGCCTTCCCACTCAATCTACTGGGTATTAGTATGGTGGATACTTGATATGATCACGAGGCAATTAGCAATCGATCATAAATACATCAATAAAGCGAAAACCTACATTGCCTAGTCCAGAAACTTCCACTACACTCAGGTTTGTTCCAATTTCAACCGGCCATACCTTTGGGAGTTTTGGCGGCTTTCCGCCTCACATGTGGCGAACATGGTTGGAGGCTACACAACTCTGGGTTGAGGTTGGACAAAATTAGTAGACTTGAAAACATTTTTCGAATTGAATCTCTGAGATTCCATAAAAAGAAAGGGCTGTAGTACTCTGCTTTGGAGTCAATTTAACATTGCGTCCATATGTTTGTCATCTGCCATTCCCATCAATGTATGTTGAGCACTTTGGGTTCTCCCTAGGTAAGCTTCTGCGGATGGCCCATTCTTTATGGTCCGTCTCAACTTCCACCACAGGCCCAATAAAAAATTGTGAACCTGGTGTTAATTGAGTTTCGCACAATCAAATCTGCGGATCACCTTGCTCAAATCCAACCTGCGCAAATCCGTTTCTAGTGCCCATGTGCCCTCCGCTAAAGGAAAATTGGGATTCATTCAACACACCCGAATTCATCGCTGTAATGTTCATTCAATTGATAGGTATGCCGCTGCCAGGATATGACAAGGATGTCTCCCTATGAGATGGCGCTAGCGCCATTCGATGTATTGATGTGAGGCTGTGGCATACATTGTGCCCGAAGCCATGGCTAGTGTTGTTATTAAGTCAGCTACAAATAGAGGCTGTTGGTGTCCATACTCTTGGTCTACAAATTGAGCTATATTCTTTCTACTGCGAGGATATGTCGCAGGATGGCCATTCTTTGGTTGATCCTTTAGCGGCTTCCGAATTATTTGGCTATCCTTGTCTAGTCCATGGGGGGAAGCACAATAAAGTGGACCAAAAAAGTGCTTATCTTTTCACCAATTTCAGCCCCTTCCGTAAACACTAGAGAAAGTGGGATCTACGTTATGTCGATGCATGATTAAGTTTGGGATACGAATAGTAGACTTGATGGACTTCAACTTCCCAAAGTTGCGGGAGAAGACATTGAGTTTACCATGGAAAATGGAGACGTCTAACTCGGACAAAGTGAACTGACTCATTTGGAAAAGTGAACATAACTGTTTAGGGTTTTATCCAAAATCACTTTTAATTTCGCGGGGCCCTCCGTATGTTTAAGAGGTATTCTAAAATAGTCAATTCATATACTCATTGATTGATTTAGGGTTCCAAAAGTATCGCAAGGATGCTTTTTAAGAGGGTCTTTTCCGCGATACTTTCTGTCACTTTTTTTTCACCGAACATTGTTTTTTAAATTTGAAAAAACATCATCTAAAGACAATAGAGGGCCCCAAATGAAGAAATCAAGACTTTGGAAAAGTTAATTTTCATGATTTTGAACTAGTGGTCAAATTTAGTTTCAATTGAGGATGTTCTGTTTATAAAGATGTGCGTAAGATACCTTCTGACACCTTAGAAAGTGACTAAAATGCTCAAAAACTACACCAAAATGCTCAAAATCGGCTTTGAGCCTTTAAAAACAGCACACTTCATATTCACTTGTTAGCGGTCACATTTTGCACTTTGTGGTCCACTTTATTGTGCTCTCCCCCCCATGAGATCTTGCCGATTGCCGCCTACCATATTTGGCTCCAATTCGTACATTCTGTGTCTTATCATACTATCCTTCAAGCCCTGCCCCTCTAGAGTGAAACTTTGTTCCTTGCACGGCTCTTATTGCCCTTGCCACTTGCTCTGGATAGTGGGACCTTGCTGCAGCCCTTATCAAAAGGTCAGCCTTTGTAGGTCTTGAGCTTTTTATTTGTGCTCTTGATGCTGCCAAGCAGAATTGTTGTTGCAATAGGGACCATATCATGTCCTTGGCGCACACGGTATATAGATCCATTTTAGCTTTTAACCCATTTGCTGAAGTGGCCCACATAGAATTATGAACATTTATGCAGAGGTAAGTTTGAGGTATAAGTCCTTCTGATTTAAGATTGAGATCCAACTCATTCCCATCGTGATATGCAAACAAAGTTCTTCTGGCCATCCACCATGTCTTCCACACAAACATGAATCGTAAATTGCAATCTAAAAGTGCGCCAAAAGTGAGCCACCAATCTTCTAACTCGTTCGCTATGATTTGGAACTCCTCATTGGTTGATTACGCTGCCCATCTTTTGCACATCTGGACATGATGGGCTCGGTATTTGTCCAATATCCACTTGTTTGTGTGATCGCAAATGCTCGGTTCAAAATGAAAGTAGCAAGTCCTTAGAATGGAATTCTCCGGATTTCTTACATCTTCATCTTCTTTGTCCGGGTTTCCATCAAAGCCTTCAACTAACCAGTAAGTTGTCCTCACCGCAATGTAGTTGGCTGGTGCAAAATCAGCCATGAATCCATTTTGGCTTCGACAATCCCCTTTACTGAACTACATAGTTGAGAAGCTTCTAGAACTTTATCTGTTTCTTCATGTTCTCAAGCTTCATTTCACAGACTGCTATTGCAAGCAATTGTTGGAAATTATGATCATAAACATGTGCGGCTATCGTCGTCCAATGATGGACGCGCTTCATGCAATCAAACATAATAAATGCATCCTTTAGCTCACCCACAATCATGCGCCTTACTAAATGGACGCCACTACCAATACCTACCGTTGACATTTTGAATAAGAACTTGATGCCTTCATTGGATTGGCCAGGAAAGAGGCTCTGCACAATGAAAGCGTACCTTGAGTATTGTTTTGAGGCAAAAATGTACCTTTCCTGGTTGGCTCTATATGCTATCACCACTTGCTTTACTCTACCCTTGTTGTAGTGCGGTGGAGTCGTCTCAAGTAACCGCACAAGGTCATCCTCGATCAACATCTCTCCTTCCTCAACAGAAGTGCTTTGTATAACAAAATCAAAGAAGTTCTTGTGGGCACACCGGAAATTGACCCAACCAGGGGCCGCCATTACCAAAGCCTAGTCATTAAGGAACTGGTGAATGGTCTCAGTCATATTGACATAGACCACTCTACTTTGTCATGGAGGCGGCGAATGATTATGAGTTCCCAAATTCACAATAGCCCTTGTTAAATCATTTGACTCGCGGTTGACTGCCCACAAAACATCACTGCATGGCTGAACGCACATTGGAGTCCAACGACAAAAGAAGCATCTCTTGTCACCATCCACGGGCTTGGTTCGCGATACCGGCTTAGTGTGACATCATCCCTCCCAAAATTGTGTATTTGGTCCATCGTTTAGATCTACAAAAAGGCAATCTTTGTTTTGGCACACAAGCGAGTCAACGTAGTACGACTTCCGCACACAAAGCCCGGCGTCTGTATGGAAATTAAACTTGTAGCTATTCGATTTTCCCTTAGGGTGGCGATCAAAGGATATATGCGTAGATACGGTATCATCCTTTGATACTGGTGGTATTTCAAATATATGGTTTCCATTGTACTCGCGTGGTAAATACTTGCACTTTGTCTACGAAAACTTCGCCAATGGAAATGATGCAAATTTGATAGTATAGCCCTTGCTAGGCACATCCATGCGGGTAGAGTTGATGGAGAAGATACTTGGGAATGGAGAGTCCTTGTCTTCAGCGACTATAGCTTGTGGCCAGGATGGAGTGATAGGTGATGATGTTGACTATGTTGATCCATCAAACTTAGACATCTCCTGTACTATGCCAAGAGTATCTGCTCCTTTAATGATCGCATCGACGCAATGCAGAGTTGATGCAGCCTCAAGGTCCTATCCCTCGCAAGGAACACTAAACTGACTATCAAAGGATGAGTCATCTAGTTCTATCACGTTCCTTTCTTGATCAATGTGATATGGCTCTAACAGTATCTGGGAATGAATTGGGGAACTAGATTTGATTGGATCTCCATACAGAATCAATGTACCTTCTTCAGTAGTGGGCAATGTAAAAATTGCTTTGCCGACGATCTCCTTAGGCCAATAGTGTCTAGATAGTGCTACACGAGTATTAAACCTTTTAATGTAAATAATTCCCTTTGCTAAAATGAAGGACATGACAATTTCCGTCTCACGGATAACGACACGGTCACTTTAACAAGGATAAACGTAGTGCGATTCTTTACCGGCTACTACTACCTTCAATACCCTAGGCGCGTAGTTTAAGAAATCCGATACAATGTTTTCAGGATAGAGGCGATGAGGAAAGTCCATAAGATAATTTGGAGTTGGAGCATTATGAGTTTCAAAACATGTAATGCATATTTTGATGTGTATTCTCAACGGATTCCAGGCATTACTTTTAGGTTGTTAGAATCAAAGGTAATGATTAAATGGTCATCAATTAATACAATCTGGAGGTGCCTTCAGCTTACGGTCTCTCGAGGATTAGAATAAGGTATTAGTGACTGTCACGGTATTAGTGACTGTTGCATTTGTATGCAACAATGGTTCTTACTAGCAATTGGACTGGATGAGAAGTTTGGTGGCAAACGGAAGTATGAGTCTAGCTAGCACTGCTCGGACTTTTCAAGAGCATGTATAAATAGGAAACACGAGGTTTATGCGTATCCACCAAATCCGTTATGCCCATCAGTCCTACGCTCGTAACAATGAATTAGGTTTTGGGCTCATTTGAGATCTACTTCTCCTTCAAGGCATTCACAATGCCAAGTAGCACAAGCTTGAAAAGGTCGCATAAGCACAGTGGGGGGCCTTTGTTCGATGACATTTTCACTCATTCTGAATCGCAAGAGCCGGGAAAGATGGGACGAGGGAGAGGGAGGCAGTGCATCGACTCGGATGACGGTGGTCGCAAGAAGAAGAGGGCCAAGCGAGACGCTTTGACACGAGGTAGGGAATCTCTTAATCTTGTGCTTGCGTTGTAGATCAAAGAAAACATAATGTATGTTTTGTTGTTTTGGGTTTGCAAAGATTGTAATGTTGAGGTTTATGTGAAATGGCCATGGCTCTGCATATACCAATTGGGATTTGGCGCTGGCGCCACACGTATTTGTGCAGACAAAAAAGCTTGTGATCTGTCATTCTTTTGAGTGGATTTGGATTAGATGTGATAAAAAGCAAGGATTCTTACAAAAGTGAGTATTCAGAATGGCAATTACTTGTTGCGTGCGTTTTTATCAAAAAGGTCGTGGATGCTAATCATACTTGGACCTCTGCTCTAGATTACCGGTCTAAGTTTTATTCGAATTTGTATTATGGACCGGTCTTTTGTGTCTTGTGCTCGGGTCCATTGACTTTATCGCGTTGGATGTGAGGTCTGGTATGGTCTGGCTAATATTAAGAAGGAAGTGATGATTACAATTAGTTTGATACACTTAACTCTCCGTACTGAATCAATGAAAGATATGGTGTAGACTCCATAAGTTCTTTGTAGGTCGCATCATTGGTTGTCATTTCAAGTTAGCAACTTAGAGACTTATGATTTGATATCAGTAGTTTCATTACCACTGTCATCTGTTCTTTCGTTCGTGGCTCATCCTATGCAGCCTTTTTCTTCTCAGTGACCTTAACTTGTGTTTAAGGGCATTGGCGCCACCAGTTAAATGATTGAGTTACATTGTAATGATTCCTCAATTCAGAATGCCTTCAGTGTAGATTTTATTAACCAATTTCATAGGAAGCCTAGGTACACCTAGAAAAGGTGTTTAGAGAAGATGCGGTTGCCGTGGTCATAATTTTGATTGCGAGGTTTATTTAAAACTTATCAGTGACTATTTTTGATTCAAAATGTTGACTCGTTTTGATTTCCAAATGTAAGCGCTTGTAGTTGGTGCAATTTTGGAGTTTAAGGTAAGTTAACCTTCTTTCCCAAGCTCAAGAGTCCCTAGATTGACTCAGTGTTTTGAGAAGAGTAGATGATGCTGTGGTTGATAGATGTTCATAGTTTATTTGGAAGTCATTTGTGACAATATTCGATCTTGAATTTTGCACCTTTTGGCTTCTGAAGATGGTGCTAATACGAAACTACCCTAATTTTAATTGTATGGCGCTGACGCCACTTGTCTTGATTTCTATAATGGATGTCCTCTCGTTGTTTCTTTGCAATTTTACACATATCATGAGCTGGTGATGGATTATACATCCCACCTCGCGCCGGCGCCAACACTTGAAGGTATACACTCCAGCTGGTGACTTTCTGGACTTTGATTAGAACGATGGATTATACACATCATTATCGATTCTATTTTTTACGACACTCCATGGCAAATGTGATGTCAAAGATGTTACTGATTATTTGGTTTGAAGCTAATGTTATATTGGCTTCATGACTTATAGCGGCTCGCATTTTCAACCGATGTCGATTCGGATTAGAGTGAGATCAAACCATCCAATGATGACAACCCATTAGAGGAAGCCATTGAGCGAGGTGTTGTTCCTAACTCCAATGTGAGCTCATTTGAACAATTTCAGGAGCAGCTCTTTGGCCACCTCAATATCAACAATCACTTGCAGCGACGAAAGCTAATGCTATTGTGTCTCAAAATCCTACTATGTAGACTGAGGCCAACATTGTGCGTTTGTCAAGCATACGAAGGCAATATCCAAACACTTTACGATGGCTTCCATGTTGGAAACTATGGTACTAACTTTTGGGTGACGTGTTGTGGCAATCTTGGGGAGTTATCTTTGGAGGGATGCGATGATGCTGAAAATTGGTCATCTATTTCAACGGAGTTTGATGTTGAGCTTAGAAAGCTCTGTGAAAAGGATACTGAGAATAAAGAGTTATATGAGCATATGATTTGGCAATACGTCAACGCTTGGGATGCCAACCACATGGCAATAGCATGGATGCGGTACATGCTATCAAGGTAAAATAATGGTGACAATATAAAAGATAAAAATGGTGACCCTATCAAGGTAAACTGCTTCATTCTGAATGATTGCGACGAAGACCGAGGGTGGATCTCGAATTTTATGCAAGATATGAATGAGTACAACTCTTTCCTTTCTTGCATTGTATATTGGTTTTATATGTTGATATTGTTAAGTCTATTTCCTTTACATGGTTCGAATCGGATCACATCTTGTTAATTAAAATGCTAGCCTACGTTGTTCCTGCCGTTTATGTCATCTCAGTATTTTGACTAGGTCTTGTATATTTAGAAGCACATCAGTCCAGCGCTCGTTGAGTCCAAATATTCGTATAGCTGCTTAGTGCATTATATTGATATGGGCTTCTTAATTAACTCTAGTTCATTCTACTTGACTGAATCTAGAAATACATATTTCTCTCTATAATAACAGAAAGTCTTCTGAAATTTTTGTGGTATTAGGGTTTTAAAAGCTACTTGTATTCACAATCCAATATGCGGTGCCTCACCTCTCACAAGTTCTTCACGTTCGAAATACGACTGGATTAATAAATTGTGAAAACTTTGATAAACGGTACTAATGACAATCGACAAGCGCTTGAATGTCGCATTAAGCTAATTTTTGAATTGTTTGTCAATTACTTACTTTTATTCGGCGAGTTTCTATATTTGCAGTGGTTTAGCAAACATAGTAGTGAAGAAGGAGTTGGCCCATACCCTATTTAAAGTCATGCAAATTGCAAAACAAGACCCAAGCAAGTACATGGTTTGTTTTACCGAAAGCAAATTTATGCGGATCCACGACGTTTGCAAGGGGCGCTCCTACAACATGACTTGCAATGTCATTAGTGAAGTGTACCTCAAGGTATTGTGCATGATCACATAAACACTTTGTATAATAAATAGATGGTAGTCTTCACTTCTTGACTTTACATGAACATTTTGAACTAATTGTGTCAATTGACATAGCGTGAGATCAGCATGGCTAAACGTGAGGCTGTCCAAAGGTCAAAAGATGAAAAGAGGGTCCTCTATGCTTTGGCCATTGAGGAGGCATAACAGTTGGGAGCCGTGAAGATATGGAAAGAGAAAATCAACTATATGAAGAAAATCTTCCGATTGTGCAATCCGAAGTATCATCCTCACTTAGCAAATGAACTTGACATGCACACGCGTTTGTCTGAAGAGAACTTCTAGAAGAGCCTCATGACTATTGAAAATCTTGGTATACTAGTTGGAGTGCGCGGAATCGACATCCATAGAGTTCTGAAGTTGTGGAATACAAGTAGCGTCGAGAAGTCAAAGTATAGATTTCATGACGGAGATTTCACTCCGGCGTCTTACCAAAAATAGCAGAAGTACAGAGCTCTGTGGCAACAAGTACATTATTATATTATTTCACCCCAAATCTAAGGCAACTGATATACATGGAATGGCTAGGCCATCTAAATAGATAAGGTTGTCAAAGATTCAGGATGCATATGAGAAATTAAATTACATGTATTCCCTTAATTGTGAACACTTCGGCAATTAATTTCTGATGCTCGTAGTGAATTCTTTGTGCCTTGCAGATGATTCAAGGGCCTCGGATATATTCAATAATATAGTAGGCAAGTCGAAGTTGAAGAAGGGAATAGGTTTTTTGAAGAATCCTGATGGTCGTGACTTGCTAGAGGGGTATTTTGACAACATCATGATTCACGGGTTTGACAATTTCTTTACGAGATTTTCATACTAGATGGGGGCCCCTTACGACATAAGAGATTGGACGGAGCAGCTCACATATGATTTGAGAGAGAAAGTTGTGCGCAGATGCGTAATGAGATATGTACGATGGCTCTCTGAGAAAGGGGAAGTATAGGAGGAGTCTGGAAATTTAGAAGTCTTCCCCATTTTCGTGGACTGGCTTCAACAAACTGAGGACGACGCTTTCCTTCAAGATCACATAGATAGGTTTGACCCTCCATACCTAAAGGGACAAGGATGGTATATCAAAAATATACCGGGGGAAACTCAATTCATAGACTTTGCTAACTAGAATCTCCATGTACAAGCCATAGGCGAATACTAACGCGTCAGAGATGCGACCCTTGCTCAGAAGGCTGTTGTACTCCAAAAGACAATGGCAAACCTCATGACCAGAGAGTCTGATCCAAATGGCGTTGCAAACATGGTAGAGCAAATCTCTCCCATTCCTTTGTCTACCCTCACTATAATGCAGATATTATAATGTGTGCAAATTAATGGTAAGAAGCTATGACAACATAAGAGGGTGGCTAGTTGAAATTGTGTCAACTTGATCATCTATGGCACTCCAGACAACAACATCGTCTCTGACTTAAGATAGGGAGGGGTGGAGGGGTTGGTATCCAGTTGGAAGATGGTGAAGAAGTCAACATCCGCGGCAATTTTTCATATTGCGAATGCTCTCTTGTCAAACTACGGATTTCTCCTGCTATTTGTCTTGGCTGAAGAGCAGCCTGATCTATTGGCCTGCCCAAAGGCTGTGGAATGGGATTGTACGAGGAATTTTTACCTTGTCAATTATAGGCCTTTCCATCACACTTGGTTAAAATGTTTGTGCATTGCATTAGTGCCTTACGTATTTAATTTGTGAATTAATTAGCCGCTAATGGTTTGATTTGATCGTGGTCTTTCAGACACAAATGTTTAAGGCAAAGTTCTTAAGACGCAAATCTACGAGTTAGTCGTATTTTTTTTCAACAAAATAGGAAGCAAGGTCATGAATTGGCATTCTGAACAATCGAATGTTCTAGAGAACGTTGGTACAATCGCAAATCTACTAAGGTGTGAAGAGAGTATGTCATATGGAGGGTCAAAGAAGAAGTCCCTAGCGTTTATGAAATTCATGATCAAAATTTGTATTGGAAAGATAAGAGATGTTCTAGACTTGACTACAGATGTAGGTACGTCATGATTATCTCACCTGAATCATAATAAATGATGAAGCTTGGGTCGATTGAGGCAAGCGGCCAATCTGAGCATAAATGTCAGATGTTTCCTTGGAAATTGTCTATGATTCTAATCTACACTCTATGCGATGCAGGATCCTCTGTCCAAGCCTGCAAACTCAATGGACAAAATATCCTAGTGTTAGAGAGGACAAAGTAGTATTTCAAACTCACATCAAAGATGACGCTGTGGTGCCAAAAGTGGATATTGCACATGAAGACAACCGGTTTTTGAGCCTCCAAGAACACCTGGATCTGCTTCAGAATCCTAATTCGCAAGCCAGAGCTGCTGCTAGTGGAAAGCCCTACGCCAACCCATTACCTAGGACGTGATCCATGTGCGTAATTCTAGATCTATAAACAATGCCCCCGTACATGCTGGATAGGGGCCTTCTCATGTCGAAGATAATTGAATGTTTCGAGAACTTGTGATTCTAATGACTTACAATATTATAGATGTGAGGGAATTCTACTACTAGTTTCCTTGCATACTTGTTTCCTTGCACTTTACTCCACCCACCATGTTCTCTTACAGTTCACTACACCTACCATAGAGGTTTGCTTGTTGACTCTCTGAACTCAAGAACATCCCTACTCTACCATGTTGCCATCGCTCAATACATATGCTCAAACCTTGCTTATTTCATTCAGGACTTGCGAGACTTTGGCACTATCCAAGGATCCAAATTCATGTTCCCAAATACGCGATATCGATAGGTCAGACCTTTCCAATGGTGTGACTAGTAACGGACTCATGTCGGCCGCACTGTCAAGGCCACTTAGTTCTAAAGCGAAGTCAAATGACTTGTTGGACTTTGAATGGCATAGGCAGCCATAGTTTGCAATTTTATCAGGAGCACAGACGTCAAAAAATTGCAAGTTAAGGATGACACGACTACATTTGAAAAAAATGCTATCAATAGCGAGCATTACGCTCAAAGATTCAACTAGATGCCATGAATGATCCAATCAATACAAACATACAATTGAGCCATCATGCACAAGCTTGGCAAAAAACTATTTCAATCATGAAGAAGATGGTCAGTGGGAGCGTAAGTCATACCAGCACATCCTTGATTGAACTCTGCTTCAACACCTCTCCACTGTCCAGCACCTTTATGACATTGAGTGCAAGGCCACCTCCTCGATGCCTTGCTTTGCCTGCACCGAGTGGCTTCCATCGAAGACTAGTAAGGAGAGTAATACGCTCTGATGAGGGAAGTCCTCAAAGTACAATGGAAATGAACTAAGGTAAAAGTATTGGATTGTTTATTTATATTAGCGCCTTCATTCCTTCATGTATTGTACCGCTGTTCTTTGCGCGGAAAACCTGACTTGCCTCTTTATTTTGCATGGGAGCGGCGGAAGCGCCATTTTCAAATGCATGTTTTATTTCAGTTAAGATTGGTGTCAATACTCAATAATGAGGCAGGTAGCCAGTCTGGCTGCTGTTAGTCACTCTGAAATTATTGCAACAAGTATTGCATCAAAAATGGAATATAATATCAGATCATGACCTCGGAGTTGTTCATTTCTTGTTTAATTTGAATATGTCACATATGTTGAGCCCATTAATAATGCGCACAGTCGAGGTTCATAGTAGCAATCGTCATACTGTCCTTCTTCATTTTTTGCTGCAGATCAGTGTTTCGTTGGGCTAGCATCCTTTGATCTAGTTCTGTGTTGAACTCTTAGTTGCAACTTTGTCTCCTTAGTGTCACTAAAATGGTTTTTTGCTTGGTTCTAAGGACTTGATTGGTCTCAAATTTGTGATATTTCTTGTGCTTTCCAAATGCTAAAGACGTCTAGTTCTTGTGTATTCCTAGGAGGAGAGCACAATAAAGTGAACCACAAAGTGCAACAAGTGATCTCTAGGAAGTGAATATGAAGTGTGCTAGTTTTTAAAGCTCAAATCTGATTTTGAGCACTTAGGTGTAGTTTTTGAGCTTTTGGTATCTTACACACATCTACATAAGAAAAACATCTTCAATTGAAACTTAATTTGACCACTAGTTCTAAAGAATGAAAATGAACTTATTCAAAATCTTAATTTCTTCATTTGGTGCTCTCTATTGTCTTTAGAGGATGTTTTTTTCAATTTAAAAATTAATGTTTGGTGAAAAAGAACTCACAAAAAGTACCGCTGAAGTGACCCTCTTCAAAAATATCCTTGCGGTACTTTTGGAACCCTAAACCAATTAATATGTATGTGAATTGACTATTTTAAAATACCTTTTATACATACAGAGGGCACCACTTCATCAAAAGTGATTTTTTGATAGTTTTTGATTCTTTTCTAGCCACTTTTTCAAATGAAGGCATTTACTTTGCTTGAATTTAAAGCTTTCATACAATAACTTTAAAGTGTCTAATTTGCATGAAACTTTTCCAAGTTGTAGAAAGACAAGTTGAGAATATACACTAGCAAGAAAAATGGACTTCAATAACATCTTTTCATCACTTTTGTGCATTTTTTGCAAAAGGGCTGAAACTAACAAATAGCTAAGCACTTTTTTGGTCCACTTTCTTGTGCTTCTCCCCCCTACTCAATGATGATTCTAGTTCCCACCACCAAGAAGCCGAGAAGTAGATGCCTTGTTTGTTGGTAAAGCGTTGCAATGGACGGAGCTTGGTGGTGTAGCACAAATCCAATCAGACCACTGTGACAGTGGCAACTCGGACTTTGAAACTAATGCACACTCGATTTTTGCTTAGTCCGTCACAATTGTCCAGTGGTTTCAAGCTCTTTCCATAGGTCGATTATTCATCTGCTCTTGCTAATTTTTCCACATTCGAATTCATGTTCCGAGTATTACTTTCCATGGTCATCAATCATTGACGAGATCAATGTCGAGTCTTTTTTTTATCATTCCAATTTTATTCTTATCAAGGGTGCATGTGTTGGTCCTATTCAGGACCGTGTTAGACTTTTATCGCGCCACAGGCTGGACACTTTTCTTCTAAGGCAAGTTCTAAGAAAAGGTCGTATGTGAGCTGAGAGCGGAGAGCAGAGACCGGAATCAAAGAGCGGAAAATGGGAATTTTCAGGGGTAGTCTAGGGTGATTGACCATCTAACACCATGGAATCAACGGTCATTTTTTTAAACATGTAGGTGAAGATATCATCCTAAATATAGGTATTATTGGGATATTTAAATTACTAAAGTGTCTCACGTGTGCAGATATCCTCCCCTTCTTGTACAGAATTTAGGGCTGACGTCATCTTGTCATCATGGTAAATTGATTCTATGCACATCTGCTCTGAAATTAGAATATTATAGTTTTGCAATAGTCTAGTAACAATGTGAGACCAAACAAGAAAAACAAATAAAGTTGTACACGTCCATTAATCGATAAATAAAACTTGTACATAATCTAGAGCCCACAATTGGAGCACAATAAAGACAAAGCAATTCTCTCATATCAAGCTACACCAAAGCTAAGCCAAGCAGATTCTAGAAGATCCTTGAATAGGAGTTAGCTTGATGAAGGGCGGCTTCCAAGTGTACTTGCAAAATTTGGTGACCAGTCGAAAAAACGCCACGCCCGATTTATAGTTCCAGATTGTGGTGGAGTCCTTGGAGTACACTTTTTTCTCATTCAAAACCTAACAATATCCTTCCACCTTGGTCTCAATCTCCAAAATGCATTCGATGAACCGCATGTCCTCAAAAAAGCTCTTCATCTCCACCTCCGTCTCTAGCCGGGCCATCTCCACCAACTACATAACTAAAACTGTAAGAGAAGGAGAAGAGAGAGGAGTGAGCAAGAGGAGATAGAAGAGAGGAGAGAAGAGAGAAGAGGAGAGAAGGGGAGGGATAGGAGTGTGAGGAGAGGGGAAGAAGGGATGCCTTTATAAAGGGTACCCCTCTCGCCCAAGGTTAAAGAAGAAATGGGGGCGTCGCAAAGGCGTCCCCATTTGGAAAAGGGCCGGGTGGCCCCCAAGCTTTAAGGAGTCGCCCATTGTGCCCTTTCATAAGGATTCTCAATACCAAAAGCCCCTCTAGAAGGGGCTCTTGGTATCGAGGGTCCCTTGCATGCATAGGGCCCTCGGTACAGAGAGCCCAAGTTTATGGGGTTCTCGGTGCCGAGAGCCCTTAGGAAGTGGCCGCCGCCTTGCGATGCTGCAGTCTATTAAGAGGACGGCCAACCCTAAGGAAGGCGACTGCCCCCTCTCCTCCTTTGACGGTTGGAAATGCGGCACTCTCCCAACCCGGGGGAGGCCTCCTTAGGGTTGGGAGGGCGCCGCGTCCTAGCCCTAGGAGAAGGAGGCGGCCTCGAAGGCTTGGTGGGGCCCATAATAGGGGTCCCACTCCTCCTCTCAAATCATAGTCCTCTCCCTGTTTCTTCTCTCCTCTCCTTTTCGCCCCCTCTCTGTTCTCCTCTTCTCC
Organism: Ceratodon purpureus; assembly: GCA_014871385.1. Lineage (NCBI taxonomy): Eukaryota > Viridiplantae > Streptophyta > Bryopsida > Pseudoditrichales > Ditrichaceae > Ceratodon > Ceratodon purpureus. The sequence continues at coordinate 78,683,986 of CM026426.1, forward strand.
TTCCCTCCTCTCTCCTCTCCTTTTTGCCCCCTCGCTGTTCTCCTCCTCTCCTTCCCTCCTCTCCTTCTTCTCTCTTATCTTCTTCTCTCCTTCTATCTTCTCCCTCCTCCTCTCTTGAGGAAGATGGTTTGCAAGATGGCAAAGGTGGCTACCAAGGGGCAGAGGTCGAAGACTATTGGGAGGAAGAGGGGAAGTAGAGGAAGCACTTCTATAGCGCCCAAGGTGGAGGTGCCAAAGATGGAGGAGCCGAAGGGGGAGGTGCCGAAGGTAGAGGTGCCTAAGGTAAAGGTGCCCATGGTGAAGGTGCCCAAGGAGGACAACATGGTGGAGGTGCCTAAGAAAGAGGGCATTTTTTTTGGTGGATAATGGGTGCCATTAGGATGAAGGGGAGATACCTTCACTCTCACCATTGTTGAGTATGAAGGGGAGATTGTTCACATGTAGATGGAAGATGCTGAAGACCATGATGCCGATTCTCACCTCCATTAGTACGGCTTCGAAGATCAGGCGGCGCAGGCTTATTGAAAGAGCTTCGAGGGAGACGCCACGCTTATGGAAGAGAGGATTGCCCCGGGAAACAGCACCAACGATGATGATGAAGTGTAGCCTAGAAATTGGCTAGACAATGTCCAACTTTTGGAATACCATGTTGCTCTATAGAGTGGCACCTCTAAGCATGATCACCACCCTTATATAGAGGTTTTTGTAAACAATGCACCATTTTGTAAGTATCTTAAATGCAAGATATAATGATATCCTTTATTTTGAATAAATTCTTTCCTTAATTAATACATCTATATTATTTAATAATGCTTAAAGGCCCTTAATCACTTTTGGCTGCGTCTCCCTCTCTATCTTCCTCGATACTGTCACTCTACCTCTCCAATGTCCCTCTCCTTCTCCCTTGCCGCAACTCCCTTGTCGCAACTCCCTCTCCCACGTAGCGATTCCCTTTCAGTCGCTGCGACTCCCTCTCCTTCTCCCTCGCCGCGACTCCCTCGCTCCCCGCCCTCCCTCTCCCTCACATCCTCTCCCTCTCCCGCCGCAACTCTCTCACTTCCTGACTCGTTACCTATAAAGTACTCTCTGCCAAATTTGGAAGCCACCCCCACTTGGGTCTAAGAGACTTCCGAGACACATTCTTTTTTGGAAACCATCCACCCTCCGGTCCCTCCCTCTCTACCCCTCCTCTCTCCCCCGTTGCGACTCCCTCTCCCTCTCCTTCTCCCTCTCCCTCTCCCTCTCCCTCTCCACTGTCCCTCTTCCTCGCCGCTGTCCATCTCCCTCGCCTCGAATCCCTCTCCCTTGCCGCGACTCCCTCTCCCTCTTCCGCGCCTTGACTCCTTTGCCATGTCCCTATTCCTCTCTCTCTCTCTCTCTCTCTCCCTCTCTTTAATTTTTTGGCCCAATAGGGAGGGATAGAATTCAAAAGTTGGAAGATAGGATGTATAAGAAGAATTGAAGGTTAAAATTTAGAAGTGTGGGATCCAATGGAGATGGGTTGATGGGCTCTGTATGCAAGAAGAAATGTTACAACTTATGACAATAATGAAGTTTAATTTATGAAATAAAGGAGCCAGTAATATGTTTTGGTCCTAATATTGAGAGGATTGATCGTAATACTCTGAGTCTTGTCATCTACATAGAATGTATTATCAACTTCAGCCTCCAATTGTATGTAGCCCTAAACTACCTGGTTATACCTCCGCTTTGTCCTTTGCTTCTTAGGGGACAGCAGTGCAGCATGAGCTCTTGCTACCTGTTCAGCGTATATAGGCATGCGGTTGAACGTAAATGAAGGCGACAAGGATACTGGGGCCACTATGCACATGAAGGCTGTAACTGAGAAGGACGCATCTATGTATGACCATAACAAACGCAAAATGTTCAAGATATATGTATGCACTTGTCCATTGTTCTTTCAATCAAATATAAAACCTGAAGACTACACTCATTGCCTGGACCTCGTTGGAATTGACGGAGGAATGTATGCAAGATCCTCATCCTCAAACACAAACCGAGCAACATCTTCTTCTTCGTCATGGTGAGCATCATCGTCATGGCTACTGTTATAACCCTCATCAGGAACATCAGTGATCGAGTCTGATTTCATGGGAGCAAGTAGCTCCTTAAAGATGTCCTTGTGTTGCTCGATGGCGACGTCGTGACGGCCATGCTTGCGACTGACTTGAATGTAGGCACCTATAGAAAATGACAAAGGACGACTTAGTGTGGAGACAAACTCAAATCTAAAGATCTGAATAATTCTGAGCCATATGAATGTAAGCTCGTACCTGTCCCCGCGGTGAAGTTAATGACAATGCTTCTAGGAGATGTGCAAGAAATAACGTTGCAGCCCCAAAAATACTCGTCGAGCTCCTTAGGACCACACCATGCTCAATTCCCCATTCATTTTTACAATTCTTGCAAGGACGGGGTTCATAAGGACGTTTCCAATTACAACATCGATATCCTTGCTACTTGTCAGCTTCAGTGCAAAGGCGGAGTTATGAGTGCAAGGGGCTCCAGATTTAGGTTTGGGATCCTGAGTGCACTTGATATAAAGACCCATCCTAAAAAGATTGGTGGTCTCAGTATTAGAGGGGACTTGAAGCGGCAATATGTTTAAGCCAATCCACTTCTTCATCAGCTTAAAACCAAGGCTTGAGCAACTGGCTTTGATGATCTTCCTTGTAGCGTTCTCGTTCGTGTAGACAATGACAAGGGCAGCATCATCGTGCAGGAAAGTATGGGCCAACAAAAATGTGTTCTTGAACCAGTCATCATAAACGATGTTCCACCTAAACCGAGTCAGTCTCCCCAAACCTTGGTACAAGGCAGTTGTCTGGTACTTGAGCAACTATGAGATACACCATCTCTCCCTTGAGTTGGGTCTTCACAGAAACCTGACAAATTTGGCAGAATTGCACTCATATACAAACATGCAACACCATATTCGTTATTTTGGGAGACATTCTTGAATTTGGCAAATCAGCGTCTAGAAAAATGGCCACATTAATGCCTTCCCATTTACTTAGACCTCACGTAAAATCATTATTGATTCATTAAAAACATGAAAATGGAAGAATGATGCCTATGTCATTTAGGTCAAGTAGACCTAAATGCACGAACATACGGGAAAGAATTCAATAATGTACTATGATTCGTTAAGAACATGTTTAAGGAAGGATGATGAATATGTCATATGGGTCGACCACACCTAAACGCAATTAAAAACAAGAAAGAAGAGTAAACCACGTATTTATATTCATAGTTGTAACTATACGTTACCATTCTAAACATGGTACATCTAAAACGCAATGTACAATCAGATAAAATACTTTTGGGATTTTATAGAACACAAAAACAGTGCATGACAGTGAGGCATAAATGGCAGACGAGAAAATTTGACAAACAGATCAATCGTTTTATTCGAAACATAATTACATTGAGAGAACATAGACGATTCTTATAATCGTCTCTTCACTGCCTGCGCCAATGCTATACTAAACATACTATCCACTATATAGTTATGGAGTCCCTCCGATGCCTCAATTCTTGACTTGACAAATTTCTGTTGACGTTGACGTGTCCACGACATTCCCTCCACCTGCATCATTAGACAATCAAGAAGACGTTGCAACTTCTATCTACGTCTGTCACCAATGCTTGTCTCAGGAAGATAGTGGCCACGGGAACTAGATGGTTTAGGGTGGGAGTCGCCGGACTTCCTTGCCCCGGATCTTGTAATTGTTGATTGAGCCTCCGCATCTGCAAGGCAAGTACGAGGGGGATAAATTAGCATTGGGAAGAGATTTTGGTTTAGGTCGAATCGACCTAAACTGCTGAGTGCAACTGTTTAGGTCGAACAAACCTTGAACGAAGAGGCCTACATAAGCTAGCACAAACCTAGTTGAAAGTAGAAAAACATCAATCATTTTACGTGGCTTGAGCTAAACTAAAGACATATAGGAGGCAAGAACAAATGCGAGCAACTACCATCACTTAACCCACTTACATGAACGAAACAAAAGATTGCATTGAAAAGCTAATAGTCAATTATGAAAACTAATCTTTGCCGGTGGAGGTGACGGCATGTCCTCCACATTGTTATAAAGAGCACGCTTCGTAGGGGTAGAACTTTGTCGTTTCGGAGATAAAACCTGCAGTACGGTCCGTGGCCACATACGAGAAGGGGATTTTAGGGTCTTCAGAATGGACAGATTAACTGGGCTGTCCACAGCTCCTTCAACGACAACCATAGTTGAATAGTCCATTGTGGAGTGCGATGTTGCAACCGATTGCAACAAAAGCCCTCTGCTTCGCAAAAAAGGCCTACAGTCATAAGCATTATTCAAAGAATCCATTGAGGCTCGACATGCATTCACCTGCAATACATAAAGAAGAATCAAAACATATATCCTCAATAATACAAAAAAAATTTGATCATACCCGTCGACACAAGTGATGGAACGGATTAAAAAGAAAAATATACGTCGTATTACAAAAGCAATAGTCATGATACAATGATTTACTACTTATGTAAGATGTAGAGTATACTGATTGCTTCGTGCCAGTTCAAATATGTCCTATAGCAGACTAGAGAGCCCAAGACATGCCTAATTAATCGCTATGGCTAATAGCCCCATTAATCTTAGCATAGTGTTCACAAATGGAACGGTCATCATAATACATTTTTCGCCCGATCGGACGTTCAGCTTGATATCTTGCAAGTGTCCCTACGAAGTTGTGGAGGTGTAAAAGATATGGCAAAAGTCTTGACAACAAAGAACGATCATCTGCGGCTTTGTGGTCTTGGTAGTTCCAAATGGAGAGTAAAAGGACATTCTGAGAATCATTCTGATAGTGCTTGATCGGACTGTCGTCAATAAAAATGGTGTTGGCATTGGAATAGAGGCCATCAAATTTACGAAAGAGACGATCAGACATTGGCTAAAAGAAGATATCCTTTTCAGTCCTAGGTTTTTTCATAAATACTCGACGACCTCGTAAATCTACGCCCATAGGAACTCTCTAACAGTCTTCTTGACCTAGAATTCTTAGCGGATAGATAGGACAAATCGGACCGAACAGATAATTGCAGATTGTTTTTTGTCGTTGAAGTCTTCATCGAACTCTAGACAGTTATGGTTGCGAACGACGACAACCGAAGAAGGAATTCAGCACAATTGGGCCTGACACAAACAAGCTTGGGGCCGACGACCGCTAGCTTGGACGCTGAGTGGATATTAAGGTCATGGCTAACGTATGATTGTCCAGCCCATTTAGGAGTACTAGAGCAAAGTATTCCATTGAGGTCGAGGACAACGTTCAACCAACCGCTCTGAGGTCGAGTCGAGACAAGACTTAATTCTTCACTAGAACTAACGTCACATCTAGATGCCTCGCGCACCTGGAGAGGAAATACCGATGACAAATGGAGATTACTATATTATACTAGGACGGAGTTATACGAATGATACAAAGAGGACACTCGCAGGGCAAGTCGATATCCCAGAAAAAAGTACAACAACATATAATGATGGATGAAATACCTAGACATCATCGGCTTGTTCTTCTACGACATCCCCTTCCTCCACAGGACCCATCGACCCTAACGAATGGTGGGGTTGACCGTCAGGAAAGACCTCTACGCACGGTGCAAGGGTAAGAGCACATTAGTCCTTGACATCTAAATCCGCATTTGTGCATACAGTTGCATCACCAATTTGTACCATGACAACATCATCCATGAGTGGAAGATCGTCCACTTTGTCATGTAATTTCTGACCTTGGCATTGCAAGAGAACTATAGAATCATCAGACAGTGATCAAGGAAGCTGACGAAGAAGGAATGGAAAAAAAGTTGAACAGTTTAGCTCGAGTTGAGCTAAAAAGCCTATTTGTATTAATTACAATCGTTTTGGTACAAAAATGCACATTTCAGTGAACTACTCCGGTATTAACACCTCATCCACAAAATTCCGAGTTCAAAAACTCTAAGTTTGGGAGGGACCTGAAGATGTCTCGGGACCATCACCCTGAGTTTGATTGTGGGAGGGAGAATGGGGTGGGCTCAGACTAGGGTCACGCATGTCCTGGTCGTTAGAATGTTGACTTGGCTCAAGCACTGATGCAGGACTCGGTTCTGACTCTGGGAAATTTGCATTACCGCTAGGGGAGCCCAAAACTTGTAGAACTCGCGAAGTAGGCAAAGCACTCTCTATCGGCCAAACGTTGTGCAGAACTGGACCCGCATTCCGAAAGACATCGTCCTTCCCCATGTTTTGCTGAAAAGCCTGCACTGCCTTCTGCACTATCTTGTTGAGATCCAATTCCTTCATAGGGAGCATCTTCTTTAACGACTTCTCCCTTTCCTTGGATGCCTGCAGTTCTGCGAGAAGCTCAGAGGTATCCGGAATCTCGTTGGCTCTCCCCAATGGAAAGGTGCGCCATGGTGCTGGGTTGACCCTCCTTCTCTTGGCTGCTTGTTTTCCACTACCTTGCCCACCACCAGTTTTTCTCCCACTTCTTGATCCAAGCGTCGTTGTTGAACCCAGTCTTCCTTCGTCTGTACGCGTAATGACCACCTTAAGAAAATTGAGCCTTCGCCCCACGCCACCTGATTCAACATCAACTTGAGACGTTGTCTGACTCAGCGGATCTTATTGTGGATCATCGCCCTCAGAGCTGATGTTTGCTGTACTAGATGAAGGGGTGTGGTCTTGGGTAAGGGCATCCTCCTCGTCTTCTACATCCTCACTCTGCTCCTGAGCTCTGCCTTTTCCTTTTAGCACGGCTTTACCAAGAACTGGGAAACGATTCTTATCAACATAATACCCGTTGATATTAAAATCGTTTGGGTCCAGAGTCAAACCAAGGGACTCAGCTTCGCTCATATAACTTGAGTCACTATCATCTGCGTCGACGAAAATGTTCAACGAGAGCATTTGAGAAACCAATAGCAAGGCAAACAAGGTTTAGGTCGATTCGAGCTAAAGTATAGAAGTGTGTGCAAACACAGTCCAATGCAACTAAACTGTAGAATGACCATATTCGTTATTTTGAGACAATTTCAGAACTTTGAGACTTTTTGCCTACAATTTCAGCAATTGTTTTTAGACAATTTGAACTTTTTTTTGACTTTTTAATTATAGATTATCCTCGACTCAAGGATAATCTTCCCATATATAGTCAAAAAGTTTTTGACAAATATAGATTCAATCAAGAAATCAATGAAAAAGCTATAGTCAAGCATTAAATTGAGACTATGAAAAGTTTCAATATAATGAATATGGTGTTTAGAACGTTTTAACTCGACTCAAGCTAAAGTGTAGCAAGACTTATCATGGAAGCCATTAGGGGCTTCGATCCAACATAGAGTTGAAACATCGCGTCTCCGTGATTGCAGAAAGTTTTGAGGACCTCGATGTAGAACTCCATCCTCAACTGAGATGGATAGGTTGAGTACTTTATTTCATTATACTTCCTGTACGTGGTGTACAGTGGGTGATCTGGCGCGTTGTACTCGGTCTTCGGTTCGGGCAGCTCCACTTCGTCCTCACATAATATTGTATCGATAGGAAATAGGAGTTGGACAGGTTCTGTGGCAAGTCTGCTCTTTGCACCATGTTCGCTGAGTCGCTCGTTAGGAGCAGGGAAGTACAAAGACTGGAATTTCTTGCGACCATTCAAGGTGCTACGCTCTACCCACGTGAGTACCTAGGCGAGGTCCTCTTCGTCCCCGCAAATCATAACCCAGTGCCGAACGTCGTTGAACTTGGGTTGTCCAAAATCTTCGATCATATGGAAGAACTCCGTGAAGAAGGAGTTCTCCAAATTGTATGTATGCCTCAACTTGTAGGTTGGGATGAATCAGAAGTCAATGATTCCGAAGGAGAGAGCGTCGCCCCACAACCTCCATATATCGGAGGGCCAAGATTCGAAGGTCAGTCGAGGCTCCTTGATGAATGGGAGAAACCACATCTGAGCTGTTGGACTCTGAAACCCATCTCGCACTTCAAGGAATGTCCTAAAGAACTCAACTGCATATGGGGAGGGATCTTTGGAGGACGTATTGTGATACTGTGTAGCTCTGGAGTTAGTCTCATATGAGTCCAGTATACTCCAATCAAGCAAAACGTGCTTGGACTCCTTGGTGACATGGTACGCTTTCTTGAATTGCTTCCATGCCGATACATCAAGGAAGCCTCTCTTCATTAGTTTGAGGTCTGGCCAAATCTTGTTTAGTTCCGCCTGAGCTACAGCCTTACGTTTTCTGCGCTCTATCCACTCCTTGTGCGTGTATCAGTCTTCCAGTATATTGAAAGGCTACTTGATGACAACCTTCGGATACGTATACTTCCAACTTAACCGAGACTTATTGAGGATGTGCTTACAGAGCTTCACGTGATCCGCCTCTGTCAAGTTCCTCTGCCACTGAAAGAAGTCCCTCGGATGCGTGCCATCCTTGTCTAGAACGAACCTCTTACTTTGATGAAATTTCTTATGAGGGTATTTGGTGTCGGCGTCTACGAGTCCTCCACATGCCGCAGAGGCAATCACCTCCTTCCACAAGTCCCACGTCGTATCGCTGAATTTGATGATCTTCAGCTCGTTTGTAAGGGGAATAACGTTATCCTTCCCTCCCTTCTTCGACACGTGAGCTTGATGCTAGACAACTTAGATCATTGCGAAGCGCTCCTTGATTGCTTCTACAAAGTGCTGCATACACACAAGACATACCTTAGATGATGCTTTCAAGCATATTACACCTTAGCTCAAGTCGAGCTAAAATGCGTTAGATATACCCTAGCAATGTAAACAAACAAAATTATATACATTTAGCTCGAGTTGAGTTAAACTGCACATGCTAAAGAGTCAGTGTACTTACGTCGTAAGTCTTTGAGGCTAGCCCTTTCCTAGACGTTGTGGACCTAGACTCAGTTGCACCAGCAGCGGGATGTCTTGGTTGCGGCCTACCATACTTCAACCACACTGTTCTGGTGGCGAGGATGTTGGTCGCCCAAGTTGGCTTGAAGGGTGCCAGATGATTGACTCAATTATGAAACGCCGAGATCTTCCGGAGCTTATCATGATCCTTCGTCCAAACAATGTAAGTGTTCCACTTGCTGAAGTCTCTGACCAACTCGTCAATTGCGTTGTCTTGAATGAGTGTTTTGGACGCCGCAATGCTGTGTTGTGCGTTGATGATCCAGTAATTACAGCCCTTTAGATCATTTTCTTGTCGGGGTCTTTCATCCGTCTCAGGCATCACACACAAGGTTTGTTTCTGTGACCTATCCGGCATGTTAATCAAGTAATTCTTCATCTCCTCCATGCCCCGTTTCTCATATGCACAAATAGTCCAATGGGCCGGTGCGTTCTTGCACTTCGTCACGTCCACAAGAATCTTCTTCAGGTGCCCTTCTGCTTTAAAGACAAACTCCTCCTGGCAATCAGCAAAAAAATTATTATAAATACGGTTGGCATTGTCAAAGTCCAAGACCTCTCCAACCTTGTTCTCCTTTGGAAGTGCCTCGACAACAGAGGTAAGACTTGTTGCTAGGTCCTCCTCAGATACGAGCTTGTTTATCCTAGGCTTTGGCGTGTCAGCCTTCTTCTCAAGCCCTTTCTTCTTTGCTGGTGAAAGGGGTGTAGGAGTTGCATAAGCGTCCCGGCTTTGCAGAGTAACTAATGCTTTGCCTCGACTTTGTCTCGTTTGTTGGCTTCCCATTTGGCTTCTGGTTGCTGTCACTCCAGACACGTCTATTGGAGTCTTGCCCTAGATTAGCCTGGCCTTTGCCTCTGATGCGGTAAACGAAAGGCTGTTGAGGACATTCCTCACTTTGAATGCTAGCAGCTTCGCCTTGAGAGTACCGCCTGTTCTTGTTGTCCATTTCTTATCTAGTACCTCCTCCCGTAATGTCTTTACTATCTCGTCGTACTAAGAAGGCAATAGACTTTCCATTAAGGATATTGTATCAAATAGATTCTCTGATACGTTCACTACTATGGTGAAGTAGTATGGTTTATTCCCCATAGATGAGCACATGATTTTTATGAGGTTTGTCCCCTTATGATCAAACTCTGTGACCTTTGTCTCCATGTCAATGACCTAGGGTTCTTCGACTTCACCCTTGTAAATGGTAGCAAAGGTTAGATACTGGGTGTGCGGAACCCATCGCAAAGTCCAAAGTTTCACCTTCGAGGGGTCTTTGAAAGTCCACGTCTCAAACGTCCTTGAATCATCTCCGTCATCGTCATCCGAGTCTGTATTCGGAACAGGCTTGAAGAAATGTTGTAACGCCTCAAGTACCCAGGTTTTCTCCTCACTGCAAGGAGCAAACGTTCAACATTAGTCAAATTCGAAGCCATTTAGCTTGATCTGAGCTAAATGGTGGTTCATTTAAGAAATATGAAACTAGACGTCCCAGCAATTTAGCTCAACTCGAGCTAAACTGCTATGGGATCCTGGTGGGTGATGTGCAGTTTAGCTCGAGTCAAGCTAAATTGCAGAGCTCGCAACAGGAGCCCCTAGCAGTTTAGCTTGAGTCGAGCTAAACTTTGGAGGCGTCCTGAAGGAAACACTTACAGTTTAGCTCGACTCGAGCTATACTGTAGGTGACACTCCCAGGGATGTGTGGAGAGTCGCAGCTACAGTTTAGGTCGAGTCGAGCTAAACTGCAGAGCTCCTAGACGAGCTCCAGAAGTTTAGCTCGAGTCGACCTAAACTGTAGGGTGGTATAACTGAATTTGGCCAAAGTTTATGAAAAGAAATTGATATTTTTCTTCTGTTTTTGTACAATTATTCATATGAACGCTGCATTTAACTCGACTCGAGCTTAAATATTGTCGTTGTGTACAGAGACGTATATAAAGTGGCATTCGGTTTTATACCTCTCGACCATTTCCCGATGAAATTTCTGTGGATCCGTGTTTGTAAAGGTTGTCGAGCGTGTTCTACCTGCAAAATGTAATGGTTTCAGAGAATGAGAAGATAGAATCAATACTTGCAATGTTCGACAGTAGTCCCGAATAATACAAGATATCCAAAGAATTGGTATTGGATTCCATATCTAGACCTCCTATTATAAGGTAACTCAAGCTGATTGGCCAAACAGTCCATCACGTTAATCTAATGAAATGAAATTAAGTATGCAATGTAGATTAAATATGGCATCAAATATAACTATAATCTCAAAAGCATTTACGTCCCCGTTCTGTCATGTACTCCTCAAAACCAATCATACACTAAACGAACCATTGATACTATTACACGAGTTCAAACACATACTCAGAAACACATGAATTGCTTACAGTCCGAACCTCATTTCAATGAAAACAAGAATATCAAAATATAATATACATAACAATTACAGTCAACCAGAGAAGATTCACCGGTTGAGGTCAGTTACGCAGACTCCACTTTACAGACATTTTACATAAAATAAATCTACACACAAGTCTGCATTCCACGATACAAATGTATGACTAGAATTGAGCTCAACAAAACCTAATAAACCTAGCTTGCGAAAAAAAGATTCAATTCTGCATACTGAGTGAATTGACGGAGTAAGAATAGGAAGAGCAAACAGATTGAATAGGGAGAAAAAAAACATGCACAAGAACTGATAAAAGAGGATGAAGACAAATACATACCTGGAAATCGTCTCAAAGAACCCGTGCTTGGTACACCTCCGCAATCTCCATTGCACTCCGCGATTGTCGAAGCAGTTTGAACTCAAAACCAGTAAGTCTACGCAAATTGGCAAATATGTCATATCAAAAGAGTTCAAACCCTAATAGTCCTGCAAATCTTAGAATAGTCGGTCGCGAAACCCTCAGAGTGTAAACCTTCAACACTCTATGCACACAACACCTGAAACAATTCCTGATTATACCTTACACACCCTTCGCGCACAAACACCTCAAAACCATGTACCAAAAACATAAACCCTATATACCGCAAACCAATTCCAAGAAACACATCTCACTGAAACAACTCATACCCTATGGACGAAACAACTCCAACACCTAAATTCCAGTGACCTCGCGTGCAACAATCCGCAAAACATTCAAGTCCATACAGCAAACCGAAACGACAATGAAACAAAACAAAGAAGCGCCACACACACACTCACAAAAAAGAAGAACTCAGAATATGCATGGACGAGGTCGGGGTCGGTCTCCCTCACGGGGACCAAAGACGGCGCCGTCTTCAAGTACAGTCATGTGACCACGGGGTCCTAAGCCCGTCTCCGCGGGTTGAGTGTTTCAATTTTAAATTAAAATGCTTGGAATTTGAACTACGGGAATTGTTGGTCTTTAGAGTAGTCAAAAAAAAATTATGTGTATCTAGAGCTATGAATTAAAATTCTATTCCAAATAATTTCCACGCAATTTTAAAGATTTTGAAATAACACACAATTTTAAACTTCGAATTAGGAAAATTATTAACATAATTTAAAAAATGAAAATGTTTATTTCTATTGTAGAGAAACAAGTAAAAAATATATTGTATGCCTCGTATGATTGGCATGTAATTTAACTTAATTTTAATCAATTCAATAACGTACTCAAGGTCCAATATTCGTACAAATTTATTACTTTCTTATAAGAAAGTAGATTATTTGGTTCATTCATATAATTACAATAAAAAAAGTTATAATTCATGGATTCAATAGAAACGTCTTAAATCGATGATCATCATTATTGTAGTATTAATATATGATACTAAGTAAGCCTCTAGACACTTGACAGTGCAAGCATACAATCTCATTATTCAATTCTAAAATCCAATCTTGTTATTTTACCCAAATAAATAACATATGGTTCATTTGGCATGTGAAATATCTTAACCTTAAGCAATTCAATCAATCTTGTACCCCAACTATTATTCATGTATTAATGAAAGGTTTAAGAAAATTATTCAAATTGAGGTCTAGTTAATTTATATATTTGAAATACTTAATCTTAATTGAATATGGGAGCTCTACAAAATTTTATTTACATAATATTCCTTTCAAATATATGAAGATAAAATTTGTTTGAAGACGAATTTACTTTGACTACACAAGATTAGAGTTTAAATAAAAATTTGAAATTATATGACTATAACATCAAATATGAATACACTATTAGCAATAAAACTATGGCATCAAATATGAATATACTATTAGCAATGAAATTGAATTTACTATATTCTAATTGGAATCATATTTACGTAAACGTTATCATTATATTCTTAAAGTACATGTTAGTATTATTATTTTTCTATAATATAAAATTATATTATAGTAAACTAAGTTACTAATATATTTATTTACAATTATATATTCAAATAATAATAGTACGAGAACAATAAAGTACATTAAAGTATTTACAAATTTTAAAAGAATATTTAAGTATATTCAAGTACATATACAAAGTACATGATTTAGAATTAATACTATTAAATTAAATAATTCTTCCATTTGATGCTTTCATATTTGTATATTTTGTATTCAGATATTTCCATAATATAGTATAAATTTAGAAATGGAGAGGCTAGAAAATAATAAAAACATTTAAAAACATACTTCTCTATTTGATTTATAGAAGTTCAAAAGTCAAGAACTAATGTAAATTTATAAATTTATATGAATCCAAATATTTTCTTATATGCTAACTACTGCAAACATATAAATACTTTAAATACTGAAAACAAAAATAAAACTACACCATTTGAAATTAATTAATACGAAGTCTTGAAAACAATACAAACATTTGATATCGTACTTCCGGAACTTAGATTTGTAGAAGTTCAAAAGTCTTAAAACTAATGTAAATTCATAAATTTATATCATTCCAAATATCTTCTCATATTTAAAAAATACAGACAAAATGCAGACCAAAAAAAACACAAACAAACTGCAGACAAAAACAAATACAATCAAAATGCAATACCAACTTTACATAAAGCATGATTTGAAGTATTGAAAAAAACTTCCAATACTTTTCACTAGAATAAACAAAAAAAGAGTTCCCTATCCTGACTAGTTTTCATCAGAACTCACATTGGGTTGGCAACCACGCACCCTATTCACACTAGAGATTGAAGGACATGGTTCTACAATCCCATGTAAGTTATTGGATCCATCATGGTGAATTCTACTTAAGGTAAGAAAGAGCCAGTTTACCAAACCATGTGGGATTAACAATGTAGAGACTGAATTGCACTATCTATCTTTAAAGTAACTTACTAAAAAAAGTGATTTTCACTTTCTCACTAACCGAATTTGGTTAAAACAAATTTAAAGAAAAAAAAAAAAGTGACAACAATAGAGTTGCAATTCTTATGAATATCAATATTGCAATTCAAAGATTCTGATATAACTAAAATTATTATTCCATAATGAAAACTAAATTTTAAAATTGCAGTATCTAAATACATGTATATACATGACAATTTTCTTAATTTTCATAATTATTTTCTTGGATCAAAATTATTTTTCCGCACGTATCTACCTAGTCCACTTCCAAGAGGATGTCAAACACATAGAATAAAATAATATAAGGTAAAACAAGTGCCCAAAAAATGTAAACAACGAATTTAAAAAACCGATTCATAATAGATATTACTTATCATAGCAAAATCTCACCGATTTCAAAACTTCAAGGGGTATTTGTCTTTGTATTTAATGTGCATCACATTGTGAGATTAGATATGTCTATATAAACATATAAATATTCTAAAAAGAAAAATAATAAATAAACCTACACCATTCATGGCGAAATGAACACACTATGAAATACATAAAGAACTAAATAAACATATGTCATGAATATATATACATGATAATTATATCTAACTAAATATTTACATGAAGCTTTATTTGTAGATTTAAAAATATATCTACCTAGGTATATCAAGAACTATTCATTATCTCACATGTAATGATTTAAATTCCCACATTATATTTAATAATGAATTTGAGCAAAAATACATGCACTAGTACATTGAGATATGAACGATTGCAACAATGTGCATCTCTACATGAACCTTAATCCTGAAATTCAAATAGGTTCAAACAAGTTTCGAATTAATTTTATTCCCTGTACGATATATTTAATGTTCCTAAAAAACCCTAAACCCTACACCCTAAACCCTAAAACCTGGACCTAAGACCCTAAACCCTTAACCATGAACCCTAAACCATGTTCCCTGGTAGAAGAGGATAAGTTCGGGGCTAAAAGTCAACCTTCTGTCTGGCGCTATGACGTATCCAACCCTTCCCATTTGATACAATTAATGCACCAAATATTTTGCATCTGCATGTAGGTAAAGGGCTGAGGAGTAGGGAAAGTTGTATTTCCCGCTCTCGCTCACACCACAAAATGTGGAGGGACGAATGGTCCGGAATTATTCCCGCCTATTTTCAAAACTGAAGCGGCATGAAAACGGTCACACGTAAGAGAATGACCTCTGGAATCGTCCCCGCTCGAAGTCTTTTCTCTACTCACTTGCTTCTCTCGTGTGTAGGAGCTCGCAGCGCTCTCTTGGAGGTCGTTGTTTTCTGGGCAGAAGCTATATTGCGCCGTCTCTCTTGTACATCTTCTCTTCAGTTTGCTTTGAACATCAACACGTATAATTGATTCTGGGTTGTTCTATGTTTGCGATTGTTGCAATTCTCGGTGTATCAAGAGTGTCTTTCTTAGCAACTTGGAAACATCATATTGAAGATGGTGTCTGCGTACTCTGAATCTGAGAGTCTGAATTCCAAACGTGTTCTCTGCTATGAACGCGCCGCGTTTTGCGGGGTGTAGTTTAGCTCGAGTCGAGCTAAACTGTCTGCCCTTTGGACAGCGCAGTTTAGTTCGACTCAAGCTAAACTGTCTGTCAAAAGCCCAGACATAGCTTAGCTCAAGTCGAGCTAAATTGAACTGGTAAAAGCCCAGGCACAGTTTAGGTCGACTGGAGCTAAACTGAATTGCCCATAGGGTAGAGCAGTTTAGCTCGACTCGAGCTAAACTGTGCGTGGGCCTTGGTTTCTGACTAGTAGATGAAATTTCTTGTAGGACTATAATATGTTCTCATAGGTTTGTAATTGTTGCATTCCAGGTACAATAAATTATTCCTCAGATGACGAGGTACCGGTTGAAGCTTCCTTTAACCCAGAGCTTCTAGATTTTGTTTTTGTCCCTTCAAGATTATGGCAAAACAAGACTATTACAATTTACAATGACGACAATATCCCATTAGCAGAGAATTTAATCCAGAATCCTAGGTCGAGCTTGGTATTTGACTCGGTTGGTCCCCTTGGTGATTCCGTTGTCCTTGTCCAAGTATTACGATCGTTAGTCGAAGAAGAGTCAGAGGATGATTGGAGGTACTCCTTCAAAACATGGTCAATCAGCCACGTCTATCTGGATGGAGTTAGTCTGCAGCACCATAGTGAACGTGATGTTTATAACCGTTGGGCTGCGGAGCGTAACCGATCCTTGGGTGATCGTGTACGATCGTATGATAACTCCTCTAGAAATACCCCCCCCCCCCACCTATATCACGTAACACTGAGGTCCTGATGACACAGCCGTCAATTAACTCTGTAGCGGCAAACACGTGTTGCGCTCAGCTGTGCGTCCAACACTATCCCAGAGATAAAATCTCTACTCTTCGGTCGCGTATGTACGACAAGACCAGCGAGCAATTCCAAAACCATATAAAACTCAACGTCCATAGGCAGATTCACAAGAATTCAGTGGAGAGGAGTGTGGTGACTTTGGAGGGCATTGATGTTTGCCCCTTCGCGTAGATGAAGATCATGGGAGTGAGCTCCTGTACATTTTATCGAAATGCTAAGTATGCTGCTCCTAGTTTTGAAGCTCAATTCCACAGCAACACTAGTCACGTAAGCCTAGAAATCACACAGTTGTAGCAACTGCCATCATAGAGGCCATCCTTGACAAGCATGCCGACCACATGCCCCACAAGAGTCGTGTTCTGCCTTCAGGGGAGACAGTTGTAGCTAAAGTTCTGCCTTCCAGTTTCAAATGGAAGGAAAAGATTGCGATCCTCGATGAGCATTTAACGGACTGTGGATTGCCTTCTATGTCCGCTTCTAACTTGAGCAAGATCAGGAGGCTTAGCTATCCAGAATATTACGCCAAACGGGCAGGAGACAACTTCGCTCGTTGCTCAAAATGTGATGAGTTCTAGTCCCTGAAGAAGTTGACCTCCACAGGCTCTCAGGCGTCTCTGTTATGGTCTAGGAAAATGAGGCTGCACAATGACTCTGCAATGGCGCACAGGGACTTGTATTACCTATATATTCAGGTCGAAGGCTACTCCTCATGAAGTTCTTACAATTATGCATGACAAGATGGACCACTCGAAGACAGCGTCGCCGGCCTTATCCCCCAAGGTCAAACACTTAGACGGTCTCATGAAGCTTCTTCACGCTATCACGGGAATGCTTGCTCATGGGCATGTGAATCAGCGTTACGCCCATTATGGTCTTGACATTTACTCACATGATGCTAATTACACGGTTGGATCGTTTGCAAAGCTCCTTCGCGATCTGAATCCAAATTCATAGAACTCTTTCAAGAAAATCCTTCACACCCATTGTATGCCGCGCTTTTGCATGGTTCGGAGATGTGTTTGGATCCTCTTGGCCCTCCTCGTGAGGTTCCTGTTGCTGCTAAACCCTTGCCTCCCATTCTTAACGTCCAAATCGATAACGCTGTCAGTGAAAACAAGAATAGATTTGTATTTTCATTCTGGTCCCTATTAGTCGCGAAGCGGGTGTTTCGCGAAGTGTACGTGAATTTCATGCTGGTCGGCCATACTCATGACGATATTGATGCCCTTTTCGGGCGATGGAGCATGGCTTTGCGGAGGGAGGACTTCCCCACAGTACCTCTTCTCATGAAGTCCTTCATGAAAAATGAAGTTGCATCAAGAATTTTGCATCTCTTTCAGGAGGTCTCAGATTTCAGGAAATTCATTGGGGAGTGGATGCTTGATAGGAACGACATGTTAATGGGTCACACTAAAGCTCATCAGTTCAAGTTCTATGTCGATTCTTCAAGTTGCCCGATCATGAAATATAAAATTTTCTGTCACGACGACGACTAGCTGCCAAAAGGAGATGGATGTGGCATTAAGTTGTGGAAGGAGGATTCAGAAGTCCGATCTTTATGGCCGCGTGGTGTCCGCAGTGCCGTGGCGCCTTGCGAGATGCGGCACCTTCCTGATGTGATTAAGGGGTTGTCAAGTTTTGTAGATCATTGAGAGAGGCTATCTTTCGATTCAATCGAGTCTAGAAGAATCTATGAGCCCCTCTCATACTACTGGAACGATGTTAAAGAGGCTCTTGCCATCCCTTTTGATGGAGTCCCCACCTTGCAGTATGGATTTTGGTCGTCCACTCGGCTCGCTCACTCCGTTGAAGACGAGTTTCAGGGGGATGGAACTTTGCGCGAGGAGTTCGCAGAGTATGATCACTTTGTTGGTCACAAACGGGATTGCCCAGGACCGTCATTCGTGTGGCGCGATACCTTTTTGCAGGGTGTTTCTTAGCATTACAACCCTGCGATGAAGACGTTCGTCCTTTGTGCCTTGCGAGAGCCTTGACTGACATTAATTTGAATCTTGACGCGCCGAACACAATCTAAGTAGAGTTTAACCGTCTAATTTCCCGAGAGGAAGATGTTTTGAAATTCTATACCCGCTGGGATGTGGATGGGAGACTTCGTTGGGCAGCAGAGAAGGATGTACTTGAGTCGTGGCAGAGTGTTGATGCAGTCCTAATAGCTTGGAAATCAAAAGTTTAAAAAAATGTGAACAAGCGGTGGCGCGGCCAGGATCCAACGCTGAAGATTCCACTCAAACAACTGGACATTATAAAGGCCTCCTTGGAGAGATTTGTTTCTCCGGATTTTGGATAGACATGTTGCTTTGAAGTTGGTAGTCTTGAAGTTTTGAATTTACGCATATCAGTTATATTTGTTCGGAGACGATTGTACTTAATATCGTTCATCCATTCATTCAACATTATGTTCACTAGACTAAAGGCAGATGTTTAGCTCGAGGCGACCTAAACGACATTTAGCGTAGAAGTTGATAGTATTGATGTTTTGAATTCTAGCAGATTACATATATTTTGTTGGGGGGAATTCTACTTAAATCCTTATGTCTATTGCTTATATACCATCTATACCAGATTATAAACAGCAGTTTAGGTCGAGGCAACCTAAACTATATTTGGCGTTGAAGTTTGTACTTTATGAGTTTTGATTTCTAACAGGTCGCTTATAGTTGTTCGGAGAGATATTTACTTAGTTTCATTTGTCCGTTGATTCTATATCATATATAGTAGCATATAGAAGCCGTTTAGGTCGAAGCGACCTAAACGACATCTAGCGTTGAAGTTCCTAGTTTCTATTTGTGAATTAGAGTCGATATCATACATTTGTTCGCATGGATGGGACTATATCTAAGTCCGTATGTTCATTGATTTCATATCATATGTACAAGACTGTAGGCAACTATGTTGGTCAAGGCAACTTAAAATTTTGTACATGACTAAAAGGGCCCATCATGGATTCAACATTTAAGGAGTGTCGACCTAAATTGTATTTTAACACATATATATAATATAAGTTTGCCCAAGTTATCCGTTGGTTTCATTTCCCGTTATTTAAGCATGATGTTCATTTAGGTTGGTTCGACGTACCTTGTATATTCTCATATATTATTTAGTAAATTATCCGGTTCTTTCATTTCCCGGTATTAATGTATGATCATCTCCCAATTTAATGAAAAATCCTTATTAACTTTTTCTTGCCAAGTATGAGACCCTTGTGCTCATTTTAGCTCGACCATAGCTAATGCATTATTTTAAGAGATGATAAATTTCCCAAAATAACGAATATGGTGTTGTGTACACTGGATCTTTTTTCGTTTTATTC
The DNA here is from genome assembly GCA_014871385.1 of Ceratodon purpureus. NCBI lineage: Eukaryota > Viridiplantae > Streptophyta > Bryopsida > Pseudoditrichales > Ditrichaceae > Ceratodon > Ceratodon purpureus. The sequence continues at coordinate 78,703,942 of CM026426.1, forward strand.
ATGAAAACGTTCATGATTAAATCCAAAGTATTGTACTGCGCTTCCTAAGGTTCATCTATGAGACAAAACTCACGCTAAGATAAAGTGATAGCTGGCCCAGGAAAAAGAGCTGATTGCCGAGGTCCGTCCAAACTGCGTCTTGACTTCAAAGATTTAGAAGACTTCCATCGTCTTTGGTTATCAGTCACAGCGTTAGACGGGGACACAGCAACGGACCCATCAACACCCTGCTATGACCCACCTATCTTTTGGGCTACCCTCCTTCCTTTTTGCGCCACCGTCTTCTTTCTCCTCTGACCTACTTTAAGCTCCTCTAGAAGTGTTTCATCAGGTTCTGGTACCTTCTCTAGAATGATGTTAAGGGCACCGCATCGTTTCTTCAAATCTTCTTCCTCAGCGGGGCATAATTCCTTGCACAGTCAATGTATTACTTGCACTCCTTGAGATGGGACGACTGAAATGTGTTCTTCTAGTGCTCAGAGAAAATGAAGGACTCGTGCCCGAGCTCAATCTTAGTATCCATCCAAGACGGGTCCTGGAGGATTGCCTTCGTTGGTTTTAACTCCCTCTTGTAGAACCTACAAAATATACATTGTTGGATTAAATTTCCAATTTACACCAAGACAAGGATAAAGAGGATGCTAAATGGACCAATGTCTTGATGCTTACCGATAGATAAATTTGTTGACAATGAGGTGGCCACGATTAACTTGGTCCCAAGTGTCGTTTGGATGGAATGGATTTTTCCCTGAGAAGACGACTGGGTAAGTCTTTTGCCATACCTTCGTCTTCTAGTAGTCTAGGTACTCAATCCAGCACTTTGCTCCTTTGCTCGAGTTGAGAATCGGCACGTCGTTGAGATAGTCGGGAATTTTCTCCCCAATTGCATCCCCTAGCAACGTTAAAAAAAGCATGCCTTGTGCAGCCAAGTGTGAATTTGAGTCTCATTGCATCACACCCTCGAAAAATTGTTTGGTGCCCGCGTAGCTTCAGAGCCATTCCAAATCTTCAGCCAACGCACTTTGTAGATTCTCTTCACGTTAGTGGATGCTATAAGCTGCAATTTGTCAAGCTCCATCTTGCATTTTTGATTAGGACAATTGTTGTAATGATGCAAAATTTGAAAAATAAACGCAAAAAATTAATAAAAGACATAAGAATTGAAGTCAAATCAAAGGAAATAATGTCGATTGGGGCTTTGCCCCATTGCAACTACATCACAAGCTTGAAGGCTTTGGAAGAGGTGAGTGACCACAATACTTGTGAGCTCCTCAACAGCTGCAATAACAAATGATTACCAGGAAATCCACAAATGATCACGTTAAGAAAACTGGGTGAATCCAATTTTGAGGTACCAAACTACAATGCATATCACATGATAAGTCCCTTGGTACCGATAGACAAATCATGGCAAATTTAACAATTAGTACGACGAGACTCATCATATGATATGCAATGTAGTTGGTAGCTCAAAATTGAATTCACATAGTTGGCTTAACGTGATCATTTGTGGATTTCCTCGTCACCATTTGAAATCAAATCATGTACAAATTGACAAATCGTGGACCGCCTCTCCGGCACACAAACCCCATTTGCATGCCTCTAAGGCCCCTTACGGGCCTTAGAGGGGGTTCTTGGCACCGAGAACCCCTTCGGGGCCTTAAGGCCGCGGTCCTTGAGCGCGCCCTTAGGGCCCGTAAGGGGCGTAATTTTTGTTTAAAATTGGCCCTTTTGAGCCCTAAAGGCGCGCTCATAGATTGCACGAGGGGCCGCATCTAGTTATTTTTGAACTGTTTTTTAGTTAAAAAGAGTTGAATCCTCTTTAATAATGTTTATAAATCTTACCTCCTCAATAAATTCCTTTCCACTCTTGGGATTTGCAATAGCCTGGAGCATGCTCAAGAGCATATTCAGTACATCTTTGTTCTTTAGAATGGCCGAGATTATTAGTACACATAGTCACGCACCGATCAGCTTATTCATTGGTATGGTCTACTTGTATACGTTGCAGGCGTCTCGTCGTGCCGCGGCAATTTCCTTCTGAAACATGTTCCTTCATTAGAGTTGTTTCACACAAGAAAAGTATTCATATTTGTATTAAATCAGCAAAAAAAGCTTTGAATGACTTACCTAGAAGAGGTTGTTGACCATCGTCTCAGCACTCAGTGGATAACAAGTTGAGGCCGTCTTTTTCAACTCAGCGTGGTATTCCTCCTTATTGAATAGATGCTCGAAGTATGTCACTAGAAGTTGCCCATACTTATTCACCATTTTGATCTGGTGCAAGGCGTTTGTCTTTACATGCGCCTCCTTGTTTGATTTGACAGAGTACACGATTTTAGATGTCTTAAACTTGATCCAAATGTAAAAGAAATTGAATCATGAGACTGCTAATAGATGTGAAACAACATCTTGCCGAATGGGTCATGGTTCTTGCTTGTTAATTGAATGCATGGCTCCAAGTATCAATCCATATCGATTCTCAACAATGTCGAGGACCAAGCAATCCAGCATACCGCTTTGGCGGTACCACTCTAGGTTGTCCGGATAGGCTTCGTCAATGCAGCGCTTCCACGCCGTGCAGCGGTGATTGCCGTCGTAAACAAAAAACATTTTTTCCCCTAAGTTTCTTTAGATTAGGATCGAGCTCTAACTCCAACTCAAAATCTTTGTTTATCTGATTCCATGCTTCATTCTAGCCATCTCGGATATCTTCAGTCACTATCTGCTTCTTTCCTTTTGGATTGGTTAGGGCCATGTAGAACAGGGCTGACCCTACTCTGTACCCGGACCAATACTCGCCCATCAAATGTAGAACCTCAAACTCCAACACATGCCAAACTTCCGACATACTTACCATGCGGCCAAACTTCTCTTTTGTTTGCTTCGGATACTGGTTGGCTGCAACAAAGCTGTTATTCTCGAATTCTTTGATCATCTGAGCCTCAATCTCCAATGTAGTCACGCCATTGTTATCCTCAAAGGGTTCGTTGGCGGTTCCTCTCCCTTCTTAAGCCGCGGCCTCTTCTCCTTAGGTAGCGTTGTATCTCCAGTCTCTTCATCTTCGTCCTCCTTGAACTCTAAGGGATCCTTCTCTTGCTCCTCCACCTTGATAGGGGTCTCAGCAAGTGGCGGCGTCGCACTCTTTTGCAAAGGAGTACTCTTGATTGTCTTTGCTCCCGTCAATGTCAAATGCATCAGCCATACCCGTCTCTAGGTTGACCACGCCCTCCTCGTCCTCTTGCACGGACTGCTCCGTCGCTTGTCCCTCCATGCTCTCGGCCTGCCCCTCCCGTTCCTCCGTATCCAACACAGCTTCTTCTTGCGCCGATGAGTTCAATGAACCACAGCCCCATTAGTCACTCTAAGTAGAACCCCAGCCAAAACCCTAAGTACTAATCGCAAAATAGAACACTACGCTGATGCCTTAAAACCTAATCTCTGCCCTTTATTCACAAATTATAATCTTACTTCCCCTTAAAACACAGGCGGCGCCCCAATTCTAACCCTCTTTCCCTTCTTGGGCTTATCCGGACGACCTTCTCTAGACTGCCTTTTCTTACCCCTCATCTCAGTTTCTGACGACCTCTCATCTCCGGAGGCCTTCTTCCTACCCTTCTTCTCATTGCGAGGTGCTTCTCATGCCCGGACGACCTGTCCTCTCCATGTACCTTCTTCGTTGTACTCTTCACCTATCCGCCGAAGATTGTGGACATAAGTATGCTAGACTCTATATTTTTCTTAGTTACACTGCCATTTTTGAAGACAAGTTCAGTTTGCACTTGATATTGCTTGAACTTAGAAGTTTATTTTTCCATATTTTTTTTAATTTGCTAGACATGTTACATGTAAAGATTGTGTGTGCGTTGTTGCTTTCTTAAAAAACCATGTTCACTGGGAGAAATTTGTACTTTTAGTATTGTTAGTAAAATGTAAGAGGGTGCTTGTTCATACAAAAGTACAAACATCTGTATTGTGGGAACTTGAAGTACTTTTTTTGGGGGGGCAATGAAGATAAGGAGGGGAAGTGGCTTGAAATCTACTCTCACTCTTATGTCTGCCAGTCATGATTGGCAGAAATCTTAGAAACAAGTTAGATTTGGTTTGCAATCAATATCTCGTGGAAAAATCCATTTTTTTTCAATTGGATTGAAGATTCTAGATGCCAGCAACTAGTTTTAGAATGGCTTCTGGTTGATTTTAGAAAATTAAAATTTACCGTTACTTATGTTTAGGCACATCATTATGTCATTTTCGATGTCAGAGCTCATTCTCTTCAACTTAGACAAGGCTTTGATTCACCTCAACTCAAAACGAAGAGAAATGACTTGTGTATGGCACTGAAAGATGCAACTCAGCTAGATAGCTTGTGTGCACGAAGAGAGTAGCAAGCATGCTACGCCTCTGCACTACAAAAATATGAGATATAGTTAACAGAATGCATTAAAAAGGTGTGTATTATGATAAGCACCTCAACTACAACTATTCAAACGTTATTTAGATGTTGAATGATAAGATCATGTGCAGCTCATAGTTGCTGCAATGAATTTACACCTTATGCCTAAAGATTCTAGAGAATATGCTGGAGTAAGAAACTAGGAAAATCATGCAAACCATGCAACATAAGTGTTAGTCAATAGTGACAAAAAGCAAGCCAATATGCCATTATAAATTCCTTACTCCAAATGCAAATGAGAAGGTCTAGATACAAAAGCCTTACCTTTTCCACATGGTGAAAGCCAAGCTCTAGTAGAAAACCTATGAGCTCACTATTTGTCCCTCGATCCTGTCACCACAAGAAAAGAAAAACCACTAGGGATTCAATGACCGTAATGAATCCAGAGCCACCAATTAAAATCTATTTTTTCAAGTGCTCAACTATAACCCTTGCAACATGATTCAATCTAGGGTTGGTGACCTAAAGTTGGTGTTGAGGTTCGTCTCTTCATGGCAAGGATTGAGCGCGTAGCGCACAACGTTGCGATTCCAGAGATTCTGAACCTTTACATCAAATGTACGTCGTGCAATCTGTATAATCGACACAAATATGGACAACGATCATCATTCTGTGGAGGAGTCCATCTCTTCATGGCAAGGATTGAGAGCTATGCGCTCACAACGTTACTATTCTAGAGATTCTGGACTTCTCCACAAAATGGATTCTTCAAGACCAATTTGATATTGGCCAACGACACTAACATATTATAGTATATTCAGTAATAAAACCCTAACAATTCAAAATGAGAATAGCAAATGAAATGGAGAAATGTAATGGACACAAAACCTGCAAGACACAAAAAATAACAATGACTACAGAAGTTGTTGGCACATGCGCCTCACCACAAGAAGACACAATGACAAAGGCGGCAGATACAGTAATAAAATAAAATAAGGGCGACCAAAATGTTTACTTAGGATAAGTGCGACCAAGATCGCCATGAACAAAGCCGGGATCTACAATCGGAGTGAATTTCAGTCAAAACTTTTGTTCTCCATAGCCTTCATTGCGGCCTCAAAATGTTGGAGCTCTTCTATAATAGAAACAACCCTGCAAAAACGGGTGCCCTGGTAAGCAGAGGTGGAAATCAGCATTCAACCTCAAGACTACCAGAGACCCTAGTATTTTTCTGGCAGCCATGATTCTCATGTCAAATTGGTGCTAAAGAGGTTGGAGCCCGGGATGCTATAATCCAATCTCTTCCTGCCATTGCGTAACTACATTATGCCGGTGGATACAACATTGACATGCGAAATTTCAGTACACAATTGACAAGGAAATAGCGAAACTGGGCACGAGATGATTCGGGGTGCCAAAAGCTTCAGTTTATGAATCTCCGAGACCTCTAAAATTACAAGGAAGTCAATTGATTGTCAGATATCAATTACATTATGGCATCCTCATCGTCCAAAGGCTCAGCTAACGAGGACGGTGTCCAGTACATAGAAGCTAAATTAACTCCAGAACTCAACAGTCGAGCACAGTGAATATCAAAAGTAACGATGACACGGGAAGCAGTAGCAAACAGCATGTGCTGCTAAGAAACTTCGTTGTGCATCCGTATAAAGCACTTTCTCAAAACTTTCTCATCGAGTCATCGTCCAAAGGCTCAGCGAACGAGCACAATGCAGATACAGCTAACGAGCACAATGCAGCTAACGAGGCTCAACAGTCGAGCACAATGCAGATACAACACTGCAATTAGTGAATATCAAAAGTAACGATGATAAGGGAAGCAGTACCAAACCGCATGTGCTACCAAGAGACTGCGATGTGCATCGGTATAAACCTAATCCTAAACCTGCAAGACCCAAGACCCTAATTCTAGGTTTCAAGCCATTGGTAAGCCAAAACGCCATTGGTAATCCCATTGGTTTCAAGCCATTGGTAATTCCATTGGTTTCAAGCCATTGGTAATCCCATTAGTATGCCAAAACGCCAATGGGAAGCCGAAATGCCGATGGGCATTAATCCCCATGCAACCTTGGGAGTCCACTTCGACTTCTCATTTCTTTGGAGTTCCTAAACCCCTAGCGTTCCAGAATCCCTGGCGATCCAGAAGCTTCTCAAATGACGACCTGGAAGTGAGTCACCAAGTTCTAAAATATGATCTCTCACATTTCTTTTCTGTTGATATATTAATAATTATATAAAAATGAACAAAAAAGCAGATGAAGACTGTAAAACATGAAAGACCTGGACTTTGGTTGGATTCTTACTATTGCTTCAATAAAAATTAATTGGATGGATAATGTGAAGTAGATGAGAGTTTCAAATAAACAACAAACAAATGATACCAATTAGTTGTAGCATTAAGGAATTGAGTACAAACAAATTAAAATAAATTTTAGCATGGTAAACGTTAATGCAATAATGTAGTGTTGTAATTATTTAAAAAATATCATAGTCTCGTTTATTCACTACTGTATATGATGTGGTCTTTTTATACTATATTATGGTATATGTTAATGTATATATTAATTGTATTATGTATACTTTCAAGTTTCGTTTGTTTTTATTTGGATTTTGAAGTCATAGTGTTGAATGCATATTTTGTTGAAATTGTATGAGACCAGCAAAATCAATTAGACAGATAATTTTGTGAGGTCAGGCTTGGACTTCTTTATACAAAATGGTGGAGTTACCCCACTACTTGCATCCATTAACTTGCACCCTACAAGAGTTAACTCCACTAACAGAAGTGGCTATGGCTGATTAATCTATGCTAAGTACAGTATTAACTGTAACTGCATCGTGGTCATGGTGCAAAGATCCTCTATTAATCAAGCTCTTAAACAGTTCACAACAATTTTTTGGTATGAAATCTTAACCCCTGACTTTTCTTGTGTTTTTGGAAGCTTGAAACCTCAAAATAGCGATTTTTTACCTCTATGCACTTCCAAGGGTATAAACAATTTTCTAAAACTTTTAAAAGATTTTCAACCGTAAGATCTTGAATCTAAGCTTACTTGTAGTTCCAAATCCAAAAATCTGACCGTTGGATGATTATTGTTTTTAAGATCGTAACATTCAAAATTTATGCAAAAGTTTTTTTGGGCATTGATCGAGAGGCATTGCTTCCACGGTGCGAAGGGAGACTTGAATATTCTTACCTCAAACATTTTGGTCATATTTTTTCCATGTAGATAACTAGGTTACGCATACTCATGCAAAATTTTAGGGACTCAAAACACTTTTTAGACCTTCATGCAAATTATAAAATTGACAAAATAGTAAAACATGCATTACAAAAACAATTTGTGAGCCACGGAAAAATTGAACGTTGAGTAGGTACCTTGATAAATTTGTGATTTTCATAAAAAAAACATTTTTTATGAGACCTTAAGGGAGCGCCTATGCTCACAATATTGGGAACGCATACGCTTCCAAAGATCCCGATGACAATGATTAGTTCTCATACATCAGTTCGATGGTTATCAAGATCCCATGCACATGATCAGTGACGTCGAGCATCAGAATTTGACTCTTCGGGTCGCGAGTTTGAATCCCTTCATGGGCGGTGTCTCTTGGAATTATAACTCAGACAGACTTAATGGACACTTATTTTCACTTTTCTTGCCCCGCCCAATTTATGCTGCTCCCCATCTGATATTGAGGTACTTCATTAAAGTTCAAACTATTTTGACTCATGATCATTTATTTTTTCCTTTCTAAATGTTTGGAAGTCTCATTTTGGGCGTGTATTTTTGTTAGACTTTTGACCCTAAAAATTATATTTTTGTCACATTTGAATAAAGCATTATATTTTAGAATATTATTGTGTTTGGCTATAGATACGTCTCAATATTTTTTTGTGACTTATACAATATGAAATATACAAGTCATTATTGACCTTAAATTTTCTTTTGGTAATAACTCACAAGAATTCGTTGTTAACACCTTGAAACTTATTAACAAAAAGACGAAGACATGAAGTGGGGAATAAGGAAGACACAACCAATTTTAATGTGTCATCAAATCGAGGTGAAGTCATTTGAGCTAATTTATTTATTTTAACCATAAAATTACTCTCTTTGCGATTGAAGCTGAAGTAGTATAATGAGTTTAAGTGTACCCATTGTAATGAAGTTTGGGCTCATTACCATGGTTACTTCATTCTTTTAGATATATGATGCCATAAAAAGTTGGTTCGCACTATGATGTTATCCATTACAACATACACATAGGTGAAAGTATTAGTTTTTTGGAGTCTATTATATGTTTGAGATGAATTTTCTTCACTTCATGTTTCCTTCAAACATTCATTGTGATTCCAAAGCCTAATATAAAAATATAAAATTTGTATTCCTTACCTAAGGCATGTAGTAGTAGATGTGAAAATTGACCTTAAATAATTTTCATTTAATTGAGTGTACCAATTTAGTTTACTAAGTGTAAAGTATTGAAGTTTTGATGATTATAGGCCCACAACTTTAGGGTCAATTGGTAGATTGTTATGAATTCCTACAACCAAAATAGTTTGCCTAAATTTACATGTCTTTTTAATGGATGGCATGCTTGATTGCATGAAAATTATACACCAATTTTTTCAGGAGGTGTAGAAAAAAAATAATCAATCTTTTAAGGCAACCAACAATTCCAATAAGAAATTTGCCACTTGTTTGTCTACAATGACATATTACATAGAAGATATATTTTAATGCAAGGAAAACCGTTGGGCAACAAAAAATTTCAATAAGCCCAAAATTTTGTCACAACCTCTTGTCATTCAAAAATGCATATCTCTTATGGTATTTTTCTATTTAGTCTTAAATTTGTTAGGCATGTTCTTACTTACATATTTTCATATTCAAAAATAAAAGTACATTCCAACATTCATACTACAAGAAACTGTTACTTCTTATGTTGATAACTAAATTTTGAAATCTCTCACTTGATCAACATTATTAGATTTGTATCCATTGGTTTGGCATTTCTCAAATATTCTCGATTATTGTAAAATAAATATACAACATATTCATAAGGTTTTAATTCAATAATCAAAACACATTTGGAATATTTCATCATGTTTTAGTATGGGTGTCTATTTTACCTTGAAAACCAAGAGTAGTTACTTAACCTTCCACTATGCCTTGAGCACTTGATAGTGAATTTCTAATTAGTAAAAACTTCCAGGTTAACCATAGAAGTTGCAATATTTGAACTTTTAAAAATTAATGCACATTCTAGAATTGTGGTTTATAAAATTCATATTAGAGATGTACTTGCAAAATCTAAGAGATCAATTGTTTATCAGATGGATTAAAAGCTTCCAAAGATCACCATTGTTTTCAATGGAAGAAATTCCACGTGTTTCCTTTAGTGACGTAAATAGAGTAGAAAAATATGGCTTTTGGTAATCATTTTGCTACGGATGCGTGACGTATCACGTACAATTTTACCACTTATCTATTCTAAACGGGATTGAAGAAAAGTAAAAACTGTATAGATTAGATTCTTAAATTTGGCATCTATTTTAAGAATCCATATGGATCATACTAAATTTGTGATGGAAACATTAGCGGTCAACTTTGTCTTCAAATCTCTGGAGAACACCATTAAAACCAGGTGATTGAAGAGTCTAGTACATGTGCATTATGAGCATTTTAATGTTGTCAATACTCTTGTTGTCATAGTGTTTGTAAACGCAATGTCTTCACTTGCATGTCTGTGCAGTGATTAAGAAAAGTAAGGATTGTTGTCTATGGTTCAATTGCAGTGAAATTTACTAAGGTGATTATTCATATTCAATCAAAACAGATTTTTTCATATAGTTCAAACGAGTTGGGATTTATTACATGTACTGATCATTATAGGTGAATTAGATGGCCTTTACAGATACACCTTTTCTTGGCATGGAGATAGTGTAGAGATTCTTGCAGGTCAATTGGACAGGATACTCTCCAAAAATTCACAACAAATTCATACTTTGTCTAAAAAAATAATTTTTCATTTCCACTCTCCATTTCTGACATTTGTCTATGTGGGATTCTAGAAAAAATTCAACTATAGCAACAAGGGACATTAATTATTCTGCCTATCATAGGTTGTTTTATCTTGCGCGGATATGTGATTTTGGGATAGCAGTATAGGAGTGTGGAGAGATCTTCCTGTTCAAAAGCTAAAACTGCTGAGACACATCAAATCATTATTATTTTGGAAGACCCCGACGCAACTCTACTATGCAAGGTTGTAGAACAGTGTGATTGAAAATACCAAATATATTCAAAGATACGAAGTTAGTGTTCATTTAACATTTAGTCAAGTCATGCATCAGATGTACCACTAGAGATATTCAATTGAGTATACATCTAGTTATGTTGTTTTTCATTACAATACATAACTCTCAAGTTTATAAGAATAATTGTTTATTATAATAGTTGACGCAAATAATTAATAAAATATGTACAAGTTCTGAAAGAATAGTTAAGAAAAATGCTTGATAAAAAAATGTATAGTATCTGAATGATTTCGTTTGGAAAAGATGTTGATATTAGTCAAGGTTTCGATTTTGATTTAAAAATGGGAGTTAAAGCATCTTCACAAGATTAATATACAAGGTAGTCACAAATTGCAGTTCATATGATATGAAGTTCTACAACTATTTCATCTTTGATATCGTGAATTTGATAACTACAACTGAAAGAAGTAAAAGTAGTGTGTCTTCAACTTTGAATCATCAATACAATACTAGAATAACTATCTTCATAAACTTATCAATAAAATTATTTATTTGCAACAAAATTGTTAGAATGCATACTACTATAAATTCACAACTGAATAAATCATATTGGTAAGATATCACAATATACATTGAAACTTGTATTTATATTGCAAAATTGTCCCAAAATTTTAAGACCATGAAACACCAGAAATGCAAAGCCTTAAGTTGTTGGCTTTATGCACTTCTTTATCTACTTGTATATGCACATACTCCTACCTTGAACTCTACACTTTTAGTTATGACTTTCTCCGAGTTTTATATTTGTAGGTGAACCTTGAGGTCCCACACGTCTTGTTATTAAGTTAAATACAAAAGCGTGCTAATTCATATTTCTTTCCTAGAAATTCCATTATGTTATAAAGTTCCAATCCATATGGTCAAAGTAAAGATTGATGTCCATACTTGAAATGAAAAAAGAAAAAACCTTAAAAAATAGAGTGGATAACTTGTATGAAGGAAAGAAGTATTTTTGGTACACTGCCCAAAACGGTGGGAAAACTTTGATATTTTGTGGAGTGAACATTTTGTACTGAGATACGTTTTTTTTTTCAGAAATATCAAAGATGGCAACTTTAAGTATTCATAGAGAAATTCTCATAGACAACAGATATATTTAGTATGGCTGCCCAAATTGCTTGCTGAGTAGCTATTTCTATTGTAGGTACCATAACTATCTTTGAAATATCTAATTGAAAAAAAATAAAAATTCCCTCAAAGTCCTTATTACGGCCCACATTGTTGATAAGTTTCAAAAAATCACGACTTAAACTGAAGTCACAGGTACATGTCCAAAGTCTAAAAAAGCCCAGATGTGGATGATTATCCTTTAAGGGTTAAGGCTAGTCCATAGTTAGGGCTTCTTACTTTTGGTCCGCGTTTCTAGGGGTACCTAGTGGCGCTCGTTGGCTTTATAAGGCAAGACACTTCCAAAATTCATATATAATTGACACGTCATCAGAAAAAGATGAAACCACTTGGACTAAGATTGTTATACATTTTACTATCACTGGAAATAAATATTGTTACTATGCATCCCCTCCAAATATACCAAATCGCAAATTTTAGCGCTGATAGGGTCTCCCACCTTACACTACAGAATTTCCTAGCTAGTAACTCGTCCCACGCACGCAATAGTGGATGCCACGTCAGTATCTTGGCTTGAAATCCATGAATGAAGGCGCCGCCAATTGGCAGACAAACATCCCTTTCGTACCCACACAGACAGCTCCTAATTGTCCATTGTTCATTGCCTACTCCCCGCAATAGGCACTGAAATTGCTCATTGCCTACGCTTCTGCAATAAACTTAGATACTCCAATTGCTCATTGTGTATGCTCCTCGACAATGCACTCGAATTGATCATTACCTATTGTGTGGATACAAGGCGGCCGTCGCTTGCGCAGGACAGCACACACTTCATACAGCATTCTAGGCGGGACTTTGCTCGCATTCATGGATCATGTTGTTCGGCTTCGCACGCATGTTTCCCCTTCCGCGCATACTGACTATTGCAATCCTGCGGCCCATATACTATTGCGATCCCTTTCCCCCCATACTATTGCGATCATCTCCGCCACCCCATACTATTGCAATCATCTGCGGCGCTGACGTACAATTGCGGATATATTCTATAGCATTTCAAAGACCCTAATGGTTTAATTCAAGTTGTTTCAGGACCCACTGCAGACTTGCAAGTGTTTTGAAGGTATGGAGTCGATCTCTGTCTTTCGTAGCTGTGTCTACCTGTAGATGTCTCTTGTTTGAAGTTCGGATGGCGCAGGTGCTTAAGATGGAAAGGGGTTGTATGCCTACTGGGGTTGATTTACTGCGAGAGTTCATGTCAATGCGCTTCTTTACTCGTAGCAATGTTTGAGGGTGTGTTAAGGTGGATTTTGATGGAAGAGGGAGGTACAAGGTTTAGGGTTTAGGGACTCCTCGCACGCCGGCTTCTCTCCACGTATGTGAACGCCATGATCTTATCCTGGTTTGGCTGTGAGTTTTGATATTTTAGTTCCATTATTATTTTGGCGAATGGGGTGCATTAAGGTTCCCTGGAATTTGAGTTTCGTGCCATGAGAGATGGTGTTTTGGTTCTGATTGCGAGCAGAATTTGCTTCTAGAAGAGTATGTCATGCTTTTGGTCCCATGTTTGCTTTTGGTGGTGGTGTGAATTGTCGTAGTTGCAGCTGGGTTTAGAGGATTAGTTGCACGCTTCGGTCTTTTAATCTTGGTTGAGGACTTTTATGTGTTGGTTCCGAGCTTTGGAGTTGCGAGCTGGCTTTGGACATTCATAGCATTTAGACATTCATGATGTGATGCATGTTTTTGGGGTTGCAAGAACCTTTGAGAATCGTGAATTGCCCGTGCTGGCATGGGTGTTCCGTAATTTTCTTGGGGTGGCCATCTGCTAGGTCTAGCATGGTGATTCTATTACATCATTTTCACACCCTTAGAATGTATACTCAGTGTCAACAATCTGTTGGAGGTGTTTGTGGCTTTTGCTCGTTGTTGCAAATTTGCATGTAGAATTGTATTTAGGATTGTGATTTGGCACATTCATTGATGGATTGCGTCTTTGAACTGATACCAAATTGCTGTTTTTAATTGATTTATCGCTGTGCATTATATTGTCAGAGGGTAGGATGGCGTCGGTCAATTGCCTTTTTGGGGCCACGAACAAAAACCATTAGTTATGATGTGCTTGGATTGGTTGATGATTTGGTGGCTGATTTAGTTGCAGCTCCGCAAAGACCACAACCACGTCAAGCGAGGCTGACTTTCCTAGTGCAGCGCCTCCTAAGTTCTGCCCCTGTTCCACCTGGTGAGCAAATTATTTTAGATAGTTATTTTTTATTTTAGATGTCTGTCTTGAATGCTGTAGATGTCTAAAATCTGTAACTATACTCATGAAAAGTGCACTTTGTCCATCGTATCCCCGTTCAATCAATAATATTTTTTGTCTGAATATGAGTATTTATTCTGGTTTTGGTTTCTGATTGTCTTCAGTCCTTGTCAGGTGGTGTAAAACACATGCTCGATATATAATAGCTGTATCTGGTCTTTGTCGGATATTTAATCATGGTATTTCAGCATGTGCTTGATATATTACACCTAAGGTTTGTGAAGAAATTCTTTGGATAGCTACTTATATATCTTGATTTTGTTGGATTTAGGATTGGAGCTGGCTCAAGAGAGAGGACTATGGTCTCCGGAGGAGATCGGAGTGAATCAAGTGTCTGTTCGATCCACCCCCAATCCAATGCCCACAGGACAAATTCTTCTGGCAGAGTTGCTCTTGAGGGGTTGGCTGTCGTCTGCACGTAGAGGGCGATTATCTGCCAAGTAAACATGAGTAAGTTCCCCGAACAAAAATTATGGATTTTGAATCAAATGATGGACTCTATTTAAGAGCAATCACAACTGATTACATGGAATTCCAAAGCTACTGTAAGCTGAAAACTGATGTGAATATTGATAATTGATTTTAAGTTTATGTATCTTCTGTTCCTAGTGTGCTTAAAATTTTATTGAATTCCGGAATTTTATCAAAAAATTTAGTGTGCCCATGGAGTTTATGCACCTCCTCGGCTCCTCCTAGGTCTTCCGGCACGGGATCACCAAACCATGAGTTCTCGCTGGAACTGAATTGAGTTATTTGAAATAAAACACAAGTGGTTGTTCCACGCATTCGTCACCAATTTATATCTTGTGATAACAGGCTCTACTGTTCCTGCCTTTTGCAATTAGCAATACACTGCCTTTATAGATTTTTAATACACTGCAATTCTGGCATTTATGATTGTCAAAACAATAGCTTAGAAAACAACACTCTTGTTTAGAACACATGGAGCGGTTTCTGATCTGAATCAACACAACAATAACATCCATTTCTTTTGGATGTTTTAAGATTCATTGTTTAACAAGCTTGACTTGTGTATTGCTTTTGATGCACCACAAAACACCTTTCTTGAGGTACTCACCATATCTCGGACGAAATGAAGCTGGACAGCGGATTCAATATTCGTCGAAAGAAAAAGCATTTTCAATGAACACCATATTCGTTATTTTGGGAGATTTATCATCTCCCAAAATAATGCATTAGGTCAGGTCGAGTTAAAATGGGCACAATGGTCCCATACTTGGCAAGGAAAAGCTTATAAGCAATTTCCATTAATTTGGGACATGATCACACAGTACTAATGGGAAATGAAAGAACGTAGTGGTTTACTAGAAATATTTGAAAAAATACAAGGTAGGTCGAACCACCCTAAATGAACATCATGCAAATTAGAAGAAATGGACACAATGCATATGCTGGGAAAACTTATATTATATATATATATGTGTGGAAATACAATTTAGGTCGACACTCCTTAAATGTTGAATCCGTGACAGGCTCTTTCAGACCTGTACAAACAATCAAGTTGTTCGACCAACATAGCTGCCTACAGTTTCCACAGTATGATATGCAATCAAAGAACATACGGACTTCAGTATAGTTCCATGCCAACAAATGTATGTTATCGGCTCTACTTCAGAAATCCAAACTAGGAACTTCAACGCTAGATGTCGTTTAGGTCGCCTCGACCTAAATGGCTGGTATGTGGCAGTACATATGATATAAAATCAACGCTTTAGGGTACTATGTGAAGATCTACACGAAGAACTATAGGTGACCTGTTGGTATCCCGCACTCGTAAAGTACAAACTTCAACGCCAAATGCAGTTTAGGTCGCCTCGACCTAAACTGCGGCCTATAATGTGGTACACATGATAAATAAGGAATGGACTGAAACACTTAAGTAGTGTTCCCTCCAATTAAATATATGTAATTAGCTAGTATTCAAAACATAAATTCGCTAGAACTAATACGCTATAACTGATTAGGTCGACTCGAGCTAAACATTTACCTTTGTCTAGAAAACATAATGTTGGATGAAGGGACGAACGAAATTCAGTTCAATCGTCTTCAAACGAATATAAGCGATCTGACTAAATTCAGAACTTCAAGACCACCAACTTGAAAGCTACATGTTTATTCAGAATCCGGAGACACAAATCTCTCCAAGGAGGCCTTTATAATGTCCAGTTGTTTCAGTGGGATCTTCAGCGATGGATCCTTGCCAACGCCCCGCTCGTTGACATTTTTTTTAACTTTGGATTTCCAAGCTGTTATGATTGCATCAGTACTCTGCCACGACTCGGGTACATCCTTCTCAACTGTCCAACGAAGTCTCCCATCCACATCCCAGCCGGTATAGAATTTCAAAACATTTTCATCTCGGGAAATTGGGTGGTAGAACTCTACTTGGATCGTGTTCGGGAGGTCAGGGTTCGAATTAGGGTCAGTCAAGGCCCTCGCAAGCCAGAAAGGACGATCGTCTTCATCGCAGGGTCGTAGCGCTAAGAAGTACCCTGCAAAAAGGTCTCGCGTCACACGGAATGACGGTCCTGGGCGATCTCGTTTGTGACCAACAAAGTGATCATCCTCTGCGAACTCCTCGCGCAAAGTTCCATCTTCCTGAAACGCGTCTTCGACGGAGTGAGCGAGCCGCGTGGATGGCCAAAAACCATGCTCCAAGGCGGGGACAGCATCAAAGGGGATGGAAAGAGCCTCTTTAACATCGTTCCAATAGTATGAGAGTGGCTCATAGATTCTTCTGGACTGGACTGACTCCGAAGATAGCCTCTCCCAATGATCTACAAAACCCGACAAGCCCTTAATCACATCAGGCAGGTGCCGCATCTCGCGAGGCGCCACGGCACCAGGAACACCACGGGGCCATAAAGATCGACCTTCTGAATCCTCCTTCCACAACTTGATGCCACAACCATCTCCTTTTGGCAACCAGTCGTCGTCGTGATAGAAGATTTTATACTTCATGACTGGGCATCCTGAAGAATCTACATAGAATTTGAACTGATGAGCTTTAGTGTGACCCATTAACGTATGGTCGCCATCAAGCATCCACTCCGCGATGAATTTCTTGAAATCTGGGACCTCCTGAATAAGATGCGGAATTGTTGGTACAGCTTCATTTTTCATGAAGGACTTCATGAGGAGAGGTACTGTGGGGAAGTCCTCCCTCCGCAAAGCCATGCTCCATCGCCCGAAAAGGGCATCAATATCGTCATGAGTATGGCCGACCAGCATGAAATTCACGTACACTTCGCGAAACACCCGCTTCGCGACTAATAGGGACCAGAATGAAAATACAAATCTATTCTTGTTTTCACTGACAGCGTTATCCATTTGGACGTTAAGAATGGGAGGCAAGGGTTTAGCAGCAACAGGAACCTCACGAGGAGGGCCAAGAGGATCCAAACACATCTCTGAACCATGCAAAAGCGCGGCATACAATGGGTGGGACGGATTCTCTTGAAAGAGTTCCCTAGAGGTGGATTTAGGGGGTGACTCAAGGTCCCGAAGGAGCTTCGCAAACGATCCAACCGTGTAATTAGCGTCGTGTGAGTAAATGTCAAGGCCATAATGGGCGTAACGTTGGTCCACATGCCCATGAGCAAGCATTCCGGTGACAGCGAGAGGAAGCTTCATGAGACCGTCTAAGTGTTTGACCTTGTGGGATAAGGCCGGCGACGCCGTCTTCGAGTGGTCCATCTTGTCATGCATAATTGTAAGAACTTCATGCGGAGTAGCCTTCGACCTGAATCGATTTAGGTAGTACAAGTCCCTATGCGCCATTGCAGAGTCATTGTGCAGCCTCATTTTCTTAGACCACAACAGGGACGCCTGAGATCCTGTTACAGTCAACTTCTTCTAGGACTGGAACTCATCACATTTTTAGCAACGAGCGAAGTTGTCTCCTGCCCGTTTGGCGTAATATTCTGGATAGCTAAGCCTCCTGATCTTGCTCAAGTTAGAAGCGGACATAGGAGGCAATCCACAGTCCGTTAAATGCTCATCGAGGATCGCAATCTTTTCCTTCCATTTGAAACTGGAAGGCAGAACTTTAGCTACAACTGTCTCCCCTGAAGGCAGAACACGACTCTTGTGGGGCATGTGGTCGGCATGCCTGTCAAGGATGGCCCCTAGGACGGCAGTTGCTACCACTGTGTGATTTCGAGGTTTACGTAAACTAGTATTACCATGAAATTGAGCTTCGAAACCAGCAGCAGCATACTTGGCATTTCTATAAAATGTACTGGAGCTCACTCCCATAATCTTCATCCATGCGAAGGGGCAAACATCTATGCCCTCCAGAGTCACCACACTCCTCCCCGCAGAATTCTTGTGGATCTGTCTATGTACGTCGAGTTTTATGTGGTTACGGAACTGCACTGTGGTCTTGTCGTACATACGCGACCGTAGAGTAGAGATTTTATCTCTGGGATAGTGTTGGACGCATAGGTGAGCGCAGCACGTGTTTGCCGCTATAGAGTTGATAGATGGCTAAGTCATCAGAAACTCAGCGTGACGTGATATAGGTGGGGGGTATTCCTAGAGGAGTTATCATACGATTGGATACGATCTCCCAGGGATCGGTTACGCTCCGCAACCCAACGGTTATACACATCACGTTGACTATGGTGCTCTAGGCTAACTCCATCCAGAGAGACGTGGCTGATAGGCCACGTTTTGAAGGAGTACCTCCAATCATCCTCTGACTCTTCTTCGACTAACATACGTGATACCTGGACGACGACAACGGAATCACCAAGGGGACCAACCGTGTCAGATACCAAGCTGGACCGTGGGTTCCGGATCAAACCCTTTGCTAACGGGATATTGTCGTCACTGTATATTGTTACAGTCCTGTTCTGCCATTGTCCTGAGGGTACAACCACAAAGTCTGGAAGGTCTGGGTTTATGGGCGCTTCAACCGGTACCTCGTCATCTGAGACATAATCCATTGTACCTGGAATGCAACAGATCCAATTTTATGAGAACATATTATACTCCTTGAAGAGAATTCATCTTTAAATTTGAGAACTTATCCCAGGCGCAGTTTAGCTTGAGTCGAGCCAAACTGTTCCTGGACTATGGGAAGCATGAGTTAAGCTCGAGTCGAGCTAAACTTCTGCTGCCGTGTGGATGCAGCAGTTTAGCTCGACTCGAGCTAAACTCATGCTGCCCGTACGGCAGCAGAAGTTTAGCTCGACTCGAGCTAAACTCATGATGCCCTTTGGATGCAGCAGTTTAGCTCGACTCGAGCTAAACTGCTGTCCGCAAGAAGCGGCGCTTTAATAGGTGCTTACATCGTCGGAATTCAGAGTCTCAGACTTAGAGTACGCTTACGGTGTCCGCTCTCAAACGTTTCCAAGTAGTAAGTGAGACACTGCCAATACATTATGAATTGAAACAATCGCAAGCATACAACAACCAGAAATCAATGAGATGTACTGATGATCGGAGAAAACTAAAGAGAAGACGTACTAGAGAAACGGCGCAATACAGCTTTTGCCCAGAAAACAACCACCTCCAAGTGAGGGCCTAGAGCTCCTACACGTGAGAGAAGCAAGTGAGTAGAGAAAAGACTTCGAGAGGGGACGATTCCAGAGGTCATTTACTAACGTGTGACCGTTTTCATGCCGCTTGAGTTTTGAAAATAGGCGGGAATCATGCATGACCATTCGTCCCTCCACATTTCGGGGTGTGAGAAAGCGCGGGAATTACCACTTTCCATACTTCTCGGCCCTTTAGATAGATGCAGATGCGAAATATTTGGTGCATTAAATCAAATGGGATGGGTTGGAAGTTTCTATAGCGCCAGACAGAGTGTTGACTTTTGGCCGCAAACTTTTCCTCCTCTATCAGGGTTCAGGGTTTAGGGTATAGGGTTCAGGGTTAAGGGTTTAGGGT
Organism: Ceratodon purpureus; assembly: GCA_014871385.1. Lineage (NCBI taxonomy): Eukaryota > Viridiplantae > Streptophyta > Bryopsida > Pseudoditrichales > Ditrichaceae > Ceratodon > Ceratodon purpureus. The sequence goes on from CM026426.1 coordinate 78,723,985, forward strand.
CTTAGGTCCAGGGTTAAGGGTTTAGGGTATAGAGTTAATGCATTTCTAGGGACATTAAATATCTCGTATATGGATTAAAATTAAATGGAAAATTGTTTGAACCTATTTGAATTTCGTGAGTAAGGTTCATACAGGGAAGTATATCGTTGCAAATATTCATACCTCCATGTAGTAGAGTATGTATTTTTGCTCAATTTCATTAGTATATATGATGTATGAAATCAAATCATTATATGTGAGTTCATGAATAGTGCTTGATAGACCTTGGTAGATATGTTTGTAAATCTAGAATTATTTATTTGTTCTACATATTTAGTCAGATATAATTATCATGTATATATATTCATGTACTTTTATTTATGTCTCTATTTATTTCATAATGTGTTCTTTACGCCGTGAATGGTGTAGATTTGTTCTTTCGTTTCTGGAACTCTACATGTTAACATGTATATTTTTAATATACATGTTAGTATTATAATATGTATAATATAATTATATATTCATTTACAAGTAGGTACTAATATATTCATTAACAATTTAATGTCCAATTAAGAATAGTACGAGAATAATAAACTATATTCTAATATATACAAATCTTAAAATGATATACAAGTATATTCAAGTATATACAAAATACGTTGTTATAAATAATAGTATTAGATTATAGAATTCAATTCATTTATCATGGCAAATTATATACGTTTTTTAGAAGATTGAATTTTTTATATTTAATCATGAGAAGCAAATATTTAAACCATGGTATGCCTTGTATGATTGGCATGGAAATTACATAAACCTTAATCAATTCATTAATGTTCTACCTTGACTTATATTTGTACAATTTTATTACATTCTAATAAGAAAGTGGAATGTTTGGTTCATTCATTTTATAAAACAAAACTCATAAATTATGGATTCAAATGAAACGTATTAAACCAATGATCATAATTATAATTGTAGTATTAATATATAATATCGAGAAAGGCTCTAGATGCTTGTCTAAGCATACAATCCCATTAATCAATTCTTTAATAATAAATTAAAATGACACATTTAAGTAAATCCGGACTTTCGAAAGCCCACATCGGTCAAAGTCCCGTTACCGAGTCTGGTCAAAGTCCCCTTCGTTACTCTGGAACATTCGGCTTCCTACCCATGCCGCTTCATAAGCATAAGTTCCTTTGGGCGACGAAACAGTTGTTTCATTTTTAGTTTCCCTACTGTTTCATCTACTTGTAGTTCATTTGCTGTGATGAGGAGGTCGGGCGGTGGTTTTAGGGTGTCAAGTTACCCGCTAGACGAGTGGGAGGAGGTTGTTTCCCCAAAAGGAATGGAGGAGCTTCGTCCGTGGTTTATGGGGGTGGAACGCGCCCGTGGTCGCGGCGTAGAGATTCCCCCGTGGAACCTCATTGCACGCATTATGCAGCCTGGTGTGGAGTGGGATTGGACTCTTGCACATACTCTAGAGCAAGTGGAGATTATGACCGCTTCCAACATCAATTTTCCCCTCACCTCTGGGGAGATCTGATTCTAATGGCTGAGGGAAATGAGGAGGAGAGCGTGGATTTGGGGAGCCCACCACATGAGTGAGTAGGTGAATTGTTATCTCCTCAGAACCCTTAACCTTGCCCTCAGTTTGATGTTTTCATAATAATAGATTGCGTTTGCTGTATGTATTGCGCAGAATTTTAATGGCTCATGCTGAGTTCGTGGTGATTGTCAGGAGGATGAGTCCTTGCTTTTGACATGCACTTTTCCGTTTTAAACCCTAAACATCATACCATCTGATCTTGTTTTTCTCTTTGCTCTTGAACTTGCAGGCATCTTCGATATACTTCTACAATTTTACTTTTTGCTGCTAATCACCTCAGATATGGAATGGGGACTTCAGGAAGTAGTTAGCAGGACCGTTAGATTATACGATATTTGGAAACCATAGATGTAAAAACAGATGACTTTCATCTTTTGGTAACTTTTGCTGATGGTGTTCCCCGTGTGGATTGTAAACTATTTTTGGAATGTAATGCCTTCAAAACAGGGTTCTTCTAGACGAAAACCAGTGTTTCATTTGATGCTTTTATATTTGTATATTTCGTATTCTAATATTTCCATGCTATCTAATAAATGTAGTAGTAAATTTCGTTTGAATCCATGAATTATGAATTTTGTTTTTTAAAATTATGCAAATGAAGCAAACATTCCACTTTCTTATTAGAATGTAATAAAATTGTACGAATATTAGTCAAGATAGAACGTTAATGAATTGATTACGATTTTTGTATTTTAATGCCAATCATAGAAGGCATACCATGGTTTAAATATTCGCTTCTCATGAATAAATATAAAGAACCATAAACCTTTTAAAAAATATAAAGAATCTGCCATAATAAATGAATTGAATTCTATAATTTAATACTTTTAACAATGTACTTCGTATATATACTTGAATATATTTGTATATCATTTTTAGATTTGTATGTACTTGAATATAGATTATTATTCTCGTTTTATAATCAATAATTAAATATAAAATTGTAAATGAATATATTGGTACCTTAGTATACCATATTATATTATTATATTATAAATAAATTATGATTCTAACATGTACTATAAGAATATGATGATAACATTTATGTAAATAAGTTTCCAATTATAGTATATGAAATTCATTATTATTGCTAATAGTGTATTTATATTTGATGCTTTAGTCAAATAATTACAAATTATTATTACAAAATTAGAAGAAGCATTTGTTTTGATAGAACATTATTGAATTGATTAAAATTTAGTTAATTCAAAAAAATCAAAAATCAAAATCTAATGTAGATTCATAAATTTATATGAATCCAAATATAATTAAAATGCAATACCAACTTTACATAATGCAAGCATGTTTTGAAGCATTGTAATAAATTACCAATACTTTTCATCAGAATAAAAAAAATGTATTTCGTATAACTACTTGAATATATTTGTATATCATTTTAAGATTTGTATATATTTGAATATAGTTTATTATTCTCGTACTATAAGCATTAATTAAATATAATATTCTAAATGAATATATTAGTACCTTAGTATACTATAATAAATTATCATATATTAGATAAATTATGATATTAACATGTACATTAATAATATGATGATAACATTTATGTAAATATGTTTCCAATTAAAGTATAGTAAATTTATTTTCATTGCTAATAGTGTATTCATATTTGACGGTTTCGTTATATAATTACAAATTATTATATAAACACTACTCTTGTGTAGTCAAATTGAATTCGTCTTCGATCAAATATTAACTTCATATATGTGAAAAAATTATTATGTTAATCAAATTTGTGGATGTCTCATATTTAATTAATATTAACTATTTTGAAATTTATGATTTATCTAGACCTCAATTTGATTAATTTTCTTAAACCATTCATCAATACATGAATAATAGTTGGAGAGGAAATTTGATTGAATCAATTAATTTTAATATATTTTAAGATTTAATTACTCTCATGCCAATGTTACGAGGCATACAATGTGAAAAATATTGTTTTCCGATAATTAAAATTAAACAATTTCATCCTTTAAATATTGTTTATAATTTGCCAAAAATCTAAGTTTGAAATTATGGATTTTTCCATAACATTCAAAATTGCGTGCAATTTTTTAGAAGATTGAATTTTAATTTATAGCAATCAATACACATTTATTTATTTTTCCTTCAATAAAGAACAATTAATTTCGTAGTTCGATCTTATAGAATTTTAATTTAAAAAAACTAAAACAATTAACCTGCGAGGACGGGCTCTGGATCCCGCGGTGACCGGACCAAACTCAAAGTCGGCGCGGTCTTCGGTCCCTGCGAGGGCGATGACGAGCACCCCACCTCCGACCTCGTCCACACCACTTTTCCAATTTTCTCTACAGGGTTTCTCTCTGTGGCGGAAGTTGTGTTTGAGGCGCGAACAGCTTTGTCGTAGTTTGCGTAGGTTGAGCAGATTGTTTCTCGCGAGTTGCAGTTCATTTAGTTGTTACAATTGTTGTGTCTACAGCGGTGGAGTTTTTTTCAGTGTAGGTTGTTTCTTGACATTGGTTTGCGGTGTTTAGGATTTATGTTTTCAGTTTCGGTTCAGGGTTCTTTGTGCGCGGGGATGGGTCTCGGGTATTTTGTGTATACAGTGTTGAACGTTTCTGCTTTGAGGGTTCTGTGCCCGAGTGTTCATATTTCGGCAAGGGTATCAGGACTTGAGCTCCTTCGGTAGGACACAGTTTAGGGTTTAGGTTATACACTTAGTTGTTCATAGTAGTGCTGCATTGACAATCGCGGAGTGATGTGGAGGTTGCGGAGGTTTACGAAGCAGGGTTTTCTTCACAGGGTTTCCAGGTAAGTCATCATCTTCCTTCTCTTCTATCAGTTTGCGTGCGGTTTTTTTTTGGAACAGTCCTGTCAATATCCGAAGCTCTCTATTGTTTTCGATACTTGTGGTTGGAAATGTGGATTTTTTGATTTAAACTCTTGTCATGGATTCGTGTCGTTGATTTCAACTACTTGTCTTTACAAAGAATATGCACAGAAGTTCTGTTGGAGTTAAATCTGCGGAATTGAATTGAAGCTATGAATGTTCTATAATTCACTGTAATTGTTACGATTGTCTAGTTTGAATTTCTTGTTTTATTCGAATTGTAGGTCAAACAACATGCATTTCAGTAATTGTGGAAAACTGATACGACTATTCCTGCAATATTATCATTGCTGTGTGTCGGAATTGATAGGTTCTAATGATTTGAGGACTGAACTTTAGGTTAATTGATGTCGAGGTTGTAGTTATGTTGATAACAATTTTTGCTACGTTGCATTCATTTTGGCGCCATTGTTTTGAGCCATATGTTTATGTGTTATGGTAATCTGATCGACTTTGCTTATATTAGAATCTTCTGAAAAGGTATCCGATTACATTTGTACTTTTCTCCCGTATTTTTTGGTAGGAATATTGAACGTTTCTAATATTTATCCCATCTTCTGATCCTCTGCAACCATTTCTTTTTGCAGGCAAAACACGATTGACATAATTTCCAAGAGAGAAACAGGAGCTAATTTATCAGGAAATGGCCGAGAGGTAAAATACCAAATGCCAATATCATATACTCCTCATGAAACAAAGCTTGACTGCAATGCTGAAATGTAAAATTCAACAAAAACAAAGAATAATGCAATATATTATTCATAAAACTGACGGAAATTCGATCATAAAAGCCCACAGTTTAGCTCGACTCGAGCTAAACTGGAGGTACAACTCTCCTCCACTTCCTGGGAGTGTCACATACAGTTTAGCTCGACTCGAGCTAAACTGCAAGGCTCCCATGCTTAATGCCCAAGCAGTTTAGCTCGACTCGAGCTAAACTGCTTGGGCATTAAGCATAGGATCCTTGCAGTTTAGCTCAAGTCGAGCTAAAATGCTTGGGCTTTCAGCATGGGAGCCCAAGCAGTTTAGCTCGACTCGAGCTAAACTGCTGGGATGTCATGTGTTATATTTTGTAATTGAACCAACATTTAGCTCAAATCGAGCTAAATGGCTTTGAATTTCTCTAATGTTAAACGTCTCCTTCTTGTAGTGAGGAGAAAACAAGGGTACTTGGGGCACTACAACATTTCTTCAAGCCTGTTCCTAGCTCGGATTCGGATGACGATAACGGGGATGACTCAAACACATTTGAGCCGTGGACCTTCAAAGACCCCTCGAAGGTCAAAAATTGGACATTGCGATGGGTTGCACACACCCCATATCTTACCTTCGCAACCATTTTCAAGGGTGAAGTCGATGATCCCCACGTCATCGACATGGAAACCAAGGTCACCGAGTTTGACCACAAGGGGAGAGATCAAATAATGATCCTCTGCTCATCTATGGGGACTCATCCATACCTCTTCTCCATAGTAGTAGACGTAGCAGAGAACCTCTTCGACTCGATTTCCTTAATGGAAAGTCTGTCGAATTCACCCTACGACGAGATAGTGACCACAATGAGGCAAGAAGTACTCGACAGGAAGTGGGCGACCAAAGATGGACGAACTCTCCCGGCGAAATCCCTAGCGTGGAAACTGAGGAATGTTGTCAGCACCCTTACGCTCCGCCCAACGGAGGCAAAGGTTAAGCAGAACCTGCGAAAATCTCATATTGACGTTTCTGGAGTGACAGCAACCGGGAGCCAAATGGGAAGCCAACAGACAGGACGCAATAGGGAGAGAGCAATAGTTCCTTCCCAAAGCCGGGGCGCTTCTGCAACTCCCACACCCCTCTCACCATTGAAGAAGAAAGGCCTCGAGAAGAAAACTGACAAGCCAAAGCCCAAGAAGGACTTGCTCTTATCTACGGAGGACTTGGCAACAAGTTTGAACTCTGTTCTCGGGGAACTTCCAAAGGTGAACAAGGTTGGAGAGGTCCTGGACTTCGATAATGCCAATCGAATTTACCAGAATTTCTTCGCTGATTGCCAGGACGAGTTCGTCTTCAAAACAAATGGGCAACCAAAGAAGGTCAGTGTGGACGTGACGCGGTGCAAGCCCGCACCGGTCCATTGGACTATCCGTGCATATGAGAAGCGGGGCATGGAGGAGATGAAGAACTACTTGGTCAACATGCCGGATAGGACACATAAGCAAACCCTGTGTCTGATGCCAGACGCGAAGGCACGACCTCAACAAGAAGAGGATCTAAGGGGCTGTACATTCAACATCATCAACGGGCAACACAGCGTGGCGGCGTCCAAATCTCTCATCGAGGATAACGCCAGTGAGGAGTTGGTGAGGGACTTCAGGAGGTGGGATGCGTACATCGTTTGGACGCTTGATGTAGATAAGCTGCGAAAGATCTCAGCATTCTATAATCGGGTGAACCATCTCGCAACCTTTAAGCCAACTTGGGCGAGCAATATACTTGCCTCAAGAAAAGTGTGGGTGAAGTATGGTAAGCCCCAAAAGAAACATGCTGCCGCTGGTGCTGCCGACCGCAGGAGTACAGGTCCAAAAAGTAATCCAGCGTCGAAGACATACGACGTAAGTTCACTGATTCATTAGCATTAGCAGTTTAGCTCGAGTCGAGCTAAATATTGATAATCTTCTTTGTTTTCAATATTCTGGTGTATCTCGAGCAATTTAGCTCGAGTCGAGCTAAAGAGTAGTTCCGTGACAGCATCATCTAAGGTTTCTTCCTGTGCGTATGCAGAACTTCGTGAATGCAATCAGGGAGCGCTTCGCTATGATCGATGTGGCGAAGCATCAAGCCATGGTGGCGAAGAAGGGAGGGAAGAACACTATCTCGCTAACAAACGAGCTGTTTATCATTACATCCAGTGATGAAACATGGGACCTGTGGAAGGAGGTGATCGCGTCTGCGGCATGTGGTAGATTCATTGATCCCGACACCGAAGCACCTCATAAGAAATTCTATGAGAAGAAGGGGTTCGTTCCGGACAAGGATGGGACGCTTCCGAGGGAGTTCTTCAAATGGCTCGGGAACTTGACAGAGGCAGATCACCAGAAGCTGTGTAAGCACATCCTGCATAAGTCTGGGCCAAGTCGGAAGTACACATATCCGAAGGTTACCATTAAGCAGAATACGAGTGTATTGGAAGACTGCTACTCGGTCAAGGAGTGGGCAGAGCGGAGAAAACGTAAGGCTGTAGCTCAAGCCGAGTTCAACAACATTAATCTAACGCTCCATCTATTCAAAAGAGACGGCTTCGATGTACCCGCTTGGAAGAATTTCAAGAAGGCTTATTATGTCTCCAAGGAGTCGAAGCACGTTCTGCTTGATTGGGGTATTCTAGACTTGTACTGGACTAACTCCAGAGCTACACAGTTCCGCAACAAGTCGGCCAAGGATCTCTCCCCATATGCGGTTGAGTTCTTTAAAACCTTCCTGAAAGTTCGACATGCATTTCAGAGTCCTTCAGCTGAGATGTGGTTCCTCCCATTCATTAGGGAGCCTCGACTCGCCTTCGGATCTTGGCCCTCCGATATATGGAGGTTGGCGGGCGGCGCACTCACATTCGGAATCATCGACTTCCGGTTCCTCCCAACCTACAAGACGAGGCACAACTACACTTTGGAGAACCCCTTCTTCATGGAGTTCTTCAAAATGATCGATGAGTATGGGCAGCCCCAGTTTCACGATGTTCGCCACTGGCTTCTCATTTGCGGAGACGATGAGGACTTCGCCCAGGTGCTCACTTGGGTGGAGCGAAACACCTTGAGTGGTCGTAGAAGAGTCCATTCTGAGTATGTACCCGCTCCCAACGAGCAACTTGGCGGACACCCCCCGAAGAGCAGAATCGCGATGGAACCCGTGAAACTCCTGTTTCTCATTGATGATAATGTACTTGAGAACGATGGGTCGACAACAGAACCTCTTAGCAAGTACACAACTCCGGACCACCCACTGTACACGGACAACAGGAAGTTTAACGAAAGGAGGTACGCAATGTATCCATCCGAGTTAAGGATGGAGTTCTACCTGCAGGTCCACGACACTTTCTGCAATACCGGGGGGGCGGTTTATCAGCTCTATGCTGGAACGAAGTGCCTCATGGCCGCCGCGATAAGTGTTTCCACACTTTAGCTCGAGTCGAGTTAAATCGTTCTACTGTTTTGATCTTATGCACCATGTATGCATACACTTCCACACTTTAGCTCGAGTCGAGCTAAACCTTGTTTACCTTGCCTTTGTTTTTTTGAGATGCTCTCGATCTCGGCTTTCGTGGTCGCGGATGATAGTGACTCGTCTCATATGATCAAAGCTCAGTCACTTGGATTAACTCTGGACCCAACCGATTTTAGTGTCGACGCTTATTATGTCGATATGGAACGCTTTCCAGAATATGGCAAAGCCGTGCGGAAAGGGAAAGGCAGAGCTATGGAGGATGGTGACGATGTTGATCTGGAGGAAGATGCTCCTACCGAGGAACAGACCCCCTCCTCCAGTGCTGCGGACATTAGCAATGAGAGCGATGCTCCGCCTTCTGATTCGGTAAGTCAGACAGCATTTGAGGGTGGAGTGGGGAGAAGACTCGATTTCCTTGACGTCGGCATTACACGTACGGACGATGAGAGACCGGGTTCTGCACCGGAGCTGGGATCCGCAAGTGGGAGAAAGACTGGCGGTGCGCGAAGTATTGGAATGACGGCACAGAAGAAAAAGAAGCTCAACCCTACAGCTCGGCAAGCCTCCCCGTTGGGGAGAGCCGCTCCCTCTCCGGATGTTCAAGCTCTTATGGCAGAATTACAGGCGTCCAAGGATAGGGAGAAACACTTACAAGATCAGATGGCACAACAGAAAATGGATATAGAGAAGACTGTGCAGGCGACAGTGCAGGCGGCTCTGCGAGGCATCAGTAATGTCCCTATTTTCCCGAATGCGGGTCCAGTTCTGCCCAACGTCCAGCCGAGAGGTAGCGCCCCACCTACTCCGCGAGTACTTGAGATTTTGGGCTCCCCTACCAGTGGTGCAAAATTGTCAATGTCGGATCCGAGTCCCGCATCAGTGCCTGAGCCAAGCCATCATTGCACCAACCAGGTCATGCGTGACCCTAGTCCCAGCCCACCCCATTCTCCCTCCCACAATCAGACTCAGGGAGATGCTCCCAAGACATCTTCAGGTCCCTCCCAAACTTAGATTTTTTGAACTCGGAAATTTGTAGATGAGGTATTAATACCGGAGTAGTTCACCGAAATGTGCATTTTTGTACCAAAACAATTGTAATTAATACAAATGGGCTCTTTAGCTCGACCCGAGCTAAACCGTTCAACTTTTTACCAATCCCTTCTATGTCAGCTTCATTGACCACTCTCTGATGATTCTATAGTTCTCTTGCAATGCCCAGGTCACAAAGTGCATGAGGAAGTGGACGATCTTCTGATCGTGGATGATGTTGTCATGGCCCAAACTGCGGATGAGCCTGTACGCACAAATATGGATTTAGATGTCACAAATATAGATTTAGATGTCAGTGTGCTCTTACCTTGCCAACGTGCGTAGAGGTCATTCTTGACGATCAGCCTCAGGATTCAATAGGGTCGATGGGTCCTGTGGAGGATCGGGATGTTGTAGAAGGTCAAGCCGAGGATGTTCAGGTATTTCATCCACCATTATATCTCGTTGCACTGTTTTCTTGGGTAATGATTTGCCTTGCAACTGTCCTCATTGTATTATTTGTATAACTCCGTCCTAGTATAATATAGTAATGTCCATCTGTCATCGGTATTTCCTCTCCAGGTGCGCGAGGCATCTGGATGTGACGTAAGTTCTAGTGAAGAATTGAGTCCTGTCCCGACGCGACCTCAGACTGGTTGGTTGAATGTTGTCCTTGACCTCAATGGAATACTCTGCTCCAGTACTCCTAATTGGCCTGGACAATCATTCGTTAGCCATGACCTTAGCATCCACTCAGCGTCCAAGCCAGCAGTCGTGGGCCCCAAGCTTGTTTGTGTCAGGCCCAATTGCGCTGATTTCCTTCGTCGGTTGTCAACGTTCGCAACCATTACCGTCTGGAGTTCGATGAAGACTTCGACGACAAAAATGATCTGCGACTATCTATTCGGTCCTATTCGTCCTGTCTATCCGCTCAGAATTCTAGGTCAAGAGGACTGTCAGAGAGTGTCTATGGGCGTAGATTTACGAGGTCGTCCGGTATATATGAAGGAACCCGGGACTCAGAAGGACATCTTCCTTAAGCCGATGTCTGATGGTCTCTTTCGTAAATTTGGTGGCCTATATTCCGAAGCCAACACCATTTTTATCGACGACAGCCCGATCAAGCACTGTCAAAATAATTCTTACAATGTCCTTTTACTCTCCACTTGGAACAACCGCAAACCCGATGCCGCAGATGATCGTTTTTTGTTGTCGAAACTTTTGCCATATCTTGTAGACCTACACCACTTTGTGGGGACAATCGCTAGATTCAGGGCCGAGCGTCCGATCGGGAAGAAAATGTATTATAATGACCGTTCTACCTGTAAACAATACGCTAAGATTAACGAGGCAATTAGCCGTAGACCATAATTTGGCATGATTTTGGTTCTCTACTTTGTTAATAGACATTTCTGAACTGCCGCGGAGCTATTAATATGTTGTACATCTTAACCACTTGCGTAATCTTTGTATCCAGACTACTCCTTCTGTAATACGAAGTTTATATTTCTTTCTTGATCTATTCTGCCCCTTGCGACAAACCCTAAAACATTGCTGAATTATTGGGGGATGTATGTTTCTATTCGCTTTATGTATTGCAGGATAATGCATGTCGAGCCTCTGTGGATTCTTTGAATAATGCTTATGGCTGCGGGCCCTCTCTACGTAGCAGAGGGCTTCTGTTGCAATCCGTTGCAACAGCGCAGTCCACGATGGACTATTCAACTATGGCTGTCGACGAAGGGGTTGTAGACAGCCCGGTTAACCTGTCCGTTCCCAAGACCCTGAAATCCCCGTCTCCTATGTGGCCACGGACCGTACTGCAGGTTCTATCTCCGAAACAACAGAGTTCTACCCCTACGAAGCGTGCTCTTTATAACAATGTGGAGGACATGCCGTCACCACCACCGGCAAAGGTTGGTTTTCATTCCTCAGTATTCGCTTTTCATTCCTTTCTGATGTTTCATTCCTGTAAGTTTCTTTCATGATGTTTCATTCTGATGTCCTTATTTTAGCTCGAGGCCACCTAAAATGATTGATCTTTTTATAATTTCATCTAGGTCTGGTTCTAGCTTATGTAGGCCTCCTCGTTCATGGTCCGTTCGACCTTTACACTTGCACTCAGCAGTTTAGGTCGATTTGACCTAAACCGAAATCTCTTCCTAATGCTCATTTATCCCCTTTGCAGATGCCCAGGCTACGATCAACAACTACAGGATCCAGGGCAAGGAAGTCCGCCGACTCCCACTCTAAACCATCCAGTACCCGTTGCCACTCTCTGCCAGAGTCAAGCATCGGTGACAGGCGTAGGCAGAAGTTGCAACGTCTTCTTGATAGTCCAATTATGCAGGTTGAGGGAATGTCGTGGACACGTCAGCGCCAACGGGAATTTGTCAAGTCAAGAATTGAGGCTTACGGAGGGACTCCACAACCATATAGAGGATACTATGTACTGTATAGCAATGGCGCAGACAATGTAGACGATTATAAGAGTCCTCTGTGTTATTTCAATGTAATTATGTTTTGAATAAAACGATTGATGTGTTTGTCAAATTTTCTCGTCTGCTATTTTTGCCTCATTGTCTTGCACACTTTTTGTGGTTTTCAAATTTCCGAATGTAATTTATGTGATTGGACATTGCCTTTTATTGAAACCTTGGTTTAGAAAGGTAACGAATAGTTACTACTAAAAATACAGAGGACGTGGTATATTCTTTTTCCTTGTTTATATTGCGTTTAGGTGTGATCGACCTAAATGACTTAATCATCATCTCTCTTTAAATTTGTTTATAATGAATCAATGAACATTACTAAGTTTTCTCCTGTATGTTGTTGCATTTAGGTCCACTCGACCTAAATGACATGGACCTCATTGTTCCTTTAAGGTGTTTTTTTAATGATTCAATATTGATTTCCGCAAGATTGAAGTAAATGGGAGGGCACGAATGTGGCCATTTCTCTACACGCTGATTTCCCAAATTCAAGAATATCTCCCAAAATAACGAATATGGTGTTAATGTAGAGCAGCTTGGCAGGAGGTACGTTAGTTGGCACAAATTTTAACTACTCAATTGATGTTAATTGAAGCCTTCGTATGTGTCGACACAAAGGCACAGAAAATCTAATTTAGCTGGTCAGTGGGTATTAACGAAGCCTGAACATATTTTGGATGATGTATCATTTTCAAGCAGCTCATTCGGTTTCACACAATTGCTTGTTCACAACGTCCTAAACAGACGATTTGTATATTCACCACCTTGCTAAGAGTACCTGTTTGGGCAATGTGGTTAGCTAGCAGAAGTGGTTGTCTTCTCCGCGCTTCCATTCACCATAGTTAAAGGCATTGCCAAGAGTTCCATGGGTAAGCAACTCCAGCAACGCATGCTGAAGACAAAGACTAATGCCCAGGAAGCTGCACGCAAGGCCCGTGAAGCTCAAAGTAATGCAAGAAACACTAGGTAATGACATTTCTGCCTGTATCATTAGTGTGAATATGCGGCCAATTTAATTTGATTTTTGGAGTCTTTTTACTAGCAGTAACCAAAATTTGAGTGGTAGTGCAGTATATGGTACAAGGAAGGTCGCCCAAAATGATTAGGCCCATTACCATATGATTATCCAGACCACCTTCAAGGAGAAGCACTAGGTGACTACCGCTTTGATACTTCAGGACTCGCTCGCAACACCACAAACTTCGAGAAGTATTTCAAGTAGATTTACTTTGCTGGTTGCTGTTTGTTAGACTCCCCCGCTTGTTGCAGGTGTGCTGCTCGGGGGCATACAACCAGCGGGTTTGTAATCATGTCCTCTTCTCAGTTGATAGCTATGAAGGTGAAGCCGAAGCTCTGTTCATGTTCGTATTTCGTAAAGCGTGGTGGTGCCCGAGGTTTTTCTCTGTTTAGATCGGACGCCCTCTTTTTGGTGGACCGACACTAGAGGGCACGACTGGACATGGCCGGTTTACAGGACTACTTGGATTCTTGGTTTGTTCTACCTAAGGTGGACTCCAAAAGGGTTCTAAAGTTTGCAGGCACTTTTAACCTTGCTACCTATCGAGGAGAGGTTGAGGGTGCCACTGTCAGCATCACAGAGGAGCACGTTTCGACGTGTTTGAAGTTGGTCAACTCTTCAAGCCCGGAAGCTGCGTCTGGTGGTGAGAAGAACGTTCACCGTGTCTCTGCCCAGTCTTTCGTGGAGTTTCGCGAATTTGTAGAAGAATGTTTTGAGGGTGGATCAAGCGCCGAGCAGTCTTACAAAGGTTAGCGTAAATCCCTATTGCCGAGCAGATGCATAGATCTGGTTTCTTTCGTCCAGCAACGGATGTGGCTCCTTGATGACGATTCAAAATTTGTGGATGACATTATGGTTCAAGCCGCCCTCGATGTCATGAAGGAGAAGCAATTTGCTTGGGCACAACATCTTTCAAGGCAAATGAAAAAAAACCTTATAGTGTACATGGACGGCGATGAGGAGTACCGTACCACGATCGGGCTTCGAACTGCTCAATATCTCTCCATGTTGATAGAGTTCCTGATTGGCTCCCGGTGGCTACTACCAGACACATCCGTGTGACACGACTATCTTTGATGTGGAAAAAATGCTTCGGAGTAAGGAGGAGGAGAACACGACTCTATTGAGGAAGTCGGCAGCAATTGAAGAACATGGTGCTTTACTGCGTCGAGAAGTATCACAGGTGCGCTCTCATGCTCTAGAAATCGAGGGTGAGCTGAAATCAGGGTTGCTCAATGTAGAGGAAGAGTTGGCAAAAGTTCGAAGTAACCACATCGAAGAGCAAACACGTATTGCTAGAACGCTGGAGGAGGAGAGGTTCCATTACAAGATTCTCTATGTGAAGTATTTGTCCTTCAAATCTGAGAGACAATTTATCTTGTGATCTAAAGGAGGCCGAGGGACGATACTCGGCGCTATTGGAGAAGATGTCCAAGATGGAGTTGGAGTTAGAACAATATGAATCAGCAATGAAACAACAATCGGTGAACCCCAAGCAGGAAGGATCACAAAGGAACATTGGAGTGCAAGTTTTGCCCAAGGAAGAGCCATAACAGATTTAGGAGAGCCCTGAAGGTATGACATTCTAATTTTGTTTATGTATTCTATAAAATCTGGAGTACATTTCGGAGTACATTTTGACTGGATGTGCTGATTCTCGCAAAGCTTAGACGTGGAATGTCGTGCTCCTTGAAGTATTAGTATTCAAAATCAATGATGTGATTTATGTTCTCTCTCACGATTAATTCACACATCAATGGTTGATTAATTTCTAGGTTGGACTCCAATTGAATGTTGATTTTGCTGGCGGTTTGCGTTTGGAAACAAAGCTTTAGATTCATTGCCAAATGGAATAGTGTGCTAACAGAGCCGGACCCGGACTTACTAATCGTGTGGTATGGGTTATGCAGCCACAATCAATCCGACTATAGGTGCCCTGTATAAAGCAATGTGTGCAACATCCGACAGTGTTTACTCTAGGCAATTCTCCAACTTGTTTAACAATCGCAATGTCGACTTTCCTTATCCGAAGTGGGAAGCGTTGTGGTGGATTGCAAAGGACCAAGGGTAGTCTCCTCTACCCCTTCAACACCCGTCTCTTCGTAAGTACTACTCCCAAAATTCATTACAGATGAATTTGAGTCCCCTAGATCAGGTTGCCAATCATCCAGATTTCTACAGTACCTGTGATCGATGGTGGATGTGGTTCAAAGATGCAAAGATTGATGGTGTTTACTAAAATTGGCCGAAGATACCATTCAACCTATCGAGTTCGCGGACGTGCTCAGAGTCTTACCATCGCTTCTATGAATTGCATAGAGATCACCGTGATCCAGTGTGTTTAGAGCTGCTATCTTTTGTGTTGTTTCATTTCACTGGTGCTCGAGCTTTGATCTGATTATTGATGCTAATAAGGGCGGTCAACATTACCAAGACATGAAGTTGTATATCAAGTTGAACCACTGTTCCTACATAGTCCAGCAAATTCTTGAGTTGATGTGCCAATTGCAGTTCCTATATGACTCGCATAGGAACACGGTACTTGACAATGCGATTCGGTGGGGTATAGCCAATGAATGGCAAGAGGTGCAATGAGCTAAAAAACGGAGAGGATCTCGGAATGCTTGGAGTGACTACCACTCTCGGCACGGCAAGAGGCGGCACCCATTGTGAGGACCCTTCTGGTTTACTATAGCTATGTTGCGAGATTTTGAATTGGGCTACACCAATTGTGGTAAGTTTTTTGTAATGGAATTGGATGCTATCTAAAATCATGTTTTGATTGGTATTTGTATGTCGACTGTTGTGGGCTCAATGTAAGACAAGTGTCTCGAATCAGCTGAAACGGGCTCAGGTTTAAGAGCCCTAAACCCGTAGCATAGGTTTGGCTTACAAAAGTGTAGATTAGCAATGCTTCATTTCAATAGCAAGACCTAGGACTTAAAATATCGAGGTGAAGATCCTATCACTGTCCAATCGGACAAACTCTGTTTGGGTATATTTTGATAAAATGTTGAGCCTGATATCACTGAAGAGACTTCTTGGATTGAATCCTCTCGCAATTTGAAAAGTATCTGGGTTACGTGGTTATGGTGCGTACAAAAAATCACCAGCTCCAAGTGAAAAGGAGTTGCATAAATATTAAGGAGATAGCTTTGAGTTACAGAGAGAATGACTTGGTAGCTGGATAAAACTTGACTGCGATAGAGCTGCTGGATTTTAACAGAGTAGATTTAAAGACCTTGTGCAAAACCCTCTGATAGTTCTCAAACATGACTCGCTGTTTCTTTAAGCAGGTCCTTGTACAAAATGTGTCATCTCCTCCGGAGAGGATTCACCGCCAGCATACTCTTGAAGCTCGAAGTGATCTGTCTTGTTTATCCACAGTATCCATGATAATGTCCTTGATAGTGTGATAATGTCAGATTTGTGCATTAAATAATTAATACACAAATCTCATACTCTCACATTGCCATGTGGACCCCCTTGAGGGGGTGCCACGTGGCAATCAGGGACACATTTAGATTGAATTTCCCACCCCACCCACCCTCTTGTACTGTGAAGGGAGGTGAGGAGGGTCAATCCCTATGGGATAATGTGATTCAATACCAGTCTGTCTACCTGGGCAACAAGTTTGTGATTACTAGCCAGTTTGCTTCATCAATTGATGTTCTCAATTTTCTCATTCACAGGGAAAATCTGTTGAAAATAAGTTAGTTATTGTATTCATTCTCAACTCAGCCGTGGGACTCGATAGTTCCACCAGATCAACACCAACATAATATTTCTGAGCATCAGTGCCCTTGGAAATCCAAATTGTGCAACACGGATACCAGATGCACTGTGTGGATCTAGCCAGAAATGACATTAAATTGGTAATTATTTATGCTGCTGTACACTGGTCGAACACAAATTGAATCAATGTCCATCGAGACTCATGTTCAAAACAATTAATGTACTTCATCCCAATGGTCCCCTGCCATACTATCCATAATTAGCGAGTACAGGTTCTGCAGCAGCCAGGTGAATAAAACAGAATCAAGCATTCTTCAGCGCAACAAGGGTAAAGAGGAGGATGACTAGCAAAAGGTCAATTGATTCGCCAAATCAGGGCTCGACATGAAGAAATCAACAGAGTAATAAGCAAAATTATGCACCTTGGTTTTCAGCTCATTAATAGCATCACCTCCAGTGCTCTGCTTTGGTAACCTGATGTTATGAGCTGATACCAGATTAACTGCACGGCTCAAATTAGAGACAAGGTAGAAGAAGGAAGTACCGGCTGCTGCTGCCCTTTGTGCTGCGCCACAAGATGATAGCAATAGTGAGAGCGGAACCCAACGCAGCACCTGCCCCCAGCACCAGTAATGAAGCGGAGTAATTGCGAGTTACTAGCTTGCGAGTAATGAGCAGCTTGCTGAGCGCCTGCAGCTTCACCGTCACGGGGCCCAGCACCGCCAACTTGCCCTTCTAATTGCGCCGTGCCCCAGCAGGAGCGTGTTGGTAGGCGTGTTGAAGCTTTGCCAGACCACGCCTAGGGTTGCATTGAGGAGGACGAGATTGCCGTCGTCTTGCAATTCCTAACTGACCCGCGTGCGATAACCACCATGAGTCATCAATCAGTCCAATGCACACACGAAGATAATATGATCTCTACGGCTGATTGCATGCGCCTAAAGTTTAGGTCCTTCGATGGCTTACGGAATGGTTTCCCGAGGTCCAGTCCGGCTGTGGACTACTGCTTGCAGTTTCGAAGAGCTGGAGAACGCCGCCTGCCGAGAGCTGCAGATTAGCTCCACCACTGAGCTTGCTATCCCGTTGCGGCATCCACACCACGGTTTGGTAACCTACCGACGTTAGCTGCGCGTACCATTTGCCGAATCCGAACCCATCGCCAGTCGACAACGGGAAGAAACCCAGAGCGAAGGCCAAACCCCAAACGCGAAATCCCACCCGCAGAATCCTGAGCACAAGAAACCCTAGGTCCATGTTTGGTGCTCTCGCCTGAGTATAAGGATGTTATCACCACAATATCGCACGAGTATCAAAGGTGAACACCCCACATTGCGCCACGTACCCCCCCGCCCCAACTCATTAATTAATTAATGCATCACCAAAGGGGGAGTGAGATTTGGGAGGATAGTATCCACTAAGTATTTTTTTCCTTGCAGGCTAACTAACTATGGTTTATGCTCATCTAAGTACAAGTATGGTAATTAGTTCTCTTAGATTCAGACAAAAGCTACAATTGCAGAGGACGTTCCTGAAGCTCTTAAGAACTCGAACTGGAGCTGATGTAGGTGGGACTATTGGCACAGTCCAGATTGTGCTCACATGGAGCCTAATGATAACCCACCAAGATCAAAACTGCAAAAAAGCCTTGATATCCTTGCAGGCCTAAAACTTGAAATCCTTCTGCTTCTTTGCTTTGCCGTCCTTCTCTTGTGCCTTGCGTTTCCTCTTCTTTTCCATCTGAAAGCAGAACAATGATATTTATTAAATCTGAATGGAGAGTGGAGGACTAGAGCAGATAAGGTACTACTAGACCAGTAAAAACCGTTGCAGCATCGAATAGAGCAAAGAAATATGAAACAAACGTAACAGAGTACGAAATAAGATAGGCATGCCCATAAATGTACCTCTGCAACTAAATCACTGAAGTCTTCTCTTCCAGCCTAGGTCGCCGATGTGGCTTCATGGCTAGCCTCTTCATACCTGCTCTGAGAACCCCAACTCTTGTCAATTACATAGAAGAGCAACAATACGAAAAACACAATAAGATCTTGTTACCATGTAGGTTGACTATACAACATTAAAATAACTCATTTGTTTCCAATACGTACTTGGCTGCAAGGGCCACATCATCAAGTCTTTCTGGCAACTCCTCTGGCCGAAGAGTAATATCCACTTTGTCTATCCTTTGGCTCTTCAATAGATCGATACCCTTCTTAGCTGCAGCCTTCTCACCAGATGGTAGCACATATCTGCATCAGCAAACCCGCTGAAGATCAGAACTAGAAGCATGTAAGCCGTTAATTGAAGTGTGAACCATCAATAAACAAAAAAAAAATAGAATGTGAGCACAGTAAAAGCAATTCATTTAAAAAATGGATACATACGTATGACTAGTTCCCAAGAGGGTTTCTTGTTGAGTGCGCTAATCACGATGGACGTTCAGTATGTGTGGCTAATCACGATGGACATTTGGTACTCTCAAATCTACTTGAAATTACAGATTTCATCATAATTTTAAGAGAGGGGTGATTATGTAATTAGTTTTCTAACCATATTAATCCTGGATTCAATACATGATTTTAAGGATTTTGAGTCTTCCACAATTTTGTACATTTACAGATTCACTTCTTAGTCGCGATACCTTTTGAAGATGCATTTACAGTGAGAAGAGGAGGTGAAGTTACCACCAATGCGTCGTGCTTTCATGGGGAATTGCTGTGCATGTGATTTACAATTAATCAAAAGTGCCATTACATCTAGTGATATAATTGCGCAAAGTTTTGCTTCATTTATAGTGCAATCATCTCAAATGATACTAGATATGCACCAACTTAGGGTGCAACAACCTTACATAGAAATGTAAGAACTTGCTACTAACAATCGGAGCATCATGTCAATCACGTGAATCGGCGCATTGAGTGCCATATGGATGTTCCACAATACAACATGATTGAATGGCCGTGAAGTTATTACTCACTACAGTTCAAACTTGATCCAGTAATCACGTTCAAACTTAATCCATTAATTACTTGTTTTCTTGCCTTACTCGCCTTATGGCAAAACTCTCGATTCCTTCTAAGCCGATTTGATGTTCTGCGGATCACTTATTAGATCAAAATGTTTTAACCCTAAGTAGAATTGCAAGACGTCAATTGATTCAAAGCCGAAATCCATGATGGCTGCTTATGTGACCATGATATCAATCGATTATCAATTTTGATGGAGGTAGATCCTAAACAAATGAAATCATCATTTATTGCCAACATCGTGTGGTGACCAATCAAGGAGGTTGCCAAAGAATTGACGTTCTGGTTATGCTTTACGGGCATTGTTGTCCCATCACTCCCGGAAGCGGAGCCGTGGATGTTCAGCTTGTGTGTGGCCCTGTCAATCACGATGGACGTTTGGAACTCAATTGAAATCTACTTGAAATTACAGATATCATCATAATGTTAACAGAGGGGTAATTATGTAATTTCCTCTTGAGACATGTTAATCCTGGATACATTCTAGGATCTTAGAGATTCGGAACTCTTCCACAGTAATGTACATTCTGCAGATTCACTTCTTGGTCCCGATACCTCAAGAAGATGTATTTACAATGAGAAGAGGATTTCGTAGTTAGAACCCGCCTCATGTATTCACGGGGAATTGCTGTGCTTGTGCTGCTTTCCTTGCACAATTGAGCTTGAGATTTCGAAGTACTATCGACAAAGGTGATAGTCGGAGGCATGTTATGCTGTTGTTTTATCTCCTGCGTTTGCATGTTTCCTCCTTGGGTTGATGGCTGTCAACTCTATTGGGAGGACTGTTAACTGCTATCAAAATTAGGTGTATAGTATTGTCCGAAGCTGTCGTCTATTGTTGTATTCCTTACAGGTTCCAAATATACCTGTGTCGGGGTCATACCGAGAGAGTTATAGGTTTGCGTAGAATTGATCCTTTTGTCTTTTTCCATAATTGACTGTAACGTGGAACTCATACGCTGTGCGGCTTCGAAGTTATTTTGCTACCGGGTATGCTGGAGGAAGTTTAAATGTTTAACTCACATCTTTTGAACCTGATGATTGATCTGGTGTTCATTGCAGAGCAATTGTCAACCTTGGATCAATTGTCATGCAAGACACTATTGCCAGTCGTTGGAATCACTTTAGCTATGGCGAGGGAGACGAGTGGGTGGCCGGGGAAGGGGGTCGTATTTGATCTCGGGAGCTCCTCAGAGGTTACAGCAAAGGACCCCGATGAAGATCAGCAAGCAGATGAGGATTGGGCGAGAGCAGATAAGAAAATCAAGCTCTCTAATGACTCCCAACTGCAAGTTATGCACTTGAAGATCCAAGAGGTTCGGTTGGAGAACTTTAACATCGCATAATTCACCAATAGCAACATGAACACACTGGCATGGGCATGACTTTCCTCGTTTGTGAGGCTACTCCCGGATATTCCATCAGTCTCGATCTGCGCTGTTGATTCATTTGTGAATACTTATCGAGAGAAGGCACGTGAAGGTTATGTCTTGCGTGTAGAGAAGCGGTATACTGTCCAACTCAACGAGATGTCGGTCTCAGAGGCCTTGAGACTACCATGGACTGGAATGAAGCTAAATGATCTGCATGAAACTGATTTTCCCATTGGCAATTGCCTAGTTCCAATTACTCAACCTCGAGGAAAGGAGGACCCCAGAGTACCAAAGGGCTGCATCAAATCAGAGTGGAGGAAATGGGTTGATTTAGTGCAGGTGTGGTTGCAGCAAGAAATGAATTCGACGACGTTGCCTCGTCCCTTTATACAAGCAGTTATTGCCATAAGCCGGGGCACACCCATCAACTGGGCGAGGTTTTTAAGACGTGAAATGCATAAACACGTTCTGATTCAGAAGAAGGACAATAAATCTAACTTCCCTGCCGGGCAATACATTTCGAAGTTGGTGGCACAGTATGTCACCCCTCCGCCCATAGCAAGAGAACCACATGACCCTGCAGTGAAGATCGAAGGGAGTGCATGCGACTCAATCACGTTTGCAGGGGATCAGGGGGCGCAACTTCACGTGACCATTGGCAAGCCGGACAAGGCACAGGGAAGCGTCCCATAAAGCTCGGGCTGCCGGGTCCGAACCACTTGTTCCGACCAAAGTACATAGTCTCAATGAGGTGAGCATGGAGACTGAAGCGCCGCCATCACAGTCAAATGTACGAAATGAGCTATAGGGAGTAAAGGAAACGATCGATTGATCTCGGAGTACCGGGACGTCCAAAAAAAGGGCCCTGTAGATTAGCAGGCGCCCATAGGCTGCAAAGCAGTAAGGACATTGAATTGGAGGAAACTAAACAGAAGCTGGAAGAAAAAACAAAGCATTGCATCGAGGCATTCAACGAGAATTTTTCGCTCAAACAGAAAGTGGACAAGTTGACAAAGCAAAATGCCAAACTACTGGAAGTTTCTAAGAGCTTTGAAAAGAACGTGGAAGATTTGAAGAAGGAAATTCACGATCTATCGCAGAAGTGCAGGGGCCAACAAACTACATTGTTAGTGGAGCGGAGTAAGAAGGAGAGTGCGATGCTCCTATTGGATGGGCTCAAGTTTGAAATCAGGCAATTGGAAGCGAGGCTACATCTCCAACCGATCACAGTGGATGACCTATTGAATCTTGCAGAGAAAGCTCCACCAGCTTCGTTGGTGGAGATGGCATACATTTGGGAGAGGGAGGTTTTCTACCTCGTGACTGGATTGACTTACATGGAGTATATTTCCATGGAGAGGTGGAAGCGCGCTTGGAACGACGTAGTTGCCCTTGGGAAGGAAAATATTCTGGTGGAGGTGGTAGTCAGAGGAGATCTCCCTCTGGAGAACTATGGAGATGCTTACAACTACATTAGCAACTTTGGTTGCAGTTTCCTTATGGAACAAGGGGCTATGAAGAAAGCTTTGGCCCAAAGGAGGAGCAATCAGACGAGATGTTTCCAGGGAGCCCGACAGACCCTGGTTCCTATGGACATGGACAGCCAATTGCAGGCCGAGATCGGATCGTGGACACTCGAGGATTTCAAGAGGTGGAAAACACGAATGGAATAGTTGTAACTCCATTGACCAACTTCCAGAAGTTGCAATTTTCATAATCCCGTCGGCGCTGTAGTTCCTACCCTCCATTGGTGGAAGCGGATGATAGGCTCTGCCGCAACTGTAACAGAAGGTACACCTGGTATGTGGACCACAGATTGGACGATGTGTGGTATAATTGGCCTATCATTCCAAGCCATTACGACACTCCCATCAATTGTCACCATGCATATACCAAATTTTTCTGAGTGCAAAGCCACCATCGGGACCCCACTTGCTTTAGAGCACCCATCTTTTGTGCCATCCTTGCATACTGGTGCAACGTGTTCAATCTTGTCCTCGGCATCCGCGTTGGAGCTAAGAAATGCCTGGACATGTTGGTGTATTCCAAACTACACTACTTATCATTCCGGAAAATGCGTCCATTGGAGTTGATGGCCATTACTCAGTTTCTTGAGGATGCGCACGACGTTCTGGTTTGTGACAGGTATCCAGGTAGTAGGAGTGGCGCAATGAAGGCCCACCATGATAAGCAGGCACAATTCGAGGATGAGCGGAAGAAGCTGAGCATTACCTATGAGAAGGAGGAAAAGGATATGTTGAAGAGATGGCGAGACACCATAGCGTCGGAACGTCGAGGCTCTGTTTCAGGAGGGCACCAGAATTTACCAATGCCTCTGTTGACCTATGGCATTTTAGGAGGAAGAGGAGCCAAAAACACTATAGCGGGGCAAAGCAGCAGTGGTGTAGCATGGCCAAACGGGAAGGCATTGCGTCAGAAAAGGGCGTGGGGGTAGCAACTGCAAGAAATCCAGCAAAGGGCGGGAGTGATGCAGCGTAGCAAAGCAAAATTCCAAAGCCGGCTAGCAAGAAGGATTGACGCAGAGTGTGGAGGTACGATACCATAAGTTCGTTCAAATGTTCCTTTATTGTTGTGAGGGAGTACACTTAGCAGCTCTCGTGACCTCAAATCATTCTTAGCAAATTATGATCAGGGTTTCCCAAGTTTGCCCCTACTTTCGAGATTTCGTAGTTTAGGAAGTTCGGTTTCGATGGAAAAAAATTAAGATCCAATCGGAGGTAACTAGAGGCAGTTTGGCACCTAGAATACACTCACGGCATTTTTGTAAATGGACTGATGCTCAATGAAATGGCCACTACTTTGATTGATAACCATATGGCTATTTGGCGATTCTGGAAAATGCCTGCCCTGATGCATTGGTGGTTTTGTGCATGTGCAGATTTTAAGCTCTGGTTCTCTGGTCCCAGCAAGAGAACATCATGTGCAACACTGAGAGGGCCGAAGAATTCTGAGAGTGCAAAGACACAACTTGTAGGAGATTCATTACTTTTTGCTTCATCTAATCCTAGGTCGTGAGAGTGATTAACAGGAGATTGCTTTCTTTTTCTACTCACTGGCTTTGTAAGCCAGAAACTTGAACTCGTTTGAAACATTACTCAGCACAATTCTGAGAGTGCGAAGACACAACTTGTGGGAGATTCATATATTTTTGCTTCAGCTGATCCTAGGTCGTGAGAGTGATGAACTGGAAATTGCTTTCTTTTGCATTCACTGGCTTTGTAAGCTAGGAACTTGAACTCGTTTAAAACATTACTCAAACCCAACTTTCACTGAGTTCACCTTGTTTTCAAAGAAGCTAAAAACATGTTTTGCTATATGGTTCTCCTCCATTTTGTCATGCCGATGGTGTGCTTGGTAGGATCCCGCTTTCTTTTTTGGCAAGAGAATTAGCGAAGTTTGATCACTACTCCTCTGGAACGTTTGTGCTATAGATGCCCCGTTTATGCATGCTAAATTGAGTGGTAAATTTGAACGTCTTCAATAGCAAACAAGTCACTTGTAATGGACTAATTACAATTCACCTGTGCGAGTTCCTATGGTCATTTGGGCAAATAAACCTAGATACAATTACTAGAAAACAGGCTACAGGTTCTCTCCAAACCCATGCCTTTGTTGTTTAGGTTCGGGTTGAGGTTCGGATTTAGGTTCGGGCAGCCCAAAAATGGTTTTTTTGAGGACGTTTTCTTGTGTGAAGTGGAGGTCCCACGAGTTTTGACATCGTCCCCCTTCAATATGTGGCTATATGCACTGCAAAAGTGGCTGTTTTTACACAATGGGTGGCAGTAATGAAGTATTTGATTCCGTTGACAAGCCATAGGTTTGTGTTGATCCACAATAGGTTGTGACGGACATCCTATAGGTTGTGACGGACGTCTTATGGGTTGTGACGGAGGTGCCATAGGTGGATGTCGCAATGGCAATGGACAACGTCGACTTGGTGATGGTGGATGTTGACGTCTAAGGCGGCTAGCGCCACCCGTTTAGTATTCCATACGCTTGTGTCGCGTCATGGAGTGGCAGGCACTTCCACCATACGGGCGGCAGAGAAGGGTCCAGGGCGAAGGCTCCTCGTAGCTGCCGGCCAGGAGAAGTTGAGGGGGTGGCGCAGCAGGTGAAGGCTGCTGCAGGCTCCTGAGAGCTCCCTCTTTCTCAAACGTGCAGTCTGTAGGTGTTCTCACCGTCACATCGGGGCTTTGTTATAGTAGCCACCCTTGGCTGATTTTGCTTCTCACCCACTTTAATTTATCTTGCAGCCTCTATATTTGAGGTTGATTATCAGCTAGGATTTGCCAAAAACACTCCCAAGCCTCCGAACATGGACGTGGAGGGCGAGAGGCTTATGATTCTCTTTGTTTTTCAAATGCTCTCTGTTTGTCATTCTAGAGAATATGTCAAGAGATCAAGGTGTGGTTCTTGTGTGGGAGTGGCAGCAGCTATGTTTCATGACATTAGCACTGCAAGGATTTAGAAAATTTCTCATGTTGCGCCCAAGACGCATCTGGGCCTATGAGAGCATTAGCCTGGATTCTTCGATCAAAAACCTGTTAGGGTCATTTGATGCGAGGAAGTTCAAAGGACAAATGTGCATGGATGTGTCAGCATTCGAATATCTGTATAGCATTCTTGCGCTGTTCATGCCCAGGCAAGATATGAACATGCGGCTTGTAGTTCCCATTCACGTGAGGGTTGCCGTATCTATTTCCACATTGGTGACAGCTGATTCAGTGCAAAGCAACACAGATTTGAAAAAACAAAATTGGTCTTTCTACAAGTCATCTTGCGGTCTTTTACTTGAGTGGCGCTGTGAAATCTGTTTTGCTCAAGAAACTCACCAGATTGCCTTCAGGTAGAGTTATGGAAAAATTTGCACAAGTGTTCTAAGACATTCAAAGCATACCATACATGGTGAGAGCCGTCAATGGCTTTCACATTTCCATTGTGATACCCCAACTACTCGCCGTCAATTACTACAATCGCAAGTGATTCCACTCCATCCT
The DNA here is from genome assembly GCA_014871385.1 of Ceratodon purpureus. NCBI lineage: Eukaryota > Viridiplantae > Streptophyta > Bryopsida > Pseudoditrichales > Ditrichaceae > Ceratodon > Ceratodon purpureus. The sequence continues at coordinate 78,750,339 of CM026426.1, forward strand.
CGTGTACAAATGGTTATTAGTAAATGCTTGTTCTAGGAATTTTACATAGGTTTGGCGGGTTTCATGCTTGATGCAAATATGTGAGCGAGAATTAATATTGAGCACTTCTTTGGGGACAGATGACTCTCACCGTACACTTTGGTTGGCGATGTTGCATATCCTTGTTGCCATTAGATGCTAGCTCCGTTCCAGGGCCACAAAGATGGCTTGACAAGAGAGGAGTATCACTAGAATTTTGTGCAAAGCTTGATACGCATGTGCGTTGAAAGAGCATTTGGGAAGCTTAAGGGCAGGTGACGCATCTATCTGCATCCTATTCGGGGACAGCTTCAAGAAAACTGAATCGATGTACGACACGACGAACGAAGTGCACAATAGTTTATCCGCCGGTAAGTTAGTAGGGACATTTATAGTGGAGAGATTGGTCATCACAAAGCATGCATTGCACAGCTTGGCAAGCATTGACAAAAACTACATAGAGACCCTGAAATATATAAAGCAAAAATGTGTGAAAGAGTTGCAAATTAGAATGGGTGCAAGAGGGTAAACATCCAATGAGTTTTGTCCACGAAGGAATGGAATAGCAAAGAGTCTCTAGATGGCCAAGACAAAGGCATGTATTGCGGAAACTTTTCCAACACATGACAACTGCAAGAGCAATTACCTAAAGCTTATCTACTAACTTATGCATTGTTTCTTGCATGCTTACAAGTATAGCCATCTCCATGTCATGGATGACCTTCATTCCTTCCATGAGGCTTTTACTACTCTCTCTTATCTCACCAATGCAACCCTCCAAAGTAATTTCTTCCTTACTCTTAGGCTTTGGATATTTGGGTGTGCTCTCCCTACTTCGTTGCTTGTTCTATTTGTGTCGGATATGGCCGTGCACTAGGGCCCATCCGGATCTACTGCGCTCACATGTGCATGCGAGACCACATTCACCTTGTCATACATAAATTCATCTATGATTTAGTATCAGCCGCACTTCTCCGATTGTTTTCACCCCGACTTAGTGTTCATGGCCTTGTCCTCCTTGTAGTCTTTGTAGATGGCACTCCATTTCTTCCGACAGGCTTCACTGTCCTTTGTGAAATACGGGCACATAGAAACGAGCTTCGTGTGCAATCGCAATCAATTGTCCACACCTGCATGTGCACACAAACGCTGTGGTCAAATCAGCATCAAGCCTTGCCAAGGGATTCTCCTTGATTGGGAATCAAGTACATATATGTTTCACATGAGAAGATTCATCGAGCACTTTCCATAGCCTTCATCAACCTGTCTCTGCAATAATATTAGCAAGGGTAGCGTTAAGATCACATATATGAGCAAATTAACTTTCAATATACAAAGGTTAACGCTTAAATCTAGCCTCAAAGCTGCAAAACCCACATACACCAATTTAACCTCACTATTAGCAAGCAAAACTAAACCAGCTAGTAATCAGATCCCCAAACCTGCAATCATATCCACCGCCAATGCATCACTATACCTTGATCAACTACAAAAGGAACGACAAACTCACTACGTAGTAATACAAATTGATTCCAAATTTCTTAGCGCAAGCAAAATATTCCTTCTCAAGCTGATTGAGCTAAACATGGGTACACATCAAAAACTGCCTAACCTCAGAATACCAAACCCGATAATCAGAACACCTAAAATGCATTCTTTTACACTTGAACTCTAAAATCACAACAGAAAGTGCACCTTATCAACTGAATTTTCCACTGCAACTCAATCAATTCAAATGCCATCATAGCACGTGAAACACAACGAGCACATGGCAGCTCAGCATGATTCTACATTGGCAAAATGGAGAACAAAACTCATAACCCATGACCCATAATCAATGACCCATAACCCATGACCCATAATCAATGACCCATAACCCATGACCCATAATCAATGACCCATAACCCATGACCCATAACCATACTCTGCAAATCCTTGAATCCATAGTCCCACAAAGACCACCATTCCCACAACTGTTATGTCAAATAAGCTTCACCAACCTCCCAAGCAGATATAGTCCAACTCACATATTCTCTTATTGATAACTGATGAAGAAAAGTAGCAACAATTTACCTTACAAACAACAAGCGACTGCTAGTGATCGCCTTCACCAGATGATGTCAATGAGCTGAGATGCATTTGAACTCCTGAGCTGCAATTCCTAATTGTGCAATTCCTAACTGTGTCCTGCATAGCGTGATATGTTTGTATAAAAAATAAACATGTTTGAGCATTTGCAGATATGGCGGGAGAAGGGTCGATGAAAGGGTACGCGCAGGCAAAGTGCAGGCGGGGAGTTGTGGAGGAACAGAGCAATTAGGTCGCGAGGGAGGAGGAGGAGCAAGGAGCATCTGCAGGAGCGTGGAGGGATTGTCGCCGATGGTGGACTCGGATGCCGAGGTGGCCAGGAAAGGTAGAACTACCAGCATGTTTCCCCTAGTAGTTTATGCATGCCGCTCCACAATTGCTTGCCACTAGTGTGGTGTGTGGCAAATAAGCTTGACCAATCATGAGGAGCAAGCTGAGCTGCCTGCTGCCCGTAGACACCGCCCTATTACGGGCTCCTAAGAATTTTCTCAGGGTGGTCTCTCAGTCAAAATTACTAATCCCGTAACGTAGTCAGGAATACAAGGAGGTGTTAAGAGGAGTGTGTAATGATTGAGTACGTAACCCCCTTTGGGATTTTTTTGCCTTATAATCCAACGACCCTCCCCTGGCGTAATCTGCGCTTGGCAGAGCCTCCCGGGTTTTTGGGCGGAATTCCCGCCCCGCCCAAAAACCCGCCACGCCCAAAAGCCCGGGCAGGGGTTTTTTTTTCTGAAATTTTTTTTGAAAATTTTGTGGAAAAAAAGTTATTTATATCATTCAGATATAATATAGTCTATCAAAGTAAAGATATGCCATCGTATATTAACATGCAAAATTATTTACATGCACTTCAAGCCTGAGGAAGTATATGGAGAGTAAAAATATGTGTAGATTTCTGGTAAACTGAGTCAATTACAAAAATCTCATTTACGAGTCTCTCCTTTTTTATGATATCAATACATCTAAAGAACTCTAGTAAAACCGAGACATCCCAAAAAAACTATACTCAAAGGGGCAAAAAACTATAGCTATACTGAAAAACTATGTATCTATATACAATTCTAAAAAGTTACTTAGATCTGAAACTGAAGACTACTGAGATGAGTAATGACTTTTGAGTCAACAGCGCCAGAACTCAAGTAAAACCGAGACATCCCCAAAAACTGCACTGAAGGCGGCTAAAACCTGTAGCTGTACTGAAAAACTATACATCTATATACAATTCTAAAAAGTCTACAACTACAAAGTTAAACCTATTGAGAACTGGAACTGAAGACTACTGTGAACTCAGAGGAGAAGAGACGATCTCGCCCTGGAAAACAACGGCAACAAAATTAGAAACTTACAATAAGAAAATATAAGTAAGATCAAAACTGAACATAAAATTCAAATCATTGTATCACAAATCATTCAAGGTGAGTGATCAATTACCTTAGAAAATTTAGAAATGAGATGAGTAATGACTTTTGAGTCAACAGAGCTGGTGAAATTAAAAAAGTTGCAGCCCGAAGCTGAACCGAAAACAAAACCGCTGCTAGGATTTCCCTGTTTTACAAAAACAAAAACTTTATCAACAAACGAAGTACAGAATGTAAAAACAACAAAGAAAGATATATGTTTTTAAAAATTCTAGAATTTATAAACACATACCTCTTTAGAGAACCGAGGAGCCTGTCCGATAGGCTTAGAATAGTCAACCTGTAAAACAATAAAAATAGGATTTACAATAACAATTAGCTTAACAATAACAATGAGATTATCACAATAAATGAAAACATAGTAAATTACAATTACGAAATCAACTAATCTAAACTGCACTACCTGAGACTGGGGAGAGTGCTTGCTGCCAGGTTTGAATCCTTCCGGAATATCAAGTTTCACTTCAGCTTTAACCTGCAACTCAGGCTTTACATCAAAGTCCCGCTTCACCTTCACGTCGATGGCTCCCCGAACATGCTAAACCAACATAAGCAGAATTAGAATCAAGTGACAAATTACATAACAATTGAATTCAAAAAACAGTACTACAAATTAACAAAAGTATTATTACCTTTTTTCTCTCCTGAGAAAGAACTTCAGAATACTTCGTTCCATCCCCGGAAATAATCCGCTGACATGTGTCCATCTGCAACTTCACAGGATTGGTGTTATATTGATTGTAAGACTTCACGTCTCGGTGTCCAGTAACGAGCATCCCCTTGTCTGTCGGAATCTGGGCTTCTGCCATACGCGATATCCCCATCCTGCGTGGAGTCTTGTTGGTGAACTTTCGATCCCCAATTACTATACCTGCAAAATCAAAATAAATTGTGAGTAATATTCGACAGTAATAAACGAGTACATAATGGCTACAACAAAGATTAAACACTAAAAGAAAAAACTCAAGACAGGATATGATAAACTCACCAGGAGTTCCCTCTATCAAGTTCCGAACAGCCTTCCCCAGGGTGTTTTTCCCAACCGGTCTTTTCTGGAACCAAACTTCATCCTCGGGATTGAAATTCGACTTGGCCATCAAGAAGACAGGATGCGGATTTCCCTCGAACCTATCCTCTAACTCTTTTTTCTTGAACTTGGGCCACCTGGCAGACAATCTCTTAAAACTATCTACTACATCAGGATCAGAGCAATCTATGCTATGTCTAATGCTGTGTTTGGAGCAATGCTCGATATCCATTTTGTAGTTCTTCGATAGACTAGGGTTGTATCTGCACAAACAGAAATTTAACTTAGAAATTACACTCAAAATTATCAACACAAACTTGGAAATTAATAAATGCTGAAATAAAGAATATAAGATAGAAAACATCAAAGAAAATCAAACACAGTATACAAACCTTAAGAACTCAACGCCACCGTCAGATAACAGTTGGAACTGGCCAGCGTGAGTTGCACGCAGCTCGTCTTGACCCCGAATGAAGAGGTTCCTACAGAAGAAGTACACTAGCCTGTATGTTAGACCGATAGGGTGATGAACAGAAGCAGCTTCGGAATTTAAAACGAGAACCTCCTCATCTCTTGTGAGAACATCGGATGTTGATGTCGTCAAACCGAGACCTCGCCTGAAGGACCTCTTCACGCTCTCCGTTCCAGCAAACTTCACACGCCGATACCGCGGATCCAACATTATGTTGAATGGCGGTTCGGTGCATGAAGTTCGCTGGAGTCGGAGCTCCTGCTGCAGACGTATGATCCGGCCTATGGCCCGGATCATATTCTGCAGCCTGCAAAAAAAACCACCTCTGAGTTAGGAAATAATTCAGTTCAAGCCTTTAGAGAGGAGTTTAAACTACATAATAAATTACAATCTCAAAACTACCTAAACTACAAACTATAACAGACTACTCCAATCTACCTAAAATACTTCCACTAACATAATAACCTCACATCTGAATCTTAAGTCCAATCAAAACTAAACCTCGCAACCTGAGTTAAGAGCATACCAAAACACAATACTCCGGCTTCTACATCTGGTTTCTAAAATTTAACTAAGATATTAACTACTAAAATCTAAACTACTCTACATCTGAACTAATAGAAACTACACAAGCATTCAAGATGGACATCCGAGCTTCGACTTCTCTTTCTGAAAAATAAACAAACAACTCTGTGATTATTTATTTGAGCAATCCTAAAAACCAAGTAAATAAAAACAGAAACAAACAAACATACACAAACAAAGCAGATACAGAAAAACTAAAACAGATTAAACTGAAGTTACGATAAACTTACGACGTCGGTGGATACAGGGTACCATCATGCTTCGTCACTTGCAATACGAAATCATGAAGCTGCTCCACGAATCCCCTGATGTCCTCGGCTTCGGACAGCTCCCCGATAGTTTTCTCGGTCGAATATCCCCTGAACCGCCGCCATTCGTCGAAGGCGTTCCTAGCCCAAGTTTCGGAATGCAGAGACCTCCGCTCACCTCCCATACTCGTGTTCTTGACCTCGGCCGCGTCCAAATCCCGGAAGCGGTTGGACTTTGTAGAATGACCTGTGACATAAAACAGTTAGAAAAAAAAATACTAAACAAAAGAAAATGAACAAGTAAACAACTACTAAAAAACACTAAAAACATAACAATAAAAAAACAATCACAAACAATAACAGTGTAACTATAAAAAGAAATCAGAAAACTTACCAGAGTTATTAGCCTGTCCGGAATTCTCAACATTCTCGCTCTGGACCTCGTCCTCAGCAACTTCTTCATCTTCAGGGAAATTTCCAGTCATAGGAATGAAAAAATTATCAGGATCTTCTTCGTCGTCCTCGTGGTTAAATTTCTCTGCAACCGGAGCCTCATCCAGGTCCTCTTCAGGAAACCCGTCCTCCTCGTCCTCAGGATCTACTGCATCAGCTTGAACTTCATCTGCTACTCCTCTGGCTGCTACAGCTTCGCCTGCGACAGCTCCGCCTGCATCAATTTCGACTTCGGCTTCTCCCGCAGAAGGACCTGCTTGTGGAACAACTGCAAAAAAGAAATAATAAGAAAACAATATCCAAAACATAGAACTCAAACACAAACACATTACAAAAATCAAACAAAACCACGAATTACCTCCATAGAACCTAGTTAACCTAGGATCATTGATGTAATCAAATACCAACTTTCTTCGAATTTCTGCTTCTCTCCAACTATAACAATACACGACACCGCTATCTGGAAATACAAACAAACGTTAGACACAACAAAGCTGCCGCACAGGCGACAACGACATTTCTACCCTACAACTCACCTGGGTCTACGTAACCAATTCCATTCACACCCAACGAGCCAGGTCCTTCATAAGGATTTAACTCTGCAAAGAAATTAAAAACATCAAAACATAAGTAAGAACAGTAAAAATATCGAACAACTCCTATAATATACACAGCATACGTAACAAACAGTACCAATATATTCTATCAACAAAGAGAAAATAAACATACGAAACTACTGCGCTAATCTGAAACTATTAACAGATGCATAAAAGAAATGAAAAACGAACAACACTTACCGAGAACAGAAGTCTCCGCGGGCAAAGAATCCTCGCAGACGCCAATGTCATTAAGTGCTGAATTACCTGCAAAATATATAGAATGTGTTAGAAATGAACAAAGTAAATCAAATGACACAACCATGCGCTGCCGCGCGACTTCAGCGGCCTGCGGCCGCGCATGGCCCCTCCTATCTAGATTTAAAAATATTACATAACATTTATACGACATCAACAAATAGAATATTGAAGTACAAAACTACCATAGTAATCTGAAACCATTACAAGATACTTGATAAAATGAAAAACTAACTACACTTACCAAGAACAGAATTCTCCAAGGGCAACAAATCCACGCAAACGCCAATGTCATTAAGACCTGAATTACCTGCAAAAAAATAAAATAAAATTTTAAATAAACAAAGTAAAAACAAATGACACAACCATGCGCTGCCGCGCGGCTTCAGCGGCCTGCGGCCGCGCATGGCCTCTTCTATCTAGATTTTAAAATACAATTAAACATTAATATCATATCAACAAATAGAGTATAGACATACAAAACTATTGTACTAATCTAAACTACTGTACTATACTAAACTACTGTACAAGATACATGATGAAAATGAAAAACAAACAACACTTACCAAGAACGGAATTCTCCAAGGGCAACAAATCCTCGGAGGCGCCAGAGTCATTACATCCTGAAATACCTGCAAAATGAAAACAATCTTTTAAAAACGAACAAATTAAAAACAAATGACAAAACCATGCGCTGCCGCGCGGCTTCAGCGGCCTGCGGCCGCGCATGGCCCCTTCTAATGAGATCAAGAACTATCAAGAAATCTATAACAAATAAACTAAATCAAAACTAAGTACAAAACAAATCAAATAAGAACAAAAAATCTCACCAGTAACTGTGCTCTCTGCCGAACCTCCACGAACCACCGAGTCCAAATAAGCCACATCTGCAAAAACGATAAAAATTAAAACCATATACTAAAACATGCGCTGCCGCGAAACTTCATTTTCAAGATTAAAAAACATTGGCTAAACTTTCATAAACATTTAGCAAACCATTCATTCACTTCAATTATTAACTGTAATTAATATTCTCTCAGAATTAGAAGTTCAAACGTACCTTCAGTACACGTTATGTCAACAGAGAAATTGACTTCCTCTACAGCGCCGGCGTCGATTAAATTTTTATCGTCGTTCTTAACCTTTGATTAAAATTTTGAATAAAACTTATTAATATAATTATAAGTAAAATTGAACTAAATTCATTAATCCTTAAAAATTCTTTACTTAATTAATAACTAATTGAAAACTACAATAGGGAAATTAGTGTTACCTGAGATTGAGTTTGGGACAGGTACATGTCGTAGGACAGGTTGACGATGCTGTTGATTTCCTCGCTGTCGTCCTCGATTTTCTCCCGAGCTAGGATATCCATCTCAACCTCACGCTCCAATCTCTCCAGAGTTTCATCGTCGACAACTTCAACCGGAAAAACAGGTCCAAGGTGAACTGCAAAAACGAGAACAAATTCATTATCCAAAATCCACTTAAACTTTAAATCAATGATCAGAATTAAACAAGTTAAAAACAAATAATAGAACAAGCAAGAAAGAGAATAAATGAATAATTAAACACCTGGTGAAACTTCTGATTCAATCTTGATGTCGGTGATGTTGTTGTTGTTTCGATGGCAAAGATTGAACGACGGAAGAACAAGCATCTTCGGCACCGGCTCGACGATACTGTCGTCTCTGTCCACACGAGATCGCTTCGTCCCCGACACCTTTCTCGCATTAAGAATATCCTCCGACTTCTCCATCTACAAAAAGAAATCGCATTAAAAAACAAAACTAATTGTACAACATAGCGAAATTACACACTAGACAAAACAAACAAAACAGAAAATCAAACAACACTAAACAGAGGATAAACTGAAAAAGTAACTTCACCTTAAAAAACCTGATGAACAACGCAGCAACAGAGTTGATCTGCAGAGAAGGTATCATCAAAGTTGGTGAGAAAACAGGTTAAAAACAGAACACAAATGCAATATAAAAAAAAAGATGAACAACGAAACAGACAAACAACTAAAGAAACGACGAACAAATATAACAAAACAAGAGTAAACCAAACCTGAAGTCCGATGACGCGCTCCTCCGATCCGCTCCTCTGTAGTACCAGAAACCCCAACAGCCAAAGCAAGAAAAGAGTAACACAGATAAACACAAGAAAAATCGATACAAAAGAAAGCATAACTACACCTGGATGATCACCTAAAACCCTCGACAACTAAATCTCACCTAATAAAAACACAACGAAATCACACCATCCACAAAAGAAATTAACAATCAAAGCTACACAAACCCTAGACACGACGACGCAAAACCTACACAAACATATAGGAAAACATCTTCAAAATAAGACCACACTACAAAGAGAAAAACCGCAGCAAAACTCTCCACAGCAGATCTCTAAACATCACAAATCTACAGGAATGCAAAACTAAACAAAACGACCAAGAAAAACAAGAGCAGACACAACAAAACAACACAAAGAAACAGACACAGCTCTCGAGACACAGCTCTCGCGGACACAGCTCTCGCAAAAATGGAGTGCAAAAATGAAGAGCTCCGCGATCTCGAGGGTTTATATACACACACCCGTGGACGTTCCAGATTGTTCGAGAAGCCGAAGTCGATCCTGGACGGTGGAGATTCACTCAGTCGATCCCGATTTTCCATCGATCAAGTCGACAAGGTCATCCACGACATTTCATCCATTTACGCCACGTCAGATTCCGACGATTTGGGGTCGCAGCGAATAGTGATCCGCCACGTGTCCGAATTCCAGAATCATCCATTCAGAGTATATTCTTAATCAAATTCACCGTCGATCGAGAAATAGTTCACGGTGTTCAGATGGTTTAGAGCGAAAGGCCATAGGAAGAAGGTCGCGTGATCGAACCTGTGACTCGGGTGTTTTCACGCCGGGTATCCTCCCGGGTAGCACACCTGAGAGCTTGTGCGCATCGGTTTTTTGGGGACGTGGGTGGGGACGTTGGTGGGCACGCGGGTGGGAACGTGGGTGGGCACGCGGGTGGGGACGTGGGTGGGCACGTGGGTGGGCACGCGGGTGGGAACGTGGGTGGGCACGCGGGTGGGGACGTGGGTGGGCACGTGGGTGGGCACGCGCGGGGGGACGTGGGTGGGCACGCGCGGGGGAACGTGGGTGGGGACGTGGGTGGGGACGTGGGTGGGCACGCGGGTGGGGACGTGGGTGGGCACGCGGGTGGGCACGCGAGTGGAGACGCGGGTGGGGACGTGAGTCGACATTTTGCACAGCCCAGGCTCATTTAACATTTTTTAGGGTTTCTGTGCTATCTGTCAAGAAGCTGTCAAGGTTTGTTACGTTCCCTTGTGAATTCGTGAGTGTTGTAAGGGGCTGTTGGGTTTTTGATCATGCGTTGCTGGGCATTGAACCCTATCTTTGATTGTATTTTCTAAACAAGGTGGGTTTGTGATAAGCAGGGCAGTCTCACGCAGAAGTTTTCCGGCCTCAAGGTTGCCGCCTTCAATCAGAAGAAGGATAGCGTTGCTCTTTACGCCAAGGTGAGGGGCTTCGGATTGTGTTTTGCTGGAAAATCGATGCTATCAATATTGTTGTATAGTGGTAGCAGGCTGTTTGGCGAGGTTTATCTAGGCATCTCTCTGAAGGCGATCCCGATCCTGGTGATTTCTCGATGAACTCCTAGATGCTTGTGTGTTGTGTCTTACTTTGGCAATTGGTTTTGGATTGATACAGGGAAAGACAATGTTTAGAGGCGGCGGTGGAGCGCGCGGACGTTGATCTGGGGCGGAAGAGGTACTTGTGAGCAGAAGATCTTTAGTCTGTGTTTTGCAGCTCCGACATTGCTGAGCTTGTGTCCATTTTTTGCTGTTTTATTTTGTTCGAGATTTGCGTACTCTTGTTTGTAGCATTAGATCGATTCAGGGAGGGTTAGCAGGGCTGAGGGATTAGGAGGGAGAGCTTGGGGGTGAGTTGAGGGAGTTTTGGTAAAGCGTGTTTTTTGAAAAGTTGGTGTGGGAAGAAACTGAGTGAGAGGGGATCTGGTGGAGAGGGGTTCTGGAAGGTAGTGGAAGAGTCGGGTGATCTGTGGAGTTTGTTAGGTGTAAGTGTGACTGTGATGGAGTTAGATCACGGGGATGACGAGGGGTCATCTTGTCGTAGTTCAGGGATGGGAAAGAATTTTTGGATATATCTCTTGTGATTTCCATGTTTTGGAGCTTTGCAGTCGCAACGCTGATATATGTAGGACTCTTGGTTGAGAGAAGTAGGCAATTAAGGGTAACTGCTCTTGTGACCTCCTTTGCAATCTGGAGTCTCTTTAGACTTACCGTGCTTGGGTGTTGCAGGGATTCGACTATCAAGCAAAAGCATTACATGACAAGTCCTCGCGGTATTCTGCAGTAGTGCAAGCGCTGGAGAAGACTACGGATCCAAGTTTTCTTCTCAGAAGGTAATGCTCCATCGCGTTGCTCGGGTTTTGTCGGATTGTTTTTCTGGTTGCAGGGTTTGTGAGGTTCGTGTTGGTGGATGGAGGTTGGTGTTTTTTGGGGTGGGTTGGAATTTTGGGGCGTGTTTTGGGTGTTTAGAGTTGAAGTGTGAGAGGGTTGGTGTGGTGTTTGTGGGTTGGGCAGGTTGGGAGTGACGATCCGAAGGCGAGGCTTGAGAAGATTAAGAAGCAGCTCAGCGGTGGCGCTGGGACTGTGCTCTTGCAGGGGCCGTCGCTGAAGCGGTCTGAGACTGTGAGTTTTTTCTGGCATTGCCTCGGTTGCGTGATTGGAGGGGTTAGATTGGTTGATTGAGGTTTTTAGTCGGTTTTTGTTGTGCATTGCTGTGCTTTTGCGGTCACTGTCCGAGAGTCTCAGTCTAGGGTTTTGTTGTTAGATCTAGCGTGGTTGGGGTTTGGCGTTTGCTGAGCTGATCATGAGGCTCTTATGGTGTATAGGCAATAGTGGCTTTTGTGTCCAATTTATGCCATAGTTTTTCCTTTCAGTTTCGACACTGGCATCAGCTTCAATGTGTATTACTCTTCTCATTATTTTTGTTGAATTTTTTTTCCTAGATCATCAAGAAGGGGAAGATGAAGATTGAGGATGGTTCAACCTCCCAAGTGCAACCCGAATTGGTCTTCAATGGAGACTGCGAGCAACCAGATCTTCCAGTCTGGAGAGATTCAGCAGCAAGGAGAGGTGGAGAGTTCCAATTCATGAAAGATGCACCTGTCAAGCTGCAATGCCTCCGAAATTGGCTAAAGGGAGTGGCCAAATTTCAAGAGGCAACCAACTATGAGGTACCTGACTTCAACGAAGTTTCTGGGATGAATTGTGATGGATGGAACGGAACTTGGAACTCCATGGCTCTGAGGCAATTTGTTGCCGTGGCAAATGCAACTGGGGTGATGCACCCTCCAAGGAATTGGAAGAACCAACTCAACTACCTCAAGGATCAGGTCACTTCCATCAAAAACCGGATGATGGAGATAATAGAGACAGAAGTGGCAGCTCCAGCAGTGGCAGCTCCTCCGACAGTGGCAACTCCGTATTCCTTCACCAAATATCAAGCAGCCATCAACAAGGGAAAAACAGCTCACATCGACTTGAAGGATGAAGAGACAGAGGGTGAAGAGACTGAAGAGATGATTTGGCTGAGTTTGACAAAGAAGAACAAACACTAAACAGGTATGTTGAATCATTCCAATTGAGTGCATTGAAATGTAGATTTCTGTTTCTGCTCGGCTTGACGTGTGAGGTGATTGGTGCAGGGATTAGGTCACAACACCGGTGATTATAACGAGCTTTGGGAGCTTTGGTTGATGTCGAAGGAGCCCTTGCCGTCGGGTTTGGTGAAACAATTGAGATTTACTACAAGGGGGTTGCTGAAGGGGAAATCACTGAAGGGGATACATTCGGGCCGGGAGAGATGCAACTGTTCACTGAAAAAAAGCCACTCGAGATAATTTTGAGGTGATCTGTAGAGAGGATACTAATGCTGTACCACTCAGTCCAACGCATGATTACACCTGGTCGGCCTTTTCTTTGTTATTAGAGAGATCTGTAGTCGTAATACACTATGCAATTAAACTCAATTACGAAAACTTTTGAGTCAGCTAATCACGGTTAGAGGTTCCAAGTGCAGGAACCACTTTCTATGCACAGCGACACAGGCCCTTCAACCAATTTTGTGGTTTTTATCAGTCGGACATGTCTCTGCCTGCCATCACTGAGCTCTAGTTTTAAACAGTTTTCTGAATCCCGTATCGAATGTATTAAACTCTGGCTACAAAGTTAAATACTTCCCTAACATATCCGATTTGCAGTTGAGTGGGTAAGTGGTGCTTGTGACTGGGACACGTGGTTTAATGATAGATATGAAATTTTTAAACAGATTTTTAATTTTCGGAGTTCATTATTCCCATATCGATTGCCACCACTGATAAAACCAAGTATAAACTATCGAAAAGTTTCTCTTCTATACAGATTTCGGGTCTTCTGAATCCCATCCGTGCGAGTTGTTCTTAATACCCTGAACTTCACATACCCTGAGTAATGCAGCCGGACATGGCCGGATATGGGCGGATATGTTTGACATGTTAGGATTGTGGAATATCTTTCACCATTTAACCCATATCGGTTGTTCAAAATTCAAAACTCAAGTATATAATACAGTTACCTCATGCGGATTAACAGTAATTTATTACATGGACATAGTCTCCGTGTGAGTGACCAGTTCGCTGGCACGGGCAGTAGTGTGGGCAGCACGTAACTTGGTCAAGTGGTCGGGCAGCGTCGGGCACTACGGGCAAGGCGGGCAGTATAACGGGTAACGTGGGTAGGGGGAGGAGAAATCCCACGCGGGTTACGCAGGGTGAGCCCCCCCCGTCGGGGCTCACGCGATGGGAGGCCCCCGTTCGCACGGCTCGGGCTACGCCCTACGCCTTTTGCGACGGGGGGCCTCCCATCGCGTGAGCCCCTACCGGGGGGGGCTCACCCTTTACGTAACTACCAGCTGTGGTAGCAAGAAAGGCAAGTCTTACTTTCAAACTCCCATTGCTCGTCATGTTATGCTTATTCCCAGCTTCTCCGGCGTCCAAATAGACACACCAAACACATATATAATGGACCCGGAGAAGTTAAGCTACTCAACCTAACCTTTGTAGCAGTAAAAGCACTAGTATCTCTTATCATATTTTCAATAATTTGAGGCCTTGATATGTTTGCTCGGTGGAATGTGAACCACTCCATTGATAGCGGCACTGTAGTATGAGTGCACCGTCTACATTTTAAAACCTAATTCTACAGAGGAAACAATACTCTTATTTTCTTTCTCTCTTGTAGTAGATAAGAATCAATAGTGGGAGCACATAAAGTTGTGCTGGCAAGAGCAGTGAGGTAATGGCACGCTTCCATGTGGAGATCGATGTGGGTGGCTTGTCTTCAAAAAGGAGGAAGTTCTACCTAAATAGGTAGAAATTGAAATATGAGGATTTAAGAGTGTAAATTTCATTTGTATAAAAATGGAGGGACCATTGGTTGTTCTTGAGACCTCAATTCTTGTCTTCTAGTACCTTCCACCCAACCATCCTCACATAGAAGGAGGCCCTAAGTCCCTAAAATGTACATAACATCAGTGCATTATATAACACTATGTTAGCACGTCAAATAGTTTCTTCTAAAATTATATTGAGCTTCTAAAGCGCTTCTGCTTTAGAATAACTAAATGGTACTCTGCTAAGTCATGTGAGGCAGCTATATGAGTATTATTGTTAACTATGGTAGCAACACCAAATATTGACAAAAAGATAGCTCTTCTGTTGATAATATAGTACAAATGTGATAAAATTTACAGAAAGGTTAGCCAAACACAGAGAATATGAATAAAAAATTCAATATTTTTGGAGTTATATTGAATTTTCTATGAATTTTTAAAGGTCCAAAAACTTCCAATTCCTTACAGGATGTACTCAGAAAGATTGACACTAGTAGGCCACAAAGAGGATGAGCGTTCAACTATTAATTGGGTAATGAGGAGCCATTGACACAAATACTAACGAGTTGGAAAATTATACCACAATGAACTATTCATTGGTGGTCGAAAATACACAATTGCAAATCTTGCTGAGTCTTTGGCACCTCTATTTTAGCCCATTTTTTGCCAAGATATTTGCCTATAACATTACCTCTCGCTTCACCTTACTTGTTAGTCTTGTTTTAAGGTTTAGAAGTGAAGTATTTTTTTAACATTCTTTTTGTTTATAAGTCAATTTTATTGTTTGTAGGCTTGGAGATAATGGCATCATCATCTCAAAAAAAAATGTTAGCAATGGATTGATCAGTGATAGACTCAAAAGTTGAAGATATGAAAGCCCAAAAATCATAAATTTGGGAGAAAATTTTCATAACGTTTTCAACAAATGTTAGAATTATATCTGTCAGAAATGCTTAAGAGTAATTCGAATTTGTCAAATAAGTTATGAGTCTCATAGGCTTCTTCATGCCACTTTTAAAGAGATATACTAAGAAAATTAAAGGAAAATGGACTTTCAAAGATTGAATTTCAAAGAAAAAAGATTATTATTCAAAAGCAACTTCATTTTTGAGTCAAAAGGTTTAAAATGAGATATGCATCTTAAACTACTTATTGAAATTCATTCACAAAGTACATCACCAAACAACTAATCAAGAATACACGTGCTATTAAAGTTTTGAACCCTAAGACTAAATCCCTTTTGTTTCTTGCTTAAATTTTCTAAAGCATGCATGTTATATCCCTTGCCCCACCATTTCTAAAGAGTATAATATTACCACCACACAATTAATATTGACGAAGATATACGTTTGTAAAAATCAGTTATTAAGTTATTCATATCTTGCTCAAAACCGACTTGTGACAAGATTTACGATTTAGTGTCAGTTCCTAATATTGAGTGACATAGGGATAATAGAAGCAGACACAATATCCAAAAAAAAACATGGCCCAAGGATCTAAAGTGTCATCAAAATTACTTATCATGAAAATCCTTTAAACTATTCGTGATGGAGCCCATCCCATGCTCATAGGAAAATTACTGCATGTAGTAGGTCAATGTTGCTTGACTTCTTTAGACAATAAACCTCGCCTCTGACTTCATGACAAAGCTAGACCTCCTCTTCTCCTCATCATCTTTCATTCTAAATTTATGAAGCATGCAACCTCTTTTTAGTAATTTTGATATTTTCAGTCGAACCAAAGTCCGCAAAGTAGCTTAGAAAGACACATTTAATTGATTTTAGGTATTTTATCATTAAAAAAATTTAATAATATTTGTCTATTTATTTTTGCCAACAAAAAATTTTCAAGGAGCTTTTTGGCCCTTCAATGGGTGCCCTTTTTGGAGGGGCAAAAAGCTCATTGACTTCCGGTTCAAACACATGCAGTGTCAGTTCAATCACAAGTCAGTTTATCCCTGATAGTGTCCTTGGCACTGTTTTGGTATTAATTAATTGATACGAAAAGAGCATTCTTTTGAATTATATGAATTCCCTACAACTTATATACTTCTTCAGTTTCTCTGCATTTTCAAACAATATGGGGTAAATCCCCAATTCCAGACCATGCCATCACCATGCCATCGCCATGCCATCACCATGCCATATCATCATCATGCCACCTCATGCCACGTAGACCCCTCCAGATCACACCCCCTCATGCCGCCTTCATTAATTAATGTATGTCAATGTGGAGTGGTTCGCAATTTTGGGCACATAGTAGTACTTGCTCCTCAGGTTCAAGCAAGTGAAATCATTAAAAGATTCAGATAATTCCATAGGGTTGATGTACCTAAAACCAGCAACTTAAGGATTTTAAGCCTTCTTTTCTAGAGTTATTTTTGGGGTATAATTTTCCCATGTAAGGAAGTTGTTTTTCAACGTAATGCAATTTTTTTCAAAATTTTCTTCCCAATACTAAAATAGGTACAAATTTCGAAATACATAAGTACTTCATGACCCAAATCTGATCTGTAGAGTTTTCCTTTGTCACACCTTAGTTGGTACTAATTTTCACTCATGATCCGACCCAAAACCACCAGCTTTTTGAGTGTTTTGATTGGTCAATTTAAATTGAGTGTTCTGAAAATGCTAGTTCCGCCTAGTTGCAGTTATGGGGAGACCTAGAGGTTGGTGCTGAGAGTGCTGGTGATTTTAGGTGAATCAACCGTAACAGTAAAATTTCCCAGCAGCTAAGTGCTACTGCATGATACAGTACCCTCCATAATCCGATAACCAAGCTGATCATGACGTCTCTGCTGGTACCATATATATACAAACATGTGAGCGTAAATGCTCACAAAAAGTACAATCTCCACAGTGACAACAGCGTGCAGTTATCCGTAAGGAGGTAGATGATGGGTTCTATCCCTTTTGACAAGCCCTACATAACCTCTGCTGTAGACAATACTATATAAGGATATCCTCTTGAATGCAAAGAATGTTTACAGTATGCCCTTCTCTTAGTGTATCTTCACACCCTTCCAAGGAGAGTCAAGTCGTCAATTGCATAGATGGTCCTATTTCTTAGCTTTTGAAAACCTTAAACAACGATACTTTTCTCCGCTGACAGTAATCTCCAGAGCGCCATCTTGGTTATCCAAGCTAGATGCTGTCCCCATCAGCACTCTCTTCTCCTTCTCCAGATTTTCTCGCTCAAGTCGTAACCGTGTTTCTTGCTTTACAATTTCAGCCTGAGATATCAAAAGCAGAGCCAAAACTGTGTTAGCGAGCAGAAAGTGAGAACACTAACAGATTTCTTCCAATAGCCGACATTCAATAAGGTAAGAGCAATCCACGGACAATTCATCTGCATACCCATTTCAGTACGATTCCTGGCAGCTTAAATTAGCCCAGTATCGTTAACTTGGTAGTCAACTAGGTCACTTGTTGATCTGCATATGGATCTACACAGCTGTGTTAACGGATTACCAGAGATATGATAGCGGATAATGGTCTTCTGTTTTGAGTCCTAGTTCTGTAGAAATGGATCGAATTATACAATAGACATAGAAGACACCGTTGGTTGAGAACCCAAGTTCAAATGGTTTCTGACTAAAGCTTTCTTAATTTCTGAGCATTAAGCTTTACAACAAAGTTCAGTCTCAAAACAGTCACGAGACCATGTCTCTAAACTTCATAATTCACAAAAATATCTGTAATAAATTCTCTACAATACATACAGTAACAGTCAAGCTCCTCCTAATTTATCCAGCCAAGTGCAAACTCTGATAATGTGGAATTACTGAAACTGCCAGTAAAATGCATTTTATCTGCCTTCGCACAAAAATATCGAAGACACAGCATGATGAACATTATTGAGATACAGTGAGACAAAACATACCTCTCTTCTACTAAGTTCCGCTTTCCAGGCAGCTTCTCTCTCCGCAACTTCACGTTCCCTCTCGTCCAAATAGCTATTCATCTCCCTCTCCTTCATTATGCGGTCCTGAATGTCAGCCTCTAACGCAGCTTTCAAGTCCCGAACAAAATTCTCAACCACCGCCTTGATCCGCAACGACATTTCAACAGCTAGATCCTCGCTGATGATGCCTCAAACCCCTCTAAGGCGAACCATAAGAATGCCTCCAAATTGCAACCAAAAGTTGCACCTATGAAATCACTGGAACTTGCAACAAAGGGCAATGTCAGCAAGTATGCCAGCGTCTAAGAAATCAACACAGCTTTCCGAGAAGTTTTCCAATCAGAAACTGAAACCATTTTGTCACATTATAAGTAATCTGTGCTCATCTCCTTGACAAATCCCCTGTAGACCCGCAACGACAATTCCCTGTAAAGCAACTGCAGGATAGTCTCCCAACCATATCCACTTCATGCAA
Source organism: Ceratodon purpureus (assembly GCA_014871385.1). Taxonomy (NCBI): domain Eukaryota; kingdom Viridiplantae; phylum Streptophyta; class Bryopsida; order Pseudoditrichales; family Ditrichaceae; genus Ceratodon; species Ceratodon purpureus. Next base: position 78,769,368 of record CM026426.1, read on the forward strand.
CGAAATCTAACCCTAAATGCAAAACCAAAAGTCCTTGTTCAATCCCCTCCGTCACGCAACCCCCAAACACAAGCACATGGAATAAACCCCAAAGAACACACTCAAAACCCAAAACCTCCAAAACCTCATCACACTCTAAACAACATAAAGAATTTTCTATCAAACACCACACCGTGCTCCGTATCACTACACTCATACACTCCACACATCCACCGAAAAACCTCCCTACGAATACAGCAAAGAGCCTTCAAAGATCCTCAGAGGTTACCAAAGGATTCTGAAATCACCCACCTTAAGTTAAATGGAGCACAAAGTATTGAAACCCAAAATTGTTGAGCAGTGAAATGAACAGACATGATCGGATTGTGCATTCCCTATTATTGAACAGTGAGCGACCTAAGCAAGGCGTAATATCGGAACCGTCGTCTGAGATATGGAACCGTCGTCTGAGATTCGGGAACTGCAGTGTAAGTTTTGGAACTGTCGTCTGAGACATAGCAAGGAAGATTCCACTAGACCTAGGTTTGAATTAAACCTGGAGTCCACCTATATAAAGTGGCACTAGCATCCTCATTTCTAATCCTAGTTCTGTGACACCTATCCATCTCTCTTGAAGCTTTCATATGATCACATGCCTTGTCAAATTGTTTTTGACCCATGAATGAAGTAACATGAGTTTGTACCTTAAACTTCTCTTTCAGGTTAATAAAGGCCTCTTTTGGAGTTTGGAATTAATCTTATGGTGGCATATTGTGTCGTACCAGCCACTTTTAAGAGCGACTAAGAAAATTGTGGTCTTTAGCTTTTTCCAACTTTGAGCATCTTTAAAGACTTGTTTCTTTAAGAAATACTACCTGGCAATTATGGAGAAGACATGCGCTAAAGATGCTATGACTTGATATAAAGAAGTTTGTTTGTCATTTAATATAAGCCAACGTTTAATTTGCATATTGTCTATTTTTTCAATTGGGATGAAAGTGATAAATTTTGTTTTTTGTTGTAACTTAATAGATTCAATCAGGTTCAAAGCCAGTGCTATAGTCCAAAGACTCTAGATGATGCTTATGTTTTGGCTATGAACTTTGAAAGGGATGTTAATAGCAAGTTGGAAAGGAATAAGAGCCACTTGCTAAAGAGGTCCTCAAAGTTTAATCATTCTTGTCGTCAAAACGTTAAGTCTAACAAGTTTTTAAGGAATCTAGTCCTTTTTAAGCTTCTAAGGTCAATCCAACAAAAAGGGCTACGATTTTAAGCTAAGAAGAGCAAGAGGAGCATGTGAAGAAAGGCTTATGTTTGAAATGTTATAAATTAGGACATTCGAGCCTTGACTGTCCATCATCCAAGAAGAAGACAATATCACTAGAACTAAAGCAAGAAGATGCTAATGGAAAGCCAAGCAAGGAGATTGTTGCAATTGTATCAGCAGCAATTATAAACATGGAAGTGAAAGAAGATTCCACGCTGCTCCAAATTGAAGGATTTTTGAACTTTTTTTCTCCCTTCAATGATTCTTATTGATTCTTGTAGCACTTATATTGTAATATCAACTTCAATTTTTCACAAGATAAGCTTTGTTTAATTCCTATCAAATTGTGCTCATTTTGCGTTCCAAAGAACTAAACGAGTTCTATCATCCACTCTATGTTGCACGTTTCTGTGAACATTCAAGGTGTGGATATTAAAGTGGACTTTGAAATTTGGAATGAAGCATGATATGAAGTCATACTAGAGATGGCGTGCCTAAAACAAGTGGACACATAGATTGCATACAAGGATGGAGCAGTCCATAAAAAGCTTCAAAATGAATAACCATTTTCCATTAGAGGTGGTAGATCTTCACCAAGTGTTCTTTTGCTTTCTTATATACAAATGAAATGGTGTATTTAAAAAACTATGAAGTGTTTTTAATGCACAAGAGTGCAGCAGTAGAAGGAAATTCGGGTCTTTGGATGCCCAAATGTGAAATTGGAATATCCAGATTTTGTCAAAATAAAAATTCCCAAAAAATTCCACCATGCACTATGCCATGGTGAAGTATGAGGCGGTGATGGAGGATTTGCAATGGGTGGGAGCCAATCGCAAATGGTGATCCTGGATAATGCTTGTACAAAAAGGCAATAATCAAGTGTCCTTGGTTGGGAGTGGGGTGTACCTTGCTTTTGGGGTATTCAATGTCCTTGGTAATGGAGTGTCCTTGGTGGTAACACCTACACACGTGTTGAGGACAGGTAGTTGAGCCGACATTTGCTGTCCTTCATGGGATTTGATGTGACCATAGATGGTCAACGGTGATTTTAGGTGGGTAATGTGGGATGATCGATTAATTGAGTTTAGGGAGAATCAGCTTGCAAGTGTGGGTGTAAGTGTAAGCTAGTGAGGAACAGTCGAAATTCTTTGAAGTGGCGGTTTGGGTAGCAGCTGGTATGGAGAAACGCCGATAGCCGTCGCAGATTGCTGCAGTTATTTTGCACAACACTTACAACAAAGAAGGGGAATGGATTCCCACAAAGTATGAGCGGATGTCATGGCTGAGGCTTAATCCCGGGAGTATTGGGGCTTGGGCTAGAGATGCTCAACGCCATGGTGGTGATGACATGAGGGGAACCTAGAAGGCTCACATAGTTGATTTTAGATTCAAGGTTGATCAACCCAAGGTTGTCACCAACAATCCAAAACTACACTCCGTATTGGTGAGGCATGTTTACCACAGGCATCAGGTGCTACTAGATCCATAAATTCCCGCGATCGGGTTCCATGCAATTGTGAGTCACAACTAACTTAGTGCTAACCATCTCCGAATCTCATGTAGCCATCGCTTTATGATGACGAGTTGTTAATTTTGTGGTTTTCTTTGGGTGTTGGGAATAACTTTGTACTAGCCGTCTTTTGAAGATTGGGTCGACCCTGATTCCATACTGGGAGTAATCGTGGTTGTGCACAGCGATGTTGGTGAAGCAACTCGCAATGGGCGGCCGTATAAGGAGCTGCTTGATAACGGGATCTTTTTTTCTAATCTTATTTATGTTCCACCTACACCAGGGCTTTGTATGGATCAGTCGAGCCACTGCTGTAGCCATCATTTAGTGATCCGGAGTGGCCACTCCCAGATATGCACACTAGTGAGGCATTTAGAGCTAAATTTTGTGCAGACTTTGAGTCTGTAACAAAGTCCACCACTAGGAGCCGTATAGGCCACCTCCAATGGTTTCTTCCTGTACATGTCTTTGTAGACCTTTTTGCTGCGGCCCATGACACTATAAGACGAACATCCACGCTGTATATTGTGGAGAATCCCTCGGAAGAAGTGTTCACATCTCTAATGGATCCGAGTTGGCAAACCAAAGTGGTGTTTGGTATAGATATTGTGCGGTGCACAATATCCCTACCTTCTGTAACCTTCTGGTGTGTTGCTATTGTTGTCATTGTTGTCATTGTTGCCATTGTTGCCACTGTTGCGGGTGTTGCCGTTGTTGCCACTATTGCCGGTGTTGCCATTGTATTGCCATTTTGGCATGATATGACCAAAGCTCTCCAGTGTAAATATGTGTTTATTGCACAGGTACTATGTAGGAAGATTAGTGTTGTACTCAAACCTTAAATACTGGAGGGAGCGTCTAGCGCAAGATGGTGTAAATTGGGAACAGATTGACCAAATGCACGAAGAGGACATGGTGGTGTTTCTTTATTTTTTTCAAGGTCTGCCAATGGCACAGTTTGAAGTTGGTCAATTGTGGCCATTGTTACATATTCGCCAAGAGGTTGCTATCACCTTGGGCGACTTGGCTCCAGAGGAATTGTGCTTTGTGTTCAAGTGAGTTGGGTATCCAAACGTCAAGGCGAACTGCATGCACGGAGGTTCCATCACTGTATCACAAGTTCTACCACCGTGGACTTTTGAGATAGTAGCACTTACCAGCTAGTTTAGAGCTTAGAGTGACTAGTTATACATGTGTATTTTGGTTAGACACGTTGGAAACACACAAGGCAGTTAAACGGATGTAAACCTGGAAAGGTAGTTTTGTATACACTTCAAGCTAAATAGGAACTATGGCTCAGCTAGGGTTGAATTCTAGTTAAATGGTGGAGGTTTTACCCATTTGTTTTCTACCCAATTATCCATGTTTCAAATTGTATATTCCTTATAAGCTTATTTGTACCATTCTTAGTGTTCACAAAAATTTCAATCAGTGTTCACACGAATTCAAAAAAACTAGACCACCTCCACATAGTTAAACAAACCTCAATATTTTCTTCATTGGTGATATAAATTACAATGTAATGTGCCTTGCTTTGAATTAGATGTTCAAGAAATCTGACAACCTGCAAATTTGACACAAAGAATAATAACTGCTAGCACGTTCTAAACGAAGTAGATGCAAGTCGCATGCATGCATGTCATTTGATTAGAATCGGGCCTTTGATCGCTTATCCTGTCCAATTAGAGTTCACCTATCCTCGGAAAAAAGGCTAGTTAAAGCAGTGAAGCAACAACTCCAAAATATTATTCTTGAGCTGCAAACTCATTCAATAGAAACTAGGTTGTGCCTCATTGGGTAACATAAAAGAACACAACCATACATGCCACGAAAATATGAACATCGCAAATCCTTCATTGAAGGAAACTCCAATGCATAGTATGGAGACTGACATGAAAGTTCTCATTAGAAAGCTCGTGAAATGGAAACAGAGTGGAGTGGAAACATGTGAAGTGAAAACAAGCAAAGTGGAAACAAAGTGAAGTGGACAAGCCATCGAGTGGAAACAAAGGAGAAGTGGAAACGTCCATGAAGTCATGAAGTTGTGAAAAAATAACAACTTTTTTTCTGTTCAAAATGTTCAGCACCAAAGCCATGCACTCAATGGAGTCCAGGTTTAGCTATTATAAACACTACAAACACTTTGGTACAAACGCCATGATAATAAAATTCGGCCGCTAACATCTTTGAACTAAACACTAGATCTGTTCAATACATCTCTGAGCGAAACCCTCGAAGGTCAATATGCTGTGCTCAACCAACAAATCTAGTGACAATGGGAAGGAAGGTGGCATTGGTGGCAAATTGCCAATACTTGGATTGTTGGAAGAACCAATTGGCACGTCCTCTGTAGCTGTTGGGCATGGTTCAATGCCCCAAACAATTGGTTTACCTTCCTCGAGCGCCCTCTTTTTACTAACTTATGTTTTGTTGTTCAGAGTACAACACATCTAGCATTAGTACTTATTTCTTTAGAGACACAATGCGGTTCCAACAAACACATGGACAATTGTTGCACATTAGATTATAACTAAAACAAGCTCAATATTAAACTATAAAGAACATACGCTAAAATTGTGAAAAATGCAAGGAGCAAAAAAACACTGAAACTTATTGAAATGCGCCAAGGTTGAAACGGTTACATTGACAACTTCACTGTGTATGCTGCGAGCATGTCGGCTAGCAAGTGGTTTGGGATGTGGAAACGCTGGAATAAATGGAGAAATTGGTGGTTAAAACAATGGACCCTTTACCTTGACCTTTGTTTCGGCCACCTTTTAAGCTGGTTGACCTTAAGCATCGCTAGCATCTTTTATCTTTCGCTTCACAAAGCCACAATCTTCTGGACTCAATAGAGGTTTGCCTTTGCTGTCACAAGAGACTGGGCCAGAGCGCTCTAGCCCATCAAACCCCCATGATTCCAACCAACTTGCATCACCCTGTATACAGTAGAGAAGGCAGTTGCCACATCTCAAAACGAGCGTTGGCTACAAGCACCAGGGGTGAAACAAACATCCACATGAATATGGCACTCCACAGTTTGAAACAAAGAGGTAGTTGCAGCATCCACACGCTGAGTCAAGGTTAGTTTTTAGAGGGATGCCTATTTCAGACATATTCTTCCCAACAGGGTGTTTCGGCTTGATAGAGTGTTGGGCAATTCTCTCAGATGCACATTTCTTCTTGAGTTGGCGTAGCTGCTATTGGGAACTCCGGTAAGCTAAACTATCGCGCTCTAAGATTGATGCCAGCAATTTTGTTTCCTCTTGGGCGGCCTCCAATGCGTCATGTTTGGCAGCAGTTGCTTTGTTGATATCCCGTTGTCTACATCTGCCTTCTCTTGGAGCTCTCCGGCTATAACAAGCTTTTTGCTCCTTCTCCATAGATCTTCCTTCAAAGAATTCAACCTCTCATCCTCGGTTTCCAACGCCAATATCTGGGCTTGCAAACGGATGTGAGCTTACTTCTTCTTGTCTATTGCAGATGCAAACTGTTGGAGTTTTGAAGACTTCAACAACAACTCCTTTAGCAATGCGTCCACTTTCCTTGCACTAATGCCAACACCATTGTTGACAAAATACTTGGAGCATGCCGAGATGATGCATGCCATCTATTGCTTCAACGCTAGAGGACCCAACTTCTGCGTGTTGTTGCCAGGATGTACTTGGCGTTCTTGATTCACCTTTGCAGCTGCAGCAGCCCAATTGACATTGTTGTCTCGCCCACCACTGTAATAATACATACATGCGCGTAGAAAAGTCTGGCTTAATGCTTTGTTGTCAGGAGCATCACCATATAATCTTTAGGACATCCATAGATACATATCCCGTGCTTTGGAGTCTTTACACCAGTCCAGCAAGTAGCACGTCTTGTTTGCACCCTCCCTAGGTGGCCATATCATCTCGTATGTGTGTGTGCTGGAATCATCTTCTCCATGACTTCTTTGGCGTACAACCTTTCATGCAAAGTCCTACCACTCTATGGAAGAATTATTGGTCGTGGGTAGTAGCTGATTGATCCAGCAAGCATGGTGCAGCCAAGACAAGCTTCTCTCACAAATCTGTCGGAATTCCTTCTATGTCAAATGGCGCATCCCAGGTAGACTCTGTATGACATTGTAATGTAGTTTTGGACTTGACAACTATTGCCTCAAGATCCCATGCCTCTATTGGCAAAACCGCTTGTCCTTTGTTGGGACGATAGAATCTCTTGCTTGAACTAGACATGTTGCAACTATTCACCTTGATTACAAGACATCTACAGCAACAAGAGTGATAAAGCAGCGGCAACTAGCTAGAGATCTAACTTTGAGCAGGCAATTGAAACAACTATGGAAACAATGGTGGACACAGTTCAGAGCAAAGCAACAATCGACTAAGCGAGAACGGTTGCTGTAACATAAAGAGGGCATGTTTTGAACATTAGAGGAAAAATGGGGTCTCCAACGGGCCTTGTAAGACAGCCCGGATTAGGTGAGCTTCCTGCCCAATAACCCCACTGTCGCAATCAGCAGGGGTCTGAAACGCTACCCGTAGCGGCCTTTTGGAGACGGACGGGAGCTGCGTGGCTTGGTTTTGCCTCGTTGGCGAGAGGGCGTGGACGGTACTTGTTGAGCGCCAAGGAGTGGAATTTATTGCTCTGCGATTAATAAACTGCCTCGATCCGTTGCCTCGATCCACGGATTGTTCGACTTGTTGCCACAACGGTTTGGGCGTGATGGCGCCACCGGCTCTACGCCGTTCAGCACCAAGAAAACGAAGCGCCCTGTTCTGCTTCAAGCAAATTGTTTATGGCACTGTGGGACGCATAATTGTATGTGATTTGCTCCAAAAATTCCGAGTGGCGATTGCGCCCCAGATCGGTGCAGCAAATTTGAGATTCCGATTAATTTCTTGGCAGCGTCCGCTGGCAGCGACGGCGGCGAGGGGTCGTTCTCATTCAACATCATTGGCTTCAACGAAGAGATGAAAACTGATGTACTTGAAGAGAAGGTGAGTTGCCATGATAAAGCTTTGTGGGGTGTTTAGCAGCTAGTGGGTTTGAGAGCAATTTGAATTTCGATTTCATTAGGCCTTGCTGCCACAACGGCATAAGGCAAAGTAGGTTTCGTGGTCTACAATGCTTGTAGATGCCATGCAGGTCTATTGAATTAGGTTTGTAGTATTTGTGATTGTGAATTTAGTCGTCAAGCAATGATTATCACAGTTGAGAGAATTTGCTTATACTTTAGTCTTTCATTGGGTGTAGGATGTGTCCCAAAATCATAACAAGTTTTGTTGATTACCTGCAAATCACCAAGCGTGACCAGGGGAGATTCAATCAAGAACACCATATTCGTTATTTTGGGAGATTTATAATCTCCCAAAATAATGCATTAGGTCAGGTCGAGTTAAAATGGGCACAATGGTCCCATACTTGGCAAGGAAAAGCTTATAAGCAATTTCCATTAATTTGGGACATGATCACACAGTACTAATGGGAAATGAAAGAACGTAGTGGTTTACTAGAAATATTTGAAAAAATACAAGGTAGGTCGAACCACCCTAAATGAACATCATGCAAATTAGAAGAAATGGACACAATGCATATGCTGGGAAAACTTATATTATATATATATATATATATGTGTGGAAATACAATTTAGGTCGACACTCCTTAAATGTTGAATCCGTGACAGGCTCTTTCAGACCTGTACAAACAATCAAGTTGTTCGACCAACATAGCTGCCTACAGTTTCCACAGTATGATATGCAATCAAAGAACATACGGACTTCAGTATAGTTCCATGCCAACAAATGTATGTTATCGGCTCTACTTCAAAAATCCAAACTAGGAACTTCAACGCTAGATGTCGTTTAGGTCGCCTCGACCTAAATGGCTGGTATGTGGCAGTACATATGATATAGAATCAACGCTTTAGGGTACTAAGTAAAAATCTACACGAAGAACTATAGGTGACCTGTTGGTATCCCGCACTCGTAAAGTACGAACTTCAACGCCAAATGCAGTTTAGGTCGCCTCGACCTAAACTGCGGCCTATAATGTGGTACACATGATAAATAAGGAATGGACTGAAACACTTAAGTAGTGTTCCCTCCAATTAAATATATGTAATTAGCTAGTATTCAAAACATAAATACGCTAGAACTTATACGCTATAACTGATAAGGTCGACTCGAGCTAAACATTTACCTTTGTCTAGAAAACATAATGTTGGATGAAGGGACGAACGAAATTCAGTTCAATCGTCTTCAAACGAATATAAGCGATCTGACTAAATTCAGAACTTCAAGACCACCAACTTCAAACCTACATGTTTATTCAGAATCCAGAGACACAAATCTCTCCAAGGAGGCCTTTATAATGTCCAGTTGTTTCAGTGGGATCTTCAGCGTTGGATCCTTGCCAACGCCCCGCTCGTTGACATTTTTTTTAACTTTGGATTTCCAAGCTGTTATGACTGCATCAGTACTCTGCCACGACTCGGGTACATCCTTCTCAACTGTCCAACGAAGTCTCCCATCCACATCCCAGCCGGTATAGAATTTCAAAACATTTTCATCTCGGGAAATTGGGCGGTAGAACTCTACTTGGATCGTGTTCGGGAGGTCAGGGTTCGAATTAGGGTCAGTCAAGGCCCTCGCAAGCCAGAAAGGACGATCGTCTTCATCGCAGGGTCGTAGCGCTAAGAAGTACCCTGCAAAAAGGTCTCGCGCAACACGGAATGACGGTCCTGGGCGATCTCGTTTGTGACCAACAAAGTGATCATCCTCTGCGAACTCCTCGCGCAAAGTTCCATCTTCCTGAAACGCGTCTTCGACGGAGTGAGCGAGCCGCGTGGATGGCCAAAAACCATGCTCCAAGGCGGGGACAGCATCAAAGGGGATGGAAAGAGCCTCTTTAACATCGTTCCAATAGTATGAGAGTGGCTCATAGATTCTTCTGGACTGGACTGACTCCGAAGATAGCCTCTCCCAATGATCTACAAAACCCGACAAGCCCTTAATCACATCAGGCAGGTGCCGCATCTTGCGAGGCGCCACGGCACCAGGAACACCACGGGGCCATAAAGATCGACCTTCTGAATCCTCCTTCCACAACTTGATGCCACAACCATCTCCTTTTGGCAACCAGTCGTCGTCGTGATAGAAGATTTTATACTTCATGACTGGGCATCCTGAAGAATCTACATAGAATTTGAACTGATGAGCTTTAGTGTGACCCATTAACGTATGGTCGCCATCAAGCATCCACTCCGCGATGAATTTCTTGAAATCTGGGACCTCCTGAATAAGATGCGGAATTGTTGGTACAGCTTCATTTTTCATGAAGGACTTCATGAGGAGAGGTACTGTGGGGAAGTCCTCCCTCCGCAAAGCCATGCTCCATCGCCCGAAAAGGGCATCAATATCGTCATGAGTATGGCCGACCAGCATGAAATTCACGTACACTTCGCGAAACACCCGCTTCGCGACTAATAGGGACCAGAATGAAAATACAAATCTATTCTTGTTTTCACTGACAGCGTTATCCATTTGGACGTTAAGAATGGGAGGCAAGGGTTTAGCAGCAACAGGAACCTCACGAGGAGGGCCAAGAGGATCCAAACACATCTCTGAACCATGCAAAAGCGCGGCATACAATGGGTGGGACGGATTCTCTTGAAAGAGTTCCCTAGAGGTGGATTTAGGGGGTGACTCAAGGTCCCGAAGGAGCTTCGCAAACGATCCAACCGTGTAATTAGCGTCGTGTGAGTAAATGTCAAGGCCATAATGGGCGTAACGTTGGTCCACATGCCCATGAGCAAGCATTCCGGTGACAGCGAGAGGAAGCTTCATGAGACCGTCTAAGTGTTTGACCTTGTGGGATAAGGCCGGCGACGCCGTCTTCGAGTGGTCCATCTTGTCATGCATAATTGTAAGAACTTCATGCGGAGTAGCCTTCGACCTGAATCCATTTAGGTAGTACAAGTCCCTATGCGCCATTGCAGAGTCATTGTGCAGCCTCATTTTCTTAGACCACAACAGGGACGCCTGAGATCCTGTTACCGTCAACTTCTTCTAGGACTGGAACTCATCACATTTTTAGCAACGAGCGAAGTTGTCTCCTGCCCGTTTGGCGTAATATTCTGGATAGCTAAGCCTCCTGATCTTGCTCAAGTTAGAAGCGGACATAGGAGGCAATCCACAGTCCGTTAAATGCTCATCGAGGATCGCAATCTGTTCCTTCCATTTGAAACTGGAAGGCAGAACTTTAGCTACAACTGTCTCCCCTGAAGGCAGAACACGACTCTTGTGAGGCATGTGGTCGGCATGCCTGTCAAGGATGGCCCCTAGGACGGCAGTTGCTACCACTGTGTGATTTCGAGGTTTACGTAAACCAGTATTACCATGAAATTGAGCTTCGAAACCAGCAGCAGCATACTTGGCATTTCTATAAAATGTACAAGAGCTCACTCCCATAATCTTCATCCAGGCGAAGGGGCAAACATCTATGCCCTCCAGAGTCACCAGACTCCTGCCCGCTCAATTCTTGTGAATCTGTCTATGCACGTCGAGTTTTATGTGGTTACGGAACTGCACTGTGGTCTTGTCGTACATACGCGACCGTAGAGTAGAGATTTTATCTCTGGGATAGTGTTGGACGCATAGGTGAGCGCAGCACGTGTTTGCCGCTACAGAGTTGATAGATGGCTGGGTCATCGAAAACTCAGCGTGACGTGATATAGGTGGGGGGTATTCCTAGAGGAGTTATCATACAATTGAATACGATCTCCCAGGGATCGGTTACGCTCCGCAACCCAACGGTTATACACATCACGTTGACTATGGTGCTCTAGGCTAACTCCATCCAGAGAGACGTGGCTGATAGGCCACGTTTTGAAGGAGTACCTCCAATCATCCTCTGACTCTTCTTCGACTAACATACGTGATACCTGGATGACGACAACGGAATCACCAAGGGGACCAACCGTGTCAGATACCAAGCTGGACCGTGGGTTCCGGATCAAACCCTTTGCTAACGGGATATTGTCGTCACTGTATATTGTTACAGTCTTGTTCTGCCATTGTCCTGAGGGTACAACCACAAAGTTTGGAAGGTCTGGGTTTATGGGCGCTTCAACCGGTACCTCGTCATCTGAGACATAATCCATTGTACCTGGAATGCAACAGATCCAATTTTATGAGAACATATTATACTCCTTGAAGAGAATTCATCTTTAAATTTGAGAACTTATCCCAGGCGCAGTTTAGCTCGAGTCGAGCCAAACTGTTCCTGGACTATGGGAAGCATGAGTTAAGCTCGAGTCGAGCTAAACTTCTGCTGCCGTGTGGATGCAGCACTTTAGCTCGACTCGAGCTAAACTCATGATGCCCTTTGGATGCAGCAGTTTAGCTCGACTCGAGCTAAACTGCCGTCCGCAAAAAGCGGCGCTTTAATAGGTGCTTACATCGTCGGAATTCAGAGTCTCAGACTTAGAATACGCTTACGGTGTCCGCTCTCAAACGTTTCCAAGTACTAAGTGAGACACTGCTAATACATTATGAATTGAAACAATCGCAAGCATACAACAACCAGAAATCAATGAGATGTACTGATGATCGGAGAAAACTAAAGAGAAGACGTACAAGAGAAACGGCGCAATACAGCTTCCGCCCAGAAAACAACCACCTCCAAGTGAGCGCCTAGAGCTCCTACACGTGAGAGAAGCAAGTGAGTAGATAAAAGACTTCGAGCGGGGACGATTCCAGAGGTCATTTACTAATGTGTGACCGTTTTCATGCCGCTTGAGTTTTGAAAATAGGCGGGAATCATGCATGACCATTCGTCCCTCCACATTTCGGGGTGTGAGAAACCGCGGGAATTACCACTTTCCATACTTTTCGGCCCTTTAGATAGATGCAGATGCAAAATATTTGGTGCATTAAATCAAATGGGATGGCTTGGAAGTCCCTATAGCGCCAGACAGAGTGTTGACTTTTGGGCGGGAACTTTTCCTCCTCTTTGAGGGTTCACGGTTTAGGGTATAGGGTTCAGGATTAAGGGTTTAGGGTCTTAGGTCCAGGGTTAAGGGTTTAGGGTATAGATATATGCATTTCTAGGGACATTAAATATCTTGTATATGGAATAAAATTAGATCGAAAATTGTTTGAACCTATTTGAATTTTGAAGGGTGTGCGCCTTCCTTGTTAGGTGTAGTTTCGGCTTAGGGTTTAGCTGTATTTTATGGTGTGAAGTCTGTTTGCGCGGAGGTTGATTGAGGTGTTTCTTGATTGGGTTTTGAGCTCGTGCAAGGGTTTGTACAGAGCTTTTCAGGTGTTTTGTAATTGGGCTGTTCATGGTTCTTTAGGGTTTAGTTTTTTTTATTCTCCCACTACGGACTTTGTTGACGGTGTACGAAGGCGTCCAATTCGGCTTGGGGTTGGAGAATCACGGCGTCAAATTTGTCTTGGAGAATCACGGCGCAGTAGAAGTCTCAGGTGCGTATCAAAGTCGTCATTACTCGTTTTTCGTTGTTTTCAGTTCAATTCCATTGAATATCGCAATTTAGGGTTTTGTCAATTGAGTTTTTTTGTTTCTTTTTGGGTTCAATTGTAATTTTTTGGCATGTTCTCGCTAGTTTAGGATTAGCATCCTGTAATTTTCGTACTAAATTCTGAATTGTGTGTGTCTGTTTCTGTTCGTACTGTTTATGTGCTATGTGTGTGTCTGTCTGTGGTAGAATTCTGTCTTGTTTTCGTATTCTGTGTGTGTTCGAATGTTGAATTCTGTTTGTGTCCGTCTGCTGTGTGCGTCTGTGTGTGTTTGAATTCTGAATTTTGTTCGTCTTCTGTCTGTTTGTCTTGGGTTTCGTATTCTGAATTCTGTTCGTTTTCGGTATGTGTGTGTATGTTTGTGATTTAATGTGTGGTTTCTCAACAGGCTTGTGTGAGTTCATGTGTGTACCATAAGAAAAGAAATCAATAGCATATTCCTTGTATTTTGTATTACATATCAATGTCATTTGCATTGTGATGTAGTTTCAACATAGGTTTATTTTGATATTTATAGTTACAGTCGCCTTAGTATGTGAGTATTGGGCTTATTGGAAGCACTTTAGTCGATTGTCTTCCGCTTATTCCGGAACGAGTGTGATAGGATGTGAAACCATTGTAACAGTCTCGTATTCGTGTTCTCACCATTCAAAATGCCTTCTTTTTTGCAGGCGGAACACGTCGCAGCAGATTCACAACGGAGGAATTTGAGTAAAAATGGCCAAGAGGTACTAAATATTGCTGCAAATTGCATAATCAATGTCTAAAAAATCAAGAACAGTTTAGCTCGAGTCGAGCTAAAGTGCTTGCGGAAGACAATTATCGCGTGACAGTTTAGCTCGACTCGAGCTAAACTCACATCCACCATGTATAAAAGAAGATTAAAAACATAAATTACTTTAAAAATATTTCATTAATTGCTACAGTTTAGCTCGAGTCGAGCTAAACTATAGCCAAATGCTAATTTGACCACTCACAGTTTAGCTCGAACCGAGCTAAACTGCAGAGTACAAAGTAGCTTTTGCCTACAGTTTAGCTCGACTCGAGCTAAACTGCTGAGATACAGCAGGGAGATCTCTCAGTTTAGCTCGAGTCGAGCTAAACTGTAAGTGTATCTCTCGAAACCTACTCGGGAGATCCACCTACAATTTAGCTCGAGTCGAGCTAAATTGAGAGTGCTCCTTTCTGAAGCCCAAGCAAATTAGCTCGACTCGAGCTAAAATGCTTGGGGGCTTTACTGGTAGGTGTTCAGTTTAGCTCGACTCGAGCTAAACCAAAGAGCTACCAGTAAAGCCCCCAAGGAGTTTAGCTCGAGTCGAGCTAAACTGCTTGGGCATTAAGCATAGGATCCTTGTAGTTTAGCTCAAGTTGAGCTAAACTGCTTGGGCTTTCAGCATGGGAGCCCAAGCAGTTTAGCTCGACTCGAGCTAAACTGCTGGGATGTCATGTGTTATATTTTGTAATTGAACCAACATTTAGCTCAAATCGAGCTAAATGGCTTTGAATTTCTCTAATGTTAAACGTCTCCTTCTTGTAGTGAGGAGAAAACAAGGGTACTTGGGGCACTACAACATTTCTTCAAGCCTGTTCCTAGCTCGGATTCGGATGACGATAACGGGGATGACTCAAACACATTTGAGCCGTGGACCTTCAAAGACCCCTCGAAGGTCAAAAATTGGACATTGCGATGGGTTGCACACACCCCATATCTTACCTTCGCAACCATTTTCAAGGGTGAAGTCGATGATCCCCACGTCATCGACATGGAAACCAAGGTCACCGAGTTTGACCACAAGGGGAGAGATCAAATAATGATCCTCTGCTCATCTATGGGGACTCATCCATACCTCTTCTCCATAGTAGTAGACGTAGCAGAGAACCTCTTCGACTCGATTTCCTTAATGGAAAGTCTGTCGAATTCACCCTACGACGAGATAGTGACCACAATGAGGCAAGAAGTACTCGACAGGAAGTGGGCGACCAAAGATGGACGAACTCTCCCGGCGAAATCCCTAGCGTGGAAACTGAGGAATGTTGTCAGCACCCTTACGCTCCGCCCAACGGAGGCAAAGGTTAA
Source organism: Ceratodon purpureus (assembly GCA_014871385.1). Classification (NCBI taxonomy): domain Eukaryota; kingdom Viridiplantae; phylum Streptophyta; class Bryopsida; order Pseudoditrichales; family Ditrichaceae; genus Ceratodon; species Ceratodon purpureus. Next base: position 78,784,736 of record CM026426.1, read on the forward strand.
GCAGAACCTGCGAAAATCTCATATTGACGTTTCTGGAGTGACAGCAACCGGGAGCCAAATGGGAAGCCAACAGACAGGACGCAATAGGGAGAGAGCAATAGTTCCTTCCCAAAGCCGGGGCGCTTCTGCAACTCCCACACCCCTCTCACCATTGAAGAAGAAAGGCCTCGAGAAGAAAACTGACAAGCCAAAGCCCAAGAAGGACTTGCTCTTATCTACGGAGGACTTGGCAACAAGTTTGAACTCTGTTCTCGGGGAACTTCCAAAGGTGAACAAGGTTGGAGAGGTCCTGGACTTCGATAATGCCAATCGAATTTACCAGAATTTCTTCGCTGATTGCCAGGACGAGTTCGTCTTCAAAACAAATGGGCAACCAAAGAAGGTCAGTGTGGACGTGACGCGGTGCAAGCCCGCACCGGTCCATTGGACTATCCGTGCATATGAGAAGCGGGGCATGGAGGAGATGAAGAACTACTTGGTCAACATGCCGGATAGGACACATAAGCAAACCCTGTGTCTGATGCCAGACGCGAAGGCACGACCTCAACAAGAAGAGGATCTAAGGGGCTGTACATTCAACATCATCAACGGGCAACACAGCGTGGCGGCGTCCAAATCTCTCATCGAGGATAACGCCAGTGAGGAGTTGGTGAGGGACTTCAGGAGGTGGGATGCGTACATCGTTTGGACGCTTGATGTAGATAAGCTGCGAAAGATCTCAGCATTCTATAATCGGGTGAACCATCTCGCAACCTTTAAGCCAACTTGGGCGAGCAATATACTTGCCTCAAGAAAAGTGTGGGTGAAGTATGGTAAGCCCCAAAAGAAACATGCTGCCGCTGGTGCTGCCGACCGCAGGAGTACAGGTCCAAAAAGTAATCCAGCGTCGAAGACATACGACGTAAGTTCACTGATTCATTAGCATTAGCAGTTTAGCTCGAGTCGAGCTAAATATTGATAATCTTCTTTGTTTTCAATATTCTGGTGTATCTCGAGCAATTTAGCTCGAGTCGAGCTAAAGAGTAGTTCCGTGACAGCATCATCTAAGGTTTCTTCCTGTGCGTATGCAGAACTTCGTGAATGCAATCAGGGAGCGCTTCGCTATGATCGATGTGGCGAAGCATCAAGCCATGGTGGCGAAGAAGGGAGGGAAGAACACTATCTCGCTAACAAACGAGCTGTTTATCATTACATCCAGTGATGAAACATGGGACCTGTGGAAGGAGGTGATCGCGTCTGCGGCATGTGGTAGATTCATTGATCCCGACACCGAAGCACCTCATAAGAAATTCTATGAGAAGAAGGGGTTCGTTCCGGACAAGGATGGGACGCTTCCGAGGGAGTTCTTCAAATGGCTCGGGAACTTGACAGAGGCAGATCACCAGAAGCTGTGTAAGCACATCCTGCATAAGTCTGGGCCAAGTCGGAAGTACACATATCCGAAGGTTACCATTAAGCAGAATACGAGTGTATTGGAAGACTGCTACTTGGTCAAGGAGTGGGCAGAGCGGAGAAAACGTAAGGCTGTAGCTCAAGCCGAGTTCAACAACATTAATCCAACGCTCCATCTATTCAAAAGAGACGGCTTCGATGTACCCGCTTGGAAGAATTTCAAGAAGGCTTATTATGTCTCCAAGGAGTCGAAGCACGTTCTGCTTGATTGGGGTATTCTAGACTCGTACTGGACTAACTCCAGAGCTACACAGTTCCGCAACAAGTCGGCCAAGGATCTCTCCCCATATGCGGTTGAGTTCTTTAAAACCTTCCTGAAAGTTCGACATGCATTTCAGAGTCCTTCAGCTGAGATGTGGTTCCTCCCATTCATTAGGGAGCCTCGACTCGCCTTCGGATCTTGGCCCTCCGATATATGGAGGTTGGCGGGCGGCGCACTCACATTCGGAATCATCGACTTCCGGTTCCTCCCAACCTACAAGACGAGGCACAACTACACTTTGGAGAACCCCTTCTTCATGGAGTTCTTCAAAATGATCGATGAGTATGGGCAGCCCCAGTTTCACGATGTTCGCCACTGGCTTCTCATTTGCGGAGACGATGAGGACTTCGCCCAGGTGCTCACTTGGGTGGAGCGAAACACCTTGAGTGGTCGTAGAAGAGTCCATTCTGAGTATGTACCCGCTCCCAACGAGCAACTTGGCGGACACCCCCCGAAGAGCAGAATCGCGATGGAACCCGTGAAACTCCTGTTTCTCATTGATGATAATGTACTTGAGAACGATGGGTCGACAACAGAACCTCTTAGCAAGTACACAACTCCGGACCACCCACTGTACACGGACAACAGGAAGTTTAACGAAAGGAGGTACGCAATGTATCCATCCGAGTTAAGGATGGAGTTCTACCTGCAGGTCCACGACACTTTCTGCAATACCGGGGGGGCGGTTTATCAGCTCTATGCTGGAACGAAGTGCCTCATGGCCGCCGCGATAAGTGTTTCCACACTTTAGCTCGAGTCGAGTTAAATCGTTCTACTGTTTTGATCTTATGCACCATGTATGCATACACTTCCACACTTTAGCTCGAGTCGAGCTAAACCTTGTTTACCTTGCCTTTGTTTTTTTGAGATGCTCTCGATCTCGGCTTTCGTGGTCGCGGATGATAGTGACTCGTCTCATATGATCAAAGCTCAGTCACTTGGATTAACTCTGGACCCAACCGATTTTAGTGTCGACGCTTATTATGTCGATATGGAACGCTTTCCAGAATATGGCAAAGCCGTGCGGAAAGGGAAAGGCAGAGCTATGGAGGATGGTGACGATGTTGATCTGGAGGAAGATGCTCCTACCGAGGAACAGACCCCCTCCTCCAGTGCTGCGGACATTAGCAATGAGAGCGATGCTCCGCCTTCTGATTCGGTAAGTCAGACAGCATTTGAGGGTGGAGTGGGGAGAAGACTCGATTTCCTTGACGTCGACATTACACGTACGGACGATGAGAGACCGGGTTCTGCACCGGAGCTGGGATCCGCAAGTGGGAGAAAGACTGGCGGTGCGTGAAGTATTGGAATGACGGCACAGAAGAAAAAGAAGCTCAACCCTACAGCTCGGCAAGCCTCCCCGTTGGGGAGAGCCGCTCCCTCTCCGGATGTTCAAGCTCTTATGGCAGAATTACAGGCGTCCAAGGATAGGGAGAAACACTTACAAGATCAGATGGCACAACAGAAAATGGATATAGAGAAGACTGTGCAGGCGACAGTGTAGGCGGCTCTGCGAGGCATCAGTAATGTCCCTATTTTCCCGAATGCGGGTCCAGTTCTGCCCAACGTCCAGCCGATAGGTAGCGCCCCACCTACTCCGCGAGTACTTGAGATTTTGGGCTCCCCTACCAGTGGTGCAAAATTGCCAAAGTCGGATCCGAGTCCCGCATCAGTGCCTGAGCCAAGCCATCATTGCACCGACCAGGTCATGCGTGACCCTAGTCCCAGCCCACCCCGTTCTCCCTCCCACAATCAGACTCAGGGAGATGCTCCCGAGACATCTTCAGGTCCCTCCCAAACTTAGATTTTTTGAACTCGGAATTTTGTAGATGAGGTGTTAATACCGGAGTAGTTCACTGAAATGTGCATTTTTGTACCAAAACGATTGTAATTAATACAAATGGGCTGTTTAGCTCGACCCGAGCTAAACCGTTCAACTTTTTACCAATCCCTTCTATGTCAGCTTCATTGATCACTCTCTGTTGATTCTATAGTTCTCTTGCAATGCCCAGGTCACGAAGTGCATGAGGAAGTGGACGATCTTCCGATCGTGGATGATGTTGTCATGGCCCAAACTGCGGATGAGCCTGTACGCACAAATATGGATTTAGATGTCAGGGCCCAGTGTGCTCTGACCTTGCCAACGTGCGTAGAGGTCATTCTTGACGATCAACCTTAAGATTCATTGTATCATTCGTATAACTCCGTCCTAGTATAATATAGTAATGTCCATCTGTCATCGGTATTTCCTCTCCAGGTGCGCGAGGCATCTGGATGTGACGTAAGTTCTAGTGAAGAATTGAGTCCTGTCCCGACGCGACCTCAGACTGGTTGGTTGAACGTTGTCCTCGACCTCAATGGAATACTCTGCTCCAGTACTCCTAATTGGCCTGGACAATCATTCGTTAGCCATGACCTTAGCATCCACTCAGCGTCCAAGCCAGCAGTCGTGGGCCCCAAGCTTGTTTGTGTCAGGCCCAATTGCGCTGATTTCCTTCGTCGGTTGTCAACGTTCGCAACCATAAGTGTGTGGAGTTCGATGAAGACTTCGACGACAAAAATGATCTGCGATTATCTATTCGGTCCTATTCGTCCTGTCTATCCGCTCAGAATTCTAGGTCAAGAGGACTGTCAGAGAGTTCCTATGGGCGTAGATTTTTGAGGTCGTCCGGTATATATGAAGGAACCCGGGACTCAGAAGGACATCTTCCTTAAGCTGATGTTTGATGGTCTCTTTCGTAAATTTGGTGGCCTATATTCCGAAGCCAACACCATTTTTATCGACGACAGCCCGATCAAGCACTGTCAGAATAATTCTTACAATGTCCTTTTACTCTCCACTTGGAACAACCAGAATCCCAATGCCGCAGATGATCGTTTTTTGATGTCGAAACTTTTGCCATATCTTGTAGACCTACTCCACTTTGTGGGGACAATCGCTAGATTCAAGGCCGAGCGTCCGATCGGGAAGAAAATGTATTATAATGACCGTTCTACCTGTGAACAATACGCTAAGATTAACGAGGCAATTAGCCGTAGAGCATAATTTGGCATGATTTCGGTTCTCTACTTTGTTAATAGACATTTCTGAACTGCCGCGGAGCTATTAATATGTTGTACATCTTAACCACTTGCGTAATCTTTGTATCCAGACTACTCCTTCTGTAATACGAAGTTTATATTTCTTTCTTGATCTATTCTGCCCCTTGCGACGAATCCTAAACCATTGCTGAATTATTGGGGGATGTATGTTTCTATTCGCTTTATGTATTGCAGGATAATGCATGTCGAGCCTCAGTGGATTCTTTGAATAATGCTTATGGCTGCGGGCCCTCTCTACGTAGCAGAGGGCTTCTGTTGCAATCCGTTGCAACATCGCAGTCCACGATGGACTATTCAACTATGGCTGTCGACGAAGGGGTTGTAGACAGCCCGGTTAACCTGTCCGTTCCCAAGACCCTGAAATCCCCGTCTCCTATGTGGCCACGGACCGTACTGCAGGTTCTATCTCCGAAACAACAGAGTTCTACCCCTACGAAGCGTGCTCTTTATAACAATGTGGAGGACATGCCGTCACCACCACCGGCAAAGGTTGGTTTTCATTCCTCAGTATTTGCTTTTCATTCCTTTCTGATGTTTCATTCCTGTAAGTTTCTTTCATGATGTTTCATTCTGATGTCCTTATTTTAGCTCGAGGCCACCTAAAATGATTGATCTTTTTATAATTTCATCTAGGTCTGGTTCTAGCTTATGTAGGCCTCCTCGTTCATGGTCCGTTCGACCTTTACACTTGCACTCAGCAGTTTAGGTCGATTCGACCTAAACCGAAATCTCTTCCCAATGCTAATTTATCCCCTTTGCAGATGCTGAGGCTACGATCAACAACTACAGGATCCAGGGCAAGGAAGTCTGCCGACTCCCACTCTAAACCATCCAGTACCCGTCGCCACTCTCTGCCAGAGTCAAGCATCGGTGACAGGCGTAGGCAGAAGTTGCAACGTCTTCTTGATAGTCCAATTATGCAGGTTGAGGGAATGTCGTGGACACGTCAGCGCCAACGGGAATTTGTCAAGTCAAGAATTGAGGCTTACGGAGGGACTCCACAACCATATAGAGGATACTATGTACTGTATAGCAATGGCGCAGACAATGTAGACGATTATAAGAGTCCTCTGTGTTATTTCAATGTAATTATGTTTTGAATAAAACGATTGATGTGTTTGTCAAATTTTCTCGTCTGCTATTTTTGCCTCATTGTCTTGCACACTTTTTGTGGTTTTCAAATTTCCGAATGTAATTTATGTGATTGGACATTGCCTTTTATTGAAACCTTGGTTTAGAAAGGTAACGAATAGTTACTACTAAAAATACAGAGGACGTGGTATATTCTTTTTCCTTGTTTATATTGCGTTTAGGTGTGATCGACCTAAATGACTTAATCATCATCTCTCTTTAAATTTGTTTATAATGAATCAATGAACATTACTAAGTTTTCTCCTGTATGTTGTTGCATTTAGGTCCACTCGACCTAAATGACATGGACCTCATTGTTCCTTTAAGGTGTTTTTTTAATGATTCAATATTGATTTCCGCAAGATTGAAGTAAATGGGAGGGCACGAATGTGGCCATTTCTCTACACGCTGATTTCCCAAATTCAAGAATATCTCCCAAAATAATGAATATGGTGTTCAAGACTATCGACTATTGGGTCCACGATGGCAGCAAGGGCTGCACGAAGCAATCACTACATTCCCCAAGTTTCATTGGACGCACGCTATGCCCCGATCATGAGAGGAGGTTCTACGCAAGTGGAGCTGTGCATGAGGAGCTCGTTTCCGACACGGAGGTTGCGTGAAGACGCAAAGATTGACTTGTGGATCAATGGAGACTTTACCCTGTTGATCCAGTGATAGGGAAGCCACCTCCAATCAAATTGCTAAAAGAGTTCATTGAATTCATATGTCATGGAGAGCAAGGTCTTCGCGGATATACATACAGGCCGCTGGATCATTGTGTACATGGTCCTACACAGGAAGAGACGTGGATCCAGTTGGCACAGTTGAGCGAAGAAGTGCTTCAGCTTAGAGGCGAAGCTCTGGCTAGCAACTCAAGGGCAGCCGAAGATGTCCAGTTGATGTTCATGCGTTGCATTGAGTTAGAGAAGACATGCACGGATTTTCAAGCTGAATTACAGGCTGTCTGTGATAGCCATGCCCAAAGGGTGGAGCAATTGGAGCGCCATGTGCGGGGTCTCGATAAAGACGTTGACCGTTGCCAGCGGAGGGCCAGCTTCGAGATGGAGACCCCTATGGGCATGCGAAGTAGGATTTGGGCTATTAGAGGGATTCACGAGTTAAAACCTGGATCAGGTGGATCAAAAGCAAGAGTGAAGCTTGTGCGGACAGTGCTGCTACCAGATGTGGTGCAGTTTGTTGTCCACAGGAACCGAGAGGAGCGTCGTCAATCTCGACTTCGGGGGGATAAAGACTTAAAATAGGACTGCAGTAGCACTAGCTCGAATTCTGTCACGGCATGAAGGTGTAGCTCTCGCTTATCCGCCTGCAATGGCACATGTTCAGTCAGAGATTGCAAACAATGTGCTTAAATCGATTGGTAAGAGTATTGGACCGAACAAAATTCTTGCTGTTTGCGACCAGGCAGGGGTTTCCCATCGGGGATATGGTGCTCTCTACAAATCTGTGAAGGCTTCCATTGCTGGTCTGAACAAGGGAGTCTCCGGGAGTACTTTGCCGAGCCCCTATCATGTGAAACTGCTTCGGCAGGAGTTAAATGTAAAGCTGCCATAGTATATTGGTGAATACTACCATGCTGAAGATCGACTTACGCTGCCAGCAAGTTCTAAGAAGAACAAGAAGTCCGAGGACATGGTAAAGGAAGTCGTTTTGACTGAGAAGAATTCCCTATTCACAGACCTTGAGGTGGTCCAAAGAAGCATGGTAATCTCCTACGGCATCACGGAAGAAGGTAACATATTCACCCTAGATTGTTCTTTTCAGAGTTTGCTGTCACCAGGATTATTTATCAAATAACTGTGCCCTCACATCCACTCACCATGTTTCCACAGAGTTAAGAGGGGCACCGCTGGTATTTGTCATGAAATTGGACAAGGTCAAGATTGTGAATGGCAAGAAATTTGAATGAGTTAGCATCACGTTGATGAATGGGGCGCTCGACCTAGATATTTAGAGGAACCATGCCCTGTTTTTCTCAGTCCAGTCGGAGCATGAAATTTGGCCACAAGCAACTTCTCAAGTGAAAAAAGAGTCCTACGAAGTTCTCTCTTGGATATTTGGGAAATCCAAATTTCCCTCTGTGATTGCAGCACAGTCTAGTGGTGAGAAACTCACGGTCCCTGAAGTTGGAGAATTCCATGTGGAGTGGCATCTCGCTGCGGACATGAAGACAATCAAGTGTATGTACGGGCTTGGGTCGAGGCCGTTGTGTGAAATGAACTGCTGATACTGCGAGCAGAAGAGGGCTAAGCCTACTGCAGGGACAGCAAGCCAGGCGAGTGCTGCCATCAGAAAACGTGGGAAACCGAACTGGGTGGGGGGACTGTTTGCCAACTCTGTGGAGCCAGAACCTTGTGACATGCGTGCACATACAAGGTGGAGGCCTATCTTGCCAATTTCATTGCATAGAGTGCATATTTGTACACTTCATGCCCTAGTTCGATTTGCGGAGAAGATTGTGCATCAACACATCATTTATGTCTAGAACATACAAGATCAAGGACTGAGGGCTACAGCAATAGAGCAAATGGAGAAGTCCTTGTCAGCTATTGAGGCTCACGGTGGCAACGTGGAGATTAGAATGGATCCGAAACTGAGTGGCAGCACAGGGAATGTGCCACAGAAACCATCTTTTAGTGGGGTTGTTGCCAGCAGACTATTTAAACCAAGCGTTTGGTCTGGAAACAACAAGGCCTGGAAAGACATTTGTCAAGCAAAGAGCAATAATAGTGGCGGCGGTGCACATTGTAGGGCAAGGGCTGCTATGTGGCAAGCCTTTGAAGAGGTTCTACCATATTTCAGCGGCTTGGTGCTGACAGCAGAACAACGACTCCAGTTCAAAGGGAAGATAGAAACGTGGGGGAGAACATTTTTGGAGGCCTTTGGAGAGGAGCATGTGTCGCACTACATGGTGAGTTATATCCACGATGTTTTGGATGAATTAGGGGTTGATGGCTGACCTTACTTTCGTCAATTCTCAATCCAAGACTAACCCCGGCGTGGCTGGTGACTGCATATACTTGTCAGACATGGGAGTTGGTTTGTGGAAGAATATGGTAGTCTGGCCGTATGGAGTTGCCAGGGTATGAAGAAATCCCATCATCAAGCGAAGGCAGCGAATCAAGCGCATACAGCTTATGGTGGTGGCAAAGAGCGCATCATTGTTATTTTGCAACAATTCCAGCATTGGTACCGAAATATACAGCATTGGTACCGAAATATAAAGCATCGGTATAAGAAGAAATTAAAGTGCACCAGGGTTTTCAATACGCCGGTTGATGAGCCAAGATTGGAGGCTACGCGTAGAAGGCGAGAATAGTGGCATCGATCAAATGCTGCCAAGGATTTGGAGAATTGGCGGTCAAGGCGACGGCGTGTTTGCAGAGCTTGGGTGTGTGATAACACCGTTGGAGGTGGTGGAGCAAACAATGCTCAAGCAAGTGGTTCTGCCAACGAAGATGACCCCGGGGAGGATGGCAACAATGTGGATCCTGAGGAAGGTTGCAACTCCACTCATGGTGACGACGCTTGCAACAACGTGGACAGTGATGACGCTGACAACGACCCCGTGTGAATTGAGTACAATGCGTTCTAAACTCATTGGATGGACATCTAGAATGTGGCAAGATTTTATTTTATTATTATTATTTTTTAAGCGCAGTAGACAATGGTTCTTCTTCGAACATGTTTTTTGGTTTCATTCTAGAATAGCCATTTACGGATCGATTTATCAAAAAATGGGGATCTTTTCGAGCAATTTCCTAAAATGGCTTATCCATTGCTATGTTAATCTCCATAATTATTAAAGAGGCACCTATAGAGAAGGTAGTAACTCCACCGTCAGTGTGGTCGCTGCCAACAAAGAGGACAGTGACGACGCGAGCAATGGCCGTGTGTGATTTGACCGCAATGTGTCTTGGTAATTGTGTTATAGCTATATAGAATGTGGCTGGCAACAATGTTTTTTTTGGATGAGTTAGACCATGGTTCTCCCTTAAACTTGTTTTGTGGATAACTCACTAAAGTGCCTAGTCCATGCAATTATTAACCTCCATAATTAATGTGTCTTAGTAATCATATGTACATGTCACTCTAAAATTAAGATTTTAATTTCTAAGAAGATTTTCTAAGTACCCACATCAAATGGGGATGTGTGGTGTAGGGCCATGGCAATGATTTGCATGGAGTGGCAATTAAGGGAGAAATGATAGCTTTGCACCAACTCCTCAACCTCCCTTCATTAAACTTTGTTTGAGACTCTCAACCCCCCTTAAACCCCCCAAACCCCCCTAAAGGCGTCCCTACAACCCCTCTTGACTCTACAGTCGGCCTAGTTGGTTGACTCCAGCACGAGTTGCCCTCTCTTTTCTGGCCTTCTTCCCATATGCCGCACGTGGTTAACTCCAACACCTAGAGGTTCGTAGAGCAGCTGCAGCCGTCCTCTTGCTTTTGGCAAGCGCCCGGGCGATTGCAATAACTAAGTCGTGTTGTGGGCGCCGGGGAGAGATCGGATGTTCAGAAGGTGGCGTCGCGATCAAGCTTTCCCTTCGTGCCGTTGAGGAACGGAGCAGGTAACGAAGAGCAGCAGCAGGAGCTTCGAAGAAGAAGAGGGGCCGTTGCGGTCTCGTGAGGTGAGGAGCGGGCCGTGGAAGAGGGGGCAGCGGAGATTCAACAGAGAGAGGAGCTGCAGGGTGCAGAGCGGGGGAGAGCAGCTGAGGAGTAGAGGGAAGTAGCAGAGTCGGGAGCAACGTAGAGGAGCAGCAGGGACGGGAGCTGGGATGGCCAGCAAACGGCGTCGCTAGCGGGAGGGAGCCAGCAAGGGGGAGCGGGGTGCACTGTGTGGAGCAGAGGGCGAGGCAGCAGCGACGAGGAGCGGGGTAGGTTGTAGGGAGCAAGCGGAAGGAGCAGTTGCGACGAGGAGCAGAGGACATGGCAATAGCGAAGGCGAGCGGGGTGCGCTGCGAGGAGCAGCAGCAGAGGGGAGCAAGATGGAGCTGCGGCAGAAGGGAGTTAGGGAGAAGGAGCTGCGGCGCGGAGGAGTTGGGGCGCAAGGAGTGCGGGCGGAAGGAGCTCCGGCGCATTCGGAGCCGGGGAGCGCACGGGGCAAGCTGTAGAGGCGCAGCAGGCGAGCTGCGGAGAAGCGAGGGTTGAGCTGCGGAGGCGCAACAGGGGAGCTGCGGCGAGCTCTGGAATCAGACAGCTTAGGACTCCAGCAAGGTAAGTTGCCGATCACTTCTCTCACCGACTCTCATTGTCTTTTTCGAGTTGAGTTGGAGTGAATCGGCCATGCCAAAGTCGTGAGGGCCCAGTTCAGCCATGGCCGCCACAGTCCTCTGTTCTATAAGTTTTTTGGATAAACAATTTAACTAGTCTAATCCGCAAGAATAATCCATTGCTTGTGGTCTTTTGCTTTCCAGCTGCCATGCGCAATCCCTCTATTATAAAATCTGTTGTGTTTGCACTACTAGCGCTAGGGATGTCGAGCCGTAGGAAGGGAAAGGCCGTGGCTCCTCGGGTGGAGGATCGCACCAACAAGGCTGTGGAGAAGAAGGAGGTCGTTGAGGTTGCTGTCTGCAAGGAGGATGGCAACGATGTTGAGACGCCATGGGATGATGCTTTTGATTTGGAGGGCTTACCCCCTGCACTTCATAGACAACTCCACCACCTCGCCCCATTTCTGCTCGGTAGGCAGGCTACGGATTACAATGAGGACTTCTTCCACCGCACCTTGCAGCTCTCTAATAAGGGGTTCAAGTTTAGTGACCTCAGCAGCGACAAGCATTGCAAGAAGGCCGATTTCATCAATAAATGGCCAGAGAGTTCTTCTGGGCGGCACTATGTTGCTGACTGTGAGGATCTGGAGGCACAGAGGAATTACTTGGAGATATAACGGAAGACCTATGGAGGTGACCCTGACAATTGGGCATTCGCGACCTCCTTCCTTCGGGCTTGCCACCTCTTCTTTGGGGAGGGCGAGGATGTCAATTTCGCCCAAAAGGCGGAGGCCCTTCAGAAGGGGCGTGAGAAGCTGCCAACGCGTACTCCGCAGAAGTTGACACCCCCGGCCTTGAGGGAGCAGATTGAAGCCATCATCGACTTCCTTGCTGGCCACATCCCCACTGCAGGCAGCAAGGGCAAGGGCGGAGGGGCGGAGGCGAGCTGCGGAGCCAAAGGCAGTTGGAGCCACCTCCAAGGCCTTCACGGCCGCGGAGGCAAAGAAGGTTAGGGGTCCTAGATCCCTGCCCGCTCCTGCCAAGACCGTGGCAAAGAAGAAGGCCGTGAAGACCCTAGCTGCCATTGTCATCAAGGTGCAGCCCTTGGTCGCAACGGATCCGAAGCAGGTCCTGGAGGAGCAGCGCCTCAAGAAGAAGTCCTTGGAGGCGGCACTTGTGAAGGTGGAGGCCAGCCGGGACCTCGTTAAGGTCGACCTTGCAACCCAACGGGACTACATCAATGCCAAGGTGGCCGAGGAGTCCAAGCTCTATGACGACATCTTCTCCGCTTGCGAGGCCGCCAAGAAAGCCGCGGCTGATGGTAACGATTAAGAGAAGAGGCGCTATGATCAAGCGGCCCGCTTAGGCCAAGATAAGCTGGGGCTTGCAAGCAAGGCACTCCTTGAGGCCCAGGCCCGCTTTGATAGGGTCTACAAGAAGTTGGAGGAGATGGAAGCCGATGAGCACAGACGGCATGCTAACGTCTCCGCGCTGACAGCGGAGATCTCGGCCTTGGAGTTGGCATCAACTTTTTAGCGGCCAAAAAAGGTGTTGGATCGTTACCCTCGGGGGCTCCAGGTGTTGCCAATAGCCCTGAACGACCCATGCCCCTTCCGCGAGAGTTACTTTGTTGACACTTGCTGCATACCTTTGTTCTGCGGCTGCTTGGCACATCCCCATTGTATGTTTGAGGCAGTCTTCTCCCAGGGACGCCCGATGTCGTCGATGCGAGCGGAGGTTGAATGGAGGATGGCTTGGGCAGTGGGGCTTCGACCTTGACTCCAAGGTCGCGAAGGAGTTACGTCTCACGGAGGAAATCTTTCTGGCCAAGCCCGTTTCACCACGTGCTGGCAGCAAGCGCCCCGCTGCCCCCTATGTGGCAGCGCTTCCGTGGAAGAAGGCCAAGGGCGACCAAGGTTTGTTGCCCCTAAACCTACCTACCCATTGCTTGTTGCCTGCCTTGTTGGTACATTCGAATGTTACTTCTTTTCTAATTCTTGTTTGTTGGCAGCAATTGCAGAGGATGCTCTCCCCAACTCAGACTCCCTAGCCTTCGATCTTACGCAATGCTCTCCTCATGAGACCTAGGCAGCCCTATCCGGAGATGGGAACAAGGACTCCTCCGCCACCACGCAAGGACCAGGTGAAGGTGAGAAGAACAAGGACGACACCAACATGGAGGGACTGTCAAGCCTTGTTGAGGCAATTGCCACAAATGCAGCCGTGGAGTAGATTTCCACCTTGGATAGTTTTCTAGGCCGGGTTAAGGATTTGCTGGTAGCGACTGTAGGTCTGGACTTTTATGGGCCACCTTTCTCAAACTTTTCCAAAGTTGAAAACAATTTGCCTCTGGAGTGCAATGTCTTTTTGAAAGAAATGACATTCTTGTAACCCTTCTTTTTTATTTGCAACTGTATTTCTTCTTTATTGTGGACTGCCGACAGCAAGGGCTGCATTTTAGCCGCCATTTTATCTTTCGACCTATTATTCTCTTCAAGCTCGCGCTATCTGAGAGCCAAGGCCGTCTTTGAAGTTCTTCCCTTTGTATTTCCCTTCTTATATGCAACGAGGTTGCATTTCTTATTTGCAAGCTTTTTTGTTCTTTTTTTTTCTTATTTCATTAATCGCAACTATAATTCCTTTTAATATTTACAAATGCTATTATTTTCCATATGCGACCTACTTCATCACTTATGTACAACTGTTTTTTTATTTTTATCTTATTCTATTAGAATCAACCGTGGTCCTTTTTTTATTTGCAACCTTCCTTTTTTTTCTTGTTGTTGGCAGCAAGGGCTGTATTATACCCACCACTACCTGTTCAGAGCACCAGGTTCACGAAGGAGCCAACCTCTACGACCGAAATGACAAACTCTACATTCCTTCCTAATTACTTTATACTTTTTAAGTGCCAAACTCCATTTTGTGTTTGCAACTCATGTGGTCTCTTGTTTTCAATTGTTTTTATTTCTTATTTTGCGCTGGCAGCAGGCTCCACCGTCAATGGCACCACCAGAAGTTCTAAGCAATTTTCCGATTCAGACCCTAGCTCTTTGAAACACCGGCCATTGTTTAGACTTTCTATATTTTATTTTATTTTTTATTTGCACCCTAGGATTCATTTCTTAATTGCAACTGTCTTTGTTTTTAATTTCCGGTGGCAGCACGTAGTTCAAGGGTCCTTCAAATTTGCCGCATACATTAATAGAGGAAGTCCCACAGAAAGTCCTGAATGGTAAGCGAAACCACTACCTGAACTCACTAACGACTTGGCGAAGAACCTAATGACATCCTACATACTGTAACTATCCATCCCCGAAATAACTTTTCCTACACCTTTACAATCTTGATCCTTTTGGGAACAATGACATCTGCAGCTGTAAGGTGTCTCTCATGGCGCTGGTTGATCTGCATCCAACAAATCTTGTCATTTTCGTTTGCTGGCAGCAAGGAGCTCCAAATAGCCAATTCCCAACACATCTAAACAACACGATGAATTTGCCTAGACTCGTACCTTTTTCTCACAAACACCATTGGCCTCTCTCACAACCCGGTGTACTGCCCAGGTACGTCATCTCCAAGTGCCATTGCAATTTCGTGCCGCAGGTGGAATACTAGCCAATCCTTGCCAACTTTGAATGTTGGCAGCAGGTTCCCCCTAAACATATAAGACACTTCCATTATCACCTCCTCTGGTAGGTGATCCATCGCTTTCCACTGACTGTTGGCAGCCCCCCTATACCTTGTATACATGAACTTGGTGTATAATGTTTGTCTTCCCATGTGATAGCGGAAGACAATGCTGGTCTTGTTGGCAACGCACTTGATGACATCTTGGCCAATGTGGAACTTCTCGTTCCACCCTAGGTTCATCAGATTGTTCAGCAGAGCCTCGGATGGACTACTCAAAACAAATAGTGTAGGTGTCCGCCTAATGCTGTTAGCAGCTACCGCAAACAAATCAACCATAACATGGATTGGCATAAACCATTGGTGGTGGACAAAGTTGCTACCAGTTGTTGCTTTCATAGCATTTGCAAAATCGAGAGTGAGATTTGTTCTAAACGCCTAAGATGTGTGCATGTCTGGCAAAGGCTTCTCCACATCGTTGAACCCTGGAAGCGGCAGTGCTTCAACCTTTCCGTACAGCGTGTCACCTGTTGGAGGCAAATACAGACCACCAAGGAAGAATGTACCTATGTCCAGCAAATCCGCAAGGCTCTGTCGATTCCGTTGTTAACCGGAGATTTCTTAATCTCTCCTTCCTTAGTCTCCACTAGTTGTTTTACAGTTTTTCATCCCTGTCCACGACAGTAATCCAGTTGGCTGGATGAACTCTGTCAGAGCCGACTGGATGAACTCTGTCAGAGCCGACTGGATGAACTCTGTCGAAGCCAACTGGATGAATTCTGTCGCAGCCGACTGGATGATTCTGTTAGTTTTCAGAGGGTTTATGAGGCAGGTTTAGGGTTTTGGGAGATCATTCTACACCAGAGCAGGTAGAGTCAGAGAGGTCTGAGAGCTGTTACGAACTGTTGAACCATATGTTTGGGGCTGTTTTGACCCATTTTATGCAATTTTGACCTCTTTTTGCACTTCTATTCTACATTTCCAACAACTTATGAGTGTTTGGAGCACTTAGCTTAGTTGGGTTTCGTTGGGTTTTGATGGAATTGTGAAGGCTAGGGTTTAGTTGGTAAATCCTTCCTTTACCATCGGCGACCATGCTTTAGTTCGTACCATGTGATCTCTTGCTGGTTGTAAGCTGTTCCACACACTAGAAAGGTCCTAAAGTACACACATTAGGTCTGCAGAGGTGCAGCAGTGACTGTCAGGAGCGTTTAGGGGTGCTGAACTGCTGTCACTGTAATTCCTAGGTGCTGAACAGTTTTTGGCAGGGTGTGGGGAGTCACCGCAGTGTTAGAATTGGTCGGCGGAGTGTTGTCCAACCACTGGCAGGGTCTCAAGACAATTGAAGTCCAGCAAGACTATTGCAGTAGAGAGGGCAGTGGCGGCCAAAGAGTTTCAGATGTTTTCAGAGGTGGAGACATTCGTGCAGCAACGGTGGCAGTCCAGCACGTGTCCAGGGAGCAGTATCAGCAGGGGCGGCTCTGTTGCAGGCTCGTGGGCGTAGGTGATGAGAGGAGTTGAAGGGACAAATTTGCTTTAGCGTTGACCCCTGTGAACTAAGGGCAGTTCATGAGCGAAAAAGGGGATAAGGCTGCTTCAAGCCAGATTTGAACTCCAACTGTGAAAAGGGGCGAAAGGTAAGTAACCCAAGATTTTAGGATTTCAAATTTCAACTTTCAGATCCGAGAATAAAAGTTTGAATTTTGAATTTGAGGAGCTCAATTTGAGACCTCGGTCGGCTTTGCAGACCTCGATTTGGAGATCTAGGTTGGTGGTGGAACGTCGTTTTTTGGGACGTCGGTTGAGATTTGGGACCTGGACCTAAGGTTGGCACATGCAAGAACAGACTGATAATTTGGGTTGCTGAGTGCATTTGGCCAGATTCAGGGTGATTTCTGTTTCAAGTATGGTCAGCACTGTAACCACCGGACTAATTTTCTAAGGGTCAGTATAGTGTGAAAAAGGAGATAGGAACAAGTTAGGGGCAATTTTGCAGAACTGCCTTGGTTTGTTCTTATTTGCTAGAAAAAGTGTTTGTAAGCACTAATTAGGCCACAGAGCCGTCTGTAGGGTCCATGAGTGCTAAAGTGGCAGGGACTACAAATATGAAAGGGAAGGAGCCAAGTGCTGGTAGCTGACTGATCGGAGGAGGCCAAGCAGAGCCGACCGCAGCAGACAGGTTGTAATAGCCGCCAAGACTAGGCAGAACACACAGTTGACTGAACGCAGCCGACAAACAATATCAGACGTCTGATAGTATCAGCCGTTCACACCGATGGAGGAAGGTGACTTGAATGATCTGCAAGCTGAGAGACAAGCCATGGAGAGGTACAAACGCTGGCTGCAACATGAAGAGCAGACAGTAGAACCGACGTCACCTGAGGTACGCAGCCGACTTAGCTCGCAGGGCAGTGCAGCTATGCATGAGGGTGAACTCGTTGACATGGAGGTCGAAGATGACATTTCAACATCAGATGGGAATATACAAGAGAGCCGATTTTAAGAGGGAAGGCAGTTTGAAAAAGGAGATAAACTAAACAGTCATCTTGATCAAGCCAACATTCCCTGGAGATATCAGGAGAGGAGAAGGACTGCGTCGATCAGGGGGGACTTCTCCCCTGTAGTAGACGACTACAACACAATGTGTGAGGAGAGACGTCAGACACAGGAGGTTATCGCGGAGCCGACACACTGGCCAAGCACAGTCACTGGCACAACCGACATAGAAGCTGACCAGACCCGGCTACGCAGCCGACCTGTATCTCCAGGGCATCTGCCAAAAACTCCCAAGACGCTGCCAGCGCATTCTTGGACTTAAGGCAGAACTTGGAAGAAACAAGAAGTCGATTAGTTCAAGAGCACAGGGCGGTGAACCACTCCGAAGGCATCCCTGGTAAGCATGTTCACTTCCTGAATGAGTTCCAACTTCCGGCTGAGTGGGAGCTAGATGAGGAGGACCGATGGGCAGTGGAGGCGTTCAGGGCCGACTTGTTGGCTAAGCGGGAGCGGGCTAGACAGCAGCATACAACTCAAGCCCAAGGTAGGCCAGACCAAGGTAAATATCTCGTGCAGCTCGAAGCCTTGCAGCAGACTGCACCATTGGGAGTAGCATTGTCAAACCAACAACACACAGAGCCGCAGTGGCCGGTGGAGCAGCACCCAACAGTAGAGGAAGCCGAGTTCAATCGGCGTGTTCGGAAGGCAGCCCAGCAATTGGCAGCGCAGCAGTTGGCAGCTCAACAGTTGGTTGCGCAGCAGCAAGAACAGGAGCAGCAGAAACAAGACCAACAGGAGCAGACGCAAGTCAAGGATTGGTGGAAGGAGCCTCGAAGGAGGCAAGAGCATGAGCGCACTGGAGGGATACTAGCAAGGCCGCCTAATCTATCTACCATGGGCAGGAGCGTTTCAAGACCATTGCTTGCACAGCCGGCCTTGACGACACACAGGTTTTCCGGATATTTGGGCAACCTGACAGGTGATGGGTACGACGCTCGGCAGTCGACTCAGTCAGTATGGTATCCTCGGCAATCTGCACAACCAACTTTTAGAGACTCAATACCTGGTCCAACTTAGGTGGCCCGGCTAGTGGATGCTCGATCTACTCCAGCACCTCTGAACTATAGTGTTGCTGAGTTTTTGCGAGCCGATCGAACAGTGCCGACTGCCACTAAGATACAGACGACTTATCCGGCCACTTTGGCAGGATATCCCCCTGAAGTACCAATGCTGCGCACAGCCAACTTTAAGTTTGGTCCTCCACAGCCACCAGTCAGTGCACAGCGGAAGCAATTACCGTACCGGATATACAAGGAGGGAACTGACCCTGATGCTCACCTGAGGCATTTTGACAAGTGCGCTTGGTTTAATGGAGAAACCAATGAGATTGTACCCATCCTTTTGTTTGGAACAACCCTTGTTGATAAGGCCCAGACTTGGTTTGATGATTGGCTGGATCATCACCCCAATTGTACTTGGGAGGAGGCTAAGGAGGCGTTCAAGTTGCCGTACAGAGAACAGGTCTCCGATGAGCAGGTGTACATGACCCTGCGGACTTTCAAACAGGGTGAAGGAGAGAAAGTCCAAGACTATTACGAGCGCTTCATGAACCTGGTCAAGTGTCTCCAAACTGAGGTGGGTGAAGGCTTTCAGTTGACGTATTTCAGGGTAGGACTGTTGGATTATTTGAAGGTGACAACTAGCAGTTCTACAGCCAACACCTTGACGGAACTGAAGGAGTTAGCACGACGCTGTGAGACTCACTGTACAGATGCTTCACGGAAGAACCTGTACTTTCAGCCTAAGAAGACAGAGCCGACCAACAGCCGGTCTACTACCGCACCAATGCAGACAGTCAAAGCCAACACTGCCAACAAGAGATTTTGCACAGTGTGCAATAAATATTTGAACATGAGGATTCATACTGCTTCTTCAATCCAGACAACCCCAACAACAGACTTCCCCAACAAGAAGATCAACCAATGGTGGGAGTCAATGCTGTTTTTGCTCATGAACAAGCTAGCAGCTCTGGGAGGCCTGTCAACAGCCGACCTGGAGGATATCAGAATGGCGGTTCTAGCAGAAACGATGCCTGCTACCTCTGCTTGGGCATTGATCATCAAATGCGTAACTATCCATTACGATTGCAGTTTCAGCAATTACTAGCTTCTGAAAAACAATGTACTCATATTGTGGGTGTCAATAGTGTGGAGTTGCAGGAGCAAGACGATCCGGAGGTGGCAGTCACGCTAACCAGAGCTGCTAGGGTGAAGGCTGGTCTATCCTTGGAAAATAGAGAAGTTAACGGGTCGGAACCAAGACATCAGGTTGATTGGGAGAAGAAGGAGCGTCTTCGAAAGGAGTTCATTGCATTCACAGGATGCCATCGGATTCAAGCAGCGGCTGCTATTTGTCAACACTCCATTGAAGAAGACGATCTTGGCAACGGAGCAGACAGGAGCACGGCAGGAGCATTTTTACTGCCCAACCGCTCTAGACAGTGAAGTCCCAATTCCAGGAGGCAGCTCCCTAGGTGGCTCTTGCGAGCCGACTCCTTTATACAGCCGACCGCCAGAGTCTTCTTCAGAGGGCTCTCAGGATGATTATCAGGGCGCCAATCAAGCTTCTAGGAAGCCAATTTGTGCACAACCGACTTCTATGAGGCTAACTGTTTCAAACTTAAGCTCCACCGATGGGCTCAAGCAAGAGCGACACCACCAACGGACGACTTCATGGCAAGTGTCAGCATCATTGGAAGCTAGGCAGAGATTCCATGTTTTTAATACCAAGGATTAGTTTTCTTCACCACCGTTTAGTAGTTTAGTCAGTATTTCTTACTTCACCGCTTTGCCTTCTTTCCACTCACCACCCTTTCTCTTAGTCTCCATGCGTTCTGAGGGCAGAACTACCGGAAAAAGGGGATAATGTTAACCGGAGATTTCTTAATCTCCCCTTCCTTAGTCTCCACTAGTTGTTTTACAGTTTTTCATCCCTGTCCTCGACAGTCATCCAGTCAGCTGGATGAACTCTGTCAGAGCCGACTGGATGAACTCTATCGGAGCCGACTAGATGATTCAATTAGTTTTCAGAGGGTTTATGAGGCAGGTTTAGAGTTTTGGGAGATCATTCTACACTAGAGCAGGTAGAGTCAGAGAGGTCTGAGAGCTGTTAGGAACTATTGTACCATGTGTTTGGGGCTGTTTTGACCCATTTTATGCAGTTTTGACCTCTTTTTGCACTTGTATTGTACATTTCTAGCAACTTATGAGTGTTTGGAGCACTTAGCTTAGTTGGGTTTTGTTGGGTTTTGATGGAATTGTGAAGGCTAAGGTTTAGTTGGTAAATCCTCCCTTTACCATCCGTGTAACCTCTCCAATCTCAACATGGAGCAGAAGAATAGGACCAAGGATAGATGCCGGATGTACCCAATCTTCCAAAAGCGACGCGTACAGGTAGTTTGCCATACCCAAATTGGTTGCTGCCTCCTCGGGATCCAAGCGGAGATGCCTTGGCTGATATGCATGCTGCACAAGCACCTTATCGAGGTCGCATGCTCCATGCTACGTGGACATCCAGAAGAAATCTCTGATCTGCGCTTTGAAGGCCCCCAAAAAAATTTCTCTACCATGTCGCCTTGCCTCTCTACCCCAAGGCCCTTCCGACGCTGGTTGCAGCATATCCCATGAATCACGATCCACCCTCATGGGGATCCAGTTTCTTTCCAAGTCTTGAGTGTTATGCAGGATGACACTCTGTACTAGGGAGTTTGGACGTCTAGCCATACCACTAGAATGCATGAAACTTTTGACTGTGAACTCAAAAACTTACAAATGTTGTCGTCGTTGTCATCCACCGCGAGAACTACATGCTGTCAACTTACCCTCCGCCATCACGAACGGCTAAATCCGACGTCCACGGCGTCGCAAGCAAGGTACTCATCCCGAAACCCCAAATTCCAAACACAGGTACTCTCTCCAACCTCATCCCGAATTCCCAATTCCCAACTCAGGTACTCTCTCCAACCTATGTGGATGCCAGACCGCTGGCAGCGTTTGGGAGACCACTACAGCTAAAACATAAATCTCTATAGCACAATGCGTGACCACCCACAACCCAAATCGAAAAACCTGACGAAGCCTTAGGAGGCCTCCACCGCTCCATCCTGGTTGACAACGTAACCGCGACAACCTCTCACAGGATCGCATGAGGTTCGGAATGAGCGTTGGCAGTATTTCGACATCAAGACCTTCTGCTCGTTGCATCTCAAAGGGGGAGCGGCAACTCGATTCCAGTAGCTGGCCAAACTGAGTCAAGTATTGCAAGAGGTCATAAAGCCCACCACCGCTGACACCCTTCTGCAATGCTTGGATTCCGTGCGCGAAGAGGCTCCGTTCTCGACCTGCTGGAATACTCGCGCGAGGGGAGAGAAGCCTTCCAGCGCGACTACTGGCTGGACCCCCCGAACGCCAATTTGGCGACCTTTTAGCGACCTGCTGGCACCATTGGTGCCAGCAAGTAAAGTGCACGGGCATGGCCAAATTTTCAGGCACAGATTCCGACCAAAGGCCCGTTGGAGACCCCAATCTTCCCCCAATGCCTTACGAAATGGCGTTGGTACCTTTAGATGATGAAAGCGCGCAACACAGCCGCCAACAAGAGTCCTATGATCCGTAGACTTAGTGGGCCAATCAAATGCTAACTTGGTGAGTAGTACTAGAAGTAGCGTGTTGACTTTCATCCTCTCTTATGGCTTGTAAAGAAGAGTAGTATACTTTGGTGATACTTGGATAATAACTAGGCACTACCTTAATGATACTTAGGTATTACGTAGGAAGAAATTTGAAATATAATTTAAAAAATTAAAAAAATAATAAGAATGATAGTAATAGTAACAATAATAATAT
Organism: Ceratodon purpureus; assembly: GCA_014871385.1. Lineage (NCBI taxonomy): Eukaryota > Viridiplantae > Streptophyta > Bryopsida > Pseudoditrichales > Ditrichaceae > Ceratodon > Ceratodon purpureus. Next base: position 78,806,947 of record CM026426.1, read on the forward strand.
TAATAATAAATCTGAAGGAAAGACGGAAGAAGGTAAAAAAACAAAAATGAGAACGACAGAAACTACGATCAATAAGAGAATAGGTAGTCGAGGATGTGAAGGAACATACTTAGGGAAAGAAGGGGAAAGAAGAAGAACTAAACCAACCAAAACTGGGACTCGGAAGAGAATGAAGATGTGAAGGCACTGGAGTAGAAAGAAGGGGAAAAAAACAAAAAATAAAAAATCAACGATGGAAATAAAGATAGAGAAGAAAGTCGATGGGAATAACGATGTAGGAAATAAAGAGAGAAGAGGGAATTGAATGGTAGGAGAATGAAGAAAGGAATAAAAGATAAATAAATAAATATGTCCTATCACTATATATATATATATATATATATATATATATATATATATATATATATATATATATATATACATATATATATATATATATATGTATATATCTTTTTTAATTTTTAAAGACCAACAAATTCTACGTCACAAGAGAGAAGGTGTATATTTATAAAAACATGCACTAATGCAAAAATTGATAAAAAATCAAAAAATAAAGAAAATCTTTGACGATTGGTCTTATGAAAAGGGCAATGATTAGAGAAAAAAATTTGAGAAGAATAGAAAATGATAGTAGTTGATATTATAAAAAAGATGAACTAAAGAAATGGGAATAAGGAAAGATGAGGGATTTAAGCAAAAATAGAAAAGCATGAATAAAGAGAGAGGTCATAAAAATAAAAAAAATAAAAAAAATTGGAATTTGAATCAAAGAAATGAGAATTATTGCAAGAGTTAAAATGAGATAGAAGAAGTAGGAATTACGAAGTCATGGACAAAATCATGTGATGCAATCATGCAAACAATGATAAAAAAATCAAAAAATGAAGAACATTAGACATATAGTCTAAAGAAAAGGACAAAAATTAGATAGGCAAATTAGAGAAGAATAGGAAATGACAGTACTTGATAGTATAAAAAAAATCAGAAGGGCCAAACTAAAAAATGAGGACAACTTTAAAAGGAAAAGATGGTGTAGAGAGAAAATAGTTATTAAGAGCATCACAATGATGAAGCCAAGTTAAGCAAAGGGAGAATAAAGTGGCAATGGAATAGAAGTTAGTGGAAAAGGACTTTCAAATGCGATGATAGTGCAAATGAATTTGCCCTATAATAGTAAGGTTTCAAAATTAAATTAAAATAATATTTTAAAATATTAAAATTTGAAAGTAAAATATAAATTAAAGAAATTGAGAACTACATATCTACTGAGTATGAGTAGAGGCACTATAAACACAACATGGCTTAAGAACCTGTGTGAGTGTCCTCTTGCTTGCAGCCCTGTAAAATAAATAAGAAAATGCAAATCAATCTATAAACATTGAAAGTGAGAGTCCTAACAAGATAACGAGATGATTTAGTCAAGCATTCTTACATCTACGTGCCCATTCCACAGCAAAGATTGTCGGCTCCACCAAATTTCTTGCTCCTTTTGATTGATAGGTTGTGGATGTACCCTTGAGAAAGCCGACATGTAGAGAAGCACATTGCATCCACAACCTCCGGTTTAATGTCAAAAAGAAGTGCTTGAATCCTATTGTCGCCACATAAAGACGCGGTTGCAACATTCTAGAGGAAAAAGAAGGAAGAGCCTTTCACATCCCTTGTATGGGTTTCTAAATAATCTTCAAGAAATTGGCTCTTTTTCTCCCTTCTTAACTAAGTTCTCTACGTTGATCAATGACAATACTACGTCCATATAAATCTTGCATTTGTAACAAAAACCAATTAAATATATTTAAAAAACTAATTTATAAGATATTAGAATAAAATAAAATTAAGACCAATAAGGGAATGCAAATGTAAAAAGAAAAGAAGAAAAGAAAGGGCAAAAAAAGGAAAAAAAAAACTTCCCTACCTCTAAGGGTGGGTCGGCGGGACATCCCTTTATAGGGTAACTTTCATCACCTTCCTCACCAAATTTCATTCTCAATTAGCCCATTCTCAATTCAAACCTAATCAAATTTGTACACTCTCTTGTAATTCCAAATCACCAGTATAGACACATAGTGCTTTTCACCAGAGAATTCTCAATCAATACACTACTTACAATATAGTAGTGTATGACAAAACAATCCAAATAATAGAGAAAAGTTTGTCTTAAAACTGACAATACAAGATCAAACACAAAAATTTAGTTTGAGACTCCAGAAATCTTCTCATCCCTTGAATGACGTTGGTGTAGTAAAGTAAGTAAAAGCCAGAGATAAAGGACCTCACATGTCTTCATAAACACAACCAAAAGCACAATTAGGATTATGTTTGTAGACAAGGTGTCAACAGCCCTTTACAGCTTGTTATTGCAGTCACAAGAAAAATCAAACCCTACACCAAACATACAAATCAAAGGGAGAGATGAAAGAGTCTAATTGCAATCATAAATTAGAGGATCTGACTAGTAGTTTTACCAGACTCAGCCATGTTGCACTTTGCTTCAGCTCCACACCTCCATATACCAAACCTTCACAAGCTCTAAAAATCTCTCACACACATGTAGCAAACTAGAATTCCTTTCAAAGCAGACAATTAAATAGATGCATATGGCCAAGAAACTCCCATGGTTTTATATCCTCAAAGAAGTTTCTAGAGATTCACTTGTTTGTTATATGGACATGAATAGCCTCGCTAGTCCAATCATCTATGACCCTTAGATGAAGGTAAAGTAAGCTTCAAGTTTGGAGTAACTACCAGTAAGCCATGTGTAAAGGAGGTGGGTGGGTTTCACTAATTTACACCTTATTCAGCATATCATGCCATAATAAAGTGACTATGTAATTGCTTGCAAAGTTTTACAAGTAATGTGCAAATTTATTTTGCAAGCCTACATAACTGAAGAGTGCAGCTTCTGTCTGAATCATTGTCATAAAACCTTATTTAGAAAATAAATTCTAAATTAAATACGGGTATAAGATCTTCCCAATATCAAAAATAAATAAAATAAAATAAAGTAAAAAAAAACCTATAAGAAAATGCAAATGTAAAGGAAAGAGGAAAAGAATCCCGATTGTATATATAAAAAAAAAAAAAAAAAAACATCTTGCCAAAACAACATATCCATTGACGAATTCTAAAAATCATAATCAATTCTCAACCCCTAAAGTTCCTTGATTATGTTTCACCAAAAAATGCTTCAAAATTGCCATTTCTAAAGTAAGGAAGTATGAATGACTAAAACATCATTATTTTCTAATTCTAACCATAAGATCTTCAAACTGATTATTGTAGTAGATAGCTCATTAAATTTCACCAGAATCGACTCAAGAGATTAGAAGATTATAGTGATTGAAATTTAAAAACAATCTTTTTTTACACAAATTTTGACTTGGTCAACATGCTCTAATTATATTTTTCTTAGGTTTTTTGCATTATAGATTTTGGGGGATTTGGTGCATGACAAAGACGAATATGTCAGCTAATTGTATAAAACAAAATTACACACAAAAGACAAGTGTAGCATGTTGAAAACGATATTTTTATTAAATTGAATACAAAAGAATGCTATTTGATAATTCTTTTCTAGAAATTCTATTATGTTATGAAGTCCCAACCTAGACGGTCAAAGTAAAGATTGATGTCCATAGATTGAAGTGGAAAAAGGAAAAAACCTAAGAAAACAAATTTTATAACTTTTAAAAATAAAAATAAAAATTACTTTAGCATTATCACAATCCCCATTGTAAACCAATTTTAGGATTACAATGGGCATTTTACCATGTTCAATGCCTATACTTGAGTAACATTTTCATTTTGATGAGTAGTATTAATTTTAATGGCTCCATTGAAAGAAACAAATCATTATTGACACAAATCAAAAAGACCCAAGACAACTGGCCATCCATAGCCGTCAGTGTCTAAGTGACTTAAGCGAGACAATTTGATGAGTTCAGCTCAGAACAATGAGACCATGGTTGTTCATAGGACCTCCCCGTTCGAAAGACCGTCCCGTCCGCTCGTCTGTCCGTTAGGGGTCACGGAAGGTCTGTTTGACCGAGACTTAGGATTGACCGTCCAAATGGTAAAATGGAAGTTACCTTGGCCACCTAAGATGCCACGCGTCGGACATGTCACAAAATATTCCAGATATAGAGTTGACACGAAGGATGACGGGGCTGGGAGGTGGTGCGCCAATGGTTGAGGGGAGGAGGGCAGTAGTGGCTGAGAGTGGGGGGCGAGCGTCTAGGGAGGGGGGCGCCAGAGTCTGGTAGGGGGGCGCCTAGTAGAGGGCGCCACGGCCTGAGAGGGGGGGCACGAGCGCATGGGATGGAGGGGCGCAAGCGTTCGGGACGGGGACCAAAAATCAGGGATTGAAGAAAATTAACACCTGAGTGAAGTTTTCATAGTGGCATAAATGAGAGAAATTTCAATTCATGTCGAACAAAAATACATTCAATAGCCTTAGTTAATGTTTTATGGACATTGACTAAGGTAAGCATATAAGTATATACGTATAAATATATATATATTATACTTTGTCTATATAACTTCTATATGTAATATGCTGAAAGGTTTTTTTTTTTTTTTTTTTTTTAAAATTTTCAGGCGGTGCGCTGCACCGGATTCTTTCGAGTACCGGGCCACGTCAATGATACTCTTAGAACAATGTCTTCATCATCAGGTGCCTCTGCACGACTATCTTCCGATCCATCTGAGCCCTCATCATCTCCACATACTACGTCCTCGTCTCCATAATTAATAGGCGCATACTCCTCCACTGTGGAATGAATGTTGCGCAGTTTGTGGTCAATTGTACCATCCACCACCGTAGTCACAATTCTTTTGACCTTCCGTCTTTTGGTCTTATTGGTGATCCCATCCTCATTGATTATGGGTAATCTACGTTTATCCACGGCAACAGGTAAAGACGAGGAAGTCCCAACGGTATATCCCGAAAAAAATGGACGAAGGTTTGTTGGACCTTTATTGGACCGCTTCACTCCACAACGCATCGTAGAAGGTCCGGCTTGCGGACCTGTTCCAGAAGAAGTGACTGGAACACTTATATTCACTGTTGGAGTAATTGAACCATGCCCAGTAGATCCGCTTGAACGAGGTGGCGGAGGTCTCCCTAATCCAGCAAGTACTGCACCGCTTGAAGGTGTATTTTGGGCCAAAGGTGTTCGAAACAATTGGCCAATTGGAATTTCATCCTCCTATCCAATCTCAACTCTCTCTGAACGTTCATTTCTTGGAGGGCTTTCATTTAAACCTCCGAACTCGGTTGTTTCTGCAACATTTTTTGGCAAATCTTCTTAGGGTTCATCAACTTCTTCTCCTCCCTCAACGTTTTGTGGAATTAGAATTTGCACTCCACCGTTGTTACCCCTTTCTCCATTGTCATTGTTGGAATCGCTATGAACGGAGTGAATGTCATCATTATCGCCATCATCATCGTTTTGATGCTCATTCATTTCGACTTCATCGTCAATATTATCGTCTGCCCGATCGTATGCAACCACACCTTCAGTTTGTATTTCATTGACAATGTGGTTAGGCGGAGCAGCTGCATCTTCATCAATCCCTGCCGAGTCGAAAACTCCATTCGGCTGGTAAACGGGTTCATCACGTGGCATGTCACTACCATCATTGTCCATGGGTAACTCTAGATCCTCATCATCCATACCACCATCATCAACATAAACAACACCGTCGTGACCATCGCCTCCATGACCTTCAACTCCATCGTCGAATCCTTCATCTCCATCATCATCACTGTCTTGTACATTGTGCATGGCTGCAACATCTACATCCGAGTCTTTGGAGAACGGTTGGTTGTCGTACCAAATAACGGGATCCGCTCCAAGTCGTTCTCGAAAGAGCTTACTGTTGGTGTAAATGTACACCAAGTCCTCTGCCTTCTTGACGCCCATTCTGTTGCGAATCTTGTTGTGAACAAAAGAATACATGCTCCAATTTCGCTCACATGATGATGTCGAGCATGTTAACAAAAAGGTGCGCTTTGATAGCAAGGGCAATGCATCGCCCCCAACTCTCTGCCACCATTGATGAGGTAGCATCCTCGTCTCTCGAATGTCTGGGGCCTCCAAAGGGCCGTATGGACCAGTGTGTTCCTCAAATTCTGCTAGCTCAAACATCATAGCATTATGGTCCACTCTAAGGCACAAACTTAAATGCCTTAGCACTCTATTGCGTGCACGCTTCGCTATCCCGCTAGTCATGAGCTCGCGGCACTCGTCTGTAATATAGGGATTCAACAGGGCACCAGCGTAGTGAAGATCTTTCAACATCACCTTCGATATCCGCGTAAACTGTGTCTCAAAGCGCCCTGCTATAGTGGGGTCAAGGAAATAATGGTGACCTTTGTAGACTAAAGAAGCGCCTATGCTTCTTCAGATTATTCATGGCCAACCACGCCCTCCCCATTGCCAGGGTTTGTCTATCAAAGCTCTTCAAAGTCACAACCGCTGGCTTCATAAGATGCACAAGATTCTCACAACGTAACCAAAACGTCTCATCGAGAATGGTACTCCGTACCTGAGCTGCTAAAACATGAGCACAATGCCCGTTTTGGCAATTGAATAAAGTACTCATGTATTCGTCCCATTTCTGATGGACTACCACTTGTACTAATGCTGGGCTCACCTTAAGCAATTGAACAATCATCAAGTACAGGCATCCAAATCTTGTCTCCGCTGGTATCAACAAAGACAATTTGGGGCTAAATTGGCAAAACAAAGCTATGGTCACATGTCAACGACGTATAAAATTTGGTAAGCGTTTTGCCAAGATAATTAGCTCCTTGAAGGTTGCTTCTTTCCCCCAATCTTCCTGTAAGAGGTCCATGATGTGAGCTGCACATCCTTGCTTGTAAATGTGTGGGTAATCCGTTACCACCTGGTCCATGGCTCCCAACATCGCACTAGCATTGTCAGAGCAAATTTGTACCACGTTATGCGGTCCAGCTTCTACAATGTACTCTTTCTATTTCCCACTATCTATGCTTTTGATTTCTTGTTCCCCGTTGTATCAATGGAACCAAGGAATATATCTCCAACTCGACACACAAGCATGACATTCATCAACAGCCAACGAACAACGTTGTCCCATCCATCCGAGCAAATAGTTGCCTTGTACAAGCTAATACACTGCTTGGTTTTCTCCTCTATTTTCATCTTGACAAGCTGCTTTGTTGGCTCGATGTGCTTGGTTAGCATTGCGTTGTATGCTAGTGGACGGTAGACGAAACCTGCTTTCGAGGTTGCCTCCATTGCTGCAATGAAAGTTGGATGTCTAACCACATTGAAAGGCACATTCGCTTCGTAAAAGAAGGCCGCCCATTTTTCATCCAATTCATTGCGCTTTCCAATCTGATAGCCCTGTGTAAAACTTCGTTGCCGCATAGTTCTTGGTGTACAGGAATCACCTCTGCTGGGAAGCGTAGTTGACTCAGTGACTTCAACTTGAGAATTCCTCGCCTCCAGGACCTCTTCCGTACCCTCACACACTTCTATAGATTGCTCAGCAAGAATAGACTGGCTAGAACATGGTGTGAAGCTTGCATCACCATCACCACCATTAGAACCATAGATCTCCGCATGTGTCATCCTTTTCGATATTACACTAGCACAGTTGGCAAAGCGTCTAAATACAGCGTTGGGGGCCTTGAGACAATGACTCTTGTTTGAACCTAGACCCCATCTATAGTGCTTGAAAGCTCTTTGTCGTTTATAACAAAAAGTCTAATTGCACCACACACATTTAACATGGTCCTTATTAATGAACGTTCACCACGGAGCCCACTCAGACGTCGGTTGACGCTGTTGACCTGCCATTCTCCGTGTCTCTGAAAAAGTACAATGATCTCTTGTCTGCAACTGTTAGTATGTTACATGTGAGAAAAAAAAATGGTATGTGTAGACATCAAGCATAGGCCAATGTGATGCACATAGTCTCATGCAAGGAGCCTACAAGGAGTTCCGGGACAAGAGGCCATGACTTGAAATGAAATTAGGCTTGGCCTAACTTGGTGACATTTATACTCATGAGGGGGAGGGGCACGAGCTCGTGAGGGGGCGAGAGCTTCTGAGATGGAGGGCGCCTGCATTTACTAGGGGAGGCGAGAGCTTCTAAGTGGGGGCGAGAGATTTTGCGAGGGGGGGGGGGGGGGGGGGGGGCGATCTTCTAGAAGGGGGTGCAAGAACTTCTGGGGAAGGGGGGGCGAGAACTTCTAGGGAAGGGAGTCCACATAGGCAATCGAAATGTTACATATGTAATTCACTATGGAACTACAATGTGTATCTAAAACAACTAGTGGGAGCTTTGAAGTTGTAAGAAGGACTCATCAAATCCTCCACAACTCTTGCACGTGATAGCCTCATCGTGGGGTCTTCGTTAAGCAAGCCATTCAATTTTGTTGAGAATGCAATCATTGACATTGTATCCTTGAAGAGTTCTGGGCATTCTTCGTCCTTCCATATCTTCTTTGCCAAATAGCCCACCGAAAATGCATTAGATTGCGTCATACATGTATGCATTCTCTTCATGCGCCCCAAATTGCGTTCCTCGTCATCGAAATTGCCATATAAAAAAAGCAACTCCGGCGCAAGTCCTGGCTTCTGGGGCTTGTATTGTTGAAGATCATCAGGTTTCATAAAACCATAAAACAAGGCCTTAATCTCAATGATTCGGCTTGCCATACCCCAATCGCACACTCCAATATATGCTTTATCCTTGTCATGAGCTGGAAAGTGGAGTAGAATGTTGGATGGCGTTAAATAGTTGTTTTTAGGATTTTAGCCTTATGGACTAGGTCCATAACGTAGATGAGAAGGGGTATTTAAGTAATTATGGACAAAACGCTCAATTATAGACTACTTTGCATCATCAGTAGACGTCCAATTAATGCGTTATCCCTCAAATTTGAAGACAAAGATGTCAAATATTTATGAAAAAATGCATTCCCCTTACAAGGGATAAAATCATTTGAGTGAATTTTAATATAATGCTGAAAAGAGGACATCCAAGTCCCACTGTCATGGCCGAATCCCTCGGCGAGTGGCTGATTAAAAACCCTAAACCCTAGAAACCCTAAACCCTAGAAACCCTATCCTTAGAAATCTATCTTTTCTAATAAAAAGAAATACATGCTCTGCAAAATGTGGATCTGTGAAGCGAAGCGGGTGAAGGGAAGATCGTCGGCGAACCGCTGAGTGGACACGACTGCCTGGCATCTCACATTGAGGTGTCCGTCTACGAGGACTCCGGAGTCGTCGTTCAGAATGAACAGTATTCACGGTCACAACGTTCGAAGTCCTTTCTAGTCGGCTGGCCGCCGACTAGGAGAGCCAACCTCTTCCTTACTGAACCGACCTCTGGAATTTGAAATACATATAAAAATGATGAGAAATCTTCACAAAATGGGGCATTAAAAATACATCAGGAAGAAAAGTAACTACCCATATGGTTTAGGGTTTAGGGTGTTCGCCTAAAAGAGCGTTCAAAGGAGACAATGCCTAGCCCTGATATTAGAAATTGGGATAAGTTGTCATATGATAAATTGTACTCTTCAAAAGTAGACCATACCAGGAGAAGTACACAATATTGGTTAATTACGCTTAGATAAATATCTGCAAAAGTTGATAACTTATTTCTACTTTGGTTAGTCCGAGTTAAAGTAGTCCTAGTTGGCTACCTGCCGACTAGGAGAGTAGCCGCTACTAGACTAGGTCCACGTTGGCAACTAGTCATCTTGAAAATCCCAGAGAAGTGCATTACTAGAACGTTTAATAGTTTACTAGACAAACTCTAGCCGGATACTGTAGAAGAAGGTTGCATATTGTAGAAGTTAGTCGCATATTGTCCAATATTTTGTCGTTATGGGGAGGCGGGGTAGCAATGTCTGGTTTATACAGGAGACACCGGCTGACGTCGAGGAGCTCCGGCTATGGTTTAGGGCGGTGGTCACCCGTTCTCGCAACACAGCTATTCCTGCTTTCAAATACATCATACGCGTTCTGCAGCCAGGTGCGGAGTGGGATTGGAGTATTGCTCACACAATAGAATTGCTGGAGATCTCTAAGGCTTCCGGCATCGCCTTCCCACTGACGTTCGAGGAAACCGAGGAGTCTGAGGAGTCCGAGAGTGTTGGCAGCGTTCACTTCAGCCACACAGGGGAAGTGTCAACGCAAACCATGTCAACTGCAGGCTGGCTCCGCCTTGTTGACGAAGCATACGACATCTCGGAGGGTGCTGGAAGTCGGTGCTCTGGCCAAGATCAGTGGTGCGGAGGGAACGCAAGCCCGCAGTCCACGTATTCGTCGTTTGGATCCGTGCATCCATCCGTTGATACTGGGTGTAGTGCTGTCCGAGCGAAGTCTACTGCGAAGGACTGATCGCTGCATGGCGTTGGCGACCATATGCGGCTTTTCTCTTTGTACAAAGGCTTTAGGGTGAATTAGTGTGTGTTAGAATTGTCGAGGCTTTAGGAGTAGTGGCATCTCTGATGTATACACAATACAAAGTAAAATGTAAAGGGCGGAACACTACCATTGTACTCCAATAAGAATATAATGAAATGGATAAATATTTTTTCCCAGTTTCTCAAAGCGCGTAGTGGTTCTACCAATGTTGTGGAAAGCGTCGGCGGGCAGCCGACTGGTGTAACAGTGTCCACCGTAAAAATCACAGGCCATACAATATAGACCAGCCTCATGAAGTCACCGATCATGATGCTTATATAATATGGCTAGAAGCATCGGCGGACAGCCGACGACCACCGAAGAAGGAAAAGGAAGGCATCAGACCAACAAATAGAAGACAAAGCGTAATACATTACTAGTATTGGGTCTATGGTAAAATACAATTCTTGTTCGAAGGAATCACAGTGTTTACAATATTCAACTATAACGTTGATAGAGGAAACCATCACAACCTACGTCTTCTATAGCTAAGATCACAATCGCCGGCAGGCCGCCAACTAGTCTTCATCCTCGTCATTCCAGTTCATCGAGATTCCATGCGATTCGAAGTTTGCCATGGCAGCAATCACAACCTCTTCGGGTATTAGATGGGACTTTGGGGGGCCCTCATGCGTAGTTTTCTTGGTCCAATGAGTGTATACAACAGGTTTACACTCCACCCACTCCGCAAGAGTCAACTCCCTTTCCCACCGTCTTGTCCAGCACTCTCTCGCAAATTTCTTCTTACCTTCCTTCTTGCCCTTCATCAGAGTCCACCATTCAACCTTGAACTTACCGTAATTAGGACCAGGCTTTGTTATAACAGGCTCTATCGCCCTACCCATCCAAATGGGTACGTGGTCTTCCTTATTCGGACGACATAACACCCAATCGCCACGTAACATGTCACGATATGGGTTAAACACAGACTTCAGCCTAGAGTTTTTCGGACCGTAGAAAGGATAAGGCTCCACCTCATCCTCGTCACCGGGACGAATATCCGGATCTGGTATATATTTGTCCTCTGCATCGAATGTGGTGACGTGGTCCCGCTTCCAGTCTAAGATAGGCCAAAATCCTTCCAGTAAGGCGGCGGAATTGGGGGGTAGTGGCTCATTGACCTCCTTTAAAATTCGCTCCCAATACTGTAAATATGGTAACATGTCTTGTGCGTATTTCTTATCCCGAACCATGCCAGTTCTCCAGTACTCAATGTACTTAGATAATCCACTTTTAATGAAATTTCTCTTCTCTGAACACTCCGCTGCTCGTGCCACCTCTTTATCCGCGTTCTTCTTGCCCTCATCGACTTCAATACTACCCCATAAGTGCTTATGAGGAACCGGTTTGGGATCACCGACAAGCAAACGTAGTTTACCCTCTTTGTCTGCCCTTCACATTTTCACGGGTTTGCCAGGTGGAAGCCATGACGGATCAGTTGCACGCTTCTTGTACCTCATCACGGGCCACCCCGCATCCTCCCCATCCTCCACTACATAAAACTTAAAAAAGATGCATTTCACTGTGACCTTCTATCGCATTACCTCCGTCGTGATGAAAATCAGCAACATAACTTTTGAAGTCCGCCACTTCCTGAACAACCTCTGGAATAAAGGCAACTGTCTTCTGAGAATCCATGAATGCCTTCATAAGGTCGGCAAGGCAGTATGTGTTCTTTTGCTTAATGAGTTTCGACAGGTGATTGAAGTGGGCGTCGATGTCCTCATGTGTGTGTCCTACAATTAAAAAAACCAACTGTAACTTCCTTGAATATTCGCCTTGCCGTCAGCAACAAGCAGAATGCTAGATGAAACCGGTTCTTGTTGTCCTTCGCTGAATTGTCAAGCTGGAGATACAACTTCTTCGGCAAAGGAACAGCAGGCCTACCAGGCAGAGGTGGAGTGAGTGGCTCATCTCTAGAGGGTGGAATTGAGGGGATGCAACGTGACGATCCATGCATTAGCGCTTCAAAGAATTCAGTCTGTGGCGGAGCCTCGAAGAGTGCTTTTGACTCCCGGACAGGGAGTCTCTCCAAGGCACGGAATACCCTACACAACAAGGAGATTGTGAAATTTGGGTCTACTGGCCATAGGGCAGTTGCATAGTGTGCGTAGGCGCCATCTCCGTGTCCGTGAGTCAGCATTCCAGTACAGGATATCGGAATTTGACCAAGCCCTGCCGTAGCCTTCGTGATACGTTGCATCCGGGGGATCGCTGTTTTTGATGTGTCCATCTTATCATGTATGATGCATAGGAACTCAGTAGGACTCTGTATAGATTGGGTTGTCCATCCGTAATAAATGTTGCGACAAGCTCGTTGATAGTTCAAATGCCTGGTCCTATCCTCTGTCAAGCTCTGCCACTCGTCCGACCCTCTAGGATACTTTGCAATGAGTTCAACGAGGAAGTCACACTTAGTGCACTTGGAGAAATTACTTCCTACCCCCTGGACCTCAACGTTGCGGAGGTACTCCTTCCTCATGCGACTAACAAAGGACTGCGAAATCGGCTTCGCGTTGCACTGCTCATTAGTCTGAACATTACAGAGTGAGGCCGATTAGTTGGCCATTTTGTGATCCGGTCGGCGGACCGCCGACGTTAGTAATCACTAGAATTCAATAAACTATCCAAAGTGAAAGAAGATGTTGAGGAACTTACGGCGTTGGCCATTTCGCGCATGTGATTCCAGTTCATCGCAGACGGGAGTACTTTGAGCGCGGCCACTCTCTTCTTGCCAATCATCCGAAACTCATTGGGCATTTGGTCAGCATTCTCATAAACGATAGTGGTCAACGTCGCGCGTGCCTGGATTGTGTGAATCTGGGGACGAAGTACTCCGGAATTTCCGTGACTCCCATTGACACGGCCACTTCTCGCCGAAGCCTTGTAGTTGTAGTACACGGATTTCGATACTCCGTGAATAATATACCACGCTACTTCACATACGTCAACGTTTGCAAGAGTAACATAGAGCTTCCGCTTGCCGGGTACAATATGTAAGTGCCGTTGCACAGCGAAGGACATCTCTTGCCTCGCCTCGAAGGTTTTGCGTAAAATCTACGACGAATACGCACACTATCTTCCCATCTAAAAGTCTGGCAACATCAGTTCTTGTAACACCGCTTTGAGCTTACTAAGCGGCATTCAGCAGGGACAACCATTCGACGAAGCTTAGTAGAGGAGACGTCATCTTTTTTGCAAACTTTCCTCCTCACCGATCGATAGGCATTCTTCGGGACACCATCCAGACCATCGTCCGCGTCGGCGTCTGCTAAATTCTCGGAGCAGTAAGTAATTATATCAGAGAGAAGGTGTCCCCCTTCTCACCGAGTGTGAGTCAGACGCCATCTGAGAGTTGTCTTCTGGAGATGATTGTCTTCAGAGTCGAAGAGAACCCCAACCTCTGTATCCCCTAGGACTTCATCATCACATGCCTCGTGCGGTAAACATACTTGAATCATTGCTCTACCACGGATTGATAGGTCATCATTAAGAAGTTCGACATACCGATTTCTCCAGAGGTGGCGGTCAGGATATGAAGCATCTGGAGTGGAAGGAGTACCCGAGGTCCCGGAATCCGGACCCCAACTATGATCATTCGTGTCTACGGCGGATTCCCCCTGTTTAGACACATCGTCATCACTGCTAATATTTGTTGGAGACCTAGTCCCCAGATCCTGCTCAGACGGAGCGGAGTTGCTTTCATCAATTTCTTCATTGTCGTTCCCCAAGTGAGGTTCCGTCGGCGGGCAGCCGACGGGACATGTGCCAGCCAACGCGCCGTTCACAAGTGGACATACCTTGTATCCACTCCAAAGTACCAATCGCCCCACAGCACACCCGATCGTTAACACATCCGGTAACTCGCAGAAAGCATGTGTTTCAAAGAATTCTGGATTGACGGACGGCACTCTCACTATTAGAAAGAAGCTGTGAGGAATCAAGAACCCCTCCCATGTTCCTTTAGGAGAGCACTTCAAAATGACTCTAGCGGCTACACAACGCTTTGAGCCTCCGGATTCTTCGAGGAGCGCAACTTCCATCTGCTCTGCGAGGTCCAGGAATTCTTGAATGGGCTTGACATCTTCTACAACATCCGTTGGCGGGCAGCCGACGGCGTTGATGTCATCGTCTTCTACCTCTCCCAAAGGCTTGAGGTCTGCCGCCTAACAAAATATCATGCGTCCTAAGCAGTCGCTCAAGGACTTCACACCCTCATCCAGAAATGGTATATTCATTTCCATGCTGTCTGAAACCTCAATCACTTTTACCATCACCACTATAGGATCAATATCTACAACACGTTGGATCACTGCCCTACCTCCATAATAGAGCCCAGAATGAGTAAGGGCCACGACAACGTCCTTATAAACCTTCCACCGCCCTGATCGGCCATTCCTTAGAAACGTCTGGATCGGCTCTACTTCCATTGGATAGAAGTAGAAGACCTCGTCGGCGGACCGCCGATAGGGTCGATGGGAAGTGTCCCTGCCGACGGAGAGAATTGTATCCGCCGACAATGAAGACGACTCGGCGGGCAGCCGACGCGGATCGTACAACTCGGGGTGTGCACAGAAATAGTATCCGCCGACGAAGACAGACAGGTCCGCCGACCGAAATTGCAGGGGACCTTTTGTGAAAAGCAGTACGGTGTCCTCTAACCTGTCCAATCAGAGACTCCTCTCAACCGTCCAATCAGAAACAATAGACGAAGATAACAGAAACGGCAACAGAAGGTGTTGGACAGTTAAGCACGTACAAGAATAATATCGGTCCTCTCAGGAAACGTGTGCGTGAGGAGCACTCTCAAAGGGAATCGAAAGTGCAATGACAGAAACAGAATGAAGCATGCGCATCTGACAAGGGGTTAGTTATGAATTCTTAGGAGTACAAATTGGCGCCAAAATCGAATTCAATTTTGCGCGCCTTGAACAGATCAAGATCCCATCATGGCGGCGAGATACCCCCGCCGTCACGGGAAATGCTATTCCGCGAGTGTTGAGCGGTGAGCGGAGAGCGGTGAGCGGAGAGCGTTGAGCGGTAACTTTGCGGATATTTTGATGTTTTTGGTGAAGTTTCTCACACTCTATAACTGCAGCATGTTGGTTTTATTTTTATTTTTATTTTCAAAAAGTATGACCTTAAAAACACCTATCACCGTGCGTGCCTATTCCCGTGCATGCATGGATACAGATTTAGGTAATGAAGACTATCAGATTATTCAGGAATTTTTTATGAATACAGTCTTATCCTTTGCTTAGTATCTAAGTCTATTATCAATATAAAGTATAGTCAAGTAAGAGAGACAAAGGATAAATTGTTGATCACTATTAGACTACTTGGAATTGTTTCCATTAATAGAATGGATTTTAATTTAGTCGCTGAGTCTATTATTATTATAAGGTCTACGTAGAAAGAGAGATAAAAAGACTGCTCAGCAACTGCAAATTTTCTTGTTTCAGATTTTTTGTTTTATCCGATTTGAATTTGTTTATGTCAGTTTGGGAATGGCCCCGGTGATTATCCTTTGCGAGGTAAGACGTCCATTGCTTTCTCTCGAGAAGTATAACACACCGAAGCCAGTGCCCAAGTGACGAAATTATAATGTTGCAACTTTGGTTATATCGAAGTAAAATCTGGTTAGGCCAATGCTTATGGGATAATGTGGTTTGGGTTGCGAGTTAATAATGTGGTTTGCGAGTTAATAATGCGGTTTGCGAGTTAATAATGTCGTTAATAATTTGGTCTCCAGAGTTTGAAGTGCTGCGGTCTCGACAGCAGGGTAAGTGCTGACTACTTGAAGCCAAAATTAGTGTGACTGCATTAATTAGTGTGACTGCATGGGTTAAAAATAAAAATAATTACTGTGATTGCAAATAAGATTACTTGATGTCAAGACTGCATGGATATAATTAAGCAACTTCATCTTAAAGAACAAACTTAAATTATAGAGCAGGCCTGTGAGAATGGAGATTTTGTGATTCAAACTTAGGATATGGCTTAGTGGGTTTTGTCTCACAAAAAAAAAAAAACACATAAGTCGTATACCATTTAAAATAAAAAGGAAAGGGAAGTAAAATAAAAATCAAATAAGCATGAAGAGAAAAACAATTTAAGAAAGAAATGGAATAAGTTTAATAACATTTACGAAAAAGGGGAAAAAGAATAAGCATGAAAGAAAGAAAAGAATATAATAAATTAAATGATTATGTGACTTCAGTTAGAATGTAACATAGCAGAAGATGGGTAATATGGTTTAGGGTACTCTTAATATAATAAAGGAAATGATTATGTACCTTAAGTTAAAATGTAACATAGTAGAAGATAGGTAATATGGACCACTGGATACATAGATTCAAGAATTAAAACAACATTTGTAGGGTCTAGGCAAGAGAGAGAGAAAAAGACTGCGAAGCAACTGAAGGTTTTTTTTGGTATTAGCATAATGCCTCGGTGCCAAGGACCCCTACTGGGGGGTATCAAACTGCTCAGTGTATGTTGTTATTGGAATTCGAACCAGAGCCCTTCGAAGCAACCTCGCAGCCCTTGACATAATGCCTCGGTGCCGAGGACCAATGCTGGGGGCTCCAACTCTGCTCAGTGCATGTCGTTATTCTTCTCAGTTCTAGAGCCGTGTGAAGCAATTTCGCATAATGCACTTGGCATAAGCCCTTGGCATAATGCCTCCGCGCCGAGGACTACTGCTGGGGGCTCCAACTCTGATGAATGCATGATGTTCAACTTGTATGTGATGTGTACGTGATGGATGTGTGATGTGTATGTGATGTATATGTGATGTGTATGTGATGTGTATGTGATGTGTATGGGATGTGTATGTGATGTGCATATGATGTGGCAAATGTGAAGTGTATGTGATGGGTATGTGAAGTGCATTTTACGGCCAAATAAGAGGAATACAGGATAAATTAGATTTTAATTAGATACTTTTGACATTTACAAATTGATAAGTAATAAGTCTCTACAAAGGGGCTTTTGTAATTTACAAATTGATAAGTGATAAGTCTCTAGAAAGGGGCTCCTGTAAGAACCACAGTTTCTATGAACAATCTCGCTCTAATCTTCCATTTTAGCAACAAAATGGTTGCTTAAAGGTATTCTTAATATAATAAAGTAAATCAGTATGTGACTTGAGTTAAAATGTAACATAGTAGAAAATAGGTAATATGGACCACAAGATACATAGATTCAGGACGTAAAACAACATTTCTAGGGTCTAGGCGAAAAGAGAGAGAAAAAGACTGCGAAGCAACTGTAGGTTTTTTTTGGTATTGGAATGGTGCCTCGGTGCCGAGGACCCCTGCTGGGGGGTATCAAACTGCTCAGTGTATGTGGTTAATGGGATTCGAACCAGAGCCCTTTGAAGCAACCTCGCAGCCCT
Organism: Ceratodon purpureus; assembly: GCA_014871385.1. Lineage (NCBI taxonomy): Eukaryota > Viridiplantae > Streptophyta > Bryopsida > Pseudoditrichales > Ditrichaceae > Ceratodon > Ceratodon purpureus. Next base: position 78,824,818 of record CM026426.1, read on the forward strand.
TGGCATAATGCCTCGGTGCATCATGTGATGTGTATGTGATGTGTATGTGATGTGCCTATGTGATAGGCATCCTGTGGGTGTATGTGCTGTCTAGCATGTAAGTGTGTGTGATGTGCATCATGTCAGTGTATGCCGTGAACATCATGTCATTGTATGTATCCAGTGAAATGTCTATTAATAAAATAAAGTTTAACCCCATAAAAAAGGGAGAGGATTAATTCAAGATCACTATTAGATCATAGATACTTGTATCATTATTAAAAGGGATTTGAATTAGAAGAGTATCTAAATACAGTTCATTGGCAATTGTATTCATGATTTTCTGAGTCTCTCTGAATTCCATTTTTTTAATGTTAACGAATCAGCGTAGACTGTGGTATTTGAGCTCATAGGTCTTTTATTAACTATTCACTTACAATTCTAACTATAGATGGGCAAAATCAAAAGAAAGATTGGATCAAAATTCCGGACTTGCCCCTGTCAAAGGCCATCTGAACTGTACTGTTTCCTGCTGGAGTATCAAGAACTGACATTTTCGTGTGAAACTAAATTGTTCCGTGCTGGCGCCGGCGCCATATCATGTGTTCTTAACACTATATCGAATAATGCACCGGATCAGCCACAATCTGCCCGCCGGAGACTAGACTTAGAGGCTGTGTATCATTAAGGAATGAGGAACTACGGTCAGAAACCTGGATAGAGAAACGTGAATATCAAGGAGATGCCGGCGATGCCGAGGCGTGACATTGACGGCACAGTGCTTCCTATATCAGGTGGGAGAAGAACATGCTTGTCTCAAAGGATATGAATGCTCATTTCATTCTAAGGCGGATAGTATATCATCATTTGTGCCTCCTAACTATGTCTCCTCTCATGTTTAGCCTCCACTCTGGATCACAGTTCTTGCTCAACCTTGGGACAATGCTGGAACCGCAAGTTGGAGATATAGTTATACGTAGAAGGTAGGCGGATTCCAACATCCGGTACTATCCATACAAGTCTCCGGAACGGTGGAATCAGTATCATAAGGCATGGCTGCTGAAGATCTTCCCGTCGTTGGTTCTTTATGCTTTAGATAGTGATTGAAGTAGTGATCTCCCTCTGAACATGAAGTGCATGATGCTTATGGTTTGGGAGTACGGGCTTGGATTCAAGGAGGCAATGACAGGAGGAATACTTATTCCGGAGGCACAAGACCCCGGACCGGCGCAAGTGCTCGGTTTAGGACGCGGAGGAACCGTCCCCGACCAGAATACTATTGTCCTGGCATTTACGCAGCCGAGTATGCCTCATGATCCAACATTTTTGCGTGCAGATTTCTGGAAAGAAAAGTACCTCCACGATGACTACGCAAACCTTATGGTTTTCTCAGTTGTAGACTCCCTCATTGGACCTAACAACTCCACTAGAACAGTGACGAATTGGAGCAGAGCGGGTTTGTCTTGGGAATCCACTAACTCAATCACAGGGGCTTTATCACAATACTCAGGGTTGACCCTCGTAAATCTAGGCTAGTTAGGCTCACTTGAGCTAGGAATATTGAGTGGTTGCACTGTTTGGAGTCAATCCTGAAGGATATGTGTACGTTTCTGAAGTATTACCAAGGAAGTCAATAAAATGTGATAATTTATCGGTCATATTCGCATCGCGTCCCAGTCGACATCCATATGTAACCTGAACTTAACATCCATATGTAACCCCTTATGCCATCTCCTCCACTGAAATCAGAAACCCTTATGCCATCTCATTATGGTCATTGTTTTTAATTTTATCCCTTTGCTAGGGCCCTCTGGATCAACCTCGCAGCCCTTGGCATAATGCCTCGGCCCCGAGCAGTCTTCATGGGGTCCCTGACTGTGGTCAATTCATGATTTGTTACAGTTGTTACTGGAGCCCAATGAAGCAACCGTGGTTCACTTGGCAATGCCTCGGTGCGGAACTCTCCTTTTAGGGGCTCACAGTCTGGTCAACGGATGTATGTTTCTCGTTCGTAATGGAGCGAATTAAAGCAACCGTGAAGCACTCCGTCATGGTAATTTTAGAAAGTGCTAATTTTATCATGTGGTGATTTTATCATCTGCTTTGCCCTGTGCTAGGGCCCTTTGCAGCATAGTTGCATATGAGCCGTCCCGTATTGTATAAATATATATTTGTGAATTTTGATTACTCGGAAAGCAAATACAAATACCGTATAGACTAACTCAAGACAAGGCAAATCACGCGACTGGGGGTCCTAGATTAGATGATTGGAGTCGCTAGGATCTGTACTGAACAAAGTGATGCTAGAGTCTGTATGCTCGGATGAGGAGGAGGTGATACTAGATGGACTACTGAAGGAAGCTCCACCATCAGAAACAGCCTCACCATCGGACTCAACGACTTCGCTATCGATAAATTCCAGAGTCCTACTAGGGGGGTTTCAGGACTGAAAGGTACGGTGGTTGCCACGAGCTAGTTGAATAGCTGCATCGTTCGCATAACTGGGAAGATGCCATGACTTTGGGGGGCTTGGGTAAAAATGTGGATGACAAAAAAAAAGGAAAATTCATTGAAGTGCTCAGAATGCCGCATCTGCAAATATAAATGGCAAAATGTTCATAAATCCAGTCCAGAGCAAATCATATTATAAAGAGTATGTAACATTAGAAAACAAGTTTCTAAACTCACGTAATGAACCGGGACCTCTTCGCAACCTTTGTCACAGTGACTTCTCCATCGGGATCCTCACTAGTGACCAGTCTTGCGGTAGTAACATTCAGGGCAGCAGTAGTTCGAATGAGAGGTTTCAATACAGCTGCGAAAATCTCCTGGTCGGCCTCCAAACCAACAATATGCTGATCAGCATGTCGGCATGCATGAATTGAGGAACCTGAGAGGGAGAGCAAGGTCGTTACTGAGGATACCAAGAAAATGGAAACTGAAAACTACAACGAAGAGGACTATAGCTTACTAGTCGAGGTCGTGCAGTCAAGAACCACATTGCCAGGGTCGGTCGTGGCCTCGATCAGCATCTGCAGAAGAGGAACGGACTTCTCGCGAGGGCCGCGCCAGGGCCTTGAGGCATTCATGAGCAGGTTGCCACGGGAAACGTGGTTCTGCAGGACATCATCCCGACCAACATCGTATCCAAGGCGCTCCAGTGCAGGCACCTCGCGAAATGAGAACCGGGATTTGCGGCCGACAGACTTGAAGCTCCTCACAGCAAGTAGAATCCCGAACTTCATTGTCTGTAAAACATGTCCACCTCAGAACAGAACCATTGTGAACCACAAATGAAGCGAGGATGCTTCAAAGGGCTCGAGAACTTACAGAAAAAACGACATGTACAGACCAGAGTTGGAGCCCCCAGCAAGTGACCCCCGCACTAAGGCATTATGCCATAGGGTGCGAGGTTGATTCAATGGGCTCCAGAGTAACAAGAAAAACATCATGCAATCATCACAGTTGGAGCCCCCAGCAGGGGTCCTCGGCACCAAGGCATTACGCCAAGGGCTGCGAGGTTGATTCAATGGGCTCCAGAATAACAAGAAAAACATCATGCAATCATCACAGTTGGAGCCCCAAGCACGAGTCCTCGGCACCGAGGCATTATGCCAAAGGCTGCGAGGTTGCTTCAAAGGGCTCGAGAACTTACAGAAAAAAAGGACATGTACAGACCAGAGTTGGAGCCCCCAGCATGTGTCCCCAGCACTAAGGCATTATGCCATAGGCTGCGAGGTTGCTTCAAAGGGCTCTAGAACAAACAAGAAGAACTACATGCACTGACACGAGCTGGAGCCCTCATCAAGGGTCCTCGGCACCGAGGCATTATGCCAAGGGCTGCGAGGTTGCTTCAATGGGCTCCAGAGTAACAAGAAAAATATCATGCAATCATCACAGTTGGAGCCCCCAGCAGGAGTCCTCGGCACCGAGGCATTACGCCAAGGGCTGCGAGGTTGCTTGAAAGGGCTCGAGAACTTACAGAAAAAACAACATGTACAGACCAGAGTTTGAGCCCCCAGCACTAAGGCATTATGCCATAGGCTGCAAGGCTGCTTCAAAAGGCTCTAGAACTAACAAGAAGAACTACATGCACTAACCAGAGCAGGAGCCCCCATCAAGTGCCCGCGGCACCGAGGCATTGTGCCAAGGGCTGCGAGGTTGCTTCAAGAGGTCGCTCACAGTAAAGTAAGTGAAGGTAAGAGAATTACCTGTAAAGGACTCTTTGAACGACTAAGTCCGACCCCTTGAAATCCTTGAAGTCGTTGGACTTGGTGAAGGCGTCAGTACCTTTGAAGTACGACAAGAGGGCATGGTCAAATAGCTTCATTCTGCAATCCTCTACGTAGGTCTCCAAACCCATAGGCTTTGTTGGGACATTCATGTTGAATGGAGTCGGTCCGAGCGGAGATTGTCGTCCAGAGAGGTGGATGCTTCCTCACTCAACTGAAGGATCAACCAGGCATACGTAATTTAATGAAGTAGGCAGTAGTGAACAATAGGATCGAAACAGAAATACAGCATAGCATTACATTAGACTGGAGAGGTATGACTCACCGCTGCCCAGAAGCATGCCCTTCCCAGCCAGTGGGTGAGCCTCTGCTCGTTGCATGGTTTAGGTGGTAGGCACCGGGCCTCTCTTGTGGCTATAGAGGAGTTGAATAACTCGAGCCATCTGATCTTGGCGGCTGAAGAAGCCTTCGCCGTTGCTATCAGTTGCAGCTTTTCAAGATTCAACTCGGCGCCCGTGGAGCCGTTCAACGAGTAGTGCCGCTCAATCTGAATTGGCAGACCCCGTAGCAAGATCAGTATGGCATAATCAGTGGTGTTCTTATTCGGAAGATCGGTAGAGCGTAATCTATGGTAGTCCGGAGCAATGGAAACGATACCTCTTTCAAAAAACCTGGTGTCAGCTCCGGGTTAGCGACCGCTGTTAACTTGTTCATTTTCTTTATCAAGTTCTCGGTCTTCTTTGCAGCCGCCAACTTCATTGCAGCTGCTTTATCTTTCTCGGCGACGTCACCCTCAACATTCTGGAGGTAAGCACGTAGCCCCTCATCTGCTGCTCTGCTGATGTCATGCTGCACCAAGCTAGAAACTTGTCAAATTATGATAGAACGAATCATTGCGAGAAGTGGGGATGCGACAATACTCACAAAAAAAACGAAATGCACTAATCAGAGTTGGTGCCCCAAGCATTAGTCCTCGGCACCGAGGCGTTATGCCAAGGGCTGCGAGGTTGCTTCACAGGGCTCTAGAACTGAGAAGAATAACGACATGCAGTGATCACAGTTGGAGCCTCCAGCATTGGTCCTCGGCACCGAGGCATTATGCCAAGGGCTGCGAGGTTGCTTCAAAGGGCTCTAGAACTGAGAAGAAAAACGACACGCACTGACCAGAGCAGTAGCCCCCGGCATTGGTCCTCGGCACCGAGGCATAACGCCAAGGGCTGCAAGGTTGCATCAAAGAGCACATACGGAGGGATATTTAAAAAGGAATTAGAGATGTTGAAACTCATGGTGTACCTGGTAAATGAAACTAGTGAATACATTCACAGGTAATGTGTACCACGTTCCGTGCTTAGTTTTCCTGCATCTCTTTACATCTGAGGGGGACAACAGTTCCTTGAACTGCTCGAAGGGCATAAGGCCGTACTTTTGAACTCGGAAAAGGGTGTGAACATCGTTCGTCTTCACATGACTATCCTCGCTATGCCTGGCACAAGTATAACGGAACGAGATTTAATGTACTAAAATGAAATACAGAAGGAATTGTAATAATGAAAAGATAACCACATTTAAGACTTTACGGAACTTACTTGTTGATGTTGTGCATGACCTGCATGACTAACCCGATTCTACCCTTTGTGTCCAGAAGGATAGAGTCCACAAGGTAATGCCACGATTCATCGGTCTTGTGAAGGCGCTCAATATGGTTTAACCATGCTTGACAACGATGATTACCGTCACAAACAAAGAACATTAGATCTGCCAATCCTTCAAGCTCCGGGATCGAAAGCAAGAAATCATTAAATTGATCGTTCTTCTTGTTCCAGATAGGGCCCTATCTAGCCTTATCAGCAGCCGAAACTTCCCTTGTCCTACCTCCTTCATCTGTAATTGACACGTAAAACACCGATGCCCCCTCCCGGTACCCGTGCGAAAACTCCTCTTCCAGTTTCGAGAGGTCGCACTGCATCATCGGGCGCACAATAGGCATTGGCTGCATTCTACACAAAGGAATGTCTATTCGGGAATAAGCAAAAGGCTTCACTCTCAGACTCGAAATAGTAGTGACAGAGTTAAGCTTCTGGCGAGATCGAATCTCGTCTAGATCTCCAGTGAAAGCGTCGTCATCATCAACCGAGTCATCGTCCTTTTCGGTATTTCTAGGCGTGTCCTCTTCAAACTGGGGAGCATCCACCCCGCCATCAACCTGCAAAATGGAGACGACGTACACAGTGAGTGGAAAAACATCATCAAGTTGGACAGCAAAGGCTGCGCGGTTGCTTCAAAGGGCTCATTCCCCAACAGAAAAACTACATATAATGAACAGAGTTGCAGCCCCAGCAAGAGTCCTCGGCACCGAGGCATTATGCCAAGGGCTGCGAGGCTGCTAGAGGGGCACACAATGCAACTTAAGAAACAACATAAAAAGACGAGAGCTGGAGCCCCCAGCGGGAGTCCTCGGCACCAAGGCATTATGCCAAGGGCTGCGAGGCTGCTAGAGGGGCACACAATGCAACTTAAAAAATAACATAAAAAGACCACAGTTGGAGCTCCCAGCGGGAGTCCTCGGCACCGAGGCATTATGCCAAGGGCTGCGAGGCTGGTAGAGGCGCACACAATGCAACTTAAAAAACAACATAACAAGACCAGAGTTGGAGCTCCCAGCGGGAGTCCTCGGCACCGAGGCGTTATGCCAAGGGCTGCGAGGCTGCTAGAGGGGCACACAATGCAACTTAAAAAACAACATAAAAAGACCAGAGTTGGAGCTCCCTGCGGGAGTCCTCGGCACTGAGGCATTATGCCAAGGGCTGCGAGGCTGCTAGAGGGGCACATAGTGCAACTTATAAAACAACATAAAAAGACCAGAGTTGGAGCCCCCAGCACAAGTCCTCGGCACCGAGGCAGTATGCCGAGGGCTGCGAGGTTGCTAGAGGGGCACACAATGCAACTTACAAATCAACATAAAAAGACCAGAGTTGGAGCCCCCTACGGGAGTCCTCGGCACCGAGGCATTATGCCAAGGGCTGCGAGGCTGCTTCAAAGGGCTGTAGAATGGAGAGAAACTACGACATGCGCTGATCAGAGTTGGAGCCCCAGCATTAGTTCATACTTGATTGTTCGTGGGTGTTGCGATCATGACATCGCCTCCTCTGGTCGCGATGAAAGGACCACCGCTATCGCTGGTACTGCTTCCCGCACCGGTTTGAGGCTGCGACATGGACATTGCTCTTCTCTCAGAAAACCCTGGTAATTAGGTATCCTCGCGAGACCTAATGCTGTACTTACCATAAGCTCGAAACTCTCAAATAGGTTGGCATCAAACTCTGAAACGAAGACGGATCTAATGCAGAACATAATAACACATGAAGTCGTCACCTGAATATGGTTGCTGGGCTTCAGCTTTACTGGTGCTCGCATACTCCGGTCGACTGATTCTTCCTCCATGTCGTCCTCGACTTCGATCTGCTCCAGGAGCTGCAGTAATAACTAAATGCTCAATGAGGTCTGCAGTGTAGGGGAATGGAAGACCAACAGAAGGGACACCAAAATCACAAGGAACGCAGAATACTACGTAGGATGTCGTTGCGAGGCTGCATGCGCCCCCTCTCTCTTAACCTAGACCCGTCCCTCGTATATGCTGCGGTCTGAATCGGCCCCCTAGGCTATGGCAACGAGAACTTGCCTCAGTCGGTGCCGAGCCCGATATTACCACCTAGGAACTATTATTAAGGATTCGCTCTTTGCAATTTCTCAGTACGTAAATAATATGACAAGAACGCAAAAAATGAAATCATACGGCTCAAACATCGTTCAATATGTGACCATTTTAAACACATGATAAATAGGCCTTATCGTCTACGGGAAACTTCCCTCACTAAACCCTCAATTCCTAAACTACAGCCTACTCGATGACTATGTACTGGGCAATTATGAAGTAACCCATACTCATGAGGACAGTGATTTTTACTGTCTACCAGAGGACGAAGTTGACAAGCGTGTGCATGGTTCCCATTGCATTGGAGCATACCTTACTGCGAGGATTCTGGATGGGCGTTCCGTCCTCGTCCACATAGTTCAGAGTCCGCGGTGAAACATCGTCTCGTAGAATCGAAGCGCCAAGCCGTCTAGTTTGTCCTCCGACGGCCTGACTAGAATTCCCTCCCTTCTTCCCCATCGCTGAACGCAAATTGTACGGGGATTCACAGACCTCCGGAACTGCTAACCTCTTCTTCCTCCGAAGACGCCTCCGTTTTTGTACAGATCTGGATAACTCTGCCTCGGCCTTCGAAGCAAACCGTGTGATCATCTCTAAGTCTAATGGGCCATTTGAAGCATTACGTAATGGCCTGAAAAAATAGGTGACAAGTGATCTATGAACCCCTTAATATGTCCATTCTTTAAAATGTCTTAAAGCGTGTCATTATGAGCTAGACCGCGATTTATATGTCTCACTGACATTTGGGCCCTCAATAAGATATTTGGACGTTAATAGTTGTCTTAATGAATGAGCCGCCGTTGGCTGTACGTGGAATGCATGAAATTAGTTACCTGATAAGATTCCAATATCTACTCACCATGACGTAGCATTTGTTCTACAGCACAAGTTAGTTCACCTTTCATACTGTCACATATTAACTGCATGTGAACAACCATGCGAAGACTGCGCCGTCCTTGATTCATTCTTTGCATTAATATAGCCCTCCTAAACACGTGTTTTAACATGAGCCGAGGCTAGGTTCATTCTACTCCTATATAAGAAATGTCACTGGCTCCTGCATTTCCAGACGCATTTCCAGACTTAGATAATCTTAGTAGAGGCTTCACTGGAGATGGAGGCAGAACCGCTCATGTCCCCTTCTCGTATACTTCTAGATTCACAGGTAGAGGGAGAACATGGCGTGTCCTTAGACGATTTTCAAGATCCCTTTGATCCAGTTACAGATTGCAGCTTGCCAGACTCCAAGGAGCCACCCACAGAAGTTGCTTCCGTTGATGTCATGATTGTGGACGCCCAGGGCTGTGTCCAGTCGGCCACCCCAACCACGGTAGAAGGAGAACGGGCTGTGTGCGATGTTATTAGTGCAACCCATGCGTACGCCAAAGTTGGAAACATCAAACCGGGGACCTACTCCAGATGTCTTTTAAGAAGTACCCCTCAACCGAAAGGACGTAGGCTACAAAGTAGAGGGTGCTGGACTGCAATTAGCACTCATGGGCTTGTTGAAGACAGTATCAAAGACTACGATGCGAGGGAGCCATCCAGAAAACACATTCGTCGAGTTTGACAGAGTAGTGGGATTAAAGACCTTGGGTACGTGTACTTGAATGTGAACGGAATGGTTCTACTGTAATGAAAGTTCTATTAGTACTAAAAGTTGCCGTCATCTACCACTCATGTCTGTAATATCCCAGCCTATATGACAATGAAAATTAGGGCGGGCATATTCTCTGGACTTGTACTAATCCATGATTAATTAGTTCATGTAAGGTTATTCGCTCCAAAAAAATTTCCTAACTATACGTCTTAATGTTAATTGTCTCCTGAATCATGTACTCTTCCAATATCTTCTCTGAGTTTAGAAGAATGTCGCAGCGAGAAGGGTAGGTAATATTCTGTGATCATTTCCTCCGCCGTGTCTGCTTTTTTCACATCTCGCTCTTCGTGTTCACAGTATGGCTTACCTTCCTGCAGATTTGCATTCTGTTCCGATTACGTTTCCTTTGGGTGTAGATGGGTGTGCTATGATCAGTTCTACCACTCTGAGTCTTCGCTTCTAGTACAGGGAGGAATCACTTCATGTAGAGGAGGAGATTTTTGACGACATCAGTGGCAAACTCTTGCATGCAGTGGGTCAGTTATCTACCCAGAAGGAGTTTGGGACGTTTTGGTTGCTTAAACCAGGGAAGTACAGAGTCTACGGAATTACGGAGTCTGTCTTAGGTGCTTCTACTGAATTGCTTACCCCCCGATCGTCCACAATAGTGTGCATCAATTCTAATCCGCCGTTGAGGAAAGTGAAGACTGAGCCAGGACTTCAAACCATCTTTGAGTTGAGTGATTCTGATAGTAGAAACGTACTTGAGACAACAATACTCCCTGAGGTGAAGGACACGACATTGCCAAGTGCAGTTGAGATTCCTGCGGAAGTAGTTGCCTCCCTGAAGTCATCCGTTCCATCTACCCCGGCAGTCTCCCCTCCGTCTACCCCGGCAGTCTCCCCTTCAGACAGTGTTGTCCAGTGCCTCATGAAGCTTAGCCCTCGTAAAAGGTCAAAGAGTGTTCTGTCTTGCATCAATTTTGATGCAATTAGAATGCAGGAAGTTGAGTACCTTCCTCCTCAGTACAATGGCGATGTCATTTTTGAGTTCCCACCTCTAGGTGCTCACGGCCATCACTCCGCCGCAAAGGAGTTACGGGGAATGGATAGGAAATACGACAGACACCCTTGGACTCGAACAGTGACTTCGAATATTCAGAATGACCTCAAGCTGACATTCCGTTCTTCGTCGTGCCTTGGCCATCTCCGTTGTGACAATGTCAAATGTGAGTATCTTACACGTGATAATAGGACTTCGGTAGTGAACGAGACTGAATGGGATGGGAAATCTGAGAGACTGTATGAAGTTGGGTCGAACCCGCCGCAGAGTTCCACTGTGATCTGTAAATCTTGCAGTACGCCGCCGACCTGCGTTGCACTTTGCCCTGCAAAGATTTACTATGTCACTGTAGGACCTCACATGACGAGAGCGTGCGTCCACTTGGGAACTCACAACCACCCAGTGAAGTCCGGCGAGAACCGTGACTTCATCGAACACACGGAGAATTTGATCAGGGAGCAGGTGGAGCGTACTCCCTCCGCCACTCCCTCCGCCATCGTCCTCGAAACTGCGAAGGAGCTGCTGGGCCCGTTACTTCTCGCCAAGGAAGGTGAACCGCAGAAGATTCTGGAATTGGAGGAGCTCGAACCAATATTCGACCGCTGTAAGCACCTCTCTTCCCCAAACATCCAAAATTGCATTACATCGTTCAAGAATGTTAGGCGCTTTGGGACCATGGATGGCATCAGGATGCTGCGAGGCTTCAGCAACTGGAAGTTTATTCAAAATAACATGTTCCCGGGGCAAGGCAATGATGCGGCGAAGGTGTTTGTCTTCAAGATGTCTGAGGTAGGGCCGGGTTCTGGAGTCGATCTAGTTAAGCGTATGCAGACAGGCGGTGACTTGGAGGATGCGTGGATCATGTTTGACCACGTGAGGCGAGTTAGGGACTGCGTAACGATGGCGTGCCACGTCTACGACTCCACTTACTGTCGGATAATGACAATCGCTGCGTGCGACATGCAGTCGGTGGACACGGCAGCCCAGTCCGTGCTCTGGAAGAATTTGAATGCCAGTATGGAGACTCACGGGGTCGCGAGAGTAAACTTTAAGGGCTTCATGGCAGACGGTGCCCAAGCGAATTGGAACGCAGTTCGAATTATCTATGGGAGCGGTAACGCCTCTGAGAGGATGGTTGATAGGCAGAGGACATGCCTATTTCATTGGAGGCAGTCTTTGGAGCAACATACAAACGCTAACATTCGACAGGACCTCCGAGCTCAACACATCAAACTTTGCCAGCAGTACAAGAACGCGACGACACTAGCCGAAGCTGAAACAAAATTCTTGGCAATCCGAGCATGGTGGATGTCATCCGACGCTGCAACTAGAAAAGGCTCTCCAACATGGAGACGTGGCTCTCGTTCTGGCACCATCGCTATCGCCAGTGGGGAGGCTTCATGGAACTGGTAAGCTATCTCTCGGCCTTTCAGGTCTCTATCGCATCTTAAGTAACTTGCTGGAGGTAAAGAATCTGCTCTCTCGTGATGCTCCGTGGGATGCCCTAGCGTCCAGTGCAGCACCCTTTCAGCCCTCGGTAACGAGTACTCGAGGTGGGAGTACAGAATCTGCTCATTTCTGATCCTCTGAGCCATGACCTACCGCCGAATCCAGCAGCCTTGCAGCCCTTGGCAAGTTGCCTCGGGGCCGAGCACTCTTGCTCGGGGTACTCAGTCTGGTCTTTCCTGATGCTCCATGCCTTCAGTAAGCGCCCAATGCAGCAGCCTTGCAGCCCTTGGCAATTGACCTCGGTGTCGAGGACTCTTGCTAGTGGCACTGTGTTTGCTTCGCAGTCAGTAATTGGACCCTAAACCCTAACCTAACCCCTAATGTGTGCAGAATCACACTGAGGAAGAGCTGGCGGAAATGCCGTCGTGCAATCTTGCTGAATCAATTCACAACAGGTGGAAGCAGCAGCCTGGAGATCGGGGCAGCGACTTGTACGTTGCAGCTGTCGACGACTTTGTAAGGGCGTTCATGCAATGCGTTGCGTACTTCCAGTTCTTGAAGGGGGAGCGTCCCGGGAAAGGTCCATCAAAAGAAGAGCTCAGCCTCCGACGTGCACAGAGATCTGCAGCGAGGACAGGGAACCCGAAGGTCCTACATGAAGCGATTATGAACATGCCAGGAGCGGGCGACTGGTGCACAAGGGACCCGCATCTTGAAGGGGAGGAGGTCTGTGTCTCACTAAAACAAAAACCCGATGTTGCCTTCGGAGATGAACGAGAGTCTCATAGGCCAGAGAAGATCACCGTGTCAAGACCTCGTGTCCAGACTAGAGCTGCACATCGGGAGAGCGACTACCCTCCGACGGTGGTAATAGCAGACTCTCCTACAAGCACTGAAGCGGACGAACCCGACCTTCACACTGAGCAGTGTCCACCTCCAGTCGAGTACCATCACGTCACTTCAGTTGAAGAGACCGCCTGCAACCCTTCCGAGTGGCACATTGCACGACTTCCTAAGACGTCCGCTAAGGCTTGCTTTGCCCAACACGCTGTGACTAAGAAGAAATGCGTGGCACGGATTGTGCAGCACGGAAAGAGCGTGGCTGCGCCGACATACACAGGCCCCATGAAGAACTACCAGAAGGACAGAATAGAGACTCATCAGTTCTTTTTCTGCAATGACGACATTGACAGGTGCGTCAAGGGTAGCAAGCGGAAGTGGGTCCTATCGGTGCCAAAGGTACCTGAGGTGTGGCCTGTGAAGATTGGGACGAAGTTGACGAAGAAAGAGATCCTCTCTCTAGAGAATGCCGGCTTCAGACTTCCTCAACAGAAGGAGATGTTACCAAGAAGACTCTTCCAAGACCGGGCCGCGGCAGTGGACTTCTCGGCCTACCCTACGCCGGCATACCCGGATGAGTTCCCTACCCGGCGATCAGGAAAGCTCATCCGACGGAACAAGAAGGCCCCGTCGACCAAGCATAGCAATAATTGTGCCTCTGCCTTATCGTTGAACGCGAAGGTCAGCAAGCTGTGCATGCTGCCTGCCCCAGCCCTGGGATGCATTGTCACATTGGATTCTGGGAAGCTTCCAAAGGTACAACAATACTACCTGACCATTTCGCAGCACCTTGCCTGCACTTGCCCAAATTTCAAGGAGATGGCAATGACGGCACTTGGGAAGCGGGGTCAATGGGCTAATTGTAAGCATTTGTACTATCTTCTCAGTGTAGTTTGCGGTCTTGATTCGGAGTCGGATACATTCATTCATGCAGCTAGTTTTAGCTTCAACGAAGTGAAGCAAGTCCTAGAGAGTGGCCTTCTGAAGCACCTGGACAAGTAGTGATATCTTATTCGTTATTCACACATGCATCGCCTGAATTCATCTGAATGATGAAGTAGTGAGACTAAAAGGGCCACTACCAAAAATTTGCACTTGCACTGTAAACCGTTGTTCCCATTCTTGTGAATCACGCCCTTATTATTTGTAAGCGCTGTTAAGAACCATTTTGCAAGTCATTTAAAGAACTGTGTAATTCCTGAAGAGGTGCATGTAAAAGGGTCTGGGAGGAAGTCACATATGTGTGCTTAGGCCCGAACAATCCTTTTCCAGACTCCCTAAACCGAGAGAACTCTTAGTGAAGGGGAGGTGAACTACCGACCCACCTTTGTCATAGGTCCATGAATGGGATAAACTACCACTCGTTCTGTTGTACTTTGCAGAACGTGCATACATTTGTATGTTATGTTGCACATGTATGGTCTAATCTTTTTGTTCGTGCGCAAAGTTAGAATTCATTGTCTTCCAGTTTTCGACGCTTGCTTGGGTTGGAATCATCGGCAGTGGCTGTTGGCTGACGTTCATCCCCTACCTAGGTTGCTCACGACGTACTGAACTCAAATTCAGCGCTACAGTATTACCTCACGGCCTATCCTTATAAAAAGACCCGGCTGAGCAGTCTCTATAACAACAATCCACGAGTGGAGGCCACTACTGCACCCGAAAACCGTAATACAATAATTTCCACGGCCATAGATCATGCCATGTATTCATTTTGCTGAGATTGTCCACGGTAATAGGTCCCATTACAAACTAAATTTAGAAATTTAAAAACCAAACTAGTTACCGCTCTCCGCTCTCCGCTCACCGCTCACCGCTCGCACTATAGTGACGTCCTTGCCGTCACAGAACAATGATAATTCATTATTACGAATTTGAATGTGGCAATTGGAGCAGCTGTCACATCACATGCCCACGCCATTATGACTTGGTGACGGATTGAAAAAAAATCAAAACACGTCCTATCAACATCCTACGTGGCGTAATGGGACGGATGTTAGGGATGACCATCCATGCATGGATGGTATGTACATAGCCATACGTCATGACCCATCGCTCGTGACGATTCAGTCTCGGGAGGTGGGGTCCTGCAGGGTATACACCCGCCACTCCCGACATTTCCTCCTCATTTCCAGCCTTCTCTTTTTCAGCTCTCTTTCGTCCTCTTCTCAGCGCTCCGCGGAGGTCGCGTCGGCTGCTAGGGTTCAGGGCGTCAGCTCCTTCACCAGCGCGCGTCGGCTCCTGTGCTCGGATCATCTGCCGACTATGAAAGGCCATCCGCCGACGACATGGCTGCCTCCGAGAGTGGGTAAGTTGTCGCTTTCGGCTGTCGGCCGACGCCACCCCTTCTTGAGTCCTTCATGTTTCTGTTTTTTCGCATGGGTTTGTCCCCCCCGTCGGCTGTCCGCCAACGCCACCCCTTCTTGAGTCATTCATGTTTCTGTTTTCTCATTTGGGTTTGTCCCCCCCGTTGGCGGTCCGCCGATGGGGTAGGAGTGTCCATCCCCCTCGTCGGCTGTCCGCCGATGGGGAGGGAGTGTCCATACCCTTCATCCGCTGTCCGCCGATGGAGTGAGACTCTGATGGTCTAATCTTGTGATTCTGATTTTGCAGGGCAATGGTCGACCTCACCGCAAAACCAAACGGGTTACGCTGGTTTTGTGACAAGGTTGTTGATGCTAAAGGAGAAATAGTTGCACGGGGCTTGAAACCAAGGGTGACATTCCTCGCTGGTTCGAAGATAACGGAGTGGGGCATCACCTGGCGTGACACTCCTACGTCACTAGGCTTCGTGACCAAAATAGGTCAGAAGCAAATGGCGGGTGGACCAAGATTCGAGATTATTGGTGCCAAAGAATGCAAGGATAAGGACAACATGTGCTTGGTGATTGCATCGGTTCTTGTGGTGGAGGGGAATCCAGTGGAATGCTTCGCGGTTGTAATTTCGGCTAAGAAGTGCATGGACAGCTTGTGCTCCAAGGAAATACAGGAAGCGGCTCCTTGTGGCAGGGGCGAGAACACTACCGTAGGCGCTGACGACATACTCGACGTGATTGATATGCTCGGAGACATAGTGATGGAAGATGAGACGAAGAGTTCGGTTAAGCCTTCACCAAAGAAAATAGGCGGCCGCAAGTCTGCTGTAGAAGCGGGCACTGGTACTGTCACCCCCGAGGCTAGAGAGACACAAGCGACAGGGGAGTCATCAAGAAAGAAGAAGGGAAAGGCAGCGGCTACTGAGGGCGAGGGTGGGAGACAGAAGAGAGGTGGGAAGAAGGAAGAGAAAAAGCAGACCGTCGCGGAAGCTCTCATGCTCGCAAACAATCTCACTTCCAAAACAAAGGACACCGACGTCCTTGCACGTTGGAGGAGGGACTTGGGCACTGCTTCTTCAACAAGCAATGTGTCCTTCCTTCGCAGATTCCATATGACAGAATACACATAGCTCCCGACAAATTTAAGTACAGAGCAATATTCAAAAAGAGGCAGGATCAGATAAGTCTTTTCTACAAAGGACTTGGAGCAATCCGGAAGAAGCCCGAGCTGTACTACCTTCCTTTGAGTGGTGACCCCAGAGTAAAGGATCCAGTGACGGGCGAGATTAAGCTTAAAGGCTTGGAAGGACTTCTTAGACCTTTGCCAGCCCTAAATATCAAGTATTCACTTAGACAGGATGACGGCACAGATAAGCTGGTACCTTGATATGAAGATGAGCACATCCACTGGTACATAATTGGGGGCCAGCACACGTTTGAGGCTTGTCGAGAACTGGGAGAGAAGGAACCACTGGACTCTCCTATGCGGTAGTATTACCTTAACCACAATATCATTCCTGTATGGTCCGATGACGAGGATACCTTCATTAAGGTCTCTAACGCATTAAACATCGAGGTGAAGGATAAAATCGCCGAAGTAAGTTTTAGGTCCCAGCTGGAGAAGATGCGCGCCAAATGGATCCAGAGGGGGAGGATCGACAAGAAAGATGACTACAGCGCATGGAAGGTAATTCACATCTTCCTCTTTTCCTGTTGTTTCCATGTAGTTGAAAGTCGTCGGCGGCCCGCCGACGCTCAGGTGGTTTTCCGTATCGTAGAAGTCAGATTGATTTATCGATTTCATTTTCTTCTTCCTTGCAGGAGTTCTGCAAGGAGTACCTCAGTGCAATTCTCAAAAAGTCCCCTGTTGCTCAAACCGTGAAGCTGCCCTTAGTCTTTGTGTCTGACAAAGCATACAACGAGTGGCAACTGGTCTTCAACGCCTGGGAGGAGGGGAGGATCATTGGGGAGGACAGTTTAAAACCAGGATTTCCCCTAAAGCCAGCCCGCCGGGACATAACGCTCAACGACATGCAGTGTGTGATCGGTCTTCGGGACCACGAATGCAAGAGGCTAGCCAAGGAAATTCTGGACCTTAAAGTATACGTCAAGGTCACTGGGAAAGAGGTAGTTCAACGAGATGGAACATCATTGGAGAATTGGTGTAAGCATGTGAAATACGAGTATGTTGTCCGAAACGAGCTTATGTGCATTTACAGGGGCTTCGCACTTAAGAAACCAGGGACTGGGAAGCATATTGAGTGGAGCTTAGATGACTGGAATTCCCTTCAAGTCGAGCAGGGTTTCAATGATACGATGATTAGTAATATTCGGGCTGACTTGGAAGATAGTCCTGAGGGGAAGGAGTCGCTTAAAGGACGAAATCATCCGCTCACGCCGTCGCACGGGGCAACACCCGAATTCTTCAAGGACATCGTGCAGAAGTACTGGAAGTCGAATGTGGACCAGTCTTTGCAGTCGTCTGTACAATTCGATGCCCGGATTGCACGATACCTGGGTGAAGTGTGCACAACTCTTGCCGTTCGCGGAGCATTCTCCTTCGACAAGGCGCAGTATGAGATGTTCGTAGTCTTTGGCTACAATACAGCGGGAAAGGAGATGCGGAACTTGCGACAAAGAGTCATTCTAAGCGTCGCTGAGAGGATTCACCCTGAGGTGGAGGAGCAGGTCATTTAGGTGGGTGGGGAGGTGAATAAGGTGAATAACTAAGGTGAATAAGCTTGTCACCCCATCCTTGTGGCTACTCGATGCTGAGTCCAATTACAATCTGTAAGGCGTGTCAAGGCAGACGGGTAGTTTGTGGACGGTGCATACTATGCAATACTTCCCCGATAGTTCCGCCGGGTTTCAAAGGAGTTCTCTCATTGACTCTAGGCCCTAGGTTCATGTGTCCGTTATGTATCTAAAAACAACGCCCGGGGATGCATGGAATACCTTCTCGGACTTCACTGATTTGAAACAGCCGCTTCTTCCCTATGTGGACGAAGGAGAAGACGGTCTTGGGGAGGATTGGTCTAATAGAGACTGCCACGCTAGTTACTCTTACCTCCAATCTCTTCTAGAGAAAGCGATGCAGTTAGACGACGTTCGGGTGATCAATTGCTGGGGAGGTGGGAACGTCACGGACCTCGCTCTAATAAGTCACTGCTGTCTCTTCTAGTGCCTTCGCTGTTTGCTAACCGATCGTCGGCTGACAGCCAACGCTCATTGCATCCTTTGTGTTTCGTGGGTACAAGATTTCCTTAACCGTTTCGTCTTGTTCTTCTGCAGAAAAACCATTTGACTGTAATTGAGATCGTGCGTACCGAGGAAGAGAGATTCCAAGCGCACTGTCGGGTTTGGAATATGACGTTCATTCCAGGCATTTATAAACGTGCCCCTTGAAGCTCCAGTTTAAAACACGCAGTCTGGGCCGAGCCGTCTGTCCCCGCCTTTGCTAGAGCCAGGACTGGCACTCTCACGCCTGCCGACTTACGTGTGAATGCGGAGTAGGCCCATTTGGTCGGGAAGGGTGGATGTATGGGTTCAGGAAAGACTGCAGGGGTTCCTTCACAGAATATTCAGGACTCCGACGACGACGAGGAGGACCCACCAGATGTAGTCGACCCAGACGTTGAAGGTGAAGCTTACCTTCCAACTTGAGATGCTGAAGAACAGACAAGATACGACGACGACCAAGCTGAAGCTCGCATTCCAACAGAAGATGCACAGGTAGAGGAGAGATACACAAAGGACTTAGACTATGAACCAGAACCCGACGTGGTACCACTGGAAGATTCGAATCCTTGTTACGTAAACCCACCGCTGTTGCAAGTTACAGGGGAGCAAGGAACTGACTCCCTTGGCTTCGGTAACAATTCTCCTACAATACATGAGCAGGAATTCCTTCTGCTGAGCCAATACTTGACCTAGACCAGGCGGGGCCTCCAAAAAAGATGCAGGTTCCTCTAGCATTGAGGCCAGACCAAGAACTGGTTGTCCGTGTCCAAAAACCAACCCAGGAGCCTGCAATGAGCATTGAAGGGCATCTTCCTCCTGCTGCCGTCGGCGGGCAGCCGACGGCAGACGAGCAAACCTCATCTAACCCCACAGCCAAGTCCAAGTTTATAGGGAAGTCAATCGCATTCGTCACTCAGGGTGTGAAGGGCGCAACTCGGATGATTGGCTTAGATGAGAACCCTCTGGGCAAGACACGAGCATTAAAGAGGAGTAAGACCGATGGTACTGCTCAGGATTCCTCTCTTGTGGGTAACTTATCCCGCGATTCCTCAAGGGTTCAGGAAGGGGAGGAGTCTTCTAGGAAGGGCAAATGGAAGGCTGCTTCTAAAAAGACTTCCTCCAAGAAGGGCACATCTAGGGAACAGCACATGAGTCCCAAGAATGTGGACGCTCCAAAGGACGTTCTGTCACCTCCGCGGGCATCCATACAGGAGCCTAGGTCGAAGAAGTACAAAGGTAGAGGTCAGTAAATCAGGCGGTGGCCCAGTCCATCTTTTAAATGCCTGCATTGATAAATTAGTGTAGTGTTCCGGCGCTAGGATTGTGTTAGATGTTTGTACAACTCTTCCTTTCTCCAAATAATGTTTCTTGGAAGTCGGCTGTCCGCCGACCGTCGTCCTAACCGTCACGTTTGTCTTGTGCTTTGTTTGCTATCACTCCAGAGTCCGCGGACAAGGAAGTCCATAGAAAACTTTGCGAAGACAGACCCAGTGCAGTTCTCGAGCAGGGACCTCCACCTCTGAATGCAGTTCACATAGCCCCGGAACAGGCTGGTACTCAGGTACACAATCCAGTGCTGAAGTACTTTCTGGTTCTGGATATTAACAGCCTGCTATTAGTCCAGACGAAGATGGGCACTAGGTGGAATACTAAAACTAGACCGGGTTTAGAGAAGTTCCTAGAGTTCTGCCTGGACAATTTTGAGGTGGTCTTCTGGAGCTGCGTTCAAGAAAAGAGGTTCAAGATACAATGGAAAGTGTTGCAGCAGCGCTGTCCTCGTCTAGATGCTGAAGTGCGCTACAAGTTCGACCAGAGTTTCTGCGAGACTTGCGTACATAAGGCTGGTAGGGAGTTTTATTTGAAGAGACTCCAAACCCTCTTCGACCTCAATGACGGGCTGAAGGGGACGGGTGCGTTTTCAATTAACACTCTCTTCGTTGATGATTCCCCTTATAACAATGTCGCAAACACTCCTTGGAACGCTGTGCACCCTACACCATATACCTTAGATTCAAAGGAGTCGGAAAATAAGAGGAATTATTTAGTGGGAGAATTGATTCCTTGGCTTACAAGTTTGAAAGAAACCAAACTCCCCGTGCTCGAGTACTGCCAGAAACACTCCGAATTTGGTCATCGTCGTCTGTTTCCGGGGGATGAAGCTTACAGTTTCTTCTCTCCACACATTGATTGCCCTAAACGAAAGAGAACATAGGAGAAGTAGAAACTGTTTTTGAGAACATGCACATGATTCAGTCGGCTGCCTGCCGACGGGATCTTCATGTATTTAGAACTATACAGTAAATAAAGTTTTCCTCCTTTTAAGTATATGAGAACGGAACTCAGTGTCGAGACTGTGTATTCAGTCAAGGGTGTCTTATTGTATCTCCTATTTTACACCAGAGTATGTATGAATTGTGAGCACGTAATTGACCGCTGTTGTTTACTTGGAATTTGTCCTTCACTGTTCAGGAGTCACTGGAGGATGACGCCGGAGTTGAAGTGCACCAGAGACCTTCCCTTTTTAGTACGCTCTTGGAGCAGTACCCAACATCTCCTGATGGTGATGCTCATAAAGAAGAGTCTCCGAGAGCGGAAGCCGAGAATGAAAGTGATGGGGAGGACGAGTACGTCTATCCAGTCGGCGGGCCGCCGACGCTGTCTGCTGCACATAGCTCCGACCGGTGTGCTATGGCTTTGACCTCGTTCGTCGAGACCAACGTTGCGATCCCGCGCACCGGTTCCCCGCGCGATGATTCCGTCAGTGTCAGCACTGATATTATTGCGCGTAATATTGAGGTACCTCTCCAACGATACTACCTTGTCCTTGACATTAAGGGATTGCTCATCGTGGAGCACCACGGGTATATCGGTGATGACCTGAAGACAAAAATTCATATCCAAGCTAGACCTGGACTTCTTTCATTTCTAGAGTTCTGCACGGCGAAATTCGAGGTAGTCTTTTGGTCCACGGTTTCTGAAAATAATCTCGATCGTCACTACCAGAAGCTGTTAGCCATTCATCCTTTGCTCAAGAGCAATTAAAGACGCCTTCCAGGATACTAGTGTGATATCTCGACAAGAAATAATTCTAATGGAAAACGGGAGTACTTGTTGGAGCGTTTGGATAGACTTTTCTGCGACACTAGGCTACTGGCTCGATCAGGCGCCAGTGTCCAGAATACCCTACTGGTAGACGACCAACCTTATAGGAATGTACTTAATCGTCCATTTAGTGTTGTCCATCCTAATTCTTTCTTCTGGGCCTCCACAGAGTGCAAAGAACCTCAATCCACCCCCAATTCCTATTTAACTAGGGTAGTTACACCATTCCTTGCAGGACTTAAGCAGTCTGGATTGGATGTCCAGGAGTATTGTAGGAAGAATTCTAGCGTGGGGAAGCCACGTCTTTTTCCAGAATCTCGCGAATACCAGAAGTATAGGGAGGTTATTCCTTCTCATGCATGCGGGTTTGACGTCCTGGGTAATCCTGGATCTTGGTTTGTGAATTTACCTTGTCCTCCTGAGGCCCTTGGTAGTTCCATCGTTGGCGGTTCCTCGACTGATTAGAATCTATACAAGCGGCGATAGTTTTTTATAAGCACATAAGATACTCTACACTCTTTAGTTAAATACGCTAAGACTGTTCCCTTTCTGAACTTTCCTGCACCACACATTTGTTTCTAGTGCTGCAGTTCGGTACTTCTTTTTGTAGATCCATGCATGAGATTTCCCTTGCTGCACATTTACCTTTGAGGTTTCTTCAATGCATCGATTTGTCGGCGGGTCGCCGACGACTTTGAATATAGTCTATTTCTTTCATATACTTCCTCCTGTTCCTTGATTTCCTTCATTGATTGCACTTCATATTCTTCAGGGTTCCTCGTTTTATTTCAAATGCCTTCACGGTCCACCCCATCATGTCAAGAAATGTATTGTCCTAGGCGTCAATGGCCTTCTCTGCTATGTGGATCCCAGGACAGAGGCTTTGCCATGGGATACGCATCGGAATGTAGTGCAGCGCCCAGGTTTGAAGAAGCTTTTTGACATGCTTTTCTTGCATTTCCATGTTGGTCTGTGGTTGAAGATGCCCTTGGGAGAACTGAAGCCTTTACTCACACATATTCTGCCGGCCGGTGTAATAGAGAGGCTGTCCTTCGTGTATAGCAGAAGTGACCTTATCGACCGGGAGAATTTCCCCTGGAGTTATAAGACGTTAGGTCAAGTTTGCTCCAAGGTACAGTCTCGTAACGTCTGCAAACTAGATCATGTGCTATTTGTGGATGTTGACCCGAGGTCATACAGGAAGACACCAAACTGTATGTGCTACATACCTTGGCCTTTTCAGGGTCATCTAAATTTTCCGAACGATGACGGCGTTATACCTAACATTCCTACACATATCCTTCCTCTGGTATTTGCCTTGTACAAGTTCGGATCTGTACCGGAGTATATGGCGCAGGCGTGTAGGCCGGGGCAAGTGCACTGGGCAATTGAAGCTGCGAGAAAGTTTGGACGTGCACGAGTGGACTGGAGTGAAGTTTGCTGGGACTGAGTTAAGCGGACTTTTTCGCCTACAACTTGCACTTCTTCCCTCTTCCTGACCAACAGAACACCTTCCATCGGCTGCCCGCGGACTTGGTCGATCTGTTTGTGCGGCCTTCAAATATATGATTTATTCATTGACCTTACGGCTATGCTTTCAGGGAAATAGTTCCCCGAATAGGTCATAATGTGAAAGGATTTACGTCAACTTGGTACATAGTGGTGGATGTAGACTTAATGTTGTAGGACTTAATGACTCAAAGTGCTACGGGAGTAGTTAGTTTAGCGTGTTCTGTTATCGGCGGGATGTCGACTCTGTATTGTACATTTCAATACTTGAATCAACATGATATTCTTTAAAGTATTCATTGTAACTCTTATTCTGCATCATATGTCGCAATCATCGGTTTCATATATCCATCACTAGCAAATTCCGCCCATGCACATACCGATGTCCACTTTTGCATTTCATATTCTGTGGTATTCATGTACTCTGACAGTGTTCATCCGTGGTCTTCATCCATCGGCAGTCCGCTGAGTTCGAATTGGTCATTTCTGAATTCTGGACTTTTTTTTGTCCAGAATTACCTAAATATCCCTTTGAGACTCTAGGCCAACATTCCTAGGTTCTTTTGATATGCAACAATTCTCTGGCACTCTTCCATGGGCAAATTCTTCAGCTTCAAAATTTCTTTGTAACTTGATGCCTCTCACGCCTTGTCGTTACAGTTTAGGATGATGTTGCGGAGGCAATCTCCATTTCACCACAGCGTATACGCTTCCATGCTCTCTGAGTGTATAGCCCGAAATTTTATCACACCCGGATGGTGAATCGAGCAAACAAGGGCCTCAATTGATAGTTGCTCACGCTTCTCATGTTCACTTTTAGCCTTGGAAAGTTTTCCCGCAAATTCGATGCAAATTGGAATACGTGGCATATTGGCTATTTGCACTTTTTGCACTTTGCCATATCCCGCACAGCAATAAAGCCAGATTATGGCACAAATTTGGCCACATTCGGAAACTAGATCACTGCACCATACATGTATGCTTCGATTGCTGACTTTAACATCTGTTCATTCCAAGGCATAATCTTCGTTTTCCCCGTGGAAATTTTTTGACATGCAGCTTGGACCGTTTTCGGTTTCTCAAGAAACAATTTGTCTTCGTCGCTCCATTCTTCGCCTTGTGGTTTTTTTACATGTGATTCAAACACATGAATGACATTTGTTGTAGCAATGCTAACTTATTGTGCTAACCACTTCGGACTATGAAAATACTTCATCAAGCAATCCATGTAATCCTCTAGCCCTTCAAATGCGCTCCAAAATTCCCTTTCCAAATCAGCTTGTAGTTTGAGGATCCCAGCTGCTTCGTAATCGAGGTAATTTGTCTTCAACATTTTTATTTGACGAAGCTTCTAGTACCTGGCGGTCACCTCCCTAATGAAATGCGTATACTCCAATGGTAGATAACCCTCATCCTTCTCATGCCCAAAAATTTGATTCTTCTTCTTCTTCCCCTTAGAGCTGGATGATGGAGTACAACCAGTATGCGATTTGACTCTTACACAATTGATAGGATCCACCGCATCTGGAGCATCTAAATCTTCATAGAGAGGCCGCTTGCCGGCACCTTGCTTCTATGTTATCACAAAATAAAATCCTCCACAAAAAAATCAACATCCCCCCCCGGAATGAAGACTTTCCATGTAAGTAGTTCCAAGCAAGGCGTGGTTTCACACGTCAGGACAAGGAGCCGCTTTGGAAAGGAGTGTGGGGGCGAGAGCGTCTCCCCACTTTATATAGTGGGTGGAAATCATAGACGCTCGCGCCCCCCTCGAACCCGCTCGCGCCGCCCCTTTAACCACTCCGCCCCCCTACACCCGCACGCGCCCTCCTCGTGAACCTGCTTGCGCCCCCCCCCCCCCCCCCCCCCCCCCCCCCCCCCCCCCCCCCCCGACCCGCTCGCGCCCCTCCTCTCAGATTTTATATATGAACAATCTCTCTTCCAACCTTCTTCCATTCTATACTATTGATTTTATTTTATCCCTTTTCTCTTCCAATTCAATTGTTTGTTACCTTCATAACTATTCCTTATATTTTAAATTATATGTAAGAGCATTGTTTGTTTCTTCTCTGCTAAACATTTAAAGATTAATTTATTTATCTCTCTTTCAACCTTCTTCCATTCTCTGCTATTAATTTATTTTATCCCCCTTCCCCACAAGTACTTGTACAAGTCCAGGTCAAAATTCTCACAGTTGGTCGCCTTCAATAGACAAGTATAGGTTTCCTATTATCAACTATGTTGTCCAAGACCAAGCATCAGGATAATGCTAATCTGCGAGCGTTGAGCGGTGAGCAGAGAGTAGTGAGCGGTAACTTTTCAGATATTTGGATGTTTTTTTGAAGTGATTCACAACTTATGGCCGTCTATATTTGTATTTATTTTGAATGTTTTGAGGAAGTAGAATGAGCATATGTAACCTATAACTGTGTTCAAATTTCTTGCTGTGGTCCTATATCCGTGTTGACTCTAACTATTTTGTAGACCTTTAAGCAATAAGTGTCTTGGATTTAAGTTCCATTTTCGAGTTCAAATTAAAACGAGGATGTCATAACTTAGGACTATGGATGTTATTGTTTGTATTAAGAAATTTGTTAAAAACTTTAAGCATGGATGACAAAAAACTTGTACAACTTTGTAGAATTATCTTATTTCCAATTTGATTTTTCATCATGTGAGTTTGGTCTTGACCCCGGCGAATTCAATTCGCAACATTCATCGCACCATTTGATTTCTGTGGTTAATTAAATCCAGTCGAGGGCAATACCAGGTGTCAAATATTAAATGGATGTCCATGCTATCTATCAAAGCCATGAATTGTAATTCCAATAACTATGGGATAATTGAAGTAGCCAAGTCAGCTAGTTGGGTTTGTTCTGAGGATTTATTTTGAGTTCGGGTTAAAGCTTGGTTACTTCATGTTAGTTTTGTTAGTTCTCCTCTATTCCCCACGGACTAGACTAGACCTAGTGGCAACTGGAGATGGAGAAAGAACTTCAGAGCACAAATTTTAAAATGCAATTGATAAGAAGTAGGAATTATGAATTTATGACAACAAGATGAAAATACACATATTGGAAAAAAAAGGAGAAGAGAAAAGAATAAAGGAAAGTAGCCAAATTGTTCAAGTCTATTTGAGAAACTTAAGTTTGGAAAATTAAAAAGAAATATAATCATTGTTACACAATAAAGATTTCAATTGAATTTAAAAAGGCAACTTATTAACTAGACGTGTATAAGAATTGAAAGATAGAAGACAAATGTGGCATGTTTGATACTGAATTCTATAACAAAAGAATTCTCAAAACTTATTTTACAAATAGATTTTAAAAGATTGAAATTAGAGATTGAAGCGCATTTTTGAAGGGGAAAACAAGACCTTAAGAAGGAAATGGTTTTTTTTGTTGGATTTAATGTCAGAAATGTTTGAGAGAGTTCTGATCATTGGTGGAATGATCATTTACATTGAAAGCAATTTCTTGACAACAATATATACTATTTATATGTAATATATTTGAGTACTATATATTTAGCTTGAATCTCCAAATTGATTAATTTAGCATAGCTAAACGATCTTATAGGCTTCAATTAATTCATAGTGATTGAATTGTGGTGATATGTGTTGGGGATTTCAATAATGTTGATGTGTGATGTTTAAGTGCTAAGATTATGTGATAAGTGACTTCTTGGATTTAGTGTCATAATGAGTGAAGGGGTTTGAGAAGGATATTTTTTTTGCTTACATATACCTTGTACATATTTTGTATGCTGCGTGTATGGGCTGTGAGTGTATCTATCGGTGCTTTATATTGCTACAATGGTGATCCCGTTTTGTGCACCATGGTCTTGAGGGATGCTGGAAAGGAAAGGAACTAGAATAATAACGGTGCATAGATTTAGGCGCCGGCTTTGGTGGCGGCGTGAGCTCCCGGTGTGGGGGTATGCATACCGCAAGTTTCGGCAATACTATCCGGAGGAGTTGGAGATTCCGTCGAGTCGGCGTGAGTGGGAGAACATGCCTCTTTGGATTGGATGCTTTTGCTTGCGTCATGGCTTCTGGCTCCCTCCCTTCCCACATGTGAACGCACTTTTGCAGCATAGTACCGAATTCGTATGGTTGAAGAGGGCAATCTTGGAGCTTGCATTTTTAGGGATGGCCACTGAAATTTTTTGAAGCAGCACCTCGTAGGTGCCGGTATAAGTATGCTAGACTCTATATTTTTTTGAGTCACACTACCATTTTCGAAGACAAGTTCAGTCTGCACTTGATTTTGCTTGAACTTAGAAGTTTATTTTTCCATATTTTTTTTTTTATTTGCTAGACATGTTACATGTAAAGATTGTGTGTGCGTTGTTGCTTTCTTAAAAAACCATGTTCATTGAAAGAAATTTGTACTTTTAGTATAGTTAGTAAAATTTAAGAAAGTGCTTGTTCATACAAAAGTACAAACATCTGTATTGTGGGAACTTGAAGTACTTTTTTTTTGGGGGCAATGAAGATAAGGAGGGAAGTGGCTTGAAATCTACTCTCACTCTTATGTCTGCCAGTCATGATTGGCAGAAATCTTAGAAACTAGTTAGATTTGGTTTGCAATCAATATCTCGTGGAAAAATCCATTTTTTTTCAATTGGATTGAAGATTTTAGATGCCAGCAACCAGTTTTAGAATGGCTTCTGGTTGATTTTAGAAAAGTAAAATTTACCGTTACTTATGTTAAGGCACATCATTATGTCATTTTGATACCTTGAGTACTCTTAATACAAGTTTGTACTTTGGTCGGAGGAATATGACTTGAATGCGCATCCTGGGTGTGATTCACAAATCAATGCGCATCCTGGGTATTACACACAAATCAATATGCATCCTAACGTTTTACTGACAAATCTACGCATCTTGGGTATTAGGGACAAATCAATTCATCTTAGACGCCCGTCCTTGGCGACGCCGCCACTACGTACTTGGCCACGTCATTGTCATCTCTCTGAGGGCAATGTTTGCTGAGCGCGTCCGGGGTGCTGTGTGATTCTGTGCGTTCTAGGTTGTTATCAAAGCTTTCCTTGAGTTTGGAATTTTGTCAATCTTTTGTGCAGTGGTCAACTGACGCTCATGGATTCAAAAGTTGTTTGTCTTTGTCTATGAAATGTGAAAAATGGTGACATCTATAGTACGCCCAGTTTTTCTAGTTCAAAAAGTTACTACATCATATTTCACTGCAAGTATTCCTACTGAGTCGGGTTCTCGTAGTTTGAAGTCGATTAGTAAGAGTTGTGACTCTGGATACGTTTTTTGTTTGGAAACCCGTGTTTCTAAAGAAGCAAATATAGCATTTTATCTAGGCAAGTGCAACAGAAAGGATGGGTTAAGAAGGCGTTCTCTATTGAGTACCTCACAGTTAGCAACATATCCCACCTGTACCTTCGTTGTTGCACCTTCTCTTTCTTCCGTGAGACATCACTGTGGGTCTTCAAGTGATAGCTGCTAATTTGTTTTGTTCAGGACGTGAGAAGGTCAATTTACGAGGGTGAGTTATATGACATTCTCATGAAACAATGATCATGCTGGCCAGCTTCTTTCTGCATGCATAGGTTACATTGGATCTTGTTAGCTTCGCAACTCTTGAATCACGTACTCTGGTTTTTAGTAGATGAGTGATGACTACATGCCTTCTAAGTGTATGCTCTTATGTATAGGAATGGGTAACGTTGCTAAGAGACAAAGGGTGCGAAATGGCATCAATCGGGTCCAGCAGCTAGGGCCACTGCAGCTTGCTTGCACGAAGAGCAGCGCACTTTGGAGACTGAGAACACAAGAGAAAGGAAATCTCGCTTGAGATCACGAGATAGAGAAAGACATAAGGAAGCTCTTGTTTTAGCGTCTACAGCACCCGGTGTTGAGGTGGACGATAGTCTATCAGTGAGAGAATTGAACCAAATCTCACTTCGTGTAGCGCAAAATTTAGTTCAAGAGTTGAGATGATGTCCCGGTCCCCAGAGTAGGAGAGATGTTGTGGAGAGAGTATTGCGCCATAACATCGTATTGCCTTTGCTACCTGAGTACTATGCTCGGCCACAAGAAGCAAGGCTATTCATTTGTTCAATGAGAACTTCAGGAATGAATTGGAGTTAGTAAAGGTGGCTAACTCCAACAAGTTGTTAGCCAAGAAGAGTGCTCTGTTGGATGCAGCAGTTAGCTTGGTTATTGATGGTGTGAGACCATTGTCCCATGTTTTGGAAACGTCAGAACTGAGCATCAATATTGCTTTGAATTGAAGGATTTGGGCCGTCAATATTGAGGAAACGGTGTTATGGCTTCGCTTACATCGCAAGACGAGAGGGGGTCTCTCTGACTATGTCAAAGATTGCATTGAGCTATGGTGGAATGCTGAAACTAAGGTATCCCCAAACAAAAAGGACGTTATCAAACACAGAGTAGGTCAAAATGACTGGGCTGATCCTCATCCGACTCATTATCTATATGATTCTCAGGTATGTTGAAACTTACTATTTAGGCGTTGTTTTTTTCCCCGTGTTCTTGAGTCCTGATACTTTTTTTGAGTCGTCCTTGGGAACTACTACTTTTTGTATAAATAGTGTTTTACATGAATAAGAAGATGGACACACTTAGACAAACGAGTAAGCGTGATGAGCTGTCTAGTACATCTAGTATTCCAAGTACATTATTAACCCGGGCCACAAGGCTTATTGTACATGTTCAGAATTGTTCTTGTAGTAGTTAAAGCTTATTGTACATGTATAGCCCAAAGCACTTTGTTCAACTGTTGTACAATGCGGAAGTTTGAGCTTGTACATTTTTTACTTTGAACCTCAAAGGCTGAATAGAAAACCAAGTACAAGTAGGTACTCATGTACTTCATGTTGCTAGTTACGTACCCTGTGTACATATGGCATTGTCAAGTTTAAATGGTACTAGGATGCTTTTGTACTTCTGAAGAGTTGATAGTAAAGTTTAGAAGAAACTACCAATTTATGTACTTAGTGTATGTATCCAATGTACTATTGTAGTCTCTCCACTTAGAAACCCAAAGTTCTGAATAGAGACCAGAACACATGCATCACTTATAGTACATTGTGGTGATACTTTTTGTACAATTAGTATGTTTTGTAACTTTGTTATGTACATGGTTCACAAAAAGGTCCTCAATGTACCTATTGTGCATCCTTCTGTGTTATGTAGACCTTGTTCTTCTTGTGGTTCAAGGAAGTTCACCCCGAATGTAGTGTACGGCAGAGGGCATTTGAGAGGCTGAAGCCGTGGTGGGTGCGGAAACTGAAGGAGAGAAATACATCTTGCTGTATTTACCACGTTTGAATGGAGTTCATGAAGATTGGAGTGAGGAATCTGCAGGACAAACTGCGAGGGCTAAACGTTCACTGTGTTTGTGTTTGTGTTATTTGCAAAAGCGATGCAGAGGGGATTTGCTGTGCACATGACCACATTTTTGAGCGGATGACCTTGATGTGGGAAGCATGTGTGTGTCCGAAAGGGGAGTTCAATGTGTGGCATAAATTGGAATGCCTTATGGGAGATTGTTCTAGCTGTGGTTTTCATTTGCTCTCATTTTGTCCTCTTGAGAAGTCTGTTTCTAACACATTTACCTTGAAGTGGAAGTGTTTTGAGTACTACAAGGTGGGAGTGGAAACTCAGACTAGAATAGCCATGAAAAGAATTAGAAAGGCTTTTAAAGAGACACCTGCACATGAAAGTTTATCATACATGGAGAAAACCGTCACTACCTTCATCACGCACAACTTCAATGCTCGATGGCAAGATGAGCAATGCCAGCTAATGATGAAAAATGTGCCAAAGGGAGTTGTTGTGTCCCACATTGACTTTGCTGAAAATTACAGCTTTGCCATCGAGAATGAGGTGCAAAGCTTGTATTATTTCAATACAAGTGTGGCCATATTAGTTCACATTACAATGTAGAAAGAAGGAGACCAGACCATGAAGCAGACGCACTTTTATATCTCTGATGATAAATCCCACGATTCTGCTTTTGTTCACCATTGCATGATGTTGCATTAGGATTGGCTGATTGACTCTCGATTAACTCTGGAGGAGCATTGGGTCTACAATGATGGCTGTAGTGGACTTCTTTTAATCCGCTCATGGAAAGGGTGAATGGAATGGTGCACGGGCATTTGGGAAGAGGGCATTGGCTTCTGAGCAAATCACGAATCCCTTGAGGCCCTTACAAAATGCTGCTGAAGTGGTGGATTTCCTCGAGGAGAAGCATACAGAACGTGTACCTAGCTCATACCCACAAGCTACAACTCCCCCTCTTTCTTGTGTTTTCTGGTTGATTGGAGCTACATCTGTAGATTATGTAGATAATAGTATCAAGTGCCACACTTTGCTAGGATCCAAAAGTCTTTATTCTATTTCAGGCTTCTCTATAACAGACCCTATTCTCCTTAGGACTCGTGAGTAGTCATGCTTTTGTATCCCATGTATAGATGGTGAATGGACTGATTGTGAGAACTTAGCACATGTGCAGGAATGGCAGGTTCAAAGGTTGCAGCCCTTCACCGCTGCTGCTGTAGCTCAACAGATTGAAGACATAGACGATGAAGCAAATTGGGTGTACGATGGTATTTCAGAAGAGGTTGGCGATTTGGTAGAAATTGGCGACAACTTCATGATACCTGCAAAGGAAGGTAACGAAGATGGGGTAGAAAACTACATTCTCCAGTGTGTGGCCAAGAAGTTTGTGTTACAAGAGTTGTCCGTGCTGGGGGGGGGGGGGTATTAAAAGCAGAAGACGTTTTGATTCGAGCAAAATATTTCAAGAAGTATGGGCGTGGAGAGGAAACATACATGCTTTTTGACAAGGCAATTGATGCTCATGTAGAGGCTCATTTGGTTCAGGCTTGCAAATTCCCTATGATTCATGCTTCCCATAGAGTGAAGGGAGCCTTTGTATACAAGGTGTTCACTGAAACACAACAAATATGTGAAGATGCCTTACGGGAGTGGTGGGCATTCAATGGTGATTAACTATGTTCCATTGATCAGTTCATGAGGTCCTTCCTAAGGTTGTTTCTACTATTTTGTGGAAACTCGATGGATTGGTTAAGAATATTTGTAGATATTGTGAGTACCATGAGTAATTTTAGTAACATTGAAACCACTTCTAGGTACTACAAGTACTATGTGTATTAATAAATAGTTGTGAGTTTTTAAACTCACTTCCATTTGTAATGGTTTCCTATTTAAACCTGACTCATAGGTGAGCAATAAGATGTTCATTTGGTAGTTGCTCTTTGATTCAATGTTTTATCTATGGTTCATTTAGAACTTGTTAACCTACATTGAGTCCTTTTTTGGGTATTGAAGGTGTGGTATATGGGTGAGGACTGGGCACTTACTGTATTGCTCCAGTGATAAGTTTCTGAGTTGCCAGAACTTCAAATTTTAATAAGTTCCTGAGTTGTCAGAACTTAAATTATACATATAGTACATGTACATAAAGTACATTTTCTACATCTACCGCTACAATATTACTACTTCTAAAAGCCTCACACCATGAGTTCTAAGTCATCTGGTCCTACGTGGCTTAGATGGATTTCAGGTTGATTTACGCTGAAATAGGGTTAGTAAGACCTGCTCTTGCACAGGATACTATTACACCTACAATGAAAAACAGATTGTGATGGTCCATTGTGTTTGAAACATGTGCCGTAATTCCACGTCAACTCTTCTCCAACTTCAATAATGCCGTTTGAAAAGAAGGCCACATGATAGCAGCGGCGGTCCACACTCTCAATTGAGACATGTACGTCCACCAGATTTGGATCCCCACATCTGCAATGTCCAGGGACAAGGGTTAGTCCTAGCAAAGAAGTAAAAGCTGAAAAAATTACAGAAAATGGATTCTACTTTGTACCTGTTGTTCAAAAATCTGGCCATGTTTCCGAAGTAAGTGGAAACTAAGCCCAAAGCACTACTGTCATCCACCTTCTGCTCAGTAGCCGAGTCCGCATCAAGTGCCATACTATAGGTGAGAGCCCCAAATGCCCGCTTATTTCTAACAATAGGCTCAGTATTGGTTAAAATCTCTCATGTCAACTCAAAAACAGATGCACCTTTGGGTATGCGCTCAGCTGCTGGAATCCCCCATCTCGTAAGGGCTGTATGAAAGACCTCTAATCGGAACTTCATGCCCTGCTGAACAACACAATTGCCACAGTCATTGACAGTAGTCCCCATGGTGCAGGCTCTCAAGTGTCGTAGGTACCTTTGCTTTCTAATAATTTAGACTATAATGCATGTACTGAAAATAAGCCAAATCAATATTAGAGGCAGCAACTCGAACATGAGTCTTCTCTAGCCCCTTTGACAAATCTTCAGCGTCATACCAAGTTTGGGCCTGGTTATTATCACATCCCAACAACCAACCTTCCGACGTCATATTCCAAACAAAAAAGTGGATCAATGTCCTAAACCAACCCTTCAGACACAAAATGTGTTAGATCAATCCTCAAGTGAAGGCTTGGTATGAGGGAGGGGTCTTCACAATCCGTTGTATTAAAAGAAAAAATACACACGCACAGTAAGAGTTTACCATTGCAGCTTAGTGGACCAAAACCCAAAATAAATGCAATACAAAAAACACTCTGCTGTAGACCTATTTTGTAGTGGCAACCCTCGCCTGTTTCTGCAAGGAAGTGCCTTCTACCTTGTGACCTTTTCCCTTCTTCACTGTAATCTTGGTAACCATTTCTGCTCAACCTCCTTGGGAGTATGTGATTTGGTCCTCCGACTGGTCTCTGAAACCAAAACCGGACTATCAGTATTCCCAAGAAGCTCTGATAAGTCCTTCAAAGTCCTCTTCTCTAGGGAGTAGAGATTCTCAAGGGCGAACATATTTTCTAGTTCTAAATCATCTAACTCTTTCTGCTCCTTTTCCCTCCTTGCCTTGACCTCCGAAGGTGACGTCGACGGTGGTTTAAGGAGCATAGCCGTAGTTGGGGCCTCCACTGCTACTACTGTGGTGTGGACCTCCTTCGATATAGGCAATAATTCAACCAAACTCTCTAGCGTAGAAGCCTCTGGAGTCGTAGCCTCCACCGTAGTAGTCTCCACCTCTTGTGTGAGAGGGTCCAGAATCCTCTCAGAAACCTCCACTTCTTTAGCCATAGCTTGCACCATCTGCACCCTATCCTCCATCCCTTTTCCACTAGAGTCCATGTCGTCCTCATTGCTTTTGACATCCCTCCCTTTCCCTCGCTGCCCTACCAAGCATTGTGACCCCAATTTGGACACCATCGAGCTTCTACCTCCATCTTTTAAAAGCTTGATGGCCTTCTCAATTGCTAATTCCTCTTTTTCCCCAAAAGGAGCTCTCGGAAGTCCTAACTTTGGCCTAGGACGCTCTTGAATATGAAATCGAGCGCTGCCATGGCTAGTCTCTTTTGAAGTCATGCCACACTCTTTAAACTCTGCCCCCTCAAATTCTAAAATCTCTAGTTGAGAGTCTTCCCGGCCTTGTAGCTTAGGGTTTTGTAGACTCAAATTCGACTTCATGACGTCCTTTTCCCCTTGTGTAGCATCCTAGGAATCAATATCGTTCTCTTTTATGACATCTGAAAGATACAATAACACAAATAGAAGAGTACTTACTGTACCCCCAATACAAGAATCCTCACTAGAGAAAAGTACAAAAATAGACATGAAACAAGAAATGGTTGCACAAAGTATAGAAATGTACAAAGACTAGAAATGTACAAAGTATAGAAATGTACATTCAAAGAATAGAAATGTACAAGGAATAGAAATGTATAAAGAATAGAAATTTACTAAGCCAAAAGGATGTACTGAAAATACAAATGTACTCCCCATAAACTATTCCAAGTACTCTCAAAATACCAATGTACTAAAAAAACAAGAATGTACCTAGAAACCACTATAGAAAGAATACCAATGTACTCAAAATATTAATGAACTAAGAATACAAAGTGTACAACTGGTAAAAAAAGTTCTATATTATTTCTATTCATGAAAGTAGCGGTTTAATAGTACTAGCC
Organism: Ceratodon purpureus; assembly: GCA_014871385.1. Lineage (NCBI taxonomy): Eukaryota > Viridiplantae > Streptophyta > Bryopsida > Pseudoditrichales > Ditrichaceae > Ceratodon > Ceratodon purpureus. The sequence goes on from CM026426.1 coordinate 78,859,907, forward strand.
CGAGGGAGCGTGAAGTACCCATTGTACTCACAAACCAATCGTTCAAGACATTTTTCTTTAAGCACCTTGGAAACAAAGGAGAAAAAGCATAGAAAATATCTGTTGTAGGTCCTCCCAGTACATTGTTGTTGGCGGACCCTGTTGTCAGCAATTCAGCACTATGTCCATGAAAGTCCTCAAAGTATCTATAGAAAACAGAAGTGTGTAACCAGAACTAGCAAGTAATACTCGTCACATGAGGTGCAAATGGTGCATCATGTGTAGACTTTTAGGACATTAGTGAATACAAAACGCCTCTAATTATCTAATAAAATCCATGTACAAGTGGTAATGTACGTAGAACTTAGGCAGAGAACACAATCACATGAACTAGGTAAGAAACAGAAACACTAAAGGCAGGAATTATAAGTGTACAATCATTGACACGATTTGAATCAAAACATATGGCCTGAGTTGAAAGGTGAACTTTCCAGTTGCTGGTAACTTGGACCTAGCTTGGTCTATTTTGTTCTTCATAATTCTCTTCCACTCTTCAGCCAACCCAAGGGTTTGTTCCCTTTGTGATAACTCTCTTTCTGATAACAGAAACTGCAAGCTGTAATTCTAATAAACTTGCTGTCATCTTAGAAATCAGGTGATGGTGAAGGAGGATCTTGGGGGAGTACACCATTGGCCATGGTATGAAATTCAAAGTACTCCTTCCCGCCGTCAGCTGAAATTTCTCCGCTGCAAGAGCATCGAATTGCAGCTGGCTAATTTCCAAGCTTCTTGTCAATGACGCCATGGCAGCTTCAGCTTTGCCAAGCTCCACTCTTGCGGCTTTCACCTTCGCAGCCTCCTCCTCCATTTGCTCTTGAATTCCTTCCATCTTGATCATTTCCTTGAATGCATCTTTGGCTGATTCCTGAAGTCTCTTGATGATTGCCTCCTTCTGCACCTCATTGCTTGTGTGACACAATCCATTCCCCAATCAGATTGCTTGCAATGCAATGAAGCCTCTTCAAGCCTCTGTCTTGCCTCCTTCTTCAATTCCGGAAGGTATTGCTGCTCCAAATGAATTGCTTCCATCAACTATTGCACTTCTAGCAAGCGCTTGTCAAGAACAGACTTTTTAAGAACCGAACCTGTGAACGCCCCTCTAGCATTCACTTGCAGGCAAACCCCTGAAGCCATCTCGGATTGCAAGCCCAAACCATTGGAGTCACCCATCAAGACATCCGTGGTGAGACGTTGCGACTTCATGGCATTTTCCCTCTCCTGAGAGGCATCCACCAAGCTCTCTTTTTGCCGCTGCTTTCCTCCTCCCCCTCCATCTTCACTTGTGCACCATGGTCCACCCTGAATCCACGCCATTCCTTGCCTTGCATGTCAACTTTTTTCTTCCCCTCCGCAGTGATGGATGCAGCCACTGCTTTCTTCAGTTCTTCCGGCTTTTGACAATCTAACGTGTATTGACTGCGATAACGCTTATAAGTCTCCTCCCCAAACGCACACCAATTCACCCAACCGCAACCTTCTTCATACTCAAGCGCCACCCCTTCGGCAAAACGAATTGTGACAAGATTAGATGTTTCATCCTCTCCATGCTGGTAGGGGATCGGGTGCAAATATTACACCCTATCTACAACCTCCTGCACATCGCAATCACCCCAAGCATACCCAGCACGCCTGTTACAGTGAGTTCAGGGCATGGAGAGTGTGAACAAGGAAGAGGGAAGAATGAGCGAGGAAAGAGAGATCCTGGTTACTGGTGATACTCGGAGGGGGTTCAAGAGCATGAGTATCAAGGAGGTCGGGTGTCACAGGGGTGGGACACCTCGTAGTTAGGGTTAGCTCGAGAGTCTTTGCGAAGGGAGTGCATATTCAGACCGAGGGGCAAGACAGAGGAGGGTCAGAAGGACGTCTTAGACTTTCAAGGAAGGAAAGGGATCTTGGAAAACCACGGTGCTCAAGTCAGTCATAGAACAGCAGTAAGGAAATACGCAAGGCAGGAAGACAATAGAGGAGCAAGCAAATAAGCAGCAAGAGAGCAGACATGGGAATCAGGGTTTATTCAGAATAGATAAGTCTTTGTTCACTTCGGAGTATCAACGATTACAAAACATAAGAGGTCCAAGTCTGAACTAGGAAATGTCTTTGCTGTCCTAAGACTAAGCTCCTAGCAAAATTCCAAGAGAGCAACCTAGTTCTAATGCTTTGTATTTATACTATGCAGTCGTCCTAGAGAGTTGTAGTTAACTCCCAATTCTTGCCGTTGCTGCCGTCCACGACTGCAGTGGTGTGAGGTGCATGTTCGCGGTATCATTTTACCCTCCCTTGTAGCTCACAATCTGTCCGCGGATTGCCTGGAACTCTTATTCTTGGTCCGTCGGAGTGCAAGTCGCCTGTAGGGCGTGTTGCCTTGCGCGGGAGCTGAATTCGTCGCCGTGGGGGTGCTTGTTTGCCATAGAGTGATGCAATTGCTGCTGCTACGCCACAATGGATCAAATTATGCATTTACCGGGACGTAGTCGCATGCTGATATATTTCATAGACTGTCTTCCTTAGGATTTTGTTGCAGGCAGGGCATTAGATGTTATCTGCTTCAGGATCAGCGTACTGCAAGGCCAAGTCAGGATAGGCTTTGAAATAGTTCTTTACTTGTGTAATCGCTGTCTCTCTATCTTCCTCTACGTCATTGTCGTCAGTGGCCTCTAGTTCTAAACTAAATCTTCTTCTATCTTCTTTAGGGCATCCTTATGAAATTTTAGAGTGTGAGGGCAAGAATTTACTAGGGGCATTGGCTGACTTGGAGGCTCCATGGTCTATGCAGGAGGATGGAGGTGATGGCAGCAGGGTATCCTCGATGTCCGTCAGCTGGTCAGGGATGTCTACATGTTCAGCTGGATCCGAGAAGCTAGGAGGAAACGCTGTCAATGATGAAGGGTCGGGGCCTAGGATGATTGTCAACGGTGTCTCTTCACCCAAACGTTGAGGCGATTGGTAAGGTTCCTTTCCCTTGTATGTCTCCGATGAGTCCCCATCCTGGAATTCCTGATCCATGGCTTTCCAGTCGGGCTTGGAATGCTCCAAATCAAGGGCAGCCAAGGCTTCGTCAATGCAGCGGTTTAAGAATTCTAGGGTCAATTCCTCAGTCGTTGGTGGTTGCAGGCGGAGCATTCGGAACACATTGGTGGCTATGGCATTGGTCGCGGTATGGATCCAGCCGATTTCGTTGGCTTCAAATGTCTCCTTCAGCTGCTCGAGATGTACCTGCTCCTGCTGCAGTTGTCCTACCTCTCCGTGTGTTGGCTGTGTCCCTTCTGCAGCTTGATCAGCGGTGAGCTTCTTATATCGGGCCAAGTAGTCGTCATTAAGCTGCTCCAGCTTCTGCATCTTCTCCTGCATCCATGACTTTTCCTTGGCTAGCAAGTCCACTCGCTCCTGTACATTGGTGAGTTCGAGTTCGAGGCTAGCCACCTGGTTACGCAGATTGATAAGTGTACTCTGAGCTTCCTCTAGCTGCTGTCGAAAGTTGTGGCGTGCGGCCTCCAAAGTCTGGTTGGCTTGGGCTTGCATGGATTGCACAACTTGAGCCGTTCTACGTTTAGCTTGCTCTTCCTGTCCAGCTAAGCTCTTCTTCTTCTGCTCCTTCTGGTGTGCAAAGTGTAGGAATTTTGTCAAGAGTGACCGTGATGGCTGAGGCTTGATTGTACATTTCTGCCGTCCTTGGTCCCCACGCAGCATCCTTGGCGATGGGCTCCCCGGCTGATAGCTCCAATCCCTGTTGGCGTTTGGCGCTGGACTCTAGCAAGGGAGGCTCGGCAGGCGGGGCGATGGCCAATTCCACCTGAATATCCAGAAAGGAGCCCATGGCAGGTGATTGGTTGTGGCGTCTATGGTAGGCCAAGAAGTGGTTGATGTAGGCTGTGAGGAAGGGGCCAATTGGGCTGGAATACTCTGGTCGGCGCCGGTGTCCTCGTAGCTGCACACAAAAATTCTCGTCTACCCAAAAACCCAAGTTAATACGCTCCCCCTAATCCGCCATGAAGAACAACAAGAGCTGGTGGGGGGTGATGCCATTGTAGTCATTCTTGAAGAAGACTTGACTCAGAATCCCTCGCATCCGGGAGAACCAATGCAAACACATCGTAACGCCCATCCGGTCGAAGGGGAAGGTGCTGTATCAAAGAATGGAAGTCGGGCCGAGGGTGCACACATGGGGTACTCCACTCCGTGACGCCCGTGCCGTCCCACCCGAAGAACGCATGGAGGTACCTGCTCGAATACTGCACCAACACATTGCCGACCATGCCTGCCGGGAATGCCTTGTCCTCGCTCCGCTGCCGCATCGACTAGATAAATTCATTGCACAATGCGAGGTCAGTCTTCCCTTCCATAAGTGTCCAATATTTCACGAGCCTTGTCTTGGTTGTCCATATCTCATCACCCCTCTTCTTCCACTCATGTATCATGAGAGGGACATAGAATGGTGGCACCGGCTTCCGAGGCGCAGCGGCGGCCATGGTGGGCGCAGTGGAGAAGTACTGCAGAATCCAAGCAAGCGGCGTGAGAAGATGAAGGAGCGGAGGGGAAAAAGGAAGGTAGCGCAGCAGAGCCAAATGCAAGGGCTGTGCTTGCAACTGAATTGTTGCAAAATGAGGGGGTCCAAGGGAACAGCATGGAGCATTGTAGGAAGTGGAGAAGGCGGATGGCTCTTGGAGTGTAGGGGAATGGAGACACCTTGGATGAGGTGGAAAGTAACCTCAGGAAAGGTCGATTTAGAAGGTTGACTGATTTGGTCGGCAATGTCGTGATTCTGGATGGGACCCTTGTCTATACTCAGTTCCTGCCTATCTTCTGTGCTTAGGTGGTTGTTAATTTCTGCCAAGCTTAGTGTCGGTGATAGTTGAGGAGTGGCTGCATGATAATGATTTAATTTGGCAGCATTGACCATGGTTGCATGGGCGTCATAGTTGGTATTGTTGATCAAGAGGACAGTATTGTTTGGGAGTACTAGTTGGACTCTATATGGGCCATGCCAAACTCGTTCAAATTTTGTTTTCCTGAGCTTTAGATCTCGTGAACACCATAGTACTAGGTCCCCCTTTTGAAAGATTCGTGGCGGCTGTGAGGCTTGGAAGTAGTGGGCACTAAGGCGCTGTTTATGCGTAATGTTTTGTAGGGCAGACTCCCTGAGTTCTTCAAGGTGATGGATATCTTGTAATCTAGCAGCAAGGATCCTATGAAGAGTATAGTCCCGGGGTTGGAGGCTGCGGAAGGTAGGTGCAATATACTCCGTTAGCAGCAGTGGTTGAGTACCATAGACGAGCTCAAATGGGCTGGCCTGTGTGGCGGTTTTGGTAGCCACTTGATACGCCCATAGAGCACCTGGGAGACAATCGTCCCATTTGACCTTGTTGGCATGGATGAAATGTTTTAACATATAGATCAGAGTCTTGTTGGTAGATTTTGCCTGTCCATTACCTTGGGGGTAATATATAGTGCTAGTCCAATGCTTGATTATGTGGTCGTCCATGAGTTCCTCGATGACTGCATTGACGAAGTGGGAACCTTGATCTAGCATAATTTCCAAAAAGCAACCAAATCGGGTGATAATTTGTTCATAGATGAAGGTTGCCGTGGCTAGAGCTGTATTACTACGTAGAGGCTTGGCCTCGACCCACTTAGTGGTGTAATTAGTGGCAACCAAGATATACTTAAATCCGCGTTTGATAATAGGGCGAATGGGGCCAACGAAGTCCAAGCCCCATCTGAGGAAGGGTCCGAGGGGAGGTATGGATCGCAAGGGGACTTTGCCCTGATACTCAAAATTTGTGGTAGCGATCTGGCACGTGTGGCATTTTTTAATGTACTCATGGACGTCCTTGTGTAGTGTAGGCCACCAATATTTGGCTGTCAAGATTTTCTTAATAATAGTCTCTGGGCCCTGATGTCCACCTGCGGGGCCGTCATGGCGATGGGATATAATGTCTTGCTATTGTCCCTTGCCTACGCAGATCCTAGTTTTCCCATCAAGCCCGCGGCAATAGAATTGGCCTTGGACGACTGTATAGGGGAGGGTACTTCAAATGAAACTACTCTTCCTCGTACCTCTGAAATCTGCGGGAATAGTCCCTATTGTCAAGTAGTGAATATATGGGTAGTGCCAATCTGGTACTGTTTCGGAGGTTATTGTTGTTGATTGTATGTATGAGTCGTTAAAGGAGTCATCAATGCCGTCCTCGGTGGCCATGGTATCTCGAGATAGATAATCGGCGACTATGTGCCGTTTGCCGAGAACATAGACGACCTCGAAGTCATACTCGAGCAGAATCATGATCCAGCGGGCAACTTGTCCACTTATTAAAGGCTGATTTACTAGGTAAGACAGGTTGTGGTGGTCGACGATGAACCTGAACTTATTTCCCACTAAATAATGGCGGAATTTTTTGACAACATAGATCATGGCTAGGGCCTCTCTTTCTATAGTAGAGTAGTTCCGTTCCGCGGTGTTGAGTAAGCGGCTGGCATAAGCAACCAGTTGGTCGTGTTTGCTAGTGATGTTCTGAGCCAGCATGACGCCCACTGCGAGGTTGGATGCATCTGTGTGTACGTGGAATGGTTTGGTCCAATCAGGGGCAATTAATATAGGAGCATTTGACTAGGCTATTTTGATTTTTTCTAATGCTTCTTGGGCAGCAGTTGTCCAGTCCCGAGGATAGCTATAACTAGCATGGTTCAAGGCGGTAATGGGTGTTGTTATGTGCGACTATTTTTCTATATAGACGCAGTTGAATTGGGCCAAGCCGAGGAGTCGTTAAACACCTTTTTGGTTAACAGGGGGTGTCATGTTAACAATGTCATGGATTTTTTCAGGGACTGGTAACTTTCCATGTTTGCAAACAATATACCCCAGAATAATACCTGCAAAGAACAGAAACATGCATTTGTTGGCATTGAGACTCACCCCGTTGGCTCTGCATACGTCAAAGATCTGGCGTACATGGGAAATATATTCCTTCATGGATCCATAGACTGTACCATCATCTAGGTAAATGCGAAAAATTCTTTTTAAGAAAGGCCGGAAGATAAGCTCCATGACCCTCTGGAATGTCATGGGTGCATTTTTAGCTCTAATAGGCAGTCTTTTGAATTGATGGGGTCCCCATTCCGTAGAAAATATCGTCTTCTTTTTGTCTTGGTCGGCGTTGGCTACCTGATAGTACCAAGAGAAGCAGTCCAAAAATGAATACATTTCATGGACGGCAACTTTATCAATGATTTCTTCCATGTAAGGTAGGGGGTAGTGATCATTTTTTGTGGCGGCATTAAGTTTGCGAAAATCAACACATATATCCTGAGTGTGCCATTTTTCTTTGGTATGATGACCATCGGTGACAACCAGGGTGCCGAATCTAGAGGTGAGATGAACTTAGCCTGTAATAATTTGTCTAATTCTGCTTTGACTTGTGTTGCATAATTAGGATTCATTCTATATCGACGTTGTTGCACACGGTGGACATTGGGAACTAAGTCTATGGTATGTTCTGCCAACCAACTTGGTATGCCCTTGAGGTCTTCGTGACCCCAAGCAAAGATGTCATGGTATTCGTGAAACAATGCTATGGCTGCCTGCTTTAGTTCCACTGGTGCTTCAGCATTAATTTTAACAAACTTGGGGCTGTCTGTGGTGCCTAGGTTAATGAGTTCCACTTTGTCCTTGGTGCCATGGGACCAACTATTGACAGTGTGGTTTTTTAAGGCTTGTGACGTCGAAGGGGCGTTTACCTTGACTGTTTCTTGGACTTCCTCAGTGAAATGTGCGGGAATATCAAATTTCTCTTGTTCTGGTATTAGACTGGCTAAATGTATTTTGGCCAGGGGCACCAAATTAGGATCCGCCTGCAAGACTAACGCTAATTGTTCAGTGGACAACCCTTTTAACCAATTAGTGCCGGCATGGTGTCTGATCTGATCAGCTTTAGCTCGGGTCACGCAGCTATCGACAGGAATAACTATGGTTTGTCCCTGCCTATGTATCCTAATTTGGTTCCTGGCCCAGTCATGGATGGCGTTCATATCCCTTAACGTCCCTGGATGATGGGAAAGTTGCTACGTTCTGGCATCTCTATAATAACGAAAGTGGCCGGTGTTGCAACGCCATGTGTGGTAATTGCCACCAAAGACAAGATCCCCTAGGGCGTGACTGGGGCGTCATTGGCCATACAAAGGATAAACTGTGCGGCTTTAGGGCGAGGGGGGAAAGTTCGTATGTGAGCGGAGAGCGGAGAGCACAGAATGGCGAGCACAGAATTGACAATTAGCAAAATTTTCAAAAGCAAAGTAAACCCTATAACCGTGGAAAGTTACTAAAATAAGGCATGATTTTGTTACTTATTCTAGTAAAATAGTATATTACCGTGGAATTTAGGGTTTTCTCTGGAAAGAATTTCTTAAGTTTGTTTACTGAGTTACAAATTAGGGCTGATGTCATGATGACGTCATGCATACAATCCTTTAGATTCGGTCCCTTATTGGATATAGATACAACTATTCTTGCATGATGTTTTTAAATCACAGCGGTTTAGATTGAATAGATTATGTAGAAAATTATAAGGACAAAAAAACTCGAAACAAGCAAGAAGAAATGGTCTTAAAACTTCGTGGAATATTTCAAAGTTCGTATACAATAATGGAGTTGCTGAAACCAAGATGTTTACCAGGTCAGACTGCATGTCTTGGTCGAAGAATTCTCCGTCTTTAGATAAGACCACTCGTAGCTTAAGTGTCAAGCAACGATCTATATAAACCTTCGCAGACGTCCTTGAAGTTCCTTGTATTAGCTCAATGGTTTCTGTAGAACTTAAGCTTATACTTGCTAGGGAGTTGTTTGAAGGTATGGGCGATTCATTTGAGGTCGTTGCCTGTGAAACGATTTTACAGGATTTGCTGAAGCGGATGGCGGATGGGCCTAACCCCTGGGATCATATAGGTAGTAGTGCAACGCAGGGTTGGACTCCTCCGACGGTAATCACGTTTGAAGACGTAGACAACACTCGTGCTGTGTCGAAGAGGTGGAACCGTGAGATTGATAGCAGTCTTGAATACGCATGCCTTCGGCTAGCGAGGTGGGATTACTTTTCGTACGAGGGTCGCCATTGGAGTCCAAAAGACGAATACGAAGTTAATCGGTTCAACATCAACTGGAGTGTTTTTAGCAGTTCTTGGAAACTTGCAACTCCAATTTACAACGAGAGGTTAGAGACAACGTCTCTTGGAGAACTTAGTTGTGTTGAATTAGATCAGTTGCGGACATTGCTATGGGCCAACGGGAGTGAGGTCTTGGATGTGCCGGAAGGAGAGAAATTTTCTCCGAGAGATGGTATCTGGATCTCTCCAAAGAATAGGTAACATGGCTATGGAAATGTGGGATTTTGGATGATCAAGAAATAAATTACAGCGCAATATAAATTATGAGCATTTCTTTTGTAACATTTCAATCTTCGTGTTATATTTTGAGCATTAAAGTTGAGACATTTCATCCTTTACATATTCCGAGACGAATTGGAAATGAGAATCATAACTAATTTAGGGTGTTTGGAGTAGAGTAGACAAAGGATCACGCAATCAACTCCAATTAAATCAAATCAAATCAGATGAAAACAATGAAAGACCGAAGCCTCCTTCAAACTCAGAACATGCTACAGCCGCTACTTCCACTCTCAGAACTAGATGACTCTGAATCTCCTTCTACTGCCTCGTCATTGACGAATATAAGGGCCCTGGGATCAAAAGTAGTTGGCCGACTAGGAACATATGTAAGTGCTCCGGATTGAAACGCCTGTGCTAAGCCCTCTGCATAGTTCGGAAGTATAAAAGGCTGAATCGGGCTGGAATGAAGACGCCACGATGGAGTGGACACTGCTGTTGGCCCACGTGGCGGTGTTGCCAAAACCACTCTGCAATAGAAAACCGATTGTGGTTAGATCAAGTACGTAGAGCTGCGAAGAAAAGCAATGCTTGGATAATTTGAACAAAGAATAGAAGACTTACACCACTTATCAGGTCTTGCTCTCTTTGGAGGCGCTTTGTCTGCTGCTGCCGGCCTAGGATGTTTAGGAGGGCCCATGGCGGATGGTCTAGCCATGTACGGTTTGAGAATGGCGTTGAAAATGGCTTCGTCATCCTCAAAAGCTAGAATGTGACGACCAATAGCCTGGCTAGCCTTGATGGAGGCCCCTAAAACTCGGAGAGTAACAAAGAAATGAGAAACTGTGGAAAAAATGAGAGGAATAATTAAGCGGAGATATGTATGAATAGTTACCAGTCCCTGCATTCTAGTCGAGGACTATGTCGTCGGGCTTGGAAAGCTCTCCAATTATGCTCTGCATCATCTCATGGGTTTTCTCCCTTGGTCCTCTCCACGGAACGTCCCCATTCATTTGTTGCGACTCCGCATCGGTCCAGTTGAAAATGGCATCACTCTCGAAAATGTTGAGGACCCCATGAATCAACTGGGATTTCTTCGTCTGGAAGGAGAAATTACTGCCACTACGAACGTAGACGCGAATCCAGAACCGCATAGTCTGCACTCAAGCAAAACTAGTGAGTATAAATAAGGAGAATGGTTATCAGTAAGTAAAGAGAAGGAAATGTTCTGATGAAATTACCAAGTTCTCGGGGTTCGTAGGAGAAGTCAGGCCGAGTACATTGACGCCCCACCAGTCCTTGAAAAGCACGAAGTCACCACCATTAGCTTCTTCCTCAATATTCTGAGCCAGCTTCTGATCACTGGTTGTAGATTAGGCAGAGGGCACCATCTGTCTGCAAGTATTGTTCTGTAAAATGGAAAATGTCGTACACATAATCCTTATAGCGAGAGTTCCAAGGGGGAATACTCGTGGGGGGGTCAGAAACGGAAGGGACGGGAAGATTCTCAAGGATGTCGGCAATGATCAAGTCGACTCCCAGATGGTTCTCTTGTTTGCATCGGTCGGGAACTCTGTTTTGGCGGCCTGCTCCAAACTTGAGGAAACAAGAAAGCAGAGTTAGAAACTATAAAACGAGTAGAGGTGGATGTATCCAAAAAATGTCTAAATATCGGAACATACCTTGCGAATGAAGTCTTGAGTCTTGATCCAATCTGGGTGGCCACCTGTTGTCTCCAATCTTTTATTTTGCCGCAACATCGAATCCACAGAGGAGTTGAAGATGGAAACATATGTGGAAATCGAAGCTCCAGCGGAAGAAGTTGTTTGAGGATAGAGTTTGGCCTTCCTCTGCTCAATGAGACTTCGTGTGATCGCAGAAGCACTAATGGATGAAGGCGCATTCGCTATGGTCGAAGTTGGTATTGGGACGTCTGCGGTTGGAGAAGCGTTGGCTGTCTCCATTCCTGGTGCGGAAGACTCCGTACGAGTATCCTGTGAGGCCTGCGACTTCGATCCCAGAGATCGCAGTGGCCGCCCTCTCCTTTTCTTTGGTGGAGATGCAGATGATTGATCCTGGAGGCCTTCGGCCTCATCTGAACCGTCTCCAGACTAAGAGGTACCAACAACCAGCGGCTAGGTGTAACGAGCTGTACCTCTTCAACTGCAGAGGAGTATAGATACACTGATCAGAGCCTCTCTGAATCCACGAGGCGAAGTATCGAGGGAACTTCTCAGGGTCAATTGCACCTTTTGGAAGCAGCTCTCTCTTGAAGTACCTAATGAAATTCAACTGCCATAGATCAGAATCATATTATTGACAGTGAATAAAAGCGAAAAGGAAAAAAGATACGAAGTCGTAGTGCATAAATGTCATACCGGTATGTCACACGCTTGACAACATCTGCTGCTCCCGGAAAAGTGGAAAAATCAGACTTCTTATCGAAAGCCTTCTCTGCGCGGGTACTAAGAAATGAGGGGAAAGCCTTTTTTTCAAAGGAGAATACGCCAACTCTCCACATATGCATCGGGCCGCAACAGTCCCGAGAAGGACTTCCACTTGATGACAAGGTTCTCGGTCTTACAGATGTCATCAAACTCCCGGGTAACTGCATCCTCCACCTGCAACAAAAAGGTGATGTCGTTGAGGTAAACATGGAAATGGGACAAAGAAGAAGTGGTTTTAGTAATTGTTACGAAGTTCGAAGAGCTGTACCGAAGCCCAGAATGTTGCCTTGTTCAACCAGGGGTCCAACTCGACCTCCTTGAATTCTTGGGGCAGAAATCTGTAAGATTGTCGTGCACTTGGTGAAGAGTTCTACCACCTCAGCCAATGGGCTTTATATTTGGCATCAACAACTGCAGGAACAATCTTCTGAAGCTTCTCCACTGTCATCTCGGGCTTGGAAAAATCACTGTAATGCCGATTGATCTGGGAAGTGAACATAACAAGAACGGGAAGATTAGATTCTAAACTATGTATTGGAAACTAAAGTACAAATGTCAAGAAACTCACCTCCGCAAGGAAGTCATCACCGTTTTTGGGATTGGCAATGGCCAGGTACTTGGTGAAGTCCTTCTTCTTAATGAAGTCGACCATGCTGGTCGAAGCGGCAGAGATGGCATCCCAAACACCTGCCGCAGTTTGCTCTGTAATGGGTGTTTTCTCCTTGTAGGTCCTGGCAGCTTTGTCAGAAGCAGCCACGATTTCTCTCTGGAAAATAAAATTATCAACTTCTGAGTGTACAGAGCAGGGCAAATTATAACATTTAGAAGCGTGAAGGGGGGGGGGGGGGGGGGGGGAAGAAGTGCTTACACGATAAAGAAATGCGATGAAGATTTTGGTTGGCAAAGTAAACCATCTAGGAATTGATGGTTTGTGATTCAAAGATATTTGATACTCCTCCGCTGTGAGCAGATCCTTGACTTCCTCCAATTTCATCACACCAAAAGAGCAAATACGAAACAATTTTGCAGGAAGGTTACTCTTCACATGATCATTTTCTGTAGACCTGCTCGAAAATATGGTATTAGTAAAAGTCGTGAAGTGCAAGTTCAAGCACCTTTCAAGTAGTGGGGACAAGAAGTACGGAAAAAATGCTTAGCAGTTGATGTTGTGCATGGCATGAAGAAGGTTTCCCACATGACCGCGTGGGTCAAGAACAATGCAATGCACGGAGATGTGCCAAGCTGGATCTTCACTGTGATGATTGTTGATATGCCTGTACCATGCGGCAAGGCGATGGTTACCTTCCCAGACATAGAACATCTTCCCAGAGAACTCCTTCCAATCCGGGTCGGCCAAGAGCTCATCTTCAAAAGCATCATTGACTTTTTGCCAACAAGGGCTCCAGTCAGCCTTGATCTCCGCAGTGACTTCGGTTGTCTCCTCTTCGTGGTTGTACATGGAAATGTACATGACCCGGTCTCCATCTCTATATCCATTGACAAACTCTTGCTCCAAATGTTGAACTCCCATTTCTCCTATAGGACGCACTCTTGCCATTGCCTGCGTCCTGCAAAGGGGAACTAGGATACGGGACTTCGTCTTTGGGAAGATTCGGAGATCGTTGATGACGCCAATAGAGTCCAGTTTGTGATGTTGTCGATGTCCCAATTCACTGTCCATTGCATTCGTCAAATCAGTACGACAAGATGGCGCTGGCAACTGATCATGTGTTTAAGTTACCTGTCAAAGGTCATACGTATTTAGACTTGATTTGAAGACAAGGATCGTAAGCAAATCAAATACAATAAAGTACAATAAAAGAATTACTTCTTAAACTGGTACATCTCTTTTGAGAACACAATAAGCAGCAGCAGAAATAAGTTGTGCTGAGGCCACTATGTTCGAGGTGCACGACTATAATACTCCCTAGCTTGTCTACAGTTCCAGTGACGGCGCCTCTTCCAAAATCGCCTGGTCTGTTGGACAGGGCATGGCAATATTGCCGGGAGGGCGAAGACAACATGGGCCGGCCTCCTCACTCTAATAGGCGAGGATGGAGAAGGTGGAGACATAGGCGGGGTCCCAAGTCTTGGAGAAGTAGGCATGTAGCCCGGGAATGTAGGCTCGTAGACAAGAGACGTAGGCATGTACTGAGGGGAATGGACCTCGAGAGGTCCACTACCTAAACCTACAGGGTTTCCTAAATCACACCTACATAAATAGGGCTGATCAAATGAATCCGAGAGGTCAGAACCATTGATCACTGAGATCGGGGAACTGATGGACAAGGGTGCATCTGAGAATACCTAGAAAAGAAAAACAAAGACATTGTCAGATTCCCAACTAAGCTTTCAGAAGAAAATTAGAAATGATTATGATAGTTCAATAAATTATGCTATGTTCAATTCAGAAAACAAATAAAAAAGTTTACCTCAGTTTCTGCTGGAGTTGGGCCATCAAAGTCACTTGTGGTGAACTGCTCTGTGAGCTCCTATAACACAAAGGGTATACATCTTATGAGATTTCAATACAAAGCATCAAACAAATAAAGCAAAGAGTGCAGATTAAACAAATCATTTTCCCAATATTAAGCTTAATTTTTATTTCTAAAATCATCACACTCCCCCCCCCCCCACATCCTCCCCCTCGTCGTGGGGGGGATTCGGCTCCGAATGCGCCCATGCGAGGGGCTCCTCTCCAAGGGCCGCATGCCTCCCATCAACCTCCACTACTGCAAACAAGTCGACTTGGACCGCGGCCATGGCTGTACCAAGGAGGTGCTGGTTCTGAATATTCTCCCCCCCACATCCTCCCCCTCCTCGTGGGGGGATATCGGCTCCGAATGCGCCCATGCGAGGGGCTCCTCCCCCGGGGCCGCATGCCTCCCATCAACCTCCACTGCTGCAAACAAGTCGACTTGGGCTGCAGCCATGGCTGTACCAAGGAGGCGCTGGTTATGAATACACTCCCCCCCCCCCCCCACATCCTCCCCCTCCTCCCCTACAATCTCCCGCGCGGCCTTTACTTCTACAACTCTCGCGGATTCAACCCCCTCTCACTGATCACCCACAAACACAACCCCAACAAATCTAAATACCCAGAATCCGAAAGAACTCAAAACCCGAACTGAAATCCTCACCTCCTCGGTAGCAGGGCCGCGGTCCAAGCCACCTTGCTCACTCGCCATCTCCTCCTCCTCACGCTCCTCTCCTCGCCCCTCCATCTCCTTCACGATCTCCCCCTCTTCCGTTGCCTTGGGAGTTTGTTGCACTAGGGCTTGCGAAGAGCCCTTCCGACTCCCACCTTAACCCTTACCCCTCCCTCGACCCCCCACCTCGGCCCTTTGACCTCTCCCTCGGGCCGACCCCTCATCCACATCCTTTTCTCCTGGGCCTACCGCAATGTCGAGCAAATCAACATCCTCCCCACTAGTCTCAGTAGGACTTCCAGGGTGCCGTCGCCCCGCTCGTGTAACAGCAAGTGCTTCCCCACCTTCGCCCGCCTCCACAAATTCCGCGTCTCGCTCTCCAAGCAATTTTTCTCAACGTCTTAGGATCTGACTCCTCGCCCGCATCCACTTCTGGCGTCTTTTCCTCTACAACCTCTTGATCAATCCTAAACCAATCGACAATCTGCGCAAATATTTAAGACTATGCCGAGTATTACTACTTCGGATCCCTTTTTTGTATACAAACATTCGGCGTGATGCGGCATCATAATTCTAAATAGTAAAATCAAATACCCGCAGCAAAGACAATAGATATAACTAAATAAAATTGACCCAACTTGAAGACATAATTCACATTTAGGATACTTAAATATATTGATTATAAAACTTACCACATCCGAGCGAGAATGGTAGCCCGACTGTGAATCTGTCCCTCTTGTTGAACACTCCTTGAAACCGATAGAAGGTTGTGGTGTCTCCAAAGTCGGACTGGAATTAAACCCTAATGCTTCCGTCATCTCTATAAGTTTTTCCCCACTACTTATTACCTCTTGCTCCTGATGCTCAACTAAGTTGTCCTCTAAAACCTCTAATTTTTCCTCTACTATAGACTCTAGAATGAGTTTACAAATGCTACAAAATTTAATTGCCTAAGGCAGCCCAGCTCCGCGAACCTTCCGAGGTGCACTCAAAAGGTTGCCTTTCGACTTCGCCTTTCTACGTGATTCTCTCCTCTTCCTCGCTCTCCTATTCATAAAATCTGTACCACCTGGTTTTCTTCTAGGTTTAGGAGTGACATAAGTGGAGGGAGCTGACCCTCCACTCTCCTTCATGTGTCTAACTAACGAGAGAACTCTCTTCACAATATAGCTCTCCTTCTAACTTCCCTTCCTCCTATATATCGCAAACCTTCAACTCCTCTGACTCAGCCCTAAATACTTACCTTATTCTAGACCTACTTAAATTAATGAAAACTACAAATAATTGTATTTTGAATGAAAGCTGATGAGATTAATCTATATTGGAAGAGAATAAACCAAGCCCACAAAACATTAAAAGATTTGAATTTAGCACTGGAATACTTGTATTAAATATGGATGCAACTGACGGCTCACTCTAATCTCACCAAACTTCACATCGAATAGAATCGGTTCCACGATTCAAATATTAAATGCGTAGTTCTAAAAACTCCTACCCTATTAATTTGGGCCTGCAAAAAGCAACATTCTAATTAGTTAGCGCCGTCTCTCTTTAATCATACATTCGTTACGTAACAAAATGAATCATTACCTAGTCGTCCACATGGAAATTCCAACAAGAATAAAATGGTCAATAGCGATGCATCATTCCTCTCACTTTGCTCTCGCGATACTGCTTCGCTAGTACACTCACTCTTCTCCCTTCTTCCACTAGTATCACTAAGTTGCCAGCGAACATGAGGATGGTCTGTCTGTACGCCGAAGGCATGGGCATCCCTCTTAGGTTTCGCGTAGATGACGATGGTCTAGCTACGGTTTCCTCTCTTCGCGTGAGTCTCAGATTCCATTTCCATGATAATTCCATCAGTATAGATGAGGAGATCTTTGATGACGTTACTGCAAAGGTTATCCACACCCTCGGGCAACCTTCAGTGAGAGATGAGAACAATATGTTGCAGTGGAGACTCTTCCCTGGATCCTGTAGAGTCTATGGTCTTATTGATTCTCTGATGGCTGCATCCACTGAGATCCTCACCCCCCGTCGCTCCACTACATGCACAATTCAGACTCCCTTACCTCGTGATGTCAAGGTCAAAGTCGAGCCTGGTACTGAAACTTCAGACGTAGAGAAACCTCCTCCCCCGACAGTCATTTCTCTCTCCTCTGATGACGAAGTCAGTTCCGTCAAGTTGGTGCCTAAGGTCTACGCAGATGCTCCTCCTTCCAATGTGTCTCCTCCATTGTCCCAAGTCACAATTAGCATTGTCCCCCTCCTTCAACAGCTTGCAAAGGCGCGTGGGTCAAAAAACATTCTAAAGAAGATAGACTATTCCACTATTAGACACAAGAGAGTGGAGTACTTGCCTGCGAAGTTTGATGGTCCGGTTCTTTTTGAATTGCCCCCAGCTGCTACAGGATCCTCTAAGCTCGCCGCCAAGTCAATGCAGGGAATGGACAAACGATACGATGGACACTTGTGGATCAAGACCATCACAACAAACATCAAAAACGACTTCGGACTGTCTTTTCAAAGTTCCGCATGCATCGGATGGCTGCGCTGCAGCAACAATGAGTATGACTTCCTGAAGCGTGTTCCCAAGATCTTCGAGGTTAACAAGACTGAGTTCGAAGGCTGTACCCTACAAGCTTTTCTCATGGATCAGCCTCCTCCAACTGATTCCACGCTAGTGTGCAAGGTATATAAAGAACCTCCATCATGTGTAGCTACATGCGAGGCTAAGATTTATTACGTAGTGGGCAAAGCGAATCAGACTAGAGTATGTATTCACATAAGAACACATGATCATTCAGTGAAAGTTGGAGACTACAGAGACTCTAAAGCAGAGATTAGTAGCTTAATAGAAGAGCAGGTAGAGATGAACAACAAAGCAACGAAGAGCGTCGTTGTCTTGGAGGCAAGCAAACTCCTCATCGGGAGCTATCTGCTACAGCCTAAGGATGCACCGCCGAGGGAACTGACGATGGAGGAGCTGGTTCTTGTTTTAGATCGATCCAAAGACATGGCGTCACCAAACATCCGCAACAAAGTCGCGACCTTCAAAAAAATCAGAAGGTACGGAATCATGGAAGGTATCTCCAAGCTCCGTGGAAACAGTCTCTGGGCATATGTCCAAGAGAATAAGTTCCCCGGTCAGGGATCTATGCGTGACAAAGTCTTTGTCTTCAAGATGTCGGAGGTCGGGCCGGGAAGTGGTGTGGACTTGGTCAGCCGAATGCAAGCTGGTGGCGACTTGGAGAACGCATGGATCATGTTCGACCATGTAAAACGCGTGAAAGAGTGGTCGACGATGGCGTGCCATGTGTACGACGCCACCTACTGCCGCATGATGACAATTGCCAGTTGCGACATGCAGTCCGAGGACACGGACGCCCAGCTCGTCTTCTGGAAAAACCTGAACCTGGTCATGGAGATCAATGGCGTTGCAGCGCCGAACTTCAAGGGGTTCATGGCGGATAACGCACAGGCGAATTGGAATGCAGTGCGAATCCTTTACGGCAATGGCAACAAAGAGGACCCAATGGAGGACCGGGAGAGGTCGTGCTTGTTCCACTGGACACAGAACATGGTGGCGTATACGCAGAAGCACTTCCCCGAAGAACTCTGGGAACAGCACAAGAATATGTGTACTCAGTACAAGAATGCGACCAGCATGGCAGAGGCGGAAACTCTGTACTACGCGTTGCGAGTACGGTGGGCATCCACCGGGGTCGTTGGCGAGAGCGGACTTATCAAACTCAATCAATGGCTGTCATTCTAGCACCACCGCTTCCGCTAGAGGGGGGGATTTCATGACCACGGTATAATTTCTGTACTCTGTTTCGATGTTTTTGATACTGCTTTCCTAGCCCTAACCTGCAAAACTCTAATCGGTGAATCTAACGGCACCTACTGTCTGAACTGCAGAAGTTCACGGAAGAAGAAGTCACAGATATGCCGACCTGTAACCTCGCCGAAACAATTCACAACAAGTGGCTCCAAGCTTAGGAAACAACGGGAACGACCTCTACGTTGCTACCGTGGACGATTTCGTTCGGGCTTTTCTACAAGTTGTTAACTACTACCAGTTCCTCAAAGGTGACGTCGGCGGAACATGACCATTGAAGAAGGAACTGAGGCTCCGAATGGCGGAACGCAACGCGAAGAAATGGAGAAATCCTACATCGCTCGATGACCCCATGCTCGATATGCCAGGAGCGGATGAGTTCTGCACCCGTCACCCTATCATGCCTGGAGCGGAAGTGTTTGATTCACAAAAGCGAAAAGCCGACGTCCCCATCGGAGCTGACGAGGAGTCTCATCGCCCGGACAAGACAAACTTCTCACGGCCAAGAGGCCCAAGACGTGCCGTCAGGGCTCGCCCTATGCAGATGCCCGTCATTGTGGAAGACGACTCCGAACACGACACCGAGGTAGAAGGTACCCAATCTCCTGCCCAGGAAGTTGATTCCCCTCTACCTTCACCTGTGAACAAGGGCGGCATTCGCCATGTCAACGCGGTTGAAGAAACCAAGGTCGACGTGAAGGAGTAGCACATTTCGAGACTTCACAAACTTTCGGCGAAGTGCTGCTGGGCCTAAAGAGCTGAAACGAAAAAGAAGTGCACTGAGAGAATTGTCTGGGGGCCCAATTGCACTGCTGCACCGACCTACACTGGGCTTTGGACTAACTATCGCAGGAACACAGTCGAGAAGACAGAGTTCTTCTTCTGCTCCGACGATATTGAGCGCTGCGTGAAAGGCTCTAAGCGCAAGTGGGTAGCACACTACTCAAAGGACTAGGAATTCCCCTCCATTCCAGAGGTCTGGCCAGTGAAACTTGGTATTAACCTAAAACTCACTGAGATTCTTGCCCTCGAAGCAGCAGGTTTTAACTCCCGCCGAAGAAGCCGGTGTCCCCAAGACGCCTCTTCTCCACTGCCCCGCCCCCTGCAAATCTGAGCTCGGTGCCAGTCCCTGCAGACGCTGACCGCTACCCAGGCAAGAGAGACGGCAAGATGGTGAAGCGCATTGCCACTCGTCCCAATCCGGCCCAGCGACTGTCCATGGGCTCCTCCGAGTCTCTCAAAGCGCGCCTCCGTTCCGTCACCATAATACCTGAGCCGGGCGACGGTTGCATCATTGGGCTGGATTCGGGCGTCGCTCCACACATCACACGGTACTAGATTACCATCAGTTCTTACCCTATTTGTACTTGCCTAGCATTCACGAAGACGATGACTACGTTCCGAGGCAGGACTCAGTTCACGTATTGTAAGCACCTATACTACATACTCTTGAAGGTTTGCAACCGTGATCCCGAAGCCGAGCTTTTCGTCCATGCGCCTACCTTCAGCTTCAACGAGGTCAAGCTACTTCTAGAGAGTGGAATCTTGCGTCACCCCTCGGCGAAGAAGTAGGTAGCAGTCCTTCTTTAGAACTGCCATTTCCGCATTGGCCATTGATCATGTAGTGAATGATTTTAGTAATATCCCATGTACTGAGTTAGCAATACAGAAGTTGTCTTAACTTTCTCATTATAAAGGCTTTGTCGTTCACATTGATTGCATTCTATTTCAAGCATTCTATCTTGAACAAGTGCACTATATACCTCGTATCCCCTGACATATACATTTTATTAGAGCAAACATATACTTGTTATTAGATGTCCTAATCTTCAAACCTAACACGTTTAGGGTTGCCCACTACACTATCAGCAGGACTGCCTGCCACTGACTGTACTACAGGACAAACTACATTCGCATTCACTTTCGTTCCCACACTTGGCAAGTGTCCTTGGTATAAATGTTTCAGCAATGGCCCACCTCCCGCCTCCGACTCACTGATTCCCTGGAATAGGTTCCCCTTGGGATCTTTCCAACCTTCGAGTATGCATGTGGTTGCAAAGGCACATCTGCGTCCTCCTCCAGCACTCTGATATCATCCGAATTTTCTGAACGTGGAGGGTCAGCTCTTACATCCGGTTGTACGTCAACATCCGTTGTCAAAGGACGCCCTTGGCTGTTCGCCATTACCTCTTCTTCGTCCATCACCTCAACATACGGTTGAAATGGACAATCATCGTCAGCAAGTGAAACAACAATATCTCTGACGTCCTCCATAACTGATGTCTCGCACTATGGAAAAGAGCTACAGAGAACACGAACTCAAAAGAGGAAGACACATTCCATACTCTTATCTTAAATATCCCTGAAGAAAATGCTTGGCGCCCTTGAAAATCGACTTTTCATTCGTTTAAAAGTTGTCATCCTCTTAAACTGAATGGAAAAGGATGAGGATTGAGCAGAAGTCATTTACGATTAAAAATTTAAAAAAAAAAAAAAAAAAAAAAAAAAAAATGAAATTATAAAAGAAAAAAAAAAAAAAAAAAAAAAAAAAACATTTATTAAATATGAAATTGAAAAAATAAAAGTAAATAAAAGCAAAAATAAATTTTAAGGTTGAAAATAATATGAAGGAGATTTAAGAAAATGAAAGAGAAAATAAAATGAAAGAGAAAATTCAATGAAAGGACTCTTTTGACCCCTTTAACAAGATAGATAAAATGAAGGAAGTTAATAAAAAATACAAGACAATTATATAAAATAAAAAAATAAAAAAAGTTGAAAGGCATGTAGACCATGGCGGACGATTTCTAGCAATGTTAAGAAAATGTTACGATATTAAATGTTACTTGATCCCTCTTAAGAGGTTGAATACCAATACATTTTAAGCAGTAATTTGCATATAAATAAGAAGAGATAAGGGGAATTAATGTATGTCTGAACTAGTTAGAAGGAGCTAGAGCATAGTAATTGGTGCACGTAAAACAATTAACCACTAAGAAAAGAGAGAACTAACTACAAATTTAATGAAAATACTGTAATTAGTCCATGGTTATAGGGTCAATTAAATTTCTAAAATTAGTAAATTTCTAAAAATATACAGAGAATATTCGAATCTTCTAATTTTATAATTTATTTTTAGTAAAAAAAGTGCTATTTTTAGGTTCTGTCCCCCATTCTATGCTCTCCGCTCTCCAAATCTCCGCTCACCGCTCTCCGCTCTCCGCTCACGTACAAGCTACGTCCCAAAACGGTCCACAGAAAAAAAATACATTGAACATACAAGGAGCAACATGCGGCAAGTAAAATGACAGAGACAAGACCAAACCCTTGTCTCATCATGTACCGTACCCGGAAGAAAAGATACGTGATTCTTTGTTATGTGCTAGAAAAATGTACTGAACATAGAATTTGATGAGCTCATGCAAGGTTGAAAATTCATGGAATTCAATGCAAGAAATTGCATTTGAAAGCCTGTAGACTCTATTTCAATAATAATATTTGTTTATATAGAAAAATAGACAAAATCAACACAAAATTTACTTTCTCCTATATAGTACTCAAAATCTAGTACTACCACCTTTTGCACTAATTACTTCCTTCATACGTGTAGGCATGGTATCAATAAGGTTTTCTAAGAGGTCAAAAGGTATCTCTTCCCATACTCTTTGAAGTTGTTCCACCAATTCTTGTGCATTGCTTGGCCGGGATTTACTTTGAACTTCATCTTTAATAATTTTCCATAGGTTCTCAATTGGATTTAGATTTGGAGAGTTGGCAGGCCACTTCAACTTCGTTATACCGATTTTTTGTCTCCACTTGTTTGGCAAATTGCTGCGATGGACTGGAGCGCCATCCTCCATAAGTAACATGTCTTTGTGAGGTTTATGGATAAAATAAAATGGAGTTAAAGCGCCATCGTAAATAAGTTCCACAAAATCACCTGCACTTCGCTTATCTGAAGGTATGATTACCAAAGGAGCCTTCTCAAAGCCACTAAAAGCACCCCAAACTATCATTGACGTACGCGCGGACTTGAAAGTTGGTACTAGACATTTATCTGAATATCTTTCATAAGCCTTTCGCCACACTCTAATTTGTCTAGAACTCCTTCCTATTTCGAAAGATGATTCATCAGTCCAAATAACCTTCTTCCAATCCTTCTTTGTCGAGTTTTTATGCTCTTTAGCAAATGCTAACATGTCTGCCATGTGTTTTTTACTGAGAAAAGGTTTTTTTACTGCAACACAGCTTCTATAACCAAGGGTATGCAAAGCATTCCTTAAAGTACGAGTTACTAACCTTTGCAACACGTGCCATCTCATTTGTAATTTCTGTGAGTGGTTTACGACGATCTTCATTAAGAAGACGTTCTAACTCTCTCATATCCCGCTCTGTAAACTTTCGAGGCCTACCCGTTGGCTTTGGTGACTTCACACTTCCTCGTTTTTTGAAACTATTTATAACACCATAAACGGTAGAAGAAGGTATACCTAATTCTCTTGCTATCTCCACACCTTTGCTTCCAGCTTTGTGCATTCCAACCACTTGTCCTTTCTTAGCATCTATCAACGCTCTAGTCTTCATCTTTCTCAAAAGATTATACCACTCAACCTACCCCACAATACCAAACAAACTTATTTCAATAAGAATAATATACCACACACAAAACAAAGTCACGCTAACACCCACAATCATCTCAAAAGTTAACCCCACACTTACAATGCAATCACAATTCAATATCACATACATATATATTTTTTAAACTGCGGCCCAAAACATTATTATACCATAATGAGGCCTAATAATAGTTAATGCATGAAAAAGGCGTGGACACACTCTAGATAGGGTAATGGAGAACTATTACTTTACATAGATTTTTTCTATACTTAGACACAAATCATTTACTTTTCACAACCTTACTCCTAGTTCTAAAAATAGGTGAAAACCCCAAGGCAATTGCTTACAAAGTGAAAGTGTAGTGCTCACTTGAAGATCACTGTCCATACTTTAGTCAACTTGGAGATAAGTAAAATTCACGTATCTATTCTTCCGGGTACTGTACATCAGACATACATAAGAACAATACAGATTAATCTTATCCGTTCAAATTCACACGTGTTAAACATTGGAACTGATACGAGACTACTCAATAGGGTTTAAGTACAGAAAACCAACTTACAGCGCATGTGCAGCTTCCTCGACAGGTTGAAAAGCGATACGATTTGTTTCCATGAAAGTTCTTCTCAAGCGCTTGTACTCATTTTCTTCCACCTCCTCCTCCTCCTCCTTACTTAGTATATTGTCACCTTCAATTTAATTGCGTCCCGTCTCTTCCCTGTCACGAGGCATTCTGTAGACTGATTTTCCACTACGTCTACCTAGCTTGCGACAATTATAAAGTAGACAACTCACAACATACAGGGAACAATCAGAATATAACTATGATTCCACTTCTAGAAGCTGCGATGATGTCTACCTCATACCAAACGAGACAAGAGGGTTTGTATAGGAAGGCTGAATATGAATGACTTGCTCCTCCGATCCAGCGAACATGTGACGATAAGAATGCAAAGTAGTAGTGAACTGCCAGTTCCTTCTTTAAAACCTCTTTGCACTAGAGCTGCACTGTTATCGTTCACATGTGTTATCTTGTCTTCTCATCGTCTGAAGTTCTTTGTTGCCACGAAGAGATACTGTGTTTGCGTTTGCCATACATCAGATGTCTGTTCATTTCAATCAACTTCCGAACACGGTAAGGCAATCAATGAGCAATTCAATTTCGAATTCAGATCCTTCTTTATGTAAGATTGAGTATTTCTTGTTATTCGTCAAGTCATCTGATTTTGTCTCATTAAATTCTATCTCGTGATTTCTGAATATCATGACAGATCCTTATGATCAGGGTTACGACCTATTGTAGGTCAACAGACATAAACGATGTTTACGCCACATGGATGGGGTTTAAGGTTCTACTTTCAGGGCTTGCAGACTTTGGTTACAGCGGCATGAAGTCGTCAAGATTCGTGTCGGTATGTGAGCATAACAATGTAAGGTAATTCCCACTTTCCAAAAATTCTTCTTTAGTGCGCAAATCATGTCTCTGATTGATGCAACGTCGTGGCCAATTATTGTGACAAATTGGCAATGGAAGAGAAACGTTATCCATCCAAGAATTACATTATATTCAGAATCTCTGCTAGAACTCTTCAACATCATAATGAACAGCATACGCAACTTAGGTTTTCATATTGCTAATTAACATTCCTGCGATAATGCTACATTGGCTGCATTATTCATGACATTTGCTTCGCTACGGATTTCATACAATGATATTACCCAGTTGTTATACGGCATATAAGTATATTCAATTTATATTTCCAAATACAATTTTAACAAGTTTCGTCTTTTGTACAACAGATCTGTAAAATCTAAATCCATTTCAATTTGGAGGACGATGTTAATGCTACTGTCTTGTGTAAGTTTCCACAACTCCGCGTTCCAATGAATGTTATATAGTCGTTTTCCATTGTGTTTAACTATGATACAAACACTGGACATGACAATTAAAGATCAACAACAATACTGAGACGATTTCTTAGCCGATATCTTAACAGACACTATACTTTTGATGTTCCAAATTTTGTGTCTCACCAGACGGATCCATTTTGTTCCACATGTATATCAATAATCCATGAGTATATATTTGCATTGATTGCAAATGATTTCTAAGTACATATTGGTCGCAACCGAAAAAAAAGGAAATTAAGGAAGTCGCAACCAAAAATTGGGAGTCGCAACCAAAAATTGGGAGTCGCAACCAAAAAAAAGGAAAGTTAAGGACTGATGCAGGATTGAACGGCCTGAGCAGACCAATTTCTTCCAACCCTTCTTGCAGTGGAGAGGCCGCAGAATGATTTCTAAGTACATATTGGTCGCAACCATTTTGTCCCACATGTATATCAATAATCCATTTCTAAGTACGCGAACAATGCAAATATATATCCAAAGTGATTACGATACATGGTGTTCGCAGTCTGTCCTTTCCTTAGTTCATTGCAAAGAAGAAATAGTTACTGTATTCACTAAGCATATTCATTCGTAACCTAACCAGCAAACATCGTATCCTCTAATTCAGATGAGTTATTCAGCAATGTTTTGCGATCACATGTGTAAACTATTCACTTTTTTAAATATTTGTTTAGACAACTCCTGCAGGACAGAGGTTCAACATGGATACAAAGTACGCATTAGATGATTCTGGAGGATCAAAGCCCGGGACGACAAGTTGTTGATGAGGGAGAAACGACGTGCTGCCATGTACAGTTTTAGCATAATACAATGTCCATGCACTATCCATAACGGGATCGAGAGACCTTTCAAAGTAGAGGAAGTGGAGAGACATTTGCTACGGAATGGAAGATCCTTGGAGTGCCGGACATGGAGAGGACCAGAAGATCCAAATTCCTCTGACGATGAATGGGAGGCTAGTTCTTCAAGCAAAACCAGGTCTTCTTCAGAACACGGTCAACCGAGGGACAACGGAGTTCAGGTGAGAACACTGATGCTGCACATGTTACATCATGTTGATACGTTTATTGAAACTGAAGAGAATCTAAACAATATAACTTTGACGGCAATGGATACAGTGGATGGGATCACTGGTATTAACTCTGAAAATCGTACCGAAGAACCTACCAACGAGGATTCCCGAGTGCCTACATCAGACCACACTCAGAATTCCATAGATAACGCATCACATGAGGAAGCTGCGGATGACAGAGGCTTGGATGAAGAATCTGTGGGAGGTTTTCCACACTTGAATGAGGAGCAAGTTGGTGCTAACGGAGAAACATGATATGGAGGTAACATGGGAGAGAGAAACGATGGAGATCAACCCATGGCACAGGGCATGAACCAAGAAAATCGTGGTGATCACGATCCACAATATAAGCGTTTGGATGAGGAAAGGATGAAAGACGCCAAAGCTCTCGAAGATGCAATGCAGCAACTATTCAAGGATTCTTTGCACTCAAAGCTGGCAGCAACGATTATGGTTGTAAATTTAGTTGCCACTCACTCAGGTATAACCGAGAACTCGGCTGACGATATTCTATCCACCTTCAAGTGTTTGCTTCCTGCAGACAACTGCCTTCCAAATTCAATGTATCAAGCAAAAACTTTAACGAAGCGACTCGGATTGGAATTCAAGAACATCAATGGATGTCCAAGTGGATGTGTACTATCTGATCAAGATCATACAATGCATTTGGACAGATGTCCTCGGTGTGGATCTCCCCGTTATGGTGACATGTTGCACAAGACGAGGCCCCTAAAGGTGTTGCGTTAGTTTCCAATTACACCACAACTGATGCGATTCTTTAGAATACCTGTGCTGTCAACCTTGATGCGCTGGCACGATGAAAACAAGAGCACAGATGAGAAGGTACGCTACCCGGAGGATTCAAGAGCTTAAAACAGGTTAGACACTATGGATTCTTCTGTTTGTGATACTATGGGGTTTGGGCAGGACCCTCGGGAAGTACGTGTATAGGCTGCATAAGATGGAATTTGTCCATTCAAACTGCACAAGTCCACCTGGGCAGCTTGGCTTGTTCTGGTCACTCTTCTAAATCTCTTGCCTTGGCTTCTCACAAAAAAGTTTTTTACAATGTTGACTTTGTTAATTTTGTGAAGACATCAGTTGCCATACCAGTATTTTGACGTGTGGATAAGACCTTCAGTTGATGAGTTGAAAATCCTTTGGAGAGGTTTACCCGCATATGATGTCTTAGCTCCGGAAGGCAATAGTTGCTTCAATCTCCGTGTGGCTCTGTTATATACAATATACAATTTTCCAAGGTATGGAATGGCTAGCGGCGCGTTCCATCAAGGGTATGTTGCCTGTCCACCTTGTGGAAATCAGCTGAGAGCGAGATATGCTTAGGAGAGTAAGAAACTCACATACAGAGATGCTAGGAGATGGCTACCCTCTGATCATTACATTAGGTCCTCTAGATACGCCAGTCTGTTTGATGGTCAACTAGAATCAAGGCCACCTCTAGTTGCCAAGACACCGCAGGAACAAAAGGCAGCTCTCAGGGAGTATCAACTTGGTTAAAAGGAAGTCGCAACCAAATAAAAGGGAAGTTAAGGACTGATGCAGGATTAAACGGCCTGAGTAGATCAATTTCTTCCAACCCTTCTTGCAGTGGAGAGGCCGCAGGAGATAAAACGCATGAGGAAGCTGAACATGAACAGACTGATTGCAGCGTACAGGCTGGGACATCTCGACGCTCATCCGGAGCAGGCCATCTTGATGTACATCCGATGTTGGGAACCCAACAGAAAAAGCGAAAGGCTAATATTGGACAAGCATCATCTAGGAGAGTGAATACAAAAGATCCTTCTCAAGTGCACGGGATGAAAAGATGGAGTATTTTTTATGAGTTACCATATTGGGAGGTGATTTCCTCTTTCCCTGCACATAGACGATGTTTAGTACTAGTATGCCGCACTTCTTTGTTAGTTTTTAAATTTTGTTCATTCCATGTTTTCTTCGTCATTGAGGTGACTTAATTTCTTAGTAATAGGGTCTCTATTCGACTCCATAGTATAGTGTAATGGTAGAATCACTTTTAGGTGCATTCCTAAAATTCTATTTTGTTTATTTTTTTGATTGTTTATTTTTTCTTAAGCTTCTCTTCTTTTATTTTTCATTTAGTTGGTTTGCTCTGTTAGTAATTAATTATGGGGTCAAATTGTTAGGACAGAGTTACAGTAGAAACACATTTGCACGTATTTTAGAATTTTGGTGAGTTTATGCTTTCATCCTTTTTTAAGATGATTTTATATGTTAGCAACTGAGTCTATGGTCGTCTCTTTAGGGCAATGTAACAATAGAATCACTTCTGCGTGCGTTTCAGAAATTTCTTGTTTGTTTATTTAATTTTCCCTTGTCAACCTTTCTGGTATTCTTATTCATTTATGTGATTTGCTTAGTTAGCTATAGTAACCCTAGTAACAGAGTGTGGTCGACTCTTGAGGTTATTGTAACACTAGACTCTATTTTGCGTTTCTGTAATTTTATTTTATTTTCATAAACTTTGCAAGTTTTTTTTTTTTTTTTTTTTTTTTTTTTTTTTTTTTTTTTTTTTTTTTTTTTTTTTTCTTTTTCTTCAACATGATGGATGCCACATGTTAGTGCATTCTATATTATTAATTTTATTTTTTTTAGAAATCTTGTTTACTTGCTGTGTTTGATGCAGCACTTGGAGATACAAAATTTACTTGATATGATGCATTGTTAAAAGAATTTTGCTGAAAACATTTTGAAAACTATCTGTGGTGCAAAGGAGAAGGACAGTGTATCAATACGGAGAGACATGCAACATGAAGTTATACGAAGACATCTCTGGATGACAAAGGATCCAAACAACCCTTCCCAAATGTTGAAACCAACAGCCAACTATGTCTCAAACCAGAGGAGTTTGATATTTTCTGTAAGAGGTTAGAGGAACTTAAGCTTCTCTTGGGGTACTGTTGGGAGAATTTGGGATCATATATACGTAACAAAAAATTTGGTGCTCTCAAATCACATGATTATCATGTTCTAATCAAGACACTGATTCCGTTGGCTTTAAAAGGATTGATGGAACCTACCACAAGACTGGCTATTAAGAGGGCTTCAAGGATCTTCAGGAGACTATATTGCAAGGTGTAGGATTGAGCACAGGCAGCAAATCTGCGAGAAGACGTCGCGATTACAATGTCTTTAATGGAGATCACATTTCCAATAACATTTTTCACTATGATGTCACACTTAACCATGCATTTAGTTGAAGAGCTTATAATTTTGAGCCCAACGCAGGTACGGTGGATGTACCATGTAGAGCAAACTATCATGACACTAAAAAATCATATCAAGAACCATGCAAGACTCGAAGCCTCTATTGCTCATGGATATCTCCTTGATGAAACCATGGAATTTGTGACATCTTATATCCACGGCTTTGATGTAGTGAGACGCAGAGTTTGGGACGTTGACCCCGAGGATTATTCAGAATTTGAAGTCCTAGAAGGGGCCTCTACGGATGTTATTCTAACTCGTGCACAACGGAATGCAACACACAAATATGTTTTGCAAAACAGCACACCTCACGGCGTCGTACTACAGGTATTTCACTATGAAGATCTTTTGTTTTCTTTCGCAAAATTATGCACTGATATGTGAGTAGGCCATGAACTGTTTTTTCAAGACCTGAATTTCAACGAGCGTTTTACCTACAAACATTCCTGTTGTGTATAAGTCCAGATTCCACAATTGCTTAAGAGATTCTGCTTTGTAATGACTAATTGGTTCGCATGGACAGTATTTTCTGCATAGATAGTGTAGCAGTAGAATCACTTCTGTCTGCGTTTCAGAAGTTTCTTGTTTGTTTATTTAATTTTTCCTTGTTAACCTTTCTTGTTTTATTATTCATTTACGTGATTTGCTGAGTTCGTAACAGAGTGTGGTCAAATCGTTAGGATAGTGTAACAGTAGAATCACTTTTGCATGTATATCATATATATTGTTTTTCCAAAATTATTATTTGTTGTTTTTCTTTTGTTTATCTTTGTTGAAGTGATTTGCTCTGATTTTAACATGAGCATCACTCTTGTGTGTATTTCAAAAATAGCCCCATTTGTTTTTCCCTTTTTAAATCATTATTTTTCAGGTTTCACACCGCGTTTCGAGGAGACAGTGGACCCTGCGGAAAACATGTATTATTCTTTAATACCATCCAAATTATCCACATCATCAAACATGCCATATTCCCCTTCAATAGGAGTAGTCTTGCAATGGTTCAGGAATAGGGTAATGTGGCACCTTGTCTGATCGGGGCTTGAGGTCGCTCGGGGGCACAGAGTCTAGAAACTTGGATGGTCGCTTCGTTACGCGTCGTTTTTTCGGCTCCTGCTGAATCATGCTATCTTTCCCGGTAGATTCAGGGACGGTTATCATCGTGCCATTGCCGGAACTCGGAGGTACTGCCTTCTTTGTTCCGGCTGCACGTTTCTTCCCTTTATCGGGAAGGGGCTGCACAATTTCCTTCGCTGTGGACCAAACCATATTTCAGAAACCTCCATTAGTCAAGACATACAACATTAACGGAGGGATCCTCATAATAACCAGGATACATGGGAGACGTTTAGTCAACGCGGTAGATGTTTCATGTTTGTACCTGCTGGTGTGGGATTCGATGTTGTCTAGGCGAATAGTTCATCATTGTACGCTCCGAAGGCGGCCTGCGCCGCTATTGGAGCAGCGGTACCCATCATTCCTTCGGTCGGCGAGTTCACTGCAAGACATTTGTATTCGTCGGTCTTTTCTAATGGAACGTTGGTATGATTGTGTTGTCCTCCTTTGAGTGAGTTCCCCTTGCCATTGACTCCAACGGAATCGGAACTTGGGTTCCGAGTCATATCTGGGACATATGGAGAACCCTTACTCATTCGCACATTTCCATTGTAGTATTGGATGTCAAAATGAGAAACTAACATACGTAGACGGACACGGATCTCATAGGATTAGGGCAAGGTCAGTTACTTAGATGAATCGATCTGATGGAATCCATACCTCTCTTTTTTATACCGTATTCGAAGTCGCGACCATCGTCAGATAACCCGGATGTAGAGAACGTTTTCTGGGTGTGCAGGTGCTCACTTGAGTTATCGGTTGTGGCCGGTGATGGTACTTGCTCGGAATTCCCTCTCGAATTTGCCGACTTGTCAGGCAAATCCCCTCTGGCTGCACTTGGCACACCCTTCCCCATACCATTCAATTGAAGCTCCAGCAGTAGGTCTAGCTTTCTCTTCACGTCAGTCATGTCATTGGTTTGTTTCATCATCTGCTTCTCCATGCCATGACGCCATTCTGAGTGCTCATACATGGAGGACGGGGGAGAGCACAATAAAGTGGACCACAAAGTGCAAAATGTGACCACCAACAAGTGAATATGAAGTGTGCTGTTTTTTAAGGCTTAGAGCTGATTTTGAGCATTTTGGTGTAGTTTTTGAGCATTTTAGTCACTTTCTAGGGTGTCATAAGGTATCTTATATACATCTTCATAAAAAGAACATCTTCAATTGAAACTTAATCTGACCACTAGTTCTAATTCATGAAAATGAACTTTTCCAAAGTCTTAATTTCTTCATTTGGAGCCATCTATTGTCTTTAGAGGATGTTTTTTTCAATTTGAAAAACAATGTTCGATGAAAAAAAACGCACAAAAAGTACCGTGGAAGTGACCCTCTTAAAAAGTATCCTTGCGGTACTTTTGGAACCCTAAACCAATCAATGAGTATATTAATTGACTATTTTAGAATACTTCTTAAACATATAGAGTGCACCGCGAAATTAAAAGTGATTTCGGACAAAACCCTAAACCGTTATGTTCACTTTTCCAAATGACGACCATTCACTTTGTCTGACTTTGACGTCTCCGTTTTCCATTGTAAACTCAATATCTTTTCTCGCAACTTTGGGAAGTTGAAGAAGATCAAGTCTACTTTCCGTATCCCAAACTTAATCTTGCATCAACATAACGTAAATCCCACTTTCTCTAGTCTTTACAGAAGGGGCTGAAATTGGAAAAAAGATAAGCACTTTTGTGGTTCACTTTATTGTGCTTCCCCCCGGACTTGAGAGAGTTTAGCTCCCGCGCGACAAATGGATGCACTCCGCCCATGTCCCTGTGATCCACCGATTTCTCAACGTATGCTGGGCTCGCCGTAGCAATGGTCTCATCCTTCTGCAGCGCACTTCTCTACGTCAGTGACTATTGGACTTGACATTCTTACGTATTGCAGGTGAATCAGGTATATCGTACTCAATGCATGCCGGTGGAGGGACGGATCACGGGTTGGTGCAATAACTATGACTAGAGCGCGCTTACCTCTTCTACGACTTCTACATCGCCTTCCGTGTTGGGAGTTTTAGATGTTGCAATCTGTTCCTAGTGCGTGGAAACAGTCAAATTTAGTACCTCTAGTGGAGCCATGATTCAAGGCATAGACAACCGCAACTACATCTAATCTAATGGATCTAGCAGCACAGTAGTAAAGGAGAGATCAGTTTCTCCTTTTTGGGGGAAATACAAAATCAGTGTGAAGTTCGTTATCCATTCATGTGTTTCACCTGTGTGCGAGGAACATCATTTGAAGAGTCTGCGCGTACTCCATGTTCTTCCGAATTCACTCCCGATTCATCGTCATCCCATCGGAGGTATTCCGCGGAGTCCTCCGTCTCCAGTAGGGGCTGGATCATGGTCAAAACAACACAGTTGAGTATTAGTGAGGGGCGTGTGTCATACAACGGGCCACCTGCCGTAGACAATTGAGATAGCGCTAACGGTAAGGCCCACTGCATAGTCGGACAAATGTACGGAAGGGAAAGCAGTGAGAATCTGATGAGGATATTGCTTACGTCCCACGACTCATTTGAGAGTATGGAATCTACGTCACATCCCTCATGTGTTGCCGCCTTTGCATTCCGTGCTGCTGCTCAGGCCAACTTCATTCTGCGACTCTCCTCCTCTGACTCTGCAGTTTTCCAGTACTTCTCCAACGACGGGAAGAAGCACTCCAGACATTGTCTGTGCTTCTGTCCTCGCCTAGTGGTGACCCAATACTTCAGCCACTGGTATCGTGATGTTCTGAGTATCTCTTCTATGTACCACGTTATGTACCCAGGCCTCAGGGCTGGCGTGAAGTGGTACTAGCTAGTGACATCCTCCTCGACAACCTTCAGCTCAGCGCTAGAGTGGTCCGGGAAATGTACTTTTGAAAGATCCAGGAAGCTTTTTGTAGTCACCCTTATATACCTGTGTACGTGAAGGCGCACGCCCTTCTCGATGTCTCCCTTCCTTGTGCATGCGATGTCCATTGGGTACTGCTTGGACCTCTCGAATTTCTTCTTCACCACTCGCTGTATGCAACGCTGCATGGTTTTTTTCGACTCCTGCCAAGGAACAACCTGCGACGGAGCTGGTGTGGTGGTTGTTAGAGGTTCAGGTTGGGACGGCGTCATTGTCAACGGATCTCCCACGAGAACTACTGTTGGCTGATTACCACTGCTCATGCTCGTGAATTGACATCCTTCTTCCCACGGAGTCCACGCTATCTGTCCTGGATAATTACATTGGAGGCCCACAGGTACCTGCACGCCATTCGCATCAAAGGATGGGCCGCATGGAACAGAGGGCTGTGGGCCAGCCATTGAACTTGATCCTCTCGTATGTCCGCTGCTACTGTCAAAAGAGAACACGCTGGATACGCCATTGCTGACTGTGGTGCTTGGGGTGATATTGCCGCCATCGCCAAGTATGTTCGGCTGTGTTGGGTTGTAATGCATGAGGGCCTGCGTTTGGGCACGGTTTTTGGCATTGGATTGCCGTTACCCAAATTTTGCTGATGCGTCCCTGGGATAGGTTGGGGTTTAACTAATTGTTGAGGGTAGCCTAGGAACAGCATCTGCATTTGGTTTCCTCCCCCGAGAGAGGTTGTAGGAGCCTCGGGGAAGATCATGGTGCCCCCCTAAGGCGAAACAAACATTGGTCGCTGCTGGTACTGCGACATCGTTGGAATTCAATTGTTCACCGCGCCCTGCAAAAAAGGCCCATGTTGTTAGTGGTAAAACCGCTTCATTGTCCTTGCACAAATCTATCCTTAAGACTGGTAGAAAGTGATCACTGACTGACTACTGTTTGAATGGGAGTGTAATGACCGTGGAGAACTATATGGTTATATACGACAGACAGATGGGGGATATATCTAGGGTTTAGAGTAGCGCCGACCGAGTTGTAGCTGTTCGAAGACATGTCTTCGGCTATCTTCGAATTGCAAAGAGCCACTGCGTCAGCAAAGAAATGCACTGTGACCTGCGTGATGACAGACAAAGTCTCGTTTACCGCGCTTCGGCTTATGGCATGGACAGAGGCAACACAAGCAGAACGCAGGACCCATAACGGTGCCACCATCGACGCGACAATTACTCTTGACAGACAACATAGACTGCTCCAAGTTATGCAAATAAAGTTCACGCTCAAAGAGAACGCTCGATGTATTACGACAACCCCGGATTCATACAATAGCCAACAACGTAGTCGGTTCAGCAAGTTCCTGTAATGCTATCTATCAACTACGAACTCTAAACCCCTTGCGACATCGCTGCTACAGGTTCCACATCATCCTCGTCCACGACCTCTGTGATTGGCAATCCCTAGTCATCATCCGCATCCGGTGCCAAATCCCAGCTTTCGAGCACATCATCTCGCTGGCTATCTCGGTATGCTATCCACGTAGGCCATCCAAGGGACCACTCCCGCTGAGCCTCGACGAAGTCCCTCCAGTCACGACAAATCCATTGCAGCTCCCAGCACACTCTGAAATTGTCGAGGTAGATCTCCGACCACATCACCATGGGCCAGATAACGTCTTTTATGACGTTAAGAGGCAAGCCGTCGAATAAAGTTGGGGGGTGCGCCGGGAGTTGCAAAGCGCTCCCTGTGCCAGGGACGATGTCGCGTTGCACATGGTGAAGTAACGAGGGATTCGGGTACTGCTGTAGTTGTAGAGAAAGTTCAGGCGATACGAGAGGGGAGGAGAGCGTCGTCTCCAACAGGGTCCGCTGCGCTTCCAGGCAAAGGTCGGCCATAGCCACGGCGTGTTCGCTTGAGAAATGGATCGCGAAGAACGGACTGCTGGGGCTAGTTACGCTATGGCTTAGGGTAAGACGGCGTTGCAACTGACGAGTTCGAAGGCTACAACGCCTTTGTAATGGCATATGGAACTTAGAAGGCACACTGACATGACATACATAAGCTCTCACTCTCTAGAGACAACGAAGGCTGAGTTCGAAATTGACAGTGACACTAGGGCAATATTATTGGAGTGTTACACTTAAAACAAGCACCTCCCATTTGCGCTATGAATCAGTGGACATACCTGATAAGGGTTGGTCACTTCCGCTGCCTTCGGAATGAGAATGGGCAATGTTGCACCGGCTGCGCTATCTCTCTTGTACGCATAGCGGCCACAGGGGTCCCAGAGTGGTGGATGCCGTGGTTCCATTCGGTGCTCCCTTTGTGCCGGAATCAACCTCTGGATTCTGAATCCAGCATGAGTCAAACCGCAGCTTCAGGTGTCAATCCCAAAGGCATTCTTATCAAGAGTACATTTATGATGTACATAGCAAAAATGGAATTGGAAAGTCATGGGCGCCGCCCCTTTGCAAGAAGTGCGGCTACTCTGTTTCCACTACTGGAGTGGCCAGTCACACGGCCTCTTTACCTCCATCACGCCCGCGTACACTGCCCGCGTACACTGCCCGCACATATCACTGCCCTTGTATATTAGACAGTCTCGTTTTGACATGTGTTGGATTATAGACGTGGCTATCGAGCATGGTCCGGAGTTTTCTCCGACATAGCAACAATATTGGAAAATAAATTGGACCTTTCCTAGAATTAAAAACATCCTCGACCTCAGGAGAAGAGCGCGTATAAACAGTACCTTCAATATTTTGCCTGGGATTACTGGATTGATTACACTCTCCCGAGCCAAGGCGATAATCAATCACGTCAACGACTATCCAGCTCTGTCTTCGCATACGCTCCGGTAAGTCCCTCGTTCTTGCATTATGATACTCTTGGGAACCCTAATTCACTATACTTGCAATAGATGCTACCCATTTTACATCCTGTCTCGCTTTGCTTTCCCCGCCCACGTCTGTCCCCTTCGTATGAATCTTCGTACTCTATGAATTGAAAACATCATGTGCCTCTGGAGAGATGCACGTATAGGTCATGCCTTCAATATTTTGCCGGGTTTCAGAAGTGATTTCAATCTCTCCCGATCCTGGACAATACGCAATCACAGCAACGACTGTCCGACTCTATCTTCGCATACGCTCCGGTAAGTCCCTCCTTCTTGCATTGTGATACCTTTCAAACCCTAATTCACGTTACTTGCAATTGGTGCATTCCATTTCACATCATCTCTCGGTTTGCCTTCCCCGCACACCTCTGCCTCCTTCTGTGAATTGTCCTCTTCCGAGCCTTCGTCATCGCCCCAACAAATAAAAGTTTCGAAGATGTGCTGCACGTCATCTTGCCCAAGTCTCCTTAGCGAGCATTCGAATAGTCCGCTAGACACTTCTAGTCCATGTCCACTATGGAGTTGTGTTTCGTCGAACACAGAGCACAACCTTCTAGAGGAGCGTGTTAGAGAGCGGGCACAGGCTACGTAGAGGGAGGAGGATAGTCGATTCTGGACCTGACCATCTACGCTGCTATCCACTGACGTACGGACAGTAGGGGATTGCTGGGCTCAACGTGGGATCCCATTTTCTATGTCGTGTTATTGTTGATGGTAGATTTCAGGAGAAACAGAAGGACTGTTCCGTCAATGCGATGGGCCTAACAGGTCTCTCCGACATTATGGTTGTACCGTTTCAGACCAACACCGTACTTGTGCCCTCTATCGTACCGTCTACTGCCTGATCTATGCCCACCGTATACCGTATCCTGGAAACTTCTCCTGGAGTGCACTTTAGTTGTGTGCTACTGTTTGTAGGGTTTCAGGGGTTGGGCATGTCATCCTGGGATGTCAGTCCCTACAACTTCGTAACGTTCTCCAGAAGCATTGCGGCGACTTAGATGTGGGACTGTGTCTTACTCTTTCGGATATCTCGCGTGGGATTGCTCTTAAACTGTTGACGACATTGCTGAGAGCAGTAGCAGGAGTCTAGGGTTCAAGTGGTTTCTATTAAGCTATGGAGTGCACTGCCGTCTATTGTCACCTCGTTTGTGTCCGGATGCCAATCGCAAGGACTCAGTTTGTGCCTGTGGTTTGGAATGCGTTCTGCAGGTTTTTACGAGGTGGCGGGGACATTTGGGACTCCATTTGTGCCGTGAAATGGCGGAAAATGTTCGTCAGATGCGCCCTTCTGAGCGCAAGATCGAGGCTAGGGAGACGAAGCTGCTCAATCAGGAGATTGAAATCGCAACACAGGGACGATGGAGGCGACTGCCATGCCCTTGTAGATTGCACATGCGCGAAACGGATGTCTCGCTGGCAACGTACCAGACATGGGTTAGTAAGATCAGGAGGCATCCTTACTTCATGGGCAGCACAGAGGTGAGTTACTGTTTCAGACGGTACTTGTGGCTGACTTGCGTCGTTACCGCTTCCATTTAAGCAAGGTGTAGGTAATCCTTGGCATTTCTTCTTCTATGCGGCGCGGCTGCGCGTTTTGTATATTCGGTCCAAAATTGCAGTGATAAATTGGCGCTCCACACAAGGACCCTTTCGCCAGAAGGATGTGCATTGCCATTATTTATTCTTGACTTGCTTATAGGTTCACGTAGGGTGTGTGTACACTAGACCAATGTACTTTTTGAGTCACGGTACACTAGTCAAAGAGTACATTACTTTGTACTTCGTATTACCTAGGTTTAGGCGTTTCAATTTGGTTTCTGGTTTGCTTTGCTTAGTTCTACATATGTGAAGTCTCTTCTGCGTTATTGAGTTACTTAGAAAACGAAGTTAGCTGTCCAAAAAAAGTACTATTGTCAAGTACTATGGAAAAGTCACACTGTATTCAGATTTAAAAAAGTACAAATTTGGTCAGCCTCCAAGGTTCAGATCTTGTTTTCTTTTTTTTTAGAGGAGATAAGAAGAACCAGTCTTGTGGGATCCGTTGTAAATTCTACAAGTACGTCACTTAATTTGCACAGATCTTAGAAGTAAATGCTGGCTGCGGTTGCAACGGCTTACGAAGTAGAAAATGTTAATTTTTCTTAATCGGGTCTGTGATTCTAAACGGCTAGACATGTATCTAGAATGGCCATCTCTCAAAGTAAGAAAATAATCATTTTTTAGTTACTTGGCCCTCTACGCCTTCCTGCGTGCTAATTGTACTCACTATAGAAGCAAGGTTGTTATAATAGACGGACGAGCCATAAAATTGTCGTATA
This sequence comes from Ceratodon purpureus, assembly GCA_014871385.1. Taxonomy (NCBI): domain Eukaryota; kingdom Viridiplantae; phylum Streptophyta; class Bryopsida; order Pseudoditrichales; family Ditrichaceae; genus Ceratodon; species Ceratodon purpureus. The sequence continues at coordinate 78,898,776 of CM026426.1, forward strand.
GTCATGTCACGGACATGACGGACGATTAACAGACGGACGCTTATCAAACGGGCTCCCCTGCGCGAGCAAAATTAATGTCCTCACAGTTTACTACTGTTTACCATGGGTGGCGCCCGTCGACGCGCCTACTCGCGCCCGTAGGCACACGCGCAAGCATGTGGGCGCGCGCTCGAGAGCTTGCGCGAGACTTTCACAAAGAAATTGTTCATTTCATTTTGGTGATAGTTCAATCTTTGAGCATGTGCATGTAGGCATGCACATAGGAAAAAATAAAGCACCAAAATGAAATGAACAACTTTTTGGTGGAGATTGGCTGCGTGCATGCTAGTGTGCGTAGAAAGAACTAGCACAAAAATGAAATGAAACCGAACTCCCAAAACTCATGTAGATATGTTCTTGTATGATTTGAATCCTGATTTTTGTACTATTAAAGTTATTCTTGTTAAATATAGTTTTATATTTTGTTCATGATTACATTCATTAATTAAATATGTAAATAACTTATATTTCATGTTATTCTTGAATTTATTTACCATGTTTCATTCAATTGGCACATATAATAAGTTTACATAACAAATATAGGAAAAAAAAATACATCATAGACTTGGAATGATAAAATAAATACATGATAGACTAAGAATGGGAGAAAAAGAAAACGAGAAGATAGAATGGAATAGTAATGAACTTAAAAAGATCAAGATGATAGAATACAAGACAATCGGAAAAATAAATAAAAATAAAAGATGGAATGGGTGACTAATGGAAGAATAAACAAATAAATAAATACATGATAGACTAAGAATGGAAGAAAAAGAAAACAAGAAGATAGAATGGAATTATAATGAAGTTAGAGGGATGAGTTGATAGAATGGAAGACAATTGGAAATTTTAATATATAAAAATAAAAGATAGAATGTGAGACCAATGGAAGGCTAATAAAATAAATAAATACATCATCCACTGAAAATAGAAGAAAAGGAAAACGAGAAGATAGGATGGAAGAAGAATAGAAAAATCAACAAATAAAGGGATAGAATGGGAGAAATATAAACAAAAGTCATGGATAAAAAGCCATCAAGTGTGATGAACGACATAGTCAACAATTAAATGACGTTTCAATAGATTATGATTTAATCAATGCGAAGATAGTGGAAATGTACACAAAATGCTCTAGTTTAAACAAAATTAAACTAACTCCAAAATCTTCTACTAATCTAATTATCTATGCCTTTTGCTACTATTTTTATTCCAATATCATATTACAGAAATGTTCTCATCACTCATTGATCTCCATCACATCGTGTACTGAGCAATTGAGCTCCTTGGTCTAGCAACATTTATTTGTGCATAAAATTGCAATGAACACCTTCTTGATGGAAGTCCGATGCAAGCTATCGGGCGAGTGCGGACGGGCGCGGGTACTCGGGCGCGAGCATACCGGCGAGTGCAAAGGAAGAAGTAGCACCAAAATGAAACGAACAACAAGTTGGTGGAAGTCCGGTGCAAGCCATCGGGCGAGTGCGGACGGGCGCGAGCATATAGTCGAGTGCGGAATTTTTTATTTTTTTATTTTTTATTTATTTTTTTTTTTTTTTTCCGCACTCAACCGTATGCTCGCGCCCGTCCGCACTCGCCCGAGAGCTCGCGTCAAACTTCCACCAAGGTGTTGTTCATTTCATTTCGGTGCTACTTCCATCATTGAGCGCGAGCACCCGGGCGCGCGCAAACGAGCGTGAGCATATCAGCAAACGCGCATACAAAAACCAGCCAAAGGTTTTTTTTTTTTAAATTTTTTTTCTTTCGCACTCGCTCGTATGCTCGGCCCGTCCGCACTTGCCCTATGGCATGCGCCGGACTTCCACCAAGTTGTTGTTCATTTCATTTTGGTGCTACTTCCATCATTGAGCGCGAGCACCCGGGCGCGCGCAAACGAGCGTGAGCATATCAGCAAACGCGCACACAGAAACCACAATTTTATTTTTTTTCCGCACTCGCTTGTTTGCTCGCGCCCGAATGGACTCGCGCGAGCGCACGCGAAAGTTAGCGCTCGGTAAATTCCTTTTACCCTTACCATGAGTCAACATGTCAACGCCTTTATCAGACGGACATGGGGGTGTGTCTTGTCACCATGACGGACTAACGGACTAACGGACGGTCGGTCTGTTATGACAACCATGTATAGAAGTTTCAAGTGAAAGTGCGTAAACATGTCAATGTGCTAGGACCCACTTGAGTACCAAGCAATCAGCTACCCTGAGGCTGTTGACGGCGAGGTGCTCGAAGGGAGGGTGGTGCGAAATGGGGGGGGGAGCGGCTTTTTTATACTCACGAGCGCCAGGGGACGAGCGCAAGCATTTTGCTACGGGCGCGAGTAGAAACCCTACGTGCGCACGGGCACTGTAGATAGGGTCTTGGCCATGTAAACCTTCGCGCCTGCGCGGGTAGCAATGGGCGAGAGCGGGTACCATGGCGGGTATGGTACGGGCGCGATCGAATTTTTATGCGCGCGCGTGGGTAGCGTCCCGGTCTTCAACAAGCGCGAGCGGACTTCGTCCTGATATGTAACGGGCACACGCGGAAATTTTTTGCGCACGCGCTGTTAATGGATTGGGCGCGATCAGAACTGTACGGGCGCGACCACAGCCTTCGCGCACGATTGCTGGATGGATGGGCGCAAGCACTATTCCATGACGGGCGCGCGCGGTACCGAAAACGTGCGCCACCAGAAACTAGTACACCGTTAAAAATCAGAAGTAAACAAAAAAGAACTTGCAAATTCAAGATTAAAAAAATATATATATATATTTTGTAAATATATCACTTCATTGAAATATGGATTACAGTGCCATGCCCTCTAGATACCAGTCCTCTAAGACTTTCAAGTGCGTCTCGAAATGATTTGTTTGAGCAGTGGAGACAATATTGGGGACACAAAGTATTGCCATCTCCTTCCTTAATTCTTTGATGAGATCGCCAATCTCACAATCAAGTTCTTCAACAGTTGCTTGGGTTGCCAACTGCTCTTCACTAGTTGGAGGCAGAGGCTGTCCATTCTCCGCGTATGCCACCAATTTGTCTCAACGAGAGATCCGGTCCTCGAACAACTCGATCAATTCCGGAGATGCTCCAACATTGACCAAATAATTGTGTTCGTTAGCTCTGCGGTGCCCGGTGGAGTGGCACCATTCATTAAACTCATGTACGACTTGATTTGTTGACAATTACATGCGTTGGAATTCATGTTGGACGGTAGCACGATTGTAATGAAATCCACTGTAACACTAAGCAATCAGCTACCCTGGGCTGTTGAAGGCAAAATGCTCAAAGTGGGGAGGTGCAAATCAGAGGAGGGGGGTGGCATTTTATACGCACGGGGGCGACTGTGTGGGTGCGCGCAGCCTGGTACGGGCGCGAGCAGATTGACCCTACGCGCGCATGCGGTTCTCGTAGCCAACGTACCTGGCAGGTATAATTACGGGCGCACACGGGTCTCGACGGGAGAGTTTCAGGCAAGAGCGGTATGTCACGGGCGCGAGCAACCCTGGTCGGGCGAGAACAACCGGGCGCGATCTCTGCAGATGACGCGCGAGCGCAAGTACAGACGACGGGCGCGATCAACGACAAATGACGGGCACGAGCAGCTGCAGTCACGCGCACGAGCACGCGATGATCGGTGCCACCTATGGTAAAAAATAGTAAAGTGTGAGGACAATAAGTTTACTGGCGCTCGGGAGCTTGTCTGATAAGCGCATTCGATAGTCAGGTAAAAATTTGTCCGTCACGTCCGTTACGTGACAAGACGACATATTATGCCCCGTCCATTCATTATGATAACCCTGCTACTAGTTAGTGAAGAAGAAAAATTAAATCATGTTAAAATAGGGTGAATGGACACAATGAGATTCCTAGCTGGAGAATAAGAAAGTTGTGGAGAAAAATGATTGAGAAGAGTAGTTTTAGGAAAATCCAGATTTTTAGCATGTATATGGTTTTTGGATAGAAGATATTGACGGTGGTGTGCCAACTAAGGGGTTGAATGAGCGAATTCTAAGGAAGATAAACTCTAGACCGTGAACTCTAACTTTAGAGTTGGCATATGGAAGCGATTAGGCAACGGATGCAGTGTGTGGAGCAGTGTGTGAAGCGATTAGGCAACGGATGCGGTCGGTGCAACTGAAGTTGGTGGTAAAATTAAAGACGGAGTGCCGAATTTATCGAACAAAAAGATTCTGGTCACGACTGCTTGGTAGTGCCAGAGGCTGCAGTGTTGGGTTGCTGCATTTTATAAGGTGGTGGAGGAGATTAGCGTCACTCTAACAACTGTTAAGTAGTGTGGAAGCTGGAGGCGGTGGTTGCTGCTGAAGGTAATGAGTTGGAAGAATCGGAATTTCCAAAGAGGAGGGAGTTGGAGGCTACCAATGTTGAGCTCGGCTGCAATTTTAGTGAGCAGCGCGCACGTTCTCGCTGCAAGGCCCGAGTTGTGTTGACGGTAGCTAGGCTGTGAAGGTTGTCGTCAAAGCTGAGCAGTGCAAGGCTATGGTGGCTGCTTGTTGTTTGAGGGTGCAGCGAGGAGCTTCGAAGCTACAAGCGAGAGCTAGAAAGAAGAATAGAGAAGCTGCAATCAATTCTTGAAAATCCCGGTTGACGGAGCAACTCGGCTGCAGTCGAAACTGGAGTCGAGAGATGCAATTGAAGACAACAGTTGTCGTCGGGGGTTGCTGGTGGAGTTTATTTGAGTTGTATGGAACACATGCTGCAAAGGAAACCCCCAAGGCTCCATCTGGTGGAGCAAGGGGTCGGGAGAAGAGGACCTGGGATTCAGAAGCTTCTCGGCAGCTTTGGCCTCTATCTTCAATGGAATGGCAAGGCCTATGGGTCCACCTTGAGCTCCTTTTGGTAGCCTAGGTCTTGGCCTTCTACCCCACAACCCATCCAACTTGAACCAACTTCCAAAAACGTAACCCATCAATCAAAGAACTTTCATTAATTTCTCTCCTTGAGTCCAACGGTGCTAAACCCATATCATTTTCAAAATGTGAAGGACTGTTAACCGGAGATTCCTCAGTCTCCCTCTTGCATTTTACACTAGTACCTCTCATTTTTATCCCTGCAGTTTTCCGACAGTCATCTAGTCTCGGTCGATGAACTCTGTCCAGTCGACTTGGACGAATTCTATCCCAGCCGACTGGATGATTTCTACCAGTTTTCAGGGGTTTTAGGAGGCGGGTTTAGGGTTTCTTGCAATCATTCCACACTAGAGTAGGTAGAGTTAAAGAGATCTAAGAGCTATAAGGAGTTGCTGTACTATGATTTTGGGGTTCTTTTTACCCATTTTATGCATTTTGGCCTCTTTTCACACTTGTATTGTATGTTTCCAGCTTGGTTTGAGTGTTTTGAGTACTTACTTTAGTTGGGTTTTGTTGGGTTTTGTTGGATTTAAATGGGTTTGTAAGGGTTAGGGTTAAGTGGTTAAATCTTCCTTATACTATTGGCGACTATGCTTTAGTTCGAACCATGTGATCTCCTGCTTGTTGTAGGCTATTCCATACACTAGAGAGGTCCTGAAGTAGAGAATTGGGTCTATAGAGGTGCAGCCAGCCACTGTCAAGAGTTTTTCGGGCTAGTGAATTGCTAAAACTATAATTCCAAGGTGCTGAACAATCACTAACAAGGTGTAGGAGTCACTGCAGTGTTGAAAGTGGGTCAGCAAAGTGCTGTTCTCACTAGAAGGGTCCTAAGGGTTCTGAAGTGAGATAAACTGTTGGTGTAGAGAGGGCAGTGGCGGCTAAGCGTTTCGAGTGTTGTTCAGATGTGGAAACATTGGTGCAGCGACAGTTGCAAACCGGCACGTGTCCGGGAGGCAAAAGCAGTAGGTTATGTCTACTATAGGCTGTTGGGTGCAGGTGCTGTGAGGAGTTGAAAGGATAGATTTGCTTAGGCGTCGACCCCTATGAACTGAGGGCAGTTCAGGGGCGAAAAAAGGTGATAAGGCTGCTACAGGTCAGATTTGAACTCTCAATGTGAAAAGGGGCGCAAAGTAAGTAACCCGTACTTGTAGGATTTCAAAATTCAAAATCATCAGGTCCAAAAAATTAGGATCTTAAAAATTTGAAATTTGAAATTTGAATTGTGAACCGTAATTTGAGTCCTCCGTCGGTTCTTCGGACCTCAATATGGGGATCTCGGTAGACTGTAGGACGTCGTATTAGGGACGCCGGTTGGACACTAGACCAGATGTTAGGGACATGCCAGATCAGACTAGGAATCGGTTGCTGAGGAGGTTTAGACAGAGAGGCAATTTCTGACCCAAGTCAATCACAACTATAACCAACACTGTAATCACTAGACTGTAAATTCTAAGGATCAGTAGAGTTTGAAAAAGGCGATAGGAACTAGCTAAGCGGTAATTCTCTGAATTGCTCCTCTCTAGTCCTAATTGCTGTACAACTCCTTGTTGTTACGAAAGAGGCCACACACCAATTACTGGTCAGTACGTGCTAAATTGATAGGAACTACAAAAACGTAAGGAAACCAGACCAGAATTGGTAGCTACAATATAAGACATCCGGTTACATGTTAAAAAAAACAAGTGGACGTTGGAAAGGATGTCGTGCAGACATGAGAACATCTAAGACGCAGGAAAAACAAATAAGGACATCCGAAAAAACATGCAAACATCTCTGTAGCACGCGCGTCTCGAGGCAATTTTGGAGGGCAGTGAAGTGTGCAACGTGGACGCCACATGCATGACACATCAGCAAGGAAATTTTTTGGGCAGTGCCACATGTGAGGAGGATGTCATTGTTGCCATGGTGACATGGCAAACCACGTGGACCTGCCATTTTTATACATAGCAGCGTGACATTCAGACGTGTCAACCACGAAGGTGTGACGTGGCCTGCCACGTAAGCTTAGTTTTTGGTGATTTTTGAGTTTAAATTGCGCTACTATAATCGTCACCGGGGACATAACCGTGGTTTTTGAGATGTCTATGTGGTGACATTGTGATGTCAACGCCAATGTCTGTGCAGACATGAACTGTGTCCAAAATTTGTTATAGTGGACATCTCCATGCTATAGAATTCGCCATGGTTGACATGGCCATGTCAACGTGTACGTGATGTGTAGAAGGGTGTTTTTGTTGAGATGAATGTGTTTTTGCAGACATGAGGGTGTTTTTTGTAGACATGCGAGTGTTTTTGCAGACATGAAGTTGTTTTTGCAGCCATGAAGGTGGCATTTGATCTCAAGGAAGTGAAGGAAAGAAGATCACATGAAGAAAGGAACAAGGGAGGAAAGGAGAAAAGAAGAAGATGGAGAGCAAGAATGAAGTTAGGAAAAAACCCTCCCTCGAATTTGTTTGAAGTACCTCTCAGTGTTTAGGTTGCCATTTCTCCATCCTACATTGGATTGGGGCGTGCCTTAGCTTTTTAGTAAGCTAAGGTGATTATGTTTTTACCCTCAAAATCTCAGAACTATTAGGACTGATTGCTAAACATCCAAGACCCTTCCTCCAGACGCACTCCTTTAACAACCCTAACTTTGGGAGGCCATATCTCACTCCCTATAACTTGGAATTGGATTTGCTTACTACAATTGGAAATCCCTACAAGAGATCTAAAATCAGGTCAATTCTCACTCTACTTGGACAAGAATCAAGGGACTGATAGGGAAAAGAATGGGAGACACTCCATGGAGTAGGATGGAAACACAAAAAGCTTGAAAACAAGCTCTCAAATACAAGATTAGAAGCCGCCAAAGTGGTGGCTCACCCTAACCCTACCAAGGCTCAAAGCGCTAATCTAAGGCCTTCAAGGATGAATGTTGCCACCAATGAACAAAAAATGGATGAATAAACGTCACCATGTCTCGACAGATGTCTGTGTCGACATCTTCCGAGACATGCGGATGTCTTTGAAAGAGAAATAGAGAAGAACTTTGATATTGTAAATTTCATAGACAAGGAAAAAATAAATTAAGGTTCTTCAATCCCTCTCGGCCTTTTTTTTTGCTCACTTTGCTGACCCTGCCTTTCTTGTGGTTTTTTTCACCGCGGCCAGGAAGTTACCTTGCAGCCCTCTAACTTTAAGCCTATTTTACTATCCGTCAAAACGAGGCCGTTGTCGATGTGGCAATTTTGTGTTTACAGGGATGTACGCTCCCACGTCCCTATAGATGATAACAATTTTCTAGACGTCTTTATATTTTTAGCCTAGCATGCCCGTATTTGGGCACGATAAGTCAAGCTTATCTCAAAAACCGCATTAACGTCCTCACAATCTTCAAGACATGATTAACCAACATAGAGACATGACAAAAACACGACCATATTTTTGGAGAACATCTACAAAAACACGACCATATTTTTGGAGAACATCCCCAAAAACACAGGTTTCTTATGGTACTGATTGAGTAGAAGAGGCCAAGCAGAGCTGACCACAGCAGAATAGGAGTAACAACTGCCAAAGATAGAAAATACGAATAACCGACCAAACACAGTCGAGTGAGCATTTCAACCCGTCAGCAAGAATCAATCAACACTCATGGAGGAGGGTGACCTGAATGACTTGAGGGCTGAGAGACAGGCCACGGAACGCTATAGACGCTTCCTGTAACGTGAGGAAAGGACGACTAAGCCGACTCCAGTAGAAGGGCACAGCCGACTTAGCTCGCATGCCAGTGCGGCTAAGCATGTAGGAGAGCTTATCGACATGGAGGTCAAAAAGGACATTTCATCATCATATTAGAGAACAAAGGAGAGCAGATTTGGCGAGGAGTAGCAGTTTGAAAAAGGGGATAGGCTCAGTTGTCAGCCTCATCCAACCAGCATCCGCTGGAGATATCAAGACATAAAGACGACAACATCGTTTAGGAGAGACTTCTTCACTGCAGCGGACAACTACAACAACTTTTGTAAAGAAAGACGTCAGATGCAGGAGGCCTTCGTGGAGCCAACATAGTGGCCAAGTAGAGTCATTGGCAGAGCCGACTTGGAAACAGAGCCGACTCGGTTATGCAACTGACCGATATCTCTGGTGCGTCTGCCAAAAACTCTAGAGACATTGCCAGCCCCATTTCAAAACTTAAGACAGAAGTTGGAGAAAACAAAGAGTTGATCAGTTCAGGAGCATGGTTCCGTGAACCACTCCAAAGGCGTTTGTGGTAGGAATGTTCACTTCTTGGATGAATTCAGACTTCAAGATGAGTGGGAACATGAAGAGGAGGACCAATTGGCAGTAGAGGCGTTCAAGACCGACCTGTTAGCCAAATGGGAGCGGGCTTGACAGCATCATACGACTCAAGCCCAAGGTAAGGCAGACCCAGGTTATATCTTCTGCAGCTAGAAGCCTTCACTAGTAGAAATCTCGTCCTCTGTGCCTGGCGCTTAAATGACTTACTGTCCGACTATGGTCCTTAATGATTGCCTGAATGACTAAGTCCGCTTTGCATCACACTGGGAGTTATGTTTAATGATGTGTCGTCTCCTTAAGACTCACAATGTGGGGACCACATAAATGTAATTATTTCGTCTCACCGAGTTCAGAAGTTACCTTCCTCGAATTCTTCCGCTTTGAACATGTATCCTTGGGTAGAGTCAGATCTTCGGAAAAGAGATGTTGCATGTCAATACATTTTATTTGGATTTGAACGAGTGATCTACAGAATCCAATGTGGAAGGTTCGGAATCCCCTTCGGATTCTTGACCAGCGATCACGCTCTTCATAGACTAAACATTTTCAAATTCCATGTTTTCTATATTGCAAAGGAAGAACTAAGAAATCTGCTTAATCACAGCTTTTGCTGCTATGACAAGTACATGTAATCATTAATACATCGATGTTCAGCGTACAAACATGTTGAGTTTTGTTCATCTGCAACAGATGTGTACAAGGTTTACCTTCGCAGGCCAGATCCTTCTTAATCCTGTTTTCTTACACAGTCTTTGTTATTCAACGGTAACTGTTAAGTTTAGTATTTATGTTAATACCATATGAATATATTCGCATGACGTGACATTCTTAATACAAAAAACAATTTATTGTGCCTCTAATCCGAAAACAGAATAAATTAACACGAGGAAAACAAAGGTGCTAAAACAATCATAGAGTAAGAGAATAATTGCACGCGTATATTAACAGACATGACAGTGCAGTACTCTGTTTTGAACATTGTTTTTCCTGTCCACAAAATCAATCACAAATCACATATGAGTGCACAAAACATGCACATGTCTAAAAAAAACTGAACTACAATGACAAAACACATACTTAGGAATTTATACTTTATCTCTACATCCTTCTATATTCTTCTGAAGTGCTCAGCTGTTCCCCCATTGTTGTATTTTCTTCGCTCTGGAGTCTCACCTTTCTGCGCTTGATTTCCTTGTACCTATTAGCTCGCATTCTCCACTCCCTCTCTATTTCCTTCTTTGGATACGGGACATCAAGGCAATCACGACGACTTGTCCAAATGTCCTCCTCTGAACCAAATTCCTCCTCATCTACTACTTCATTGCAAATGAACTCATCGAATGTGAGATGCATATCCCAAATCTCTGGTGAAAGGTCTACTGCTTTGAGGTGTTCATCGTATTCTCGCAACGTCTTGTCAAAATCATTCTCACCCGGAGAGACTACACTGTCCTCAGATGAATTCCCCGCCTACTCCGGAGAGTAGCCGCTCCCACCCCCTTGGCCACGACCTTCACTAGTTGCTGTGTAAGTCTCCCTATCAAGATACATATTTCCGTTCAATGCTCCCACCAATCTACGATGAACTGCATCTTCCTTCTCTAGACTCCGATCCCTCTTAGTTCGCTTGCTACTCCCTGCATAATTAACCAAATCTTCGGGCTCAGGAGAGGCCATTCTCTTCTTTGACTTGTCATTCGGTGGCCCTGACATGTCCTGAAAAAGGTTGTTCATGTTCCCAACGCCTCTCTAGAAAATCTAATTTCGATTTATCTATACGAAAACCCACCGGCGTTGTGATTAAAGAAAATTAGTCATCAAGTAATCAGCACCTCCTAAGAAGTGATGGAGCAAAAACACTACGAGCAAAACCAGTACAATCTGCTCCTTGACGAAGACAACAATGTCTACCGAAACCACCAATAACACAATATTAAAGAGGGAGTACATTCTTTACATATATACATATCATACATGCAATACGTGATGGGAAGGAAACCTCAACGTCCAGTCCTACAACAGCTAAGTATTGCTATCACTTTGAACTAGTTGCTGCATGTAGATGTGGACACTTGTATTGTTTACGGAAGTTTATGAACAGGGAAAACATAGGAGTAAAAAGTGAATTTACATAAGTAACTATTACAATCACAGAAGATAAAAGACAAGGAAACAAAAAGATGTCTTCAACAACCACTTCCTGCCAAAATTGCAGACCCTACTCACTTTGTACAACGCTCTCCTAACAGTCATACCTGTCTACTTGTTGACGTAGTTTTCTTTAATCGCTGCTTTTAGTCACTTCCACAATCTGCCCACTCTTAGACCTTTTGAACATTCTCCCCTCTATGAACTTGTCCTCGTTTGGAATTTCACCTGTTGGATTTCCTAGGCGAATGTCGCATTCCTTCACATGTAATACTGCATGCCACGAATCTCCAGACACTACGCTGCTGCATGTCTATAGAGGAGTTGAACTGTGCCGGGGAAAATGTCTACATATCATTCTCTTCCTTCTCAGCCGTGCGTCCAGTGGAAGCCCCATGCTTATACGCGGTAGCTTGCAATTGCAATGTGGAAGTACTACCCACCGCATCGCAGTGCACAGTAAACATCTACATTCGTTGCAGCAGTGTTGTTGGTTGTGTCCATTCCAGAACACACTGGCATCCCTTGGATAAACGTTCCTCTCGGGAGCCCCCATTCTATCGCCGACGTCTGTCGCCTGCAACATTAACGCCATTGATACGAGTTAATCACAGACATAGGGACTAACGGGTAAAACAAGCCCATAAATTAAAACTCAATATCCATATGCACACACAACATTCATTTGAGAGAGTAAACGGTCATGTCCTCACGTCAAACTGTAGATTGAAATTTCCACACTGATCATAAGGAAGTAGAATTTCATCATCATACACCACAAATCCCTTTCTGGATTTGGACATCGCCTTGACCCTGGATGATCATGACATAGCAGATATGGAGACAGATCTTAGAGCCAATGATAAGTGTTGTATATAAGAGAAAAGACAAAAGATGGTGCCACAGAAGGACATATTCTTTGTTCTTGATTGTATGCACTAAAAGAAACAATAGATGTGACTCAATGGGACTTACATTAAGGTTAATATGTTCTAAAACGAAACACCCTTTGGCTGGAAATACATACACACAAGCGACAAGATGTAGCATGATCCGCACCTTAAGAAAGCTTAAAAACAAATAACAGTATAAGGGCGGAAGCAGAGGACCTTCCAAAAGAAGTATATAGTTCTCCGCTGAAGTCGAAAAGGTCTTAAAAAAAATGCAGTCTAGTTGCTGGTCAAGTACACTCTGAGTAGAATGTACTCAACTCTGTTTAGGTGAATTCGTCTTCTTGATGTTTGTATTGGCTAAAAAGAAGACGGATCTCAGGATTGTACGCTGGAGAAGAAATCGCCCCATCCACTTCTACAGCATCACAGTATCAGTTATGAGAAGTTCTCATTACACCTTTTAACTAGTTCTGTGGGCACTGGTAGTCCCTACTATTATTTCGACAGGTGTTAGGTTTATAGCAGACATCGAACAAACCAAAACAGGAAACTAACTAATACAAGCCGCATAAAGGATTCAACAGTGAAGAAAACATACCGTTATCAGGTAGACATAGTCACAGTTCAGTCGATGTTTACTTATTCGAATATGATCCACACATTCAGTTGATACGCTTCAGCAAAAACGTGTTTACCGAAATGCGTATGTCAGTATATTCCACTGAATTCCAACAACAGTAGAAGCCTCTGGTTGCGAAGCAAACAGTCTCTAATTCGACACATCTAAAATCAATACAGAACCCACATATAAATATCAGACACACCCACGCCAAGACTCTCTGGAGCTGAATGTTTGGATGAAACTCAAATTGGCGTCTGTTTAAAACATAGTGATATGCACAAAGAGATTTCTACAAAATCATACACTGTTGAAAAGAATGAAATTTAATACAGTATTAGCACAGCAGAACTTCTAGCCAAACCATGTATACTCTTTTTATACAACCCTTTCAATAACACGCCAACAAAAGACACGCGATTTCATTCAAGTTAGGTAATCAAGGTATATTATAAACAGCTTTAACGAAGGAAGTATGACCAAAAAATAGAAAACATTCAAACTCTACAAACTTATCTGTCGCTAGAATGATCAGTGCATACAATACACAATTCAGCAAGCACTAAACAGATAGTTCGTACGGTCTTTATCGACTACCAAACATAGTATCGACGTAGTAGTTTGAATTTACAAACAACAACCATAATCAACTTAGTCCGGGTACAGCATCCCGGATTTAAACTCAAACTATATAGCTCATTAGTTTTTTCATTGAAGTACTTTCATATCATCCGTCTATATATGCCTCTTCTTCAACAGGTCAGTGTACTCCTTCATACTATGACCAAACTCCGAAAGCTGTTCCAACGTATTTACATGTAAATCTGTAAAACATCACCCACCAATTACTTATTCACTAAATGTTCGTGGAGACAGAATTTAAGTAAATGACACCTTTGAAATAGACAACGTTTTTCCAATCAAAAAACTGTTGGAGGTCAACGTACCTCCCAAACATTTAACAGCACTCACTCTGCCTTCTCTTTGCCCTTTCGTGAGATTGGTTTCTCCTCATCTTCACCACATGCTCGCAGCTTCGCATTCCGAGACTCAGGAACGAGTTCGTCATCACTGTCTGCTTTCTCCTTTCCCTTGTATGAACCCCTCATGTCGTCGCCAACAACGTCCGAAATCACATCCAAAGGCGAAGAATCTTTCTCATCCGAATTTGGTGAATACACATTCAGAAAATAATTGGGGCTATACTTGGGGGGGTTTACCGCACACTTAATCTTTTTGAGCTTCACATTTTCATCTCGATCGTTGTCTCCGTCTGTCAGACTGACCTCTAGCCCAGTGACTGACATCGGTGAATCCATCAACTAGAAAACCGTTCTCGTATTCCCACTTCTGAAGTGGTGTGAACGTACGGTTTCCTGTTGGTTTGGGCAGAGACGGGGTGATATTTCGAAGACCAGGATCAGAACAGCAATTGACCGGTTCTCCTCCCCCTTCGCCAACAACTGCGAGATTCTTGCCCCAAGTACCTGCAGGCGCGTCAGATAGCGCAGGTTTCTCATACATGGAGATGTCATCATCATCTTCTACAGGTTCACTTGATTTCACGACTTGAGAAACATTTGTGCCCGCTGCGTCAATATCCTTGTCCTTGACGTCTTCCTCTTTAGAGTCAAAGGTTCCCTCCGTTGCCAAGTTGCTGACATTCTTTTCATTACTGGTGACGTTATCTGCTCCATCCACATTGTCCGCTTCTGTTATTTGTAGAGGATCCTCGGCTTAAACTAAAGCAACAGATAAACTAAAAAATTCTGAAGTGCAGTATGTATATGCTAAGCATTGACTGCTCCACTATTACGATCCTTAATGCTACTTAGTTAGTGGGGTTGATGACCACTAACTAAATCGTAACCACATTATACTTGTACCGCTGGTCAGCAGATACAAAGGCTAACTGATACGTTTCCTGATATGGCTGCCGGTACAAGTACTGACAACGGCCAATAGCCATAATGGTTATTAGTGGAGCATCTTTGGTTGCTCCAACACTCCCCCTCGCTCCAGAAGGTGTAATTTTTCGGAGCGTTCAGAGAGGCAACGCCAAAGATGTCGATTCCTCAAGGACTTTCGATCGAAGCCCTCAATGCATTCGTTGTTGATATGTCGATCTGGCAGACTTTTCTTTTTAGTCTTTGGGTCTTGAATGTGCTTGTACAGAAGTTTGTTGCAGCCGTTTATCTACCACTCTGGCTGTGGTTCTTGGACTCCTTGACTTGCGCTGAAGTGGAGACCGGTGGAGAATCTTCAATTGATGATGATAGCTTGCATTCTCCCATAGAGGAGGTTGAGGAGGAACATGCAGGTGACGACTTGGATTCGAGCAGTCTCATTCCTGCTTTGCCTGACCAAGTTGTCAGGGAGAGGGTTTGGCCCGTACTCATGAGATCTCCTTCGGCTACACAACTCTTCCGTCTGCGATGTGTCAGTAGACATTGGAGCAGGTTTGTTGACACTACACTCGAGTGGAATGCCTTAGGTTTTATCATGCTGGATATGACCATTAGTGGAGAAATAGTGACACGTAGTGATTTGGGTCGGTTAGCTGCTTCTTCTATCTGAGGACATGAGCAAAATTGTAACTCACAGTTATCTAGACCAGTTGGTGACTGCTGAGTGTTTAAAGCTGGAGGTTTCTAATTATCAGTTCTTATTATCGGAGGATATGAGAGAGGTAGAGGAAAGGGTTAGGTATTCTAGACTGCGACTGAGTGCTGCTCCTTTCTACGTTTCTGTCGAAGGATGCCCTCCTAATGCGGAAGAGGGGGCTGGGTACTATGATCTGTGAAGTTCGTTCCTATCAATAAATTAAGCTATGAGCTGCTTTGGATCAAACTGCTTGACTTTTCTGTGCCGACTTTGACCAGGCCTAGTTGGTCTCGGATTCTTTCAAAAGCTGTCCTCCCTAACGCCTTTGTGAATATATCTGCTACCTGTTCTCCTGTGGGGACGTATTCTAGATTGACCTCTCCTGATAGTATTTTCTCCTTGATAAAATGATGCCTCACTTCTACATGTTTAGTTCTTCCATGATAGACTGGGTTATGGGCCAGATTCAGACTTCCCTGATTATCACCATGAATGGTTGTTGGACACCTCAAATCTTGTAGTTTCAATTCTCCAAAGAGTCGTCTTAACCATACAGCTTCTTTCGTTCCTTCTGTGATAGCCATATATTCAGCTTCTGTTGATGACAACGCAACTGTGAGCTGCTTTTTACTATTCCAGGTGATAGGTGTACTTCCTAGAAAAAATACAAAGCCGGTAGTGGACTTACGATCATGAATGTCGCCGGCCCAGTCAGCATCGGTGAAGCCACAGATATTGCCTCCCTCCCCGCGCTTGTATAACAGGCCGAATTCGGTGGTGCCTTTGAGGTACCGATAGATATGCTTCACAGCTTGAAGATGGGGTTCCTGGGGAGAGCACATGAAGCGACTCACAATGCTTACAGCGAAGGAAATATCAGGGCGAGTGTGGGTCAGAAAGATCAATTTTCCAACCATCCTCTGATATAGTGTGGGATTGGTGAGAGGTGCCGACATATCAGGCTCGAGTTTTAGCTTGTCTACCATGGGTGTGTGGACTAGTCGACAGTCAGCTAGGCCGAACTCAGCGAGAAGCTTGCGGACGTACTGCCGTTGGGTTACCAGGATGCCCAAGGCGGTGAACTGGAATTCAAGGCCGAGGGAATATGAGAGCAGACCTAGGTCACTCATTTCGAACTCAGACTGAATGGCTTGTCGGATGCTGTCAATATGAGCATCGTTGTCACCTGTAATGTAGACGTCGTCGACGTAGAGAATGAGGAGTGTCAGTTTCCCTTGGTCTTCAAAGTAGTATAGATTGTAGTCAACGTTGGATTTGTGGAGACCCTGGCTGATCAGATAGCCATCGACTTTACTGTACCAGGCACGAGGTGCTTGTTTCAAGCCGTAAAGTGCCTTCTTCAACTTGCAGGCGTAGCTGGCCTGTGAAGAGCTTTCAAAACCGGGCGGAGGTGTAACATAAATGTCCTCTTCAATCACTCCGTTTAGAAACGCAGTCTTGACGTCTAAATGATAGATATTCCAGCCTCGGTGACCAGCGAGAGCGACGATGCTGCGCAAGGTGTTCCACTTGACCACAGGTGCAAACGTTTCGGTGTAGTCGGTGCCAGCCTTTTGTTGAAACCCTTTAGCAACAAGTCGTGCCTTGAGTTTTGCAATGGAGCCATCGGCATTGGTTTTAACTCTAAAAACCCATTTTGTGGAGATAGCTTTGCGGCCAGCAGGTAGCGGGACTAATTCCCAGGTATCGTTTTTGTATATTGAGTCCAGCTCATTTTCCATAGCGGCACACCATCCGGGATGTTGAAGTGCGGCTTCGACACTGGTCGGAAGTGGTACTGGTGACTCCAGGTCTGCAGCATTCAAGTGGTAATCGGCCAGCTTCAAAGGCGCCTTGCTAACTCGTCCGCTCCGGGTGGTAAGATGATGGGAAGCAGGGGAAGCTGAGGCGGTAGCAGGGGAAGAGCGACGGTGATAAGTGTGAAGTGGAGCTTGGGCTAGGCTGGAACGGTCGGGATTCAAGGGAGGCTGAACAAAAAAATCAGAAATTGGAAACTGCAGAGGTGCTGCGGGAGCCTCCGGGTGCAGCCGAGAGGAGCTCGGAGATGGTAATGCTGAGGAGTGAAAGGGATCAGGGGTCTGATCCTCCAAGGGTGAAACGGGGTTATGAGTGATCTTTGGGACCTGTGTAGCAGGGGAGGAGGTTGGAATCTCGGATGGTTTGCATAAGGCAGAAGTTGGGACAGAAGGGCCATTCAGACTAAGAGAAGGAGATGAGATAGGTTCACTGAGATCCAGAGGCCAGTCCTCGAGAGGAACTGTCTGCAGGTGAGGAGCAGGTTGGCTAGAAGAAAATGGGAAGGAGGTTTCATCAAATTCTACATCTTTCGAAATGATAATTTTTCGTGTGGATCTATGGTAGTTTCTGAAGCCACGGGAGTTAGAGTCGTATCCTAGGAACACGCACTCACGTGAACGTGGAGCCCATTTCTTGCGAGCAAGGTCTGTATCTAACACAAAGGTGCGGCAGCCAAATACTCGGAGGTGACTAACAGAGGGCTGCAGACCTGTGAGCTTCTGATAGGGCATGTCACTAGCGTTTGCTCTCGTGGACGTCCGGTTAATGAGATAGTTAGCTGTAGAAACAGCCTCTGTCCAGAGGTGAGCAGGTGTGTGGCTTTCATAAGCCATGCTTCTGGCTTTTTCTAGCAAGCTTCGGTTCTTACGCTCTGCTACCCCATTCTGATGGGGAGTATGACTTTGAGTATACTACCGTAGGATGCCATGGTTGTCACAGAATTTTTGAAAGGCATGAGAGGTGTACTCCCCTCCCCGATCAGAGCGGATTGCTTTGATCTTGAGATCCCCTTGCACCTCTATCATTGTTCTAAATTTCTGAAAATGAGATAATGTTTCATCTTTGCTTTTCAAGAAATAAAGCCAGGTGAATCTACTGTAATCATCGGTAATGGTAAGCACATACCTAGAACCGGAAAGGGATTTCTTGGACAGTGGTCCACACAAATCTGTGTGAATGAGCTCGAGGGGCCGTGTCGTCCTGTTGTCCTGTGTTTCGAGCGATGTGGAGCGCCTTGGTCGCTGTTCATGAGACTTGCGTGGAATACGCTGTCGATGTTGTTTGCCAGTGCGGCAGCTTACGCAGAAGTGTTGTGGAATAATGAGCGGAGGCAGACCACTTGCTTTGCTTTGCCCAGCCATAAAGACAAGGGTCTTATAGCTTGCATGGCCAAACCGTTGATGCCAGAGTACAGCAACTCGCTCGGTGCTGTCAATGGATACACTGTTCATCGAGAGTTGTGGAGAATGGAACTTGTAGAGTCTGTTGCGTTTGTCACGCTTCCCAGTGGTTACCACATGGTGCTGATCAGGGGAAGGAAAATTCTTGAGAACCCAGACTTTTCCAGAATCAAAAAGTAACTTGAATTTTTCTCTCCCATCAGTCATGGTTCCGACTGAAAGCAGGTTCTTGGTAACGCCTGGCACATAGAGAACATCATGGAATTTTATTTCTCCAAGGGTAGTGGGAATTTCCACTGATCCCTTTCCTGTGACAGTGAGCTTTTCTCCACCGGCTGTGCAGATTTTTGAGCGACTTCCTGTCCCTAAGTTGGACAAGAGGTGCTTGTGGCCAGTTACATGCCGTGAAGCACCGCTATCTATGTACCAATCTTCCTCCACATTGCTATTTGCTAGGTGAAGTTCAGTCACATTTACAGCGAGCTCTGGCTCTTCTACTACCTCGGGAAAATCGTCATCAGAGTCGCTATCGAAATTATCGATGAGGTTCACCGAAGGCTTCTCGTTCCTGCTTGCTCTGCGTCGCTTGAGTTCAGCTGCCAAATCGGGACAGTTACGCATCCAATGATCCTTCTTGCCACAATAGTGGCATTCACCTGCAGCCTTCTTTCCCTTGTGTCGGCCTTCTTCGCCACCAACATTTGGTTTCCGACTCACGAATCTCCCGGTTGTCTTGGTCAGCAGTGCTTCCCCGTCTCCACGTTTGGTGCTCTTTAGTTCACGTCGGATCTTGTCCTGCATCAGTGTGACCGTAAGTTCTTCGACAGTTGGAAGGGCTGGTCTGTACATGATGGTGTTAACGAGGCCTTCAAAGCTGTCAGGTAGCGCCATGAGCACGTATTCGACAAGTTCTGGTTCTGCAACTACTTCGCCTGCACATGCGAGTTCGTTAACTAGCTCTTTGACTTGCTGTAAGAAAAGAGTCATCGACACACCTTCATCTAGCTTAAGATTAGCAAGCTTTCGTCTAAGCATCAGCTTTCGAGAGTTGGTGGTGTTGGAATATAGGTTTTTCAGAACCTTCCAGCACACATCAGGTTCCGTAATATTGACAATATAAGGTATAACATTGTCCTTAACCGACAAGGCTATCATGGTCAAAGCCCTTTTTTTCTGAGCATCAATATCAACGGGGGTGCGGCCCCAGCAGTGGAAGCGACAGTCCCAGCAGCGGGAGCTACTACAGTTCCCGCGGGATTTGCAGTTCCAGTAGTGGAAGCGATGGTCCCAGCAGCGGGAGCTACTGCAGTTCCGGTGGGATTTGTAGTCCCAGCAGGTGGTTCTACCAATTTCCAAACATCATCCCTGACCATTATGTTCCTCATCTTGAAGCTCCAAACACTATAGTTTGAACTGCCTTCAAGTTTGGAACCATCTCCTATCAGCCTGTCTCTAGATGTCATTTTGGAAGTTAGGTATCTGTCACCTTCTACAGTGATGCTGTTGCTACTAGTTTCTAACGGTAGTCCTAAACGAAGGTGACGCAGTTGGCTCTATCCTCAAAGTAAAACTACTGAGTTGACACAACTAGCTCTATCCTTCACAGTAAGGTGCCTACCCTGATAAGCCTCGCTCTGATACCATGTAGAGGATCCTCGGCTTAAACTAAAGCAACAGATAAACTAAAAAATTCTGAAGTGCAGTATGTATATGCTAAGCATTGACTGCTCCACTATTACGATCCTTAATGCTACTTAGTTAGTGGGGTTGATGACCACTAACTAAATCGTAACCACATTATACTTGTACCGCTGGTCAGCAGATACAAAGGCTAACTGATACGTTTCCTGATATGGCTGCCGGTACAAGTACTGACAACGGCCAATAGCCATAATGGTTATTAGTGGAGCATCTTTGGTTGCTCCAACATTATTATTGGGAGGAACACATCGTCGTCATCTTCTTTTTCCTCATTTGAGTCCATTGGAACGCCTTCTTCGGGAACATCGCCGTCGACAGCCCGCGATATTACAAAAGCAATGTCTGGTTGAACATCTCCAAGAACTCCCCCCTCATCCTCTTGTTTAGCCAAGTCTTCGCAGCTATTTTCATCTGAAGAAGCTGTTCCCCGGTTCTCATCAATGGTGGCTGTCAGAGTTATGTTGTCGTTGAAATCAGAAACATCATGATGGAGCACTGGGCTTCCTGTTGGACTAGAGGGACGCACAGTCGACGTTGTCTCTAGGTTTCCAGCACCGTGTCGCCCGTTCAAAAATCCTTCAAAGTGAGCAAGTATTTTAAAACATGAGCTGTGTACAAGTTTCACCAATTATAACTCGGTAGGCTCTAGAACTGCTCTAATACTACGAGCAAAGTAGAAGAAATAGACGAATTTACATAGCAAGGTCCTCACCTTTCCTCACAGGTGGGGCTTCATCATCAGACGAGGAGGACAGAGAAATTCCGAAGCGCGCCATATCTTCACATAACGATGGCGAAGCGCTACAGAGTAAACTACTCACCAATGAAATGTGAAAACTGTCGACATACAACCCACATCTCAATTTCTACCACAAGTATACACACGTGTTACTGCAAGGACACCACATAACAAAGACGTTGATAGAATGGAAAGCAAATGGCAAGTTTCAGTGGGTGTGTGTACGCTAGACCAATGTACTTTTTGAGTCACAGTATAGTAGTCAAAGAGTACATTACTTTGTACTTCGTATTACCTCAGCTTAGGCATTTCAATTTGGTTTCTGGTTTGCTTTGCTTAGTTCTACATATGTGAAGTCTCTTTTGCGTTATTGAGTTACTTAGAAAACGAAGTTAGTTGTCCAAAAAAAGTACTATTGTCAAGTACTATGGAAAAGTCACACTGTATTCAGATTTAAAAAAGTACAAATTTGGTAAGCCTCAAAGGTTCAGATCTTGTTTTCTTTTTTCTTAGAGGAGATAAGAAGAACCAGTCTTCTGGAATCCATCGTAAATTCTATAAGTACGTCACTTAATTTGCACATATCTTAGAAGTAAATGCTGGCTGCGGTTGCAACGGCTTACGAAGTACAAAATGTTAATTTTTCTTAATTGGGTCTGTAATTCTAGACGGCTGGACATGTTTCTAGAATGGCCATCTCTCAAATTAAGCAAAAAATCATTTTTCTGTTACTTAGCCCTCGACGCCTTCCTGCGTGCTACTTGTACTAAATGTACTTAGACGTATATATTGTACTCGTAATGTGTAATAACTACTGCCTTGTTTTTTATGCCAGATCCTATTCTGCCAGGCCGCCATGTCATGAAGGCGCCGCCACCTTGTGATTTTTTCCACGTCATCGTCTCTCTCGTTCATGTCCCGTCTTGACGCTTGCAGCACATTGTTCCTCGTTTGACTCAGTACGATGTTCCTCATAAGTTGATGTTCATGCTGCGTCAAGGTCCACGCCACACCAAGTTGTTCTAGTTCAAAGACTGATTACTTCTTATTTCACGAAGGAGGTGATTTCTGAGTTTGAATCTTCTTGTTACCATTCACTTAGTGAGATATCTGAGTCTGGATATGATGAAGAAACCCCAGTATCTAAACAAGGGAATCGTGATTTCTACCTTGGCAAGTGCAACAATGTAGATGAGTCCCCAAGGCGGTCTCTATTCATGAGTCCAGTTTCGTATTCTTATTCCACCAGCAGCTTCAAGCGATCACCGTCTGTTTTGGTCGGAAGGGTTTAAGTTGGATCTCCTACTGCTTCTTGCGAATCAGTTGCGATTAGGAAGTAGAGAGGCTGAGGCTCAACGGTGAGTTCCCGTTTTAGACTCATGACACTGTGATTCTTCTTTGTTTCTCATGCAATACTATTGAACCGTGTTAGCTTCTCAACTCCTCAACTACGTACTCTACTTTAGTGTAACGTATCTGATCTGTGGCTTGGTTTTTGACGTGTGATTGTGTATTAGATTTACCGCAATGGGTAACACTAATAAGAGGCAGCGATTACGACATGGTGTTAGTCGTCCGGGTCTCGCAGCTAGGCAGGCTGAGGCCCACATCCACGAAGAGCTGCAGGCAGTAGCTACAGATAGGGCCAGAGAAAGGAAGGCTCGTCAAAGAGGTAGAGATAGACAGAGACACAAGGAGACCGTAGTTTTAGCTTTGGTGCTGCCGAATGACGATGTTGAAGACAGCATGACAGTGCAGGAGTTAAACCGGATCTCCCTTCGCATAGCACAGTATGTAGTCGAGGAGTTAAGAAGTTGTCCCGATCCATCGAGTAGGAGAGATGTTATGGAGAGGGTCATGCGTCATAACACAATTTCGCCTTTGCTTCCTGTGTACTATGCTCGGCCACAGGAAGCAAAGGTCATTCATTCTTTTATTGAGAACTTCAAGAACGAGTTGCAGTTGGTGAAGGTGGCGAACTCAAACGAGCGCTTAGCAAGGAAGAGTGCCTTGTTGGATGCCGCTGTCAGTTTGGGGATTGATGGGGTGAGGCCCCTGTCACGCGTTTTGGATACAACACAAGCAAGCATCAGTATTGCATTGAGTAGAAGGGTTTATGCCCCCAACCAAGCAGACACGGTTTGTAGTCTTTGTCTTCATCGGAAAAAGAGAGGGGGTCTGTCTAACTATGTGAAGCAGTGCATAGAGGCCTGGTGGAATGGTCAGACTAAGGTATCGCCAAACAAGAAGGACATTGTGCGGAACAGAGTAGGTCGCAAAGACTGGAACGAGCCGCATCCAACACATTATCTCTGTGAGAATCAGGTAAGTTGTAAGACTCCAAAAAATATTCATTTTTTTGGCAGAGCTGAATGCTTAGTCCTTGTGCTTTTGAGCTCCTGTTGAACAAAGAAGGTAGTAAAAAAATGGAGAGTACTCGACATGAGTTGCCTCGTAACTACTGTACTGCGTTTTCTATCTAGTCTGTAGTCTTACATACATAATGTTGGAAAAAAAAGTCCTTAGATAACTTCGGTCTATAGAGTAGCTGGGAGGTGTACTCTTTGTAAATTTAGCTTGTCATGTGGTCTCTCTTGAGCGAAATATCACTTGTACTTATCGTATTCATTGATTCCTCTAAAGGTCTTGTACTACTAACCACTAGGAATGAGGAGTACAAAAGTGGTTCTAAATGTGTTCCTACTACTGTGTGATATCAAGTCGATTGTCTCTTTGTACATAAAACTACTTAGTGTTGTATCAGTAGGAATTTAAAGTTATAGATGTACATTAGAAGTTCCTTCAATGTACTTATTGTATAAAGAATATACTAGAGCATGTACGTTGTTACCTTAATTTAGCATTCACAATTGGGACTAATCAATTTCCATGTACAAGTTTGAGCGTTTAGTACTTTGAGTATTTTAGCGACCGACGGTAGTGCTAAAACCCTACCATATCCCCGAAGTTGGTTCTCCACAAAGTACTTATAGCAGTGTGAATTGTACACAATGGTTCTAAATGTATGTGTCAATGCGTTTTTGTACTCAGTGGTAGTAGTTTGTTACATTCAGTACAATTATGTACCATTCTGTCCATATGGACTTAGGCCTGGGAGACCTTTTGTACCTGATGGATTCGCGTATGTGTTTTGCAACCCACATTCTTCTTACGATTCAAAGAAGTCCATCCAGAATGCCGTGTGCGGCAGAGAGCTTTTGAGAGGTTGAAGCTGTGGTGGGTGCAAAAACTAAAGGAGAGGAACACATGTTGTTGTATATATCATGTCGAGATGGACGTGATGAAGGTTGGATTAAGCAACCTCAGAGAGAAGTCTCGAGGACTGCATGCACAAATGACCTGTGTTTGTGACTGTCAAGTGTGCGCAGGCAATGTAGAGGGGAGTTGTCATGCACGTGAGAATGTTTTCAAGCGAACAACCTTGATGTGGAAGTCATGTGTGTGTCCAAAAGGGGAGTACGATGTGTGGCATAGACTGGAGTGCCTTATAAGCAACTGTCCTCATTGCGGTTTCCATCTTTTTCCTATCTGTCCTCTAGAGTTGTCTACTTCTAACACGGCCCTTGTGAAATGGAAGTGCTTTGAGAACTACCAGGTGGGAGTGGATGCACAAACTGGAAAGGTGAAGAAACGGTTGCGCGAGGCTTTCAGAGAGACACGTGCCCACGAATTCCTTTCGTACATGGAGAAAATCGTGACCACCTTCATCACCCACAACTTCAAAGCACGATGGCAAGATGAGCAGTGCCAACTGATGATGAAAAACGTGCCCAAGGGAGTTGTCATATTGCATATTGACTATGCGGAGAACTATACATTTGTTATCCAGAACGAGGTCCAGAGCTTGTAATACCTCAGTACGAGTGTGACCATCTTGGTGCACATCACGATGTGGAAGGAAGGCGAGCAGACCATGAAACAAACTCATTTCTACATATCCGACGACAAGGCGCACAATTCAGCGTTAGTGCAACATTGTTTGCTATTGCATTGGGATTGGCTAAGAGATTCGGGGTTGGCTCCAGAGGAGCATTGGGTGTACAGTGACGGATGCGGTGCCCAATTCAAGTGTGCAACAGCTATGTATTTCGCTGCTCGGTACCCTGCGCTCACCGATGGCTGCAAGATGCGTTGGAATTACTTTGAATCGGCTCATGGGAAGGGAGAATGGGATGGGGCAGGGGCTATGGTGAAGAGGGCGCTTGCTGCTGAACAAATTGAGAATCCCTTGAGGCCCTTACAAAATGCAGCTCAAGTTGTGGAGTTTTTGGAGGAGAAATATACAGAGCCTGTTCCCAGCTCATATGCACAAACCAGAATTGCTCCTCTCTCGAGTATTCTGGTTGATTGGAGATACAGAATGTGATCATGCTGACAAGAGTGTGAAGTGTAACACTTTGCCAGGCTCGAAGAGTCTCTACTCAATCATGGGATTTTCTATGACTGATCCTACCATGCTTAGAACTCGTGAGTTGTCTTGCTTCTGTAATCCCTGCATAGATGGTCATTGGACTGAGTGTGAGAACTTGTCGCATGTGCAGGAGTGGCAGGTCCAAAGGCTCCGACCATTCAGTGCAAGTGCCATAGCTCAACAAATTGAAGAAATTGACGAGGAAGCAAACTGGGTGTATGACGGCGTTTCGAAGGAGGTGAGAGACTTGGTGGACATTGGTGACAACTTCATGATTCCAGCGGAAGAAGACAACGAAGACGGGGTGGAGTTCTACATTCTAGAGTGTCAAGCTAAAAAGTTCGTCTTAACAGAACCCATGACTTGCCCATAGAGGGGCGTATTCAGGGCCGAAGACATTGTGATCAGGGCAAAATACTACAAGAAGTATGGTGGTGGAGAGAAGACATATGTATTGTGTGACAAAGCAGTTGATGCCCACGTTGATGCCCATCCGGTTAGAGCTTGCAAATTTCTGATGGTTCTTGCTCCACACAGGGTAAAGGGTACTCCTGTATACAAGATGTCAAGTAAAACACAAAGGATATGTAAAGATGCTTTGCGAGAGTGGTGGGCGTTCAATGCACATTAAGTACAAGTTGGTCCATCCGTACTCTGATTTCAAGATAGTTTCTCAATTGACGTTGGTTTTAGAAGTAGTGGTCCCGTGATGATACAAGTCAAACAAATGCTTGGGTATTTGTCTGACTGAAAGTGAACTCTAGAGATGTCCCGCTATCCAAGTGCTCCCCCTTTTTTTTGCTTCAGTCATCTATTGTCTGGCATAGTAGTCTGTGATTAAAAGAACTTGCAATCCCTTTTTTTTCATTTTATTCTTTCTAATCTTCTTTTTTAAATTTCATTTTGTACCTTCTAATGTCACTCTCTTTTG
Organism: Ceratodon purpureus; assembly: GCA_014871385.1. Lineage (NCBI taxonomy): Eukaryota > Viridiplantae > Streptophyta > Bryopsida > Pseudoditrichales > Ditrichaceae > Ceratodon > Ceratodon purpureus. Next base: position 78,925,252 of record CM026426.1, read on the forward strand.
AGTCCGTACCTTTTCGCTGTGCCTTTTTTTTTTTTCATTTTGAGTCAGGCTGGACGATCATAGTTCTACATTTTGCTAGATATTAGGTACTGTAGTTATTTTCCTTTTTTTTTTGCCCTTTTACAGGGAGCACTAGATAGCGGTACCTGAAGAGCTCATAACTCAGGATAGCAGTGATATGCGGAATGTAGGAATTCGGAGCTATCAGACCTTGGTGAGAGGTTTGTTTCTCATTTGGGGTTCGTTTTAGATGTATTGGTTGGTGTTTCGACAAGTAGTAAGAGTACTCAAACAATACCATCGAAAGTACTTTTAGGATTTGAAATATTGATTCGCTACCTCGAATAATTGCTTGAGTTTATAAACTCAATTTAAATTCTTCTCTATTTTATTGGAGTGTGTAATGTTTGTTGTAGATGAATGCTACTTGCTTAAGTGCTCAACATTTTGCAGCTGGCCTATTTGTAAGTACAATACATCCAAAACATGTGCAAAGACAAAGTCTACAGCCCTACAAACAATAGAAAAGCTGACTGTCACTTGAATTACATCCCGTCTGTACGTACATTAAAGGCAGCCGCATGAAAAATACGAAAAATACTAAAAATACTAGAATGTGCAAATGTGTGCATACTTCAGAAAATGATAAAGTTCAAGCATAATGCCGAAGTCATCTACTCCTACGCGGTGTGCGGGGGGGCTTTCGGACTGCAAGTGGTACTGTACCGTCTCCACACTTAGCACTTTTGCATTTACAAGTAAATTTAGACAAATTTGGATCTTCTTTAAAAAAATCTGTACCATAATCCCATGTAAGTTCCTCTCCAGGATATATAATTCGACTAGCAAAGAATGCCACATGGTAATACCGGCGATCAACACTCTCTATTGACACTGGAATGTCCACTAAGTTAGAATCTTCACACCTGTAGGACAAACGTAAGGCCCACACCTAAGGCCCACGGTCAGGTCACATTGAATTGGACACAAGGAAGGGGAGGCCGATGTAGAGAAAATGGAATCAGACTCTAACCTGTGGTTCAAAAATCTGGCAACATTTCCAAATTGAGCACTGTCCAAGCACAATGCATTGTTGTTGTCCGAATTCCGCTCTGTGGCCCAATCAGCATCGAGTTGCAAGCTATAAGACTGACCTCCAAATTTCTAAACATTTGCTCAGCATTAGTTAAAATCTCTCCCATCAACTCAAAAACAAACGCACCTCTAGGTATATGCTCACATGTCCGAATCCCCCATCCCGTAAGGGCTGTACAAAAAACCTCTACTCGATACTTCATCCCCTACTGAACAACACGATTCCCACAATCACCACCACACCTACACTTAACATTGCACTCCTTAACAAATGGGCGAGGCACATGACCCTCACAAACTTCATTTCCATTTAGACACAGTGAACCCTTCATACAGTAGTTAGCATCGCAGGTGTTGAACCAATCAAGAGCCATGCCCTGTAGAAGTCCTCCATCGCTGTAGCCGACTCGACCTAGGGACTGCTCTTGGCATGCACACGTACCACTCCCACGGAGACATTCCGAGGAACACAAGCACTAGTCCCCGGGGCGGAAACTCTCTAGGGTGGTAGGTACCCGGGCCTGGTCATAGACCACACTAGAGTTCACATACTGAAAATAACGCATAGCAATATCAGACTGACCAACAAGGATAGGCACCCTCTCAAGCCCATTAGACAGATCTTCAGGATCATACCAACTATCGGCCTGGTTGAATCACATCCCACCAGACCACCTTCCTAAGTCATGATGCAAAAAAAACAAAGTGCAAGAAAATATCCAACATCGGAGCAACCAACTACCTATTGCATAGTTATTCAAGATCCTGAAAACATCAAATAATTCATCAAGGAACAAATTTAGTAAAAAAAACATCAACGCCAATGGATAAACAGAGAATATCAGCCGTGAACAGTTCTCGTCAGAGGGGCCTCATAGATGAGGTATGACACATGGAAGTACCTGCAATGCCAATTTATCCAAGCATACTAGTGCAGGTAAACTGCTTGATAGCAAAAACCAAAAAAAACAAAAATAATGAACTGTAACGATAGTCCACACTCTGACCCTCATTCTATGTGGCACCTCTCCGTCTCTTTAGTAAGAGAGCGCCACCTACCTTATCACCCTTGACCTTTTCCCCCGGTTTAGTCTTAACCTTGGTCGAAGAAGGAGATTCTTCTGATGCTGGCTGGGCCTCCTTTGCAGTGCGTGTTCTGGTCTGCACTTGTCCCTCTGCAACGATTGGGTTGAGCTGCCCCCTCCTCCGGCAATCTCTGTAAGCTCCTTATAGGTCGTCTTCTCAGCCGAGTAGATGTTTTCTGGTGCAGTAAGATCCCCTGGTGTTGTGTCATCGGACACGCTTGGACCGCGCGCCCTCTTTGCCCTTAGCTTGAAAGGAGACCTAGGACTCTCCAGTGCTGATTTTGTCTCCTTCGATGCGGGAGGCTCTCCTTCTTTTGCTGCTGCGAGCTCCACTTCTTTTTACTCTGGCTCTTCTTGCTTTGCTACGGGAGATCCTCCCTTCGTGGCTGGCTCCCCTTCCTTCCCGCATGGCTCTCCTCCTTTCACAGTCGGCTGCGCTCCCTTGGCCGCGGGCTCCCCTTCCTTCCCCCCCTTTGCTTTGCGTCCTGGCAAGCATTGGGATCCTGGTTTCGCTGGGATGCTCTTTAGAGCCTGCGGTGATGACTTCCTCTCCTTGCCCTTCTCCCCCTCTTCTACCTGCAACTTCCCCTCCTCACGCTTCTCATTATCCCTCTGGTAGGCTGGACTATGGCCCGCTCCCGAGGCCTCAATCACTAAATCCAGTAGGTTGCCTTCCCCTACCAAGAAACACCTGGTTACTTCCGCTGAGGTGCTGCCCCCTCCACCCGCATTCGTGCTGCCAAATCCTCCCGCTAGGGTGCTTCCCCCTCCTCCCCCTGGCCAGATTGGTCGACAAGGGAATGTGAGGGATACAGGAAGGCAACGACTTTGATGGCAAAGGAAGCGCGGTCTCTTGAGAGGCGAGAAAGAAGTGAAGTGAAGCCGGTTGAGGGAGTGGTGATGGAGGCCTTGACGGGTGGCAATCCTTTGAAGGGATCAGAACCCGATTTGGAGTCTGGAGAAGATTCTTCGGAGGATGAAGAAGAGATAAAGATGTCAAGAGACCATTCCAGCTCTGGCACGACAATTTCAGGTACCAACGACAAGGACGACGTAGATTCTGAGGAGGCAACGGGGGATGGTGAGGATGGAGGTTGTGACGACGGTGATCAAACTGAGCAACCCGTCTTGGTAGCCAGCCCAGCCCAGCCTAGAGACACTCTCACGGCACCATCTCCACTGGATGGCATTGTGTGTTTCAGGGTTGTCTAGACCGGCGGTGCAGCGTTTCCTAGGTTTTTAAGGTAGAAGTCGTAGGTTTCTTGATCAAAGTATGTGTGTAGAGGGATTTCCGGTTCACCGCGTTGGTCAATTGTGAATCCTTCTAGGTTGTGCCATGGGTATTGTCTGACACTGCATGTGCAGTGTGGTTGATGAATATTTTGATAGTGGCATGTAGGAACTGTTGGGCGGTTACTGATAGATTGTTGAATGTGTATTTCTTGTGCAATATCTTTAGGGCTGGTTAGAATATTATTTTGTCTATCAATGATGGACTCTAGAGGTGAAGTTTCAGAATTTTTAAAGACTTTTCTATTTATTTTCTTGGGGCTTTTGTCATACATTTGGCGGTATTTAGTATATTTTGTTGTAATTTTTCTAGCTTCTTTGTTGGCAGTTTTTCCTATAGCGGCTATGACGTCTATCCATTCGTTTGGTATAGTATCTATTATTGGAGGGTGAGGAATTTGTACATTTTGGTGATTATGTATTTCATTCATGATAGGGTGTGTTTGCCATTGTGGGTTGTGTTTTGCGATGTATATAGTTTTTCTGATGAGATGGTATGTAGCAAGGTGTTTTTTCCATTGTTTGGCAAGTTTTCGGGGTAAAAAACCACCTTGTTGTGCAGTTCTATTAGTTAGATTTGGTAGTGGGGGGGCTTTACAAGTGTTTTCAATAGTTTCTGAGATTTTGTTTATAATTTCATCTAGAGATGTACAGGCTGTTTCCCATTGATCTTGTGTGAGGTGGTCGTGATTTTCTAATAATAAAGTTAATTCATTTATTTTTATGGAGTTTCTTTCAAAGAATTATATGTTAAATTTTTCTAAATTTTCTTCTGGAATCGGATTAAGTATTCTGATTTCAGTGGTAGTTACTGGCGGTGGGGGCCTAGCTAGTAATGTGTTTTGTGGGATATGTAAGGTAACTGGATAGTGGTCTGAGTTTAGATTCATATTTATATTTGTGGCGGAAGTAAATCTGTTGTTATCTGTTGAGTTTATGTAGAAGCCATCTATAAGGCTAGTTGATGTATAATTATAGCCGCCTTGTCTAGAGAAGTTAATGTTTGTTGTAATGTATTCGAAGTTAAGAGATGTGGTTAAGTTTTTCCACTGGATGTCTTCATCTTGTGGTGGTGTGTTATTGTTGTGATTTTGTCTTCCAATTAGTGCGATGTCACGGTTGAAATCGCCACATAAGATATATGTGTGGTTCGGATGTGCAGTAATTTGGTTAGTAATGGTAGTTTTGAAGTGGAGAATGAGACGTATATCTTCCAGATGTGTAGGCATGTACATGTGGATAATTAGCCAAGGTGTAAGTGGATGATTGTTTATTTTTATTATTTGTAGATATGGGGATATATTTCTTGGTGCGGGAACTTTATTAATGTTACCGAGGAATGCATATTTGTTGTGAATAAGTGTGAGTAATCCTCCCCTTCCGGGTGTGTAGGGCATTCTTTGTTGTATGCATCTCGTTAGGGCATGAGTGTTGTTGAAGATGAGTTTGTATTCAGGGAATAGATTTAGTATGTATTTTGTAGATTTTGTTGCTGTAAGTTTTGTTTCTTGAATATTTATAATTGCTGTATTTCCAATGGAGTTGTTTATGAGACTTTGTAGATTTGGTAAGGCTGTGTTAAGTGATGATGCATTCCAAGTGATTATGTTAGTTTCTAGGTTTGTAGTAGGATTTATTCTTGGTACTGGTGTGGGGATGTTTGGAAGTGGGGGTGGATGTTAGTATTCATTTATGTTTTCAAGACATCGGAGTGATTCTGTTATTAGTTTGTTTGGGAGAAATGGAAATTTTCTTTGAAGTGTGTCATGAGTGGGAGGGGTTGCTTGACTGTGAATGAATTCGTATAGTTCTTTGTGTATTGATTTTTTAGGGAGTAATAATTCTCGGATATTTTTGATGAGTTTGGTATACGGATGGTCTGTAGAGATGTGCCTTTCTGGAAAGTTGTTGAGATTAGAGAGTCGGATGAGTATTGTATTTGTCCATATATCGTTGAAGTGGTATACGCGGGGGTTTGATAGGATAGTATTACATTTATCTATTGATGGGTTTGTGATAACGATTAGGGCGTATAGTATGTAGGGGGGTGGTGAGTGATTTTGTCTTTGTATGTATTGGTGAAGGGCTAGAAATGAGATAGTTGCTTGGTGATGTAATGGATGGTCTGTATGTAGGATAGGAGCAAATGTTATTGCTATGTGTTGGTAGACTGGTTGGAGTTTTATCGTACTGGAGATAAAGTATTTTCTAGCACGTTTTTTATGATCTGTAGGGTGTGTACGTAGTATGTTGGGCATTGGTCCAGGATTGGTTTCTATATCTCCACATTGAAGTAATGCTAGTTTATTGATAAAGTAGTAACCAGAATAGTATAATGATTTGGGTTTTCTCTTATTTATATTGTAGTATTTTATAGTTGTAAATTTGATTGTAGTAAACAGATTGGGTAAAGCGGGTATTGTTTTTATTTTTTGTTCTGGTAGATAGTGTGATGGTTCGATATGTTTTGATGTATGGCTAGTGGTTGTAGAGGCGTACCAGTTGTAGATGTGTTGATTTTTGTTGTTTTCTGTCTTATGGCGAATCCGGTAGGCCGAGGCCGGTTTGTTGGTTTCTATGTTTTGTTTTATTATTTGATTTTTTATATTGTTCATAGTGTTTTGTAGGTTTTTTAGATAAATAAATGATGATGATTGTTTCGTGTTTTTTGGATTTGTTAGTGTGGTGTATAGATGTTTGTTTTTAATGTTTGTGAGCGTTATATATAATTTTAGAGTTTCTATAGATATTGTTTGGGTTTTGAGTTTAGTGTTTTTTATTAGCAATGGTGTTATGTATTTATTTAGGTTTTTGTTTTGTTTTGTTTTGTGGCGAGGCCGGTAGGCCGAGGCCATTTTGTTTGTTTTTGTAGTTTGTTTTATTGGATGGTATGTTTGGATTGGAAGATAAGAGTGGATTTTTTCTTTATGATTGACTAAAATAATTTGAAGATGTTTTATATGGTTGTTAGAGTATTTTTGAATCAGCTTTATTCTGTATTTTATAAGTTTTGGATAAGTATGTTGTGAATTTTGATTTTTGAGCTTTGGATGTAATATAAATTTAAGATGAAGTATGAGATTTGGATGAATTTTGGAATTTGGATGAAAATAGTATTTTGGATGAAACTGAATTCGCAAAGATTTGAAAGTATGACCACCCAAACAAGAAGAAGGATGTTGCAACGCTATTACTTTATCTTTCTGACATGAGGAAACAACAACTATCTTGATCGGCATTGGCTTGATTTTTAGGTCATTATTTTTACAATCCTCCTTTACAAGGTCCCTCGCGTGCTTCAAAATATACTTCTCATAAGAGTATGGAATTTTCAAATTTGAAACTAGCAAGATCGTTAGTTTTCCAATGTTGGGCAATTTTGTAAGATTAGAGCAGTCAATTTTTGTCCAACTTTTTGTCCAATCAATGTCCAACTTTTTGAATTTCTGCAGCTTTTGCAAATTGGGAAACTGCTCAAGATTAAAGTACCTGATCCCTTCAAATTTCTTTAAATATTTTGAATAGTTTGTGGGATGGTAATTTTCTGAGTTTAGAATAGGTAAATTTGTTGAAGGTACTATCATTTTCTGTCCAACCAAGTAAAAACAGTCATATATTATTGTAGATGTATAGATGTTTCTTCTTATCACCCTAACCAACACCTCATTCCACAAATTAAGTTGTGGGCCTACCAGAGGTTTTATGATTAGGAAGAAGTGAGGAGTTTTTTCCAAGTACTAGAAATTTTTAAGACTAGTTGCAGTGTGATACGAATGGAGATTAGCAAACCAATTGTATATGTGTTAATTTGTATGTGTTGACATGTGTTGTTCAATAGCCAAGGCATTTAAAGCATGAAAGGAAGATTGTAAACATAAAGAAAGCCTAACAATCTGAAGGCTTTTTCTACCTATCTCAAATTGATCCTTCGGATAACATATACATTTCCATTCACATTTTCCAAAGCAGCAAATCAGAGTTCTATTGTTACATACAAGGCTAGATATTATTAATTTAAATACACAAACTGATGCATTATATTTCGTAGCTGCAACAAACTTCTTGTGGTAGCTAGTTTTCATTCCACAGACTCTGGTACAGCTACTGCTATTGACCCATACAACCAAAGTCACACATCTACAACTATTACTGCACAAGATTTCTGATCCTAATTTAGCATTATCAGGTGAGAGTGGACACATGCTCAGCTTGAGCCAATAGCTCAGAGCATTGATCTCAAACTGTTTCATAGTTGCAGATTTGGTACAGTTGGGTTTTTCATAACCCGGTTGGAAACAAAATTCTTTGTTTATGGTGCAGCTGCTATCTAAGCAGAACTTACCTTTTCTGGTTTGAGTTCGATTTGTTTCGCCCAGCCACTTGGAACAGGTTCCTTCTCGCTCCTCCCTCTTCCCCCAGCAAGGACCTTCTAGGGCCTCGCTCTCCTCCCTCCTCGTGCTCCGCACCTCGTGTTCACTTCTCTTCCAATGTCGCTCACCACCCCGGCAGCTTGGGTGTGCTCCTACGCTTGAGCCGGCGTGTGCTTCCTGACTGAGCTCGTACCTTCCCCAGCCCCATAAGTAGATTTGCAGCAAGATGGTTCTTTGTTTTTTGTTTGATTTTTTGAAACGGTGCACTTGGTGTGTATGATGTGTAAGTGCAGCGTGTGGGTGTTCGTTTTTACAACGTTTTGTGCGTGTCAATTGTTGTGTTTCTGTGTTAAAAATGAAAATTTGAAAGGGGAGTAGACAGCTAACCTGACGACTTGATCTTGCATGTGCATAGGTGGTTTGTTGTTCTTGGCCTTGGGGCGTTAGTTGCTGCAACGACCAGCGCCTTTGCTTGAAACCAACAACCCTAAGTTGGGAGCCACGCTCCTTGGTGCATGCAGCGCGGTAGCAGCAGCAGTAGCACAAGAACATGTTGGGTCGATGTTGGGTTTCGATTTGCAACTCACACAACTGCGGTATTTGCAGGTACCGGTGGCGAGGTGGCTGAGGCAGGATTTCACGTTGCCGGCAGCACAGTTGCTCCTTCCGACGTTAAGAAGGCTGCCAGGGCTCCGTCGGTATGCACCTTCCTACTGTGCACTTACTTGCACAGGTTGGTGCTGATTGTAGATCGGCGAGGTTGCTTCTTGAGTTGTATGGTGAGTGCTTGTGCCGAAACCACCCTTCTGACCCCCATCTACCACCACTAGGTTGCAAGAGGGTTTTATGCTGATTATGCAATGTGCTAATGTGTGAACTACTGATTTGCAAGAGAATTTTGTGTTGATTTTTTGGTGTGTTTTTAATTTTTGGTTGAAGATTAGTGGCTACTAATTCTATTTGTGAGTGAATGTGAAGGAGAAAACTGCTTTCTAATGTTTTAGGAGTTTTGCTATGATTTAATTGATGAAACAGAGAAAAAGGAAGAAGACTTACCAGAGAGGGTGCGTGCGCAGGGCTGAGGATTTGAGGCGCTGTTGCTGGTGTGTCGCTTCCGTCGGCGTGTACAGCAGCTCGCTCCGACTGCTCACCCTGAAGATCACGTCTTGCGAGTCTATGCTGCTAGGGGAATCTGGGTTGGGAAGAACGCTTCCGTTGCCTCTTCGGAGAGGTGTCTTGATCTCCTTACGAGCTTCCAGGTAGCAGCCGCTGCGAAGTGGTAACGTGGGATATAGGTCGGAGAAGAGATACGGTGTGCTGATTAACGTCGGGTGTAGGCAGACGAAGAGATTCGCTGTTGCTGATTTGTAAGCAGGGGGCCGTTCCACAGTTTTAATCCTGAAGTAACAGCTGGTTGTGTCGCTTGGTTCGCTTGGCGTCCAAGGTGCAGGTGTCTTCAGCAGGGACTTGCGACTTATGCATCTGTTGGTGGTGATGTGTAGCTCCGCTACAGTAGTGTGCAGCTTCGAGTTGATGTGGGCTGAGCAGTTTATGTGGGTACTGGTCGTGGAGTGAAGGAGAGGTCCGCTTTTTCCGGATCTACTAAGTCTGCTGCTACAATTGCAATCTGATTGGAGGGTAAGCTGCTCTAGAACTGAGTTTGGACAAGTGTGTGATGCTCTACAGAATGCTCTTCTCTGGATCACACTTCCAGCACACAGATCCGGCAACAAGCGCAACAGCAACAAACTGCAACCCCTATCCAACACTATCGAAGCCTCACCAGTGTGCTCAGACTAATCGCCTTGTGTGTGTGAGGGGTCTACTGCAAGCCCAGCCCTTGACAGCCACACCCAAGCCGAAGAGACTAACTCCTACCTTTCTCCCTCACCAGAAAACGTGGAGCGCCTTCAGAGCCTCATCGTCACGAGTCCATACCAATGTTCCTTCTAAAAAATAAATAATAAGAAGAGGGAACCGAAGAAAAACAAATTTGAAAACAAATAAATAAGTAATGATGAAAGAGAAGAGAAGGAAAAAAAATTGATAAATTAATAAAATAAAGATGAGTGAATAGAAAGGAAATAAACCAAAATATTGATAATGAAAGAAGATAAGGAAAACAAAAAAAAATTTAAAAAAATGAAAGAAACGAAAGGTTGATAAAGAGTACTTCAGACAGAAAAAAACTAGATGTTCAGTGAGGAAATTTCCTTGCCTAAAGATACGTCAAAGGAAATTTTGTAGAGAGTGCAATTTTATCCACTAAACCTTCGTCCAAGTCAACTTCAAACCCCTTAATTAAAAAATGTAAACGTGGCAAAACCTCCCACATAAAACTACAAATAACTTACCTAATTTTTTTTCAAATAACAGGTCTTAGATATAAAATTTTAAAGTTGTATATACATTTAGTTATAGCACAAAGGGTCAAATATTTCATTGCCTCATTTTTTAATGCCCGAAGTTGACATTCTACAGGACTTATTTAATTTCTAGAAATACCATAGCTTCCTTACTTCTAAACGATACATGTTAGCCATGTCCACTAATTTCTAAAAAATACAAAGGTATCATTATTCATTGGAAAAAAAGACACCAAGGTGTGAAGCATTTTTATTTATTTTTTATTCTTTATTCAACTGCTTATATATTTGATTTTGATAGCTTATTCTTTTCATCTATTTTTTAAAAATTCAACCCCCTATGTATTTCATTTTGATAGTTTTTTCTATTTGTTTTTTTTCCCTTAAAAAAAAAAATCAACCCCCTATATATTTGATTTTGTTAGCTTATTGTTTTCATTGGTTTTCTTTATTTATCTTTTTTTTTTTCCAACCCCTTATGCAGATGAATATTGATGAATATAGTTTGATGAATATAGTTTTTTTTCATATTGATGAATATAGTTTTTTTTAAATGCATTTTTTTAGCATAAAGTGCAAACAATAAAATGCTTCAATGAATCATGCACTTAATTTTTGATCGGAAAAGAAAACTCTTCTTGTCATATATACCTCACGTATAGAAAATAACTAATTATACAAATATAGAATATTAAAATTGCTTCATATAATTCTTTAGAATGCCTTTTCCTCTATCACTAATAACCAAGACATTTACTACGTTACTAAATATCACAATAGAATTTCCATATTGATCCCCAAATTCCTTCTCAAAATTCATTTACATTACATTACTTTTTAAATCCAATCACTCTACCAAAATATTTTTCATCCCATATTCATCTTTGAAAAATGGTGAAGGTGTCACTTATCCACAGCTCTAAGATGTTTATTGAATCCATTGTTTTTAGAAGTAGGATGAGAATACATTTATGCGGGGATGATTCTGTAGGATAATTGTACAGTGACACCTGATATGGAAAATCTAGGATGCTCACAACCCCATTCAAATCTGATCCCACCACCAAGGCTTCAACTCCCCTCCCGCCAAGCTACAGTCTTTAAATTTGGCCGGCGCCAACTTCCGTCGAGCTGGATCATGGGCTTCCCAGATCACGACAAATCCTTTTGTGTCAGTTTTGGCCATCGCCATTGACTGATCTTAATCACAAAACCCAGCTGCCGAGAAATCCAATCAACGGCTAGGATCGACAGTGATAGTGTACAAGAAGTACATATTCGTACTCCTAGGTCCCAACAGTACATAATTGTTTTGCCAAAACTGCACTACGTCTAGTGTACATTAACCCCACTCGAACTTCTTAACATTGGTCGATCAGACGCAGAGCTCACGCGGTACCAACAAATTGCATTACCCTTATCAATGCTCTAGACATGTTACAATGCAAACCTCTATCAGCTACTCCAATTTTAGCTTGTTCAAGTGATTATGTCGCTCGACTTTACAGTGAACGAGGGCAAGACGGATAATCAATACGAACATGAAATACCTTGCTATAACTTGTGCACGCAAAAACTGCCGACGCCGCGCATGTGCACTACACAGAAACACCACTCCGCCACCTACATACAAGTCACCATGACCGCAGCGAACAGGGATCACCTGAACCTAAAAAACATAAACACCGCCTCAAACATCGCAAACAACACAATGCAAATATTTACAAGGCATAACGATATTTATGCACAGCCTTCTACTTCCCAGTCCGAGGCTGCAGAATGATGAAGTAGGTTAACAGGTAGCCTCTCTGCACGTGTTGTCACAGTCTAGAAACCTATGTAGAGTCGACAACTTAGGCACTATGATGTCAATTTCTCTAGCCCTCCACTATCGAGTAGACGTTCAAGAGAGTGAAGTGACAATCCATGAACATATCCTGTCTACACCATCATAAGTGAATTGTGAATTCTGTGAACTGGAGTAACATTTCATCATCACATATGGATGTCCACTACGTTCAGTAATTACTGAGACACGGAAATGTCTAATCTAGGTTTAATGAAGTCCAATTCTGGGGATGAACATTTGGTAACACATGATGCTAGCAGTCGTCAACAGTTTCTGTATCATCCAGTTCATTCAAAAGCAATTAATTGTTTCAGAACGTAACATGACAAACTATCTACCATGCTAAATTCCAAGACTCTAACAAGAATAGATAACATGAAACTTTGAATTGCGTTGCCAGATCAGGTTAGATGGAACTACGGCGGTGCTGCTTTCTTGCTGCATCCTCCGTAGGAACTTTAGGTACTTCGGTTCAGGTCATCAGGATTAGGTGAAGGTTTTGGTTTTGTTGGTTCTGCCAGCTGGCTGTCACGGCGGGCTCGGTCTTGCGCGGCGTTTTGTTTCTCTTACTGTGGAATAAAGCTCCATTTGTTTCAAAAAAAAAAAAAAAAAAAAAAAAAAAAAAAAAAAAAACTTTGAATTGCGATCACTGAGGTCAATGTGAATTTCTAAACTGAACAGACCTAAAGGAATTCATACTCTGGAAGTTCTATGAATGGAAAATAATAAGTATGTATCGTTAATAGACCATGGTGAAATGTGAGCCACTTATTATCAAACAGTACCATGTGCTAACTGTACAACGCGAACTAAATAGCTAAGAGAAAGAAGGAAAAAAAAAAAAAAAAACTGATACATGCTTTGCATTGTCAGAGAATTCTATGAGCCGTCTTCCTGTTATCCAATACAGATTACTTAAAGTATGTTAATGGAGTCCCTAATGAAATCATTAAGAATGTAAGGGATATTTCTTCTAATTCTGTTTACAAGCTTGTTGTTTTTTTCCACCATGATACGGTTACTTCAACCTCAATCTACTTTCAAAATCAATAATGTATCCATCAAGTTCTTAAACTTCACATTGTTTCACTTTATTTCTGTATGAATGTATATACTGCTTTCCGTATAGTTAACTCAATATAGGTAATATGAAAAAAAAATTTAAAAAATTAAAAATTGTAACAGAGAATGTTGGTAACTTGATTAAGTGGGACAGAATAAACAGTGTTTTCAAAATATCACCACTGCAACAAACGCTTCTCTTCCAGCGATGTAGATATGAATCGAGGCCTCAGGCGAGCCCTGATAAAACGACAGAAGCAGAGATTAAGCATGAGTGAACAGCGAAATTGGATCCATTATACAGAAAAAGTTCAAAATAAAAATTGAATCCTTCTAATCCGATAAAAACTTCAAGAAACATAAAATTAAATAAAACATATTAAGTTAACAAACTGTACGCTGCAGTAAGAGTGGATTCCGATAGCACCTCACATTGCTATACAAGGGCAGTCATCCAATTTCCGCATTCCAAAAATTGATACTTGTAACACCCTTGAAAAGCGCGCTATATTGGAATCTACGGGTCTCTTTATTTTCCCCCATCAAGAGGTGCTACCGAACCACAACCGCTGGTTTGGTAGCTAGGCTCGGTGGGTTCCATTTTGCTGCCCCTCCCCGTTTTGGGGTCTTGGGGTCTTTTTTTGGTTTTTTTTTTTATAAATTTGGGGACGTAGGCCCCAAATTACCCTGCTGAGGTCTCTATGAGATCACTAGGACCCCCACTCAAGGCAAATAATAGGGGCAGAGATTTGCCCCCTCCCCTCCCCACCCCCCGAGCCTGGCATCCGACCCACCCCCCAAGCACCGCTTGATGGGGGTAAATAGACAGATCCGGAATCTACAACCACAAGGACAAAACAACAGATTAATAATGTAAACATGACCATTTTGATCAGACTATGTGATTGAGAATAGAACTGGTCCTCACTGATACTCACCTTTGGCATTAATGCTCCCTTCTCATTCTCTTCGCACGAGTTCTGGATGTAGTCTGTTTGTTTTTTGTAACCGAGCGTGATCTTCTCATCAGCTTGTCGAAGCCCTGTAGAGCTAAAATATTTTCCGATTTGTTTAGAATTATTGCACCAGTTAAATCAGGCTGTGGGGGATGAATTTGAAATGTGGAACTCGCTACAGAACCACTTTCGGCAACATTGGTCGAGATGAAGGTATCGTCATCTTCTTCCATCACCCTCCTTGCTCTTGCCTCTTTACGAAGAACAACTTTCCAATCAGTTCCGTGCGGGTGGAGGTCATCATCTGCAAAAAATACCAGCGTACATTGACTCGGAAACACATAAGGATCCGCAGCCTTGGATGTGTTGTGTCTGAAGTTAATAGCAAGAAAACCGTCACCATCCCTAATGTAGGTACTGTTCCCGTGATTGTCCGCTCTTTTTTTTCCATCGACACTTGAACAAAGTAATAGGTGTCTTTAATTTCCCATAATCCAGTACTAGAATATCTTGCAAGATGCCCACATAGTCTTTCACTGCTCCAGCCGAGTGTTGGTTCGCTTCAAAACATCCCACACCATAATCATATGTATTCCAGGATCTGGAAACTTCATCATCAACTCTCCAATGATTTCCATACGCGGTCATCTTCGAATCGTTGGCAGGTGAAAGGAAAATTGGATAACAGAACCGTGTCGTGCTCATCTGGATTTGTCATGTCCAGAGACTTGGAGTGGACACGGCGTTTGACCCAGCTCTCTACAGATTCAGTCTGAACACCAGGTACAGAACTCTCCACCTCCCAAGCATTGTTACAAATTTATTTAAATCAGACCACGTTCAAAATCAGTAGCTTCTCCAACAGCATCACTCGTGTATGAACAGAAAATTGTTTTCAACAGTATGCTAACCTGCTCTAGAAAGCACTTATTCACCAAATCAAAAACATCTACAGCAACTCTGAATTACCTTGGCTACTCTTTATCTGAATTCATGATGAATGTCATAATGATAATTATTTCTATGAAAAGGGGTTTGTCACTATACCTGTAATAAGAAGCAGTTAACGTGTTATTCTGTAGAACAAATTTATGCGCAGCGTCGCGTTCGCTCCTGGATAGAGTCACTTCCGTTGACGCTCCTTCGAGAACTTCAAACTCTGCTGCATCTTCTGGGTCGGCATCCCACACACGGCGTCTGACAACGTCAAATCCGTGCATATACGATGTCGCGAGCCCCATAGTTTCCTCTAACAGATATCCGTGCACTATAGATGCTTCTGGTCTAGCCCTGTTTTTAACGTGACTTTTTAAAGTCATCATGGTCCGTTCTATGGGATACATCCAACGGACTTGAATAGGTCCAAGTAAAATCAACTCTTCAACAAGGTGCATTAGCAAATGCGACATAATGTCAAAGAAAGTGGGCGGGAAAGCAATCTCCATAAGGCACATGGTTATGGCCGCGTCTTCTCGTAAGTTCTCAGTTTGTTCCGGATCCCACACTTTGCTACAGATCCGCCTGAACACACAACATGCCCTCATAATGGCCATTCTAGTATTCCGATCCATTAGTCCACGTAGAGCCAAAGGAATCATACTCTACATTAATATATGGTAGTCGTGTGATTTTAGAGCACTAAATTTTCTATTCCTGATATGTGTTCCAATCTTTGAACAATAATCAGATGGAACTTTCAGTTTCTCTAACCTGGAGCAAAAAATGTTGAACTCCTTCGGTGTAAGGACATAGTTGGCCGCAGGCTTGAGCATCCTCGAGGGGTTATTCAGATCCCTAGTCATCCATAGCTGTGGCCATATCCCCTCCCTCTGCATATCTCTCCGGATCTTAATGCTATCTTTTTCTTTGAAGCCAGTTATTGTCTTCAGAAGATTCTCTGCAAAATTCTTTTGGCAGTGCATCACGTCAAGAGAATTACGGACAGCTAGATGCTGCACATCATTGTAAGGTAGAGTTAGATGACAAATGTCGCACCAGTGTTCAAAACTGTAAATCTAAGATGCAGATGTAGCAGAAGACTCGGTGAATCATTATTCAGTTTCAAAATCAACTTCACGGTCATTGATTGGTTATCCTACCGAAGACACAGCAGTGAAATTAACAACAGTGGAATACAAGTATTATTATTACAGAAACCACCTAGGATCACAATGGGAAAGAGATGTTGTTCACTTCGATAAGAGCTGCAACATAATTCCAGAGTTATAATGTCATCTACATTGAAAGAAGAAAAAATCATGACAGAGAAATGAAGACACCATTCTTCTTGTAAAAAACAGTTCAGCTCCTAGGGCGATAGCATATCAATTAAACTATTGTCTGGACGAAGACACAACTTGGAATTAGAAATTACAAAAAACATAAATATACCTAACACAAGTTTATTTATAAAATCAACCTCCATTTAAAAAAAGTTGCATTATCTCTTAACTTAGTTATTCGTCAAACCAAGGGTAGACCCAACTGATTCTAATTTCATGGACAGTAGAACATAAAGCCAGTATGAATCAAGAATGCAACTCAATCTATTTTTTGATTTCTACTACCAATAAAGCAGGAAGACCTACAAAGTCCAGAACTCGTGGATTTAAATTGAAATGGAAAACTAAAGAATAGAACACAAAATCTGTCAAAGAAGCAAACGATGAAAATTGGTGTTACAAAAAAACAGCGATAGAGTCAAGAGTTTCTAAAATTTGAGATTGTTGAATTTAAATCCATAGAAAGAGGAAGTCAGCATGAATAAACTTTTAGATACTTAATGAACTTGTAATTCTGTCATTACTAACCCAAAAGAAGGGAGGGCAGTGAAGGTAAACAAAAGGAAAATAAGTGAATCGAAGTGAGTGAACAGTTGGAATGCGAAACGTTTACCACAACTTGAAAATATAAATAATCTACTGATCCAAAGAATGACAAAGATTCGAAAAAATAATTGCACGGTTCTTCAACAAGTTCTTAAATGTACTTAAGATTTAAAATCAACATAGAAATGAACTCTGACATTCACGAATATTAATTCAAATACGACCATAACTGAGTTATTTAAAACGAAAATTGTGAAATGGAGATTACAAATGATGAACCTATGGATTGTCATCAAAGAAAACAACAACTGAGGAAATCATCTCCGACATTGCGTATCAGCATCATTTAACCACACTGACTAAGCGTCCACATACAGATACTTAACACAGAGAATGCACTACGAAATGAGCAAGTATAGCCGTTTTAATTTGTTATAATTCTAAATTACAACTTAGCTAGATCACTCCAGTGAACATATTGTAAAAAAGGAAATACATAAAAAAACCAACATCCAGGCAGCTGAACAGATATGGACATAGAACGTACCTCCCAGTACGGAAGTTCGAAGAAAGCACTTCCTCTTTTAACTACATGAACTTTGGACGGGTCTGGGGTTGGAGCTCTCTTACGTGTGCTCGGCCGAGAGCGTCCACTTTTGGAGGGAACAAAGTTATGTGGGGGTCTCTTTATCTTACCCCAACGAGCGTTGCACTTCGTTTGTTTGAGGGCAGGGGCAGCCCCCTCGCTCCTGACCCTCCCACCGTCCCGACCCTCCCCGCGCCCGTGCCTCTCCCCGACCCCCCCGGGCCCGTGAACCCCCCGCTCCCGTGCTCGACCACCGCCCGCCCGTGCTGAAACTCTCCGTCCCCGTGCTCGACCCCCGTTCCCACCCTCGCATTCCCATGTCGTCGTCTCCCTCGCCCCCGTCGCCCTCGTACCCGCCCTCGTACCCCCCGTCCCGAGGAGAGACACTTTGCTGCATTGGTTTCAGGGCTATGGCGGAATATTCCGAGGGGGTGGTTGCATTACGGAGTTTGTTTGTTTCTGCGCCATCGAGATGCTTTAGGGTGTAGGGTAGAGTCGCCGGTTGCTGTTACGTAGAGTCGCCGCCTGTCTTCTGGGAGGAGGAAGGGGAGGCTTTCGGGGATAGGTTTTTTGTGTTTGTTGCTACGCGGGGGGGGGGGGGGGGGGGGGGGGGGGGGGGGGAGGCGACGACGGCGTTCTTTGAGCTGCGACCTTGCGGTTTTAGGAGGATCATCCGGCCGTCTCTTAGCGCTACCCCTGTCCGTCGTCATTTCTTCCACGAAGGGTGCAGGTGCTGCATGTTTAGGGCGTCGGGCTCTTCATCGTCTATTTAGTCTATTCGCTGGAGTTCGGGCGGTGCCGACGGTGCACACGGCAGCGAGCAGAAGGAGAGGCGCGTAGAACAAAGCTCCGACGCCGATACGATGGCAAACCTGACTCAGCTGGTGAGTTTTTTTTCAGCCGATCTTGTCTTCGTTGTCGTAGAGTTCGTCTTCAAAGAGCATGCTGTCGTATTTGACTGTTTGCGGTACCCTGTCCTAAGTTATCGGTTTAGCGTCTGGTCTGAGAAGTCTGTCCTAGAGTTTAGGGTGTTTTGTACTCGTCTGTCCTAGGTGTTCTTGTTCAGTCTTTCCTTATGCTGTTCAGTTGTTATCCATATTTCTCTTCCTTGCGCAGTCTAGGTCCTTCCTAATCCACATATCCTTTTTCGGTTTAGGGTTTTTTTTTGTTTCCTGTTTTCTTGTCCTTTGTTTCGGTATCAGACCCGATGTCGCCATCTCTTCTCTCCTTTTTTTTCCTACGTTTTTTTAATTTTTTTTCTCTACTTGTTTTTTCCTCCTGTTTTCGCTTTTATTCGCCATTCTACAGTGCCAAACATTACACTTCTCCAGAACCCTTAACGATCCGCACACCCTCTATGATTGCATTGCATACCATTCCTCTTCCGCTTCGGCATCTTCATTATCTCTCCCTTCAGTTCTGATTTTGAGGTGTTTTTTTTTTTTTTTTTTTTTTTTTTTCTTCGTCTTTAGGTTTTTTGCTTTCCTACTCGCTGCAGAAAGTATTAACCACTTTTGCATTTTGCCTCATAGGTGGCCCAGAGCACCCCGCCCGACCTCGATGGACTCTCAGCACACGATGCGTGCAAAGTGCTCCGCCATCGAGCGACTGTATTGGACGTCAACAACCTGGAAGTGGACTAGCGGAGGAAAATCGAGAAGCAAGCTCCGGGGCCGGTTCCAGGGGTGAGTGACATCCTGTCCTCTCGTACTATTCCTCTCCGTAGTTGAAATCGCTGTCGCCTTTCTCAGTGCATATTGTGTTAACTGCTCGTTCTGGTTTAGTTGCTTGTGCAAGGAAAGCACGACCCTGAGGAGGTGATTGTCTGCCAGAGTACGTGGACCTGCTATCCTCCCAACTGCGACGCCTTCACCATCTCTGAATATGATTGGATGATGGTGGAGGTAAATCTCCTCTGGCCTCGTTCTTATGTGTCATCGCAGGGAAGTCAGAAAGCACGGTTGAAGATCCCGTTTATCTGTTGGTACTATAATTCGGACATGGTCGACAAAGCGAACCTCGGGTGGCATAGACAGACAGACCAATGTCCGGTCTATGATTTAGCGAAGTTGGGAAGGCTCAAAATTTATCCCTCCCGGGGGTTGGATGGGAACAAGGAGTCCCGAGTTGTATTTAAAAAATACAACCTCTCCATTCCTTGGCAGATGCTGGGCAAGCACATGATGCCCAAGTCTGGAGGTGCTGGGAGGAGAGCTCGGGTGGTCGACGACGAAGAGTCAGGAGATGAGGACATCGGGAGTGAGGATACGAGGGACAACGTCGTGCAGCTCAGCAGTGGGAGCGCAAACCAGCCCCGGGTGGCGAAGGAGTTCGATCCCGTGGAGGAGACCCCGACGTCGAAGAAGGCCACGGTGGGGTTCAATCCAAGTGTCGCGGAAGTGTTGGAGGGGAGGCAGAAAGGCCAGGCGGGGCAGTTCGGAGCTGGGGGATCAAATGCGAGGAGGGCTGCAGTGGGGGGGTCAACGGGTGGGGTTGAGAAAGGGAAGGGGAAGGAAGTCCAGAAGGGGGGTATGACTTGGGGAGGCGGGAGCTGAGAGCCGGCAGGGACACAAGGGGTCAAAGGGAAGACGCGGGCAGCAGTGGCTGCAGCTGCGGCGGGATAGACGGCAACGACAGGGAAGGTGAGAAGGGAAGGGAGTCCTGCTGGTGGGGATGTGGAGGGGGAGGGGCCCAGGGCAAAGACGAGAGCTGGAATGCCTGAAAGAGGCGAGACAAGTGCTAGCGCTGCGAAGACAAAGCAGGCCCG
Source organism: Ceratodon purpureus (assembly GCA_014871385.1). Taxonomy (NCBI): domain Eukaryota; kingdom Viridiplantae; phylum Streptophyta; class Bryopsida; order Pseudoditrichales; family Ditrichaceae; genus Ceratodon; species Ceratodon purpureus. Next base: position 78,945,506 of record CM026426.1, read on the forward strand.
GCCGGCAATAGACAAGTCGAGACAGTCGGAGGCTAGGGTGGAGAGGCAGCCCGAGGCAAGGGCAGAGAGGGCGCCTTCGCCGCAGCCACCGCTGGATCCTCAAGCGAAAGCCAGATTCGAGTGCATCAAGAGGGCGCGAGAGAAGGCCAGGGAGCTCTTTCCGGATTTGGATCTTGCTGTAGCGCCTAAGTCACCCGGACCCCCCCAAGGGTTATACTGCTTGATTGAGCATAGTGGGGAGATCATACCTTTGGAGAAGCTAACCGACCTGCAGGAAGCGACGAAGGAGTTGAAGGCCATGCAGGAGATGGGAGAGTTGTCGAAGAGAGTGGCAGCGGCGTCGGGTGTGTTGAAGTTCACACCTGAGATTGTGGTAAGTATTTTGACGTTTGATTTTGTCTTCTTCCAGTACTTCTGTTAGGACATGGGTGGACAGGCCTGATTCGTAGGGGGTTCGATGATTTCTGCAGGACACCTTACCGAAGACTGTTGTCGACGGAGTAGACAAGTGCAGGGCAGCATTTGTGAGGAAGTCGAACGACGACATCGAGAAGGAGATCCAGGCATTCTATTTGCACCACGACGATGTGTTGTCATACTCCGTGGCTCAGCGACAGTGGGCTACTGACCGTAGGGCAGTGGAGGAGAGCAGGGCTAAATTCATCGCAGATGAACTCATCAAATTTGATGAGGGTCTACTGATCGAGGAGGAGGAGAAGGCATGGGGTTGGAGCCCTCTATTTTGTGAGTTGATTACGGTGCCTGAGCCCTCTATCATACGGCGCCTCTTCCAGCACACGGTAGAGGAGTTTGAGGCCTTGATGAATTGGACAGAAGACGAGTACAGTAACATGGACATGTGCACCGACCCTCCTCGTATAGCGCGCGCACTGAAGCTTTTTGCTCGATCGGAGGTGGGCGGCAGGATGCTAATGTTGTGTCTAGTGGGTGGCCTAACCCACGACAGACTTCATGGAAGGCCGGCCCAGGTTCTATTCGCCATGGAGGAACTCATTCGGTGCGGTAAGATTTACTTTCCCACTCTTGACATGACAGGGACTGCCTTTGAGGATTTCCGGGCTGTGCTTGAGTCCGGAGGAGAGAGAGGAGAGCAGGTTGCGAAGTACATCACGTGGAGGAGGAGAACATTCGTGAAGGCGTGCCGGGACATGGTGGCAACGCATCAGGAACATGTACTCCGCGACATGTGGGTCGACCGTCTCGGGATCGAGTACGAGGCAGTGCTGAGCTCCTTCCGCCACGTCCTGCTCCTTCGGGAGAACATCGAGCTCGGGTACTGTCTGGGGTCTGTGGAGGCTTTGGAAATGTGGCCTGATGCAGGTGAGGCATTCTTCAGGGCTGCTCGCGCTCTTCGGCAGCAGAGCGTCCCTGCTTGCATCACCAAGATAGCTGCATGGAATGTCGAGGAGGACCTGGAGGAGCTCGATGACTTCCGGGCTTCACAAGTCCTTTGCACATTCGATATGTGCAGGTCTTCGGGTGATGGCTCCAGTGATGAGGACGCCACGGAGGACGATGCCAAAGACGGAGACTGCGGGGACGGGGAGGTGAGGGGCGCAGTTGCTCCGAGTGAGGAGCCTAGTGTTTCTGGTGTTGTCGAAGGGGGCGTGGATTTCAGTGGGGCTATCACGCCGGTGGTGCTCTTCAAGGGCCCGTACTAGTGCATAGTGGTTATACTGATGTAGATAGTTGGACAGTCCTAAGGACAGCCACAACGTGGTTGTCATACATGACAGACTTCTACTAATGACAACCATTTTGTGTTCCAAGTTTCTATGCTAGGACAGTTGCTTTGTTGGTAGGACAGCCACAGAATTCCCCTATTTTGAAGGGCCTTTTGGACAGAGTCACTGTAAGGACAGCCCGCCTGATTTATTCAGGTAAATGTTAAATAATCGGAAAAAAAAATAAAATTGCGGAAATAAGGACTCCATAAGAAGTACATAAAATAAATAGAAAAGAGTAAGGACAATGAATGTGATAGACGTTAACGGACGAACATATCCAATACAGAATGTTAAAAAAAAAAATAGTAGCCATTCAATATTACGAAAAAATGAATGGAGAGAAAGACAGAATAAAATTAAAAATAAATAAAAACCAGTAAATATATGAAAACTCAGTACTACGACACAAGATATGACAGAGAGGACAGTGTGGACAGAGGACAGAGAGGACAGAGAAGACAGTTAATACAGAGGATAGAGAGGACAGGGAGGACAGAGAGGACAGAATTGATTTGGAAGAAAGCAACGATATGACAAGGACAACATAAGGACAGATAGGATAGACGTTATAAACAGCAACTCGAGAGTGGAATAAGAAAATGCTCAGATAATATTCTGAAAACCGTCGCAAATAACACGTAAGTGTTGCAAATAACTCATTGCATTCATTATAAACTACACCAGTTGCAAATAAGCTACAACGTGCCCTACTTGTCCTACTCAAAGATACTTGTCCTAACGTGTTGTCTTCGTTGTCCTAGTACTGTTTTTTTTCCTGCCTGTCTCTGAAAAAGCCTTGAAACGTCGGAGGTTCTTAGGACCATCTCGGACTTTGAAGGTCGGCTGTGACAAAGGATGAAGGAGTCCTTTATCACTCTTCACTTTAAGTGCGGACAGCTTCCCTTTAAATTCCTGTGCAAGAGCCACAAAGTGTGTCCTAAGGTTGGTATTTCCCACAGCTATCCCTTCACACTCACGCATGATATCTTTGAAATCACAAAGCTCTTTCTCAGGATTCTGGGTGTTCACAGTCGGTGTCCTATCTGTAGCAGTATCAGTCTCTCTTCCACTTGCAAAGGCATCCATCCCAGCAATGTTGTATCCAGCGACAATGGTCCCTCTCAAAGACCCAGCGTACCTGATAATATCTGCAGGTTCGACCTCTCTATTCATCATCCTAAAAACCTTGACTACGTGCTTACAGATGTTCCCCCTCTGTCCTAGTGGACAGTTACAGTTAGCCCAGTCTGAGTTAGGGCTCATGACAGCCTAAATTTCAGGAAAATTGGTCTGCGAAGCCACATAAGCGACGTCCTCCTCCTCACATATTCTCACATGCTCATCAGGGATCTCTGCAGCTCTCATGACAGCACTGGCCACTATCCCTTCAGCTTTACCATTCTTAATGAATCCATACAATTTACATTGAACAGCATACCAGTCGTGGGTGAGGACGTCCTTCACCAAGTGATAAACCAACCAGTCCACCCGTCGTCCATCAAAATTTTGTCTGCTTGTCCTAAGAATGGCCTTCAAATTTGCGTGGTAGCTCTCAACTGCTGCATTCGTGTCCTGGTTTGCATGGGGTATGTTTCTATACCCTTTCACCCACATCTCAATTTTTGGTATCCATTCCTTCTCAAAATAAGTAAAAAATGTCTTGGCCTGGGGATACTTTGCTTTCAAGTGCTTAAACCTCTCCTGTGCAGCCCGTACAGCCAAGTCCCCTTGCAAAATCCCGTTCCCGTACATCAAGTCTGCACATGCCCCCAGCACCTCTGCCCTTTAGTAGTTGGCCTTTATCTTCCGAGACTTCTTGAGACATTTCTTGGAAGTCTTCAGTAAGTGGAAGGAGCATCTTTAGTACCTCCGGAAAACCTTCCAGAGGTGTAGAGAAACCGGACTAAAGTTATATCCTGGAAAATGTTTTATGGGGATGATTTCCGGGAATCTTCTCGGACACATAGTAAGTCGGAACGGGTTGGAGGTCGATTCGGATAAGGTACGAGCTATCCTTATTCTAGTGTCTCCCACCAACGTCCGAGAGGTCCGGGGATTCCTAGGATGCGTTGGTTACTATAGGAGGTTTATTATTGCGTATGCCAAATTGGCAGCCTCATTAACGGAACTGTTGAAGAAGGAAGAAGAGTTTTTGTGGACGGAACGGAGACAGCAGGCATTCGAAGAGCTGAAGAAAGCCTTGACTACCGCTCCGATCCTATCAGCATGGGATTGGTTGAAGGAGTTCCATGTGACCATCGACGCTTCCGGGTGGTGCCTAGGGGCGATTTTGTGGCAACAGGGGGAAGATCGGAAGGAGCATCCGATCTATTACGCCAGCAGACAGATGAGCCTGGCGGAGCGGAAATACACTACCACGGAACGGGAAGCTTTGGCAGTAGTATATGCTTGCAAGAAGTTCCGACACTACCTTCTCGGATACAAGATCGTGTTCCACACGGATCACGACTCCTTGAAGTATTTGGTGAACAAACCGGATCTCTCAGGGCGTATTGCAAGATGGATCTTGCTGCTCCAAGAATTCAACTACGAGGTAGTAGTGAAACCGGGTAAAGCTAATGCCAACGCTGACTATTTGTCAAGGATGCGTGGCCCGGAAGCAGTTTCGGATATCACCGCCACGTTTTCGGACGAGTTCCCGGAAGAGGCGGAAGTATTTCACATTTCCGGAACGGAGGAATCCGATTATTCGGAAATTATCCAGTATTTAACGCAGCGGAAGTACCCGGATGGGTTCACGCGAGAGGAGAAGATGGTGTTCCAGAATACAGTAGCTCCTTTCACGCTCATCCGAGGAGTACTTTTCCGGATGGGACCGGATGATGTATTACGGAGATGCCTCGAGGAGTCCGAAAAGAGGCAGGTCATGAGAGCCTTACACGCCGGACCCTCAGGAGGCCATTTCGCCTCGGAAACGACCATCAATCGGATCCGATCAGCCGGATATTGGTGGCCTTACCTCTCTCGGGACGTGAAGGAATTTGTAGGGCAGTGTGATCAGTGTCAAAGAACCGGGGCGCCCTCGTTCCGGAACCACTGGCCACTCACTCCCATTATTCCCTTGGCTCCGTTTGAAAAATGGGGAATCGATTTTATCGGACCGATCAATCCGGTCACTGCCCGGAAGAGGAGATATATTATCCTGGCTACGGATTATGCGACCAGATGGGTGGAAGCCCGAGCGACGGTGAAGAACGACGCTGCAGCCGCAGCCACATTTCTCTTTGAGGAAATAATGATGAGGTTTGGACATTCGTTAGAACTGGTGAGTGACCGGGGAAAACATTTCCTAAATGATGTCATCATCAATATCACGGAGCGATATCTCATCAAGCACCGGAAGACGACACTTTATAATCCGAAAGCGAATGGACTGACGGAACGAGCCAATGGCATCGTCGGAAAGATTCTGAACAAGATGGTCTCGGCTCATAAGACGGACTGGGATCGGAAGCTACCTTTAGCGGTACACGCCTACAACACCAATAAGAAGAAGACCATGGGTAAGAGCCCATTCTTCCTAGTCTTTGGACAATCCGCGGTACATGGAGTGGAGCTAGAGGTCGAAACGTTACGAGTTATGGCCGCCCGGCACGGAATTAGAGTCGAGGATCCGTGGTACCGGATCGTAGCCTTACAGGATCTCGAGGAAGTCAGAAGGGGCGCGCTCCAGCAAGCTGTAGATGTCCAGGCAAAACGTAAGGAGATCTACGACAAGAGAATTCCCAAGGATAACAAGGTGGAAGAAGGAGGTCTGGTGCTCTTATATGATAATCGGCACCAAAAGTCTCCGGGGATGTTACACACGAGATGGATGGGACCTTACCGAGTCACGCGGATCTTCGAGAACGGATCACTACAACTGGCAGATCTCCAAGGAAATAGCTTAGAGACCCGGGTGAACGGATCCCGGGTAAAGAATTACAACCCTGAAGATTTCACAGATTCCGAGGAGAGCGAGGAGCCGGAAGGGGAGGAAGAAGAATAGTGTTCGCGGGGACTCTCACATTTGAAAATGGGGTAATGTGGGATCCGAGAAACTCAGAATAAACCGGAAGAGCCTCATCCGGAGTTAGTATTCCATTAATTTGTCATTTTTTTTGGTTTAAAAGGTAAAAACTAGCTAGACACTAGCTGCATTAGGAGTTAACGCAAACCGGATACTCCAGAAACCTTAAAACAGTTAACGCAGGAAGTATTCTCTGAACCTTGATTCCGGAAACTCGGAAGTGAAAACACGGAACGGGTCAAAGATCCGAGAACTGACCTTTACTCTAGCCGCGTCTAGGATCCGAAACGACGCGGAAGTCATCATGACTCGGATAGGTGCCTAGCTCGGTACGGTGGCAGCTGCAATTACGGGCCGCCGCAGCGTTTATAATGCCCTGGGTTTATAAGCGAGGGTGTTAGGGTTTGGAGTTCCTTTTTGCGGACTGGGAGTAGAGAGTGAAAGAGCGGTGAGGTGTCTTGTCTTTTCCGATTCACTGGCAGTTGGATTGCCGGGTTTCTTGCTGTCGGATCGCAAAGGGAGAGAAGTGAGACGTAGAAATGGCGCACGTTAAGTGTAGAGTTCTTAGTCCCGCCACTCCGGTGAGAGAGTCGGAGATGAACGAGTTGATTGATGATCTCACCCGGATGAGGTGCCAGGGTTTGCTGTCACGGCCGTGGTTGCTCAAGGATGAGGCGATGGAGACGTAGATCCTGGACGGACCGGACAATAGGTGGGACAACACGATCCGGGGCAAGCTCATGCTGTGGAGTGCGGAACGGTGGGCAGAAACTTACGACTTCGAGCAGAACGGACTCCTTTGGGCAATCCGGACGGATAAGTACGTACAGGATAGGTTTCACGGGAAGATCCATAAGAATAACGGATACTTGATAGACGCCTGCAAGGATAGGAGATAGAGACAGGTCTTAGCCTTCCTCGTTGCGTACCTGTATCCGCTGAAACCGGAACAGGTCACCATTACGGTCGAGAACACCATCTTCGGAGCGTACACGGGGGAGCGTCCGGTGAATTGGGTCGCGCTCATAGCGGAAACCGTGCAGAAGATGGTGCCATCGATCGGAAAGAAGCCGACCCCGATCACCCCTTTTATCTACCACCTTTACAACTCGTACGGTTTGCTGAGGGATAAGGAGGAGGAGGATTGTACGACGGCGAAGAACTTCCTCAATTTTCAGGAGATTCCGCCAGGGATGGATGTCGGCCCGCACGGCGAAACCTCGGACACAGCGTTCACGGAACGGGATGATGATACGGCGATTATTCCGAATCCCGGCGCTACGAAGGCCCACTCCAAGTCACGATCGGAACGCGCTGCGTCGTAGCACGCGGAGCCCTCCACGGCCCGGGGAGATACGGAACGGAAGGAGGTCAGTTCCGAGCGGGGATTTCCGGTTGAGCTATTCCGGGGAATTCGGGAGGAAACTCATCGGGCGCAGGCCTCTTACGATCGGATCGAGACGCTATTTAGGAGAGTCTGCACGACTCTCGGGGGTTGTTTACTGGAGATCTGAGAGGTGGAGCTTTTGAAGGACGCCCTGAAACTTCGGAGTGATAAGAAGCAGTTGGAGCTTCAGTTGCAGGAGCTTACGAAGGAACTGGCGACGAAGAGCGAGGAGATCTGGAAGTTCCATGCCGAGCAGGAGGGGACCTAGGGTGAGCTTCGGAAGTTGGTAGGGAATCCGAGTGCTATAGTCAACAAGGCCCGGTTGTTCGAGGAGAATGTATTGCAGCCTGCAGATTTGGAGAACAAGCAGAAGATCATCACGATTCTCTCCAAATGCGAGCACTCGATGAACCAGATTCTGAAGAAGGTTCGGCAGCTGCTCAATCTGGGAGTCGGAAGTCCCAGCGTCGGAACCATTTGTCGGAACCATCCGTTTCCCGGATCTCCCTCTCGGACCATTGTAGGGGACTCCCGCGGTGTAGCATTTAGGACCCCAACGGAGCGCAACCTCCAGCTTCAGGAGCAGATGACGATCGACGCGGATATCTTCAAACCGGTCCGGACGATCGCGGATATGATCCGGGAGCACCAAGGACAGGTGGCGTCACCCGGAGCCAGCACGGTTTAGCAAGGCTGCGCGATCCCCACCGGTCAGGCGGAGGTGACAGGGACTACAGTCACCGTTAGGCGATCCGAAAAGCAAACGATTACGGAAGAGGTAACTCGGCCCGTGCAGCCGGTTGTTCTCCCAACACTCGGATCATCGGTAATCATGCCGGTTTATCAAGAGGAGGTAGCAGGAGCGGAATGGAGAAGGGCCATTTCACCAACCGGACGGACCCGAGTGACTCAGGAGGGGGCACTTACCCCTTCACCCACAGCCCAGACCGGAACGGTGACTCCTACACCCACCGGAACGCTAGTGGTGGACTCCTCTGCTGAATGTTTTGGTGCTCGGAGAGTTTTGAGGAAGAGGAAGGATCCGGCGGAGAAGGGACCCATTACGATTTCCGGGTCCGACTCGGAAACCTATGCGAGCTCCCTGGTTGGGACAGCCGGAACTGGGACTCGGACCCCTACGACCGGAACCCCTCCCGCGCATATGTTGCCGAAGTCCCCCAATTCTCCCAAGAACCGAATCGTTACCCGGCTGTCCTTCGAGGCCCAGGCGAAGGAGTCAAAGGCGGAACGGAGTGCGAGGCGTCAGGCGGAGCGGGCACCAAGGGCAGGAGGATCCGAGCCACGGATGACCAGGTCGAAGGAGAAAGACCGCGAGCAGGAGAGCCACAAGAAGACAAAGATGGGGTAGATTCCTCTCGCTGCAACTGGCCGTCACTTTCCGGATTTATAGGAGTAGATTTCGGATCTGGAGATCCGGTTTAGGCGTAAAGTAGGATTCTAGGTAGATAACTAGGAATTAGGGTTTTTGATTGAATTGCGGGCGCCGCCGCTTTTGTGAAAGCACTTGCTTACTTAAACGGGGAAGGCGATGCAGTCCGGGTCTTTGTTTTGCATGTTTTCTCCCTATATTCCTTATCAGTAAAGTATTCGTGTTTTGCAAGTACTGTGCGCGGTTTCCAGTTAAGTGTGAATGATCCGGGAAGGATATGAGAGTTCTGCTGTAGCTCGGATAGGAAGGTGATGGGAGTTGTGACGAGACCCGAACCGGAAAGGTAATGGGATTGAGCGGAAAGATTTAGTGGATTGTCGTAGGAGTGAAGCCTCACTGTTCCGTCCCCCAACCCAACCTCACGCGGAATAGCCGTCGCTAGGGTCGAAGCCGATCCAGGAGTACTTGATCGGGCTCCCTGAACTTCTGAAGAGGTTCCGTACACTGTGAGAGGGGGATTTGGAACGTGGTACGGGTCGCCTAGGGATAATCGGATCGTGGTTCTCCTTGATCCGGATTGGTTTGTCGTTGTAGTCTCACGGATCGGAAGAGGTCGTCTGCGTGACCTGCTGGCCAGAGTACTCTAGGACAGTTGTGAGACGGTAGCTGTTCCGAGACGTTGGGGTTTGTGGACGAAACACCTGACAAGAAAGAGAAAGAGAGAGAGAGATAGTCGAGGAGTTACATTCCGGAGACACTTTCCGAGCAGTGGCAAGGCTCGGAACGATTAGAAGTAACTACTTGGTGAAACACTTTTGAATCCCTGGACGATACTCGGAACCTAGTGACAATACGGAAGTTTACGCTCAATTAGAGTGCTATTCGGATGTTAGTTGCGTTTCCGTGTTACGACACGGAAAAATCTGGCGCCGCTGCCGGGGATTTGATAAGCTGTGAACCAGGTGGATACTCAGAAGATAAGCGAGTGCAAATTTGAAGAAAAGTGGAGCCAGCCCGTGAAGGCTTCATTTAGGTGGATATGCGGTAGACGGAAGTCTTACGCGCAAATCCAGCCTTCCGAGGAGTCGGAAGAAGAACTCCCAATCTCTTCCATGGTTGGGGCGCAACCGGAAGAGTTAGGAGGAAGAAGATCCACTCGGTTGCTACAGAAGAGGAGTAGGGTTTTGGTACACGATCTACCGGGTACGAACCTACTAGACTGCTGTAGAACGAGAAGGAGACATGATCGTGGTATCCAGACTGCTGTAGAACGAGAAGGAGACGTGATCGTAGTATCCTTGGCCGGAACCTCAGCATCTGGAGCGGGTGTAGCTCAAGATCCGGAAGGAGAAGAAGTCAAAGCCGACGCGGGAGTCGAGGAGGAGACCGAGGAAGAAGAAGAGGACGAGGAAGACAATCCGATGGCCCCCCCTACCCGACTGAAGTACAGTAGATTCAAAGGAGACGGAAGTCAAGACGTGGACGAATGGCTCCGTGAGTTCAAATCCATTGCTCTGGCCAACCGGGAGGACCCGGATGCAAAGAGAAGAATAGTCCAAGGTCTTCTGAAGGGAGAAGCTCTGCAGTGGTACCAAGACGTTTCGGAACGTACACGTAACGACTAGAACAGTTTCGTTACCTTGTTCCAACGTACGTTCCGTGAAGCCGGAGGAGAAGCCCGCGCACTCAGGAAGTTGAGCCGGATGACGATGAGATCTACTGAGTCAGTACGGAAATACAGTCAGAGAGTGAAGGCGCTCATACAGAAGCTCACCACGGCCATAGCTCCGAGTGTACAAGTGGAATGGTTTGTCACCGGATTCCCAGAGGAGATGGGGTTTCGGATCCGACAAACCCGACCCGCTACACTACAGGTCGCCGTGGAAGCTCCTCAAAACTATGAGAACTCGGCCCAATCTCTACGGAAGTCTCTGAAGCATACCGAGAAGCAGAGTAAGAAGATCCGGAGGAAGAGGGAACGTCGGCGAAGACAGGAGTCCTCCTCAGAAGATTCCGGCTCTACCAGTAAGAGTTATTCCACTTCATCCAGTTCTGATCAGTCGGAAGAGGACTCCAAGGGAGCCTCGAAACGCCGAGGCGCTTCCAGTGGAAACTCCCGGCCTAGATGGAACCGAGAGTTGATCAAAATGAAGGTGGAAGATGACAATTCTCGGAATGTAATGAAGGAGATGAAAGAGATCCGGGAATCTATTGCCGAACTCAACGTTCACCTTTCCGAGAACCGGAAGCCTCGTAAGATGATTCCCACCAGCAGGGCTAACGTGTGGTGCGCTTACTGCGGAAAACAAGGGCATTATCCCCCGGAGTGTACTGAACCCCGCCAGAAACGGATCCACTATGTCCATCCGGAAGAGGAGGTATACTATGCCTATCCGGAAAAGGAGGAGTTCCAGATGGAGGAATACCAACCTGTGTACCAGGTTCAGACTACTTACGGGAGAGGGAAGGCACCAATCCAGATAGCTCGTCCTCCCGCCGGATATCGGATTCCACAGAACGTTCCGGGTAGGCGGATGTAACAGAAGCCGACACACGGCGACTGCTTCAACTGTGGGAGTCCGGATCATTACGCGCCTAATTGTCCGTTTGAGCGAGAAGGACAGGGAGCACCACTGATCCTTCCGTACCAAAACTGTGGTGAATACGGTCATACGGCTCCTCAGTGTGCCAAACCGGCACAACCCCGTCCGATTTTCAAACAGGTGGAGGTCCCTCCGAGAGAGATGACTGGACTCAACTATGGTCACTCGGGTGGGATAGAGAACCCGGATAAATGACGGTTCAAGACGGAACTATAGGAGGGCGCGGAAGTACCAGTACACAAAGTATCAACCCGTAGTTTCGCTAGAGAACGTGCCCAAGAACCGGAGCTTCCGAAAACCCGGAAGACCAGAAGAAGAGTGAGATCTAGGAGAAGGATTCAGGATTCAGGATCTGATCCTCCTACGGTAACCCGAGCTTTACCAGAAGAAGACGACCGTCCAAGAGCGGAAAATGGGGTGGAAAGAGAGAATCTGCCGGAAGATATCAGCGAGGAAGTTTGGAAAGAGCTCACGGATCCTCCTGCTCAGAAGATCCCCAAGCCCTCAGTCCGGTTTGATGACATTCCGGTGGTTATTCCTTTCGACCCGAGGGTGGATGAGTATGATATTCTTGGGGATATCAAGTCCCTCAAAGCAAATGTCACGATTGGACAGTTGCTCCATGACAATGTGAATTACCAGAAGGTAATCCGAGAGGCTTGGACGAAACGGAAGGGCCAAGGGGTGAAACTTCCGTCTGTGGCTACTAATTTCTTATAGGTTGAGGATCACGGAGCACCGGAACTAACGGTGCTAGTGGAAGGATGTGCTATTCCTAAGGTTCCGGTAGATGGTGGATCCGGTGTAAACCTGATGCTGGAAGATACAGCCTTTGAGCTCGGATACACCTCATTCAAATCTACCGATCAGGTGTTACGAATGGCCGATCAGTCTAGGGTTAAACCCGTGGGAAGACTGTCCCAAGTTCCGACCACTATCGGAGAGGTAACCTACCTCTTGAATTATGTGATAATCCGAGTTAGTGCGGGCCGTCCCTTTCCGATGTTGTTAGGAAGACCCTGGCTTTACATGGCAAGAGTCCTCGTTGATTGAGGAGCCAAGGAATTTGTACTCGGAAAGACCAATCAGCGGATTCCGTGGAAGATGGATGGATATCTTGGAGAAACCAGCGGCTCGGCGTTTCCGTGTTCTGACATCCTCCTCCTCACATATTCTCACATGCTCATCAGGGATCTCTGCAGCTCTCATGACAGCACTAGCCACTATCCCTTCAGCTTTACCATTCTTAATAAATCCATACAATTTACATTGAACAGCATAACAGTAGTGGGTGAGGACGTCCTTCACCAAGTGATAAACCAACCAGTCCACCCGTCGTCCATCAAAATTTTGTCTGCTTGTCCTAAGAATGGCCTTCAAATTTGCGTGGTAGCTCTCAATTGCTGCATTCGTGTCCTGGTTTGCATGGGGTATGTTTCTATACCCTTTCACCCACATCTCAATTTTTGGTATCCATTCCTTCTCAAAATAAGTAAAAAATGTCTTGGCCTGGGGATACTTTGCTTTCAAGTGCTTAAACCTCTCCTGTGCAGCCCGTACAGCCAAGTCCCCTTGCAAAATCCCGTTCCCGTACATCAAGTCTGCACATGCCCCCAGCACCTCTGCCCTTAAGTAGTTGGCCTTTATCTTCTGCATAGCGTTTTCGAGCCATGCCTTTCTCGTATGCCACAAGCATAATAGGATCTTGACTTCATCATTCCTTTGTCCCTCCACCTGCTCAGTCTTGGGCCAACCCTTCCTGCATCCAGGACAGGCAGAGCATTCGTTAGGACAGCTTTATTTTTACATCTTACAGAACCCGAATCGAAGTACAGGGTTCGTATTTAACTTACCTTATTGCGTTCAGCTCGGCATCATCATTATCCACTAGAAACGAACTTGGTTTCCAATCTGGCTTGACAGCAATACACCTTTCATTCAGTTTCTTCAGCCATGGAACTATGTCAACCTCCCTTGATCTCCCTTGGATTGTAAAAGCAACCGGAATACCTTGCTCTCACTCGTCGAAGACCATAATAGTGTAGAGGGGATACTTGCGAAACAGGAAAACGGTGCAGCAGAATAAGAAAATAGGACAAGTAACTCAGGACAGCCTGTCCAAGAAAATGAAGAAGATGAACAGCAGAAAGTTACGGCAGAGTAGAGGTTGGAACTCACCTTTGGGGCGTTAGTCGAGAATGTTGCATCCATGGACAGTGGTCGATGGTGGCCATGCCGAATCATCATTTCGAGTTGCCATTCAGTTTGGATGGCCAAGCAGAAAGGGTCATCTTCATCAGGAGGGGGGTCGTTCAACTCGATGTTACCATATTCCTTGTAATGATAGAAACACTCAGGATTCTTGTCTGTCCACATCCGGACGCTCATGGCATCCCTTGGATGTTTTTCCCATAGCTCCTTCGCTAACTTGTTAGCAATGTTATACACATCGGAGGGCATTACGAAAGTGTCTCGTGTTGCTGGGAGATTGTTCTGCGCACATCGCAGCACCTCTGCCTTATGGTCTGCCATAACCTGAGCAGGCGATTTGCCTGACCTAAGCGAGTCAACAATCCACTGTTTTGTCGCAGCTGATAAGTGTCCAGATAGCCCTGCCCGCTGTCCTCCGAACTCAGCGCCATGACAGGGGTTTCCAGCCCTGTTGACATGATCCATGCAGTAAAACTGTATGCTACAAAGTGATTCATCAACCTCCAACTGTTTGGCGACGAAATTACACTGACATCCACGTTTCATGGACATTCCAGCTGTCCTCTTGCCCACCCTGGTTTTCCTCTTTGGTTTCACTGCTGCATCCAGCATTGCCTGGGCCTGAAGAAGCCGCTCCTTTGCCTCCTTGAGCCTAGCCTCATCTTCAGCATCCTCATCTACAGCCTCAGCGTTAATGTCAGGCACAGGGTCTGACTTACTCTTTTTTTTAGGACGGGGTTTTGCTGCTGCTTCTTTCGCAGCCTTGTCCACAATCTTTTGAGGGCGTTGCAAAGCTTTTCTTTGATTAGTCGAATTCTTCTTCTGAGCTAGGGTATGGGCGAAGACCTTCTGGATTTCTACCCTGTACTGCTTCATATAATCCTCCGGACCATATTGACACCAATACCTGCACAAATTGGTATCAGATGACAATTACCTAGTTCAAGTAGAATCGTTAGGACACACAGAGTCCAACATCAAGATGACAGGGTTCAACAGCAGAGACCTAAACCTATCACGAAAGTGCTAGCCGCATAGCAGATACATTAGGGCAATTGCAGATGGAGATCAAGCATGGACAGAGAAAAAACACAGAGGACAGACTGGGGAGAGGAAACCAGAACCTGATTTCCTGAACAGCTGATTCTGCTCGCACTTGTTTCCTTTCGCCTTTCTTCTTGCAATTTCTGGTTTCTTCAACAAACGTGCATGGATGTTGTCTAGCTGACATTTCGCCCTCCAGAAAATCATCTAGACCGTCCCATGGTATTGTAGCTTTGTGTGTCTCACGTCGTCTACCACGCCCTTGATTGCACTTCGTTTCCTATTGCAGGTCTGCCCTAGTGAAAGGACCAGCAGGTGGGATCTGCACAGACATCTTTACCTTGTCCGACATATACCTCCAGGACGGCCTGTTCTTCTTGTCTTCCTTTGATTTGACACCAGATCTCCCCTTTCCGTGAAGACTGTCTTCCTCTACTTTGATGGTTTGCTCAACTGCACACCCAGTACCAGATGCAGGACCAAGACCGTCATAGTCGACACCAGCACCATTATCGCCATCCACAGAGTCTCCTGAGACCGCTGGACTCGAAGAAGCGCCGCCCCAACTAAAGTTGTCCTCCACGGCAGCTAAATCAACAACGTCATCGTTCCCAACAAGCACCCGCCCTGTCCTAAACCCTCCCTGTCCTGGATCACCGTCGAAGTTCCATGCATCGAAGTCCTGCTCTTCCGTGGGGAGGGACCCCCGTTTTGCCATCATCCCCCCACTCTGGATTGGATCGTCAGCCTCCATCGTCAATGACTCCACTCATGTCTAACAGCTTCTCCAGAGTTCCGAAGTCATGAACTCCGCTCACCCTGTAACTATAGCCACATCGAGCCGAATTGGATCTACAGCCGCACCCTTCGACACCCAAGCGGAATTGAATTGCAACGTCTAGCAGCATCTGTCCCAAACCGCAACACAACATGGTCTTGGATCCGCTGGAGACCTCGGCGCCGAAGAACCACACCACAAACGACGGCGGGCGTCACCATCGCAGGAGCAGCGCCGCCGCGCGGAAACTGAAACCCCTGCAGCCATCTACAGTGCCGGCGGCATTGATGGGACACGACGGGTACGAGGGCGACGGGGTCGAGGGAGACGACGACATGGAAACGCGAGGGTGGGAACGGGGGTCGAGCACGGGGACGGGGGGTTTCAGCACGGGCGGGCGGTGGTCGAGCACGGGAGCGGGGGGTTCACGGGCCCGGGGGGGTCAGGGAGAGGCACGGGCGCGGGGAGGATCGGGACGGTGGGAGGGTCGGGAGCGAGGGGGCTGCCCCAACCCTCAAACAAACGAAGTGCAACGCTCGTAGGGGCAAGATAAAGAGACCCATTATGTGGAGGAGGTACACCGTCTGGTAAGTTTGTAGAAGAACCACGTAGGTGACCTAATGAAGTGTCGGGCGTCATTGTCCTGTTCCTTGTCATGTTCCTCCACAGACATCTCGACTAACTAGGCAGTGGTGACTGCCTTGAGCATATGGTCGATTGATCTTCTATCGTAGCTTCTGTACCTGACTCATGAGCTGTTCTGTATGACGTACGCATAGAAGGTGAAGCTCTATTGGCATGCTCTGTGCCACTCCGTTGAGGTCTCCGGGATCTTTTTGGCCTGGCCAAATAAGCTTGATACTCTTGAAGAGCAACCTTCTATTCAGATGGAGTTTTAGCCACAGGAGCTAACCTATTCTCAGATGTACCATCAAATAACATATCATACAGAGCAGACTTGATCACGTGTTCTTCCCTCACCTAACGTCGTGCGTCCCGGTAAGTGAGCTTCTTGCTCTCATATGCATATTTTCCTCTCAATTGATCTCTGCAAGGGGGACATGCTGCATATCCCTGGTGAGAAGATCCCGATACCGCGCCGTAGCCAGAGAAGTCATGGGTAGAATAGGGAGGAGAGCACGATAAAGTGGACCACAAAGTGCAAAATGTGACCACCAACAAGTGAATATGAAGTGTGCTGTTTTTTAAGGCTCAAAGCTGATTTTGAGTATTTTGGTGTAGTTTTTAAGCATTTTAGTCACTTTCTAGGGTGTCACAAGGTATCTTATATACATCTTCATAAAAAGAACATCTTCAATTGAAACTTAATTTGACCACTAGTTCTAATTCATGAAAATGAACTTTTCCAAAGTCTTAATTTCTTCATTTGGAGCCATCTATTGTCTTTAGAGGATGTTTTTTTCAATTTGAAAAACAATGTTCGGTGAAAAAAAACGCACAAAAAGTACCGTGGAAGTGACCCTCTTAAAAAGTATCCTTGCGGTACTTTTGGAACTCTAAACCAATCAATGAGTATATTAATTGACTATTATAGAATACTTCTGAAACATATAGAGTGCACCACGAAATTAAAAAGGATTTTGGACAAAACCCTAAACCATTATGTTCACTTTTCCGAATGACAACCATTCACTTTGCCTGACTTTGACGTCTCCGTTTTCCATTGTAAACTCAACATCTTCTTCCACAAATTTGGGAAGTTGAAGAAGATCAAGTCTTCTTTCCTTATCTCAAACTTAATTTTGCATCAACATAACGTAAATCTCACTTTCTCTAGTCTTTACAGAAGGGGCTGAAATTGGAAAAAAGATAAGCACTTTTGTGGTTCACTTTATTGTGCTTCCCCCCATAGAGCTCTGCACCACGTAGTTTGAACTGGTGTCGCTTAACTGGGTCCATGACATCATAGGCAGATTCTCCATCCCACAATCCCTTCAATTCATCTATGAGCGGTCTCATCCACACATCGAAGAACTGAAAAGGAATTTGTTGTTGTCCAGGTATCAATAGCGCTAGCATTGTAAAGAATTTCTTAGTAATGAGCCAAGGTGAAAAATTTTAAAAACTTACTAACACTGGCCAAGCCGACCATGTCGACTTGTGCTACTTGAATGGACAAATGCCATAGCACGACACTTGCATCCGTACATCCGTTGGTGATGAACCAAATCCATCTGTGTCACAGAACGAAGGGTCCATCGTATCGAGTGTCTTCCATGCTTTAGAATGAGTAGGAAAACGAACCTTCCCATCCGTGCTTTGATTATCACCGTGCGATCTCATCAACTTTGCAAGTACAGGAATTCTAAAGAATCTCTTGGGTCTAGGAGTCACGGCAAAGAACCGCAATACTTTAAGTGGTCGTATCTTGTTGCTCATGTCTTTATACCTGTTTGCTCCACACACTGGGCATCGACTAAGCTCCTTCGTATCTTCCTGATCGAAGAGAACGCAACCAGTGGGACAACCGTGAATGTTATGAAAATCTAAGCCGAATCTTTTCGTGAGAGTCTTAGCCTGGTACATCGACGATGGCAAGCAATTTCCATTGGGAAGTAGACATCTCAGTGTAGCCAAAATATCGTCTGCTGCCTTATCTGAGATCCCAGAATGAGTTGCGACAAGGTTGACTACCATGATTGTGGCCCCTAACATGGAGTGTTGAGATCCTGGGAAAAGCAGGCTCATCGCATCCTGTAGTGCTTTCGCGTCCTTGATCCTCGCTTCTTCCAATGAACTCTCGTCTTGGGTTCGATCAGGAGCACACTCTGTTGAACCCGCACCTGCTGTTTCACATCGCCCAGTATCATCTATACCTATAACACCAGGATTATCTGCTACATTTGGTCCTCCGGTACTTACTTCTTCCTTGGCAGAAGGGTCATCCATGTTTATCGTTTCCTTGGAGTCTGCTGCGCTGCACTCATTCAAACCGGTTATATTATCCGTAGCCTCTAGCGCACACATCGTGATGTTGTCAATTTTTTCTTCTGTCGCAGTGAAAGCTTGTACCTCTTGATACATGTCCTGCATCATATTCCTGACTTGTACATCGCCGTCTCGTATTTGAGGTTGGTGTTTCTTGCTTGACAAGCGCAACAAGTACTCCTCCTCCCATTCTTCATCGGAGGAGTCAGGTTCACTAGGCCCCCTCCAAGTTCTACACTTTGCCGATCGTCCGTGTCGGAGTAGGTGTTTTCGAACTTCTTCTATACCATATGGGCGCCCTGTGCCCTTGTGTAAGACATAGGGACATGGTATTCTCGGAAATTTATATAGCTTCGCTCATTCTTGATCTCAAATCCACAACTTGTTATCTCCGTTTTTAACCCTCTGGATATTGGAAATCGGTAACTTATTTGACATTCTGTTCAGAAATCAAAGAACCCCGCTTAGATAAAAAAGGACATACTGGAATTTAAATCAGTGTTGTATAGATGGTTACTAGTGTTTGAGATATAAATGAAAGAGAGGGTCGTAGGTTGAGAAATCCTAATTAGATAACAAAGATGATTGCACAACGTCGATTGAGAATGTAGTCGTGACTAAATACTCTTTCGAACAGGGGGTATATTCAAAATGTGATGACGACATAAAATTAGTAACTGAAGAACAGTGAGAACAAATGCACAACGATAGTGAGTGAACGAATTGTTGAAAAGAACAGAGAATGCTCGATACACAGCTCGACACATACCTTCCACTTTGTAGAGTCGAGATCTTGGTACTGTTGTGTTTGGGAGAGTGTTGTCTACTACATTGGTGGACCTGGTCCATCAAACATGATGAATTGCTTACAACACTTGAGATAGCCAGGACGAACCAATTTGTATTAAGTTTAATCAATTCAATCTTGATGTTAACAGTAACTCCCCGACAGATAAAGGAAATTCACAATAAACTGAATGGCAAAGAGGACATTAAGAAAGATTAGGGTTCGGTAAATATACTAAAACACTATGTATTCCTGTGATTTTCAGCGAGCAATATCAGATTCACGTCTGTAAACTGACAATTGAACGTCACGTAGACATATTCGGCAAGTCATACGAAATTGCTCGGGGGGTTTACTTCCATTTCATTCCAAATGATGTCCAAAAAAATATAGGATGCAATAAATTGTTTCAAAGTAAAAATTACAATTCGTTTCAAAGTAATATTGCATGTCTTATATTTATGAAGACTGGTTTAAATAAATATAGGGTGATTTATATTCGCTCATATTATGTATACATTTAATTTAATATTAGGGGTTCAAAAATTAAAAAGGACACGTGTCATGGTCCTATTGGTTGGGTTGTTTGAAGACCTCGCTTCAGATGTGGATCTCGAAAGTTTGAGGTAATTATTTTCCGATCAGAAGGATAGGTCATCTTGCCGGCATTGCGTTCTGCTCCATGTTGAGTTTTTGTTGCGAAAGGGTTAGGGCTTAATAAAGGTGGTCTTCTCGGCATTGCGTTATGCTCCATGTTGAGTTTTTGTTGCGAAAGGGTTAGGGCTTAAGAAAGGTGGTCTTCTCGGCATTGCGTTATGCTCTCTGTTGAGTGTTTCTAAATGCGTAAGGATTAGGGTTTCAGAAAGTGACAACATTGTCTTTGATTGTTTGCGTCTAGAGTATTGAGGATGCTATCAGCATGGCTATAGTTAAGCTAATCCTTTGGACTCTATTGAGTGAAGATGCCAATCCTGAATGTCTCGGCTCTCTTGACTGTACAGAGAACGATTCTTATGCCGCTTTGAGAGTGTTGTTGGAGGAGGCCGAGATACTTGATGGCAGTTTTGATTTCTGGGATCCTAGTTTGAATTGCCGCATTAGAAAGAAGCTAGAGCGGTTGAACAAGATTGGATCTGATGCTTTCATGATACCGGCGGTTGAAGAAGCAGAAGTTAGAGCCACAGTTGGAGAAAAGAGGAAGCGACCTAATTTTCCTACAAGTGGCGATGGCGAAGAGATGGTTTCGGTGCTAAACCTACCCTTTGACGACAATGACACTCAACTTGAGAGCGGTCTGTTTGATTCGGAAGTTGGTAGCACAGTGCCAACCACTTTGACAACAACTTTTGAGGTGTTGTTAGATGATATGAAGTCAACCCTACTGTCAACCGAAGTCCTTGCGAAGTACTCAGCAGCTGTAGATAAATTGAAGGTTGAAATGAAGAGGACAACTGTGGATGATCATATGTGGTGTTTGAAATCGTGGGATAAGGATGGGAAGGGGATAGTGAAGTTGTATTGTGGGGAGTGCAGCAAATTATACGGTAATTCAGTTGGAGACCATAGCAAAACGGCCATTTCTAACCTGTTCGGAAACTTTAGCAAGAAGCACTTGGTTTCAACTTCTCACATCAGAAATTGGTGCACAAGAACCGAGACCGAATTCAGCTCACTTCCTCAATCGGAGTCCAAAGAGAAAGGAGTTGTTATGACCCGAGCAGATCATGGGAAACTCGCTGACGAAGGCATTCACATTGTGAATATGATCAATGACAGTGTTGATGGAGACCAAAAACCTTTGATAGTTATTGGAGATCGATCTTCGCCTCATATGCGTTGTTTTTGGCTGAAGGTTAATTGCAAGTTTTGTGGTGATTTTTTCCAGCTTTGTCCGCCTAAGAGGAATTTAGAAGCCAACTTGACCAATCACATCATGGGTCCAAAATACGCAAGCGCAGTGGAAGCAGCAGAGAACAATCGAGGCCGAACTAGTGTCTTGCGGACAGGGAAGAAAGGACGTCCATCAACATCAACAGTATGTTTGGAGAACCAAAAAAGACTTCACTCATGGTTCACTCATGATGGCTCTAATAGTTTGTCAGGTCAGAATCACCATCCTCTTTCCCTTCTATGTTGGGGATACTGGTGATCTGTTTGTAAGTATGCTAGGAAGATATATTTGGTTAAAAGGTTGTTGTTGGATTTACATCCTGGAGGTTCATGGATAGCTGAGCCAGAGACTAAAGGCAAGGTTGATATGGGTGCACGAGAGACCAAGATCATTGAAGGTTGCTTCAGACACAAGGATTGTAAGAGGGTGTCAATGAGCGGTGCTCCGTTTGACGATCTGACATGTACCTGTTGCGCACGGATTCCACAGGAAGTCGACTTTCGTCATCGAACAATACGTGAAGAGCTAAGTTCGGAAAAGAGGGGCACTAGATCTAGTGCCGGGGGTAGGAGGCTAGGGTTTCTGCAAGCCCATGAATTGTTTTAGTATTCTAAGCATAGAGCGTACGAAATTCGGCTTGCTAAACAGAAGCTATGTAGGATGAAGGCGTTAGTGTGTCAATTGAAAATCACCAGGCCAACGTTAAGAGAGGCAGTTGCAGAGTGTGAGAATAGAAGGGATGTGTTGAAACTATGTAACAACATTATTCTGGCACATAAAACTAAAGCGTTTGGAGGAAAAGCAGCCCTCTGGGATTTTATTGTAGACGTTGGTAATAATCTAAATAAGAAGTCGGCCAAGGGAAACAGATACAGCTCAAACACCGTAGCATTTGCCCAAACAGTTAAATTATATAGGGTAGACGCTTAACCGATTTGTTTTCATCAAACTTATCGGGGCCCTCATTGTCTACTGTGAAGTTAGCAAACAAAAAAGGTGTGCAGTTTGTGGGTGGATTTAGGCCTGAAATATTCACAGCAGTGGCGTCAATCTACAAGAATGCTATAGAAGCGTGTGGATTGGTTGGACCCATTCCCGTTCTCATGGCAGAAGACGAAACCAAAATCAAGACTCGAGTTTCCTGGGAGAGCCGATATGACACGCTGATTGGGTTTTGTGGAAGGGTGGAAGATCACATTTGCGAAGCTGGATATAGTGTTTTAGTTGGTGACGACGAAGGAGGCTACAACAAGATCCTCGACAGCTTCCAGAACTGTAGGATGGGTACTTTTGCAAGGGTGATTATGGTCAATCCATTACATGTAAAGCTCCCCCGACTTGTGATAGCCATTTGCTGTACTTGCAACTCTTTCAAGTCGCCTTGGGTTCGAGAACAGTGGCTAAACATGGAAAAGATGTGGGCTGTCGAGTGCAAGCAGGTTGTGGGTCCTATTATCGGGCACGCCTCAGATGGTGATAGTAGGCGTCGGCAACTTATGTTACAAGATTATTTGTGTGACGATGTTACACAAAATAGACGATCAATACTGTGGGTGGGCTGGAAGCTATCTGTTCTCTTAAATGCTGATGGCGAGAGTATGGGATTACACGATCAAGATTTTATTCACAATGGAAAGAAGCTCATAAATCCGTTGGATAGTCCTGCTAAGACACTTCAACTTGGAATGGATGTTGCTTGCATTCAACACATTGAGGGAATATACAACAAGTTCAAGTTGGAAGAGCATGGGCTCAAACAAGAGGACATTGTTCGTAAAGACAGACAAAACTGGGGGAGTGCTCAAAGGATCTGCCAGCAACGAGTTCAGAAGTGCCTTGAAGTTGTGCGGGGCATGGGGATGCATCAAGAGCGCACATTGGGCACGCAAACATATCTTTCCATCTGCAGCGATTACATTGATTTGTTTCTGTCTCCTCTTTTGGACTTACGTAGCAAGATTGTGGTGGCAGCAAGGGTTTGTTTTTTCCTTAGGCTCTGGCGTCTGTGGATTAAACACGGTAGTCACGGTGTTGGTGGAAACTCAATGACTGTAACATTGGCTGATTGTTTTGTGTCAAATCAATGTTTTATAGACATCACTATGTCATGTCACTTTATCGTTCTCTTAATTGTTACTTTTCGTGACAATTACCGGCACCTAGAGATTCCGTTCCATCTTACGGGTTCAGATAGTTGCGAGATATTTTTTAGCAAAGTGGGAGGCATGGCTGGTATGGAACGCGTGTATGACTTTCAAGAGCTCATTCAGTGTGCAAATGCCATGAATCAATTGTCTGCAATTGAATATGGAAGCAATGGTCTGACTTTCAATCGAGCACATAACAAAATGTGCAATGTATGGGACCAGCTACATCCGCTGCAGCCAGGAGAGACGATTGCTGATTTAAGTGACTACACTGTAGTTGAAACAGGTATGTTATCTTGATTCACACAACTTCTCTTTTAGCATAACTCTAATGAATATGGCCAAGTGTACTAATGAGGTTTCTTCTTGGGTGTAGACGACCTAGTTGTCGAAGCGTTAAAAGAGGGCTTTAAGCAAGCTCAGGGATTGATTAACTCATGTAATATGGCCCCTTCAATTCAAGCAAAGAATTGAAAGTGGTTCACAGATCCTTGGTTGTTGGAATCAGAGGATAAAACGTTCATGTCTTTTAAACCCGCTACAAGGCCGGTTCAAGGAGAAGATGGAGATGGTGAAGTCATGCGTGAAGACGTTAGAGTTTCTGTTGAATTACAAACTGAGCCCCTTCTAGGCGACGAAGTGGAGACCTCCTTGGTGTTCGATGATGGTATCGATCATGCTGCAACGGTCGAAGACGAGGTCAGAGGTATTGTAAATGAGATGATCTCTTATGCGTCACAAGAGAATGTCATCGTTCAGAACACTGTCCCGTTCAGAAACACAGTGAAATTTGAAGATAATATTATTTTCAAATCGACATTGGTTAGCCAACTAAATGTCAATCCATTTTTGAGTAAGGATAGGCTAACTCGTGTGAAGTCATCGGTTTATTTCAACAACTCTGAGTCTTATCTAGCTGCTGCAAATAGTTCTTCAACATGTTTTGTTGGAGTAGGAACAGATGTTGGAGTCTATTTTGTTCAGAGAATATCCACGACTCAATCATCTGCTGTAAAGGCTGTTCAAAAAAGAAATAAACAGAAGGGGGGACGAAAGGGTATGGCAGCACCGGTTACTGCTGCTGTGGATCAAGGTCTGTGGTATCTAGGTAGAATACAGCGGATGAAGGTGAAGAAAGGAAATAGTTGGGGGAGACTTAATCAACCAGTGGACTTGATGAATAAGCCGTCCATAACGATTGCAGTGCACTTGAATTATTTTTCAAGAGCCCTAGGCCACTTAAAATTCAAGTACGACTTGACAGATAGTATATGGGTAGATTTAGAAACACTTATAAGTTCAGTTACTATGAGCTACAATGAGCGTCACAATGTGTACACTCTTGATGCTACTGATGCTGAGGCTCTTGCTGAATTTATTTCTAGTAGAAAATAAATAAAATTGATTATTTCATTATGTTGAATTTTTTTGTTGAAAGTGAGGATGTTGATTAGTATTATATTTTTTGTAATATACCATGGTATTTATTTGATAATTGGTGTTAAGTTAAAGAAATATACGATAGTGTATAATACTTGATATTACATAATTAAATAATAATAGGGTGCCTATAAATCAACCAAAAAAGATTAATACCCCCATATAGAATACACCGTTATCTTAGGTGCCTATACCAAAATACACTAAGTGAACCCCCCGAGCGAAATTGTAAGTCTCAATTATGAAGACATACCTGATGATGATAATGAAGGTGCACAACTTCTTTGAATTTCTCTGACTCCAATATACTGAACAGTAATCAACGGCAAGTGCCCTACGAGAAGTCTATTCGCAGCGATCACGCGCATACACACCAATCCGATTGCCCTAACAATGTCGAAGGCGTTAAAACAAAACGAATTAGATTGGAAACCTCGGATTCCTAATGTTCTATAGCGCCTAACGGGTTCTTCACCTCAATCCTGCTAATAGATTTAGGTAGTCTTCTAAATCATTTTAAGCAAAAATAACATGACGTTAAGGAAATGCGCTATTGTCAATCAAAGGAGCAATTTTCCATATGATTTCCCATATTTTCCCATATTTAACAAGTACAAATTTAATAGTACAAAAATCAAGATTCAAATCATATAAGAACATATCTACATGAATTTTGGGAGTTCGGTTTCATTTCATTTTCATGCTAGTTTTTTCTATGCACACCAATAGGCAAACACAAGACCTCCACCAGGAAGTTGTTCATTTCATTTTGGTGCTTGATTTTATCTTTTGTGCATGCCTACATGCACATGCCTAAAGGAGGAGCTAGCATCAAATTGAAATGAACAACTTCTTGGTGGAACTTTGGTGCGAGCTATGGGGCGCGTGCGTATAGGCACGCTTGGACGGGCTCGCGCAAATAAAGAGCTATCACCAAATTCAAATGAACAACTTACTTGGTGGAAGTCCACCGCGAGCTCTCGCGCGCATGCGGACGAGCGCACGCAAAGGAAGAACTAAAATGAAATGAACAACTTCTTTGTGAAAGTCTCGCGCAAGCTCTCATGCGTGTGCAAACGGGCGGGCGCGCACGCGCGCTTTAAAAAAAACAAAAAATAAAAAAAAATTAAAAAAAATAAAAAAAAAATAAAAAAATAAAAAAAAATATATATATTTTTTATTTTTTATTTTTTTTTCACGCACGCGCCCAAGTGCTCGTATGCGAGTGCCTACAGGTGTGAGTAGACGCGGCGACAGGAGCCATCTCATGATAAGCAGCAATAAAATGTTGGGTGTGTACTTTTACTCGCGCGCGGAAGCTCATCTGATAAGGATGTCCGATTGTTCGGTAAAAACGCTTCCGTCACGTTCGTCACGTGAGAAGCCGGTAATTTTAACCCCCGTCCGTCTATTATGACAACGCTGCCTTATACAGGTGTGAACTTCGGTTGTGGCTTCTTCGGGGGCAATCTTGGTGAATCACTTCTCTCCAAATGGATGACACCCGGATTGAATGTATCCACTTCTTCCGGAATTGGAAGGCCTTGGAGACTTTCCTAGGTTTCCGGAAGAGGATCCGCTACCTTTGGGCGTCTTTGTTACGGCTGTGCTGGAGACCTAATGGTTGACTCAATCGATGACTAGACTAATGGTACTGGGGTCCATAGCACCTCTGGTGTTGGCTCGTCCGGAATTGCCTATGCCTTTTGATTTTCCGTTGGGACATCCGGACCCAAAGACCGTTCCCACCTCGGCTCAAGGCTCGCTACCAAATCCTTAATGTTCGTCCAAGTCCTCTCCATCATCTGGGTCCGGTTATGCATGAATATGACAATGCTCTTGTCGATGGGATCCCGTTGACGGCTCATGAACTTTAGGTAGACGGCGCACCAATTGGCAACGTCCACTGGCAGCGCCACACGATCCTTTACTTCCACCAACCTTCGGGCAGTCATCGCGGCTTGGTCTCGAGCCTGAAAATCCACCCGGACTTCAAGGAGATCCTGTTGGAGCTTGCTCACCTGTTTCCTCAAATACCCCAGTTGCTCCTCGTGTGCCGTGCTCCGGTCGGTCATGTCTAGGAAGCTCCTAAGCTTGGCGTGTCATTCCTCGAGTCGGTTGGTCTCCGTGACGGCTATTACCTCCTGAACCACCCGGAATTCCTTCTTTGTGAGGTCTTGAAAATAGTTCACATATTGGGTCATCTATTCGGCTAAATGAGTCAGGTCCAGACAAGGATCTCCGATGTGTTCTGGAGGTCCAATTGGCTTGAGGGCCTGTGTAGCTAATGTGCATTTAGCCGGAGACAGGGCCAGCTGAGTCACGGATGGCTGACCTACTTCAGGATTAGGTTTGCTCTTCTTGGTCGGTGTGGTGGAAACCTCCAATACGTCTTTCGAGTCTAAGGAGGCTACCTGTGCAGACTTTAGGAGGTACTTCATCAGGTCGTACTACTGTGTCTCTTCCGGTGTCAGCACGTTGTTACTCTAATAGAGGTGTATGAGGAACGTCGGTGGGCGAGTGCCGGTCTTCTTCACCTTCTTGGGCTTCGCTACCTCCTGGTCGATCATTGTTTTCATCATGGCTCCCTAATCGACCTTAATCCATCCGTTCATGGACCCCATGGAGGTGGATGCCCACTTGGTCGTCACCCGTTTTGGCTTCTCAAGATGGAAGATCGGATTTAGAAACCCAATTACCATCTCGGCGTCGGGCTGTACGACGTGATTCAATGTCCAATCCTCCTTAGCATTGCCTTTAGTTTTTATGTAGGCATTGGTGAACTCCTCCTGGTTCTCTGGCCTCGAGATGTCACCCGGTCTTAGGCCATACGTCTCTCTCCAAACCTGTTCTGTCCACTGGTCCGGACCTACACGAAGAGTTCCTTCTCACCGAGGGTCTTTGACCAAAAGCTCATGGGCCGATCGAGATATCGTCCATGCCCATGCTTTGTCTAAAAACAATGAACACCCCATGATGTACAAGAACCCCCCGAGGCATGTCCGGTTGGTTTCATCCGAAGGTACCAACGGCATGACCTTCTGGACCTTCAGTAGTGTGGCACCTTCTAGTTCTCTCCCTCTCCTAGCCATTCTACCAATCGTCCTCATGTGTCAGTCCGGTATCACGTGCACGCATGATCCTCATACAGTTCCTTGACTACCAAGAACACTTCCGGCTCACGGTCTCTCACCTATCGCCTAAGTACGGAGTTCTACCCACCAAGCAGAGCATACGGCTCTAGCGCGCATGAAACGACAAATGAGGAAATGAAAGAACTCTCAAGGCCTCCCTTCCTGCCTTCCTCCTTTTATACCCCTTCTCAGCCGCCGGCCGCTCATAGCATTTCATCATGAGCGGTCGTAGCTGCTCATTGTGGACGGTCGCGGCCGGTAGCGCTTAAATGCTGCCGCATCCGTACTATATAATGTTTCCGATCTTCGCCCTAAGTATGTCCGGTGTCTAGTAAGGTCCAACCGTAAAATGTCCAACTAGTCTGCACGTGCTTTCGACGAGTCCTTCCGGCTAGCTATTTCTCAGACCAACCGTCTTTCTTGGTAGTTACTACATTCGAAAATACAAGTTTACTTATTTAAGTACAGAAAATTCATATTTTTATACTTTTGGACCGGAAATACTTTTCCGACCGATGAACAGTGGAATACACTTTTCACATGTGGAGATAACTGCATATGGGATCCACGCCGTCCTAGGTTTTGAATACAAAGCTGACCTTGCAGACCACAAGGTAACCCGCGGGTTTCAGCCCAATTTTTCTTGCTATGGTTTGCGAGCCAGCGACCACCTCCACAATGGGAATCGAGTTACCGCTCTTTGCAAGGACTACCAGGTGCATGTTCAGGCCCAGAAGGATGCTATTGGTTTCAAAAAGCGCGTGATATTCGTCAATAATGACCTTCAAGAGCTCGTTTCCGCTGCCGTAGACGCCAGAGTTCAACAAACCACATTCGATTGGTCGCACTTTCTGCTGACTAACCTACGTCAACATTTTATCTACATCCACTCAAATAATGATGGACCTAGGCCCTTGTGGGGTGCTCCAGTCATGGATGCTATCTTGTCTTACTAATTTTCGGACCTCGAAGAAATTGTGGAGCTTAATCGGGCACCTCTACTGTCGACACGATGGACAGGAGCCACAAAGGGACTCCGCCAAGTAAAGCCCGTGCCCAACCATTAGGTGCTTGTGCTTGTGATCAAGTCAGCGCTAACCGCACCTTGACTACTCTCCATACGTCAGTCGACCGGGAGTCTATGCAGCTGACTTCTCACTCCCAAGAGGGATCCTTGGACATTGATAGACGACTTCCTTGGACATTGGCAAAGGACCCCTTTGACGACCATCCCTCCAACACATGGGACGCATCTAACGAGTTCCGGGTTCTCATGAGCCATCTCCACGCTATGGCCACGTACTAGTCCGAACCCCACAATGGCTCGCAGCCTCGAAACGATCCGTCACAATGCTGCGCTGACGGTCCTCAACTTGCATGCTCGTGTGCAAAAACTCACCGATCAAGTAGCCACCTTGTCCACCCGCTTACAGTCCACAGCGATGGCTCGTGGCCAACTTTTCCGTGATAATATTGAATTGCGAGCGACAATTCATACTCTCCAGGCGGAATTGATCGCCAAGGCTGTAGTTCCTCCTTGACAGGAACCATCCATTCGTTACGTGGAACTTGAGCAGAGCCTCAGCAATAGACTTCAGCAAGTCCACCACTTGGTCTTCAAAAATCAGAGGCTAACTCTAGAGTTGCCACCAAGACACTCCCTTCTCCTGACTTCTGTTGCGTCGTTCAGGATTATGTCACCAATAAGCAACGGGACATTGAGGTTGCTCTCGCAACTCACCGAGCCGACTACGATTGACAACAATGTTTGCTCTCCAAATTTGAAGAACCGGATCTTGATTTCCCCCTTTGGCTGGAGGATGAGGTGATGTTGTAGGCTGACGATAATTGTGAGGCTCTGCCCAAGCTAGTTCCGACAACTAGTTCAAAGTAGTCGACTGCTGGCTACCTCAGCAATCCGTGTACATATTATCCCTCCTCTATCACCGCTCTACGCTTGCAAGCAGGTTAGTACCTCCGCCACACAGTCGACTCAAGCCAACCAACGAGCCTAGCCAACTGCGAAGTACAACTCCTAGTTTACACCAACAGCCAGCTGGCTATAGCCTACACTCTTCTGGATGAGATCTTTAGTTTCTTTTCTCACCTCCGTAGTTGTTTTTAAATCTTGCAACTTCGGTTATTACTTCCTTTTTTTTCCTTTTCTCCCTCCTACCACCACGTTCTGGAGACAAAACTACTGGAAAAAGGGGATAATGTTAACTGAAGACTCCATCCTTTTTGGCCTTAGCATCTTTGCCTTAGCTTTGCAGTTAGGCTCTGCTGGTTTCATCCGATAGTGTACAGCTTTTCATCCCAAGCCAGTGGATGAAGTTTGTCGGCTAACTTGGACGTATTTTGTCTGCCAACTGTGGATGTTCAGACTTAGGTAAGGAGAGCTTGAGGGGTTAGGAGGTCGGATTCACTTAGAAAGGATCATTCAACTCTAGAGAGAAAGGATCAAGATTTTGCTGTACAGAACCTTTTGGCGGATTTTGCCTTGTACAATGAGCATTGAGCATTTTTGACTTCATTTTGAGTTGCACTTACATGATTTCAGCATTGATTGTGGACTTTTGAGTGATTGAAGAAGCTGGGTGTTAGGAGATTTGCTAGGTTTTAGCAGGGGTACGATTTAGGGGTATATCCTCTCCTTACCAACCAGGTACCTAATATCATTGATCACACGGGTCCTTCCAACAATGAGAGGAGTGCCCCGGGTAGAACCGCGTCCAGAACGCATGAAGGGACAACATTGCTTGCCCATAAGGTGAACTATGTCGATTTTGAGGATGAGAGTGGTCGTCATATGCTCCTGGGTTGAAGGTAGCAGAGTCCCATGAACAGGGCGTGGCATGTTGATATAAGCTGTGAGAGTCCTCCACATTGAGTAGTTCTGCCAACATGACCAGATCATCACGCCTCTGAGGACGTGCTACACGTTTGTAGTGTGACAAATGCTTCAGACCCATCACTACTTGGAGCAATGTTTCATCATGATCAGCATGAGCTTAGTGATTCACTCTGAACTGCGACCTCCCTTGCTTCCATGGGGTCTGAGGATGGGAGTTTAGACTAATCTGCAGATATATTGTCGTGTTCTACATAATTGACCCTAACAAGTTCAGTTACATCTACATGTCTGTCCTTGAGATCTCAGTGTCCTGTAAAGGCAAGCACAAAACCACAATATGTTGAACTTTCCTCTCGAAATTGTACATCAAGTTCATCTTAGTATGAAAAAAACGAAAGTTAGACAATCCCAGAGGTAGTGAGTACAAAGTAACCTCTATTTCAAACCCTTTCTTCATTCTAAGAGGGCCTGCTGATGACATAGTTGTACGTTCAAGTTGTAAGGACAGTCACAGACAATTTCCTAACGTGAGTAGTGATAAGAATGTCATATTTGTTGAGGGGAAGACCGTCCTAACGGAAAGGCTAGGAGAATTAGAAGTGAAAAACCAACAACCAGGCTGCCGTTGAAGAAGGAAAATAAAAAAGAAAGCAATCCATGCAGCACATCTTGTTAGAGGATTGGGAGGAGGATGACGTTCCATACCAGGGGCAAGAGCACGAGGAAGAGCTGGTTAAAGGGCTTTGAGAGATGAAGCAAACTCCTCCACTTGGTCCATTTTGCAGGGAGGATCTCACGTGGGAACCAATTTGTACCCGGAGTGGAGGCCGTCATTACATATACAAGGTTGCAGTCATCCCTTGAAAAAGACATTCAGACTTCAAGGAGGGCGAGGGACATGACAAATTGTATCCTTGTAGATTCAACAAGCAGACAATCTTGAAGAATAAGCCTAGGCGCTTGGTACTACCAAGGGCTACCAGTGCAGCCAAAGTTATTAAGTAAGTCCCTTCTTGACCTGAATCTGTTCCTTTGCTGTTTTTTGTTGTAGTGTAACATTTTTTATACTATGTGTCAAGGAATGGATTTAGGGCACCAAGTGTAGTGCATCCATTGCATACCTTCTACTTAGGGTAGGCTATGTCCTTTCAGGTATAATTTTGGAACTGAAGATATTTCCCATAATTATCCTTTGCTATTCTGCTTGAAGGGCCTTCTTCAAGCAGAATAGCAAAGGAGGAAGGAAAGGGTTACAACTACAGTAGAGAAGAAGCGCAAAGGGAAGAAGGTTATCCCAGATTTCAATGTAATGTATATTGACAGAAGTACACGGCAGAAGAAGCCACGCATAGGTCAAAAGGCTGCTTGCATGTCTATAAAGGGAGGATGCCAACGGCATTTCCTAGCAAAGCAAAACTACATGGAAACTACATTGTGTGAGTTGGAGTACAAGGTTACTAAGCATATAAATGTGCATGGTGAGCAGTGCCACGGTGTCACGGAGGATGGATTGAAGCACTCCATGGGGACATTATTGTTGAAAAATATGAAGTACTAGCTTGGCAGTATGTTAGACATGGAATTGACTTCTACACAAGCTATGATCCAACACAAGACATGGGTGATGGAGAGGGAGCTGACAAACGCCCTGCTGAGTAGAGATATATTTGTCCAGGCACACGATGTCCAGCATATAGCAAACAAGCGTGCACAAGAGACTTGGATGAACCACAAGAAGGAGACCGTTAGCATCAGGCTCTGGAAGGACGAAAACATCAAAGAGGTTTTCTTCTACCAAGACACAGTCTATTGGATATTAACAAGAAAGAAGAGGAGGATGCCCCCTTCACCCTCTAATTTTAGACAATTTGGAAGAGGACTATGCTTGTGAAATTTGGCCATCAAAGTGCTATTTCCATTGACATCACATTTGGTACAAGTCACTAGTGAATAAGCAAAGTTTGAAATAACTTGAGTACCTAGGAATGTTAGTTGGTATGCATGTAGTGGAAGAAGAGTAAGTTAGTACTTACTGTAACTTATACCTAAACCTTACTCTAATAACAAACTCCTTGTGAGTTTTATTTTGATGCAGTATCTATTGTATACTGTTATGGTGTTTGACAAGTGGCGAATGGTATACCGGTTGCTTATTTCATTATCTCGCGTTCCACCGAAAACGCATTGAAACCTATGCTACAGGCACTGAAAGATACAGCTTTATTTGTCAAACCTGATTGAGAGCCCTCGTCAATGATTGTGGACAATGCTCAAGCTGAATTGAACGTCCTTGAGTAAGTAAATGTCTTTCTTCTCACTTCTATTGAATTTGAAGGATGTGCAATTACTCAATCATCATGTGTACTTCATATTTCTCAAAGCCATATTGCACTACAGAGAGTTGTGGGCAAGGTCCAAGATCCTACTCAGTTTCTGGCATGTTAAGAAGGCATGGGCAGAATATGCAAAGAGCAAGATAATTTGGATAGACGATAGGGCGAATACATTGAAGGATGTTGGAGAAGTTCTGTATGGCATTAGGTATGTTGCCGGAATACAGCCTCCGGCATGGGCTAATGAAGAGCTCAACAAGATCAAGGAGCGATGCCCTTTGGCTGCCAAGTTTATGAAGTACATCGACAAGCACTGGATAAAGAAGATTGGAATGTGGTGTGCTAGAAACCAAATTGTCCCTCACGCCGGACAAAACACAAATGCAGGGCGCCGATTGGATTTGTTAGCTGATGATCTCAAGAATAAGGTTACAGGACAACACTGGTAAGCCAGAGCCTTAAAAGAGTTCCGTTTTATTTGCAATATCAAACAGAAGTTTCTCATTGCCAATGCAATCCTCCTTGCTTATGGGATCTCTGACTCGTATGTTTTCATGAATCTAGAGAAGGAAGACATTGCGTTGGTAGTTTCCGTTGGTTGTTATCTCAAAGTTTGGACAGTATATGGAATCGACACTGAGTGGGTACAATGTCACTGTTTTATTGGTCAACAGAACACTAGGTGCAAGCATATTATGAAGGTTTTTCTTATGAAGCATCCTAATATTGATGAAGGAGTGATTCTTAGGGAAGCCGGTACAAGGTGTAGGATAAAAAATACCATTCCAATGGTGGATACGTTTTGATCAAAAGGGGACTACTTTGAGGATGATGAGGAGGACTTGCCGGGCCTCTTGAATGAGGACAACACTTCTGATGCGTGTGTGTCAAATAGAGGCCATACAGGGATGCACAGCAATAAGGCAGGACTTGAAATTGAGTCCAATCCGACTGTACTACAGGATGTATCTCATCCACAGGAGTACAACTCTAAAGATATACAGCAAAAATACTAAAGAAAATCCCATTGACCTTAACCATGTTCCCCTGCCACGGAACCAAAAGCCTAAATAGGACAACTCTATGGAACTGATAAAGGATCTCCTTGGCACAGCAAAGAAGCACACTGAACTTCACCTGGTAACTGAGCTTTAGAAGATATGTCGGAAGTACAGGAAGATGATAGCACGTGGAATCGCATGCAACGAGGTGAATGACACCACCCCTACATTCCCTTTGCAAGAAGGTGATTGGTCGTTGAAAAGGAAACTGGGTAGACTAAAAGTACCTAGGGTTGGTAAGTGTCGCAGAAGTTAGAAGATAGCTCTCAGTGAATACAAACTAGAGTCTTGTAATGCAATACAATATAGTGCGATTGATATTTTAAACTACATAAAACTACATGCAATTTTACTATAACAGAGGAATAGAGTCAAGTCAAGCAAAAGGTCGTCACCACTCAGAAGTCCACATTCTTTTTAACATTAGGTTTAGGGCAAATACATGACACAATATCATTGTCGTCTGTGCATTCTAATCCCCCCCCCCTCCATCTACTGTTAAGACATCCCAGTAAGACTTTGACAACCAATCTCAGACGTTATGTACGCATGAAACTTCTGACTTACATGCACACTTTCTTGATATGAGATCCCATTCTAAACCCTTTCCACGGATTGGACCCTTCACCAGCAACAAATATGAGCTGCTCCCTTGTACAGTGCTCGGCCACCCGATCTTTGGAAAAGGAATAACCTTCTTCATGTTTCGTTGTCCTTAAAAATGATGAAGTGTGTATATAGGTCGTCTTACAGTGTGTATGCGAGCTCCACAACACTCATCTGCTTTTTGATCTACTCCTGACATAGCCCAGAAAGTTTGATGCCTTCTAACCACTACATCATCTAAAGCAAAACAAGGTCCTCAATCAATGGGCTCTTTCGGGGGCGTCTCCTCAGCAAGAGTATTGAGAGGGTAAATAACCTCCTCTTCCATCAACTCAATGGAGCGTAAGCCCATAGCAACAATAGATCAAGCTCTGGAATAGGGAAATATATCACTAGTAGAGAGGGAATCTCTTTTATATATGTTAGGGTACATTGTACGAAAATATGGGTATTGTGAAGGTTATGTAGTACATGTAATGCAGATTTGCGTTGATTAGGTGATGAATGTAGCATATGTAGTGCATGTTTTTTAGTAGGGTTACATAACACTGATACATGAGCATGATGAATTTGGTTTGGGCGCACCCCGTAAAAATTTACGTACTCAAAATGTTTAAATCTTGATTTCTTATTATAAAACCTTTGTAGTGTGTCAGTTGAGTCACTTCCGTAGATGAGCGTACAAAGGCTAGTTGCTATCAGAGAATTGCATAGCAGAACCTCGTCAAGAAGGTATATATGAAACCAAATACGTATAAATCCATGAAAGGCGTAGTCAACAATCCCTCTTGAGAATCTAAG
This sequence comes from Ceratodon purpureus, assembly GCA_014871385.1. Taxonomy (NCBI): domain Eukaryota; kingdom Viridiplantae; phylum Streptophyta; class Bryopsida; order Pseudoditrichales; family Ditrichaceae; genus Ceratodon; species Ceratodon purpureus. The sequence continues at coordinate 78,980,700 of CM026426.1, forward strand.
ACTTCCATGTTTGTTTTTGGCCATAAGATAGAAATGCTTGGATTAAAGAGGAACTCCAAATGTTTCCTAGTAGAGTTCCCATGCGCCGGTCTTATATGGTCCATCATCAAATTGTAGGCACTGCAATATAGAATGAACATCATATCTAAGTGTAGCAACAACATGTAGTGCAAAGTAACACATGTAGGACATAACTGAATTTTAAAGGGCCAGTGCAGAGCTCTAGGGTTCTATAGCCATATGTTGTGTGATGACTTTCCGGAATTCCTTGTTTTACAGTTGTTTTTATATTAGTAGAGGGAAAATGATATAGGGGATAGTTTAGTTAGAGAGTTAATTAGACATTATGTCAGATTCGTGGAAAGTGAAAAAGAAGAAAAATAAAAAGAGTTAATTAAATAAAAAGTCTTAATTAGAAATAGGTAGGATTTCCCTTCCAGGTGGAAACTTGGATGCGGATAGTATAAAAGAAGATAACCGGACCAAGCAGGGGTTCGGGTCTCTAATTTTCTGAATTTTAACCCGGTTATCTGGTTTGCGGCAAGGATTAGAAGCCTCTCTGTTGAGAGGCGAGTTCTCTTTTTGTCTTCTTTCGACGAGGGTTTGGAGGCAAAACCGAGAGTGGTAGGTTGGTGGCAGTTGCTTAGAAAGAGAGGATGAGGGCCGGATACTACGAGGACAGCGAGGGAAGCAAAGTGCACTATTGCAGCGTACTCCTAGCGGAGGCGGGTAGAGCTAGAGGCAATGGACAGCACACAGCACCAAAGCAAGACACCTCGGCAACGACCTAAGCGGAGTTCAGAGCGCAGCTGCTCATAGCAGCGCCAACTCGGCTGGGCATGATCAGCCGCAACACGCTGTCAAGTGGAAGCTTTGGGCGAAGGTCGATCGAGGGCCTTGACAGCAGCCGGCGGAGCACAACTCTAGTAGTGGCGACTACCAAGAACAGTGGATAGCACCGACAGGAGGTTGGCGACGCTCCGACAGCAAGGAGCAGTCAAGGAGGGACGATAGTGCAAGACTAGGAGCGCCAACCGCGAATGCGAAGCAAGGAACAAATTTCCGCACCGACACGGGACACCATGGCCACACATCCCAAAAGGAGAAGCCAAGATGGGACAGTGGGCCTCTGTAAGGTACACGTAGCTATCCTTAGCAACCTTGAGGAAGGATGTGAGCTAGAGGAGGACCTAAAGAGGATGGGCTGCCTTGAGTTGTTGAGGAAGTCCTGGAGGGTGCGAAGTGAAGCCATGGTAAAGGAATTGACCACCGGACGAGTGGACCCCATTTACGCGACCACTGTGCAAGGGCAGCCTTGTAGATGGAGCGCGGAAGTCTGTGGAGGAGTTTACGGGTTTCCAACCGTAGGCAAAGGTACGGCATTGAAAAAGGAGGACTGCATCCGAGGTAAGTTTAGCCTTAAGTTGGATGTGAAGTTTGGGTACTATGTGAAGGATTGTAGGATAGAAGGGAGAGGAGAGTCTTGGCGTTAATATTAAGCCCTGAGAAACCCTAAAATGTAACCCTCACCCTAGCCACTACCATCCTTCTATCCTTCTCAAGAGAGAGATTAGTTGAAATGGGGGAGTATAGTAGGGGAGGTGGTGCACAAGCTAGCTACGGCCACCAAGCGTAAGCTGCTCTCTTACATTGGACCTTTTATCTTCCACCTATATGAGCATAGAAACTTGCTCACGGAAGAGGACTTGAAGGAAGAGGAGGTAATAAAAATCAATAGCAAGGATGAGCCCGCAGCAAAGAAGAGGAGGATGGCAAAAGGAACTTCAGCAACGTGGACGAGGTCCGCCACCAGAGTTCTAGAAGGAGAGATAGAGAGATAGCCTAAGGAAGAGGAGCCACTGGATGCCACCATCCGCGACCTCGAAGGATTAAGAGATAGGCTGGGAGGTTATGAGACTCAACTCTGGCAATTAGAAGCGGTAGTGGCAAATTCTCCTAAGGAGAACTTAGTGACAGTCGTTTGGGATGCGGTATAGGATCCGCGCCACAAGCAAAAGTTGGAAGAGAAGGTGGACTAGCTCACGGAGAAGAATTAGAAGATCTTGGAGACGCTAGCAAAGGCAGATGTAGAGCGGCAGGAGCTCAAGAAACAAGCAAAGGAGACCACTAGCGTCACGAGCAAGGTAATAGACACGGTAGGAGTCCTTGGGGATGTCTGGCTCAAGGCCAAGATGTTTGATGTAGATCAGAAGAATGCCGGCCACGTCTCCGAGACCAAGTTGGTCCTTTTATCTAGGACCAAGAGAGCCAGATAGATACAGCCTTAAGGGCGATGAGGACCCTTATTGCTACCCTAGATCAGTTGTTTCCTTCATCGGATGATGAGGGGACCTCCTTGAGCTCTTCAAAGGAGACTCCAAAAGGCATAGTGGTAGCGGCATAAACCGAGGCCCAGAAGGTAGAGGAAGACGAGGTGGAGGATATTACGGTCCTTACGGCCTCAGACCCGGTTTCCACCCCTGCGGTAGTGGACCTCAATTCCACTGGGGTTGCCTCCACCATTGAAAAGAAAACCCTGCAAAACGGCCACATGGAAGAGGTGTCACCACCGAGTCCGCCTGTAACCTTCCAGGTAGTTTTGTAGAACCCGCCACCACCTTTTTCAGAGAAAGGCCATGTAGCACACCAACGACGCCATGTATCCCGTGCAAGCCGGAAGGGAGTCAGCTAGCGTTCACACTTGTGCCGGACTCCTTGGAGTTTGACGAGCGTGCCACCGAGATTCACGGCCCACTTGGCCATGATGTACCAGTGGACCTGCCACTGTCTTCGGTGGCCGCAAAAGACAAGGCGAACCGCAGCAAAAAGAAGAAGGCGAAAAGTAAGGAGGCCAAGTTGCCAAAGAAGATGGGCAATAATCAAATCTTAGGTAGATTTGATTGCGGATTGATTTTGGTAGGTAGTTTGGTGGAGTTGGACTTTCTATTTTGTCTTTTTGTTAGTTTTGGGTCTTGGCTTTTCGAGTAGCAAAAAGTCAAAGTAGCCATGTGGTCCGTGATTCTGATCACGTGGTCCTTGGCTCAATAGCTTAAAAGGGAGAACCTTTGGGGTTTCTCTCACCATTATGCGATTTAAGTATTCTTGTGTTCAATTCAGGCCTTAAATTTTCCTCCATACTTGTCTTGAGTTGAGTCTTAAGTGCATGAGCAAATTGAGTGGTCCCTCATTTGCATTCTTATTGTTTCCAATTTTTCCACCTTCCCTTATCACTGTGTAGGTTAGTTAAGTTAGTATCCCGTGGTAGGTTAGGAGGTCAGTGACGCCCCTACGGTAGGTAAGGTTAAGGACACCCCTACTTCAAGCCGTTGTATTCATGCAAGGGGATACTTGGTGAGGATACAACCGCCCCTGTCTTAGGAGAGGTGTACTTGTTCACTAGGTGTGGTGTACGCGATTCTCAGGAACGTAGCATCCCTGTGCGGACAAGATGTTAGACGGAGGAACTCTAAGGGCGGAAAGGGGGAAAGGACAAAAAGAGGAACTGGAAGCATACCGACCTGGAGGTCGCAAAGGGGGTCTTGGGCACAAGAATAGGCTATCACCATTTCCTCTCCCCACACTAGGGACCGATATAGAAAGACCGTGGGCAAACTTCTCAGTAGTAGGGGGAGGATTCTAGCTTTGCGTATTCCGCTTTCCATGCGTAGTGACATGAAGATAGATATATCTTCTAGTAGCACGTGGAAGGTCCTGACACCTTGTGCACCTGCCAAGACCTAACGCTGGTCCCACGGTGGATGGTGAGAGTAGTAGCCCCATCTTTGAGTTAGCCACAAAGTCTCGGAATAGCGGAATCTTGGCCCTACTATGTGTGACCTGCAGAACAGAGCATATTATCCGTTGTGAGAGTAGCGGTTGGAGCCTGCATTTCCACCTCTTCAGAGCAAGGATTCATTTCGCGGGCACAACATACTATCCATTGTGTCAATACGGAAGGTGAATTTACCTGGTCCATTGGATCCAGAAATTTTTCTCTCTTTTCCCCTTCTGGAGGAGTGGTACGTGACTTGAGTGGGATGGCTTTTCATGGAAAGACTGCCCCCATCAAAACACGAGGCCAAGGAAGTATCAATGACTAGGAAGAAGTTGAAGTATGGAGAAAACCCTGAGAAATCAACCCAGTGGGCGAAATCCTTGTAAATAACTATAAAGTCTCTCTGAGCGTTCTAGCTCAATCTCTAGAATTATTATCTTGGTTACGGAAATCTGATCTGGCTAAGAGTGGAGCAGCAGTTGGTAATCCACTAGTTATCTTGGAAAGCTTGTCGTAGGAGTAGCTAACTATGATGGAATTTCTAGTATGTGACTGTATAACGTTGTGGGCTATAGGGTCAGGATGTTGGACATTGTGGATGTTGTTTGTATAGAATTTTTCTTCTTTTAGATCTTTGGAATAGACATTGTACCACTTACCACCTTTAGAATAGTGGAGTTTTCCGTGATAGGGATTTTTCGGGATTTATCAATCCTTTTAGCCTTGGGTGTTTTTTGGATTTGTGTTTGTATTTTTATGTTTCCGTTTTAGATATCTCTTCCTCGAGTGGTGCTGACAACCGCAGATTCCTTGTGGAAACAAACCTAGCACGGTTTTAACGTGTTACGCGTTATTTAAGCTAATCTGCTCAATATGTTACCGCCGTGCTACGACACCATAGGAATATTATTTGGATCTTTAAGTCTACATGTGCAGATGAAGCAACCTATACTACCTACTCTTTACAGGAGATGAATCCATTGGGAACATGAACAGTGCTACTACTCTGCTCCCAGATAGGGTCTCTCCTGCAAAGTCATTGATGTCTAGTCCTTGCACGCGTCGTTGGAAGAAACTTGATTCAATGAACAAAGACGAGAGAGCATTGAATGCACACAATGTGGACCTAACCTAAAATCAATATGGGTTGGAGTCTTCCTAAACCAGCCTAATCCAGCCAGCATTATTTGCGGCGATAGGTGTCATTTATGTAAGGATAGAAGCTCTCTCTCCCTCACGGCCCGGTCCTTGTCTAGATGCCCCACATTTGGTTTGGTAAAAAGCGTACTCGCAACTACCGTTGTAACCTAAGGACGTGGACTGCTGTTGGCCTGCATTTCTACCTACAATCTTCTCACTTGGGTCCACAACTTCGAGCAAAATGACGTTGGCAGTAAGGATGGTTGAAGAGCAAATTGTTTCATCCTTCCATGGAAAACCAAGTCACTAAAGTGCGTTGGAGCTCCTTCTCATGAAGTTCTATGGGCAAGTGTACAAGGCCATTTACGGGCACTCTCAAATCCTCAGGGACTAGTCCTTGATTGTCTAAGCCCATTATTGACCATCCAATGTCCACATCCTTGCGTATACATAACATCCTTGACATCATCTGTAGTGCATGAACAATCACATTACTAACTAATTATACTATGGAGGATCGCAACGTTATTGAATGCTATGTAAATGATGAACAAATGACCTTTTGTGAGTGTTCTTACCTCATTACAATGAAGGCGCAAAGTTGTAGGATCATCTGGTCCACGAACCCACCACATGGCCGCAAGCTCAGCAGAACATCTTCCCGTTCCGTGCAGATCCACTATTGCTTGGCGTGCAACACGGTTAAGAAATTTCTCTATCATGTGCAGTACGTTGTCTTGGTTCCATCCTTCAAAGCCCATTAGTCCCAGCACGTCACTCCAGCAGGGACGAAGTGGAGCGCAGATACCTCCGAAAATGCATGGAAAATATGCCTAGCCAATGTCAACAACATCTTGGGCACATGCCAAAAGGCATTGTGATTCTACTTTTTCCTTCGCTATAGCAAGTATGTTTTCTCTTGTCACGCCCGTAACTGGATGAGAAATTGGCGAGCACCGTCCAAGTGAGATGCGGCCATATAAGTTGAAGGCACGAACAATATGGGGACACTCCAGCTCCAGCATCATAGGCTCGAGCTTCACATCCGACTCTAGTGCAGGAAGTATACAATCTAACTCTTCTTGCATATGAGACCAAGGAAGTGGCAGCATTATTGGAGATTCTTCCTTGCATAAAATTTGGAACATGGAGGACCATCCTCAATCCTTGTCTTCGAAACGCATTTCTTGCTCGTAGTCGTACAATTGGAGCTTGCCTAGAATATGAAACTTGGGCCGATCCTCTAGTGCAATATCCTCATTTAGTCGTTTGGAGACATACAAAGCTTTGTCCTTGAGGTACTTCAGGTACTGCTCGAGCTTGGTAAGTTTGTCGATTCTCCCATTGTGGTTAAGTACCAACTCAATGTAAGAATTCCATGGCATCACATACATCATGACAAAGTTCACTTCTTCTTCATGTAGTGCGTCACAATCCTCTAAATCCTGCAATACATAAAGCGTCACAAATCTGGCATCCGCCTGCACTACAAGACTGTAACATCAATAAAGTGAAATGAAACCAAAGCCAAGATGGGTCCTACACACCCGTACTTGTGCTTCTTTCCATGCTACCCATGGTCCAATGGAAGCTTGTATGCGGCCTCCAAGCTCGTCATGTGATTCTAGTATTCAAAGCTCTATCAGGCATTCTTCATGGTTGTGTAGGAGTGTGCAATCAATGATAGTGCTAGCTAGTGATTCATAGTTCAAGTGATACAGCCCAGGACTGCTCTGTACCTAAGGAGGGGGGCCAATATTTTTGTTCTCCACCCTAAGAGAGGCTGCATAACGTTGGGCTTTTTCCTGTACTTTTCCCTCGTACAGTCAATAGAAAACGTATAAGACAATATAGGCGCATCTTCATGCACTACATTGGACTAAAGGGTACCCTTCTACGACCCAACACGTGCGGAGGAATGAAATCAGGATGTGTCCTCTTTTGAATGCAGATTAGAGGAGTTGGAATTTTCTAGCATCGGTGAGAGCACCTCTTCTTCAGCCTCTTGGTCCTTTCCTCTCACGTGGGCTTGCTAACAAAGTACTCTTCTTCTTGGTAGGACCTTTAAGATCACCGGCAGAATGTGCAAGAGCAAGTGGCGACTCTTCGCGATCTCGTTTGGGATATTTGACCCAAAAAACCGCCTCCACGGTATCACAATACTCTTCGATGGCCTGCACTACAGCCTCGCTATCCCTCGTGAACTTGTCATGCATTACCGTGGTCCTCTCCTTCTCAACCATTTCCTTTTCTGCGCGCTCTTTCTTCTTGTACACCTTTGTCACCTATAGCTATTGCGTAGTGCTAAGTCCCTCTTTCCGTGCCCTCTCTTTTGAAAGAGCTACATTCTCATATGTCCCTCGACTAGTTTCTTTAAGAGACTCCCTAACCTTTTTGGTCTTTGGGAGCACTACACAAGATACCAATACCCTCGGTTTCCATAGACGGTGTCCATCTTTTTTTGGGAACTTCAATTCTACTTCATGTAGGATACCTTTAAGCACATGTTGTTCACTCTAAATAATCGTTGGATACATTTTCAACACTCTAGTCCCAACTTCTCTCCATTTATCACACTGATCTTTATACAATGATACAAAACTCCATTCTTGTTGCTAAAGACTTTATGACAATACTTGCACCAATAGTAATAGCGCTTCTCGTGCCTAGAATTCTCATAGAAGTGATAATGGCAGGTGTAGTGCACCTCGACTACGAGATCCTTGTAGTCCTGCTCAGTATACAAACATGCGCATGGCACTCTACCTTGCTTTAACTCTGTTCTATAGACCCTCTTGCCTCCAACCTTATACCCTTGCAACACGAAACAAAGGCCCTTAGAGACCCTAACATCAACTTCTGGGACAATAATGAGTTCAAAATACAACGGCGTGCTACAAGTTATTCTACTCACAATGACGTACCTCTTTCAAACCTTGCACTCCATTTAGCAGTAGCATCTTCTACATTGCAAGTCCCAGCCCAACTATAAGTTGCCTGTCCTCGTTGACGACCAATTTTTCATCCTTAGAGAATTGAATTCTACGACCAGTTACACTAACACCCTGGAAAGATATGGAGCCTAAGCTTATAGCTAGAGGCAATTGTGGTTTACTGTCAACTGTAGGTCTACTACATCTTCCATTCTATTTGTAGCGTCTTGGCACATGTTTTTTGAATACAATGTTTGAATCTGTAGAAGCATCGTTGTCTTCTCCTACAACGTTTTGCAGCCCCAACAATGGTTCTATAGCTGCATCAATATCAGTTTCTTCTACGACGACTTGTTGAGACCTTGCCCTTGTAACTCCGTCGCTGTTATCTATAAAACCAAAAAAAAAATAAAAAAAATAAAAAATAAATAAAGAAAACAAAAAAAAATATAGATTCAAAGAACTCTATTACAACTTTTGGCAACTCTATTCCGGCCTTCCCTTCACAATCTGTATGAGAGTCCCAAGCATTCACCCCTGTCCCTAACCTAATACAAGAAGGAACTCATTTGTGAGTTGTGGAGACAAACCACAATACCCAAGACTAATTTCTTGGCGCCTACTCTATTTCTGCCAAAAACAGACATTTATCATACCTCACCCCAACAACCCACCTGCAAAAAATGAAGTTATACTAAAAGAAGATACAAATGCACACTCATCCCTAACCCTTGTTCTTGGAATTTCCATCACTCACCTGATTTCATCCTATCGCCTTACTCTCTATAAAGGACTTTGCCACAACCATCGCCGTGCCTCTCACCCCTCCCAAACGCTGCTACCTGAGAGATTACATCCAGGATTGTAGGATCACAGAAAGATTCCCCTCCCCCCTCCCTCAACACGTCGGCCTTACTACAAAACGAGATCAACTCACATCCTCCTTGGAGTTGGACGCTTCCTCGATCTTTCGAAAATACATTTCCGGGACCACTCTAGCGCCGAGCTGAAGGTTGTCGAGGAGGATGTCACTAGGCATTACCACTTCACGCCAGCCCTAAAGCCTAGGTACATAACGTATATTTTTTGTGCATGCGAATAAATAAAACAAATTTTATCTAATGTGCATTGACTACAGTAACAACATGACTCTATACCCACCTATATTACTATTTGTAGCAGTATTTTACTCCCTTTGTTTCACAAAGAAAACAAAGTTTCCACAAATACACGTGTTTCACAAAGAACCCAGGGATTCATTATAACCACGTAAGTAATCTTTGAAAAAGAAGGAAAAAAAACATGAAGAAAATAAAGAAAGATAAAGAGGAATAGGAGGTACAAGAAGAAAATAGAGAAAAAAGAATAATAAAAATAAATAAAATTTGTTCTATGGCTATAATTTTTATTTCTTTATTTATTTATTTATTTTTAACTTGGTGCAGATTCCATGTCATGAAAAAGAGGGAAAAAAACTAGGACACTAAATAACGAGAAGTAGAAAAGGAAGACTAGAAAAGCCAAAATCCCTTCTTTAATTTATAATTATTTTTAATATGTTGGTAATTCCATGTCATGCCGTCTCCAGAACAAGGGAGAGGCAAAGGGATGATGACCATATTCGTTATTTTGAGACAATTTCAGAACTTTGAGACAATTTCAGAACTTTGAGACTTTTTGCCTACAATTTCAGCAATTGTTTTTAGACAATTTGAACATTTTTTTGACTTTCTAATTATAGGTTATCCTCGACTCGAGGATAATCTTCCCATATATAGTCAAAAAGTTTTTGACAAATATAGAATCAATCAAGAAATCAATGAAAAAGCTAGAGTCAAGCATTAAATTGAGACTTTGAAAAGTCTCGATATAACGAATATGGTGTTGATGGTCTAAGAAAGAATAACAAAATGAAGCCAGGGTGGGTCATAACAAAATCCATAATTATTGCAATTTAAAAGAAACTTGAGAGTGAACTAATCCTTTGGTGGATGGATGAAAAAAAACATGAATGCAAATTAAAGTCCCAGTGAAGCAAGTGAAGCTGAATTAACAATATCCATATCTATTGAAATTTGAAGGAAACATGAACTTGTCCCAATTCTTTTGTAGATGGCAGAAAATGGATGGATGAAATATGGATGGATGGGAAGTAGATGGATGCAACTTCTCTAAGTGCATTGGAAATTCAAACCTAATTACAGAGGTTACAGAGGTTACAGAGCTTACAAATTTATTAGCCAAAAATAGAGGGAACTAATTACAGTGGGTTCTCTATCGGTTTCCTCTTTTTGTTTATTACGAGGTTTCATACAAGGATTGCTTTCAAATGGAGAGTTTCTCACTGCTGCTCAAATAACATGTGAGAATGGTGTAAGAATATAAAATCTTAATATAAACTAAGGAGAAAAGAAAGTAATGAACCATTTCTTGAAGTTGTGTGCAGAAGAATTGGGGAAGAGTATTAGAAAATAGTGGGTATGGGGCTGAAGCGACGGTCACAGCTCCAGAAGTAGCGGACATGGGGCCGAAGGCTTTGGTCATTCGGCTCGCAGCATCTTACGGTCATGGGGCTCACAACATGTTACGGTCATAGGCCTTGGACGACTGACTTGGTTCAAAGCAACCGTCATGGGGTTAATATTGTAGTCTATTTCCAGAAGTATATAACTGCTTCAACTTGAAAACCATAAAGCATTACAAATATATGTTCTTATACTACCTATACATTTACACTAACGTAGATTGAATATTGAAATCAGTTCTAAGTATACATTTAAATGCAACAAGGTTTACTTGCAAATATTTAGCAGATTTGCATCCGGTTTGTGATGGTGTTTGGAGCCACATGGATGAATGGCTTCTGAGGCGTTGCAATGTATTATTTTGATTCTTTGTCATCAAATTATTTTTAATATGTTGGTAATTCCATGTCATCCCGTCTCCAGAACAAGGGAGAGGCAAAAGGATGGTCTAAGAAAGAATAACAAAATGAAGCCAGGGTGGGTCATAACAAAATCCATATTTATTGCAATTTAACCCCTAAGTGCCCAGGAAAGCCAAAACAGCTTTTTGTTGTATTGGCCAGTTTAGATAAAGAAGTTAAAATTAATATTTTTGCCTAAGATTTTTACTGGATGCTCCATGTACTGCAAAGTGTATGTAGTAAAATTTGCAAAGCCAAATTCCAATTTTAAGACCTTCATCTAGAAATTTTAGGTTTCAAGTCCAAAACGGGCAGCTTATAATTAGGCTTTTTTCATTAAAAAAATCTTAAAATAAGTTCATAACCAAAACACCACTCAAATTCCAAAGAGATCCAAGTCAAAAAATATACCAATTTTACAAGTGCAGCCTCTAAAATTTACAAAGACAAGCTTCAATATTTTCAGTATTTTTGAATTACTTCTTTCGAAATTCGTCAAAATTTGAGATTTTGGAATTTATCAAAAATAATTTGGCTCAAAAATTGAGAACTTATAAAGGCACCTAACCACCGTTCGGATTTTTCTAATACCAAATTTACGTGACGTCATGCATGTTTTACTATATCAACGTTTTTAGATCTGCTTCTAGAAAACAATTTTTATGAGAGCCAAATAAAGGAATGAGTCTCTCAAATTTTCCATGGGGGTACTCAACTTGATTACCTACATGGAAAAAAATATGGAAAAAAATTTTGAGGTAACAATCTTCAACCCCTCGTTTGCACCATTTTGACTATGTTATTCATCCAATGCCCAAAAAACCTTTTGCTGCAACTTTGAATATTATAATCTCTAAGATGGTAAACATCCAACCGCTGAAAATTTTATCAATACTTCTAAAGAAGGTTTAGTACAAGATCTTACGGCTGGATGTCTAGAAAAAGCTAATTTTTTTGGTTCAAATTGTCATTTCTACAAGGTGGTCAAAAATCATTGATTTGGAGGTTTCGAGACCCAAAACATGCTTGGGCACTTAGAGGTTAAAAGAAACTTGAGAGTGAACTAATCCTTTGGTGGATGGATGAAAAAAAACATGAATGCAAATTAAAGTCCCAGTGAAGCAAGTGAAGCTGAATAACAATATCCATATCTATTGAAATTTGAAGGAAACATGAACTTGTCCCAATTCTTTTGTAGATGGCAGAAAATGGATGGATGAAATATGGATGGATGGGAAGTAGATGGATGCAACTTCTCTAAGTGCATTGGAAATTCAAACCTAATTACAGAGGTTACAGAGGTTACAGAGCTTACAAATTTATTAGCCAAAAATAGAGGGAACTAATTACAGTGGGTTCTCTATCGGTTTCCTCTTTTTGTTTATTACGAGGTTTCATACAAAGATTGTTAAGACATTCATGGCAACGTTTCCGACTGTTAACACTTATATAACCTTCAGTAACACTTAAGGATGACATGATACTCCTCAAAATATTTTTAAAAAAATAAAAAATAAAAATAAAAAATCTCATAATTAGAAAGGATAATAATTAAAAGTTTTCTTAAAACAAAGAAATAGATGTATAATACAAGGAGGTTAGAGAGGCAATGACGACATCGTACTCCCCACAGTACTGAAAGAAACTTCAAAAGAAAAAGAAAAAGAAACATGTAATAATTAGATAGGCTAATAATTATAATATTACTTAAAACAACAAAAGGGATGGATAATACAAGAATCACATTGAGTGGCAATGATGACATTGTAGTACCCAAAGTACTTAAGAAGAACTAAATAAATAGAAGCACCTGTAATTGTTTTAAATTTTTTTTATTTGAAACAAATGGAGCAATTTTATTCCACTGTGAGGAAGAACAAGAGAGCACCACCTCAGCACATGTAATTTTTAGATTGGCTAATAATTCGAGTGTTTCATAAAACAATTTTAAATAGAGAAAACCACTGCAAAACAAATATCACATGATTTTGTGGCTTGTAAGCTTTGATAATCAACCAAAAATCAAAAGACGGGCCCGAAGATGAGGAGAACTGTGAAACATGGCAGAAATTATATTGGAATCACTATGCATATTCTATGGAGTCTTTTGCTACAGGAGGCAACTCACTTATTATGGGCAGGGCTGTGTGGGATAATAAGTCAATTTAGACTTCTTATTCCGTTTATAATAACGAATAGTATGCTTCCTTTGACGGAATCAAAATTTATAATAAATACAATCTTATTAAATGCTTTATTATAACTTGCACAATAAAAAATTTAACAACTAAACAAACTGTAGCACACAAATACATCATAGAAATTCTAAGTGGGATATATGAATGTGTGTGAAGAACCTTATTATGCATTTATTATGCCCTTATTATAATTTTGTTTTATCATGTTTATAATAAAATCTATAATATGTCTTAAAATATGCATAATAAAACGTCTTATTTTACAATTATTATATATCATATGCAATTACAGATAAACAATTTTGAAACACACAATACATATTCTGAAAGCTTTCAACGTCTATTTTCTAATGAACTATATATCATTATAATCATAATTGATAAAGATGCCACATTTAAGTAAATCCGAACTTAAAGGTAAAAACTGGACCTTGAGTACACTTTTTGCATGATTATAAGACCATGGGATGATCACACCATGATGTCGTGGGGAGTATCACAAAAATGCACTATTTACTAGTTTTCAGCCGAAGTTCAAACAATGTTGCACAAATTGAGCTTAATATATATTTATTGACAAGGTTATGTTTGTTTACAGACGATGCAGTGGGATCCTACGATCCACCATCACTACGTAGCACTCTTTCTATATGCCACCTCTCAATCAGTCTACGCTTAAACTTTCCATCCTTCTGATTTCTACGCAGGTACTCCTTTACCGAGGCGGAATACTTTAGCGGCAGAATGAACGGATAGAATGTTGTTACAACCTGGATTAACAACGTTTGCTGCATTGGGTAATGTCATTTCACCACTCCACGGAGTTGGAAAGTAGCACGCCAAGTCTCCATTGAAAACATGCCTCATTGGCTGGTCATCAACCATCAGAATTTTGTCTGGACGACAGAAGTGCTTCGTCTTCTCGTCTGTTACGAGTCTGGATAGCTCCTTGTCACAAAAATGATACAAATGCGGCTTGGAACACTTGTTTCGTCCATAACAGAAGAGCAACCACAATCTAATCTCATCGAGTAGGAGATATCGAATAACCTTACTTAGTCTTGCAGGGGCCATGGAGGACCATATTCCAACTTCGAAGTTGTTGAGAAGTACCATGAAGAATTCCAGAAGACCGGGACGAGCCATAATGTTCCTCGGATTGAAGCGACGGGCGGTGCACTTGATATATTGCTCAAAACAAAGCAATCCGTTAACAAATAGCACTATAACCTTCCTTGAAACGTCTTGTCGCTGTGAACATAAAGCACCGCCAGATATTATAACCAACATAATGGATCGTAGGATCCTACGATTCCGAAATAAAAACAATGATCGCAAAAGCGTGGAAACCATAATCGGACGCGCTATTTTATCCATGGGCATCGCTGGATCCTACAATGTGGACAATTGGATTTATCCATATCCGGAAGGTCCCTAATTCACGTCTAGACCATAGCTCCTATACATCACTCCCTGACCGCAGAACTACTGTAAAATTGGGGGTTACAACACAGCCCTCCTCAATGTGCGTGGGCTAATCCTACAATTATATTACAATTTGCACTCTCCTCGTAGTGAAGAAAATACTGTTCACACAACCTGTGGATAGAATGTTGTTACACCTGGATTCAAAAAGTTGAGGTATATCCTAGAAGTTTATGTAGATAAGAAATTTTACAAAGTGTGCAACTCAATACAAATATTGAAGTAGCTAGTGAATCGCTCATAGTTCAGTGCTTCAAAAACTGAAACCCACCTTGTTCACCGGTATTTACCCTTCACTACGAGAACTATATCCTCATTAATATGTGCGTCCTTGAAAGGAATGAAACAAAACTTTACAAAGTATACACGACGCGCCTAACACTAAATTTGTGGGGTGATTATCCAAGATGATGACTGTCCTATTTACATCCATCCAGAATTTCCTTAGCCAGTTTACCAGTGAAGTCCTTCCTACAGTCCTTGAATCCGGGCTCGAAGTAATTGTTACGGACATATTTCTGAACAGTCTGGCCAAATTTGAACATACTTTCGAGCCAAGGATGCAGAGTGGACATGAGGAACTTGTCCCCAGGCAACCCTCTCCACGGAATGGGAAAGATTGCATCATGGTAATTGTTGAGAAGATTCTTGTACCAGGTGTCGTCAATGAGCAATGTTCGGCTTAGGTCAACATGCTCAAGCTTATCCTGGACCACCTTAAGATCCTTAAGCATGATTTGCTTGTCTGGGTTATCCTCGTTTCGGTAACTGGACTTGGTAGCTTTGGTCTGCGTTAGCACCATTAGGAGCTCCGGCTTAAGTTTTGACCCTTCTAAAACCTTTGCTAGAATCCTATCCACATTCTTTTTGATCATACAACTCCATAACACGACATTAGCCTTCTCTGCTAACAGCTCCATGAACTTTCCCGCGTCAGGCCTAACTTTGGTTTCTTGACTCTTACTGCCGCCTCGCAATACAAGGAAACCATTCAAGTCCACCACAATAGTGTACCGAGGTTGCCTTACCTTCTTGACATTAGTCCCGGTTGACTTTGCGGGGTTAATTTGTTTGCCTGCAAAAGACAGCCAAATCGTTAATAAGAATCATCCTTGCAGAACACACGTCATGTAAAATCAAATAGTGTGGCGAGAATTACCTTCTCTAGACGATGCAGATCCCTTTCTCATTGGTACAATTGGTACATTTTTCTTGCTTTGCGTAGACGTCGAAGACTTTAACTCTTGAGATCAAAAGAAGACATTTCTGTTCGAACACTGAGACGAGCGTATGGATTGTAGGATCCTACGATCCTGAAAGAGGATGTCACATTTCGACAAACCAAATAAAAGATCGTAGGATCCTACGATGTGCAACAAGATGAAATAAGGATAAAATTTTCCCTTCTGGATCGTAAGATCCTACGATCCTCGAGTCCATAGAAAATGCCTGAAAAGGATTACTCTCATTCCGCTAAGAAAAGTGGTGGGAAATACCTTCTGTGGGAGTTCTCTTATTCGCAGGCGGCACATCACGGGAGCCAGACTCCGACTGGTAAATTTCCTGGGAAACTGTGAAGGGGTCCGATCCAGGAGGGCTGAAAGACCGCAACCCTGCTTCGTGGGCTTCTACAAAGACACCAGTAATTACCTCTTTGTCCTTTGCTAAGTCGCTAGGCACAGATGGAAGAGCGTATGGATCCGGATCGTCCTGCATCCCGGCCAGCGTATCCGCGACATTTTGCTGCTGCAAATCACCCTCGGACCCTTGGGCCTGACTTGCGGACGTAAATAAGTCGGTATCGATATGCATTGGAGACGGTTCAGTCCATGGATAATGAACTGGCGAAGAAGATGTAATGCCAAAGGGAGGTGTAGAAACGACAGCATCTACCGCTGACGGCATTTCAGCATCTTGTCCAGGAGGGCCATAATCGCCATGGAAACCTGGCTCTGCACTTGAACTAGTACCCCCCTGGTATTTTTCTTGATCTGGACTAGTCGAAGAGTAAATCCCGCGTTCACTTCGGGAAAGCTCCTTCGGAGGGGTGGACTCCGGCGTGAAAGCGGATCTCGTAAAGCATCCACCTCGAGATGGCAGGTTGTTGGGAGGGTTAACCTACAAAGCGATCATTAACGGAAGTAAATACACGAAATGTTTAACAATGACACATTGCATGGTTCGTTCCACAATAGTGACATTGATCTAGTTAGTTCTGTACCATGTGTCAAACACCACAACTGATTACTAGTACAAAAGTCGGGAACTGCATCATACTTGGTAAAGATTTTCATAAAACTCTTCTTCGACATCGTTGGTCCGACGTCCGCCAAGACTGTGTGAGCCATACTCATACTCAGAAGATCCTTCCATGTTCAGTCTCCTGCGAGCACCTCCTCCACGGAGGTGCATACCCTCCTCTTCTTCTCAGCGTTCATCATGTTCATCCTCTTCTTCCTCTTCTACCTCTTCTCGCTCTTCTTCCTCCTCATCGTCGGAAAGCTGAATCGGACGTTTTTGCCGAGAAGTGGCAACCCTCTTCGATTTCTCCCTCATTGTCAGAGCCTCCATAGCAGGTACAATTATGGCGAGCGTTTTCGCACTTTCGAGAATATCACTCGCCGTTTTTGTCGCTTTCTCCACTTCATTCTCGAGATGCACGATTTCGAGGACTTGCGCGCCTCTTGTCTGTAACAACAGAAAGTAAGGTGGAAGAGTGAAAACGAGAATCCCGTAGGTGATAAAATTACGACAATAAATGGAATAAGACATTGAAAGCAGAAAGGATTTAGGGAACAAGATCGTAGGATCCTACGATCCTCATACTGCTCAATGTGAAACGACACTGAACTTGGAGATCGTAGGATCCTACGATCTCCCAATGCATGAACGTTGAAGGGCGGAACTCATTCAGAGATCGCAGGATCCTACGATAATTCGAACGCTAACTTCAATTTGTAATTTGCTTTAATCACTGAAAGTAGTTATCGTCGTGTAATCCTACGATCCCAACTAGGTAGGGGATGATGTAACTATAATAAAAAGAGGAGAATATGACAAGCAGAACGGGTTGCAGGGGATGAGATCGTAGGATCCTATGATCCTCTTACCAGGCCAATCCAAGTGATCGAAGGACCGCCTCCAATGTTGACCAGAATGTTGTTAGGTGCTCCCAGGGTGCCAAGAATGTGTGTAACTGCATCGATGTTGAAGTTAGCATAACCATCTTGTGCCCATTGTGTCGGGGGATCCTTGAAATCAGCTGCAGATACAACCTGGTAGAAGGGCATGTCTGTACCGTAAGCTTGTTGGAAGCAAATAGAATCAGGCGTCCTCTGATCGAAGTTGTTTCCATAAACAAAATTGAAGTACAGTGGGAGTGTAGGTTCAGGGGTCGTCGGAGTGATAAATCCCTCCTTTCCTTGTGTAATATAAAGAATGAGGTATGGAGCCAAGGCCGAATTTGATTGACCCGGGAGCCTCTCTCCTCTACAGCGTTGGCAACGTCAACCAGTCCTGCCCGATCGGTGATGAAGACCCCCGAATAATTTGCCCTCCTGAACTGCGCTTGATCGTGGATCTCCATCGCCCGAAGAGAACGCAACACCTGATCCATAATTGAAAAGTCAAGCGTCCCCTTCTCGAGTCGGTTCAAGAAGCAGAAGACTATGGTAATCCGTGCATTCGCCTTCATCCATGAAACAATCTCGCCATTTTTTGAATCAAGAACTGTAGCGAGATCCCCGTTTTTCCTGCTCATTCTGAGGCACTTGTACATCGATGCCACGAACGGTCCCGACGTTGCAGGCACGTCCTGAACCCGGTCGCCTTTGTCCTTTCTCTGGTACTCAAATAACATCCCGAGAACAGTCGGAAAATCTGATTCCTTGTTGGATGGACACAATGCCAAAGACCGCAGCCTAAAAAAACGCTCTCCATTAACATTCTTGCTTAGCTTCTCGTACCACGTGTCTATGGTGGCCTCGGTTACATTGTACTTCAGCGCCGCGGTATCATACTCTGCATCGGTGTACGAGTCTGCTCGCATTGTCTTACACCTTAGTTCCTTTTTCTCGAAGTGGTGCATGAACTCGTTCTTGATGAGCCTGCGCTTCTTCTCCAAATGACACGCCTCATTCAGTCCCGGAAGAACGGGTTGTTTCTTGGTCAACTTTGTGGACTTCACAGACACCTTCTTCTGTAACACTAGCTCCATAACCTTCGTGATGTCAATATCTCGCATGGAATAAAGCGGCATAAAGTCAGTCTGCTTCAGTGCTCGCACCTAGTATCTCTTCTGCTTCAGGCGCTCCTTCTTACTACTTCCTATCCCTCCGTCCCCGTCGTTGTTATCGTCCTCATCCACACCTGCGACGAAGGTGGAATACTGTCCAAACGCATCAGGAAGCAAACCATTTACCCAATTGTCTTGAATACCACACCACTTTCTGTAAATCTGCTCATCTATAAAGAGCAGAGGATATTTCGGTATGCGAGTGTTGCCATCTTCAATAGACTTGGAGTCGGAGTTGGAGAACAGAGCGGGCAGTTTGTCGGACCAACTCTGCGTTGCATCCAAATAATCATTCAGAACATCGAATGCACAGATTGATGATAAATGTGTAGTTGGGGTCGTAGGATCCTACAATCTCCAAGTTCAGTGGCACTTCATATATCAGCATTCCGAGGATCGTAGGATCCTACGATCTCTCACAGAGCCCGGAATCTAAGAGTGGAGCTCTGCACGAGATCGTAGGATCCTACGATCCTCGGAATGCTTGTTGGAAACAAACACTGCTGAACTCAGAGATCGTAGGATCTTACGATCTGGAAGAACGTGGAGGATACATTTAACATCTCGGAATCATTAACAAAACTGTAATACAATGTTGGCATACATTGTAAACTGGTGAGTGCGCAAGACCTGTTAATGATGGTGCTGGCGATCCAGCCTCTCTCCAACTTTTGCGGGCAAGTCCCAGAAGAGTAAGATAGTTCCCCTCTAATCGCACACCGGCAAGGTCTTGATTCAGGACCCGGGAATAATAAATGAGTAGATTCCACTCCTCTTTTTTGGCCCAGACCACAGTGCCGATAAAACTTCGTGCATCTCTCCTATCCTCCTCACTTAGTCCACCCTCGGCGATATGGGCTCTATGTGCGGCAACACAGTGTTGCCCGCCTATAATGATGAAGTGGGTTCTCTCATTAATGTCACTCCAGGTCGGTTTGTGATCAAAATACTCGTAAGTCTCCGTAGCCACATCCTTGAAGTCCTCCTTGCGAATTGGCGGTTCCCCCTTGACTGGTATCACGTAGAGGTGCTGGAGTGAAGGTTGAAACGGCATTGCCCGTTTCTGGTCCATCAGCTAATTCACTCGTTTAAGCTCCAAATTCCGATACACAATGCTACCCGCTGGAGCTCGGTGGAGCTTGTCAATGTCGACTAGCAAGTCGTCCTGACTTCATTCAGATTTTTTGATGGGCCGCTTCCCAAAGATGTGTAGCTTGGTGAACTCCTTCTCGTAAAGAGCCCTCACTTGCTGCAGCTCCTTTGCTGATTTCCCGGCCACTGTCTTGCTCGCCATGTTGACCACCTTTGCGAGGGTCATCTCTTCAACCTTGGGGTCAGACTTCTTGCGCTGAGATGGTTTCTTCGCTGGAGGCTCATCTACTACTCTAAGAGAAGAACCCCTCTTCTTTTTCAAGGGCGAGGGCGGAACTTTCTTCTTACGTTCCCTATTATATTTATCACGATTTGCCTTGAGCTCTGTCCAACATTGCAGAATCCAATGAATAGGTAAATGATGCTTCGAGATCACGAAGCCATGGTCTTTCACAGAGTGAGTTAGCTTCGGCATCAGAGCGTCCTTTATAACAACCAGGGCGTATGTGCGACTAAGGTTTACGCTCGCAACATACTCCGAAATTACTAATACAATTAGCCGATCGTTGAGCTTGGCCATTTCCAGAACCTCCAAGTGTTTTGTGGGTAGCTTAAAAGTGTCTCCGCTAGGTGCGCTGTCATCCGTGATTGCCGTAACTGGCGCAATCAGAACTCGCTCCGTCTCGGGTTCGAGATGCCAATAAAGACCCCACTCGACAATTTTATCAGCGACAAACCACGCGGTTGGTTCAGGGTCGACGTTGATAGACATGGGAGCTATCACCAGCGCCGAGGAAACAGCATCCGCCAAAACCATTGGTTGCCAGTCGGGGTTAACGACCTCGACATTTTCTAAGTTATCCCTGCATCAAACAGAACAGAATTATTAGATCTCGTTCATTCCTCATTTGAGATCGTAGGATCCTACGATCCCCATTCTTATTTGAAATTACAACACGTTTGTCTTAGATCGTAGGAACCTACGATCATTCTAATGTGCCCCTCGGAAACCACTTCCCTTTGAGATTGTAGGATCCTACGATCTTTCGATGAGCCACGGTCATCTTTCCGTAATCGTTGAGAGATCGTAGGATTCTACGATCTCCAACTTCACTTGCGCTTAAGTTTGCTTATTCCAAGGATCGTAGGATCCTACGATCTCTCAAAGGGTTCCAAATTGAAGGGGGAGCTCGAGAAGAGATCGTAGGATCCTACGACCCTCAGAATGCTCTTCGGAAATAAACGGTGCTCAACTCGGAGATCGTAGGATCCTACGATCTCTCTCTGCTCAAATACTTATTGGGGCATCTAATAAGGATCGTTTTTCTCTGTATGATGTAATCATTACTGCCGTACATATAAGGAATTCCAAAATTGAGCGATTGTTGAAACATTTGACATCAACAAAAATAAAATGTGTCCAATTCTGAATGAATCGTATCACTGGTTTATTGGATTCAAACGCATAACACGAACCTCTAATGCATAGAGTTGGAAAATTCAGTGAATACTTACTCGAGGAGAGCCTTATGCGTTGCTTTTACTACCAAAGACATACTGACGTTGCTCAATTTCCAATTCTGTAAACATGAGAGTAGAAAGCAGGATCGTTAAGGCAACCACTGTGATAACCCGAAGTCAATTTTGCAATAGTGCTGCACCAAAAATAACATCAACGTCGGTCCATTTGCTCGCCATTCACTACCATAAAGAAACCTTCAGCGAAGGCTAAGCTACATAGAAAGGATGGAATTGAACGAAAGGGCAGCTTTTGCGGAATAGTGTCGTATCAAGTAGTTTACCTGAAATCAAAGCGTCGCACTCTTCCCGAAGGATGCAGCTGTGTACCGACGCAACACCATCCACCGATGTTAGACCACACCCTTCAAATTTTGCACCAAATTAGATTCGAACACCGAGTAACTCTGTATAGGCAGGTTGGGAAAGTAAATGTAAGCTGGATGCAGGAATACATAAGGAAAGAAACTCAAGAAATTGGAGACTAAGACAATGATCGTAGGTCTCGAGACCACAAAACACCGAGTGGATGTGGAACAAATACATCGTAAGAGCATTGCTTACCTGCGTGCAAATGTAGGAATGGCAGAAATGGCGACAACAAAGGCGCAGGAGATGGCGAAAGCAAAGGTTTAAGAAGCGGAATTCCAAAAGCGACAACGCACGGGATGATCGCGAAAATTCGGCAGCAAGACACATACGCTAGGGCTGAAATAGTGAATGCGTAGAGAACGCGAATGAAACCGAAAGGTAAGTCTCCAAGGAGTCGCGGAAAATCAAGAAACCGGGTTTGGGAAGATGAACGCGTTTGAAATGTCAGAAGCTCTGGAATAATTAGAATTCTAACTAAGGCGGCTATTCATTGAGTGTTGTCTACTAGTTTGATGTGAATGAAGAGCTGTCTAGTAGTTTGAGAGCTGTCTAGTAGTTTGAGAGCTATCTAGAAGTTTGATATACAGATTGCAATAATTAATGAAGGTAAATACTACACTGTATGTGGTTTACAAAAGCCAGCTTCCAGAAATTAAAGGACCTAAATATCTACGAAGGTTAATATGAATATACATAATTAACAGAATAAGGAAGATATTAATTTATAGCTAGTAAATTCAAAAAAATACCTTTTATATAGAAAGATAATTTAATAAATAAACGATGGAAAAACATCAAAACATCGAACTTGATACGTTTCTAAACAATTAGCTCGTATACAAGGGTCCGTTCAATGTATTTTTATTAAATGCATGAAAAAGGGATTTGTGTTGAATGATTGAAATTATTAAATTATACAATGTGGTCTACTATTTTTCGTTAAATTACGCATTTTACTAAAGGATGCATCTAACGGGAGTTGGAAATCTAACTACAGTATTACTATCTATGTTTAGTATCATGGGTTGCTTTTTAATAAAACAATAAAAGAAAGGTGAAGGAAAACGAGGAAGAAGAACTTGGCTTTCATAAAAAAAAACCAAAAAAAATAAAAGATGAAAAAACTATATATCTTTCTTTTATTTGTGGATTTGTGAAATTATAGCATTTGAGAAACTTGAGGAAAATGACCTGCCCACATCATAATAATCCTATGAAAAATGGAACAATCACTTATATTATATTTATTAAGAGGGTTAAAAAAAATAATGGAGCATCTTCAGGAAGAAACATAACACATGAAGAATAAAATCGAGATGAATAAATCTTCTTCAACGCATCTTCAAGAAGAAGCATTAGACATAAAAATACAAAAATCGTGATAATTTAAATAAATCAAGGTAAATAAATATATAAGTGAACATCTCCACAAAGACGCATAATTTGAAAAAAAATATCGCATCTTCTGGAAGAAGAATTATGAATCAAATAAATAAATATTAGTAACTAATATTTTAATATATTTAATTAATAAGACAATGTAATGTTTTTTTTTTTTTTTTTTTTTTTTTTTTTTTTTTTTTTTTTTTTTTTCTTATACATTGTGCACATTGATAAATATACTACAACTTCGTTCGAAGTGTTGGACATAATTATTAACATAAAATAAATATATGGTTGGTAAATTAAAACAGGACTTTATAATATGTATTAGAAAGATATTAATAGCAAGTTGGTCGTAGACATGTGTTTACAAGCATGAGACGAGAAATTTGTGTTGAATGTTTGAAACTATTAATTTTACAAATTATGTGGTTTACAGTTTTGTAAATGCATACTAGAGGAGATTTGTGTCCAATGTTTGAAACTTTTATTTATACAATGTAGTTTACTTTGTTTTTGTATATGCACACTTAATATGCTACAACTTCGAAAAAGTGTAAGACATAATTATTTAGATAAAATAAATATATGGCTAATAACTGAAAATAAGAAATTAATATACTACGAAGATTAAAAAAATGAATAAAAAAGGGTAGGGAACAAGAGCGGAGAAATATGATACAAAATTGTGGCCATGGAGGCACGATCCTGTTTATTTTCTAGATAAGAAGGGATTTTTATGTACAATGATTGGAACTTCCAATTTTTGACGAATATTTAATTGCTAATCATTTTATTTCTATTCTCAGAGAGGACTATTCATTTTGGTATTTTATTTTTCTTAAATTTGAAATTAAAAATACTTCAGGACACTTCAGAGTTTAAGGTTTCAGGGTTTAGGGTTTCCAAGGTTCAGAGTTCATGGATGTCAGTCACTGTTTCACTGAAGGTGGTTTGTCTAGTCAATTAGATACCCTTCCGAGCACACCTAATTATCATGATACTTTACAAGACGGACAATTTGCTGCGACTTCATGATTGGTACTGAATTACCCTGTGTTCAGGATGCTCATTGAATGGTCTCATGGCTTAGTAACAATTCCGACTACTCTATTGTTACTACGCTCCTTCAAATGATTACTTGTTCAATCAAAGGGAGTTGTTCATTTCCTCAGCACCTTGAGAATGATTTCGTCCCTACTCAAGCCCAGTATGCATACTAGTTCTTGATCTTGATCGAGTCCTCATATGTATGAAGAAGTATTATCTATGGTATTTCTCCTATGTGGTTCGACTTCGTTTCCTAGACTTGGTTTCTTCTGCCTGTTTATTAGAACTAGTGCACATTCATACTCAGGGCGTAGCTTTGCTCTTCAGCAAAGGCACTAAGTTGCCAAGACTTGCATTAAACTTAAGTCGCCTCCATTTTAGACATATCGTTATTTGTTTTCATGTATGGACGTCATGTTCTCTGGACATTCAGCAACTACACACTGTCCTTAAGCTCCAGCGAAGGAGATCATTGATTCCGCGGCGTCAATTGCGGGCAACACGGACCGAGGACGATCTCCAACACAAGTCCGGTTAGTTTCCTCTCCCTTAAATTGCTTACTTGATCAACTTGATAATTCGTAAGAACTGCTAAATGACGAATCTTGCATGGATAGAAGAGTAGTCTTACTTGCTCCCTCGATTCCTGACTGATTTCCTATAGACCATAGGTTCTTGCACAATTAATGTGTTCCAGCAATTATTGATGCGCTCGAATGTTCCCGGCGTCTGGATAGGCATTCTTGTATTAATTTTGCGAATGTAGATAACATGCATTGCAATGTTAAGTGCATCACAGTCATTCCAATGGCATTTTCTAATATAATTTAGAAGCGGTTCCTGCAGTTAACACGTTCAGCTTCCGCCGTGTTGCATCATCGACTCCGCGGCGTCCACACCGGGAAATACGGACCCAAATTGACGTCATTCACAGGTATTACACATAGTTTCCCTCTCCACTATATTCTTTGCTTAATTACGTTGATAAGCCGTAAGAATTGCGACTTCGACAAATCTTGCTGGGACAGACTTTTTTGCTTGCAGTTCGGGTTATTGCCTATTTTCCTTACAAACACAGGTTCTTGCACAAGTAATGACTTCCAGAAAAAATTAGCACGCTCGAACCCCTGCGTCTTGCCTAGGATAAGCATTGATATATTTGCGACTCTAGATAACATACTGTATCGCATGTTAAGTGTTTCAGAATCATTTCAATAGCAATTTCTAATGCATATTTTTTCGTGGTTCTTGCGTTTGACGCTATCAACTGCCGTTAAACAAACATGCCAGTTAATGTAGAAATCCCGAAAATTCTAGAGTCCACTTATTACTCACTGTACGGACGAATATTCATCAAAACAATTCCAGATCACTTGCAGGATCGTAGGATCCTACGATCATTCTAATTTTTGAGAGGCCACCGATGGGATCGTAGGATCCTATGATCCAATGAATGTTTTTGGCGTCCGTTATCAATATGAGAAGATCGTAGGATCCTACGATACCATTGGTGGTTTCGCCATCCAACAAAGGCTTTACGAGATCGTAGGATCCTACGATCTCTGCGCTACAGTGTCTTCCATGGTAACAGGAAACAGGTCGTAGGATCCTACGATCCATTGCTCAAGGGCATCCGCTAACAAAACCTGGGGGTGTCAACCTTACCTTCATTTGCTATCTTAAAGAGGGTCCACGGTGATAACCGTGATACCCAACGTTTTCTCTGTCCGTGGAAGATTGTAGGATCCTACGATCTCATCACCACTTCTTCGCTCAAAAAAATCCATTTTCTGCATCATTTATTCTAACAGAATTGATTTCTTTCATACTTGCAGGTGATCAAATATGTCAACTAGTGTTGGAGAAGACGATGACTTCATGGATCCCACGTGTAATAACTACGACTCTGACACGGAAGAGCGGCAAGACCCATTCATACCTGGGTTGAATGTATTCATCTGCTATCCTGGCCATGGCATTGTTGGTCATGCCGTTGTCATTGAAGTGAATCCCATTGGGTCTTGGCTTGGGGTCGATATTAAGAACACAACACCCGGGATGACCCTCCTTCGTCCCATTGAGATAACTCCGATGGCGCTCTACCCGCCTATGCAACCTTTACAGACGGACATCTCCGTCTTGGCCGATGCGCTTGGTAGAACGGTACTTTGGGAGACAAGAAATGTGATCCGAAATACGCGCGATGGAGAATGCTCGGACTCCACAAGTTCCCTACCATATGTCCCCCAGGCTGAGTGGGTTGCGAAGGTCGTAAAGCGGTTAAACGACAATGGGGATACCTTGGCCTCTAGACGAATCAACTGCGTCCATCCAGAGGATCCTTTCGAGGACCACACCTTGGGAGTGGGATACATTGGAGTTACAGTGCTGGACGTCTTCCTCGGGGATCCAGGGGAAATCATGAGCCATCGTAGGTGGCCGATAGCGGAATGTGTATCTGAGGGTGGGCATAGGCTTAGCGATTCAGTTGACTATTACACTCTTCATCCTGACGGTGTGGACACGCAGACGCATCTCGGAGGCCGGCCAAAAGCCCCCTATCGATTTATTCGGCGCAAAAAGCGGATTGACGAGAAACTCAATCTCTATGCCAAGAAGACTCTTCCCGTAGAAATTCAAGCTCTATGCTCTCAGCGGTGTTGTTCCAGCGAATGTGTCCGCTTGTTCAGGCCCCAGGATACACTTGTCATTCGACAAAAGTACTAGTTGAAGGACTTCGACGCACGTCGGGATTATGCACGGTCTGTGGGTGGCCAGTTCCACTATGTGGGAAGTAATAGGATGTCACGTTGAATGGAATGGATGTATGCGCTACGGCATGGTACAAGATCCATGGTATACCAAAATCGACATTTCACGAATACATGAAAGAGTATAAGAGAGGTGTCGTATCTTCGACCCACGGGAACAAGGATGTCAAACGGCCCCGCCTTGGAACAGTGCAAGCACTTGGGACAGTCACAGCCATCATCAATGAGACAATTGATCTTATGCCCAATCAGATGAGAATGATAGCACCTGGCAGGATGGACACACTGAAGTTTCTACCCTCTGGTCACAGTTGGAAAATGATCCAACAAGACGCCACCCAGGTACTAACTACGCACAACACGCCCTCTTGTCAATTCAGTGTATCTTTCATGGGACATCTGCTTGAAAATCCTGACGTCGTAGGATCCTACGATACGACGACTTGGAACATCGGTTCACCCGATCTATAACGGGATTCACAAATTACTGTAGTGACCTTTTATTATTAGCTACCAATTACTCTCCTACGTGATCGTAGGATCCTACGATCTCTAAGTCGAAAGGAAATGTTTACACAAAATTGCCATCTACTCTGGGATCGTAGGATCCTACGATCTCTAAGTTGGGAGGAAATGTTTACACAAAATTGATGGTGTATTCTGGGATCGTAGGATCCTACGATCTCTCTAGATTAAACATCTTTAATATTGCATTCCTGCTTCATTTCCACATTGCTAATGCTTATGAAGAGTACAAGTAGGGTACATTTCTGACTAGCAGATTGTTTGGATTGATATACAGACCAACTTAGAATTTGGGTTACCAGCAGTGTCTCAATCAGCCATAAGTAGGCTGAAGAAGCAGCACTTCAAGAATGTCGCAATCAAACCCGTTGGGAGTTCCTTCGCGAAGTGCACAAAGTGCGACACTCTTCTCCAGTACATTGATCGATCAGTGAAGGGCTTGCCAAAATACCTCAAGTTTGTGAAACAGAAACAGGACCATTGCAATCTTCAGTCGTCTTGTAGGCGTCTGTACCACACTTGGAGGGAGGAGTCAAAGAGGCAGAAGGGCGAAATACTTTGTATTATCCACGACAAAATGGATACCGCAAAGACGGCTATTCCTCGAATGTGCGTTTCCACAAAACATACTTCACCGTTGGGACAGTTTCCTATGAATGTCACGGGCATGGTTACGCATGGGCACGGCGACGGTGCCTACGCCCACTACTCGACAGACTTGTGGCCAGGCGACTCTAACTACACTATCTCCTCGCTTGCGAGACTGCTTCGGCGTCTTGAGGAACCACCCATTCGTCAATCTGGCAAACTTTTCCCTCATGAGCCCGCTAACTCCTTTCGAGCCATGCTGAAGGGAAAGTCCAAATGTTTTGACGTACTACCCCCGGTAACGAATAACTCCAGTGAACGCGTTCCGCTCCCAGTGAAACTTTATTTGCAGTTGGATAACTCCGCAAAGGACAACAAGAATCAATTCCTGATGGGGTTCTTGTGGATGCTTACTTATCGGCGTGTATTCAAAGAGATCCAGGTTGGTTTCTTATTGGTGGGGCACACGCACGAGGATATTGATGCCTACTTTAGCCATCTGTCTAAGACCTTGAAGAGTTAGAACACTTACATTGTTGCGGACTTGATGTTGGCTTTCATGAAATCCCAGGAATTGAGTTTCATGCCCGAGTTTGTTCAGGAGGTTGCGGATTTCAAAACGTTCGTGGAAGGCTATCTCATTGACGGAGCGGATGTTCTCGTGGGTTTGGGAAATATGCACCTCTTCAAATTCTATGTAGACGAAAGCGGGTGGCCCGTCATGCGATTCAAGGAGTTTGCAGTTGACCAACACTGGCTACCTAGGAACAAGCCGGCTATCCGTCTATTCAAGGCGGATGCTGATGGAAATCCGAAGATACCATTTGGCATCCCCAATCCAGTTCCTTTCAAGAATTTGTGGGGTGATGAGACTGTTGCGTCCACTAGCAACCAAGACAAGGCAAGAGAACAAGTTTCCAAAAATCTTGTTAAGAATTCATTCCTCAAGGGTGGAATTCAAGGTTACATCCAATTTTGGGAACGCGGGATGCTTGAATGTTCCGGATTTCGCAAGGATTTACCTCCGTATATTGATTACTGGAAGGGCATTCTCGCAGAATTGGAGAAACCTCTTCCTCCAACCGTGACGACCTTGGTAGAGGGTTTCTGGCCTACTCATGACTGGTCAGGTATGGAGAGTGCACCTTTATGCCTCCTCCCCGAGACGGATGTCACACCTGAGGATGAAGAACCCGAGCCCTATTGTGGCCCCAAGTCCGCTCAACCGAAGCCCGCCTTGAACCCATGGCGAGATGTTCTACTAGGGGCTTGGGTCCTACTTCGTCCCTCCGACCCAGATATTTATCCCGTCTGGTTAGGGAGAGCATGTTCAGCAGTCAATCGTGATGAACGAAATGCGGACTATGGGCAGTTCACTATCGAATTCTGGGAGCCCAGAAATCGCCACACCGGCCTGAAGACGAAGTACGAGAATTGCTGGGACGCTACTTGGGTACAAGAAGATCGACGACCAGAACAAGTTCATGTAACTTCAGTGCTCTTTGCAAAGTCCACAACAAAAGAAAACCCCAAGACACGGAAGATCCCAAAGCAAGATCGAGTAAACGCATTGGCTTACCTTGATGCTGCTAACCTTATGGATCCGTAGCCGTCGCAAAATTTATCCTCCATATCCATCTAGAGTTTTGTCGCAAGATCGTGGGATCCCACGATCTCCTCTACCTGGTAGCTTTGAGATTATTCAGTTTTAGAAGTGCTTCGTTTTGCCCAGGCGTACTCGTATAGAGATCGTAGGATCCTACGATCTCCTCTACCTGGTTGCTATGAGATTATTCAGTTTTAGAAATGCTTTGTTTTGCTTAGGAGTCACCGTAAAGAGATCGTAGGATCCTACGAGTTCCTCTACCTGGTTGCTCTGAGATTATTCAGTTTTAGAAGTGCTTCGTTTTGCCCAGGAGTACTCGTAAAGAGATCGTAGGATCCTACGACCCTGTTGAACATTCGCTACATCTGTTCGGATTTTACTTTTTTTAATCAAAGTGCACTCGTTTATGCTGCTTTTGCCTCTGCCTAGTTGCTGTGAGATTATTCAGTTTTAGATGTGCTTCTTTCCTTCAGCTGTCAGCTAGTTAAGCTAGTCCTAGTCCTAATAATGTTTTCTTATCGCTGAGTAGGAGCCTAGGCGCTACTAGGATTGGTGAACGTTGGCTAGTAGACGTCCAGAAACCCTAGAGAAGTGCATTACTAGAACTTTTACCAGTTTAGTAGACGAATCCCAGCCGGATACTGTAGAAGAAGGTCGCATACTGTAGAAGTTAGTCACAAACTGTAGAAGTTAGTTGCATATTGTCAAATATTTTGTCGTTATGGAGAGGCGGGGTAGCAATGTGTGGTATCCGCAATATCAGAAGACACCGGTTGACGTCGAGGAGCTCCGGCCATGGTTTAGGGCGGTGGTCGCCCGTTCTCGCAACACAGCTATTCCTGCTTTCAAATACATCAGTGAGATTCTGCAGCCAGGTGCGGAGTGGTTTTGGAGTATTGCTCACACCATAGAATTGTTGGAGATCGCTGACGCTTCCGGCATCGCCTTCCCATTGACATTCGAGGAGTCCGAGGAGTCTGAGGAGTCCGAGAGTGTTCGCAGCGTTCACTTCAGCCACACAGGGGAGGTGTCAACGCAAACCATGTCAACTGCAGGGTGGCTCCGCATTGTTGGCGAAGCATACGACATCTTGGAGGGTGCTGGAAGTCGGTGCTCTGGCCAAGATCAGTGGTGCGGAGGGAACGCAAGCCCGCAGTCCACGTATTCGTCGTTTGGATCCGTGCATCCATCCATCGATACTGGGTGTAGTGCTGTCCGAGCCAAGTCCTCCAAGCCGGATAACAATTCACTCGTCAACGCCACACGCACTTCAACAACAAGGCGACAACATCCCCCGGTAGCAGATACCTCTCTCACCTCCGATTCGGATAATTTCAACCCCGAGAATGTCCAGCTTTCTAAGGCAGCGGCTTCTAGCGATCGAGACTACACTGCGGACGAAGCCGACCGTCTTGAGCTGACTACAGAATCGGAGGAATATAGAGATTGCTGGAGAGCTATGCCCTACTTAGGGCCGAATTTCCTGACCCCATCTTTCAAGGAACTGTATCCTCTCGGTCGAAAATAAGTTCTCAAGTATCACCATCCACCATCAGCGGCCTTCGTTGGCATTCACTACTGCACATACTCGGAGGTTCTAATCTCGGGGCAAGCTTTATGGTTTTTTTTGTCTACATACTATTGGCTTGTAAGTATTTAGAAGCTGCTTACAAGTTGGAAGAGTGAGTATTGGCGGGTTCCTCTTGCACCTGCTCACTTTTCATCCCCGGCAACGGTTCTCTTCTACACGGGAATCTGAAGACTCTATCAATCTATACGACATTGTTCACCTTAATTTTGCCATTCACGGATTAGTCTCATCTAGTTGAAATGGGTTGAAGTTTTAGTTAGCCTGAGTAGATAGTACATTAGTTGCTCAGGGTAGCTTTAATTTTAGTCCATTTTAGTTTTGGACACATTCACGCCCCTTTGTTCCTTTTTATTAGTTTTTTCTGCTCTTTTGGACTAGGTGGTGAGTGTGAGTTGTTTCAGGACTTTTCCCGAGCTTGTCTCGTTCCCGGAGGTTTTCCCCCTTTTCAAGTCCTTTGTTTCCTCTTTTTCCGATCCATTGGATTCGTTCAATGAGTTTCCGGCTTTCTGCTGGTTTCCTACGATCCTGAAAGACGCTGTACTCCGATTTGGATTTTTCTTTACAGTTCACAGAATCCAAATAATGTGATGTGTTTTTACACCTAGGTTGGCAAACATCGTAGGATCTTACGGTCCTGCTTACTACTTGCCAATATTACAATACCCACATGTTTGATAACTTTCGTATATTGAATACTCTTGGAGTCTTCTTTACTGTTTATGTAATGTTCTAACGTGAAGTGTTTATATATACCTACTTACCATGGATAGTAGGATCTTACGGTCTTGTACAAGTTGCCAATCTTTGATATCCACATGCTTGATAAGTTTCGCACTTAATCCCAAGCATTGTTTGCTGTATTTTGCATTTCTAACCTTTATCGTCTCTCTCAATTTCATAAAACGGTTAGGTCTTTGCTGGATCATATGATCCTACGATTCACCCTAAGATCATATTTCAGTTGGACTTTGACCAATCTGGACTATTGAAAGTCCGGATTTACTTAAATGTGGCATAAAGTCATAGTATTTTGTAAAATAAGATATAATAAATCTTCTTATAATAACTCGGAGTTGCCTCTCCGGGGTCTTTTGTGCCTACTTATACATATTTGCAGGATATATAGGCGGTGGTAGAGTTGCTCTTAATTACTCAAAAAAATTTGGGAAAGAATGTACCATTTATAGTACTGACATGGTCTTCCACAAAAAGATTGAACAGCACAACATCATCTTCCAGTCTTGAATGCTCATATACATGTGTAAAGTGAACACACTACATATGCATAACATAATTTTAGGGGTGAAGGGTTTTAAGGTGAAAGAAACATCATTCTATTTAATGAAACACATGCATAGATGATAGGGGGAATAGACAGCCCTGAAGGATTTACTTGCGCACATTAATAAAACAAAAACATATTATAATATAGCCTGGTCAAGAAACATGTTGTTACAGTCTAAAATGTCGTTACAGTTCTACATGGTCATCGAAATGTTAGTGGATTTTTGATACAAGTATATCTGCATCACCGGAGCACATATCTACCACATGGCATTGGAGACACAAAATGCGTGTTTCTACATGTTCGGTACACTACGAAGTCCCCAATCTAGATTCTCTGCTACAACAAGCTCTCAGCCTCTAGTGCTGCTTCAGCTCCGATTGCACGTATTTCTTCACGCTCTGCTGTAGAGACCGGATCCACTTTTGGCTTGCACGTTGAGTCTGGATGTGCACGTTTGGGGAGAGGCTCCTGAAAGCATAAACTGTCCGCTTCAGGGAGACGTTTCCCCGCACCAAGTTTCTGAGTCTCTTCTTGGATCAAAGAATTCAGCTCGTCTTCCACCTTCACGCGCGCACTTACTGCATCCAGAGGCTTCAACCAACCCACTTCATCCATGTCGGTTCTGCAAGCAGAGACTGCGCTACGCATGTCGTCGTCGTCGGTACTGAATCCCTGCTGGCCTCTCCATAGCCCACCAGGTGCATGACTGCAAAATGGACAACGCGGATCCTTCGACAGGACTACTTTGAACATGCAAAAAGGGATGCAACAAGCATCCACACGGAAGAGAAACAAAAGCATTGTCCACCCAAAATCGACCGCAGAGAACACATGGAACACATGGAACTGGTTCTACTTTCACCGACTTCATGCATGCTACAGAGAGGCGTGCTAGGAGTTGCTTCGGACGAATGCTGCTGCTGTCGACGATGACCACATCGATGTCTGCGATGATGACCCCCACCTCGTCCTGCAGCTCCTTCGTGGTTCGCCATAGAAGCTGAATGCGATCTTGCAGCTCCGCCATCTGTTTTTGAACATTAGCAATGGACTCTGAGATGGTGTTCGCGATTGCTGTCTTTGCTCGCATATCTTCCTCCAGTTGAGAACTCTCCTCTCATAGCGGCGCGCAATGCTTCTTACTGGATCATAACGTCACCATGACCTCCCAGTTGTAATCCTCCGAAATAGAAAGTTCTGTCTTCTTGGCGCCCAGAAGTTCAAGTTCATTTTCTGCATCCGCCAGGTGCTTGATTACGGTGAAGAGCTATTTCTCTGTCTTCCGTCTCTTCTCTTTTAGTGCCTGGAGCTGGTCCGGTCTTGCGTTTAGCGAAGGCGCACTTGCAACCGCTTCCACAGTGGGACATAGTGGAGATGTCCGTGGAGCGCAGGATCGCTGCTTCCGCACCGCCTTGCTACCACTGGCTGAACCTTGAAATATTGCTCTCATTGCCTCTGCACGCACCTCTTTCCATGCAGGAGGACTACTTTCCGTGAGATCTGCAGACCCTTGCTGCCTTGCCGGAAAAACGGATGGCCTGGCTGGCAAATTTGCGCGCCTCAACTGTGATGTCGCATCCTCCCGTTCTGCATAAGCGGTCCGAAGATAATGCTGGAACAAGTTTATCATAGCTTAGATCTGCTCCCTCAAACATGGCGGCGTGAGTTTCTGTGGATTGACAAGCGGATTCTACACCCGCTTCTTCGCCAAGTCTGCTGCATAATCGGCCCAGTCCACTTGCGTCCGTCGTTGATAGAATAGGACAAGACCTCGAATGAAAGCTGTGCCAAATTCGCCATTGTCAGGATGCGTTCCACCATACACTCTCTGGTACATGTGCAAAGCGTATCTTGCTGCGTCACGATCTGTCATCAATCGCAAGAAGTGACGGTTTCTATGCTTATTAAGAGGATACGTAGCAAGCAAATCATCAAGTGGCACACCATGCTCATCCTTCATCAATCTTTCGAATGGAACCCCTTCAGCACAGAGACCACCAACTTTCTCAAAAAAGTGCTTGTTGTATTTTGCATTCTCAGCGCCCAAGAGGAAGGGTGCCCGCTTCAACAACTCTAGAGTAATAGTCTGCGGAAGCTTCCGAAGATCAAAAGGCTTCCGCCAGATGGTGAGGTGATTGGAGTGAATATCCTCCACGGCCTTCAACACCATATTCGTTATTTTGGGAGATATTCTTGAATTTGGGAAATCAGCGTGTAGAGAAATGGCCACATTCGTGCCCTCCCATTTACTTCAATCTTGCGGAAATCAATATTGAATCATTAAAAAAACACCTTAAAGGAACAATGAGGTCCATGTCATTTAGGTCGAGTGGACCCAAATGCACGAACATACAGGAGAAAACTTAGTAATGTTCATGGATTAATTAAAAACATGTTTAAAGAGAGATGATGATTAAGTCATTTAGGTCGATCACACCTAAACGCAATATAAACAAGGAAAAAGAATATACCACGTCCCTTGTATTTTTAGTAGTAACTATTCATTACCTTTCTAAACCAAGGTTTCAATAAAAGGCAATGTCCAATCACATAAATTACATTCGGAAATTTGAATAACACAAAAAGTGTGCAAGACAATGAGGCAAAAATAGCAGACGAGAAAATTTGACAAACAGATCAATCGTTTTATTCAAAACATAATTACATTGAAATAACACAGACGACTCTTATAATCGTCTACATTGTCTACGCCATTGCTATACAGTACATAGTATCCTCTATATGGTTGTGGAGTCCCTCTGTAAGCCTCAATTCTTGACTTGACAAATTCCCGTTGGCGCTCACATGTCCACGACATTCCCTCAACCTGCATCATTGGACTATCAAGAAGACGTTGCAACTTCTGCCTATGCCTGTCACCGATGCTTGACTCTGGCAGAGAGTGGCGACGGGTACTGGATGGTTTAGAGTGGGAGTCGGCGGACTTCCTTGCCCCGGATCCTGTAGTTGTTGATCGTAGCCTCGGCATCTGCAAAGGGGATATATTAGCATTGGGAAGAGATTTCGATTTAGGTCGAATCGACCTAAACTCCTGAGTGCAAGTGTAAAGGTCGAACGGACCTTGAACGAGGAGGCCTACATAAGCTAGAACCAGACCTAGATGAAAGTATAAAAAGATCAATCATTTTAGGTGGCCTCGAGCTAAAATAAGGACATCAGAATGAAACATCATGAAAGAAACTTACATGAAGGAAACATCAGAAAGGAATGAAAAGCTAATATTCAGGATTGAAAACTAACCTTTGCCGGTGGTGGTGACGGCATGTCCTCCACATTGTTATAAAGAGCACGCTTCGTAGGGGTAGAACTCTGTCGTTTCGGAGATAAAACCTGTAGTACGGTCCGTGGCCACATAGGAGAAGGGGATTTCAGGGTCTTGGGAATGGACACGTTAACCGGGCTGTCCACAACCCCTTCGTCGATAGCCATAGTTGAATAGTCTATCGTGCACAGCGCTGTTGCAACCGATTGCAACAAAAGCCCTCTACTACGCACAGAAGGCCCGCAGCCATAAGCATTATTCAAAGAATCCACTGAGGCTCGACATGCATTATCCTGCAATACATAAAGCGAATAGAAACATACATCCCCCAATAATTCAGCAATGGTTTAGGGTTCGTCGCAAGGGGCAGAATAGATCAAGAAAGAAATATAAACTTCGTATTACAGAAGGAGTAGTCTGGATACAAAGATTACGCAAGTGGTTAAGATGTACAACATATTAATAGCTCCGAAGAAGTTCAGAAATGTCTATTAACAAAGTAGAGAACCAAAATCATGCCAAATTATGGTCTACGACTAATTGCCTCGTTAATATTAGCGTATTGTTCACAGGTAGAACGGTCATTATAATACATTTTCTTCCCGATCGGACGCTCGGCCCTGAATCTAGCGATTGTCCCCACAAAGTGGTGTAGGTCTACAAGATATGGCAAAAGTTTCGACAACAAAGAACGATCATCTGCGGCATCGGGTTTGCGGTTGTTCCAAGTGGAGAGTAAAAGGACATTGTAAGAATTATTCTGACAGTGCTTGATCGAGCTGTCGTCGATAAAAATGGTGTTGGCTTCGGAATATAGGCCACCAAATTTACGAAAGAGACCATCAGACATCGGCTTAAGGAAGATGTCCTTCTGAGTCCCGGGTTCCTTCATATATACCGGACGACCTCGAAAATCTACGCCCATAGGAACTCTCTGACAGTCCTCTTGACCTAGAATTCTGAGCGGATAAACAGGACGAATAGGACCGAATAGATAGTCGCAGATCATTTTGTCGTCGAAGTCTTCATTGAACTCCAGACGGTTATGGTTGCGAACGTTGACAACCGACGAAGGAAATCAGCGCAATTGGCCCAAGACTGCTGGCTTGGACGCTGAGTGGATGCTAAGGTCATGGCTAACGAATGATTGTCCAGGCCAATTAGGAGTACTGGAGCAGAGT
This sequence comes from Ceratodon purpureus, assembly GCA_014871385.1. Taxonomy (NCBI): domain Eukaryota; kingdom Viridiplantae; phylum Streptophyta; class Bryopsida; order Pseudoditrichales; family Ditrichaceae; genus Ceratodon; species Ceratodon purpureus. The sequence goes on from CM026426.1 coordinate 79,017,699, forward strand.
ATTCCATTGAGGTCGAGGACAACGTTCAACCAACTAGTCTGAGGTCGCGTCGGGACAGGACTCAATTCTTCACAAGAACTTACGTCACATCCAGATGCCTAGCGCACCTGGAGAGGAAATACCGATGGCAGATGGACATTACTATATTATACTAGGACGGAGTTATACGAATGATACAATGAGGACAGTCGCAAGGCAAGTCATTACCCAAGGAAATAGTGCAATGAGATATAATGATGGATGAAATACCTGAACATCCTCGGCTTGACCTTCTAGAACATCCCGATCCTCCACAGGACCCATCGACCCTAATGAATACTGAGGTCGATCGTCAGGAATGACCTCTACGCACGTTGGCAAGGTCAGAGCACACTGGGCCGTGACATCTAAATCCATATTTCTGCGTATAGGCTCATCCGCAGTTTGGGCCGTGACAACATCATCCACGATCGGAAGATCGTCCACTTCCTCATGCACTTCGTGACCTGGGCATTGCAAGAGAACTATAGAATCATCAGAGAGTGATTAATGAAGCTGACATAGAAGGGATTGGTAAAAAGTTGAACGGTTTAGCTCGGGTCAAGCTAAACAGCCCATTTGTATTAATTACAATCGTTTTGGTACAAAAATGCACATTTCAGTGAACTACTCCGGTATTAACACCTCATCTACAAAATTCCGAGTTCAAAAAATCTAAGTTTGGGAGGGACCTGAAGATGTCTCGGGAGCATCTCCCTGAGTCTGATTGTGGGAGGGAGAACGGGGTGGGCTGGGACTAGGGTCACGCATGACCTGGTCGGTGCAATGATGGCTTGGCTCAGGCACTGATGCGGGACTCGGATCCGACATTGGCAATTTTGCACCACTGGTAGGGGAGCCCAAAATCTCAAGTACACGCGGAGAAGGTGGGGCGCTACCTATCGGCTGGACGTTGGGCAGAACTGGACCCGCATTCGGGAAAATAGGGACATTACTGATGCCTCGCAGAGCCGCCTGCACTGTCGCCTGCACAGTCTTCTCTATATCCATTTTCTGTTGTGCCATCTGATCTTGTAAGTCTTTCTCCCTATCCTTGGACGCCTGTAATTCTGCCATAAGAGCTTGAACATCCGGAGAGGGAGCGGCTCTCCCCAACGGGGAGGCTTGCCGAGCTGTAGGATTAACCTTCTTTTTCTTCTGTGCCGTCATTCCAGTACTTCGCGCACCGCCAGTCTTTCTCCCACTTCCGAATCCCAGCTCCGGTGCAGAACCCGGTCTCTCATCGTCCGTACGTGTAATGTCGACGTCAGGGAAATCGAGTCTTCTCCCCACTCCACCCTCAGATGCGGTCTGACTTACAGGATCAGAAGGCGGAGCATCGCTCTCATTGCTAATGTCCGCAGCACTGGAGGAGGGGGTCTGTTCCTTGGTAGGGGCATCCTCCTCCAGATCAACATCGTCACCCTCCTCCACAACTCTGCCTTTCCCTTTCCGCACGACTCTGCCATATTCCGAAAAGCGTTCCATATCGACATAATAAGCGTCGACACTAAAATCAGTTGGGTCCAGAGTTAATCCAAGTGACTGAGCTTCGATCATATGAGACGAGTCACTATCATCCGCGACCACGAAAGCCGAGATCGAGAGCATCTCAAAAAAACAAAGACAAGGTAAACAAGGTTTAGCTCGACTCGAGCTAAAGTGTGGAAGTGTATGCATACATGGTGCATGAGATCAAAACAGTAGAACGATTTAACTCGACTCGAGCTAAAGTGTGGAAACACTTATCGCGGCGGCCATGAGGGACTTCGTTCCAGCATAGAGCTGATAAACCGCCCCCCCAGTATTGCAGAAAGTGTCGTGGACCTACAAGTAGAACTCCATCCTTAACTCGGATAAATACATTGCGTACCTCCTTTCGTTAAACTTCCTGTTGTCCGTGTACAGTGGGTGGTCCGGAGTTGTGTACTTGCTAAGAGGTTCTGTTGTCGACCCATCGTTCTCAAGTACATTATCATCAATGAGAAACAGGAGTTTCACGGGTTCCATCGCGATTCTGCTCTTCGGGGGGTGTCCGCCAAGTCGCTCGTTGGGAGCGGGTACATACTCAGAATGGACTCTTCTACGACCACTCAACGTGTTTCGCTCCACCCAAGTGAGCACCTGGGCGAAGTCCTCATCGTCTCCGCAAATGAGAAGCCAGTGGCGAACATCGTTAAATTGGGGCTGCCCATACTCATCGATCATTTTGAAGAACTCCATGAAGAAGGGGTTCTCCAAAGTGTAGTTGTGCCTCGTCTTGTAGGTTGGGAGGAACCGGAAGTCGATGATTCCGAATGTGAGTGCGTCGCCCGCCAACCTCCATATATCGGAGGGCCAAGATCCGAAGGCGAGTCGAGGCTCCCTGATGAATGGTAGGAACCACATCTCAGCTGAAGGACACTGAAATGCATGTCAAACCTTCAGGAAGGTTTTGAAGAACTCAAGTGCATATGGGGAGAGATCCTTGGCCGACTTGTTGCGGAACTGTGTAGCTCTGGAGTTAGTCCAGTACGAGTCTGGAATACCCCAATCAAGCAGAACGTGCTTCGACTCCTTGGAGACATAGTAAGTCTTCTTGAAATGCTTCCAAGCGGGTACATCAAAGCCGTCTCTCTTGAATAAATGGAGCGTTGGATTAATGTTGTTGAACTCCGCTTGAGCTACAGCCTTACGTTTTCTCCGCTCTGCCCACTCCTAGACCGAGTAGCAGTCCTCCAGTACACTCGTATTCTGCTTGATGGTAATCTTCGGATATGTTTACTTCCGACTTGGCCCAGACTTATGCAGGATGTGCTTACACAGCTTCTGGTGATCTGCCTCTGTCAAGTTCCCGAGCCATTTGAAGAACTCCCTCAGAAGCGTCCCATCCTTGTCCGGAACGAAACCCTTCTTCTCATAGAATTTCTTATGAGGAGCATTAGGGGAAGTTTGGGGTCTCCAACGGGCCTTTTCCAGGTTTTCCGTGCCTGAATTTTTGCCATGCCCGTGCACTTTACCTGCTGGCACAGTTGGTGCCAGCAGGTCGCCAAATGCTGCCAGCAGTGCCAGCAGTTGGCATTTGGGGGGTCCAGCCAATCGCTTCCCTTCCCCACCTCACCCCACCCCACCCCCCCATTGGACAATACAAGCAGTAATGACACTGTCACCGACCGTGTGCCCACTGCTGTCACCCCATTGGACAGTACCGGATCCTGTTGTCAGCGGATCCTATTGTCAGCGAATCCTGTTGTCAGCGGGGCGAATTTTGTTGTCAGCGGGCAGGATATCGACCAATGAGATTTCGAAGAGAATTGTCAGCGGGCAGGAAGCTCACCTAATCCGGGCTGTCTTACAAGGCCCGTTGGAGACCTGATTTTTCCCCTAATGCTTCGGTGTCGGGATCATTGAGTCCACCACATGCTGCAGACGCGATCACCTCCTTCCACAGGTCCCATGTTTCATTACTGGATGTGATGATGAACAGCTCGTTTGTTAGGGAGATAGTGTTCTTCCGTCCCTTCTTCGCCACCATGGCTTGATGCTTCGCCACATCGATCATAGCGAAGCGCTCCCTGATTGCATTCACGAAGTTCTGCATACGCACAGGAAGAAACCTTAGATGATGCTGTCACGGAACTACTCTTTAGCTCGACTCGAGCTAAATTGCTAGAGATACACCAGAATATTGAAAACAAAGAAGATTATCAATATTTAGCTCGACTCGAGCTAAACTGCTAATGCTAATGAATCAATGAACTTACGTCGTATGTCTTCGACGCTGGATTACTTTTTGGACCTGTACTCCTGCGCTCGGCAGCACCAGCGGCATTATGTTTCTTTTGGGGCTTACCATACTTCACCCACACTTTTCTTGAGGCAAGTATATTGCTTGCCCAAGTTGGCTTAAAGGTTGCGAGATGGTTCACCCGATTATAGAATGCTGAGATCTTTCGCAGCTTATCTACATCAAGCGTCCAAACGATGTACGCATCCCACCTCCTGAAGTCCCTCACCAACTCCTCACTGGTGTTATCCTCGATGAGAGATTTGGACGCCGCCACGCTGTGTTGCCCGTTGATGATGTGGAATGTACAGCCTTTCAGATCCTCTTCTTGTTGAGGTCGTGCCTTTGTGTCTGGCATCAGACACAGGGTTTGCTTCTGTGTCCTATCCAGCATGCTGACCAAGTAATTCTTCATCTCCTCCATGCCCCGCTTCTCATATGCACGGATAGTCCAATGGGCCGGTGCGGGCTTGCACCGCGTCACGTCCACACTGAACTTCTTTGGTTGCCCATTCGTTTTGAAGACGAACTCGTCCAGGCAATCAGCGAAGAAATTCTGGTAAATTCGATTGGCATTATCGAAGTCCAGGACCTCTCCAACCTTGTTCACCTTTGGAAGTTCCCCGAGAACAGAGTTCAAACTTGTTGCCAAGTCCTCCGCAGATAAGAGGAAGTCCTTCTTGGGCTTTGGCTTGTCAGTTTTCTTCTCGAGGCCTTTCTTCTTCAATGGTGAGAGGGGTGTGGGAGTTGCAGAAGCGCCCCGGCTTTGGGAAGGAACTATTGCTCTCCCCCTACTGCGTCCTGTCTGTTGGCTTCCCATTTGGCTCCCGGTTGTTGTCACTCCAGAAACGTCAATATGAGATTTTCCCAGGTTCTGCTTCACCTTTGCCTCCGTTGCCCGGAGAGTAAGGGTGCTGACAACATTCCTCAGTTTAAAGGCTAGGGACTTTGCCGCAAGAGTACGTCCATCTTTTGTTACCCACTTCCTGTCCAGTACTTCTTGCCTCATTGTGGTCACTATCTCGTCGTAGGGTGAATTCGACAGACTTTCCATTAAGGAAATCGAGTCGAAGAGGTTCTCTGCTACGTCTACTACTATGGAGAAGAGGTATGGATGAGTCCCCATAGATGAGCAGAGGATCATTATTTGATCTCTCCCCTTATGGTCAAACTCGGTGACCTTGGTTTCCATGTCGATGACGTGGGGATCATCAACTTCACCCTTGAAAATGGTTGCGAAGGTAAGATATGGGGTGTGTGCAACCCATCGCAATGTCCAATTTTTGACCTTCGAGGGGTCTTTGAAAGTCCACGGCTCAAATGTGTTTGAGTCATCATCGTCATCGTCATCCGAATCCGAGTTGGGAACAGGCTTGAAGAAATGTTGTAGCGCCCCAAGTACCCTTGTTTTCTCCTCACTGCAAGGAGGAGACGTTTAACATTAGAGAAATTCAAAGCCATTTAGCTCGATTTGAGCTAAATGTTGGTTCAATTACAAAATATAACACATGATATCCCAGCAGTTTAGCTTGACTCGAGCTACACTGCAAGGGGCCCATGGTAGGGGTGGAGCAGTTTAGCTCGACTCGAGCTAAACTAGTGGGACGCCCACCTTGATCCCTTTGCAGTTTAGCTCGACTCGAGCTAAACTGCTTGGGGGCTTTACTGGGAGCTCTTTGGTTTAGCTGGAGTCGAGCTAAACTGAACACCTACCAATAAAGCCCCCAAGCATTTTAGCTCGAGTCGAGCTAATTTGCTTGGGCTTTAGAAAGGAGCACTCTCAATTTAGCTCGACTTGAGCTAAATTGTAGGTGGATCTCCCGAGTAGGTTTCGGGAGATACACTTACAGTTTAGCTCGACTCGAGCTAAACTGAGAGATCTCCCTGCTGTATCTCAGCAGTTTAGCTCGAGTCGAGCTAAACTGTAGGCAAAAGCTACTTTGTACTCTGCAGTTTAGCTCGGTTCGAGCTAAACTGTGAGTGGTCAAATTAGCATTTGGCTACAGTTGAGCTCGACTCGAGCTAAACTGTAGCAATTAATGAAATAATTTTAAAGTAATTTATGTTTTTAATCTTCTTTTATACATGGTGGATGTGAGTTTAGCTCGAGTCGAGCTAAACTGTCACGCGATAATTGTCTTCCGCAAGCACTTTAGCTCGACTCGAGCTAAACTGTTCTTGATTTTTTAGACATTGATTATGCAATTTGCAGCAATATTTAGTACCTCTTGGCCATTTTTACTCAAATTCCTCCGTTGTGAATCTGCTGCGACGTGTTCCGCCTGCAAAAAAGAAGGCATTTTGAATGGTGAGAACACGAACACGAGACTGTTACAATGGTTTCACATCCTATCACACTCGTTCCGGAATAAGCGGAAGACAATCGACTAAAGTGCTTCCAATAAGCCCAATACTCACATACTAAGGCGACTGTAACTATAAATATCAAAATAAACCTATGTTGAAACTACAACACAATGCAAATGACATTGATATGTAATACAAAATACAAGGAATATGCTATTGATATTTTTTCTTATGGTACACACATGAACTCACACAAGCCTGTTGAGAACCACACATTAAATCACAAACATACACACACATACCGAAAACGAACAGAATTCAGAATTCGAAACCCAAGACAAACAGACAGAAGACGAACAAAATTCAGAATTCAAACACACACAGACGCACACAAAAGACGAACACAAACAGAATTCAACATTCGAACACACACAGAATACGAAAACAAGACAGAATTCTACCACAGACAGACACACAAATAGCACATAACCAGTACGAACAGAAACAGACACACACAATTCAGAATTCAGTACAAAAATTACAGGATGGTAATCCTAAACTAGCGAGAACATGCCAAAAAATTACAATTGAACCCAAAAAGAAACAAAAAAACTCAATTGACAAAACCCTGAATTGCGATATTCAATGGAATTGAACTAAAAACAACAAAAAACAAGTAATGACGACTTTGATGCGCACCTGAGACTTCTACTGCGCCGTGATTCTCCAAGCCGAATTCGATGCCGTGATTCTCCAACCCCAAGCCGAATTGGACGCCTTCGTACACCGTCAACAAAGTCCGTAGTGGGAGAATAAAAAAAACTAAACCCTAAAGAACCATGAACAGCCCAATTACAAAACACCTGAAAAGCTCTGTACAAACCCTCGCACGAGCTCAAAACCCAATCAAGAAACACCTCAATCAACCTCCGCGCAAACAGACTTCACACCATAAAATACAGCTAAACCCTAAGCCGAAACTACACCTAACAAAGAAGGCGCACAACCTCTGCAAGAACCAAACTACTTTAAGGCGCTCACATGCTACTGTATACCCCCGATACTCGCGCGTGCATAACTATCTCTCACTAACACGACACCTAAAAGGAAATGAATTCCCGCCAGGACCAAAACCAGCGCGAAAACACCAAAGTATTAAATTATAGAATTCAATTCATTTATTATGGCAGATTCTTTATATTTTTAAAAAGGTTTATGGTTCTTTATATTTATTCATGAGAAGCGAATATTTAAACCATGGTATGCCTTCTATGATTGGCATTAAATTACAAAAATCGTAATCAATTCATTAACGTTCTATCTTGACTAATATTCGTACAATTTTATTACATTCTAATAAGAAAGTGGAATGTTTGCTTCATTTGCATAATTTTAAAAAACAAAATTCATAATTCATGGATTCAAACAAAATTTACTACTACATTTATTAGATAGCATGGAAATATTAGAATACGAAATATACAAATATAAAAGCATCAGATGAAACACTGGTTTTCGTCTAGAAGAACCCTATTTTGAAGGCATTACATTCCAAAAATAGTTTACAATCCACACGGGGAACACCATCAGCAAAAGTTATCAAAAGATGAAAGTCATCTGTTTTTACATCTATGATTTTCAAATATCGTATAATCTAACGGTCTTGCTAACTACTTCCTGAAGTCCCCATTCCATATCTGAGGTGATTAGCAGCAAAAAGTAAAATCGTAGAAGTATATCGAAGATGCCTGCAAGTTCAGGAGCAAAGAGAAAAACATGATGAGATGGTATGATGTTTAGGGTTTAAAACGGAAAAGTGCATGTCAAAAGCAAGGACTCATCCTCCTGACAATCACCACGAACTCAGCATCAGCCATTAAAAATCTGCGCAATACATACAGCAAACGCAATCTATTATTATGAAAACATCAAACTGAGGGCAAGGTTAAGGGTTCTGAGGAGATAACAATTCACCTACTCACTCATGTGGTGGGCTCCCCAAATCCACGCTCTCCTCCTCATTTCCCTCAGCCATTAGAATCAGACCTCCCCAGAGGTGAGGGGAAAATTGATGTTGGAAGCAGTCATAATCTCCACTTGCTCTAGAGTATGTGCTAGAGTCCAATCCCACTCCGCACCAGGCTGCATTACGCGTGCAATGTAGTTCCACGGGGGAATCTCTACGCCGTGACCACGGGCGCGTTCCACCGCCATAAACCACGGACGAAGCTCCTCCACTCCTTGAGGGGAAACAACCTCCTCCCACTCGTCTAGCGGGTAACTTGACACCCTAAAACCACCGCCCGACCTCCTCATCACAGCAAATGAACTACAAGTAGATGAAACAGTAGGGAAACTAAGAATGAAACAACTGTTTCGTCGCCCAAAGGAACTTATGCTTATGAAGCGGCATGGGCAGGAAGCCGAATGTTCCAGAGTAACAAAGGGGACTTTGACCAGACTCGGTAACGGGACTTTGACCGATGTGGGCTTTCGAAAGTCCGGATTTACTTAAATGTGTCATTTTAATTTATTATTAAAGAATTGATTAATGGGATTGTATGCTTAGACAAGCATCTAGAGCCTTTCTCGATATTATATATTAATACTACAATTATAATTATGATCATTGGTTTAATACGTTTCATTTGAATCCATAATTTATGAGTTTTGTTTTATAAAATTATATGAATGAACCAAACATTCCACTTCCTTATTAGAATGTAATAAAATTGTACAAATATAAGTCAAGGTAGAACATTAATGAATTGATTAAGGTTTATGTAATTTCCATGCCAATCATACAAGGCATACCATGGTTTAAATATTTGCTTCTCATGATTAAATATAAAAAATTCAATCTTCTAAAAAATGTATATAATTTGCCATGATAAATGAATTGAATTCTATAATCTAATACTATTATTTATAACAATGTATTTCGTATATACTTGAATATACTTGTATATCATTTTAAGATTTGTATATATTAGAATATAGTTTATTATTCTTGTACTATTCTTAATTGGACATTAAATTGTTAATGAATATATTAGTACCTACTTGTAAATGAATATATAATTATATTATACATATTATAATACTAACATGTATATTAAAAATATACATGTTAAGATGTAGAGTTCCAGAAACGAAAGAACAAATCTACACAATTCACGGCGTAAAGAACACATTATGAAATAAATAGAGACATAAATAAAAGTACATGAATATATATACATGATAATTATATCTGACTAAATATGTAGAACAAATAAATAATTCTAGATTTATAAACATATCTACCAAGGTCTATCAAGCACTATTCATGAACTCACATATAATGATTTGATTTCATACATCATATATACTAATGAAATTGAGCAAAAATACATACTCTACTACATGGAGGTATGAATATTTGCAACGATATACTTCCCTGTATGAACCTAACTCACGAAATTCAAATAGGTTCAAACAATTTTCCATTTAATTTTATTCCATATACGAGATATTTAATGTCCCTAGAAATGCATATATCTATACCCTAAACCCTTAACCCTGGACCTAAGACCCTAAACCCTTAACCCTGAACCCTATACCCTAAACCCTGAACCCTGATAGAGGAGGAAAAGTTCGCGGCCAAAAGTCAACACTCTGTCTGGCGCTATAGGGACTTCCAACCCATCCCATTTGATTTAATGCACCAAATATTTCGCATCTGCATCTATCTAAAGGGCCGAGAAGTATGGAAAGTGGTAATTCCCGCGCTTTCTCACACCCCGAAATGTGGAGGGACGAATGGTCATGCATGATTCCCGCCTATTTTCAAAACTCAAGCGGCATGAAAATGGTCACACGTTAGTAAATGACCTCTGGAATCGTCCCCTCTCGAAGTCTTTTCTCTACTCACTTGCTTCTCTCACGTGTAGGAGCTCTAGGCCCTCACTTGGAGGTGGTTGTTTTCTGGGCAAAAGCTGTATTGCGCCGTTTCTCTAGTACGTCTTCTCTTGAGTTTTCTCCGATCATCAGTACATCTCATTGATTTCTGGTTGTTGTATGCTTGCGATTGTTTCAATTCATAATGTATTGGCAGTGTCTCACTTAGTACTTGGAAACGTTTGAGAGCGGACACCGTAAGCGTACTCTAAGTCTGAGACTCAGAATTCCAAAGATGCAAGCACCTATTAAAGCGCCGCTTTTTACGGACGGCAGTTTAGCTCGAGTCGAGCTAAACTGCTGCATCCAAAGGGCATCATGAGTTTAGCTCGAGTCGAGCTAAACTTCTGCTGCCGTGTGGATGCAGAAGTTTAGCTCGACTCGAGCTAAACTCATGCCTCCCATAGTCCAGGAACAGTTTAGCTCGACTCGAGCTAAACTGCGCCTGGGATAAGTTCTCAAATTTAAAGATGAATTCTCTTCAAGGAGTATAATATGTTCTCATAAAATTGGATCTGTTGCATTCCAGGTACAATGGATTATGTTCAGATGACGAGGTACCGGTTCAAGCGCCCGTAAACCCAGACCTTCCAGACTTTGTGGTTGTACCCTCAAAACAATGGCAGATCAAGACTGTAACAATATACAGTGACGACAATATCCCGTTAGCAGAGGGTTTGATCCGGAACCCACGGTCCAGCTTGGTATCTGACACGGTTGGTCCCCTTGGTGATTCCGTTGTCGTCGTCCAGGTATCATGTATGTTAGTCGAAGAAGAGTCAGAGGATGATTGGAGGTACTCCTTCAAAACGTGGCCTATCAGCCACGTCTATCTGGATGGAGTTAGCCTAGAGCACCATAGTCAACGTGATGTGTATAACCGTTGGGTTGCGGAGCGTAACCGATCCCTGGGAGATCGTACCCGATCGTATGATAACTCCTCTAGGAATACCCCCCCACCTATATCACGTCACGCTGAGTTTCTGATGACCCAGCAATCTATCAACACTGTAGTGGCAAACACGTGCTGCGCTCACCTATGCGTCCAACACTATCCGAGAGATAAATTCTCTACTCTACGGTCGCGTATGTACGACAAGACCACAGTGCACTTCCGAAACCACATAAAACTCGACGTGCATAGACTGATTCACAAGAATTCAGTGGGGAGGAGTGTGGAGATTCCGGAGGGCATAGATGTTTGCCCCTTTGCCTGGATGAAGATTATGGGAGTGAGCTCCGGTACATTTTATAGAAATGCCAAGTATGCTGCTGCTGGTTAAGAAGCTCAATTTCATGGTAATACTGGTTTACGTAAACCTAGGAATCACACAGTGGTAGCAACTGCCGTCCTAGGGGCCATCCTTGACAGGCATGCCGACCACATGCCCCACAAGAGTCGTGTTCTGCCTTCGGGGGAGACAGTTGTAGCTAAATTTCTACCTTCCAGTTTCAAATGGAAAGAACAGATTTCGATCCTCGATGAACATTTAGCGGACTGTGGATTGCCTCCTATGTCCGCTTCTAACTTGAGCAAGATCAGGAGGCTTAGCTATCCAGAATATTACGCCAAACGGGCAGGAGACAACTTCGCTCGTTGCTAAAAATGTGATGAGTTCCAGTCCTAGAAGAAGTTGACTGTAACGGGATCTCAGGTGACCCTGTTGTGGTCTAAAAAAATGAGGCTGCACAATGACTCTGCAATGGCGCATAGGGACTTGTACTACCTAAATCGATTCAGGTCGAAGGCTACTCCGCATGAAGTTCTTACAATTATGCATGACAAGATGGACCACTCGAAGACGGCGTCGCCGGCCTTATCCCACAAGGTCAAACACTTCGACGGTCTCATGAAGCTTCCTCTCGCTGTCACCGGAATGCTTGCTCATGGGCATGTGGACCAACGTTACGCCCATTATGGCCTTGACATTTACTCACACGACGCTAATTACACGGTTGGATCGTTTGCGAAGCTCCTTCGGGACCTTGAGTCACCCCCTAAATCCACCTCTAGGGAACTCTTTCAAGAGAATCCGTCCCACCCATTGTATGCCGCGCTTCTGCATGGTTCAGAGATGTGTTTGGATCCTCTTGGCCCTCCTCGTGAGGTTCCTGTTGCTGCTAAACCCTTGCCTCCCATTCTTAACGTCCAAATGGATAACGCTGTCAGTGAAAACAAGAATAGATTTGTATTTTCATTCTGGTCCCTATTAGTCGCGAAGCGGGTGTTTCGCGAAGTGTACGTGAATTTCATGCTGGTCGGCCATACTCATGATGATATTGATGCCCTTTTCGGGCGATGGAGCATGGCTTTGCGGAGGGAGGACTTCCCCACAGTACCTCTCCTCATGAAGTCCTTCATGAAAAATGAAGTTGTACCAACAATTCCGCATCTTATTCAGGAGGTCCCAGATTTCAAGAAATTCATTGCGGAGTGGATGCTTGATGGCGACGATACGTTAATGGGTCACACTGAAGCTCATCAGTTCAAATTCTATGTAGATTCTTCAGGATGCCCAGTCATGAAGTATAAAATCTTCTGTCACGACGACGACTGGTTGCCAAAAGGAGATGGTTGTGGCATCAAGTTGTGGAAGGAGGATTCAGAAGGTCGATCTTTATGGCCCCGTGGTGTTCCTGGTGCCGTGGCGCCTCGCGAGATGCGGCACCTGCCTGATGTGATTAAGGGCTTGTCGGGTTTTGTAGATCATTGGGAGAGGCTATCTTCGGAGTCAGTCCAGTCCAGAAGAATCTATGAGCCACTCTCATACTATTGGAACGATGTTAAAGAGGCTCTTTCCATCCCCTTTGATGCTGTCCCCGCCTTGGAGCATGGTTTTTGGCCATCCACGCGGCTCGCTCACTCCGTCGAAGACGAGTTCCAGGAAGATGGAACTTTGCGCGAGGAATTCGCAGAGGATGATCACTTTGTTGGTCACAAACGAGATCGCCCAGGACCGTCATTCCGTGTTGCGCGAGACCTTTTTGCAGGGTACTTCTTAGCATTACGACCCTGCGATGAAGACGATTGTCCTTTCTGGCTTGCGAGGGCCTTGACTGACCCTAATTCGAACCCTGACCTCCCGAACACTCTCCAAGTAGAGTTCTACCGCCCAATTTCCCGAGATGAAAATGTTTTGAAATTCTATACCGGCTGGGATGTGGATGGGAGACTTCGACAGTTGAGAAGGATGTACCCGAGTCGTGGTAGAGTACTGATGCAGTCATAACAGCTTGGAAATCCAAAGTTAAAAAAAATGTCAACAAGCGGGGCGTTGGCAAGGATCCAACGCTGAAGATCCCACTGAAACAACTGGACATTATAAAGGCCTTGTTGGAGAGATTTGTGTCTCTGGATTCTGAATAAACATGTAGGTTTGAAGTTGGTGGTCTTGAAGTTCTGAATTTAGTCAGATTGCTTATATTCGTTTGAAGACGATTGAACTGAATTTCGTTCGTCCCTTCATCCAACATTATGTTTTCTAGACAAAGGTAAATGTTTAGCTCGAGTCGACCTTATCAGTTATAGCGTATAAGTTCTAGCGTATTTATGTTTTGAATACTAGCTTATTACATATATTTAATTGGAGGGAACACTACTTAAGTGTTTCAGTCCATTCCTTATTTATCATGTGTACCACATTATAGGCCGCAGTTTAGGTCGAGGCGACCTAAACTGCATTTGGCGTTGAAGTTCGTACTTTACGAGTGCGGGATACCAACAGGTCACCTATAGTTCTTCGTGTAGATTTTTACTTAGTACCCTAAAGCGTTGATTCTATATCATATGTACTGCCACATACCAGCCATTTAGGTCGAGGCGACCTAAACGACATCTAGCGTTGAAGTTCCTAGTTTGGATTTCTGAAGTAGAGCCGATAACATACATTTATTGGCATGGAACTATACTGAAGTCCGTATGTTCTTTGATTGCATATCATACTGTGGAAACTGTAGGCAGCTATGTTAGTCGAACAACTTGATTGTTTGTACAGGTCTGAAAGAGCCTGTCGCGGATTCAACATTTAAGGAGTGTCGACCTAAATTGTATTTCCACACATATATATATATATATATATATATATATATATATATATATATATAATATAAGTTTTCCCAGCATATGCATTGTGTCCATTTCTTCTAATTTGCATGATGTTCATTTAGGGTGGTTCGACCTACCTTGTATTTTTTCAAATATTTCTAGTAAACCACTACGTTCTTTCATTTCCCATTAGTACTGTGTGATCATGTCCCAAATTAATGGAAATTGCTTATAAGCTTTTGCTTGCCAAGTATGGGACCATTGTGCCCATTTTAACTCGACCTGACCTAATGCATTATTTTGGGAGATTATAAATCTCCCAAAATAACGAATATGGTGTTCTTCGTTGGTCGCGATGGCTGCTGCAACCGTTGGAAAACTTCGACGTCGGTATCAGACGATGACTCAGGAATAGCATGTTGCTTGCCAGCGGCCTTCTCCTTGCGGCTCATCGTGCGGCTCATTTCGAACCTAGAGAGTGTGTTTTGCAAGACTGCAATTGATACGTACCCCTCCCACGAGCTAGAATGTGCAGAAAACAACTTTACAATCGTGAATAAAGATTGCGATTGACAAACAATGCTTCAACAAGATCTAAAATTCATGCGTAACTTGCTATGGCTTCATGCGGTAGAACTCAGTTCCACAGATGCCACTTTCAATGAACGAAGGGATGCTTGAATTCGATCAAGCTAATTGTAAGGGTGCCCTACTCACCACTGCTGGATGCGGTGATACTAGTTTCCATTTTTAAATAATATAGATCCACGGCCTCGGATGTCTACAAGTGATGGTACTTTGGACATTGTCCTCTGGGTCTTTCCTTATTTTATGCCCTAGTTGTGCCGTCTTTGATGAATTTTAGAAGTCCTGGAGTGTGGATTATATTATAGAGTTTGTATTATCTGGATACGCACCACGAATAAGACAGGGTCATGGAGATTGGAAAAAAGTAGCAAATCTGAAAAACTCCAATAGCTACAAGGACATTAGTTGCATCTGTCGGAATGTGAGATGCATTGGCTGCGGCACTCCATGACGCAAAATAGTCAACTGGGCGTGATAACTTACAAGCACGGTGTACTCGAACTAGGGACCCTGACGACGCTAATGAACAAGAAGAGTGCATGAGTACGCATGGTAGTGGACTCCGCATCACACGTGAAGGGGTATAAATCAAAACGGAGGACAACTAGTACAGTGCACACACACAAGTGTATGAGAAGATATATACATGCATGCATATTTCTCTACAACTACTTGTATATGCATTTGTATTTTTCAGTAAATCATGTTTTCTACATTTGTTATTTCGTCAAAAAGTCTTGTTTCATTTCTTGGCTTCTCTAAATTGAATTTAATAGAACAATAGTACATCTTAATACAAGGATGGCGTCTAAGTTGGTGATTAACCCTTTATAAATATAATAATCAGCCAATGAAAAGTTAGGATTATTATTCATCAAGATGTTTGCTTTGTATCGCAATCCACTATTTAATAGAACATAATTACGTTGATATATCCTATGAATAAAAATTCACTCAGCATTTATTAGAAGGAAGTAAGGTACCCAAGGTATTTTTTTCTTACCAAGATTATAGAATTTGGTACTACTCATGTAGAAGAACAACCATAAACATACTTTAGGTGGTAGAAGTATTCACTGTACCTACTAAAATATATATTCATTATAAAAAAATTAATGTACCTTAGACTATAACTGATGTATTTTTTTATTTTGAGTTATTTAACTTAACCCCTAAAGATCCTTTTGTTTTTGGGAGCTTGAAACCTCAAAACTACAATTTTCTACCTCTATATACTCCCGAGGGTAACTACCACTTATTTATTTATTTTAGTCTTTCAACCATAAAATCTTGTACATAAGCCTATTTTAAGTTACCATTTCAAAATTTGAGAAATTCATTACTCTTTTTTGACCTTCATGCAAATTATTTTTTGGAAGCAAGTTTGAAAACAATTGTGCCAATGACCTTAGTTTTTTATGTCTTGGTTTACCATTTCCAGGAGATTTGCAAGAAAAAAGCCCGTTGGTTGAACTAATTTGCTAACTAACGGGCTCCAACCAATTTGAAATGACAGAATATGTCATCTGCATAATTGCACTATACATGAACCAACGAGGATGTGTTGTACGTTGTAATAAATGTAGCATGCAAATTAAATTTATGTAGGCTAAGTTTCATTATTTGTAAGAGAATACATCATACTTGGCATTTACTAGAAATTCCTCGAATAGGTTGAGAACATTTTTAGAAACTACTGACCTCAGCAAGATGGAGTTACGAGTTAATAAGCTGCCCAAAATCTGAAGCCGCAGAAAAGTATTCAAACGCTGGAATATCTACGAGGAGGTGGGAAGTATAAATGACCTTGTTATATTCGACAATTTCAAGTTCTTTTTAAATTTCAATTATTATAGATATTGTTTTCCACGTTGCCTTGCTTTAGTATTTTTTATTACTTGATTTTTCTGTGCACACTCTTTGGAGATCAAGATAAGTTCAGTTTGATGTGAATCTGGAACTCAATTTATCATCCTTCCATTTATCATTCATCCTTTGATAGATTACATCACGATGCCTTTTCTTTCAAAATTTCAATAATTAAAGATATTCTTTTTCACCTTGCTTTGCTTCAGTATTTTTTTGTATTTGAATTATATTAGGTGCAGTTCTGTGCACACTATTTGAAGGTTGTGATTGGTATAGTTTCGGAGTGAACCTGGAACTTGGTTTATTTTCATCCATCCATTTATCATCCTTCCTTCAAAGATTACTTCACCTTTAGGTTCCTTTTTAATTCCAACGATTAAAGATATTCTTTTTCACCTTGCCTTGCTTCTATTGTTGTTCTTTTTCTTTTTTCTTTTAGTTTTTATTTTTTATTTCATTTGGGTTTAATTATGTGTACCCTATTTGAGGGTCAAGAGTACTTCACTGTGATGTGAATCTGAAGCTCTAGTTTTCCATCCCTCCATTCTATCATCCATTGATTGATCATCCATCCACAAAAGATTACTTGACCATGAAGTTTCTTTTTAATTTCAGCAATTAAAGATATTTGTTTTTCACCTTACCTTGCTTTTGCTATTATTTTTTTAAAAACAAATTTCAATTAAAAATAAAATAAAAAATCATTTAGTTTTACTTAAATGCACACTATTTAGTTCAAGATTAGTTCCCTGTGATGTGAATCTGAAGCTGCAATTTTTCATCCCTCCATTTATCATCCATCTATTTATCATCCATCCATTTATCATCCATCCATTTATCATCCGGATATTGATTGATTACTACACTAAAAAGTTTCTTTTTAATTTCAACAATTAAATATATTCCTTTCCACCTTACCTTCCTTTTGATTTTTTGATTTTTTTATTTTTTTTGTAAGTTTAATTTTTTATTTCATTTAGGTTTACTTATGTGCAGACTATTTGAGGATCAAGAGTAGTTCACTCTGATGTGAATATGAAATTCTATTTTTCATCTTTCCATTTTTCATCCCTCCCTTTATCATCCATCCTTTTATCATCCATCTTTTGATCATCCATCCTTTGATTGATTACTTATGTACACACTATTTGAAGGTCAAGATTAGTTCTCTATGATGTGAATCTAAAGCTGTAGTTTTTCATCCATCCATTTATCATCCATCCATTTATCATCCGGATATTGATTGATTACTTCACTAAGAAGTTTCTTTTTAATTTCAACAATTACAGATATTCCTTTTCACCTTGCCTTCCTTCTGTTTTTTTATTTTTTATTTTTTTTTAAGCTTAACATTTTATTTCATTTAGATTTACTTATGTGCAGACTATTTGAGGATCAAGAGTAGTTCACTGTGATTTGAATATGAAATTCTATTTATCATCCCTCCATTTATCATCCATCCATTTTTCTTTGAATTATATCGGGTTTCGTTCTTGTTGTCACAATTTGAGAGTGAGGGTTGGTACAATTTGAGAGTGAACCTGAAACTTGATTTCTCATCCATCCATTTATCATCCATATTTAAAAGATTACTTCACCTTGCCATTTCTTTCAAATTAGCGATCCTCTTAGATGGAAATGTTTACGTACATGATAATTTTGAATTGGATGAAACCGTGACAAATAATTATGGATGTGCACATATTGGGCCTAGTATTTTGGACGTGCTACCCTTCATTTTCCTTAATTTGAAACAATTTGTTATGCATGACAATAATTGTCGTGCATTAGAGAAATCAGATAATGATGCGCATCCAAAAATCATTAAATATTTTTGGGGCCTCCCTGATACGATTTTCTAAGAGTTCCACTGACATTATCTATAGATTACATAGCGCAAGCTTCATTTTTCCCAAGACCCAGTTTATTATGACAATTAAAGATTTTATTCGTGATTAGAAAATGTTTTCATATGAGTTATGGCATGGCTACAAGCACTCCAAATTACTTATAAAGGCAATACCATATCATTTTCTGGTCTTCCCACAGCGATTCAAGAATGCGCATATTTGAATATGCAGATATTTTGCGTAAGTGACTTAGGATTTTAAATAAATTGTATTATCTAAGATTTCAATGCTGATGTAACACATGATAACAAGTATGTAGTATCTGTGTCACGTCACATCCAACCTCATCCTTTTTAAATTACATTTGACGGCGGAGGCCGTGCGTAACTCACACTGCTGAAGTCATTGTTGAATGATAAACTAGTCCGATGTAGCAAAGCGTGGATGTCAATGGGAGGGGAGGTGATCGTAACTGTACAGGTGTGATTATTTTTCTTATCAGCCGCCTCTTCCGTGTCCAAGTAACCGTAATCAGGATCATGACTTCGAAATCCTTGCCTACCAACAGTGTACTTGGAGCTCTACAATGCCTGAATACTCTTTTGCCTGGGCGTTTCACAGCCCACCTTGCTATATGTAATTTGTGTCTTCTCGCTTTGTGCTCATGGTTTCGTAGTTGTTGAACATGATCACAATGTAGGTCCCTCTGTGTTGTTTAATCTCCACCGCATAGGTTAGACAGTATCACGTTGCCATGGGAAACGGGAAGGGGTGAGAGAAGAAGCACAAGAAACGAAGGTCCGAAGCCATCGAAGGTCATAGAAGTCCGCAACCTCGCAAGTCATGTAAGTCTATCCAGAAGGAACTCCCACTGTCCACCAGCGGAGATAGAGAAACGACTCTAGAGGGCCCAGATGTCAAGTCAGTAGAAGTCCCTCCTCCGTTTGAGGTGGGGAACTCCGAGTTTGATGCAACATTCGACCTTGAAGCAATCCCATTGGCGCTGCGTGAACGAATGGTGGCAGCTGCACCCATGTTGCTGGGCCGCAATGCACAATATGACAACATGTTTTTCCATGACAAGGTGGGGTTGTGTGACAGGGGCCCGACAGTAGATGATGTTCCGAAGGTTTACCCACATATTTTGGAGTCCGACATCAAGAAGGTATGGCGCCTGGGTTCGCAGCTGAATCGATTTGAGATTGCAAATTGCTTGGACAAGGAGCAGGCTCAGCTTTTCTCGCAGCACAACTATCGTGTGTATGGCAACTGTCCCGGCAATGCCTACTTCGCCATGCGTTTTTTCAAGGCTGCTTATGCAACATTTGTGCATGGCTTGGACGTGAAATGGGTGGCGGAGGCCACGGTGCGCCAAAGCAAGCGCTTCGCAACCGCATTGAAGAACCTGAAGAAGCTTGGCCCAGTGGCGTTGCGCCGGCAGGTGGAAGGTCTCTGCGAGCTGATGGCTTCAGTGGCATCTGGCACACCAGAGCGTTAGATAATGCCACGAAGTGTAGATCGTGCACTCAGAGAAGTAGTGGGTGCCAGAGCAACCGCAACTCTAGCACAGACGGCATTGGAAACGCTTCAGGGGGATCATGACTCAGCATTGGGCATAGTGAATGCCTTTACAGATGCAGAGTACAGTCGGCTGGAGTTGGAATGCAATGCAGCGAACACGGAGCTCTCGCGTTTGTTCCAAGAGGGGACAGCAACAGAATACAAGGTTCACGTGGAAATGGCGCGGCTTCTTTCAGCGAGGCTCTTGTCAATGCAAGAGGAGCAGATGATTGCGCGATCTCGAATTTTAGAGCTCAAGTCGGGTCCCCTTCAAGATGCCACTGTTGCTCACAATCAAGACCTTGCTGCCGCGGAGGCGAGCCTGCTCAAGAGTGAACTGGAGTATTTGATCCTGCGCCCACGCTCCGTTTTTGTGTACCCAAGCGCATACTCCGTACCTGCGTTAGTAAACCGTATGACTCATATCTACTCAATCTGCAACAAAGGTTTTGTCTCCAATGCACCAATACTCGGTTCTTGCGGATGCCTCTTTCACAATGTCTGTGTGGCACAACTGATTGACTCTAACCTCTATCAATGCCCCATGTGTGGCGACCTCGACCCAACGTGGGTAGCTCAATTCGACGGCAAACTTGGCCGTGACCAATTGGAGGTGTCGGTCGAAGACACAATGCAGAATCTTAGGAATGTTGTGGGAGCGCAGAATGGTGCTGCAGTCACCATGCATATGGCCTTGAACCTGAATTCAGAATGTAATGACTTTTTACTATCGAAGGAAGGCAATGCATTGCCCAGCAAGGAAGCCTTGGCCCAGACTCCAGTATCATGTTCTTCAGATACGCATAAACTGTTCGAGCGGTCACCTGGAGATCCTCCTTCTACACAACGTTGATCAAGACATAGTAGTTACTTACCAGACACCGCCAAGGGCTAGCTTCACCAATCTCCATGTGCCGTCTCTACCCATGCTTACCTTTCCGTAGTTGACAGTCCAACAGGTTATTGGTAGGATCGATGGTTATTGATTAGTTACAGTTGCATTATAGTTGAGGACATATTGCCGCATGTCTGCAATTTCCTACATGAAACTACAATGTTCTGAAATAGACGGTTTATATGAATAAATTACATGTTGTGTCTGTCATACATTCTACGGTACCAAGAGCACCTTCGGAACATGCAACAATTGGTGATGTTGAATTGTTAAATAATGGACCGTTGTTAAATAGTAGCCTTGTTGTGCTCTTGTTCTTCTGCATATGCAACTGCAATTCCACCACTGCAACTGGCTGCCGCCAAAATCCCCACGTCCCATTGTTTGTTTCCCCATTGTTCTGCAACGGGAGCAGATCAAGAGGTGACATTATTCACTCTGATAATGGAAAGGAACGACTAAAGAATCGTGAAATTCCTACGGCAGTTCAGATTCTACCACTCTGTAACGGTAGACCAGGATTCGGTATTCAGCGGGTTACTACATCTTTAATGAATGTGAAGAGGAACGGGTAAGACTTCATTGCACTAAAGAGCGCTAGAAACAATCTTCACCACTCAAACAAAATAACATAATAGTCTTCTGAAGAAGCAAAAACCTTATTTGCTAGTCCTAAACTTGAACTAATTCGTTTAATGAATTTTCCTTAGCTTTTATTAAGATTTTATCTTCTTACACCATTCTTGGTTGTGTTCTGTATCTTTGCTATCAAAAATAGTTTCGTGCTTTACCATCCTTTCTAAAGTTTTTCCCAGCCATTTTTTTGGTTTTTATTTTTATTTTCCTTATTAAGGTCAAGTCATGTACTTCAGTTTTGTTACCCTTTAATCTTTGACTATAGTTTTGGTGCTACAAGATCCTGACATTAAACTTACATGTTTTATGGATTCTTTCGTATTCAACTTGTTATTGAATCGTGCTCACTGTTTTTGGGAACTGTATTTCAACTTCACCTCCCTTTTTTTTCCTAGAAACTTTTGTTTAACTCTTTAAGGTCCCAATACATCATTGGTTTCAAAAATGTGTAATAAAATGTTTGATGATTCACAAAAATCGAGTGGATATACAAGAAACACTTGTAATTCATAATGTGGAGTTCACATCTATACTGTTAGATTTATTAAAAATGTCATTAATATTTTTAAACTAGTTTTGCAAGTTTTTTTAAAAAAAAGTTTAATTAAAAATCCCACGTCAACAATTTCCTATTGATAATAATTGTTATGAATTTGGATTAAGATGTACTATGTGATGGTATAATTTCCATTATTTAATTCCACTTATTCTGGAAAATCATATTTAAGATTCACTTTTTGAACCAGGGATGAAACTTGACATAAATCAGTTCTATGATTTTTCAAAAAACCACAAGATCTTATCTTGAAGATCCACAGCATGCAAATGGTAGTAACTAACACAAGAATTCAAGAAAAAATCAAAATAGATGAAAAACATCCAGCCCCTCAAAAATTGCTTCGTTGAAAGTCATCCAGCGTCCAGAATTTGGACGCTGGAGCGTTAAAGGGTCGAAGGGTCAAGTGCAAACCTCCATCATCATTATTAACCTTTTATGACAACAACGATGCTTTGGTAAGATTAAACTTCCAAATTAATGAATCTAAAAATCATAGATTCTTTTCCATTTATTTCCAATTTGCTTCAGCAAGGAGGCTTTGGATGTTTCCCCTGAGTCTCTATTGTGGAGATTCTTTCACACTTGACGAATGTAACTACTAAGATGGTATTTAGGGGATGGAGATTTTCCACACTCATTTAATTTCCGTAACGGTTCAGTTCAATAGGATAGATTTGACCTTCAAACTTTGTGCCTCCACTAATTTCTAAGAGTCAGAAGGTATGGTTTGAATAATCAAAAGTGGATTACTTTGGCTCTATTTGAATCAAATCCTATGCTATGAAGAATTCACAGTGTATTCAAGTTTTAAAGATGGTAGTGGTTAAATAAGTTAAAATAATTAAAAAATGCAATGAATTGCTTAAAGTTATTTCATGGTTACTTACCATATGCTGTTCTTTGTAATCTCCACTTCCCTTCTTCCTTGTTATTTTAGTACATACCACTCACACTTGCATAAGTAATAACCATTTTAATATGGAAAATTTTGAATTGGTTCATTTACTCCAGTCTAAGGTAATCACACTTCATTGAATTTTGCAAACTAACTAAATCAGGTTCCAAGCTAATCAGACTTTGATCTTAATCAAAACATGTAATAAGCATGGTTCAAAACGCATATCAAATATCACTAAAAAATGGTGAACCACCGTTTAGCTTTGGCATAAAGCAACTTCAACATTTACAAGCACAACAAAATGGTTTATAGGAAGTGCACAATGTTTAAATACACACAGCAACAGGTTCTCACACTGCTTCATTTTCTGAAACTGATTTTTGAAACTTTCAACCGTAAGATCTTGGACCTAAGTATTGTCAGTACATTCTTAAAAAATTTCAACTGTTGGATCTTTACCAGTAGTGAGATTATAACGTTCAAAGTTGATGCGGAATTTTTTTTTTGCCTTGGCCGTAAGACTCAACTTTGTGCCAAAAGGGACTTGGTGATTATTACTCCAAACATCTTGCTCATATTTTTTTCCATCTGGTAACTAAGTTGGACACCTCCATGCAAAATTTTGGAGACTCGTTTTGATTAATTGACCTTCATGTTAACTCCTTTCCAGAAAGAGTTATAAATCCCACAATATGGTCAAACTTAAATAACGCTAAAGATTCTTGTGATGCAAAAAAAGTGAATAGTGAAAAGTTACATCTATGAGTTTTTGAATTTTAGCAAAAAAAAAAATCTGAAAAAAATCCCAAATCACAAATTTTGACTATTTTTGAAAGGAGAAAATGTAAAATTACAAAAAAATTTGAAGCTTCTTCATGTACTTTTTGGAGGCTGTCCTTCTAAAAGTGGTAAACTTTTTGACTTGGGTCACTATGATATTTGAGTAGTGATTTGGTTATGAACATATTTCAATTTTTTTTTGAAAAAATGACCTAATTTTAGATTGCCCGTTTTGGACTTGAAACCTAAAAGTTCTAGTTAAAGGTTCTAAAATTGGACTTTGACTTTGAAAAATTTTCCACGTACACATTCCGGTAAAGGGAGTATCCGGTAAAAAATGTAGGAAAAAAAATTACTTTTAACGTCTTCATCTAGGCTGCCCAAAACAACATAAAGCGATTTCGGCTTTCCTGGGCACTTATGGGTTAATTTTGCCAAAATTTATTACTATCCACATTGAATTTGCAGGTGCGCAAGGTTTACGACATATTACTTATATTGAAATTCATGTATTCTGTCTATTTAAAATTGTTAAGATTTTGAATAGAGGATTTGTATAACTAATTAAAAATAGCGTGGCCCTCAAATTAGTTCATTTTCTCTAGTTTCTACCGTCCTGTTTTATATAGATGTAAGGAAATCATTTGCTTCAGCATCACGAGGGTAATGAGAAACTTCCACTACCAACAAATTTGCAATGGGATATTATATAAATCCATATTACATACTATAGTACTATAAACAATGAGGAAGACAAGAAACTATATATGCTTTAACGTGAAATTTGCAATACTCTCGTGAGAAGTGCACATACATCCAATGAAGCTCAATCAGGACAAGTTGTTTTAATATTCTTGAGTGTTGTTTGAAATGGATGATTTTGTAGTAGTTCAGTTTTTTACTGAGGTGGGATTGCATCATCATTCACTTATTGCTTGCTCTAAATTTAAATTTCCATGATTAATTAAAAATACATTAACATGCAATTGATAATGCTGCTCACTGCTCGGACACTGTTTTTCACAATACTTTGATGCACTTTGAAATAATAGTCAAATTTAACCCCTAAAATTCTGAGGGCATTTTTCATCAAAACTGCCTCAAAATAGCCCCTCTTCAAAGTAAGGTAGATTTTGCAAACTTGGGGTCTTTTTTAGTACATCTAACCGTAAGATCTTGTAGCTAACTTCTATTTCTACATGTCCACCAAATCTCACACACTCATTCCTCACCAATTGCATGATCATATTGATCAAAGTAGAAAAACAAGTTTTTTTTCCTTGCAAAAAAAGGGGACAGCAGAGTTTTGAAGGCCCAAAAAACCATTTTTTTGCATTGTGGATTTTGGTGGTTTTGATGCACGTCAAAGAAGACTGAGTTAGCTTATTGTATTTAAAAAATTATATTCAAAAAATTTGTGAAAGGTTTCCAAAAAAATCATTTTCCACTAGGGGGTGTCCTGAAATTCACAAACAGCGGCCGTTTTTTGACAATAAAACTAGCATATGAAAAATTTTGGATTGAAAATCCAAACGGTGGGAACATGCTCTACTGCCTTCTCTATACATAGAAATTTTTATTTTTGAAAAATATTAAAATCTCAATTTTTGATGGAATTTCAAAGTTTCTTCTTTGGGCAGATTTTCGCAGATTTTCGCAATTTTGGGCAGTTTTGGGCAGTTTTGGGCAGAATTTGCTGCATTCACAGTGGCTTAGAAAATTTCAGCAGCTGCCCAACGAGCAGCGTTTGACACTTAAACCTTCATAACTTTTGATCCTGATGTCGGAATTGAAAAATAAAAATACCTTCACGAGGATCTCTGAACGGCCCACCTTTAATAAAAATTTCAGAAAATCCCAATGTAAATTGCATTCATAGGTACATGCCCAAATTCCAAAAAAGCCCAAATGTGGATGATTGTCCTTTAGGGGTTAAAAAGCATCAAGTTTGAACCGTGTTTCCATACTCAAAATGACCGTACAAGAATTCTGGGACAATGTGGCTCACATTACAGACTTACGATATGGCAAACATTGTATGGCAGGACGCATGCTCTATAGCAAATCAGGCACCTCCAAATCAAGTCAAACTACCACTCTGTTATGTCGGTGACATGTTCATTCTCCCATTGATCTGTATCAGTTGTCGCCTGGGAATCCTCTTCACGGACAAGCTGGGTTCTGCGCGTCTCTGCTGCCCCACTGCTTATTCCACAAGGAATTTCATCGATGCCTGCACTATCTGGATCAGTGTGAGCCAACTCTATAGAACCACTATCTGGAGCCACCCAACAATTCCCATCTCTATGACGACTTTGACGCCACACTCCCGGAGCTTCAGCAGCTCCCGAGGCCCACCAAGTATGCCGACGTCTTGCGGCCGCAGCTATGGCGTTGGATCCACTGGAATAGCCCGGGATTCTTCCAATCTCCTCTGTTCCTTCCTGGTATAGCGATGCTGAATGCAGCAATACCACCATTGGTATTGTTGAACAATCACGCTAGTGCGAGCAGCTGTCCCTCTATGTTGTGTGTGACCTTGCGTTGCTGCTTTTGCTGCATGATGCGACTTTTCCATACCTTGACAAGACCAGACTGACAAACTGCCGTAGATTGCAATGAACCATGGCCCATGCTTCACGAGTACATGTTGCACACAGAAACATAAGAATGTAGGAGTTAGCACCATGCCATGCCTAGCTAAGTAGTGAACAGAGCCTCAAGTACCATCGTAACTCCATTGCAGCTTCCTATATTAATGACGCCAAAGCACATGTTGATCAACATATAGAACAGTCTCTTACGATATAGTGGGTAACATGGGTTTCTCCAAATGCTGCAAGGAAGGCCTTCCCAAAAGCATCCATCTTCGCCCTACAAGAGTCACACTGTCCCTGCGTCAGCACAAGTCCTGTGAGATAGGACTGTAAATCCTCCAGTGCCTTCCAAACCCGCCATCAATTTTTTCGAGCTTGCCCCCCTTTGAGGTTGTTGAATTCTGACATGCACACTTCTTTCCACACCTTGTCATACGTGGACCATGTGCTTAGACGGAACAACCTCGCAGCCACCTTTCCACTCAAACTAGGCTTCATGACAACATTTGCATTCTTTCCAGACCTCATCTTATCCTGATTCAGCTGGCAGTTGCCCCCCTCCACCTCAATCGCTGACAAAGTCTTCTCAATGGAATCCATAGCCTCTGCTCTCCTCCTCGCATCTTCCATATTCCAGATGAACATGAAATGAAGGTGCAAGATTTTCTCAATAATACAAACCTGGGCATGGAGGGTACATATATGAGTGTGAGACAACGGAATGGGCAGAATGGGCAGAATAGGCTTCCACTCAATATCGACGGGCTTCGGTGGGATCCTCGAAGCAAAAAGCCCCCCTTGCGAGTTACCCTTGCCCTGTATCTTGAATTCCCTTGCTGTTGCTGCGCTGTTGCAAGATTTTGATACCTCATAGATCTGCTCACAATAGATGCACGTCATCTTGCATGTGGGACCGTGCTGAAGCCCATACATGCACTTAATCGTTTTCATATCAACGGCTAGGTGCCACTCCACACTAAAACTGCCAACTCCCTCCACCACAAGTTGTTGGCCCGCCATGTGTGCTGTAATCAACTCAGAGAACCTAGTCTTCTCAAATGCCCACTTCAGCACATCATAAGACTCTTTTCCTACTTGGAAACATCCTATGGGCCATATCTCTTGTTCGGATTGTACAGAGAAGTATCTCTCATGGTCTTTCTGGATGCTAGGATTAAGGCTCGATTCATCAAGGTCAGACTCACTCTCCCGAATTTCTTCCCCTGTAGAACCTCTGCTTCATCAAGCTTCAGCACGAAGATCAGTGGACCGCCATTGCACTCTGCACAACATGAACATATTATACACCTCAGTCACAGCTCACCTTGTATCTAGTACACTACGATCATAACATAAGCGCTTACGTTTGACTAAGTCCGATCATGCATACGAATGGAAAGTTACCTTCCATTGTCATTTCGTAGAATAAAACCATTGACCGTTGCACAACTTCCAACTCAACGAATAGACTGTTTTTGCTATCGAGAACAACCTCCTTTGCTGCTGTGACCACCTTTCCACCCACCCGCACTTCTGGGATTGTGCGGCGTCTGTCAATATGGTAATAGTCCCCGATGAACTGTGGGAGCTTCAAGTTCATTTCTTTTCTCAACGACCCTAGTCGATGTGGCGTCGGAAAAATAACAAATTTTATACCTGGTGCTACCATTCCAACGCGAGTCTTCACCATCCTCTATATCGCATCGTAACCTCTCACCGTCACTCCAGCGCTGTCGCATGCATCCAACATGCTATCAGAACCTATGCTATCCCCGATCTGCCTAATAACATCTTTTACTACACTTGCCTTTGCTTGGGACATCCTGGGCTGCTCCACCATTGCGGCCGCTTCGGCTGGCCTGAGGATACTGGCCAAGCATGCCGCCGTCTTCGCTTGCGTCGTAGAATCACCGGCCAGTCTCTTCTTACTACCGGCCACCTTGTTAGTGCTCCGAATTGCCGCCACGACTGCCGGCTGGAGCATGGCTCTCATAAGGGCCCTCTGTCGCTTGGCATGGCCGCTACGGCCTGCAAGATCGGCCAAGCTCTTCATCGATTTCTTGTGCATCCTCTGGCGGAATCCACGGGGAGTTCGAACCATGGAACGCAGCTTCTCCTCTAACTTTTGGTACTCCAGTTTGCATCTCTGCAGCTCAGTATCCATAGGCTCAACTTTCTCACGATGATCCACATCATTCGCATGGGTGCGGTGCTCGCTGCGGGCTAGATTTCCACTAAGCTTTTCACATCTTGCTTCGAGCCTTTCCACGTCCAGGCAAAGGTTTCTTCGGTCTATCCCATCTTGGGCTGCTCCATCTAACGTGATGCTGGCCTCGAATTCAAGCCGCATGCATAAATTCCGAAGATGTTGAATCTGTCCCTCATACTCCGCGACCAGACCCTGCAACGTCGAGACTCGTGACTCCAATTCCTGTACACTACCCCGTGTTTTCAAGCGTTTTGTATAACCAAGCATCCCATTTTCACCTTCACAGAGGAACTCTAAATAATCTTTTGTGCTCCTAAAAGACGGAGGTTCTCAGTTCTAGGATCGATAGGCCATATGCGTTCATCTACCCACAGATCAATATTACTTTCACCCCGTGTTCTCCTCAGTGGAAAACTACTTCTCAACGCCTGGGTATTTAGTGACTTTCTTCTTTGGATTAGTGGTGCACACTTGCTTGGCAATTTAATCTGCGGAACATACGAACTACATGTGTTTCGGACATTAGAGAGAGCCATGCTGCAGCACTAGACGTTGCTCACAACGGAACGGTTAATTTTTCTAATCAGCAGATCTAGAATCAGACACACGCACACCCGCCAAAACATTCACTTTGGCGCCAGAGAATGCAACGAGACAGTTCTACCGCCCTTTTCGGAGACCCCCTTCCCGCCTGAAACTGCCTAGCTGGTCTTTAGAATACTTATTTTTCTTGGGTAGAACTGAACCAGAAACAATAGTTTGCGTAAACAGTGCGGGGCACACAAAGCTCAAAACCATATTCTAGTTCCTTGGTTTTGGGTACAGTTCGTTGACCTTGGAATTTTATATAGTATCAATCACTGCACACGTTGGGTGACTCCGATTTTATAATGTGGAAACCTCGAGGCATGGTTGGTACACCATAGCCTTCTCATGATCGATCCTCACTGCCCGAGCCTTGCTGGCTGCTTGCCCACTTCGAAAATTGTATAGAGATTACCCTGCCCCTTAGGCTCTTGCAGGGCCTCTCACAGACTCAAAATAATCTCTAATGACTGACGACCGAGATCCGCCGCATCTCCTCTAACCTAAAACGGGTTGGGTGGACGGGGATGGGTCCACCTCTTGAGACCTGGGCTGGGCGGCAGGGCCGGGACAGCTGGGCAATTGGCGCGGGCCGTGATAGTTGTTCAATTGGCGCCGGGTTGACTCATTCCTCCAGCGGGCCATCCTGGCGGTCATTTTGCGGGCAGCCCCCGCCCCAACTTTCTATTCTTTTGGAGCTCGAGGCAATGAACGGGGAGTACCGGCATTTAGTTACAACCTAGCCGGTTGAAATTGAGAATTGCCGAATTGATTTCAAAATCTTAGGAAAATATCCGATCATTTTAAGGGAAAATTGGAGAATATTCTCCATTTTCTAAACGCGTAGCCGATTTTTTTTTCCAAAATCCGGTTGGTTTCTAACAATGTCGGATAATATCCGATTAAGCCAAAAAACTCCCCGGACTGTGGCTCGAGGGGAGTCGATAACGTGACGCGATATTTTGGTCCTCACCAAAATAGAAATCCACACCTCCGAACTTACTTCATTCCAACCCCCATTGGAGATCTAGCGAATGAAACATCCAACGAAAAAATCCCTATCCATCAAAATAATCACAGCAGATAGAGCAATTGGATGAATAGGGGATGAACCCCTTCACAATAATCTGAGTCGCGCTGTATTCCGACGCATGTGCGGATATTAGCTCAGACGCGAAATGTACTCCATCGCCATCGCATGTGCACTCCTGTAATCTCTAGCGGTTTTTGCAGTGCCGAGATAGTGGAGTGTTGTGCTAGTAAGCGAACCCGAAGCGATGGCGAGAGTATCGAAGCCTCTCGTGGGCATCGCCTTCTTCTGCGACATTCTAGCGTTCGGGCTTGCATGTGGCGCCGTAGCCAGGCGCAGTAGGGTGAGTTGGTGACTTTTGGGTCCGGGAAGTGTGATCTGAAGTTGGGGGTTCGAGGGCTACATGCCAGCATGTTGCGTTTTAAGTTGGTGCTTTTTTGTAGTTGAAGTGTGTGGAGGTGTGGATGGTGTGTAGTGAGAAATATGTTTCGGGGGATGAAGGAACCGGGGGTGACAGTGATGTCGACTGGGATTGTGGTCATCGAGGATGTGTAGAGATCATTCATATTGGCTGAAATGCCATTTTGTTTAGTGAGTTTCTTGTGCTCTTGAGGAATACAGGAGAGAGAATTACGGGTTTTGTACAGTGTAATGAGTCTCCGAGTGGATCGACTTGTTAGATGGGACGGATTTCGATGAATAGTTAACATTGTGTTGAATATCATACTAAAAGGTAACAAGGTCGACAATGTTCTCTTCGTTTGAAGGTCTTAAGTCGAAGAGCAGTGTGTTCAATTCTCTGCATCCTCTAGGTGTTAGCAAATCATGAGAGGGTTTACCAGGGCATCTGGACTGAGAATTGAATTTCTGTTTTGGCTAAGAAAATGGCCCGATCTGGGAAGTGATTCTACGACTGCAGTGTGATTGCCCACCGTAGAGAAATGAACAAGCTGATTACAAACGGGATTTGGATCATGAATTTGATGTTTGTTTCTGCAGGCGGCACCGTATTATGCTGAACCCGGATATCTCACCTGTGGGTACACGTCAGACGCTTCAACTGGGCTAGCGGCAACGGCTTTTGTCTTCCTTCTTTTCGGCCAGGTGTTGATTACCGCTGCTACAAGCTGCGTCTGCTGCGGAAAAACTCATTATACCCCCGGTTTTGGACGAATTTGTTCAATTTTACTTCTTTTGATATCCTGGTACGTCACTTCTGAGACCGTGAATGGCCCCATAGTGTTCGTGCATGTTTTTGAAATCCATTTCAGACGATGAAGAAAGAAAGTAGGATGAATTAAAGACCTCAACCATCTCAATTGTTGAGTTGTGCTTGTTGTGGTTTTCTGGGGTTTCTCTAGCTTGTGGACATACATTTGACGTTGACGTTGTTTGTTTCAGGGTTTCCTTTGCCATCGCTGAGATACATCTACTTACCGGTTCGGTCGTTAACAATATCAAGACTCAAGGGCAAGTGGACATAGGAGTTACAACTCAGGATGAGGTCAACTGTGCACAAGCGAAGAAGTTCATCTTTGCTGTTGGTGCTGCCTTCACCTTCTTGACAACGGCTTTCAGTCTTGTGTACTACTTCATGCAAGCTGGGGCTGAGAGCAAAGACCAGCAATGGAATTCTTACCGCGGCGAAGCTGATGGATACTATCGTCAATCTGACCCTTACACTGCGCATGACGGCCCCCATGTTGGCATGACGGCTTACAACTAAGGCCCTCTGTATTTTTCCGAAGAGTTTAAGCACGACACTGATTCCACAGGCCGTTCTTCATATACTGGGAATATTTGCGCTGGAACGTCGTCTGACTAAGTCTTCTAATATTTCAAAGCCTGTTTCTCGCAATACTGAGGATAACAAGGATAGGTTCCTGGGCATACAACAGGGTTTCAGCCATTTGGAGAAGTTTCTGAACCTAATGAAGAACATGCGAGACTAGGGGTAGAGCATGAGCTTCGGAGGAGAGTACTTGGTCAGATCCATCCCATGTCGGCAGAAGAGTATTTCGATAACTGTAACGGGCTTACCGTATCCACGGTATCCACTGTTACAGGTGCAAAGGCTCAGACTGACTTTCTTTCGTAATGACCAGGAGTGTGTTTCTATTGAGTTCTTAGACGTAGGCTTGAAAAGTTTTTGTAGACGGCAGGTTTTCTGTTATTGTTTTGGAGGCTGTATTATGGAACTAAGGGCTGGTTTAGACTACGATGGAGAAGTCCACCAGTTATGGGAAAAGAGGCGTTTGTGAAATAATGCAACTCTTCACGAGAAGGTGCTTACACTAGGTGAAGTCAACTATGGTGGTGAAATTTTTCATGGATGATAAAATGACATGGCCGCCTATATGGCAGCACTTTTTGGACTTAGGCTTCTTTGGAAGAGGAGTTTCTTGTCCGGTCTCTTGAGGCTGGACAAGAGTACTCCGGAGAAGCCCAAGTGAATAATAAATTATCTTTGAAACCAGATTTGGACCGTAGATTCTACCATCAAGATTTGAATTGTACACCTTGTGCTTGCCAAGATATGCATCTTCGGCTTGCAGTCCACCTCCACCTTTTCCTTCATTCCCTACCTTCTTAAAATTGTATTCATGCACTTCCCACTCTCGCTCTACATGCTGTAGTTCTTTTTTCAAAGCCATTTTAAAGGCTTAGAGCTTATTTTTTGGGCTTTTTATCATGTTTTCAAAGACAAGAGCATGTAAGGTACTAATGGTATTGTTGTTATTTATTAGATGTTGATACATGGGCCAAAATTGACAATTGGCAATTTGGCAATTTTAATTATCTTTTCAATAAAATTGAATATTATATTACCAAGGGATGTTTTTTAATTATGGAAAGTGAAAATCAACCAAAAACATTATTATTTTTCCACATAATTTGAAAATGAAATAATTTTGAAGTCTAGTCAAATTGTCAATACATACGCATATTCTTTTTTTATGAACACAATTCTTATTTAAATCTTTTAACACAATGTGAATGTAGAGAATTATGGTTTTTTAATAGAAAAAACTTCACCATTTGGTGAGTTTCTCTTCACCGGTACACTTCTCCGGTGGGCTTGTCCGCAAAGCTTCTCCTTTAGGTGTTTAAACTACAACCAATCAAGACTCCTTCTATAATATTTTATTGCCTTTAATTTTTCTCCGGCACATCTATTATTTGCTTCATATAACCATGTCTTGGCCAAGCATTCTTGACCAACCGAAAGCCTTCTCCACTGTAGTGTAAACCGGCCCTAAGACAATATTATCAGACGGCGTAAATTCTGTGGACCTCAGCAAGCCGTCCATTTGTAAAACCATTTCTTTGATTTAAAGTCTCGCATTTAACACCTAACTGCCTAAGCATGCCTTTTTGGCTTAATGTAAAAATTTCATCCATATTTTCTCATTTGTCATGCGCTTTTTGTGGTGTGATTTTTTTATAGAATTTTCTATGGGAATTTAGCTTCATGTATGTGTGATTTGATCAAAAGGGAAATGATTTTCTAAAAAACTATACCTCATTTTGTATTGTAGTGTTTCATTGAAAAGATGTGCCGGAGAATAATTTTGGTCACTCATAGATTGGCTCATAGATTTTGGTCACTCATAGATTTTTTTATAAATTTTGAAACATAAAATAAAAATTTATTTTCTAATTCAATTACAAATAAGACATTGATAATAAGTGGATGAAATTTGTTGTGATGGGTTATAATGTAATACTTTAGATGTGGTGATTTTTGGAGATTTTTTGGATGCTTGATTTTAATAGTTTTTTTCTTCAAGAACACTTTTAGACCAAAATTAAATGTCACTCATAGATTGGCTCCAAACAACCTGGTTTTCAATTGATAACCAACGTCAAGAAACGGGTATGACAAACAAAAACAAACGGATATGAGATAGATTATGACATGTGGTGTAATGAAAAACTACAAATCATCAATCCATTTACAGATGACAATACACCTTAACATCCATTACGTGAGACCATGACTCTGCTGATTGTTGAGAATTTAGCTTCCCAATAGACTTTTTAAGAATATTGGCCAACACCCTTGGTGCGGTTTCTGTCACATCAAGGGTTGAGAAGCTAATGTGAGCTACAGGAAGGACTTCAAGGATTGGATTTAAGAAAATATATTATACTCCATACCAAGTGAAACATTAGAAAACCAGGTGTCGACATGAGAACCACATAAACCCACTTCGGAGGAATAATCTATCGAGCATGCTGGTCCATTGTCGCAGAATAATCTGTCGAGGCATGCAGAAAGATCAAATAACATATCCTTTCGGCATGTGAAATTGATCAACCACCAAATTGTGGGATGGTTTCAGCGCAAGTGCATGCCAAGTCAATTGCAGACTTGTAAAACTGACAGATAGCACAAGCTCCCTGTGATTCTGCGAGATGGCTTGCATTCTGAAAAGTGGAAGCCATCTCACAACACAATCGCCGAAGTACCCGCTTCTTCTCATCTTTGCAATTTCATGAGGTAGCGGCATCTCCATTCTATCCCTAAAAGAATTATTCATGCCGAGTCTATCAGAAGAAACATAAACCAATTCAGTCTGCCCAAAACGACGGAGCATAATAAATTTCCTTTCCAGCACATGATCATCATAAGCTTTCATGGCGACTGCGGCGACAGATAACCAAAATTGCAATAGTGATTGGCTCAACACAACATGAAACCGGTTACCCGTTACGTAGTAGGTAATCGTTTCTGTGTAGCTGGTTATCGATCGTGAACCGGCCACATCAGGTAGGGTGAGCCCGTAGGGCGAACCCAGCCTGATGTGGACGGATCACGGTCGATGACCGGCTGCACAGAAACGGTTACCAGACATAATCGGTCGACACCTTCTATCGAGCCGGCCGATCGGCATTTGATTTTAAAGTGTGGCGTGCGGCCTGCCAAAGTCAGCATTTCATGAAATCTGTAAGTGCGCGCTTGTCAATTTGAGCGTCGGGTTTGAAGATTCAACCTTTGCCTTGGAACATTCAGTCTCTGTGAGTGCGCGCTTGTCAATCTGAGGTGTGCGGCGCGCTTGTCAATCTGAGCACCGAAGGCTGAATGTTTGCCGAATTTGCAGATTCAAAGATTCAGTTTATTTAGAGGGAGAGGTGTGGTGGGCAGAGGCAAGCGCGCACTCAGTCAAGGAACATTCAGCCTTCGCCTTGGAGGCTGGAGGGTGGAGCTTCAGAGAGTCTAGAGAAGTGAAACGCTTCAACCTTCGATCAGAGATATTGAAGAAATTTGAGCATATGCACACGCATGATTACCGATCTAGAATCACGCCCTGCGCACATTTACTTAGAGCATATGCACACATTATCCTATTTCCAACCGAGAAATCAAAGCTTTTTAACATCATGTAACGATGGGGATGTTGAGACAGGGCAACGATGTCGCTTCTGAGTCATGCAAAATGAAGAAATGAGTTGCATGAATGTGTTTACAATCAGCAAGTTACCACATGAATTTCACATTACTTTCTAATGACGGTGTCCATACAAATGCTAATATGAGATCGTGTGAATTGAGAATCTATTTGTTTACACGATGGTCTGAGTATTGAATTGTGAGCTGCTTTCGTCTTGGTAGTGCTGCGATCGGGATGGTGTCCATTGATTTGAATGCGGATAGTCGCGGTCAATGACTGGCTCCAAGAAATGGTTACCGGACGTATGGCAACGAGCACCCTTGTCAATTTCAGCTTTTCATAATCGGTTCCAGAGGCTCGGTTATCAATTGAGAATGGTGCTCCTAATAACCAATGAAATAATGACACATAGGCGAGACAGAAGGCAAGGCCGGTTATGTCTGGTAATCGTTTTGGTTGGACCGGTTAACGCTTGTGAACAGCTCGCATCTTTTGCGCGCTCAGACTACAGCTTTGCCCAAAAAAAGCGGACGGTTCACAAGCAATAATTGGTAGAACCAAAACATTTACCTAATACATAATATCTCTTATATTTCCATGTGTAAAGCACACACATGGCTCACGCTAGTCAATGTCCATATTTTTAGCCTTTCACCGTCCTTGAACGTTGGTTTTTTAGTACACATATAGAACTCCGCTTTGTTCGATGCCAAGTTCATGATTGTATTGTTTCGAATAGTTTAGTCAGCACTCTACCTAGATTGTGAGCATATGTCATGTTCAAGGTTACCAGGTCCTTGTTACAACGGCCTGTGTAAGTACTGCAAGTGGCCACAGAC
Source organism: Ceratodon purpureus (assembly GCA_014871385.1). Lineage (NCBI taxonomy): Eukaryota > Viridiplantae > Streptophyta > Bryopsida > Pseudoditrichales > Ditrichaceae > Ceratodon > Ceratodon purpureus. The sequence goes on from CM026426.1 coordinate 79,054,065, forward strand.
AATGAGTGAATACAGAGCGCTAGAATCATGAATGTTGTGAAGAGCATGATATTATTGTAATAATTCATGGTATTAAAATGATGAATGGTTTGCGAGTTCATTATTAGAAAACCAAATACATGTTGAAATAGTTCATTTTGGTTCTGTGGTTGGTGGCAAGGATATAAAACACAAGACTTTCATGCTTTGAAAATGGTGATAACCTCGCCAATATTCTTAGAGTTGGCTCTTACAGGAAATTCAGCTGCACATCGACCTGCGTTATGTCGTGCTTCTATCAAAGATCGATGTCCAACTGAATCTCTTGTAAGATCACAATTTCTTTTCATACTTATCCATTTTTCATTCCATCTGGAACACAACAACGCTTTCAAATTGACCTTCACTAAATCTGCCATCCAGCAAGGGTAGGTATGAACGTAAGGACGCAGAAAATGGAGCGGAGAATCAAAAAGATGGATAGCACAACCCAAAACAAAGACCACAGAACTTAAGAGAACGGAGGTTTACAATTACTGAGTATCATATGCCATCCAACTTTACAATCTTTCAGTATCATCTGACAAGAGTGACGCATCACGACACTGGTAGCCAGCCTTTATATTACTGGCGAATTTTCGCCTATATCTTACCCGTGTACCCTGTTGGCGACTGATACATGGGATTTGAAAGGGTTATCGGCCGGGTAGGGAGCCTGAACGGGTATCGGGCGGGTGGGGTGGGGCCAGCTGAACAAGCTCCCCGTCACATCGGGTGTCGTTTTCCCCACCTCCACCTTCCCCATGAGCGCCACCCCACTGTGTCACCCACCGTGGCTGTCGCCTCCTTCTCCCCCCTTTTGCCCACAATCGCCAGCACCTCCTTGTTATTTTTGCACCTTCATCAGTTGTTCATCGCCTGCATTTGGCACTTCCCTTGTTTTCTGGATCGCCATTGTGTGAGAGACTATTGTGAGGGGGGGCCAGTTTCTGCTCGCGCAGCTTGGAGTCCTGGAGAGTTGTTAATGTGGGAAGATGTGTAGCGTTTGCATTGGGGTGTCGGGGTTCTCCCTTGAGCCTTTCCGTAGTTGGAAAATTTGCCGAGGCATTGCTGGATCTCGCAGTCTCAATGACGGCTAGGGGGGGGGGGGGAATTGGCCGATGCCATTGTGCACAGACTTGGGCGATAAATGGAGCTCGGGGCCAGGGAAGTTCTTGCATCAATTGTGTCTGCATTTCTTTAGTTCGCAATTGGCTTTGTGCTTGGTGTCTCCGTGTTTCGCTTTGCAATTGCTTGTTTCTCCTTTTGCTGTCTCTTTGGGTTTTGGGTTTCTGTGTCGATGGGTCCTGTGAAGAGCATGGCGATTCAAGCGCCCTTGCGTAGATATCTCTACGAGGGCTGCTTTAAATCCCAACCCAATGAGTCAATTTCCGAGTCTCAATTGTCTGACGAGTTTTCTTTGGCTGCGCGATTGGCATCGCAGGTGAAGTTGGAGCCGGATACCTCGGTGGCGGACCTCGGAGCGACGGTTTCTGACTCCGATTGTTCTGTTTTGAAGGCACGAGAGAAATTACTCGTCCCGAAAATTGAAAACTCTCGACAAGCATGCGGGTCGGAGAAGAGCCATGGCGGATATGGGGAAGGTCAGAAGGGGGGAGTACTACTACCTCAGCACAAACCAACATGTAAAAAACAAGCGAATTGTTTTTGCTAAGAGATGGCACACTGTCATTACGCAAGTCCTTGCTGGAGTCACCAAAGAGGGAAGGAGGAAGATTGTGCAATTCAGATGCTGTCTACATGTCTTACAACATGGGCCCCCAATGGCAGATTACACAGCGATGGGCGAGTTGTTGACCCATCTCATGGTACCGGAGCTGCCCAAGAAGCATTGGGGACAAGTTGCTGGCTAGGAGTTTGCTTGTGCCATGGCCACTGTTTGTGCTGATCGCCTCAAAAGAGGAATTGCCGAAGCTCCCTTCATTTCTGCCAGTGCAGATGAAGTCACATCTGTGGACAACAGTCAGTGGCTTTCAGTACATGTGTATTACTTAGTCAATTTTGTGCGTGAATCACATATGATTTGTATCAGGCGTGTAGATTGTGAAGCCAATGCAGAGAATCTTACTGAGATGATTGTGGACCAGCTATGCTGGCATGGAGGCTTGAGTGACAAAGACCTTGCTCAGAAGCTCATCTGCTTTGGAGCAGACAGAGCTGCTGTGTTCCAAGGGAGCCGAACCGGAGTGATCCAGCGACTCACTGCTAACCATTCCCCTTTTGTGCTTGGGGTCGACGACTTTGCACATTGCACGAACCTGGCAGTGGAGGCCTTATCAGGTTTGCCCTTCGTTCAGAAATGTGAGAGCTTGTGTAAGAGCCTGTACAGCTATTTTTCAGCTTCCCCTAAGCGTCATCTTGAGTTCATAAAACTTGCCGAAGTTGTGGAGACAGAGGGGCTCAAGATTCTGAGACAGGTTACCACTCCGTGGATCTCTCTCCTTGAGCCTCTCAAACGTATCTGTGGCGAGTACAAGACATTAATTGTCAAATTTGCTGAGGATGCATCCAAGGAAAGTGCAGCAAAAAAAAAATCTCGCCCTCCTCCTTGATGTGACTACTGTGTTTTCCTTGCCTTGCATCTTACCTCTGCTTGAGTCTGTGAACTCCTTGATCAAGTTTGCACAGGCCCGTAATGTTTTCATTGCTGACTTCATAGCTGTAGTGAAGATCTATCAAGCCGAGATCTATGAGATGTACCTTGACTCTAGCTCGTCCTTTCAGCCCTTGCATTTTCAGCTATTTCATGACCTTGTTACAGATCAGTCCCACACCATCTCTCATGAGTGGGTGACAGATTTAAATAATGGAGCTGAATCCCTTGGGTTCAGAATCCATGGCCATACCTATCCGGCCCATGTGGTGGATAGTGTCTCTGGGCAGGCGGTATCTGTGTCCCGGGAGGACTTGGCTCAGATTGTGAGCTCCGTTAAGGGGCAGTGCGCGGCTGCAGCAGAAATGCTAATTGCCCAACTTGATAGACGGTTCCCTCACTGCGATTCAATGGAGGCTCTTGGAATAGTGTTTCCCTAGTATTGGCTACAAGAAAATTGTGACGAGTTGTTTGTAAGTCACTTGGAAGTGATCAGGCACTGGTTCTGTCAGCCTCGGTTTGTAACCACAGCCGGGAAAACAGAATAGTCGAGGGAAATCAAGGCCCCCTTGGATTCGCATTTGTTGAGCATGCAGCAAGTTCTTTTTAAACTGACCATGCGGTCACATGCCAAGAAGGCAATGGAGCTACCTCACGACATTAACCCGGTGACGAAGCTATGGCAGAAGCTGGGCTGCAACGCTTTACTCCTAAACAAAATTTCAGAGTATATTAAACTTGCACAGATTGCTGTGACTGCAGTTCTCGGATCTTGTGAGGATGAGAGGACTTTTTCGACTCTCTCATTTGTGAAGAACAAGGTGAGAAACCGGTTGGCAGGAAATCTGGACACATGCATCCGAATGTTCTTTCAATCCTGGTACTCTCTTGAAACCTTCCCTTACTGTGTTGCCTTTGATCACTGGAGGGAAGCTAAGGCGAGAATTGGGGTCGAATTGTGAGCTCCTTTGTCTCCATAACATCTGCAAGTTTATGCTTGTGGATTCCATGAGTTTTTCTCATGCTTGTTACAATTGATACTGACTTGGTTTGGGTGGGTGGGATTAGACGCTGCAGTGGGCACTTTAGGGGTTCAATTCCCCCGTCTAATGCATTTTTTATGTGTTTTGATTGATATCTCTATTCTCAAATTTTTACTTTACTGTTTCTTGTTTTTCAAAGTGTAGCCAAAATGTATATGAAAATTGCACTTCGGAGCCTAAACCGAATTGCTTTTGAAGTAGAGGTAGCCAGTACTGTTACTGTGAAAAAAAAATCTATCGCCACTTGGAAATTAACATTGAAATTAACCGGGTGCCACATCTGCAGGATAAAAATTTGAACATAGCCACATTAACTTGGCTTGACGAAGACGAAATTGCCACAGAGGCTTCCAGAACGTCCCTTACAGTGCGATTCGCTCCCCCTCCTGAAATTCGTAAAATAAAGGCTGCTGGTAGCAAATGCGTCGCATTTGTAAGCTTGAATTAGTAGGGAGTTCATCAAACGGTGCCACTGAACAGTGCATTTTCATTCCGTGAGGGGCGTGCATTTTCGGTCCAATCGGTCACAACGGACAAGCCGTGGGTCCCCTCAACCGTGAACGGCGGAAGCATTGAGGAGCAAGGATTTGCAGTCTCTAACGATAAATCGTCGATTACGACGGCTTCGCAATTACTGTACTTTTGGAAGGCAGTAGAATTTGATGTGCCGAGCTCACTCCACTGTCCACTTTTACATCTGATCGATGACCTTCATCTGAGATGGGAATAAGGCCCAGCACCGATCTTGTCCCCCACTTGTTGATGCACCGAACCAGGAGGACATGTAGTTTTTGTAGATCTTCTTTTGCGTCGTGAACATGTCGATTTGGGCAGTACGGATGGTACCATGTAGGGAGCCGTCATAGTAGATGTTTGGATGAGCGAGATTTGCGATATGAATACATTCCTTCTATAATGTGCGTCCTTTGAGGATAGACATGCTCAATAGGGCCTTGCTGCATGCTTGGTTTCTATAGCATGCCGGAGAGGTTCAGAATATGCTTGGTTTTATGAAATTTCCAATGCGGCCCGCTTAGACCTAACACTATAGTCTGGTTGTCATGGTCGAGGTGCATAAAATGTACCGCTTTGGATGCAAGAGTCGTGGGCTAGGGTATCGGTACCCTTATATAATGTTTAAAGCGGAGGAAATCTAGTTCCAGTGGGGAGTGATAGGTCTCACCTTGCGTCTTGGACGGTTTTTGGCGGGAGGGACGTACTCAAGATATTTTGACGGTCGCTTTGTGGTTCTTTTGCTCTTCTCCCTTGCTGGACCGTCCACCTTGCGCTCCTCAGGTACAAAGACAAATTCACATCCTGATACGTCTGTGGTTACCATATCCTCTTTGTCTTCCATGTGGGTGGATGATGAACGCTTCCCGAGTTTTGGGTTACCTCATAGGTTTACGGTAAGAAAGGCAATGACATATTGTACCATTCAATTCAAGAAAAGGAATTCAACATGTGTAAGGTTCAGGTAGCAATGGTTTTCACGTACCTTCAATACTTGAAGGGTGTAAGTTTTTCAAGTGCGGCTCATCTTTCTCTGATTTTCTTGGAACAATTCATACAACATCCACGTTTCACCTATGTTATATATAAGAAATTGTGATATATATATATATATATATATATATATATATATATATATATATATATATATATATATATATATATAAAACAATTCCAATCTTGTTGTCAATTCACATCTGAACAGAATTTTTTTGGAGAAGCAATAACGTACCTGAAACTTATTCGTACTGCGGCGTCTTGTAAGTACACAAAATATCATCGTCATATGATCCCACTGCCACTTGCATTGCAATTTGCATTGTGCGTGTCGGCTGACCCCCTTGTTTTAAATGCGATCATCGTCCGCGGTCCATCCCCTTATCCCTCTAATACTGGACTACGCGGGAGCTCCTCAAATACGGCTGCGTTCATTTCTTCATTGCTTCCGATGCCCTGTCCTTTGCGGCGTACCTCGCCTCCAGAGTCCAGTATCACCTCCCTCACCGGCAAAACCGACATCCAGTTCCCGCAAAAAATTCTTAAGAATTAGTCTAGACACTGTCGTACTTCCGAATCTTGCTATAGACACGTGAAAATCAGTATATGCTTGGACGCTGATCTTTGGGTTACCTGCTTCCGCTAGTACACGTGCCTCGCTGCCCATTTCGTGGGATAGTACAAATACTGAACATGCTTTTATCTGCAAATGCATTTGATCGTATATGAGGAACATGCGGTGAATGTGGACAGACGTCACTGCTTGAAGCTTAGTGTGTGTTTATCATTGCTTCATCTTGAATGTTAGTTTCTTCTACCCCCTTATACTGTTTTGACAACAATGTCTCTATCAGAAAGTCAATTTATTTTTCTTCATTGACGACATCGGGACACATGTAGCAGAGGTGACCTCCGGCTATGGCCCCGGGGAATTGAAGGGTGGGGGCAGGGGACTCGGCGCTCACTGGGCGGGCAGCCCCATAGAATTTGAATTTTTTTATTTTTTTATTTTTTTATTTTTTTATTTTTTTATTTAAAAAAAAAATATTTGGGAAAAAAAAAGAGGCAATAAAAACCAAAATTCAATGAGATCAACCCTAGCTACCGCGTGATCGTTGTTTTAAGTGAACCCTAAAATTACTTAACGGGCAACGGGTCCTACCGGACCTGTCGCCCTTATTCAAACCCTTCTCGCTCCGCTCGATGGGTTTGAAAAACCTTGTATTATTCATTTAAATTTCTGAGACAATTTGTCTCCAAAAAAAAAAGTTTAAAAAAAAATAAAAAATATGAAAGTTAGGGCTGCCCGGTGAGAGATGTCCTCCTGCCCCCGACCCCCCACTCCGCCGGGTGGAGGAGAGAAGGTCACCTCTGCTACATTCATGATGACGAACATCTCTGTTGTCGTCTTTCCCATTCTCTTCTCTTCGCCAATCGTTCATGCCAAGGAGATATGTTTCCCCTGGTTGTAGTTCCCATCTACTCTTAGGATTCATGTGCCAAAATTTTCACCCCTGGTTTGTAGTTCCTTGCGTATGTGCCGGACTGCCTCCGACGTCTCTTCTCCATAGTGCCTGTACATTACCCATATATCGAAGTTCACTTTCCAACAACTCTAGCATCGCATGCTGGAGATTCACGGCCTCAAGTTCCCTTACTGGTTCAACAAACAGCTGCAAGTTATGTTAGTGACGCTTACTTCATGTCTGTGCAGTCGTAACTCTTGCGCCGCTGGTGTGCATGACGTACCCACCTGTAATATGTGAAGAAGATTATACCTATTAGGAATTTCAGATGGAGAATTTTCATTAAAACGATTCGAAGTATTCTTTAGTATTCAATTTTTAAAGGCGGGTCCCTCTATTAATGTCCAACCTCCAAATCAGAAGTTGAATTTCTTCCCGAGTTCTATTTGTACTCATAAAGCAGATAGTTAGTAACCCAATCCTCCCTGTAGTGTCCACTACGCCAAACTCCGGATCCTGGGAGCAAAGGCTCGTGGACAAGGGGGGTGGACTTCCCGGGAGCAGAGCCTCCCTACAAATCCGTTACTGACGGGCCAATGGGGTGCGTTCATCTGACCGAGCTAGCTCCCGGGAGCTGAGAGTGGTTTTTCTTTACCTTGCATCGATGTCGTGGCACGACCTAGTGCGTTTTAGAGTCTTTTCCTTCTTCTGGGTTGTCCTGGGAGCTGTGATGGCTTTTATTTATTTATTTTTAATTCAATAAATTGCATAGAAGTGCTGCCGAAGTTTTAGCGAGGACTAGAGCCGTCGAAGGTACACATAGTCTAGACTGCAGTTCCTCTAGACAAAAAGTCGTTATTACCTGTCTTTCACATTCAGCTGGCTTCTGAAACAACTGCATCTCGGAAGAAGTTCATGATACGTAGATTCTAAGACTGCTAAGGAAATGAAATGAAGACTGTAGAGCACCGAAAGTGTATGATATATATATATATATATATATATATATATATATATATATATATATATATATATATATATATATATCTCCATATGCATATCAGTAGTGGAGGTCAAGTGTACACAACAGACACACTTTATGTATCGTCTAAAACAATAACAGACAGATTCGAGGTATCCAATGAAGGGCATTGAATATGTAATCTATCTCGCAACTAACTCCGGGATCTATGTAATATACATTTCGAACAAATGAACTCACTCTTCAATGTACCTTAGTGCGTCCAGGACTGTCTTTTGCTTAGAGTAACCTCGACAAGCATCGTATTGTATGTAGATATACTGATTAGTTATGAACATCATTGCGAAGGTTACGGATCAAAAAAAAAAAAAAAAAAACAAAAAAAAAAAGAGATAAAAAAGGTCGAACAAGCCCCGCCACTTGTAAGTGCTTAATGTTTTTTACGACATCCGTCCATTCACTGTTCGGCAGACCATTCACTATAAACAAAATATTGAGTTACACTCTGTAAACCTGGATCATTTCTTATGCAAAGTCAATCCGAGCTTGTGGTTGTTGCACTTTCTTCCAACATTGTCACTCTCCAGAAATGACAGGCCTCCTCGAAAGCAGAACCTTTTTCTTCCTCCGACAACGAATCCAGTGATTTTTCCTTGTCCTCTGTCACCACTATTGTTGCCTGTGCATCTGGAGAGACGAACATCTTGAAGACCTTTCCACTCCATTTCGAATTGTTGTTGTCTCCTCTCGAAGTGCTTGCATTGGCCACTTCTGTTGACAACCCTTTCTGCATCTGCCATTCTTCGAGAGGAGTGAGAGTGGCCGACTGTTTGAGGCGCCTATAATTGCGAAGTTCTGGAGGAGGATCGTAATCGTCGGAGTCATCGTCGTTGTTGTCTACGCCGTTACGATTCCATCCGTTAACACCTTGAATATAGCTTTCTTTTGTCACTGATTGCACGTCTTCATTTGTTCCGTCGTTGCCAAAGTTGACTGTTGAACATGTCATAAGTACACCATCTTCCTCCTTTACATCCAGATCTTTCCTAATGTCGTTGTTAGCTTCGTCATCCCCTTCCAAGTTGTCTTCCAGACCAGGTTCCTCGCTTGTGTGTGAGCAGCAACCAAAAAAGGTTCTCGTAGAACAGGCCTCTCCAACTTTTTTCAGTCGTCGGCGGTGTCGGCTTCTCCTTCACGACTTCGTCAGATATGTATGTAGACGATATGGTTTCAACAGAGGTTGCTAGAACACGTTCAGTGACATCTTCAACGCAAACTTCATCGACTGTATCTATCAAAGTCTGTGCTATATCCGTTCCATTGGGACTGCTGACGTCTGCTAACACATTCCACACATACATAGGAATGAGAGAAACCTAGCGAGTTTTTTCATAATGAAGACTGCAATTTTTTTTTAATAGTTCACTTCAGTGCTCAAGGCACGATCTTAATCGTTTGTCACATCTTACAGAAGGACATTGGGTGAGTGGGAGACGGTTTTTGTAAAATGGAAGGACCTTATCAAAATACACCAAAGGGTCTGATGGTAGTGTTGTACCCGAAGTGTCTTCTTTGTGCTCTGGGGAGCCGTTCTCGTAAAACAAGCCTCTCCAGCTTTTTTCAGTCCTTGGTAGTGTCGGGTTGTCCTCTTCGGGTTTATCAGAGTTGTAAGTAGACGGAACGGTTTGAATTGGGGATGCAGAATCAATTTTAGTCATATCGTGGGTGCAGAGTTCATCAACTTCATCCTGCGAAGTCTGGTCCATCGCCGTTGCATCGGGGCTGCTGACGTCTGCCAACACATCTCACATGTAAAGAGCAGTCAGATAAAACATTGGAGTTTCCCACAGTGTGCACTCGATATTATATTACAAAAATACACTTCAGAAATATTTATTGGTTACAACGGGAAGAATATACTATAGCCAATCAAATCTTAAAGCAACCGTAAGAATAGGATGAATAAGATCCACGTTTGCATCGGCTGACTAGTCGCAAGATGAATAACTTGAAGCCTGAACATCAATAACATAACTTGGATACTGAAAATTCATTACCAAAGTTTTCCACGTTCCGCTTTGGGGAACCATTTGTGCAAAACAAACCCCCCCAGCTTTTTCCAGTATTATTGATGGTCAGATTCTCCTTCTGATAGTCATCAGCATTATCAGTCTCAGTTTCTTTTGCTTCATCTGCATAAGTAAGCGTGACTTGGTCTCCAGTGAAGTCATATGATGAATTGCAGACTCCTTTTGTTTTGATATGTCCACTTCCATCGGCCAAACTCATATCCCAACATTTGTCACCTACAAATAAAAAATTTTAGATCAAAGAAGTATAATAGCTATGTACTATCAGAAAGCATAGAAAACCAGAATTCTTCAGAGGATGTTCAAAGAAGTATGTCAGTGTAACAACAATATAATTGAATCATAGCTGGATAATTAGAAAGGCCAGCTACACCTACCAGATTCTTGCTGGTTGGTCGCACAACTAGCCCCTTCAAATGTTGAGGTGCACCGACGTCGAGGGTTTCTCCTGAGTTTCATAGGCAAATTCAGATCGCTGGCTCTCTTCAGAGGTAATGTAGATTTGCTTTTCTTTGGTGAATGGCATCCTTCATCGTCAGATACATGCATCTCAAAGAGTGGAACAAGCTGGGTTAGTACATAGTTTCAAGTATTCATCAATAACAACACCAACTCATTCAAACTTTCTTAGCACCAACTAAAATATACCGTACCTAAATGGGTGAGTTCAGTGCAGTTGTGTGATCCCCCGACTCTGAATCACGAACAGCGGAGTCTCGCGGATTACCCTTGGTTCTGGATTCCCTGCTAGGACGACCCTTCGACTTCGGGATCCCCTGTAAAAGTCTCTCCCGATCCTCTTCAGCCGTACGGACTGCCCTGTCTTCTAACTCCTCAAAAGGGCCATCATGGTTATTACATTTCCAGGTGGCGAAGGTGGCCCAGTCAATGTTCTGAGCTCCATGTTTTTCTTCTGCAACCCATTTCAAAGCGAAGTACAGGGGCACGCTGGACCCCATTTTCCTTTGGTGCACTTGCTCATACCGAGTTTTCATGGCCTCGTAGTGAACGTAAGTTTTTGGACAATTGTATATAGAAACGTTCTCGTCCGGACCAGACTTCCTCACTCCCTGTACATGTCGATGAGCGCACATGTTAGATGAGCACCCATTTGCAGAGACATCGCCATTGTCCCGACTTTGCGAAGCAAGAACAGAGATACTTCTTCGACACACTGTGATGTAGAACGTTGTTTTGTCGCATGTGTACTAAACCATCTCATTGCATACTTACTTCGGAGAAGAGTATGGAGGAGAGATGTTGCATTAACAAAAAAAAAACGGATCCTACAAATCCTAACAAGCTGTGCCTGATGAACTTCCGATGTACAAGCAAATCAACAAGCCTGCGCACTTACGTTAGACCACACTGTGTGTTTATCTCCGCATCTCCAAACGACAATATACTCGCAGCGGTGATGAGGTGATGAATGAGGAAGTTGATGCGGATCAGCACAACCAGCACTACTGGAGGGCAAACAACAAAAGCTATATGCGCAGGCAGCACCTTTGGAGAAAAGAACCAGAGAAACTGAAGTCAGAATACAGAGAAGGAGAGATATATGCCCAGATTTTGCTTGGACTTACGACAGCGCACTGCTCATGTCAATCAGGGATGCGCAGTATCATGATAACCCACTAAACCTCCAGGGATCTCATAAAATCCACTACGAAGCCTATGGCACTTACCTGTCTTTTCGTGATGATGGTTTGAGAAGCACTTGGGCATATGTCACAACGATGATGTGGCCTTTGATTGCAAGTTCATCTCGTGATACAATCATCAATGGTACATTCAGCATGCCAAATACCTCTAAGTCACTAATCACATCGTTCCTTATCATTATTGTTGAAATGATAGCAACATAATCCATTGATCTATTACTGAATTGATGTTTACTGCCCCACCTCAAGTAGGCAAAGTATTCCTGTCCTTGATGTATTTATCTCAGAATGATGCTGTTGTATTCATGTGTTCATTACCTATATGCCTGGTGTGTACTCAATAGACTCTAGAGATAGAAAGATGCATTGGGGTTCCTGAACATGAAATGCGAGATACACAGTAGGTCATCATAGTGCTACCTAATTTCCTGAACACATTAACTTCTTTTTTTAAAAAGAAAGAAAAAGAGTAAAATAAAACAAAATTTATACTAGATGAAAGATTCTATATTAAAAGTATTTAAACCTATATTTTTCCTTTTATTCTTTTAATTCACTGCGATGAATAAAAGACGTGCAAATGAAAGAAGAAACAAGACGACTATAAAATAAAAAATAAAAAAATAATAAAAAAAGGAGAGACAGAAACGAGGAAATCAGATTGCAAACATATATAGAGACTGTCATGCGTTTAGAACCCTGAGTTCCTCTAGAATATTATTGTAAAGCACAGTTATAGATGAGCAACATCATAGGGCAATGAAAAAGTGTGTGAAAATGTCCTGACCTGATCTATCATTAAAGAAATGAAAAGGTTAATTTTTTCTAAAAAAAATTTTAAAATTTTAAAATTTAAAAAGGAAAATGAAAATAAACAAACAAGTAAAAAAAATAGTACCTGGGTCTCCTGTTGGCAGTCGAAGTACGGACATTGATGCGGTAACAAACGGTTGTTGTCAATGAAAACTGGGAGTCGGTAATGTCACGGTATCATCGGAGGTGAAAAGTTTCTGAATTATTGCATACAAAATCTTTATCTATGTAACTTCGCCTACATAGTGCTCAATATGTTTTTGAAAAACACATATGGATCACGTATCTAAAATACATTCTCATTTCACACTGTGGATAAAGGGTAACTGAAACGGATAACATCAATTGCCGCATGTTAGCCTATATGAAGAAGTATTCAAGAGGATCACTGATGACAACTGTGATCAAATAAAACTACCAATGACCTTCACCTCTATTAACATTGAAAGAACAATTAATATGTGCTCACTTACCTACCTTACCTTGTCATTGTTCAAGAAAAATGTCGATTCGTGAGGACACTATTAAGGTTCTGATCCTTATCACAGGTAACCACGATCGCCAACCACACATCTCCCTAAATCGATTGAAAAATGAATAAACTTACACAAAGGTTATGGATAATGCGGACCAACCTTCTCACAACACAAACAATTGTTAGTTAATCGGTGTACAACGCATCATCTAAATTCAAATAAAACGTAAAACAATAGATTATTGTCATCATACATAGACTGTTTCATAACGTATTGTCATATAATTAAACGACCGAACGAAGAAAAATTGCAACCGTGTATTAAAAGAGAAAAAAAAAATGATTGGCATCTTAGGCCACTACATCACGAACACCAAATTTAGATTAGTCACTTAAAGGAAATGGAGTACTTAGAAGTCAAGAACGTTTAATTACCAGACAGAGTAGACTTCTAAGAAGAAAAATCTTAAAGAGACGAACGCTGTCAATTGCCTCAACTCTGACACCATCTACCTTTTTCTATGAGCCCGACAGAATAACACTTCGGTTAAAAATTAATGTTCAGTCTTTTTCATTTATTGTTCAAAAGCAATACGGTTTTATTATGTAACAGTCCGATACAAAGCAGACGAAGGTAAAAGAAACGAGAGGTTTGGGATAGAACGTTGTCCCGAACTCAAGGAAGGCGACAATTAAACGAGGAACATCTCTGAAGCTTACGGCGTAGTATATGGACACGGATAACATGTACTCTGCAGAACACAGTCATCACGTTAAATGAAACACGATTTTAGCTACAAACAGTTTTTTGAGTAATAAGATGATCATATATTTCCAAGCATTGTACATATAAATGGGCTTTCGTCTACATATACAGTAGCTTCAACATTCTGAAATGCGTGTTGCATATATCGACGCTCGACAAACAACTGCAACTCTTAGAAGACTGGGATTGGATTTAGGAGGCATTAGTACGAGAACTTACATTGTAAAACTGAACACAGATTACGCCCGTATGTACTATCAGCCTGTTCCATCTTCCTTCTGGTTGATAAGCCTTCCGAATTCCTCTTTCAAGCACAACTTCTTCTTCTTCTTCTTCGATTCTCTCATCTCTAGTATTTCCTGAACTTCAAGGGGATGGAGGTCCGCAAGTCTTCCCTTCGGCCGGTTCCTCACATGCATAGATCTCTCCGCCGCTAACTTTGGTTCCTTTGAGTCTGGGACCGACTCATCCACAATGGTCAAGTTCCCTTCCAATGGATTACAGCTTCTCTTCAGAGAAGGCGTTCCTTCAGTGGTGGAAGATGATTTCGCCTCATCTGCCGCAGCTGCTGCAAGTCTACCTAGTCGTATAGCCTTAAGCTTGTCGCTACTTATCTTCGGCCGTTGCTCCCTCCAACCAGGATATGGCCCAGCCAATGTATCTATCCAATCTGGTTCTGTGGTTAAAAAACCGAAACCAATGTTGTCATTCACCACCACATCGTCTGTATGTTGTGCAGTCTTGGCTGGACTCCCGTCCTCTTGGCCGCCATCTTTTACATTTTTGCCTGTTACACTTCTCGTTCCTTCCAGGTCCACGTTACTGACGACATCAATGCTAGTGTCTTCCACAACGTCTCCGATTTCGCAGCGATCGGCCATGGAAAATCACTGTGTACCTATAACATAGACAACCACCACAAATGGTGAAGAAGATCCAATGATTTGGAATTAGAATAGCGAACACCCGGTATGCCATATCCCACATAGCACTTTATAATAGGGATACTCGATTCAGAGCGATGTTTACGAGGAACAAGTGACCCAAAAATCAGCTAGTTCAAGAATCACTTCACATGAACTACAGATATCTACTTTCTCGCATGTGAATACATGCGAAGTATTGGTTCATTTGGTGTCAACACGCTGTTGGGACACAAACATCCAGAGAAAAAGATAACGATAACGGTAATACCTTTTCCAGTTCCAACACAAGAGACATGACGCATTATAAACAACAAAATATACATCTTCGCACATCAATATTTAGGGAACTCACTGTCACATAGTAGTACTTATATTAGTTCCAAACTTGAATGATGGAAAGATCTTCGGCAATGGTTATGACTGTGTGCTACAATCACAGTGTCATAAAGGTGAGTTCGCACAGGGCATTCGCATTGCAGTACATACAGATTGTACATACTGAAAAATGCACGCATTCGCGTCGCGAGGCTCACCTAATTTTCATTTACGAGGTCCTCGTATCCCCAAATGGTACAGTCTCGTCCTCATCGTCGAAACCTTCTTCCAGCCAAGCGGAATAGTCGTTCTCATCCTCTCGTCTCGGGTTCGCTGCTCTCACGTCTTCCTCCGTGACATTCTGACCTGGAACACCCTCGGTTTCGTGTTCGTTTCTTGCCTCACGAATCGGAGATACTCCTCGTCCATCCCTTGGGGCTCTAGGATGTCTCTGGAAATCGTTTGTCAGCGAGACGGCGAGACCGGGGGCGTCGAACATGTGTTCTGCTGCATCTGGTCGTTGAACATCATCGTCCTCTTGGGCATGCTGCTTTGAACGGGGTGGTTTCTCTACCACGACCTTCCAATCGTCATCCATAGGATCATTAACAAAAAAAACCTGACAATCACGTCGTCACATTACTTTACACACTGTGACCATTGTTAACAAAAATGACAAATCAAATAAAAAACTGAACTAGCCTCGCAGCATTAGATAGAACAAAAAAAAAAAAAAAAAAAAAAAAGATTGTGTACACAACTAACCATTTAGGAAATCAGCAAACCTGAGATACGGAATAAGGAAACACATATGGATTATCTCGCATGGGATCTTCACGACAGTCGTACTTCACAAGCCAGAAGCCGTCCTCGTCTTCGCGAATGGACGGGTTTCTAGCAAGGTTCGGGCGGATCCATGAGCATTTCATGATGTTCAATCTCCTTATGCAATAAGTGACAACAATGACTGTTTTCAGAATGCCGATGTATGGTAGTTCCGCATCTACTATATTTCTGTCTTGCGCAGAAGCCCTGCAACCTTGAGGGGACATTACAAAAACACCAGAGTCGAATGTCTTGTGTGGTATTGAATCCTCTTCAGGTAGACATCGGTAATGGTTACCGTAAGCCCATATAGACGGATATTCATCTGCTTCTATGGAGGGTAGATCCGATAGCATGGCAAGGTCAGCATCTATAGGTGCTCTGGAGTCCAAGATTACCTGAACTTTGTCACGTAGCCAGTATACAAAATCCGGAAGCTGAGGTTCGCGAGCCCTCCTTCGTCCTGCTCGTTCACTTTGCAGGTCTTCATATTCCCTGCTTAATTTATTCCCGAAAAAACGTCAGCAGATAACACATTGCAAACCACACAAGAAATAAAGTGCGAATGCCAAGATTGACGATGACAAGAACAGTACGGCTTAAAAACAAACTAATACTGATGCCTATTGTAAATGTACTGCAACCGTATTTAGTAATGATAAAGAATGGGTTGGCATTTATGAAACATACTTTTGGAAATCCTGTGTTGGAACTGAGTTCCATATGACGTACTTATGGATGTCCAATCGTTCTCGGTCGGTGAGTTTGATTTTCTTGGGAGCTCCCTCCAAGCATTCACCATAATTCTTCTCATCCTCCTCCATATCCCACATCCTCCGTTTGATGTAAGGTGACAAGTTTGTGTAATCTGTGACGAAACCGAGTGCCTCGTCTGCCAAATAGCCGGATGCCATGCTCGCCTCGGGCTGGTTCCTATTTCTAACATATTTCTTCAAAATGTATAAGTATCTCTCCACTCCGTAACACCACCGACTATGCATCGGGCCCAGTAGACGAAGCTCTTTTATCAGATGTACCATCAAATGGGGCATCGTGTTAAAAAATCCGGGCGGGAACCAAATCTCTGCCAAACTGAGTGTCTCTGCTGTATAAGTCATCAGTTCATCGAGTTCTTCTCTGTCTATCACCTTGGCGCAGAGTCGTTTAAATACATTATCTGTCCGTATGACGACGTCTCTCGCACCTGGATGGAGGAACCTCCATATGGACGCAGGTACAATCTGCTGTACGAGCACATGGAAGTCGTGACTTTTAAGGCCTCCGAGTCGCTTCTGTGCAACGTGTTTGCCCAACTGTCCCGGGTAACCTATAGGGGTTTTGATAGAGGAGACTAGGTCTATGAATCTCCCTCGGTCTTGTGTTGTTAATGCATACGGTGCTTGCGGCTTGAAGTAACGTCCTGTGTCTCCAATAGGTCTGAGGTGTAGTTCTGGTGTGTGCTGGAGTTGAGCATCCCATGGCACATTTGGTGATGCTGGTGCACCAATCTCTTCCATGTCACGTCGCATGGCAATCGTATCTTTCTCCCCCAGAATGAATCCGAGAAGAATCTGGCTCACATTCTTCTCACGATGCATGGGGTCGAGTGTATGTCTAATTGGCAAATGCTGCGTACAATAAAACACACTGATTAGGTAAATAACCGTTACAGTGAAATGATTTGAGAATCGTACAATAAATAGACATTGCAGTAGTTCCTACCGATGTTTGACTGCCTGTTCGGAATAATAAACATTCGTAACATAATCTAACTCCACAGGTACTGACTATGGCATATACATATCATTGACTAACATCTAATCATCTATCACCGTAGATCCATATCAAATTGAGTATATAATTAGCAAGGGCGATAAAAACATTAATACAGGAAAGCAGAATAGAATAAAGACAACTGTAATATGAAATGAAGAGCAGAACATGGTTGATTCAATTCGACGCTCGTATCATCTTAACCATCAGTGTACCAGCAAACAGTTAGTAATGAGGGACCGGGTTCAGTGCAAAACAAAACAGACACCAAACACAATCCTTGATACAAAACAGTACGAAATCATCGAAAAAAACAAAAGTAAAAAACGACATGAATTGCTACTGATGATGGATGTTCACTCATCCCTCGTTTCAAGCAAGCACAGCCTTTCAATGAAACAATACCATGTTGAATACCAGCGTACTATGCCTTCGGTAATTGAATACAGAAAAGAAAGAGCAGCTCTACATAACCATCAGTGCCATAGAAGAGACAAATGACACTTAAGATAAAATTCAAGGCTACTTAAAAGTTAAAAGAAAATGAATATAGAGCACTTAACTCCATGTTCCCTGACTGGGTCGTCTGCTCACCCTGGTACACCTCCATTACGAAGCCACTGTTCCCTCTCCTCTCCTAACCTCTTGGTTTCAGTCCTCATTAGACTCTCTGGAGGTAATCTGTGCTCCGAAACACCACGAAACTATACCTCGTTTTCTCGAAGAGGGTGAGATATGGGAAGCCACATTCGCTGTTGATGGTCCCATACGTTTTTTCCCAGAAACTTAGATCGCCTGCAAATGTTGTTGGGTCCACAGCAAACACAACCTTTATATCCTTTAGTAACCAGACGTGCCACAATACCGTAGGCTGGGTAATCATGAATGCAGAAGATCAACATTGCTCTCAGATAATGAAAGGCCTCGTCATAGGGTTTGGACGCGTCCCTGATCAGTGTCCCAGTACTCCAAAGTAATCTCAGTTCTTCCAGAAGAGGTTCGATATACATATCGAAGTGGTCCCCTATGACAGATTGCTTTCCAGGTATAATGACAGAGAGCATCACGAAAAATTTCTTCAGAGTCAACCAAGGAGCGACGTTATAGTTCAGCAGCATCACTGGCCAGATGGAGTAGGTGCTTCGCTTTTCAGAGAACGGGCCCACGCCATCTGTCGCAAGTGCCAACCTAACGTTCCGGGGATCCGATGCGAAGTCTGGATATTCCGTGTCAATAAATCTCCAGCTATCGCCATCTGCTACACTCCGCATCTTCGAGTCTGTACTCTTATGCAAAGCTGCGTAAGCCATAGCAGAAGCAAGCATCGGATTTTGGAACATCCGCACAAGTCTTGGAATCAATGGGAAGTACCTAAGAACGCGACGAGGAACCATACTCTTTCCACATCTTCGACGCCTACTCGCCCCGCAAGTTGGACAATTGTCCAGATCTGCATTCACCGGTCCTCTGAACAGAACACAGTGTTTTGGACAGACGTCTATAATTTCATAATTCAATCCTAACTTCTTGAGCATTTTAGAGGCTTCATACTCCGTCGTTGGTAAACTATTCACAGTAGGCAGAATAACTTTAGCCAGTAGAGTGAAGACTTCATCTACAAGAGCAGAGGATGCACCATGCATTCGCATACAACTCAGAAGTAAAATAACGGTGCTCAATACAGTTAACCTTGACTTCGTGAACAGAGGAGTTCTCGCTGCATCCCAAAGATACATTTCTTCAGGGCTGATGGGGTTCTCAACTCCTTCCATCCACGTTGGACCGTTGTCTTCTTGAGACTCGTTCTCGACCTCGTCTTCGAAGGGTTCTCTCCGCTCCTCCTCTTCTGAATCGGATGAACTTTGATCCGTGGCAGCTTGGGGTGTAGGGTCGACAGTCACCTCCGCTGTCGCCATAGGTGATGGCATCGCTTCTGGCTCGGGGTAACGGCCATGGTGTTCCTCGCCCCCGCCAAAATCAGCTGTCCTAGATGGACCAGCACTTGCGTCTGGAGCATCGGACGTAGTATCCGGAGTAGAGTGTGGCAGTTGTCCGACATTCGCATCAAGGTTCTGTGCAACACGGTCTTCGGAAAACAGTCGATCGTACATATTAAAAGAACTGGTTACACAATTTGTCAGGTCAAAATCGTCTTCAGTCTCACGTGGAGGCTCCTCGCGTGCACGTCTTGCCGCAACTTCTCCGTATGATGTGAGAATATGTTTGTCCCATTCGTCGTCTGAGTCATCCGAGGGAAAACCCTGCAACACATCCAATGGGAAAAAATTGCCATTGTCATCGTAATCTCCCCATACATCTTCATCATAAGGAAAAAGTAGGACACTGCTCGCTCAAAATTATTGTTTAGAAATTGATATAACACTTATAGGTTTTGGAAAGAAAGAGTAAATAGAAGGCGGCACTTTTAATAAAACCTGCCATCTTAAACAAAATAATATGTCCCGCAACTAATCAAGCCAACATAATGTTCCTAAAATGCAACGTCTTCCTGTTTAAATGTATTGGAAGATACAATGTGGACGCATACCTTAGTTGATCCGTAGTTGGATGGGTCGCGGCCGTACATCTTCGTTGCGTCGAGATGTTGGATTACAATCCTCACATACTTCTCCTGTCTTCATCCTTGATTGCAGAGCTTACAAGAACACGACATCTTCAGAACAGGAGCTCCACTGCGAAGTTGTTCTTCAATCGCTGCAGAGAGCTCCATGTTCCACAGTTTACGTTCATGTGCTTTAATCCTCATAGGATCCGAAAGAGGAAGACGAGCCGCTACATTAGCCTCCATCCTGTTCAGTGCGTACAGAACCCTGGACATTGCAAACATTCTTAAAAAATGAGAGCCTTTTCGATTCAACTTCTAAAATCCTAGCAATGTGATTAGAAGAAACCTTGGTCACATCGAAAAAGTAAGTACGACATGTACACCTGCCTATCGAGATGGGAAATTTGCAAATGTGATTGATATGTTCATGTAAACCATATGTGAGTACAATCAATAACAAAAACTGCTTTGGATCATCTGCACTTCCATGGAGGTGGACGGACAAAACAAGAGAAAAAGGCTTCTTCAGTGGCTGGGGTATGAGGAATATACCAGCTGCGACTAATGATGTGTATATGGCGTTCGTAAGTAAATTCGAGGTAGGAATCTCCATGGCAGTCACATACGCAGACATCGACAAATGCTTCTCGAAGAACTCAACTAAGTTTGTCAACATACTTCCAACCCTAAACCCTAATCAAAGCGGACTGACGAGACCTGGATAACACAGCTCACGCAACAGCAGAGTACTGACGCAGGTGGGAAAATCGTAAAGAGAGTGACTCAGAGCGAACACAAATGAAAAGGCGTACATCTCGTAGGAAAAAAACCCTAGTGCGGAGATACCGAAGACAGCAGTTCAATTCCTGCTGATTTTTGGCGGCGTAATTGAGGGAAGACACTACTTAAAAGACAAAACTCTCGCAAATCATATAGATGATAGAAAACGTAAGAGAATTAATTGAAACGGACGTTGGGTAACCGATCGTTAATCCCAAGAGGAGCTCAATCGATTCATACAAATAGTCGAAGTGAAGAATGGTGTCGCCATCTTACCTTGCAGATTGACGCAAATCCGTTAGTTCCTGAACTCCAAGGTCGTTCGCTGTCACAAACATGTGCTCCGTTAGTTTTCCTCGAGTTTTTCTAATTGTGATAGAGTGATTGACTAAGAAGATGCTGGAGAGAGTCTACATCATTCAATTCACATAAAATCGGAAGTAATAGAAAGAGGTGGATTGATGAAGGATACTTGGTGAGTGCTGTAGAGGGTTCAGTCGTCGCTGCGATAGGACTCCTGCGAAACGGACTCTCTGTCAGATGATGTTTTCCGGTTTCGACTCCCGCATTTGTAGCAATCGATAAGGCGGGAATTGCAGATCAACTGAACAAAGTTTCCACTCTAACTGACACTGAACTTTCAGTGACGAGCACACAACTATGGCATTATTTACCTTAGGGTTCCAAGGAAGAGGAGAAGGGTTTGCCCGAGGCGTGCTGTGGCTTACCTATTTTCGGCACTTCTAGATTTTGGTGGCTGCAATAGTTGCGTCCCCGTGGTCCTTTGAGTTTGCTATCGACTTCGTGTAAGTTATTTTTATACGCCATATCTGTTCTATTCATTTGCGCATTAGCCGAGTATAGTTTCGTTTCATAAACATAAAATTCTACTTCACATGCATACATACCTACATACTGTTTTTCTTGTCTTGCATGCAATTGTCTCTTTCACCACAATCGTTTAATTTGTTACTTGACATAGCTGTCGAGGAGGGGAGCGTTAGTGGAGAGTACATGGTCAGATTTTGGATTATGTTCTATTCAATATGCAGTAGATGCTAAGTATAAATTTGTGGGACACTAGTAATTAGTGAATCGATGAGCCGAGACAATACAAATCCAATTTCGCAAGGAGAGTCATGTTATTTCCCTGTAAGAGTTGTTTTGTTCATTTCTAACATTTTTATGTGTTACAGTGGAAAAGTGTGGTTTCTTTACGCCAGGAAGCGCATTGGGTGGTGCTGTCGATACAGAGTACATAAGAAGAGAGTATCAACCATTCCCATTTGCTGCAGTTGATTTTTCCGTAGTAAGTGAATTACATGGACATTGCTTGTGTTGTTTATGTTTTGGGTACATACAATAACATAGTAGTTTGATTGTGTATCATCATCCAGACTTGCATCGGATATAAGAGGAAGTAATATAAAACGTATTGTGCCAAGCACTCAGTTTGATGCAATGTACAACAGATGTTAAATTTATTTTTTTTGTCTGGCATTCACTGTTTTACTAAGAGATATTTTTTGAATGCCCTCTTAGAAGAGGTTACCATGAATACATCACGTGCTGCATCAGATAATGTTCCACCCATGTCAGGTGATTGCAATATAACAGGACTCGTGCAACAAATAGGGCTCGTGCAAGACATGTATTCTTCTTATGACTATGACGACCATGCAGGTTATGTGGGATTAGAAGATCCTGTTGTCGAGTGTTTTGGAAATCCTCCTCCAAGAGCAGACATACCACGACCTAGGTCGCAGAAAAAGCAAGGGCTGCCTCAGAGGACATCGGCGGCAATATTTCCAGACCAGAGAACCAATCAGCAGGGCAACATTTCAGTCCTAGTATGTGATCCCTATCAATCAGGATACGAGGCAGCCTTAGAACATTTGCTCTTTCAAATGAGACACAGTCAAGGTGCGGGTCTTGGACCGAATACTCTTGGTACAAGTGCTGAAGTACCAAATACTGTTGGTACAAGTGCTGAACAGGGAAGGAGACATCTATCTTTAGCTGTTGGTCATGCTGTGTACCCACTAGCGATCGAGAACACCGGGAATGCCAATGCAGGTCTCCCACTTCTGACAGGCTCCCCTTTAGATTCATCTCTTGTTGCCCCCCCTGCAACCTCACTATTTCCAGTTCCCCAGCGTCGAGAGGATTCCTCAGTAGCAGCAGTATCAGTGGGTTCGGAAGGGAACGAAGTAAATGCTGGGATTACTGAATGGGGGAGTGGAAGTCGGGACAACGCGAAACGAGCACTCCAAAGACAAGCGGACTCAAGCTATGCAAACCACAAAAAGACAAACGATGGTTCTAAGTTTATAATAAAGACGGATTCCGCTGGAAACATACTGACAAACAAACTGCGAGTGACATCAGCGATAAATGCTTTGATAGGCCGATTTGTAGACGTGGCCCAAATACACTACGACAACAACGACGAGAGGTTCCAGCTGGTTGAGTCTCTGGTCCGGGATCAGTTTGATTTCGACCCTCCTCTGAGTGAAGATTGGTTTCCCAAATACATGAGGAAGAAAATGGAGAAGTTGAGGTGTGAATACCGGAAGTATTACAACAACAACAAGAAGATGCACCCAAATCTCCCGGAGTATAAGCATGCGGCTCTACTGGCTTGGTGGTCCAGTCCTGGAGGAGCGAGCAGATCAGGTCGGATGAAGGAAATGAATGCTCAGAAAAAACAAAAAAGATTATCACTTTCCTATGGGGGAACGCAAAGACCGTTGACAACCGGTTCTCTGCAAGATACACAGATCCAGGTACTTGTTTTCATGTTTCTCTCCTTCCAATGAACAGTTCACTACTGTTCACTTCATGCGCTTCGCTTTGAGTAACTCTTTATTTTCGATCAATGACACATCATAAATGTAAGCAAAGTAAATTTGTCATTATAGACCTGAATGTGATTACACGAGCCCCTCTTTTATTTTTATAATCAGAACCGGTAGCGGAGGAGCTACAATATTGGCATCTGAAGATGTTAGCAATCCGAACAACTCTAGCGAACAGAGCCTTCCGCATCCCCGCACCGATGAACCCATGTCAGAGGTACGTTGCATCTCTTGAATCACTAAGTATATTTCATTTCATATGTAAATGATGTACCAAATGACATCTGCCCTGAACCTTACGGAGAATATAAGTTTTTTGAACACCAAGTCGGGTCGTCAAGCCAGCACGCCTCGGGCATCGGATCAGAGTCAGTGGTCAGAGATGTTCGGCGGGATAGGGTCGAGAAAGAAGTTGCATCATTAAAAAACGATGTGTCAGAGATACTGGACCGCTTGAGAAGTTACGAGAGCGTACCCGCAATACTAGAGAAGGTACAGGGAATGCTTTGTGGTTGTGAAATCACAGGTACGACGCAGAAGTTACATAAGGAGAAAGTAACTGCACCTTGTGAGGAAATGATGTCTGCCCTCGGGCTTGGGACAAAGGACTCCGGAAGTGTGGACGGTCAGCACCCTGTCGAAGACTCTGGAGAATATGCGAACAAAGTCATGAGGGGAGGTCGGCTACAAGCTCAAGACGGGGAGGGATTGGAACAAGCTCTTTCAGGTCCAGACACTTCCTCTTTAGCGGAGGACCTCATCCTGAATCATCAGCAACCAGAAGACAGTGGTAAGCGCAAGCCTCACAATGCAATGTAGTCGTGGCAGGGTGATAGACTCGAATGACTCAGTCATTGTAAACTAATTGTGAAGATTCCGGGAGTCACATTAAGTTACTATTGCGATGATAATATTGTACACGTGAGTTCTTATAACTGCTACTTTCACGGGTTTTTGATACAAAATATTTCGCTATTATAATTGGATTATGTTGACGGACGTAACATGTGACTCCAGAGATTGCAGGGAAAAACAAAGTCGTCACTCCACCGTCTCAGCCTAATTTGGAGCTCCCAAGCGGTATTGTCGATAAAGTAAATTCACAGGTTCCAGAACGACGCACAGAATCGGTCGAACAATCTCTCCAACCACCTCAGGGGACTGTGACGCATTATGAGCACGAAGGATCAGAGGTACGTCAATCTTCTGGCAAAGGTAAGGCACGCCCCGTCACTTGTAATGACGAGCCACTGAAGAAAAAAAGCCAACTCGAAGACCTAGTGCCTCCAGCAAACCTTACTCCAGTGGGAGATCAGGTAAATGTTCCAGAGTATCACGTTTTTCATTGATCTACGAAGAACACTGATTGTGCATCTGAAGACATGTAATATATGCTCGCGACTTATCTTCATTTATTTACTTGGTTTACCCATTCTGCGCAACGCACAAGGTACAAAGTCAATGCATTTAACAGCTTAAATGAGGACGTAAATCATAGTAATGTTTCGGGATTAATACCAGACTTACCTTTCTCATGCTTTGACTGTGTAGAAAAAAGCTCCCTTGGGGATCAAGAAGAATGTGTGGGTACTACACCCCACGCGCACAGGTGGCCCGGTGGCACTAGGCAAAACGGGTTACAGCATCAAGACTACAAAAGCTAAGATCCATTCTTCTCCATGGCGCTCCATAAAATGGGAGTCGAGCATGCAATTGGTTGAAATACAGAAAGTCTTCCATTCGGGGGTAAAGGTCATGTACCCCAGCAAGCAGCCGAACAAATCTAAGAAGACACTGGACGACGTGAGGGACGTCGAGTTCGCAGACGATGCGTTGGTAATGTGGGGGTCTGAATACCTTGTCGAGCTTCCAAGTTTGTCACGAAAGGGGAAGTTGATATAAACTGCTTGGATCTAAGCTGTACATTCATTCGACAGTATCGTGTGTGGTAAGTTGATATGTCGTATGCACGTCTCAGATGTAGAACATGGACTTTGTACACGATGATGATAAATTGTACTAATGGGGGACTGAATAATTTCAATCTGGAGGTGTTTTGTTTTGTTTTTCCGCAGTTGCTCATCGTATAGAAGCAGATGTGAGACATGGTGTTGTGAGAAACCACATCTGTGGTTTACTCCATTTTGTAGTTTGTAAATTGGTATACTAACTTGCCTGTCCTGCCATTGTATTCAGGTGCACTTTAACCGAGAGTCCTTCGATGGGTTTTCTACAAAGTAGGCAAGTTTTTTGAACTTGGCCGCTGGACCGTCATCGTGGTCGACCGTATGTGTGCGTCACTGTTGCGAAACACAGTTGTTGGTACGTCTGATGGGATACGTACATAGCGTCAGAGAGTATACCCGACAACAGAGGTTTCTTTTGTCTAAGTTGTTTTTATATTTCCTGTTTTTTCTACTACGGAATGTCACTTCTGTCCATTCTTCGGGTTAGTTTCTTTCTGTCACTTTGAATAGCTTTGTTGTCCTGTACCTAGAAATCTATATACTTGTCTGGGTGCACTATCGCATGTAAAAGGATCGGGACAAAGTGAGCACATAGAGTCCGCGCTCAGTCCCAACAATTTTGTTATGTACATATTCTAAACTTATCAATATACACATGCGTTTTGTGATATCGGAGACGGAAGTCGATGACATTCTAGATTTTTTATTTTTTTTAATTTCGCATGTAAGATTCATTTTATTGCACCCTATTTCACAATCCCGTATCAGGCGGTACATACCGCTACTAGAAGGTATGAGAAGCTATCAAAAATTGTCCATGTGACAGACGGCACCACATGAAAAGGAATCGGAAATCACGGAGTGCTTGAAATGAGCCCCACTATGTCCACACGTGGCTTCACCGCACAAACAACCGAATAAATGAGAAGCCCGGCAGAAACGTCATCAGTCACACACTTGTCGTTACGAGAACGATAATCCGGGATGAAGGAACTCAACAGTTCACGACGTCCATGGAACACTTGGCACAACGACGTCAGTAAGGACGGAGAGGTTAAAAGAAGAAACAGGTTAAGGAAATGGCGAAGGTGCGGGAGTTGTGACGAAGGGGAGTGACTTCGGGAAGTTACCCCCGAGAGCAGAACGGCCTGCTCCCCCGCCAACTCCCAGGATCCGGAGTTTGGCGTAGTGGTCCGTAAACGTTAGTGCTCTCTGAGATTTCCCGCCAGTGCCTACAAACAACTCGTACAGTTGCCATATGCCGGCACGTATCAGCAAAACCATTCTCTGATCGCAGCACCTTAGGAAAAATTTCCATTACTAGAATATCATCGAGAACATCCAGAATAGATGTGACAAAAGTGGCATTGCCTCCCTCGTTTCTTGGATGCATATTGTCAGCTATATTGTCTTCTATGATTTGACGTGCGCAATCATCATGTCTTTGTTTACTTCTCCTCCGCCCTAGAAGGATGACGACTACATTTAATGACAGTACCGCTGTAGTGAAGCACATCAATACCACTGCAGAACACATTGATGCGGCACTCGCTACGGCTACTAGTGAGCCCACGATCATCATTCTCACCGACTCCATCCGTAGGTGAGGATTGCCAAAGGAGAAGTCGTGCGCAACCTAGCAACGTGAGATACATTCAAGGTACTAAAAAGCCTAATATAAACACAGCCTACCCTCCTCATACTCGTTTTATGCGTACACATAGGACAAGCTGCCGACTAGCTAATAATTTTTTTCACTATGAATGGACATTACCGTTGCATGATTTACACCCATTGCTGAAGACCACTAGATCTTGCCGTTTAAATTTGGTGCAGTTACATTCCTAGAATATAATGACATACAAAAATCCCTACACTATAGTTAACTGTAGCTTTAAATCTTGGTTGGTGGGGGTGTCGATGTTGTCCCATAGAATGGAGTCATGGTCGTTCTCCTCATCCGTTGCCTGCAAGCAAGAATACGCATTCACTAGCATTAGCTCCGTACACTTTTCATAGCGGTGCACGTGATGTGCATACTAAGTACATACAGAATGGTCTCCACAGCGTAAAATTCAGAAGTGAGGACTCCTATGTGACATGACAAGGAAATTTGGATGTCTACTTCATCCTTACGTCCCATGTGTCGTTCCTGATGGAATGTGACGCGTCTCCATTCTAAATTGCAGCTTGTTGCGCCGCTCTGGCTTCTATCCTTCTGTTTTCCACTGCTTTGCTCTCCTCCTCTGCTTCAAGAGTGTGCCAACACTTGACCAAGACTGGGAATGACTCCTATGGGAATTGCTCATGCTTCTCTCCCTTCTCTATTGCTTTCTCGTACTTGTACCACTAGTACCTACAATTACTCATTACCTTTTTTGACGGTCTTGAGAATATAGTCGTCAGAAACAGAGTGAATGAATAAGAAACGTTGCTCCAAAATGTCATTCATTCTCTGGACTTCGGGTAGAATGTAGCAGAGGTGACCTTCGGCTATGGCCCCGGCGGAGTAGGGGTCAGGGGCATGAGGACCCGACATCGAGCAAGGGGCAGCTCTCACCGGGTAGCCTCAACTTTCATTATTTTTTTTTAAATTTTATAAAATTTTAATTTTTTTTTTTTTTTGGAGACAAATGGTCTCAGAAATTTACATGAGTGATATAAGGTTTTTCAAACCCATCGAGCGGAGCGAGAAGGGTTTGAATAAGGGCGACGGGTCCGGTAGGACCCGTTGCCCGTTAAGTAATTTTAGGGTTAACTCAAAATAGTGATCACGGGGTAGCTAGGGTTGATCTCATTGAATTTTGGTATTTATAGCCTTTATTTTTTTCCAAGGATTTTTTTAAATTTTTTTTTTAAAAAAAATCAATTTTATGGGGCTGCCCGCCCAGTAAGCGCCGGGTCCACATCCCCCACCCTTCAATTCCCCGGGGCCATAGCCGGAGGTCACCTCTGCTACATGTGTCCCCTGGACTTCTTTGGGTGGATGCTTCTTGACTGTCACGACGTAGATTATTAAGTGATATGTGGCTATTGCCCTGAACATCCAATGGACAAAATCCTTGTAACCCTCGTCTATCTCTCTTGATGGGGTTGTTGGGATCTTCATTGGCCACTCTTCTGACTTTGCTTTAAAAGCATTCTTTGCTATCCATTGCATCTTTCTCTGCCTTGTTTGCTTCAACTCTTCTTACAATTCCACCCGCTTTTCTTGATTTCCGCAGAACGGCACACCCCTATTGGCGTGTGTGATGGAGGAGAGTTCCATCGATTGCGAGCCAATGCTCTGCGTATATGTATGCATGTGCTGCTGTGACTGTTCATTCATTTATGGAGGTGGAAATCCAGAATACAAGAATTGCATGGTGTTCTGTCCCTCCTTGCTGGGACGAGCTTCCCTCATACACCATGTGAGCATTCCTGGATTGCACGTAAACCGGTCTGTGATGGTAAGATGGCATGACAGACCATCTGGGTTATCTCATCCCTGTGCATGACCAATCTGTTTCAAATGTCATATCCTTCATTCAATCTTGCGATAATATCGACCAAACAACAAGCAAGTACTGTAATTGGAATGGATTTGCAAAAATACAAATGACAGGGAGGTGTTCAAAGTACTTTGCTTCTATTAGCGTCTCAGTATTGCAAATTCAAAGCAGCTTGGCATTATACATATACCATTGACTTTTACAAAGACTTTGCGATATAAGCATCTTTCATTTCACATCACACATGTCTCGCATTTGCACATAGGTAAAGGAGGCTTCGGGGTCCGATACGCAGTTCCATGGTTAAGACGTTTACATGTGACTGGGTTGGTAATGAATATATCCATTTGAATCCATCATTCCTTTGCACTTGCAGGTGTAGCACGACTCTCTGACTTCACTGCGTGGCGGAAGCGGAACGTTGTCCTGCAATAAGAATTATAGTCAGGCAAAATACATAGTCCAAGTTCATCAAATTTGTAACTTTACATGTCAAACACCAAAGAATGCCAAAGTATCCTTTACAAAAACCGCAATCCATTTATTTATATTAAAATTGTAAGGAACACTACCAAAAAACAATTGGAAGACAGTCAATGCGTGTTGCACTCGCAAGGATCTATGTGTAGTGGAAACCATCTAAACGGAGGCAACACATTGTTCTTGGTCGAAGCTACGTAATAAGTTCCGCTCCATCTCAAACCCTTCTCTAATATGTCCACGATGTTCAGTGACCTCTTTAACAAGGGAAATCGTCATTGTTGGTACAGACAACAATCCAGCAAGTAGGACGTACATATTAGTATCTTGCATATTGCAAGTCATGTGAAGAATGATTTCCTTACAATACCCCTGTACACACGTCTTATAAAAGATACCCTTTTATTGTAAGACGATAGGGTTCCACGACTGACTTCTAAGTTACAAGGACTCTCTGTCTGAATCAGAGCTAGAATCCGAGCTTGAGTTTTCCTCCTCTCGTCCAAACCACTTTCTAGCAGCCCATTCAGCCATATCGTTGATGAATTCATTGTTGTTGTCAATGTACGTTCGCCATGATTTGCACACGCCGCGCAAGGATGTACAAATTACAAAATTATCCACTGAATCATCACCCTGCATGAGTCGTGGCCAGATCATGTCATCCACAATGTGCGTGGGTAGCCCAACAAAGAACGATATCTGCGGTACCGTTTCGTATCATCGGTATGCATGAACTTCTGCCCATCGATACCTTCAATTGGAACTCCGACTGAGTCTAAGTTCATTATCACACCCCATAGGGGCTCCAAATCGAGAGTTTACCTCGCCATTTCTACTACAGAAGAGTTTCTACGTATAACTTACAAACAGGAAGAAGGTAAAGTGAGGGCTAGAGCCTAAGGCAATTCTCGCTTGAAGTACACAGAGATGTGCTATGCGTCCACCACAACTCTAGGAGTGTCCACAAACTACAGAAGACGTAGGGTACTCTAGGCATACTGGGTAGACCATATGCCTCCTTCAAGGCCACCCCAATATTGTTAACCTTGATATGGACGGTGGCGAGTAATGGACAACGCTAGTCCAAATTACGGCTAGGGAGATCCTACTGGGGACCAGTATTCCGTTTGCATTGATTGCCGCCGGATTGAACCTCCTACGGCAAGTTCAAAAACATTACCTGCCACTACACAGCGCCCATAGCGTGAAATCGAAGATAACGGTTAGGAGAGTCATGCGGCGTGGTATTCCGAAATCTGCAAGATTTCATTATTGACTAGGGCAAAAGTTTCATAAGCAAACAAAACAAGGAGAATATCGAGTAGCCACTTTCTGTCACTACAAAACTCTATCGCCCAAAACTTTGCCACCGCAATAAGGCCATGGCCACAATACAACTCCCTCTTTTATAATTTCACAGGATGATAATTAACGTACCTTATTTTACTCTTATTTTTGGATGTGCCTTGGAAGTCGTTCTTGGGGATTGCAAATACTATTTCCAAGATGATGATTGTTTAGCACTCTACAAAAAATCATGTTGGAAGTCGCCAATCAAAGCCTAAGATGCCCTTTCCCAGTACCTCTATGGATCGACGGACTCCTCCATCTCCCCTTCACGGCCTATTTGGTCCGTCTCTTTCCCTCCCCTGAGCCTCCTAGTACGGTATATGTAGGACTTTTAGATGGGCACCACCACGGTAGAGTACAATCACCGATTCGGAGTTCGTTCAGCACAGGTTGACAGGTTTAATGGTGAATTGAGGTGGTTTGAGTGCTATCAGGGAGTATGAAGTAGGGTTCCTTGGTCCACTTCACAATTGCAGTGGAGCTTGTCCGTGCATACTCTGCAACAAGCCTGACTGGTTCCACAACCCACGTTGCAGCTGCAAGCTCCGTAGACTATGGGGTGTATCCTTATCAGGGGATGTTGCGATGCGTTCTAAATGGGAAAGGTGCAGGTGTAGGCCTGCAAACGATACATTTCTAACAGATTTGGAATGTGAGTGTGTACTACTCCTTCAAGCTGAGCGCTAGGTTATAGAGGACGTTGGGAGGGTCTCTCTATTCTCTCTGGCCGAGCGGTGCAGCCGCCCGCCTCGCGGGCAGGGGCAGCCCAGCTCGCCTAGGCCCTCCCCGTCCCCGCCCCGAGCCCGCCCGTCCCGTGGAACCCCCGCCCCCCCTCGCCACTAAGGGCGGGGCAAAAGAGAGGGAGTGGGGAGGCTGCCCCGCCCTCGCCCTGCCCGCAGCCTCCCCCTGTCAAGCCCCTGCCCGATCGGGCTCCCTCTTCCTCCATGTAATAAATACCATCTCCAATCTCCATTTAGCATACAATACTCAAATGAAAATTACTAAACCCTAATTTATTACAACCTTGAAAGTTGAAAGTTGAAAGTTGTAGAACTTCCAAGTGAATTTGTTTTATCCCCTTTGAATGACACAAAAGGTAAACAAATTCCACCAATAGAGTCTTGGCCTTCCATTGTGCATGGAGGACACATTGACAAAAATGGGAAGCATTTGCCAATCACCCCCACAGCAAATGCCATTCGTACTCAATGGAGTACGGATATTTATGTGGGGGGAATTCACTCTTCGTTCATACAACATTGTATGAACTCTTGTGAAGTATGCCAAGAGAAGAAATTGTGGGATGAGGTGGTGAAGGTTCCATTGGAGAACTTAAGTGCAACTTTAGATGCACTTTGCACAAAGTACATTGTGCTTGGAAGGCGTGTGAAATGCCGTGTGGGGAAAAGCAAGACCGTGACTTATTATCGTTGCCATCGTGGAGACAACAAATACCGTCCTCATAGGAGAACGGTTGATGTCAAGCTTATGGATGACAAGGGCTCTAGAAGGAATAGAACCTCTAGATTATGTGGTTGTGAATTCCAAATGAAGGTTGAAGAGCCCAATGTGTCAAACTCCTCAAACACCTTGCCTCATGGTAAGCTCCAAGCTACAATCTATGTTCATAGCAAACATAGTGGTCATACTCCTGGTTTCGATTCCGATATTTTCTTCCTCCCGGTGCACCCTTGTGTAATTGCATGGGTTATGGAGAACTTAAAGTTAATGCTTTCTCCAAGAGCTATTGAAGCAACATCGGTTCAAGCTCAAGATAAATTTAGACAATGTGTATCGAAGGTGGAACGTGCTACATATAGATTTTTCGTCATCAAAAAAGAAGTGCAAATACTTGCATATTCTTTGAGAACCAACGGTATTTAATTCTTTTCCTATAAGTAAAATATTTAAGTAATTCTGGACAAAATGCCTAATTCTGGACTTTTTATCATTCCGTCGGCGGGCCGCCGACCAAAATAGCAGGGTTGAAAAAAACTTTTTTTTTTTTTGCAATTTTGCTAAAAATGTGTTATAAAAACCATTTTTTGGCTCAAAATTCATTGTTTTGACTCTATATCAGGCATAAATTCTACATTTGAACATCATTATGTCTAATTTATTGTGAATTTTGTAAAATATGCATTATTTTATAGTATTTAGTCTAATTTTTTTGAAAATTTTCAATGATTTTAAATTATTTATTACAAACATTTTGTCGGCGGATGAGTTGACTATTAATTCTGGACTTTTAAAAGTCCAGAATTACCTAAATATGCCTTCTATATTCCAAATTTTATTGTGAATTTTTGAAATGCATTGCATATTTGAATTGTATTCATTTACATGTCTATGTTTATGTTTATGTTTATATTTATATCTATGTGTATGTTTTTATTTTTTATTTTTTTTATATTTGAATTGTTTTTTTATTTTATTTGTTTACATGTTCGAATTGTATTTCTGTTTTTTTATGTCCATGTTTATGTGTATGTTTTTATTTTTTTAAATTTTTTTTCATGTTCGAATTGTTTTTATTCTTTTATATGTTTACATGTTTGAATCGTATTTTTCAAGTCTTTTTTTTATTAATGTTTATGTGTATGTATTTATTTTTATTTTTTATTTTTTTGTATTTGAATTTTTTTTATTTTTTTTAAGTTCATGTTTATGTGTATGTTTTTATTTTACTATTTTATTTTTATTTCACTTGTATTTTTTTTATTTTCTAACTTCATGTTTATGTGTATTTTTTTTATTTTTAAGGTTATGTGTATGTCTTTATTTTTATTTTTTTTTAACATGTTTGAATTGTATTTGTCTTTATATTTATGTATATGTTTATGTCTATGTTTATCTTTATGTTTATGTTCA
This sequence comes from Ceratodon purpureus, assembly GCA_014871385.1. Classification (NCBI taxonomy): domain Eukaryota; kingdom Viridiplantae; phylum Streptophyta; class Bryopsida; order Pseudoditrichales; family Ditrichaceae; genus Ceratodon; species Ceratodon purpureus. Next base: position 79,087,710 of record CM026426.1, read on the forward strand.
TGTTCATGTTTATGATTCTGTTTTTATTTTTATATTTTTTTTCATGTTTGAATTGTTTTCATTTTTTTATTTCTTTACATATTTGAATTATCGGTTTTTATTTTTAAATTTATGTTTAAATTTTTATTTTTCTATTTTTTTACATGTTTGAAATGTATTTGTTTGTATTATTTTGTTTATGTTTATGTTTATTTTTTTATTTGATATTTCTTTTACATGTTTGAATTGTATTTGTTTTTAAGTCAATGTTTATATTTATGTTTATGTTTTTTTTTTTTTTTTTTTTTTTTTTTTTTTTTTTTTTTTTTTTTTTTTTCCCATGTTTATGTTCTAATTTGTATTAAAGTTTTTGATTGGGTGTGTCTAGATGCACTTCGGAAAGATGATTGGGATGCGGCACAAATTGAGATTATCAATTTACAAGCTCAAGGGAAGATTTTGTAGTATCAACCGTATGCACCCAAGGATGAGGACCCCAAGAGGAAACCATTCGTGGTAGTTATACAAGATGACTTCATGAGAAAATCGGCCTTACGGTTTTCAGGTAATAACTCTTGGGCTTTGGATTCTACATTTAAAACAAACCAATACGGTTTGCCTCTTTATGCCGCAATTGTACCAATCCAAGATGGAATTGGAATATCGGTTTTTTACATGCTTTGTAGCAACGATGTTAAAGAGGGACATGAGGGTCTTGCTATAGAGATAGCGTTATCCCATGTGTTTGGATCTTTAGGAGAGGTTAGACCCTCCGCAATCATCATTGACAAACACAAGCCATCTTTGAATGCTATTCAAAAGGTTGTGAGCAATGATGTTCATTGTTGGACTTATGAAAATGGTACCAAAACACAAGTTGGTGGACAAGTTCTTTTGTGTCACTTTCATGCTATGAAAGCATGGAGTGAAAACTTGTTAACCAAGGTGCCCAATGAAGACAAGAATCGGGTGTGGAGGGCATTACATGTTTTCATGCTCTGCCCTAGTGAAGACCATTTTGATGAGAACTTAAGAAGATTTTGTCTTGAGTTTCAACACATCCCGGCCTTTGCCAAATATATGATATCCAGATGGGCCGGCATGACTTGTCCTTGGAGGAGGTTGTGGCCTCGATATGGGAGGTTATTTGCTTATGGAGGCATGGATACAACTAACCATATTGAAAGACATTGGGAGTTGATTAAATACACTCTTTTACAAGGAAAAGTGAACCGGTCCCTTCGTGACCTTATAGTGGCAATTGTTGGTAGTGCCAAGGATGGCACTCGTGTGGGCCAACCCACATTATTGAGCCAATTCCAATTGACTCAACGTTTAAGTAAGTCCCTCATTTGTATATTATGTTATATATTTATTTTATTGTATTCATTTATGTTTTTTTTTTTCTTAAATATGTTTTCAACATGAGGCTAAGTTTAAATTTATATTGAATGTTTGTATATTATTTTATGTTTATTTTGGTGTACTTATGTATGTTTTTTATTATATCTTATGTTCATTTTATTATATTTATTTATATTTATTTATTGTATTTATTTTATTGTATTTTATTATATTTTTTAATTTAAGTTTGAATTCATTTTTTGATCTTGTAGGTGACTCCGAACGGTACATAAAGAGAGGAAATGACAAGGCTCATAGACGTCGATTAAAAGGAAGAGAACGAATTTTGAAGGCTTATCAATCTTCTCCTATGGATGTCTTGAAGGTTGTTGATGAGGAGCATCTCCTCTTTCATGTCAAGAGTGAGACTTCTCCCAACTTATGGTATGGTGTTTCATTGAAATCACATTATTGTGATTGTCTTGATATAGTCTCCACTTGCAAACACATACTTGGTGTGCAATCAATTGTGAAAGTATTCTTTGAAGGTCTCAAAGAAAATGAAGTGGTTGAGGAACCATTGCCTCCACACAACAACATGGAAGACATGGAGGTGATGGAGCATATGACTCCAACTCTACCGGATGTAGCAAGGGAGGAGGCTTCTTCGATTGGTGACATGCGTGAGAAGTTGTTCAACATGGTAAGTGAAATCGAATCACTATGTCAAGCAACTGTTTATGGTGACAATGAAGAAGAGGTCAAGCGCAAATTTCAAGCCATTCAAGCTTGTTTTGGCACATTATCGGAGCCTTCAAATTTTGAAAGGCCCGATACAATTACTCTTCCCCTCCGAGGTTCTATTGCTTCCATCCAAGAGAATGTGAAGCGAACAAGAATGGGACATGGGAAGAAACGGAAGAGTTTGGAAGTTGGTGAAACAAGTGCTCCACGCCCCCCTTTGAAGCGGTCTTCACATGTGCTTCTTTCTCAATCCAAGCAGAAAAGGATGATTTTTTGTAAGCTTCCCAAGGTCACTTGTGAGATTAGTGCTACAAAAACATTGATAGAGGGAGGAGCAATTTCTGTTTTTTGCAAAAACTGTGACCATGAGATTTCAGTGAAGTAAAGTTTATGATTTCAGTTTTTTCATTGATTGTGTTGCTACTTTGTAATTTTGCCTTTGAGTAATCCTTCATTATGAGTTCCTTTATGATTCTTTATAATACAAAAATGGTCTTAATTGAATGTATAAATTGAAGAGACATTGTAAAGAAAAGAGAGCTTTGGAGAAAAAGCACTTAGAATAATTTTGGAAAAAGAGAGGAGGAGCCAAAATCAAGGTCGCAGTTTTATGGGGAGGAGAGGAAAAAAACAGAGTACATCACTTGGTTATCGCCCCCCGGGTCTCGGGGGCGGGTATTCGCTCGGGAACTATGGGAACGTTGGGAACAGTCAGGAACGGGGCAATAGTGAATGGACGAGAGCCAGCTCAAATGGGTGAGCCCCAGCCAGAGTCCAGCTGCGAGCGACCAAGGCAATCACGGGGAGCGGGGAGCAGGACAAGAGCGGGGAGCGGGGAGCAGGACAAGAGCGGGGAGCGGGGAGCAGGACAAGAGCGGGGAGCGGGACAGGAGCGGGGAGTGGAACAGGAGCAGGGAGCGGGACGGGAGCGGAGCAGGGCGGGTGCGGTCGAGAGGCGAGGGAGCCCAATCGGGCGGGGGCTTGACAGGAGGAGGCTGCGGGTAGGGCGAGGGCGGGGCAGCCTCCGCGCTCCCTCTCTTTTGCCCCGCCCTTAGTGGCGAGGCCCGCCCCCGCGCCCAGTCTTGCCCGACCGCCCCGTGCGGCTTCATCCATGCCCGCGCCCTTGTCATCCCGTCTTCTCTCTCGTCAAGGGGGCGTTGTCATTTTTCCGCTTATTATTCCGCCGTCGCTCAAGGCGGCTGTTGGGGGGATTCGAGCTGGTGGCTGCGGTGCCGCATGGAGTGGGCTATGTTGAAGAATGATGTGAATGCGATGTCCGGGGAGGCTATGCTGTAGGAGGCGACCGGCTAGGGGATGTACTCGAAGAGCTAGCAATTTTGATGTAGGAAGTGTAGTTGATTTGAGTTCTTATCTGTATTGGGTTTCTTAGTGTTTATGAATTTGATGTGGTCGTGTTGATGATGTCATGTGCATAATCATGCAATGGAGGAGGGTGAAGAGGGTCCGACTCGGATCTGGCTCGATAAGCAGGTGCGACATTGATCTCGCCTACTGGAGGCTCATGCAGTTCCGATGGGAGGAACTACTTTTGCAGTGGACTTATCCACAGATGGAGAGTACTGGACGTGGCAGGACGCAACGGGGACCTTCGATCTTAATGAAGCTGCCGGATGTGAAGCAACTACAGATTGGGAACAGCAACAGGGATTTAGCTGCAATGATTCCCCAGACAGAGGACATCATGATGATCGAAACCCACAAAGTCAACCGGATTTATATGGGAATGTAGATACAAAAGAGGTAGTAGACATCAATGACGGCTGTTTGGACTTGCCATTGTACGCAAGAGAGGGGGTCGATATTACCAGCATCGATGCTAGACAGTCAGCCGGCGAAGAAGACAAAAGAGGAGATATCGGGCCAGAGGCAGGGCCCAGAAAACTGAAGCAATGCCCCTTACTGAAGAGAATAGCATTCTGTACAATATCAATGTCAACAAAGAAATACGACGTCCTTGGAGAAAGATGTGGGAGAAGGTGAAAGCCTCCGTCCAAACACCTCCACCGGGACCATTCAGCCAGACAGATTTACAGTGGGAGTCCAAAACCAATCAGGGTTGTGGGAAGCGAAGAGAGACTCAGAAAGCTACCATTCCATAAAATCGGCTCGACGATTTCCTTGAAGGGGAGATGTCAGGACGGCAGCATCGTTGCACATTTGTGGAGGAGTCAAGGAGGTGCAAGACAAAGCAAGAGGACACAAAGCAGACTAGGGCTGACCCCGCCTTGACGGAAATAAAGTATGTTGGTTAGGTTAAGTTGTCTTCATTCTCCTTCCATATGATGTAACACTGCTGAAAATTTATATATTGCCCCTATGCTGTCTGTCCTGGTAAATTAGGGTTTAGAGTATATGTTTCTAATAGTTCTCCGGCTCTTGTTCTCTACAGTTATTGGTGTCAATACAGCCCTAAAGACTACAGTAAAAAGTATACGGTTGAGGTGCAGAAGATATTCTCTAATGTTCTAGGACAGAAAAAGAATTCTACAAATCAGAAGAAGGCCTTGAAGCGGGCACAAAAGGTTGTCAAACAATCTGCCAAGAAAGCCGAGAAGAAAGGGCGAGCAAAAAAAATAGGTCCGAACGGAGCCTGTGCCAGACCTGAATGCAGAAGGAGTGGATGAAGATGCTGAAGAGCTTGCAAGAGTTCAAGAAGCACAAGAAAAACTGCTCTAGGCCTAGGCCTTGATTGAGGCTCCTAATAAGCCTAGAAGAAAAACGAGAGTCAGCAAAATTCAAACCGGGATGTCCATGAAGAGAGGATGCCAATGCAACTTTGTTGCAAAACAGTTGTCAATTGATCCTACTCTTTGTACAATTCAATTTCACTACATGAGACATACTAATCGGGATGGAAAGCCTTACCATGGTTCAGAGTTCGGGGGCCAAAGGGCTGGTCTGTCCGAACACCTCTTTGCAGCAACGAAGAAATGGATTGCAGATACTTTGAGATCTGGTAAATACCTAGCCCAGATTATGGCCGACTACAAGGCTGAAGTCATGAGGTGCGCTCAAATGAATTTGCCAGCCACCAGGGATACATTCATCATGCCCTCCAACGTTTACAATATTACTAAAAAGTTGGCCAAGGAGTTATGGGAGAAACATCCTAGCGATGCGATGAGTGTCCGCCTCTGGACAGACAAAAATTCGGACAGCTGGTACCATGACCGGGAGTATGGCAATCTTGAGTTAAATGAAGAGCCACCACCTGAGGACGACCCCTTCTGCCTTGCGATCCTGACTGAATGGCAGTTGGAGATGATGGTAAGGCATGGACATGGGAGGGCTCTATTCATGGACGCAACATTCTCCACAAATGCTCCGAAGGTACGGTGTTTCTGTCCCTCCTTCTCTTGCATCCAAGTCAGTGCACTTTCTAGTTCATTCCTGTGTCCGGGGCCTGTCCGATGATCTTCTGTCCTGATGACGTGGTCTTTCTTCTCTGTCTTCTTTCCCAGTAACCTCTGTATACCGTAATGGTATTCGATGAGTGGGAACAGGGTATACCGGTGGCTTTTACAATTGAGGGCAGGTCTCGGGAAGTTGACATCACGCCTTGGTTAAGAAAATTGCGAGACCGGTGTGTTGCTGTGAAGCCGGACTGGCGGCCCAATGCCTTCATTGTAGATAACGATGATGTTGAGCTGAATGCCATCACGTGAGCTGCAGTCTTCTGACCATGTCATTTTCAAGGATCCATTCTGCCTTTGGAAAGTGTTGGGACTGAATCAGTACTTTTGTTTCTGCAGGAAGGTGTGGCCGGAAGCAGAAGCTGCTCTTGAGTGTGGGCCGAAAAAAGGACGTAGCCATCCTACTATGCCTCTGGCACACCAGAAAGGCATGGCTTGAAAATGCCACCCAGAAAATCAAGGCAAATTACCTCAGGGCTGAAATTCTAGCTGCATGTGCTGATCTCATGTATGGGAACGGTATCCTTCAAGGGGACTTGGCTGTCCGGGCTGCTCGTGAGCGATTTCAACATCTGAAGGCAAAGTATCCAGAGGCCAATGCCTTCTTTGCCTACTTTGAGACTCATTGGATTCCCAAGATTGAAATGTGGGTGAAGGCACTCAAGATTATGCCCCATGCCAACCAGGACACAAATGCGGCTGTGGAGAGTTACCATGCCAACCTCAAAGCCATTCTCAGGTGGTCAAGACAGAAATTTGATGGGTGGAGAGTAGACTGGCTCATATACCACCTGCTCAGGGATGTGCTCATATACTACTGGTATGTTGTCCAGTGCAAGTTGTATGGATTCATCAAGAACGGCAAGGCTGAGGGCATCGTGGCTAGTGCTGTGATTAGGGCTGAGGAGATTCCAGATGACCATGTCCGCATCTGTCTTGAGGAAGACATTGCATACGTTGTCTCCCAAACAAACTTCCCAAATATATTCGTTATCACTAGTCCCAATTCAGATTAGGCACATTGTATCTGTTCATTGGAAATGAGGGGCAACATTTGTAAGCACGTTGTCAAAGTTTTTAGGATGCTAAATGTGGATGCTCACCTAGGAGACATCATCCGTTATGCAGGAACTTTGAGGGGGACTATTCAGGTTGGTTGTGCCCCAACTGGAATCAGTAAAAATGTTGGGGACAGTGAGGTGGCAGAAGTTCCAGACAGAGGTCAGAGCAGTGCCCTGGTTGATGACCCTGAGCGGGACCTGGTCAGCATCAACTCTGCTTGGGACGAAATGCAGGCCCTCATACTGAACAACATTGGTCCGAGCAAGAATTTTTTGGCCATAATGAACGAGGCAAAGGGCAAGATGGTGACATTAGGAGAAAAATGAGCTCAAAATAAGGCCGTATAAGCCTGCCCTTTCTAGGTGAACTCCCTACTTTGGGCACCTCTGCCGCTGGCAGCGGATGCCAGAGTTGCTGCCCGCACAGAACTGCGTGGCGCACTCACAACAAAGGTCCTCGGAATATTAGGCGAGACATGAATGCCTCGGCTCGGGCTTTGGTCCCAAGTGGGCAGGTTGTGTCAGCCCGACACTGTAGATGTGCCCTCCACACGCCTCGCTCGGAGGTCATTGGTTCGAGCCCCCGTGGCGGTTGCTGGCACCACGGTGGCACCTCACATGCCATGTCAAAAAGTACGCGGGCAGCGCCCATTTTTTTCTCTCACGTGCCGCTTACACGGCCTTTTTGTGACCTGCTTTTCTCCTAATGATTTGAAGCTGAAGTCTGATTCAGGGTTTTTGCATCCCTTATCTCAGCCATCCTTCAAAGTTAATGCTGGACCAAAGAGCTTGCGGAGATTCAAGGCGTGCTCCAAAACTGGAGCAAAGAAGAAGGGTGGTCAGAGTAGGAAGTCGACCTCTTAGGACATCAATGGTACAGTAGTGTACTTAGAAGATATTGTCCATCTAGGAGGATGTAATATGTGATGGTTACTGTGATATAATGTACATACTGGATTTTTGGATTTCATCGCGTGTATAGAGTGATCTAAATTTCATTTTGTTTCCATATGCTATCGGTCCAGGGAAGCACTCCATGTACATTGAATTCTTTATCATATTAATAATGAATTGGGCATAACCTGTCCGGACTTATATCTGATGGGACTGTTATATGTCCGGGTACTCTTTTACCCGCCCGGGATGTCATAGGGCCTGGCTAAATATATGTTTAATAGTTACCCGTCCCTCTTATTCCTGTATTAGACCCGCCGTCCAATTAAACAGTCTTATAGTGTAGGTGTATCTCAAACTGTTCCAATTCTGTACCTTCTAGCTCTATGGAAGCTGCATTGAAAGAGATTCTTATTTTAATCTCTACCATGGTCAAGAATGGTTTCCAAGAACATTGGTTTAGATACCTAATCTCAACTTTTCTGGGTAATGGTCCATTTCCAGTAATCAAGTTTGACATACAAGAATTGATTTCCAGAATTAGGTATTGACTCAAAGGTCATGCCTATTTTGTTATCATCGCTACTAAAAAGAAAAAGAAAAATATTGGTTCCATTTTGTTAAATAGAACCATATACAGTGAAGAGCTTGGTGTACTCCTCAGTAAGAGGGTACACCAAGTAATCTTACTGAGGCACGCTCACCAAGGGTGGTTGGCGGGCTTTTTTCTTTTTTTTTCTTTTTTTTTCTTTTTTAAATATTGGGAAGATCTTATACCCGTATTTAATTTAGAATTTATTTTCTAAATAAGGTTTTATTACAATGATTCAGACAGAAGTTGCACTCTTCAGTTATGTAGGCTTGCAAAATAAATTTGCACATTACTTGTAAAACTTTGCAAGCAATTACATAGTCATTTTATTATGGCATGATATGCTGAATAAGGTGTAAATTAGTGAAACCCATCCACCTCCCTTACACATGGCTTACTGGTAGTTACTCCAAACTTGAAGCTTACTTTACTTGAGGCTTACTACAAGCTTGAACTTTACTCCAGCAAGTCACTAATTTGTGACCATTTGATCTAGGTTAACCTTCATCTAAGGGTCAGAGATGATTGGACCAGCGAGGCTATTCCTGTCCATATAACAAACAAGTGAATCTCTAGAGACTTCTTTGAGGGTATAAAACCTTGGGAGTTTCTTTGCCATATGCATCTGTTTACTTGTCTGCTTTGAAAATAATTCTAGTTTGCTACATGTGTGTGAGAGATTTTTAGAGCTTGTGAAGTTTTAGTTTATGGTGGTGTAGAGCTGATTCAACAAAGTGCAACATGGCTGAGTCTGGTGGAACTACTAGTTAGGTCTTCTAATTTATGTTTGCAATTAGACTCTTTCATCTCTCTCTTTGATTTGTATGTTTGGTGTAGGGTTTGATTTTTCTTGTGACTGCAATAACAAGCTGTAAAGGGCTATTGACACCTTGTCTACAAACATAATCCTAACTGTGGTTTTAGTTGTGTTTATGGGGACAGGTGAGGTCCTTTACCTCTGGATTTTTCTTACTTTACTACACCAACATTCAAGGAATGAGAAGATTTCTGGAGACTCAAACTATTTTGTGTTTCATCTTGTATTGTCAATTTTAAGACAAACTTTTCTCTATTATTTGGATTTTTTTGTCATACACTACTATATTGTAAGAGTAGTGTGTTGATTGAGAATTCTTTGGTGAAAAGCACTATGTGTCTATACTGGTAATTTGGAATTACAAGAGAGTGTACAGATTTGATTAGGTTTGAATTGAGAATGGGCTGATTGAGAATAAAATTTGGTGAGGAAGGTGATAAAAGCTGCCCTGTAAAGGGATGTCCCGCCCACCCACCCTTAGGGGTAGGGAAGTTTTTTTCTTTCCCCTTTCTTTTCCATATATCCTTTTTTACTTTCATTTTCATTATTTTTTTATTGTTTTTTTCAATTAACCTTATTCCTTTCATTTTCAATTTTCCTTTTTCCTTTATTAAAAATAAATAAAATCTTTTCACGACTTGCATTTCTTCTTTCTCATTTCTCACATCTGTCCCTTCTTACATTTCTCTCTACCTCTTCTCTTTCGTTTTTTTTTTTTTAATTTTTTTTTTTAAATTTTTTTTTTATATTGAATTCTTTTGAGGAATTCCATTTCTAATTTCTCATTACTTACATTTGTGACTTCTTACATTTCTCTCTTCTTCTTGACATTCTTTTTCATTTAATTTTTTTTCCTAATTTATTTTTATTACTGTACTGTTATTTCTTCTTTCTCTTTAATCATTCATCTGTCCCTTATTACACTTCTCTCTCATGCTTGATAGTCGTTTTCTTTTCATAAATTCTTTCCCTTTTAATTTTTCATTTTTTTTTCATTTTTCTATTGCCACTTTTTATTTCTCAGTACTCTTCTCTCTGTCCCTTCCCACAAGAGAGATTCGTCCTCCTTACTTGTATTTCCATTTTACATTTTTCAATTTTATTTTAATTTCCCTTTCACATTGCCGGATCTTTATTAATCCCCCTTATTTTTTTTTGTTTTTTTTTGTTTTTATCTTTCCTTTTAAAGGCGCCCAGTTGCCTTTGCTATTCACCCCCTTTTCTTCTCCTTCACTTTACTCCTCCTTTTTTTTTTTTTTTTTTAATAAGCTGTTTTGTTTTTCCAAAACCATTACGGTATTAGGGATTATTGTTATTTCTCCGTATGTTTATTCATTGTTTTCCTTAAGTTGCTTTATATTCTGTGCGGTGCATTTGCCCCGGACAAAACCTCCTTTACCGTTTTAGCATTTTCCCGGGTTTCTCCCACAGAGAAGAATACAGTTAAGCACATCTCAGAGCTGCACTACAGCACATGGACAAGGAAATGAGTAAATATTCAAGTCATTCCAATTTTTGAAAATTTAGGAGTGTCTTCTCTGGACATACAGCTGTCCTAGTAAAGACTGTCTAGAAATTCTGTTCACAATCTCTGGACAGACGTCTGTCCCAAGAAAGACTGTCACGACCACAGAACTAACATCGTCATATACACTAGCGGCCTCGTATACGTATATATCCTTTACAAAAATTATCACCTCTACAACTAACCAGTTCGTCTCTACACCGTAGGCAATGCAACAAACGGAAAGCAGGAGGTAGACACGGCCTCTGATTCCAGCCCCCGCCCCTCTGTCCCCTACTCAGACCCGGAAATACCACCCAAGTCGCATGTACTCTGAAGTAGATCCCGTGGGCTTCCCTCGTTGGCCGAATTGCCATGCTTCGAAATACTCCATCGTTCATCCTCCTCGCTGTCCAGGCTACGCTCAACCTCCTTCTACATCAACCCCTATCCGTCACCAAAACTCCTTTGACGGTCTCAGGTGCACAAAATCTGCGAAGCTCTAAAGAAGTCAAGATCTTCGAGCTCTTTCGTGACGTTCCAAGCTTGGAGCTTGGTATGCAGATGGTGGTTGCTCTCCTTCAGCAACCCCTTCGCAGCCTCAAACAAATCGTCAGCCGATGCAGGCCATGTCCCGGTGGCCTCCACGGAGCCAATACAGTAACTAAGATCAATGTTCTCCATGTACAGGAGAACCCTTAGGAAGATGTGTACCACCGCCTCCTTGTCCACCTTCTCCCTTGCCACCCACATACTCCGAAGGATGTCCTCCTGTTCGAGGCCAATAGTATCCAAGCAAACGCAGATGAATGTATCGCGTCTCCAAGCTGTGAACTTCCGGACGTGGTCTCCCTGGTCACCTCCATCGTCGAGCACGCACCTGAAGACCTTGAAGTCTTGCCCCTCCATGTCCAGGTTTGGGAAGTATATCTTTCCCACCCTGATCAACTCCTCCATGGCGATTATGATTTGATTAGTACGGGTCAGAAGAACCTCCATGGTCAGCCCCCCTACTGAGCATAACATGGGCATCTTGGCCCTAACCTCGCTTCTAGCAAGAAGCTTTAGTGCTCTGGCCATATGCAGAGGGCCGTTCACATCCCCAATCCGCTTCTTCTCCATCTCCATCCACTTTCTAAGGCCCTTGAATTCGTCTTCAGAATGCTCATAGGGCCTGGAGAGGACCGCGGGCTATCAAAGGCATCTTATCTCCACGAAGAGTGGGGACCAAGCCCAATCCTCGTCTTCTACTTTGATTCTCACCATCCGGGCAAACCTGGCCATGTCTTCTGCCACAAATGCCTCCCGTTTCATCTCCACCGCCACAATGGAGTCCTCGAATTCTTGTTGCTGCCTCCTGAAGGTAAGGACGTCATCCTGGTAGAGATAGAAATCCTGGATCTCTCTTTCTACCAAATCCTCGGACTTTGCCACAAGGGCCGCTTTAAACCGCTCTAGTGCTTCCACTGTCTCCTTTGGCATAGTCTTCTGCCATTCCAGCCCACCCCTTTGTAAACAATGTGCATCTTCTCACACATGGAACCCCACGGAACCCGCCTTCAACACCCTGTCCGGAAATTTCCCACAGAAACTGTTTTGGTTAGGGAACTTACCATCAGCTCGGGATCGAATTGCAGGTATTCTTAAGCCGTTGACACCTTTGCAAGAAACCGTCCCTCATTGAAGAACTGCCATAGTGCATCAACTGAGGCGTGGAGCTCTCCCATCAACTCCCTTGGCACCAAATTCCCGCGTTGCTCCCGCAGTTCCCATAGTCCTGGAGGGTTTCCTGGCGGCATTGGTGCTGATTGCGGGTCAATGTCTGGGAACATCTCCCGTGCCTTCATTGCCGCTGCAGCCTTCACTAGCGGTCGCTGCAGAATTTCCCTTTCTTGTATCCTTTGTTCATGTCGTTCTTCATCTTCCTCAGTGACCAATGAAGCCGTCGCACCCCTCCTCCCCCCCATCCTTCTCCTCTGTCTATGGCTCTTCTCTCGGTAGTGAGCCAATATCGTGTGGCACCTCAACCTCCGGTGTTTTCTCCTTCCTTGTGACTGTTGGCGGAGTCCCTAACTCCATAACCTTCACCTCCTCGTCATCTTCCCTGGGCGTGTTCATATGCCGGATCGTCTTCCCTTCTACCTCCGGCGTCCCCCCTGTCGCCTAAGCAAGGGCCGCCATGGTTCTTTGTCCCACACCCGTCACCTCTGGCGTCCCTCCTCTTGGTACCGGCCATTGCTGGGCCGATTCCCCTCCGTACTTAGCAGAGTCGTACTCCGGACAGTGACCCCCCTGTCGGTGCCATTCCAATGTCGCTTTGTCCACCATGTCTCCATCGCAATACTTACAGACGAAGGGGATTTTGTACCGCTGCTTGCCTGACTCCTTCGGCGGCGGTCCCTCCCTCCTCCACAGCAAGTTCACTTCCACTATCAACTAGTCATGTTCCAACATGGTGAATGCGGAGCGGTTTGCCTCGTAGCCACTTGGGGCGCTTGTACAGACAACAACCTCTTTTGGCCCGAATTTCCCTGGCACCAACAGCTGCAACCAGAATCGGAGCATTAAAAATCACCAGAATTCAGAGGGTTAGAGGGAGAACTAAAAAGAGCAAGCTGATGAGGGAGTTGCAGGACCACTTACCCCTTTGATGACTCGAGGCTTCCACGTGTTTATCTTCTCCTACCACTCCTTGGAGAGTGTTTTGACGTCAAGAATCGTTGCTCTTCTTCTGAAGACGAAACAGACATCTGATCGGGAGAGGCGAGACAAATCAGGAGTTTCCGGTTGGTTAATCTGCACAAACAGGCACATGTTAGTGGCAATTGACAAATAGAGGGTTCGGAAGAAAAAAAGGTAAAGAAACAAAGCAGGAGAGACAAAAAGAGCCTCAAAGCAATACATTGCCAACTCGGACACACAAAGTCCAAACCGGACACCTCCCCCCCTTTCTCCGACAAGAGAAGACACACTCGGACAGTCAAGGACACCCCCGAACAGACCCTGATAACCCTTACGTGGACTTCGACAATTCTAGGACAGAAGTGACGACGCGGAAGGAGACTTATATAGACAGGCAAAAATGCCAATGGTAAGGAGTACACTCAAGACTAAGGGAAGTCAAGCAGCAACCACCCCAAAGAAAAACAAAGAAAAAAAAATTGGATAGAAAACCGTCTAAACAAAGTGGAAAGAGGGGAAAAAATGGAGGAATTGAAAAGCGGGAAATTTTTAAACAAACCTAAGTTCTAGAGAAATCAGCGAAGATGAACCGTAAACTTGAAAGGAGGTAGGTAAATGAGAATAATGGATCTCAAAAAATAAAAAATAAAAACGAGAAGAATAGGACAGAAAACCAAAACAACGAAGTGAAAAAATAAACAAGGAAAATTTGATAAGAAGAAAATAATTGAATACAAAATTGGAGCCAAATCAGCAAAGGCGGGAAAAAACCTGAATGAAGGTAGGTAAATAACAGCATAATGAATCCAATAAAAAAATAAAAAAAATAAATAAATAAATAAATAAAAAAGAAAAAAAAAAGAGGGAGAAGACAAACACAAAGAGAAGGCCGATACCAAATGAGAGACAATGGCAAACAATGTAGGGGAAAGTAGGGGGTTAGAAGTAGAAGGAGACTACAAAAGGTACGACAAAACCAAGCATGGAGAAGAGGAATACATGTAACTAATGAAAAGACGCAAAACAAAAAAAACAAAAAAAAAAGAGAATTTTAAGCTGAAAAACAGTGTAAGTAACAAAAAATGTACACAACTTTCGGGAAAACCTAGGGAAACAACGTGAAGACGACTATGCACCATACAACAAGGACAGATCATCAATACACACTATCTGGACAGAGAAACCCTAACATGAGGAGGCAAAAAAAAGGATGAAACCATAATCAACTAACTAGGTCCACTAGACGCGCCATCGTCCTCTTCTCCAGGCGCTCCGCTGCCCCTTCCGGTGGCGCTGAAGTACCAGCATCCGGATACGCCATCTTGCCTGCAACGTCGTGGAGTCACTCCCCCGAACCCCTTCACCGATGTCGAAAAATGCTCCACCGATTCTCCTCAAATCACCGGCTCTTCTGAAATCACCCGCAGGACCTAAACCACGCCAAAGCACTGTGGTTGCAGTCACCAATCGAAGTACTATCGCACCTAAGCACCATCAAACCGCACAAGCTTGCTAAACTGCATCAAACTGCACCAAACTGCACTAGAAATCTAGCTGAACCTAACTTCTAATACACATATTGGCAAATTCCATAAACCCTAAGTACAATGCAACCATGGTGCGTAGACACTCGCGGTATCGACATGCAGCAATGACAACCTCCCGGCGAGAGAGACAACGCCTCCCCCCCCACGAGAGAGAAGACGTGATGACAACGGCGCGGGCATGGATGAAGCCGCACGGTGGCGCGGTTGGGCAAGACCGGGTGCGAGGGCGGGGGTTCCACAGGGACGGGCGGGCTCATGGCGGGGATGGGGAGGGCCTGGGCGAGCTGGGCTGCCCCTGCTCACGAGGCGGGCGACTGCACTGCTCTTTCGGGGAGAATAGAGAAACCCACATTGGGACCGTGCATAGCCAAGGAAGCGATCACTACTGCGACATGCCAAGTATGGATAGTGAGGGCAAAAGCGCCGATACAGACAAAGGGAACGGTTGATGGGAAAAGGTTAGGAAGGAAATGTTTGATAGACTCATGGCCGACGGTCGTATCCGCATCACTTCTCCTAAAGAAGCGGAGTTATACCAAGATGACAATATACTTCGTCTCGGGAGGCTCCTCTACCAAAAGACAGTGACATAGTAGATATTTTCTCTGCAGAGGACATTGCCGACACTGCAAGTTTTGGAGGGCATAAAAGGGCACAACCGTCAACCTTGGTACTGCCATCTTCAAAGAGGGTTGTTGTCCACAGTTTGAGCGGTTCCTCTTCACACTTAGTCAACAATGAAGGATAGTTGAGCCTCAAATGGAATTGCGATTTAAAATTCTGGTATCATTAGCAGGGTTGTCATAACGGACGGACATGGGCAAAATTTCCGGACATGGACGGACGGACGGACAGACTGGTCGGTCCAAGGTGAAAATTGGACATTGAGGGGAGGAGGAAAATTACTAGGTTAGTTTTTTTTTTTTACAACTTACATATAGGGGAAACATATTGATGACATGGACAACCAACGCTGACGGGGAATTCCACATATGCAAAAGGGGCGCCAGCGTGTTTAGGGGGGGGCGCCAGCGGGTTTAGAGGGGGCGCCAGCAAGGTCAAAGGCGGTGCGAGCGGGTTAAAGGGGGGACGCGAGCAGGTTAGGGGGGGCGCCAGCGGGTGGGGGGCGCGAGCACGTTTGAGGGGGGCGCGAGCGGGAATGGGGTGCGGCCCATTTTGTAGATATAGTAAATTTTCGACAATGCAAAAAAAACTAACATTTCCATTAGAATAATATATTGGGGCTAAGCGCAATGACAACTGTGTAAATTCAGCATAGGAAAAATGAGATACTCGTGAGCCAAAATACATGGACTTTGCAATGTTGTCTACATTTATGAAAGTAAAAGCATTTCATTACCATTTCAAACCAAAACATTACAAAAACTGTAGTATACGAAAACTAGACTCTTAGTACTAAGTTGTATCTATTACTACTCATCTGCATCTACTCCCGCCGTGCCACTTGGTCCCGCTCCATCGTCCAGCGTCAAGGTGCGCCTGGCTCTCGTCCGTGTCCGCCGAAATGGGCCATTGGTTTCACTGAGAGAATGCAAAATTTGCGAGTTCCTCAATTGTGCCAATGTACGCAATGTTTGTGGAGAGTGTTCCTCTAGAAGAAAGTCAACAGCTTCATTTTTGAAAAGATACTTCCACTCCGAAAGAGACATTTGGACTGCCTCTTGGGCGGTAAGAGTGGCTTGACCTTCATTGTCTGTAATCAAGTTTCCCTCCTTGTTCCATATGAGGCCTTGTGGGTGCGTACTAAGTTGGAACTTCTTATGCTTCGCATCCCAGTATCCATTCAAAGTCTGATAGAAAAATTTTTGTTTCCTTGGTCCTCCTTCGCTGATCCAATTATCTTCTTTGCCACCCTCACAATCTGCTTGTCGTCATTCTCCCACCTTAACTCGTCACTTACATTGCTCTTGAAGACCGAGTGAGTCAGGGCCCGCCAACTCCAAATCAAATCTTCCTTCCACATATTGCGGTACTCTTCACTCGGTGTGTTTTCGGGATTTCTCTCATGGCTTGGTGACATGTATGGAGTGAGTCCAAAAACCTTGTACAAGCGTTCATGGAACGGGGATTTGCACATTGGGCAAAATCTCCTGACCAAAAAAATGTTAATTAAACACATTGGATGGAACATGTGGGTATATGATCCATCTGCCCATCCACCCTCCGGACCAAATGGATTTAGACACACCATACATTGTTTCGAACCATCCAACATCCATGGTTGAGAATTTGGCCAAAGCTTTCTGCTTTTAACTCCTTCATTCATTTGAAGATCATAGCACGAAGTTGCGTTCGCCACATCAAAATCCAACTTCGCCCAATCTATGAGTTTAGAATCCGATTCTTGCATTGGCAGAGTGAATGGAAACATATCATCTGCATTAATCCATGAAGTGAGGCCAAAATCACTTTGTCTGTTGTTTTGCAAGTACGATTTGTTGATCTTCTTGAACTCTAATGCAATTTGGCGACCGCGATCAACGCTGAGAATGGTTGCCACTTTCCACTCGTAGTATGATTTAGCGAACATCGAAACAAGGAGCCGCAATTCATCATTGGCTCTCATCAATGTCTCTACTTCTTCTGTTTGAGCATTGGATGGAAATGACAAGGAATCTTGACTTAATGGTCCATCAATGTCCACATAGGGTCGCGCGTATGGGGCTAGTGGAGGCAATATCACTCCAACCCGTTGTCGTTTTGCTGGTGTGGAAAAATTCTCCAACACACCGGCCGTTGCAACATCAACTGTGTTGTTGATGTAAGATTCATCCACCAACATTGGATCCTGAACTACAGGTATATCATTGGCTTGAGAAGACTGAGGTCTTACTCGTTCTTGCAATTGATTGCGCTAATCTGTTATTACTGCATCTTTTCCTACTGATTCCAATTGTAGATTTTGGATGGTCTCTTGTAACTCTGCAATCAAACCATCCTTTTCTATAAGCTTTAATTGCAACTCCCTGACCCCATTGGTTTGGTTAGACTGGTCATTTCTAACTATAATCGACATGCCAAGAACCATCGTAGGTGCAATTTCGACCACCTCCAAATTAGCTGCCGGATTCGGATCGTTTTCCATGAAGATGATGTTCACATCGTCGTGAGGTTCTGTGGCGTCCGCTGGATGGCTGATTGGAGGCTCTACAGCCATATTTGCCGGTGCTGCAATTCTACGTGGCACTCTTTCTCCACGACGACCATCGGAATCCGAATCTGGTTCTGACTCTGCTGTATCAGGCTCCGGCACTTGTGTTTTTACCTTCATTTTTTTCCCCAGGCCACCATCGGGGTACTTCCTTTGTTTGGGAATGTCACGCTCTGTCGGCGTCCTAACACTCCTTGTGGGTTTGATGGTGGACCAATCCACCACTTTGTGAAGCACCACCTCAGCATACACCATTCTGCAAATGAACAATGGTGCTTCATTGCGTTCTACAGATTGTTGCTTGTACAGATGCTGGTAAACTTGTATACAACGTTCAACAAACTCCGCATTGAAGCAGAAGGTGAGGTTTGCCTTGTCTAAGATCCTGTGATTTTTGTGGCGCTCGTGCGGAAATTTTTTTGTGATGTGGCACCACTAAATGAATTCCTCGCATGTGGAATATTTCCACGATTCTGGCTCATCTTGCCAACCTCTAAATGCCAACTTTGTCG
Source organism: Ceratodon purpureus (assembly GCA_014871385.1). NCBI lineage: Eukaryota > Viridiplantae > Streptophyta > Bryopsida > Pseudoditrichales > Ditrichaceae > Ceratodon > Ceratodon purpureus. Next base: position 79,105,992 of record CM026426.1, read on the forward strand.
GGTTGTTCAACACATGAAGCCGCTTCTTCATCATCTTACCACCACGCTTCCCTTCACAATCTTTGATTCACTTCCTTTCTGCCTTGGTGAGTGGCACTGCCGCTGCCGGAGCTGGGTTTCCCTCCATGGTGGTGTACTCGGAAAGTTGAGTGTGTTAAAAAACACACCAACTCCTCAAAACTTCGCCCAAATGATTTTACAAATCTCCTATGTGGTTAATTATGGTATTTTAACGATAATTTATGGCCCACCCAAGTATTTAGCAATAAGCCACCGTGAGGTAGTTTAGGGCCCATATTCCCGGATGAGCGTACAAAATAAGGTTGAAAGATGGTAAGTGGCGTTGTCAAAACACTGTAGACCCCACCCAAGTACTCAGCAATAAGCCACAGTGAGGTAATTCAAGGCCTGAGTGCCAAGGTGGAGCTTAAAAAAGTGAGGGGAGGAGGCTCCCACTTCACTTATATAGTAAGGGGGGGGGGGAGCGGATTCGTGGGGGGCGCGAGCAGGTCGAAGGGGGGGGCGCGAGCGGATTCAGGGGGCGCAAGCGCGTTTAGGGGGGGCGCGAGCGGGTTTAGGGGGATCGGGGCGCGAGCGGGTTCAGGGGGCGGAAGCGCGTTTAGGGGGGGGGGGCACGAGCGGGTTTTGGAGGGGGGGAGGCGCGAGCGGGTTCAGGGGGGGGGAAGCGAGAGGGTCATGGAGCTTGAGAAAAAGGCTCACTCGTGGTTCCCACTTTCTGTAATTCCAATATTGTACACATCAAATTTGAAGATAAGTAAACGAAGGATATTAGTAAAATGTTTAAGGAAAGATATAAAATATAAAAAAGAAAAAAAATGGAAGATACCATTTGTTACGAAAGAAAATTTCAAAAAAAAAAAAAAAATGATCTTCAATAACTATATGAACCTTAATATTGGAAGAGACATCAGAATTATAGAATCAGCAAGCATGTCTACACAATTGCAGAGCACTGTCTTTGTTTTATTTTGAAGTATAATCAAAACACCATTTGCTTCAAGAAAATAAAAACCATATAAAATCATTGCAGTAGCGTTGAAGAAGGTTGGAAGACAAAAATATAAACAAATATTAAAATAAGGAATACTGATTTGAAAAATTAGGGGATGAGACAATCAAATTATATAAAAACAATCATGACTATAATAAGAGACTCGGGATAAAAAGGGATAAATAAAATAGAATGAAAGAAGTTATAAAGATAAATAAATCTCATAATGATTAGAAACTGAGTTATGCCTTAACGGAATAATGATCTAATGTAGAATTAATAATAAAATGTTGACAGTAAAAAAGATCGATATTGGAAGAGATAAAGGGAATAAAATAAAATCAATAGCATGGAGTCGAAGAAAGTTGGATTAGAGATTAAAAAATCAATCTATATATTTTATTGAACATACGAAACAAACAATGCTCTAACATATAATTAAAAATATAAAAAACCATTACAACGGGCTCAAGGCAATTGGATCTGAATTGCATACTAGTTCTACTCCTTCATCTAGCTCGAAGGGGAAAAAGAAGAAGAGTATTGCGGCGCACGAGAAGGATGACGGTTATCCACCATTGGAGTATACGCATTTCATCAGGAAGGTGACCGTCGAGTACTACAAGGCCCGTAGCATACGAATGTTGAAGACAATATACCTCGATCAAGGAGAGAATGGTATCTACAACTTCCAACGTGATTTGGAAAGGGAATTTTGGAGCGCATTGGAAGGGTCAGAGTTCTACATGGATTGCACAAAGTATTATCACAGCCCGAATTGGTTGGCACAACAAGTGAGCAGTGATACGACAAATGTCATTCATGTGTTTGAATCACATGTGAAGAAACCACAAGGCGAAGAATGGAGCAACCAAGACAAAGTATTTATTCAGAAACTGACAACGGTTCAGGAAGCGTGTCAGAGATTTTCCAAGGGGAAAACGTAGATTATGCCTTAGAATGAACAAGCTTTGAACTCAGCATTGGAAGCACACATGTATGGTTCACTGATCTGGATTCCGGTTACAGCCAAAGTTGTGCCATTATTTGGCTTCAATGCCGAGGGGGGGTATGGCAAAGTGCAAAAAGTGCGAATAGCCAATATGAAGTGTATTCCAATTCACATCGAATTTGCGGGAAAACTTTCCAAGGCTAAAACTGAAGTGGAGCAGCGAGAGCAACGAGCGATTGAGGCCATGGTTTGCCCAGTAGAGCATCCGGGTCTGATAAAATTTTGGGCTTGTCACTCCAAGACCATGGAAGCTATCCTGTGGTGGAACGGAGATTGCCTCCTCAACTTACTCAAATTAAATGAGAAGGCGTCTGAGGCATCAAGTTACAAAGAAATTTTGAAGCTGAAGGAAATGCCCATGGAAAACTGCCAGAAAATTGTTGCCTATCGAAAGAACCGAGGAATGTTGGCATGGAGTCTCATCTACGTTATGGACATAGTCCATAAGGCTGAAATCCTCGACAACAACTAAACGCAATCCAACATTTTACTCCACTTTCCACCTCATGACAAGGATACAGTATATATTGGTGTGTGCGATTGGGGTGTGGCAAGCAGAGTCATTGAGAAGAAGGCCTCCCCTTATGGTTTGAGGAACGCCGATGATCTACCACGATTAGAGGAGAGGAGGGTAGGAGTTGCACCGGAGTTGTTTTTTTTATATGGCGACAAAGATGACGAAGAACGCTATTTGGAGCGCATGAATGTACGACGCAATCTGTTGCATTTTCGGTAGGCCATTTGGCAAAGAAGATATGGAAAGAGGAAGAATGCCCAGAACTCTTCAAGGATCCAATGTCAATGATTGCATTCTCATCAAAGTTGGATGGCTTGGTTAACGAAGATCATGCAAAGAGACTTTCACTTGGAAAAGTTGTGGATGATTTGATGAGTCCCCCTTACAACTTCCAAGCTCCCAATGGTTGTTTTAGATACACATTGTAATTCCATAGTGATTTACGTTTGGAACATTTTGATTGCCTATGTGGCCTTGTTTGCACGTTTCTAATATTTTAATAAATCATTTTTTCGGCGTATATGTGCTCGGGTGGAACATGAAATGATATTGCTAGTTTTGTAATGGAATGAAAAAATGTTTTAAAAAAAAAATGAAAAAAACTGTATGGCCCATACACCGGGACTGCCCCCTCAGAAGCTCGCGCCCCCCATTACAGAAGCTCGCGCCCCCCCCCTCCACTCATGCTCTCGCCCCCCCTTTCCCCATAAGGATTCGCCCCCCCCCCCCCCCCCTTCCCCAAAAGCACTCGCCCCCCCTTCCACAGAAGCACTCGCCCCCCCCCCCCTCTAGAAGTACTCGCCCCCCCTTTCCCAGCGGTACTTGCCCCCCTTGCAGAATCTCAAGCACCCCCTTGGAGAAGCTCGCGCCCCCCCTTGCAGAAGCTCGCCTAATTTCATTTCAAATCATGGCCTCTAGTCCCGGAACTCCTTGTGGGCTCCTTGCTTGAGACTATGTGCACCACATTGGCCTGTGCTTGATGTCTACACATACCATTTTTTTCTCACATGTATCAGACTAACACTTGCGGACAAGAGATCATTGTACTTTTCCAGAGACACGGAGAATGGCAGGTCAACAACGTCAATTGACAGCTGAGTGGGCTCCGTGGTGGACGTTCATTGATAAGGACCATGTTAAATGTGTGTGGTGCAATTTCACTTTTTGTTATAAACAACAAAGAGCTATGAAGCACTATGGATGGGGTGAAGGTTCAAGCAAGAGTCATTGTTCAAGGCCCCTACCGCCGTATTTAGACGCTTTGCCAGTTGTGGTAATGTAATACCGAAAAGAATGACACATGTCTACCGTCCACCAGCGTACAACGCAATGCGAACCAAGCACATCCAGCCAACAAAGCAGCTTGTCAAGACAAAAATAGAGGAGAAAACCAAGCAGTGTATTAGCTTGTACGGGGCAACTATTTGCTCAGATGGATGGGACAACGTTGTTCGTCGGCCGTTGATGAATGTCATGCTTGTGTGTCCAGTATGAGATATATTCCTTGGTTCCATTGATACAACGGGGAACAAGAAATCAAAAGCATACATAGCTGGAAAATTGAAAGAGTACATCAAAGAAGTTGGACCGCAGAATGTGGTACAGATTTGCTCTGACAATGCTAGTGCGATGTTGGGAGCCATGGACCAGGTGGTAGAAGCTTACCCACACATTTACAAGCAAGGATGTGCAGCTCACATCATGGACCTCTTACTAGAAGATTGGGGGAAGGAAGCAACCTTCAAAGAGCTGATTATCTTGGCAAAGTGCATACCGAATTTTATACGTCGTTGTCATGTGACCATGGCTTTGTTTTGCCAATTTAGCCCAAAGTTTTCTTTATTGTTACCAGCGGAGACAAGATTTGGATGCCAGTACTTGATGATTGTTCGATTGCTTGAGCTGAGGGAGGCACTTATTCAGGTGGTAGTCCATCAGAAATGGGACGAATATGTGGGTACTTTATTCAATCGCCAAAACGGGCATCGTGCTCATGCCTTAGCAGGTCAAGTATGGAGTACCATTCTTGATGAGACATTTTGGTTACGTTGTGAGGATCTTGTGCATGTTATGAAGCCAGCTGTTGTGACTTTGTAGACCTTTGATGGACAAACACCGGCAATGGGGAGGGCGTGGTTGGCCATGAATAACCTGAAGAAGCATGTGTTCCGTCTACGGGGTGATCCTTTTTTCCTAGACCCCGATATAGCAGGGCGCTTTGAGAAACATTTTACGAAGAGATGGAAGATGATGTTGACAGATCTCCAATACACAGGTGCCATGTTGAATCCCTACATTTTCCCGGAGAGCCACGAGCTATTGATTAACGGTGTTGCAAGGTGTGCACTCTTGCAAGTGCTAATTCGTTTAATTGAGTGCCTTGGACTGGACCATGATACTCTGATGTTGGAGCTAACACAATTTGAGGAACGCACCGATCCATTCAGCCCTTTGGAGGCCCCAAAATTTCAACAGACTCGGATGCTACCTCATCAATGGTGGTAGCTGGTTGGGGGCGATGCGTTGCCCTTGATAGCAAAGCGCATCCTTTCGTTAACATGCTCGGCATCATCATGTGAGCGAAATTGGAGCATGTATTCCTTTGTTCACAGTAAGGTTCGCAACCGATTGGCCGTGAAGAAGGCAGAGTACTTGGTGTACATTTACACCAACAGTAAGCTCCTTCGAGAACGACGTGGAGCGGATCCTGTTCTTTGGTACAAGAACCAACCATTCTCCAAAGACTTAGATGAAGAAGTTCCAGCCATGTACGATGAAGAAGTATGTGATGATGATGGAGATGAAGGATTCCACGATGGAGTTGAAGATAATGAAGGCGATGGTGACGACGGTGGAGTTCATTATACTCCTGCTACTATGGATGATGAGTATCCAGAGTTACCCGTGGACAATGCTGGTGGTGACATGCCACGCACTGAACCCGTTAACCAGCCGAATGGAGTTTTTGACTGGGCAGGATTTGATGAAGAGGCAGCTACTTCGCCTCACCACGTTGTCAATGAAATACAAACTAGAGGCGAGGTCGCATACGATCGGGCAGAAGATGATATTGACGATGAATTTGAAGTCGAAATGACTCAGCATCAAAGCGACGATGGTGGCGATAATGATGACATTCACCCCGTTCGTAGCGTTTCCAACAATGACAATGAAGGAGGGGGTAACAACATGGGAGAGCAAATTCCAATTCCACAAGACGTTGAGGGAGTAGAAGAAGTTGAACAACTTCGAGGCGCTCTGCCAGAAAATGTTGAGGAAACAATCACGTCCGGAGGTTTGAATGAAAGCCCTCCAAGAAATGAACAATCAGAGACAGTTAGAAATGGACAAGAGGATGAAATTCCTATTGGCCAATTGTTTCAAACACCGCTGCCCCAGAGTACACCTTCAATCGGAGCAGTACTTGCAGGGTTGGGTAGACCTCCCCCACCTCGTTCAAGCAGATCTACTGGGCATGGTTCAATTACTCCAACATTGAATACAAGTGTTCCACTCACTTCTTCTGGAGGAGGTCTACCGGCTGGACCTTCTACGACGCGTCGTGGAGTAATACGGTCACGTAAAGGTCCAACAAACGTTCGCCCTTTTTTTCAGGATATACTGTTGGGACGACCCCGTCTTTACCTATGGCTGTAGGTAAACGTAGATTACCCGTAATGAATGTGGACGGGATCACCGATAAGACCAAAAGACGGAAGGTCAAAAGAATTGTGACTACGGTGGTGGATGGTACAATCGATCACGTATTGCGCAACATTCATTCCACGGTGGAGGAGTATGTGCCTATTAATTGCGGAGATGGAGATGACGAGGGCTCAGAATCCTCAGATGGATCGGATTCATCGGAAGATAGTCGCGCAGAAGCACCTAATGATGACGACATTGTTCTAAGAGTACCATTGGGTATGCTCGGTACTCAAAGGAATCCGGAGCGGCGCACCACCAGAAAAAATTTAAAAAAGTAATACATCTTTCAGCATATTACATATAGAAGTTATATAGACAAAGTATAATATATATGACTCCAACAAAATTTAAAAAAATCACAAAAAAATATAATATATATATTTATACGTAGATACTTATATGTTAACCTTAGTCAATGTCCATAAAACATTAGCTAAGGCTATTGAATGTAATTTTGTTTCAACATGAATTGAAACTTCTCTCATTTATGTCACTATGAAAACTTCACTCATGTCTTAATTTCCTTCAATGCCTGATTTTTGTTCCCCGCTCGCGCCCCTCCTTCGCAAGCGCTCGCGCCCCCATCCACCCTCTTGCTCGCGCCTCCCCTCCCCCCGCCCCCTCGCTCGCGCACCCCCTTTACAGGCGCTCGCGCCCCCCCCCCCCCCCCCCCCCCCCCCCCCCCCCCCGCCCCCTCGCTTGCGCCCCCCTCCCCCAAGGCGTTGGCGCTCTTCCTCTTAGCCACGTCATCCTCCGTGTAAACTCTAAATGTGGAATATTTGGTGACATGTCAGACGCGTGGCATCCTAGGTGGCCAAGGTAACTTCCATTTCACCATTTGGACGGTCAACCGTAAGTCTCGGTCAAACGGACTTCCCCTGACCTTTAAAGGACGGACGAGCGGACCGGACGGACGGACCGGTCTTTATGTCCCATGAACAACCCTGATCATTAGTCTACCAAATCCGATCCACTGTGACAGAATTCTTTTGTATGAAATGCTATGCCTAATTTCTTTACTATTAACTTGAAATACATGAACAGTCTCTAGAACTACAACTCCCATTTTTGCGAATGAGGAACTATCTACCTATCGGTACCGTAATTTTTGTTTAATACATGAAGCAAAATGTTCGACAATATATATAATAAACAAATACTACAGGTGCTTGCTTCACTATTGGCTACATTTTATGTCACGTATTTTAGAGAGCTGTAGAAAGTGGTACCTTAAAATATTTAATTACTTATTTCCTTCATTCCACAATACTCTCAATGATACACTGCGAACATATTCTTAGGAAATGCCGGAAACTCAGGGATAATATGCATTTACAGAACTTGCAAAGGTCTTCTATATGCGTTGTGTCTTAATATCATCAACTACATGTAATTGAATGTACTCTCATGGTACTTGTGAATAAAAACAATTACCTGCCTATAAAGTCGGATGATATGACATACCTTTTATATATATATATATATATACTTGAAGTTAAAGTGAAACACATAGTCTTTCCTTCATAATAATTACTATTTCAACGAGTGAAAACATTGATCAACCGAGTGTATATCAAAATTCTACATTTCGTCCTTTTCAAAACAAAACAAGTTCTTGTAGACTATCCTCTCCACCTCCACATCGCAATCTCCAATACGACCATTCTCCTCCCCCTTCGCTTAGATCTCCATACCTGACATGGAATATAACAGGTAACCATAGTAAATGTCTTTTGCCCCTACTTTTTCCTCTTCCGCTACCTTCTAAAGTTCCACACTACGCCTACACTTCCACTGCCTGCCACAGAGTAAGTAAAATGCTCTAGAAAAGAAGATACGGGGCTGACATGTTATCACATAACATCTTCGAATACCGATGCCAATTTGTAAGAGATTTTCTGAAAACTATAATTGGACGATGAAGGAACCACATCCTGGGATAAGTAGTCGTTCATGATCTTAATTCCGGACTTACCTTCTCAAAAGTTACTTCGTACCCTTTTTGAGGTTCTCTTGTACTGCCGGTTTTTTTACATTATCTCCACTCCCCGATTTTCCTCCAGTTTTCCCTGCTTGCATTCTGTCGAACGGTGATTTGAAGCGGGAGGATTGACTGCGCTGTGTGACGTTCTCTCACACTGTTGATGGTTTTGATGACTCGGTATCTTCAACTGTATCCATAGTTGTGTTCTCGGATTTCTCCAGTGAGTTCAAGGAATACCTTGACGACTCAGATAAATCGACGAATGGAACTCCAGAGTCCTTGCTCTTCAGTTTCAGGCTCCAGAGGAGCATTGCCTGCGCGAGGGATGCGATCCATCCTGCACAGGAATTGCGTGTCTCCTCATCGCGTATGGATTTAGGGCGCCATTCCTTCCGCTTCTCTCGGCCACGTCCTTCGGAGGTATTCTCATTCACTGGTAGCGCGGTAGGGACACGACCCTGGCGTACTAAGGACGAAGGCGCATACTCCAAGTTCTACGTCCCTGTCTCTGGCCGCGTCGGACATGGAGTGTGCATTTTTCGAGGCAGGTGCATTATCCATGTGGTGTGGGCTACAGCTTGAAACTGGAGGAGCGCCTTTACGGTCCCTATCCCATTCCACTCAGACATTAAGAGACGCCGGACAACGTCGAATTTGGGAAGCTCAAGACTTGTGACCTCCTGAAACATTGTGACGCATTTTAACCACTGCCGCAAACACTCAAATGTGACGGGGGCGTCCTTCAGAAACTGATACCCTGTTCCACGCCTTATAGCGGAAAGCTACCAAACCGGGAGGCGCTTCTTCTCGAAGCTCGTCCTAAGAACCAGCATCTTCTATGGCTCCCGATTTTCTCTCCGATCTCCAAGGAGCTCCTCCTCTCCAAAAACGTGTTCCGTCTTCTCGGCCATCTTCACGCAGATTGAGGAACGTAGAAGTCACTATTTTAAGCTCCACCGCAACTTGGAATCCCACTGCCAGAATGGAAATTCTAAGAAATTAGAAAGCATAGAAGGAAAAAAAAAATAAAACATTTTGGACTAGATCAACAGGAATACAACGGAGTCGATGCATGGAACTGTGTGGAATGATGCACAAGTAGGTCTCTTATATACAATCTGGGGCAAAAATAAGGGACATTATTACAACCGCAGCAACAGCCGGCTTTAGTTTCCACTTCCCAGTTAGTTCTCATTATATCTCCAAATGAGTGGATGCTTTCATAAGACTAAAGGCCCATTCGCACTTGGCATTAGCAAAGAGCGTGCTTACAAATTTAACAACTCCACAATTTGGGGAGCAATGCCTTCTTTTTGGAAAAGGTGTAATCAATGAGGTTTGTAAAGACCTTATCAATAAAAAGGGGATTATGTAATGGTCCCCCAAATGGGACAATACATAAAACCACTCTTATAAGAAGAAAACTAAAGAATCTTTCCAATATAGGTGGCCCTATACGTATTGCCTACTATTTCTTAAAGCTCTTTTTTCTTCTTAAATATTAACTAATACCCACTCTTGAAAGTGTGCCATGTGGACATCCATGTAAGATTGGTAATTACTAAAGCATGTAGGTGGCAACACACACTTTTTAAAGGAGATAACACCCCTCCTAAGACCTCCTCTAAGGCCAAGTGGGAACATACCTTAAGACACCGTGACTCTCATGAGAATGACGTTTACCAAAGAATCCTATCGTAAATGCATTCAGGCATATGTAAATACATCCAATGTATACCTTTGTATTTATACTCACAATACAATAATATACTATTTAACACAGCCCTCTACTATCAAATGATACGTCTTCATATACTAAAGTATTTTAGAAACATTTTTTTTTCTTTGGAATTTAGTATACCGTCTTTAAATGTTAACACTACAAAATGGATCGAAGTTTGTATTTATATAGGTGTTAACAATTAACAATTATAGAATTACGTTTATGAGTCATATTTAAATTATAACATTTACGATTATAAGCAATTGTGAAGAGTCTTTGTTAAAGAATACCATTCACCTCATTGCAAATCCATCCTATCATTTCTACAATATCAAGTCATGGATACACCGAGGATAAAATTTATGTGAATGTGTTGTATTTATCATACACATTATGTCTATACTTCAAATGTTCACATATGTAGAGTCAAATTTTGAAAGGATTAACACCCATAGGTGAAAGATTTATAATGGGTGCTATGCATATTATAAAATGAATGTATTTATATTCGGTTACTGGCATATGAAAGTAGGATCTATACTGCAAGATCTACGATTCATATGATACAGTAACCGATGATTTACTATGAATACAAAGTGACCATTCCAAAGTAGACATTTCATACTTCAAGAATTCACTGTGTTATTATTATGACACCTAGGGTGATAGAGCTGTAACTAACACTAGTGGAAACTGCCCTCAACTATACCAAGGGATTAAACCTAAGATCTTGTTTGGTGTTGAAATAATTTGGAAAGTCCTCACTGATTGGCTGTGAGTTTTTTTTGGTGTTGAAACCTAGAATCTGTACGAGTGGAACCGTGAGGTGCATAGGTACTGTTCATGTGAGAAGTTCCGACCAATAAAAATCCAAGTTATTGCGGGCCGGTGGCATATCTGTCAGAGGGACTTTATGGTCCGGCCCTTGGTAAATCCGGAATTATTCGTGATCTTAAGTTTCACAATTTACAATAAATGGACAGAGGTTTGGAGATCAGTACATCCAAGATATCCACGCACTGTAACTCGACTTTACTTGGATGGGGTCCGTGAGGTAACTTGCAACTATTACACGGACACGGCGGTTCTCAATTCTGGACTTCTGCGGGGATGAACAATGAATGACTGATCTGTCCATGGAGGTTTTTTCGTCAAGGATGTCAAGTGTACACGTTGCTCACTGGGATTGGCTTGTGCTGCTGTGCGATTCAAGCATGGCACACTTTGTTTTGAAGACCAGGGATAACACAAAGATAACAAACTATATATTCAACAACGTCACCAAAGGGGCTTCAAGGTTACATGAACTCAATATACCGGTTTAGAACCATGAAATATTCAAACGGTTTAGTTTGTACTGCTATGAGTTTTTCGGTATAGTAATGCAATTCCACAAGTTCACTGTGTGAGGGAAACATGATTCACATTAACCGTCTAGCAACATTAGGAAAATTCTACCAAAACAATACCGTCTTAGATTGCCAATGAACTGGCTAATGACGCTAACATGTTGGTGACAACTATTTCATGCAATTAAAGCTCTGTGAGGACCTCCGCCACCACCTGAAGGTTTGCAATATCCATGTCTACGTTCATGAAATTGTTCGCATATGTTGCCTCAGCTGCCTCGAGCTCTGCGTGCACTTTAGCAATGACCGTGTCTTGACGCCGAGTCTTTAATTCCCACGCATTGAATTGATGTTGACAATTTCCGGCGTTCTCATACCAGGACTGAACCAGGGATTCGCACATCCTGATGAAAGCCTTCTTCGATGCTAGTTCTTTTGTTAGGACATCACGAGCTCTCTCATACTCTTCTTCCGCTCTGTCTCGGGACTGGGCCTTCTCTGCTAACTCACCCGTCAGAAATTTCAAACGTTCCTACTCTTCATGAGGACGAAATCCACATTTCTCTATTTCAGCGCCCGCGTCGTGTCGGCCCTGGCTGAACTTTGCAATCTCCGCATCCACGACAACAGCAAACTTGTTACGCATAGTTGAGAAACCACCATACGCTCGAGGTCCAACAATGGGAAAGCCTTGACGTGTTCGACCGGTGCGTGACAAAGAACTACGACGACGAGGATTGTGCTGCTCTCCCTTCACAACAAGTTGTACCGGGTTTGAGCTGGTGGATCCAGGACATCTATTCTTGCCATGTTCATTTGCAAGGTCTGTCCCTAATTTTGTGTGACATGCGGTATCCACCAGCGACGGAACGGGCTGCAATTGTGTCACCATGCACATAAGTATGACGACAAATGATATGGAATTCAAGCGATGCTGAGCCATATTGCAATGAGAACTTAATAAAAAAAACAAAACGACCTCAATTGTATTGCAAGAGTCTATCACGATTATGACATTCTGGGCGGGCAATTATATCGAGAGCAATTTAAACAGCAGATGCCAAGATAAAACCAGAGAATTAAGGACAGTTTTAAGAAAGAAGATAGAGGGGGGCTGGCAAGACGCATGTACTTGAACATGCGATGTTGGCAGAGTCTTCTCAATGAGCTCCAGGGGTGGTCGAAGACGCTCGAACTCCGGAAGAAGTCGAGGGTGCTTTGTGCTGCTTTGATAAGGATGCGTCATTTTGTAAGCAAACTCGCTCCAATTCACCTCCTTGTGCATCGCTTCAGCTAGAATACCCCGTGCAAAATGAAATGGAATGACTCTCGATACCGGCCACTGCAATTGAAGGAGAAGCTTGTAGAGTTCCTGTACATACTTCTTGTACTCGGAATTCCCGTGGCTCTCAAAGGTATACCCTGATCCATGCTTTGGCCCGAAGAATTCGCTCAGCTGACGGCGGTTTGGCAAATACTCAGTAGGAGTCATCGTCGGCACAATACTGTCGCTGGAGAGTCTCATGTACATAATGAACCAAGGAATCGTCAAAGCGCCAAGCTTCTCCATTGAGTCTCCGTCACAGGTATTCTCCCATACAAATTACGCTCTAGACTGCTCCTACACATGAGCAACAAGATGAAAATAAACCATGTTGCCTCATAAGGAAAACAGAGGATATGGAGTATAAGCCTGGGGAAACGAAGTAATGCTCAGGGTACCTAATTACGAGCTCAATCTAATGATGGCTAAATCGGATCAGATATAATCATTAACGAGGCTTAGGGTCTTACCTGTCTTGTCCGATGGGACAGCTAGGAACCCAGAAGTGGGCGCTCAAACACCAAAGGTCTCATCAACTATCTGGAAAACAAAGACTGACCAATTACCTCTCAAGTGAAGATAGATATGGGTGTCTCTAGGAATTTCAGGTATACGTTGCGGTTAAATCTAGCCTACGGGTTCCCAATGCGTACGTGATCTACCTAGAAAAATTCACTCCTTAGTAGTTTTTTTAAATACACTACATAACGACCTAGCTACCGTGTAGATATTCACTACTTTGCGTTTTATTATAATAAAGCATTTATCTTCATAGATAGAAGGGTCATTCAATACTTTCAGCTCAAACAGCACTAGAAATGACAAGGAAGCATGATACATTGCAAAACATAATTGCAGGTCAAGAAGGTTCGAACCTCCCAATATGGCAATTGAAAGAGTGCAAACACCCTTTTTATGCCGAACAGGCGTGCTGGGTCTTCTGATGCAGGACTGGAGCCATGAGCTACCCAGCTCTCACAAAGATGGCCCCATCTTTGAACGTCTTTTGCACTCACTTTGGCAGGTGGTCCTCGATGTTCCTCAACACTGCCCCACTCTGGACTGCCCCTTCTCCACGGATGATCCTCTGGCAAATAACGGCAGTACTGATTATCATAAACATTTTTGTGTAGTGGCAAAGACCGCCGTGAAATAGTGTTGGGGCTGCAAACAGGGCACCCACGGTAGCCCTTTGACACACAACCTCCGACGACCTCGTATGCGGGAAAGTCATGAATTATCCACATTAGAATCGCTTTCATGTCGAAATGTGAAGAGCCCTGGAACCGCGACACATCATTTGTTGGCACACCTAGTTCCATAAGATCTGTAGCTCTTCTAGAAGAGACTGCAGGTAAACATCAAATTTTTTGCGCGTAACAGATCTTTTGCCGGGTATAGTGAGACTCAGCATTATAAAATGCCTCTTCGTCGTCATCCAAGGGGGCAAGTTATAGTTCAAGATTAAGACTGGCCAAGTACTCCACGTAGAGCGTTTGACCAAGAAGGGATTAACTCTGTCCATGGCAAGTCCAAGGCGCAAGTTCCGCGGCTCGTTCGCGAATTCATCCCTCCATTTCCAGTTAATGTACTTCCACTGATGTGAGTCGACAACTCCCCGCATCACACCATCCTTGCTCTCCTGCCTGGCATGCCATGTCATGTAGGATGCCTGCAGCGGAGTGCTATACATACGTTGCAGCCGTGGTATCAGAGGGAAATGTCTCAACACCTTTGCTGGCACCTTGCTCTTCCCAACCATCTTGTATCTTTCTGCATTAGACTTAGGACACTTACTGAGGTTGTCGTAATCTAGCCTTTTAAACAAGATGCATGTCTTTGGACTAGGACAACAGTGGATGGTTTCATATCCTAGACCTAGTTGTTTGAGCACCTAAGACGCCTGGTACTCATTTGAAGGCAGAGAATTCACCTTAGGCAATATACTCTTACTCAAGATTCCAAAAATTTCATTCACAAGCTGGTTGGAAGCATTGTGAGTACGAAGTGAATTGAGTAAAAGAAGGGTACCACCTAGTTGAGTGAGACCGCTCCCTGGGAAAAGCGGGGTGGTTGCGCTCTCTTCGAGAATTTGATGCTGTGTAGGAGGACCTTGCTCCATTGCTCTAAGATCATCGTCAGCCATGTTGTCATCCATGGCCTTTGCAGCGTCAAGAACAGCTGCAACATAAGGAGCTTCTCCACCTCCCTCTACCGGCTCTTGCATCAGACCAAAGTCCTGATCTCCACCCGTTTCGTTTTCCCCTTGGGCGGTGTCTTCAAGATCTTTGTCCTAAACGTTGTTAATGGTACCGACCAGAGAGTCGTACACATGGAAAGTGTGTTGCACTAATCGCTCCATGTTTGCCCCCTGGTCCAAAACGCGCCTAGCATGTTCTCAATTCGCTTGACCCCTTGCCTCGTACTGCTCCCTTATGTCTTGGTCCCACTCACTATCAGAATCATCAGGATCAAAACCCTAAGCAAATAAATTGTTAGCCCAGGAGCAAGTTGAGCGAAAGCATGTTATATTGCGAGCAAATGATCTAAGGGCATTAAACGCTGGTTAATAAATTCAAGAAATCAAGTATTCTTACCTCTGTGGAGCCTCGGTGCTCTGGATGTCGACCATATGTCTGTAGGTGTTGACGAATAACGGCACGGAACCTCATCGACGAGGTTTGCCCTAGGCAAATGTTACATGGGCATACCCGTTTCTGACTCCCTGACCTCTCGACCAGAAGCTCCTCTCTGAAGTTCAGCTTCTCATCTCGTCGAAGAATACGAGCCTTATCCCGCAATTGACCAGCGCTCTCACTCTGTGTCAACATTATAAAGCAAAGAAATGGAAGACACACTGTCGGACTAGTCGTTGTTAACACAGGACAACCTCCTTGAGGACTGATGCATTTATCTCTGTGAAATGAATGAGCAGTGTCGTTGATATCATTGCAGAACGGTCACATTGAGAAACTCATCAGTATGAAAGTACATAAGTTGGATGAACGTAAAGGGTACTCCGTTTATTTAAATATAGAAAATAGCACCGAATATGTAGAATGCCCACTGCTTACAAGCGCCAAGGTATTGATGCGGCGCTTAATTCTAAACAAGTCTACTTAAACCCAGGACTCAAGTATGCTATGCTACCATAGACTGAAGCCACGACTATGTGGCATAGGTTCAACCAATTCCACTAAAACCTACATCTGACTTTCTGATTCACTATCTCATAGTCTCCTACAACACGCAGTGATCTAGATGAGAGCCCACACAGAAATCAAGAAGTGTCTGCATGAGATCGCACCATACCGAATCTGCCAACTTGTGCAATATCCGAATGACGTGTAGCACAATTGCTCCAGAGACGAAAAGGCTCAGATGACGGCAACCCCCCTTCATCATTCCGAATCCTTCAAGCGTCTCGCAAAACCACTACGGTTGACGGTGCAGGTCACAATGAAAACTTGTTATCAGCTCATCTTCGGAATCTCGATCGACGCTGTCCTCCACCACCCTTCTTCTCAAGTCATCGACTTCTAGAATAGTCGACACTTGGAACCCCGACTATGTCAGACCATCTCTTATCTCATCGTCACGATCAGAAGCATACATTGGAACTCCTATCAGCAATGAAGATATGGAGTCACATCGAGTGTAATCGCCTGTATCTTCGCAATCACAGTCTTCACGAATCGTTCCACTGGAATCCACAAACTCGGACACAAGAGCAGTGTCTTTGGTTCCACTGATGTGCTCAAAGCGAGATGCCCGATTGTAAGAACACATCGGTGTAATGCTTATGGAATTACTAACCCGTGCCATCCAAGGGTCACACTCTACGTGAATCACACCTGCAGAATCCCCTCAACAACCACACGAGTGTCCAAACACTCCTTATCCTCAAAATCTCTGAGAACATCCTCAAGGTCACCAAAGTTCCAAATGCTAACAATTCTACCGTAAGAGTCCCTGTGCATAAGTCCAACCCGTACCATTGTCTCCGGACTCCATCCCTCCATGATACCTATTGCAACTTTACGAAGGCAGTGGCGAACACCGTGATCGAAACTGCTATCACGAACTAAGATGCATGTCGAAGAAACTCTCCAGCATTGAAAGCCCTGCGGTTCTTAGAAGTGTTCCCAATCCATGTTACCAACTGCTAGTTCCCATAGTTCCCTAGGCTATCCTCATCTTTGAATGTGATCTCCCATGGATCCTAATACTACCTTCCGTGTCAGGCTCGGAACGGAATGTAGAGGCTATAGGAAGGGCGCCGGCCACTGCAATTGCAGCGCAAGGAAGATCATGCCTACATCAATTAGACTATAATTGAAACCTCTAACGTGAGAAGGACAGATAGCGCTTCCGGTTTAGCATATCGACGCCTTTTCAGGTGTCCATGATCGTAAGCACTTTCTAGCAATCTATTTTATTCCAGATCCGCCTCCGACCTAGTTGCTCATCACTGTCTTGCAACCCTAATGGTTGGATCGGGAGCTAGCGCCCATCTAGATTTCGTGGACTTTGATACAGACTCGGAGGATTCTTCGTCTCAGGACAGTTCAACCTCGACGCTCACGAATCCATTCGCAACTCTCCGTGGAAGACAGTGGTGTACTGAAGAGAAGATGGCCGTCCCCGCCAAGGTGTCCGGACATTCGCTTATTGATGGCGTCCCTTGCGACCACACCAACAGAGATTCAGTAAGTTTTTCCTATCTGCATAACATCATCTCTTTGAATTCGGATTATGCACTCAGGGAAGGGCCTACTCAACCCTGTGCTTAACAATTCACTAGAAGAGTCACGTTTTTGCTAGTATAATTACACGTATAACATGAGTGGATATGCTAGAGGAACTGCGGCGTTCCACTTGGGATTGTTGCAGAGATTGTCTTCTTTTGAAACACGGAGAAGATATCTCATTCCTCTAACCAGTTCAGAAGGCACATCACCTCCACAGCTGCAACCCTGTAGTTGTTAGATACAGAATATAAAGAGGGGATAAGAATTGAATTTATTTGTTATGCATGGTGCCTTAGGCATACTCATCAGGACTGATCTCTAAAATCAGTGAAACTTCACCAACTAACTAATATAATAATCCTCGACACTTGTTTAGAATGTAACCAGAGTTTGTATGAAAACTTAGGGCTGGGGGGAATAAAGGAAAGGCTCAGGGGAAGTCCATGTTGTCTTTTGAACGATCAGCGTATGAGCTAATGATTTTACTGATGCTTTCGATGACAATCCCTGTAGCCGAAGATGAATTGGCAAAGGGTAGCAGCTTCCTCGCCCACCACTAGGAGCCATGGCAGCTCATGGTTCCTAGACTGAGGAGCGAGGTGCTTCATCTGGTCAGGCAAGATCAATTCCTTTGCTAGAGCAAAGGGAGCGGCTACCATCTGGCACTAGTATGTATTGGCGTCCTCAGCCTTCTCCGAGCAGCAAAGCTATAACTCCAGAGTGGCGCCAGAATAGCGATCATCCTCCAGAAGAGCGCAGAGCAGAAGGAAATAAAAAACGCTCTGCAAACCGTGACTTCCAACGTCCATTTCTGAAGGAGATGGCAGCCGCCCACGCTCAAAACAGGGATCCCAGCATCGAGATACCAGTTTGTCCTTCAGGTACGGTGCTTGGTTTGAAAAGCGAGTGGCATAGGTCTGCACGTCTTTGTGCTATACAGACCATCAATTACAAGGTTAGGTCGTATAAAGCTAAACGCCCATATTGGGAATCACAAGTCTAGATTGTTGCTGAAAAACTGTCTAAAAAATTCACGTATAGTAGACCATTAGACATCAGATATTTAGGAATGTTTTTAAAAAACACATTGAAAAATGATAGAAAGATATGGAAGAAGCATTTTATTGACACGGGTGGATTAAGACATCCTAAGTGTCTAGAGGAAGCTTTCACGGAATGGAAGAGGTATTGGGTGAGTGCAGCACGGAGGGATGAATCACAACAAATGACAGAAATGAGGAAAGGGAAGAATAAATTACCTCGAAACATGCAGCATCGAGCAGACCCAGAACTTGATGGGAGCTCTAACCCGCTAGAAAATCAGGTACGTTTGCCCACGAATTTGCCCCCATCCATAGTACTGAATTAAATCTGCAATATTTAATGCTGCAACCAACATTGGTCTCATGATTTGATTTAAAACCAGTGTTTCCCTTGACTCAGGTATTCTCCACTCCTTCGAACCAGGACCCCTCCAACAGATTTGCTAGCGTTTCTACTTTCAATAGCGACTATTCAGCCAATCACCATGTTACGACGGCAACATCCGCTCAAGGTCCCACCTACGACGAGACAACACCGAATTTCCCAAGGGTAAGTAAGCTTCACCAGCTAGCAATCACCATGCCTCGTGTATACACGCACTCTGTCTCATAGTGTCCCTACTTCATTTACGTCGCTGCACCCATGTATAACATGTTTATTGAAGTGGTTCCCCTTCTTGTATATTATAACATACCCCACAATGGATTTTAGAGGGCCGTGATGCCTCCATACGCTATACAAGAGGCGACAAGAATCAACCTACTGGAAAGCACCGATCAGCGAATGGCGTCTGACTTGACAAGCAGGTAAAGAACAAATAAACGAAGTGAAGCAGCTTCTACTCCGCCTAATACACCCAACGCTCCCATCGAGCCCAGTACGTTTGAGGATGTTTACACCAACAACAAAGCAACAAGGCGAACCTCTGACTGCCCAAGTGATACAACCAACGACACTGCCCTTACAAGACCCGCACTACACAATCCCCCGGGACATCCCAGAGAGGCGAGTTTCATCACGCTTAAATGGAATTGACGAGGTTCATGCAAGTGTAACTGAAACAACAACAATTTGCCATCAACACGAAGACCGTAACATGCCGATCGCTGTTCACCCGACGGTGCAAAGTCCGTCTTGGGGCAGTGGCAAAACAGTTCCTATTACTCCCAACTCCCTCTTGCAGAATTTCACCAACAAAATGCCAATAGGAGCAGCGACCTCAACAGACGTATCTGGTTCTTTCCGTTCATACCCAATATCAGTCCAACAATTCCATGTCAAGCCCCCTATTTTATATTTAAAATTCAACATGGCAACAATGGGTTTGGACGTACGAGGGAAGTACCTCTCTGCATTAGTTGTGTCCAAATGAACTCAGTAATGGAGAGTTGAAAGAGAGCCAGTCTCCTTCACTTCTTCACATGTAACATTGCTAATTATATACAAGTGTGACTTTAAAACCACAGGACCAATATAACGGAACATGTGCATGGACCGGGGCACTTATTCTTGAGCGAGAGGCGATGACTTTTAGTAGCAATGATTTGTCCCTCCCACAATGTCCTTGCAATGGAGGTGTTGTCATCCTCCTAGCCCACATCCACGTTTGTGTTATTTCTGTTATCTCTATATAACAAGAACGGTATTTGGTAAACTGTGCGTGGAACACCCCGGCCGCGCCTTTATAGTGTGTCTTTGGTTCCCGGACAGATTATTGTTTCTTCTAAGTACATTTACCGTTGTATCATTTTGATTGTAAATTTGTTGAGGGTGCGATGGACGACAGTATTCGGTGGCGTGTTCCAGACAAAGAAAGAATCCGTCGCCAAGAGAGGAAGCTCTTGGACAGGGAGCTCAGGTATGCCGAGATGACGGGATTGCAAAAATTGCATTATAATTGTAAGCTTTGCACGAGGGAGCAGCACTCTCTAAAAATCTTTAGCAATTATCAGAGGTGGGTGACTCAAAATCGACGGCACCCATGGTTCTTTGGGTCTTCAGAGGTGATACCTCCTAAAACATTTGTTTACAATTTAGGGTTTCCTGTGAAGGATAGTTCATATCTTCTCAAGTTCCATTTCAATTTAAAAATTTATCGCTGATATGTAGGTATATAAGTAGGGAACAATGTATAAGACTCTGGTGTCAATTTCACGTTGTTTTGAATGAAATGGCATTTGATAGTATTCACCGAGGAAATTTTAATTGAACTTAGGGCTACAACTGTGGCACTTCAGACGACAAATGGGACGACCATGTCCAATGGTATTACAAAGCCCAAGCATCTCTCCAAGTTATGAGAGGCGACAACAGCGGCCTCGATCCAGATATAGATCTATAACGAATGGTCATTGACACATTGAATAGAGCAGATGCAATAAGAACAGATGCAGCAGCTCTGTGGGAGAGAAGAGGAGATGAAAATATTAGGCATCCAGAAGGTAGATACAAGGGGTACACGCCGCTCATGGAGACTGCATTTCCATTGAAGAAGGTGATGTTAACCGGGGATTTAAGGTAGAATAGAGGGGCAGTAAAATTGTAGGGGAGCTGTAAAACTGCAGGTACTGGGGGATGACCATATTCGATATTTTGAGACAATTTCAGAACTTTGAGACTTTTTGCCCACAATTTCAGCAATTGTTTTTAGACAATTTGAACTTTTTTTTGACTTTCTAATTATAGATTATCCTCGACTCAAGGATAATCTCTTCATATATAGTCAAATTTTTTTTGACAAATATAGAATCAATCAAGAAATCAATGAAAAAGCTATAGTCAAGCATTAAATTGAGACTATGAAAAGTCTCAATATAACGAATATGGTGTTGGGGGGCAATAAACTGTTAAGTTGCTGTCCTGCCGTGCAGTAACTCTGTTTTAAATGAAAACTGCTTGTTTTGGATGAAAAATGCCAGATGGATGAAATTTGGTGGTTTGATGAAGTCTGGTGGTCGGATGAAAACTGTTGGCAATTAGGATTTTGGACGCCGCGGCTAGGGTTTTGGATGGGGTTGTAGGAGAGGGGGCTGCAAAGCTCATTCTCTCTCTCTCCTTCTTAGTTCAGAGCTCTCAGATGGTAGTGTGTGTGTAGGACATGTTGTAGGACTATAGAGGAGGTGCTGTTAGGGTAGTGTTCAGGATCCTAGAGGGTCCAGACAGTGATAGCAGTAGGGAGCAGAATCATGTACGGATTTGTAGTAATTAATGAAAAGGAATTGAATATATTTGTGTGTGAATGTATGGAGTTGCAGAAATGAGTGGTTAAGGAACCAAGTTGGTCAATTTCCCTAGAGGGTCTTGTACATCTGGTGTTTAAATGAGTGGGTATTGTACATTAGACCAAGGAGAGTAGGAATATGTATGAGATCTAAGGAAAATTCCTACAAAATTTGAGTAGATCTGAGTTGGCAGTTTCATATCTAGGACCAAGATTTAGGACAGTTTCAGGGGCAGTACAGAAATTTTTGCAGGATTTCAAAGAGTTTTAAGACAGTATTCATTTTTGAAGGAGTAAGGGAAAAACTCCTTTCACATTGGCAACCATGCTAAAGTTCAAACCATGTGGCTCTTGTTGCACACACCAGGATAGCACCATATCAGTATTGCTCCAGGGATGATAGGTAGAGTAACAATTCAAGGTATGTGAGAAGCAGATCTAATAGTTGCAGTGACAAGATTTGTGACACTGAAGGGTATAGTTTCCGGATCTACAACAGTACGAGTTTTTAAGCAATAAGGGGAGGGATCCATTAGTGACGACAGGACCAGTGCAGTTAGGACCAGGTCAGAGCAGTCAACAGCCGGCTGGAAAAGAGGACCATTCCAAAAGCTGAGGGCAGCTCTACAGCAAAAGGGGGATAGTCAGCCTGATCCAGGTTAGTTACTGTTTACCACTAATTTGAGGTTGCATTGCAAGGAACGATAGGCGGAATGTTTGATCAGTAGTAAAATATGCAATGGTCAGTAAAACATTTGTAGATTTACTGTCTAGGTGAATGTATGGACAGTAATAATGACGCAGTAAAAATTGAGGTAAAAAACGGAGTAGTAAAATATTAGGGTAAAAATGGGGCGATAAAAAGGAACTCCAGGATTAAATGAAGGAAAGGAACCTAGGGCCGAGTAATGGGAGTTTGACCAATAAATCACTAGATCTAGGTAAAATAGTAAAACTGGACCAGAAGAGTGTAAAACTAGACCAGATTCACTGAAAAATTATAGAGGCTGGATTGGAGGGACCAAGACAAACCTTTTGGAAAAGATTGTAAAATTGTATTGCTGTGAAATGCGGTAGAATTCTAGACTAAGGACAAACTTGAAAACCTAAAAAGCAGCTACGACCAACCTAAGTAGGAGCAGTAGCTATTGGCAGATCCACAGAGGACTAGACTGAGTGGCAGACAGATGTACTGACACGGACCAGGTGTACAAAGTACTAGCACGCAGGGACCAGACGAGGGCTGGGACAGAGATCTACAGTAACTACCCAAGAGATCACCTGGAGGGGCAGACTTGACTTACTGGAGAAGCAGACAGACTAGAAGATCGCCAGCAGGAAGGACCAGGAGGGAGAAGCAATAACTACCCTTTCATAGAAGGCGGCTACCAACGGTTGGACAAGGAAGAATTGGCTAGAAGACAAGCAGCAGAGAGGCTCGCCAGATACGAGCTCAAGGAGCAGCAGTTGAACCGGGAAGGAACATGGGAGAGCAACCCAGCTCTAAGGAGAGCATTTCCAAAGGAAAGACCAGAGACTTGATTGACATCGACCTGGCGGGAAAAAATTCAAGCCAGGAAACACTGCTTGGAATAAGCAGGAGGACAGGATCAGCTAAGGGCTAACCTAATCCCAATTTCAAGAACTGGCAAGAATATGAAGAGATCAGGAGGTATGATGGCTCACTGCCATCACTTAGGACCAGCAGAAGGAAGTTTTCAAGACCAGGAGTTGGAGGCACCTAGCACAGTTGGATTCCGGAACTGGAGACAGCAGTAGCATATGACTAGTTTCAAGAGGAGGACAAGAGAAACACCAGCCGACCTAATTCACCAAGACCAAGAATACAGACACCACGCGACTTGGTGCAGACGCTAGAGACACTGAAGAAGAAACTGGACCAGGTCAAGAGTGAAGACAGGGCCTCACGAGAAGCAATACCCACTTTAGACCCAACCAGGACTAGCAGACACGGACAGCAGGCCACCAGGAAGCAAACAGTACAGTTCGTCCAAGACCAGTTCCAAGGACCAGAGCAAGATGAAGAAGAGGAAGATAGGAGATAGCTGGAGCAGATCAAGGCCAGAAAGCAGGCTAGGAGGCAGGCGGAGCAGGCCAGAAAGGACCAGTAGACCATGGAAGAGATGTACAGACGCCAGATGGAGGACTTTGGACAAGCCACGAGGTTCAAGGAAACCATGCAGCCTTGGGAGCAGAAAAACAAGGAAGAACTTCACATGAAGGAAGCCATGTGGTTATGGCAGGAGACCAAGAGGATAGAGGAGCAGGACCAGGAAAATTAGAGGCAGGAAGCCGTTAGATCCTAGCAGGAGGCTCAAAGGAGGGAAGAGATCAAGTAGGCAGCAGAGAAGCAAGAGGCCATAGAGGAGGATCTTTTACGCCAGGAGGCTTTGCGCCTGTGGCAGGAGGCCCAGAGATCGGAGGACTAGAAGAAGAAGGAGGAAGAGAAACAAGAAGCAACCCGCAAGTCTACCTTATACAGGTGGCAGAAGGAATCAAGGGAAGAAAGCCAGAAGCTATAGGCCAAGCAGAAGGGGAGCCTGTGGCCAAGTTATGAATAGTGTGAGGTACACGGTGGAAGATCTAGTCCTGCAAGATCAGCACAGGTGATGGGGGTACCAGTACCAACAACTGCTATACCCGAGGGATCAGCAGAGAGCCATTTCCACCACCAGACAAGACCAGCAGGTCCATTGGGAGAAGGAGGAGCATCAACGACCTCTGTAGATGTTAACCGGAGATTCCCCAATCTCCCCTTCCCTTAGCTCCCCTTAGTCTCCTTTCAGTTTTCATCCTTACCTTAGACAGTCATCCAGTCGATTGGATGAACTCTGTCACGAGCCGACTTGGATGAACTTTGTCGCGAGCCGATTGGATGAACTCTGTCACCAGCCGACTAGATGAACTCTGTCACCAGCCGACTAGATGAACTCTGTCACCAGCCGATTGGATGACTTCCGCCAGTTCGGGAGGTTTAAGAGGCAAGATTAGGGTTTCCTGTAATCATTCTACACTAGAGCAAGTAGAGTCAGAGAGGTCTGAGAGCTGTTAGGAGCTGCTGTACCATGTTTTGGGGCTGTTTTGACCCATTTTATGCAGTTTTGACCTCTTTTCGCACTTGTATTGTACATTTCCAGCATTCTATGAGGGTTTGGAGCACTTAGTTTAGTTGGGTTCTGTTGGATTTGGATGGGATTGTGAAGGCTAGGGTTTAGTTGGTAAATCCTCCCTTTACCATTGGCGACCATGCTTTAGTGTGTACCATGTGATCTCTTGCTTGTTGTAGGCTGTTCCACACACTTTAGAGGTCTTGACGCTCTGAAATCGGGTTTGCAGAGGTGCAGCAGTTACTGTTGGGAGTCTATAGGAGTGCTGAACTGCTGTCAGTGAAATTCCAAGGTGCTGAAGAGTTCGTGGTTGGTTGGATGTAGTCACTGTAGTGGTAGATCAGGTTGGCAGATGCTGTCCAACCACTGGAAGGGGTCCAGGAATCAATCGGGAGGTGAATTGTTGGAGTAGAGGGGGACAGTGAAGCAAAGAAGTTTCAGGTGTTTTCAGGGGTGGAAACACAAGTGCACCGACAGATGCAGTCCAGCACGTGTCCATGGAGCAGTAGCAGCAGATAGGTTTTGTTGCGAGCCGGTGGGCGCAGGTGCTGTGAAGATTAAAGGACCAGGTTTTAGGCAGCTGACTCGTGTGAACAAAGGGCTGTTCACCACTCAAAAAAGGGGATAGGGCGGCTACACGTCAGAACTGAAGTCCATCTGTACAAGAGGTGAAAGGCGAGTAAACCGTAATTCTAGCATTTTGAAATTCAAAATCTCAAATCCGAAAATTTAGGATCTTGAAATTTGAAATTTGAATTGTGGACCTCGATTTGAGACCTCGGTCGGCTGTGGAAATTTTGATTTGGGACCTTAGTCGACTATGAGACTTGGTTTTGGGATGTCAGCTGAGACTTAGCACTTGTACGTAGGGGGCAGGACGAGTCAAATATAATTGAAAAAACAGTTGCTGAGAACATTTGGCAAAAGGGGAACTTCTGTCCAAATTAACCACGACTGTAACCAATGGACTGAACTTCTAAAGATTAGTGCAGTGTGAAAAAGGGGATAGGAGTAGCTAACATACTGATGTAGTGAATTGCTTCGATCTATTTCTACTTGCTCGGAAACTGCTTGTTGTTTCTAACCCGACTACACAGCCGACTTGCTGGCGTCACTTAGTGCTAAATTGGCAGGTATAAGGAAAGGGTAGCTGACTGACTGGAGCCTGGAGGAAGCCAAGTAGAGCTGACCAGACCAGTAGCAGAGCAGCAGCTGCAGACATTAGGAAGGAAAAACAGTGGACTGGAGCAGCTATGGAAAGGGTATCTGACTAATAGGAGCCTAGAGGAAGCCAAGCAGAGCTGACCAGACCTAAAGCAGAGCTGCAGCTATAGACATCAAGGAGGAAACACAGTCAACTGAGCAATCGAGCAGTCAACATCCATGGAGGACGGTGACCTGACCGACTTGAGAGAGCGACAAGCCATAGAGCGCTACAGACGCTACATGCAACGGGAGGAGCGGACAATAGAGCCGACTCCAGTAGAAGGGCAGGGCTGACTTAGTTCGCAGGGGACTACGGCTAAGCAGGTCATGGAGCTTGTCGACATGGATGTGGAACACGACCTGTCATCATCAGATGGGAGGTTGAGGGTGAGAAGATTTGGAGGGGGAACACAGTTCAAAAATGGGGATAGGATGAGTAGTTAGCCAGACTCGACTGGCGTTCCTTGGAGGTACCAGGACATGAAGCGAACGGCGTCATTCAGGAGGGACTTCTCTACTGCTGTAGACGACTACAACACCTTCCGTGAAGAGAGACGACAGACGTAGGAAGTCTTCGCAGAGCGGACCGAGTGGCCCTGTACAGTCACTAGCAGAGCAGACTTAGAAGCGGAGCCGACTCAGCTACGCCGTCGACCCGTATCTCCAGTACGCCTACCAAAGACTCTAGAGACACTGCCAGCCACATTCCAAATATTGAGGCAGAAGTTGGAGGAAACGAAGAGTCGATCAGCACAAGAGCAGGGTCTTGCACACCCGACTAAAGGTGGCCTAGGTAAGAATGTGCACTTCCTGGATGAGTTCCGACTAAAATCGGAGTGGGAGCAAGAAGAGGAGGACCAAAGGGCAGTTGAAGCATTCACATCAGACCTGTTAGCCAAGCGGGAACGGGCCCGTCAGCACCACCCGACACAGACTCACAGTTGGCCCGACCCAGGTATATACCTCCAGCAGCTGGAAGCCCTGCAGCAGAATGCACCTTCAGGTTTAGCGTCGTTACATCACTGGTATACAGAGCCGTAGTGGCCGTCAGAGCAGCATCGTACTTCGCTGGAGGTGGAGTTTAAGCGACGAGTGCAGGAGGCAGCTCAACAGTTGGCAGCTCAGCAATTGGCAGCACAACAGTCGGCAGCACAACAGCTTGCTGCGCAGCAGAATGAACAAGAACGGCTGGAACGGGAGAAGCACGAACTAGCACAGATGCAAGACCTGTGGGAGGAGCAGCGAAGGTGGCAAGAGCAGGCGCGGACTGAGGGAGATGCTGCACGACCACCTTATTTATTTAGTTCAACACTAGATGTGACGGTGGATAAGAGTGTACCCGGACCACTTCTGGCTGTGACTACCTCGACCCCACATCGACTCCCAGAGTACGTGGATCATCTTATGGGCGACGTGTACCAATCTGCGCAGCCAACCCAGTCAGCACGGTATCCCGGGAGACTAGCAGACTCGACTTTTTGAAGATCCACTCCATGGAGCTGCCCACGTGGGGCGATCTACATGTGTCCCACCATTTGCTACCCCTATCGGCTACAGTACCGCCGCCATTCTCAAAGGTTCACTCACTGCCCCAGCTGTTCCTCACTTTCCGGTACATTATACAGCGCCATTGACAGTACCCCCTCTAGTATTGCCACCGGTTCGCACAACCGACTTCACGTCAGCAACACCCCGACCGCCGGTCAGTGCACTGAAGAAGCAGTTACCATACAGGGCCTACAAGGAGGGAAACGACCCCGACGCTCATCTCAGGTATTTCGACAAGTGCGCTTGGTTTAATGGTGAGTTTGATGAGACAATAATCATTACCCTGTTTGGGACTATCTTGGTCGACAAAGCCCCGCGCTAGTTCGATGACTGGCTGGATCATCACCCTTACTGCACCTGGGAGGAGGCTAAGGAAGCGTTCAAGCCGCATTATAGGGAGCAAGATTCTAATGAGCAGGTCTACATGACGTTGCGAACATTCAAGCAGGGTGAAGGGGAGAAAATGCAGGATTACTACGAACGATTTATGAAGTTGGTCAAATGCTTGTAGACCGATGTGGGTGAAGGGTTCAAGCTGACATACTTCAGAGCAGGGTTACTTGAGTATCTGAAGGTGACCACTAGTCGGTCTACAGCCAATACCCTCACTGAGTTAAAGGAGTTGGCCCGACGCTGTGAGACCAACTGCACCGACGCCTCGCCTAAGAAGCTGTATTTCGAAGCTAAGAAGACGGAGTCGACTGGCAGTCAAGCCGTAGCCACCGCAGCCCAGGCAAAGGGAGTTAAGACTCTAAACCGAAGGTTTTGCGCTGTTTGTAAGAATTTTGGACATGAAGACATTAACTATTTTGTCAATTTGGCCAACCCCAACAACATGTTACCTAGATTTGAAGGAAAGCCGACCGTACGAGTCCATGAAGTATCGACTACAGAGCCGACCAGTGTCTCTGGGAGATCCGTCACCAGCCGACCAGGAGGGTATTAGAATGGAGGATCGAGCAGGATCGATGGATGCTTCCTTTGGCTAGGAACTGAACATCAGATGCGTAATTGTCGTTTATGCTTGAAGTTGCAGCAGTTACAAGCTGCTGAAAAACAAGGTACTAACACTGTTGGTGTCAACAGTGTGGAATTGCAGGAGATCGATGACCCGGAGGAGGCCACGATATTGACCAGAGCAGCCCGAATACAAGCTGGACTGCCCCTAGAAGACAAGGAGGTGAAGGAGCCTGAGTCCAATAGCCAAAAACACAAACTCACTGAGAGAAGGAAGAGCGCCTTCGAAAGGAATTCATCGCTTTTACAGAGGAGATTAACAGAGAAAACGAGCTGGCCTGACAGGCTGAAGAGGCGCTGCAGAAGGCCAATACAGCCGACTTGGAGACCAATACTCCTGAGGGGCCCAATTTTAGATGGCGACTGGGTCTAATTCCTCGACCCCGATTGTCTACAGGAGGTACCAAAGAAACCCTTGGAGGTAGCCACTGAGGAGCCGGTCAATTCACAGGCGCATGCATTGGCCAAAACAGTCAGTCGACAGATTCTGCAGACACCAATCACAGTGTCTTTAGGGGAACTGCTAGAGATGGCCCCCAACCTCACAGAGTATGTCAGGGCCAAAGTATTCCCTCAAATTCAGGGTCTGTCCAAAACACCAAATGACTCGACTCATTTCCCTGTGACCTTCAAGATGCCACAGCCGACTATACACCCGACATCGACTTCAGCACCAAAGCTGTGTTCTACCGACTCACAGGTACATCCCAATCTTGTTGTAGGAGCTATGGATATTGATCGGGGTCTTCCGGTTATTTCTATGCAGGTCGGGCAGTCAACGCTGGAGAACGTGCTGTTGGATGGAGGCTCCAGCGTCAACTTGATTACAGAGGAGGAAAGGATTCGAGTGGGACTCAAGGATCCGTCTCCAGCACCCTATCGATTGCGTATGGCTGACCAGGCAGTGGTGGAACCAGTCGGCCTGATCCGGAATGATCGTATTCACATCCACAGTATTCCGTACAACATCAGTCTGACTGTCATTTGAAACAAGGAGGTTAACGAAGCTGCATGCTGCCGTCTCGACCAACCGCTGTAAAGGTGCCTGGGTGGAGATCAAAGACCGGTACACCAATGCACCAATCCTGATCGCACCCAGGTGGGATCTGGTATTCCATGTTCACACCGACGCGTTCGACATCACTGTTGGAGCTATGCTGGCTCAAAACTAGACAAGGACGTGTGACTAGCCCATCTCCTATGCATCCCGACTGCTCAATTCTGCTGAAAGGAATTATACTACCACAGAAAAGGAAGCATTGGCTATGGTGTATGCCTTGACTAAATTCCGTCATTATCTGTTGGGTAACAAGTTGGTATTTTATGTAGATCACATGGCCTTGGTTCATTTGGTTAACAAGCCCCAAGTGTCGGGGCGTATTGCACGTAGGTTGTTGCTTTTCCAGGAGTACGATTTCACTGTGGTGTACAAGCCAGGCCGGACACATGGTGCAGCCAACTTACTCAGCCGACTTCCAAATGGCGAGCCACCCACAGGCGTGCCAGATCAGCTTCCTAATGCAGGGCTATTTTATGTCAAACCGGAGTGGCTGCAGAACGTCATCCACTACGTGAGAACTATCGAGCCGACTGCGACTATGACCAAGGATGAGAAGCGGAGGTTACTGCTGCGAGCCCTCCCGTATACTTTGGTTGAGGGAGAGCTGTACAAGAAGGGGCAGGACCTGGTCCTGCGCAGAGTTTTAGACCCTGTACAAGCCGACACAGTAATGAGGGAGATGCACGACGGCTGTGCAGGTGGTTGTTTTTCCGAGGACATTACATCCAGGAAGATTCTTGATGCTCGTTACTGGTGGCCGACCCTGCACAAGGACGTCTCAGAGTACTGCAGAGCCTGCGACAAGTGCCAGCGGGTTGAGGGGTTAGCCAACACAGGGCTGGCTCAGTTAGTCACCAGCCTACCGGCGGAGCCATTCATGAAGTGGAGCCTCGACTTTGTTGGCAGCAGCTGGGACCGGGAATAGGTACATTTTAGTTGCCACCGACTATTCGACAAAGTGGGTGCAAGCTAAGGCTCTGCGCACTAATACGATGGTTGTGACCGCCAAGTTTCTGTACGAACAGATTTTGACACGTTATGGTTGCCCTCTTACCCTCGTTAGTGATCAAGGGACACATTTCATCAACGAGGCAATTGAGTATTTAGTGCAATATTTCCTTCTGCAGCATCGGACATCTACCACATACTACTCCCATGGAAACAGGCAGGCTGAGTCGACCAACAAAGTTCTAGGTCGGCTGTTGACAAAGCTGGTCCGTGACAACCGAACCGACTGGGATGAGCATTTGCCTACAACCGTCCTATCCTATAGGACATCATTCAAGGTCACCACCGGATATACTCCTTTTCAGTTGGTTTATGGGCTACATCTTTTCATGCCCACGGAATACACGGTTCCTACCCGTAGGACAGACGGCACCATCGACTATACTACAACTAGGGTCTTACAGGCCCGCATAGCCGACTTGGAGCAGTTAGACGGTCATCGAGTGGTGGCACAGGAATAGTCGGAAAGTCGACAGTGGAGTTGGTCACTGTGGAGTCAACAAGATTATCGACAGAAGGATTTTCAGGTAGGAGACCATGTACTCTGGTATCCTAAAGGTGAGAAGGAGCATGCAGGGAAGTTCAAGTGTCGCTGGTTAGGGCCATATCGGGTGCAATACCGACTTCCCAACAACACAACGTTATTGGTGATCGAAGCCCATTTTGAGCCAAACCCAATTATTGTCAACATCAACAAGCTCAAGCCGTGTCGATTTTATTCGGAAGACCGGTTAGTTACAATCGGCTCCAAACAGCTTCCACGTGGCTCATCCACGTCTACGACTGACGCAACTCCGGGTGTTGCCGTTGCTGAACAGGCTCCCCTATCCTCTGACAACACTACTTCCCCACACTCCCCTTCTGGTGATCCTCATTTCTCTCTAGAGTCAGCCGCTTGTTCACGGGTAGCACCCCCATCTCCAACCCATTTACCAATTCTCTTCGTCAACAACATTAACGAGATGGCTGGTCCAGCCGTACCATCTAAAATTCCCTCCATACCCTGTTTGGCGGACGAGGTCCTACCGTTGACTACAGCACCCCGTATTCTACCCACGGAGCGTCCTGGGCGGCTGCCTCATCAAGTCCCTTCACCAACTCTGAACTACCAGCCCCCTTCTGCGACCCTTACAGAGCCCTCTCATTAGTCGGCATTTGTTGAGTTAAGGTTTGGTCGAATGCAGAACCCGTCGGGTCATCTTCTCCTTGCAGCTACGTCGTGATCCCTTTCTCGCCCTTCCCAACCCCAGTTTTTTCTACCTTCTAGTACCACGGTCTGCCCACCAATCCTTCTCCGCAAACCCGACACTGGCGGAGTTAGCGCGGAGTGCACAGCCAACTCCTTGCGCAGCACCTGCTCAGGCTTTCTCGGTGACCTAACAAGCGCAACACCGCATGGTGCAACGGCCTGAGGTGGACCCATATCACGCCCTCTTCCGGCAACTATCGCGCCGTCGTTACCACGACTAACCGTTACACTCTCCTCGATCGCGACACTGACAACGAATGCTCCCGCAGCCATCAGGTCCGATTACCCCTCGTTTCTCTTCAGTTCCAGCGGCTCCTGTTTGTGGTCTATCGACGGGATGTCGACTTCCCGCTACATATGCTTTTCGGGATGCTACACCCTCGCCTTCTAGGGTTCTTCCAGGTTTTGTTTTATTGTGAAGACAGAGCGAGGCTTAACCACGTCTGGTGCTGCTCAGCACCACACTGGAGTTGTCTTAGGCCGCGGCCACGCGCCTTACTCGCTGCTTCGCCGAAACTTTGAGTCTCCGAGGTTGCAGCTGCCTGCCCGTCCCGCAACACCGTTACGGACTTCTATTGGAGAACCTTCGTGCGCCACCAACCACCAATTACCTTACAGCGCCTTCACAACATCAGACTCAGGTACCTCTTCCGATTGTCTCGATTTTCCGGTGGTCTGCTCTCAACTTTTCGACTGGGCCACCTCTACTCCGCCACAGGTTGCGAAGCTGTCTCTACGTGCTTATTCACACGCCATCGCCGATGGGCTACCCGGGGGGTCGTTGGAGTGCTATTTCTCTCGCGGTAGGCTACCTCGAGCCGGCAGCGCCGAGTCGATGGAGCTTGGCGGCCTCAATACTCAGCCGGTTGCCGCACCAGCAATGGCGGAAGTTGCAGCCCCTCCACCGGAATGGGCGTTGCCACCTGCCTTGCCAAGTGCATCCACACAGCCGACTGCAGCTATTGCCGAACTTGCAGCCCCTCTACCAGCGACGGCGTTGCGACCTGCCTTGCCAATTGCATCCACAAGCCGACTCCAGCTATTGCGGAACTTGCAGCCCCTCCACGAGACACAGCATTGCCACCTGCCCCGCCGACAGCATCGACACAGCCGACTGCAGCCACCCACCCGACTCCCACCGACCAGAAGGGAGGTGTCAAGCGGAAGTTCACAGCCATGGATGCAAGGATACCATAGACCGTGCGTATCTCGCGGAACCTCCATCGTCAACTGGACATTACATTCGAGCCGCATACACAGTGGGACGCTTGAGACAGTCGGAGAAGGCCGGGCTTCGACAGCGAACCTTGGACTGGTCTTATTTTGTCCATGCCAATCTGCGACGTCATTTGATCTACCTCTACTCCCAGCCGGGGGAACCACGCCGACTTCGTTGCGCTGCTGTCATAGATGCCATCCTCTCCAACTGGTTCCCGGAGGCTACCGACCCCCCGGCAGTTGATTCCAGCATCGACACCATGGACGGTAGCCACGAGGGCGCCCCCGTTAGTCCACCTCTCTCACAGCCTACAGCCGCACAGCTTTGGGATCGCACAAGTGGCGACGGTCACCTCCCGACTCTGAGTGCCTTAGCCGACCTAGCAGACACCGACTCGACTTCTTGATTACAGGAAGGTTCCTCTGATGTCGACTGCTCCACCCGCCGACTCCTCTGACAAGGACAGCATATTCGCCAGCCAGCGTTCCCGGACTCGTCTCCGACTCAGCAGACTCCGCCCCAACGATCTGCTGCCCCTAAAAATCCGGCATCCCCGAGTTGCAGATACTCCCTACGCTCCCGTAATATCCCCTGACGATATTGCAAGGTATCCTAAGAGTTCGATCTTCGGGGTCATCCACCAACTGCTTGTGGAAAGTGATTTCCACGGTTGGCACGCCGGAATACTAATTCCGGTAGAAAAATGATAAAAATTAAAAAATTTTGTGTTAGGAACACGGAAGTACTACTTAGATAAATGTAACAACTGGTTAAGACGATTGGCTGAATAAATAAGAGAACCGGAAGGTCAGCCGGGTGAGATCCGCTCGTCAGAGTCAAAGGAGAGGAAGCACCGTCCATGTGACGGAACCCTGACCTAGCGGACTTAGGATAACAGCCGGAGGGTGCGATTCACGCGGGAAAAGTGGCTGCGACCATTAAAGCGCCGCCAACCGCGACCGTTCAATGATGAAAGGCTACGACCGTCCGTCATGATGAGCTACGAACGGGCAGGAGTGAATGCAGGTATAAAAGGAGGAAGAGCAACCGTGCTCCTCCTTTCTTTTGTCATTTTATGGCGCGCTAGATCCTTGTGTTCCTCGGCGGAGTGCGCAGTTAGGGTTGTGACGGTAGGAGAGAGACGGTGAGACGGAAGTGTTTCCGTTAGTTGAGGGATTCTGGTGAGGATCGTGCGTGCAGGTGCTACCGGAGTGACAGTGATGAGGACTTAGCAGGATGGGTAGGAAGGGGAAAGAGCCGGCGGAGGAGGGACAATTGTTGAAGGTACAACGGGTCATGCCGTTGATGCCGGTAGACGACGGAGAGTGCGAGCTCCTCCGAACCGCCTTAGAGGTCATGGGCTGTGCGTTACTATTGGACAAGGCGTGGGGGTGGAGACATTCCCTTCCGGCACAGGAGATCCTCGTTAAGAACCCCGACAATCGAGGAACCATCCGGGGAGAACCGGAGCAGTGGACGGCACAAGACTAAAGGGATACGTACGGCTTCACCAATGTTGGGGAGATCTCGATACTGGAGGCCCGGGACTTCGTGTGGAATTATATCACGGGGTCCGGAGACAAGAGAGAGGGGTGGGACCTGGACGACATCAAGGATGCGAGAGCCCGGAGGGTAGTAGGGTTTATGAACCCTATTTTCCATCCGGAAAAGCCCAAACGAATCACCATCAAGTGGGCGTCTATTTTCCTCGGAGCCATGGACGGTGAGATCTCCGTAGACTGGGGCCTCATGATAAAGACGATAGTC
The DNA here is from genome assembly GCA_014871385.1 of Ceratodon purpureus. NCBI lineage: Eukaryota > Viridiplantae > Streptophyta > Bryopsida > Pseudoditrichales > Ditrichaceae > Ceratodon > Ceratodon purpureus. The sequence goes on from CM026426.1 coordinate 79,140,838, forward strand.
GACTGGCAGGTAGCCAACCTCCGAAAGACCAAGAAGCAGGCCACCTGCCTTACGTCTTTCCTCGTCCACCTCTACTGTCACCGGGGGCTGTTGAACCCTAAGGAGATCCTGGAGTATGACGAACTGAAGAGCATGCAAAGGTACGCTGAACCGGAAGAGGTGTCTGACCAGGAGGATGATGACGACTGTATGGAGGTCTCACCCACGCCGGCTAAGAGACCCCGTCCCAGCCCGGAGAAGGGACAGCCGTCCGGATCACCTCGGACTCCCACCCCGACCAAGCGGAACCTGAACACGGATGTCCTCAAACCCACCAGACCACCGGACCACACTAGGGACCCGTGCCAAGACTTAGTCAACCTTTTGGAGTAGGTGTCGGCGTATGCCCAGTTCCTACAGTCAACTAGGCAGCTGGAGGTCCGGTGGGCGAAGGAGGTGGTTTCACTTACGGGCACTAACCGGTTGGAAGACTGCCTGGTTATCCTTCGCAAGCACCGGGACCTAGCCAGTATGCAGGCCAAGCACATTGACCTGATGGAGCAGTACCGGGAGAGGATCAACAAGCTCGAGCTGGAGGTACATGATGCCCAAAAAGACTTCAATGACGCCGGTGACCGGGCAGCCCATGCCATCCAGTCGGTTGTAGAGGTCAAGGCCACCTTAGCCCTTCCAGTGGATGTGGCCAATCAGTGCGCCGTCTACCAAGCCTTCTTGACCCGCCAACCGGATCCGGCTCGGAAGTTGATCGTGAAAATTATGCACGACCGGACGCAGGTGATGAGGAGCACTTGGTTGCAGATGAGACACTTCGTGGAGATCATCAGCGCCGGAAAGGACGGTCCGTCACGACCACCAGAGCCACCGGCAGATCGAGAGGAGCCCAGACCATCGGCACCAACCATGGGACCGGCATAGGTACTACCTTTAGCCTCTCCGGTATAGTCGACCATCCGGCCAGTGCAACCAGAGCCAGGACAACCGTTGGAGGATCCTCTCCCGGACACCTTGGACAGTTTGCACAATCTGCCCACCCTGGCTGTAATTGAGACTGTTAACCCCGGGAACATCTCTTTGGAACCGGACCAAGGTCCACCACCGGAAGACTTTGTTCCGGTACAGGGATCTCCGAAAGATCTCCAGGTGGATCTCAGCGCAACCCCGGTGGCTGCACGATCTCCCTCCGCGGCGGTCCAGGCAGGACGAGCCCGGAAGGCTATCGACCAGCCGGCAGCTGATACCCCGAAAGAGGGCCCCTCGCTGAAGAGGCTGAAGAAAGGAGCACAGAAGAAGGATTGACCGGATGCAACCCGGCACAGCCCACGGTTCGATAAGAACAAGGAGTAGAAGTTAGGATAAGGACCGGATAAAATGGCAGCGACTAACGATGGGGCTCCAGTGCACCCGGCTGTCAATCCGGGTAGATAGCGGCAATAACTAGGAACAGAAGGCGGCCACCGGTCCGGGATTCCCGGATCCAAGATCCGGAATTTCTGGATCTCGGTTGGCCACTTGGTTGCTTTAGGACCGATAGGTTTTAGTACTTAAGCTGGACGTTTTTCCAAGGCCGGGGCCCTGTTTTGTACGCCGTTTTGTTGTTGCAATTGAGAATGCACTTTTGGATTTGTTGTGTCGACTGGCTGACTGACGGGTCCGTTACCGTAATGGTTTGTTGGTACTATTGTCTTAAGTAGTGTTCCGGAGGAGTATTGAGCAGTGGGATAGTTTGGAGAGCGCCCGGAGAGATTGGGAAGGTATCAAGCGTCGAGTGTTGACGGTTTCCAGTCCCGGAAGGAGCCTAGAGGGGAGGAGAGACGTACTGCAGCAGGGCTGGTAGTCTTAAGGACAGGGAGGGCCGTGTGTACACCGGGATCCGGAAACGGACCGGTTGCTTCCTGTAGATGGGATAAAAGCCGGATTTCCTACAGAGAATCAATCCGGAAGGGAGATGATATAGTTAGTATGCCGTACAACCGTAAGGTGATGTCGTTGTAGTATGATTTCCGTATCCATAACCGGCACTGAGTAGCTATCCGGACCGGTATCTAGCCATACGGAAGGATTATTACTCCACTCTCCGGGTGGTAGATAGGAATAGTGGGGTGTCCAACCACTTTAAGTCACGAGACGGTGGAGAATCCAGCCACTTGAAAGGATAGACGGATCAGTGGGAACCGGCCACTAGACTAAAAAGCTGGAAAATAGGAACGAGGCAAAAACTACCGGACCAGACCGACTGGTCAAGAGACGGAAGACGGTTGGATTTGGGTGGTGATTTCCGTTATGATCTAAAAGGAGGAAAACTATAGGTCTTCGTGGGAACGAACACGGAGTGGTTTACTTTGGAGAGCAATTAGTGTCAATTAAGTGCCTTCCGGAGAAATACGGTTACCACGTCGTGCTACATTGCTGCTGCTACGCCACCCAACTCCATCATCCACCTGGAAAGATCCACAGGTACACCGCTCGACCCACTCCCCACGTTATCTGGCTCCCCATCACGTCGTTCAGCACCACGCTCTTTCGCAAAAACACAGCCAACTGCCGCTGTTTCCGCCACCGAGACCCTGGCCTCAACGCTCCCGGAATGCTCTTCGTCCCCTCAGCTCAGGCCTTCCTTGCCTCCCATGGAGCTCATTGTATACACTCAACCAGTTTGATCAGTGGCTCCAAGGTCGGCTACGGCACAACCTCCCACTGGCGTCGACGTCGACGCTGCGATACCTTCCGCTGGTGCTGGCCCCTCATTCGATGCGGCCCTTGCACCACACCAACCTGAGGGCCCGTCTCAACCTCTCCAATAGCCACACGATCAGCCCCCAGTTTCACCTACTGCACCTTCCTTTGGCTCTGCTTCGACCCTAGATTATCTGGTTGTTCTTCACAACCTTCACGCCATCACCAACACCTTGGTTCAGACCCGTAGCGGCGCTCAGCAGCTCGAGCACAGCCGCCAACAAGTGGCCACGGCAATCGCAGAACGTGACCTCACGATCCATCAGCTTCACCTCCTGGTTGCCGCACGCGACTCCAATCCTAACACCCTTACGGCGACTCATACCAGGCTGCTTCGCGACCACACCACCCTTCAGCAACAGGTACAGGCCTTACAGGCCGACTTGGCTGCCCGAGTTCCAGCCCCACCAACACTAGCTCCATCTATTCGCAGATTAGAGTTAGAGTCCACCCTCAGTGCTCGTCTCCAACTGGCTGACATTCTCTTCTTCGAGAATCAACAATTGAAGACGGAGCTAGCTTTGTACACCCTACAGCCCTGGGAACTTAGCCGTGCTGTGCGGGATTATGCTGCTACGAAGCAGCGTGATTTAGAGATTGTGCTGACCGCCTAACGCGCCGACTTGGACCGTCAGCAGCTTTGGTTGTCTAAGTTTGAAGAGCGCGACCCGAATTTCGAGCCGTGGCTGGACACCGACGACCGGACTTCTGCACCACCGACCAAGGCACAGCCACTTCGCACCAAGCGACTGCCTGACTTCACACCCGACATCTTCGACTGCCACTCTCATTTTTGTAGTTTCTTTAGGGCTAGCAATTTTGACATTTTGAGTAGCTTAGACATTTTATTTTTTCTCTAGGATGGTTTTCATGTTTCCGCTCTTTTCCTCTGTACCTCACGTCCTGGGGACAAAACTACCGGAAAAAGGGGATAATGTTAAACAGAGATTCTCCAATCTCCCCTTCCCTTAGCTCCCCTTAGTCTCCTTTCAGTTTTCATCCTTACCTTAGACAGTCATCCAGTCGACTGGATGAACTGTGTCGTAGCCGACTTGGATGAACTCTGTCACCAGCCGACTGGATGACTTTCGCCAGTTCTGGAGGTTTAAGAGGCAAGGTAAGAGTTTCCTGTGATCATTCTACACTAGAGCAGGTAGAGTCAGAGAGGTCTGAGAGCTGTAAGGAGCTGCTGTACCATGTTTTGGGGCTGTTTTGACCCATTTTATGCAATTTTGACCTCTTTTCGCACTTGTATTGTACATTTCCAGCATTCTATGAGGGTTTGGAGCACTTAGTTTAGTTGGGTTCTGTTGGGTTTTGATGGGATTGTGAAGGCTAGGGTTTAGTTGGTAAATCCTCCCTTTACCAGTAGATCACCTGGTTGATGATCTATACCAGCCAGAGGCATCGTAGTTAGTGTACTGGCCAAGTGGGCGAGCAGACCTGGGAGCAAGAGCGCCCAGTGTGGGGATAGGATTTCGAAGTCCAGTAGAAGCAGTTGGAGGAACATCATATGGGACCAGACCACTAGTGGGAATTGGAGTACCAGTGGCCACAGCGGCCAGCAGTCACCCACAACAAACGATACCACAAATGTACCCACCAGATGGAAGACCTAGGGTACTATCAGTCTAACCACCAGTTAGAAGACCAGGCGTACCACGAGTTTACCCACCAGTTGGTGGACCACTCGGACAACCAGTATCAGGACGGTCAGTGTAGCACATAGGATACCACTGCAATACTCCAGGTACAAAGAAGGTACAAATCCTGATGCTCATATTCGTCACTTTGAGCGCACTTTGTGGCACAATGGAGAAACTGATGAGCAGGTTATTGTCAACCTAATGGGTACCACCTTACTGGACAAGGTCGGAACTTGGTATGAGAATTTTCTGGAGAGCCACCACTAGTGCTCATGGGACGAGGTCAAGGCAGCCTTTAAGAGAAGGTACAGGGACCAGACAACTGATGAAGCAGTCTACGGGGAGTTATAGTCCTTCAAGCAGGTAGATAGGGAGAAGGTGCAGGATTACTATGACATGGTTATAACCCTGATCAAGTGTCTGCAGTTAGACCCTAGTGAAGGATTTCGAATCACTAATTTCATGACAGGTTTACTCGAGTACATCAAGATTACGACCAGTATAGCACCGGTCAAGACCGTAACAGAGTTGGTGGATGCTGCTCTGAGGTGTGAAGAAAACTGCACCGATTCAAATGGTAAGCCAACCAAGATTGAAGTCAAGAAGGTGGAGACCACCAGTAAGGAAGCAACAGTGACGAGGAAGGAACCAAGTCAGGAGGCGCTCAGGAGAATGTGTAGCATTTACAAGAAGATAGGCCATGACGATGCTAACTACTGGTACAACCCAGCAAACCAGAGGAGACCTGGTACAAAGAAAGAAGGAGAGAAACCAGTAGGAGTGAATGAGGTGTCTGCCCCAAAGTCAACAGCCACCTACAATAGTAACTACAACAAGGGATACCAGAGGTCACCAAACACCAGAGCAGGTATTGGCTAGCAGTGTAGTTATGGTGACAAGCCCGAATGTTGTTTTTTGTGTGGGGGGATAGGACACAGGAGTTGGAACTGCCCTCTGAAGGCCGAGTGGGACCAGTTTCGAGCACAAAGGGACTTGGGAACCAAGAAACCAAACCACCAGGTAAACAATGTGGAGATAAAGTTATTGGAGGATCCAAAGGATTAGGTGAACATGGCGAGTATGACTAAAGCACAGAGGCGGAAGGCAGGACTGCCTCCAATTGAAGACAAGTCCAAGGTACCAGAACCAAAGAAGGTCAGGACCAGTGAAGACTGGCAGGAGGAGGAACAACTCAGGAACTCTATGATAGAGGCCCTAAAGGAAATTCAGCTCAAGGAGGAGGAGGAGACTAGAGCAGAAGATTATGCCAAAATAGTTCAAGCACCAGAAGCTAAGGACACAACTGAGGGGAATTTACTAGACAATGATTGGGCTGGGTTTCCAGATTCTGACGCCCTTGATTATAGTGTGAAGATTGAGCAACATGGACCAGGAGTATCGGCAAGGACCAATATAGAAGGGAGCCAAGGGCATTACTATACAGATTTTGTTGTTAGGAAGATATTGGACAGTCCAGTTACAATGTCTTTGGGGCAGTTACAGAAGGTAGCTCTAAACATCACTGAATATGTCAAGGCACATCTGTTCCGGGAGTTAGGACCAGACAAGAATTCTGGACCAGACCAGACACCAGAACTGAAGCCGAGGACCAGTACGACTAGTAAGCCAGATATAATTAGCAGTCTGGCTATAGATGTTGACAGGGAACTGCCGGTGTTGACTGTGCAGGTTGGCAATGGGACCTTGGACAATGTACTGCTGGATGGTGGATCTGGTGTCAACCTGATAACTGAGGAGGAGTGTAAGTGTTTGGGACTGATGAATCGTCAGCCTGCACCCTTCAGACTAAGGATAGCGGACAAAACAGTGGTAGATCCGGTGGGGATGATTCAAAACATGAAGATTCACATTCATGGTATTCCTTACCTTATCACTTTGACTGTAATTAAGAACAAGGAGGTCAATGAAGCATATAGTATGTTGCTAGATTGTCCTTGGTTAATTGATGCTAAGGTGAATCATGACTGAGGTAATAACCTGGTTACAATCAGAGGTAATGGAACAATTAAAACTATCTCAGTCAGTCAGAGGAAAGGGCCCAGGCCTAAAGTGCCTGAGGTCTTGGTCTATTAGAATTTCACTGAAGGACTAATAGACGAGGAGGAAGAAAGATGGTTGGCTACAAAGCAGGATCTAATGGCCATCCGGACAGTCACTATACCGGGACTGGACTAGAACCAGATCAGTTTTAGGCCAAGGACCAAGACTAGTTCAAGGCCAAAGACTAGGATCAGGACCAGTTAAAGGTCAAGGACCAAAAGAGGGACCAGATTATATGTCAAGTCCAAGGACCAGGACGAGTTTAAGGCGCAAGACCATAACTAGGACCAATTCAAGGTCCTGAATCAGAAGAAGGACCAGTATACAGACCAATGACCAGGATCAGAGTCAGGACTAGTATACGGACCAGGAAGGGGGACCAGGTCGAGCCTATCAAGACCGGTTCTATATCTTTGAGGAGGGTGATATTGAGGTAGACGAGACACCAGCCAAGGAGAAGGTGTTGAAGTTGAAGATTGCTGCCTAGACCCTACTAGACTGTGAGCAGTTAAGGAAGTTGAATCTGGGGACAGAGCAGGACCCTTAGTAAGTGCAAATTAATGCAAATCTTAGTCCAGAGCAGGCCCAGGAAGCAGAGGCCCTATTCAGGGAATACAAGGATGTGTTTGCATGGACCTAGAAGGATCTGAAGGGTATTCTACCATCAATTGCACAGCACAGGATAGACCTGGAGAAGGACATACCGCCAACACACCAGGCCAAATATCGGATGAATCCGAATTATGCTAGTGAAGCATGATGTGGACAAACTGCTTTAGCCTAGGTTTATAGCACCAGTGGAGGATGCCACCTAGTTATCACCCATTGTTATTCTGCCCAAGAAGAATGGAAAATTGAGAATTTGTATTGATTTCAGATGGTTGAATGCTACTACTAAAAAGGATTCTTACCCATTGCCATTTATTGAAGAGGTGTTAGATTCTGTGGCAGGACATGAGATGTACTCATTTCTGGACGGGTACTTTGGGTACCACCAGATTCAGATAGCACCAGAGGACCGGTACAAGACTGCCATTGTGACAGACTGGAGGGCGTTAGTCTGGGTGGTGATGCCATTCGGGCTGAAGAATGCTCCACCAACCTACCAGAGGGCAGTAAACCGTGCTTTTCGAGATTTTATTGGTGAATACATGAAACTGTTTCTGTGTCATTGTTTACAGTGACATAGTAAGTCATCTGGTCAAGTTGAGACTATGTTTTCAAAAATGTCGGAAGTATGGCATATGCCTGAACCGGGGAAAGTTAGCATGCGTGCGGCGAGCGGCGAGCGGCAATTGGAGAGCAGAAATTCGACCTTTCATCAACTTTTTTGAAAACATGTGAACCCTATTACCGTGGACAGTTTCCTAAATTACAAAACTATTTTTAGATTTTAGAAACTAAGTGTACCTAATTCCATGAAAATAATTAGATGAAACCAAATTATTTATCTAGATTTACATTCAGGTGTTAAAATTAGGGCTGATGTCATGGTGACGTCATGCCTGTTAATAGACTTTGCAAGCATTTTTAAATCCTATTTCTTGTTATGTTTCATATACCTTCTCGATTGACAACAGGAATTCATCTTTCTGATATGTTTTCTGATACCATGAGAACAGTGAAAAAACATTTAGAAAAAAAGAATGTAAAACTTCCTTGTGAAAGGTTTAGGGTGCCTCATTGCTTCTGTCACTATATGATAAAGAATGCAAAGTAGAAAGTATTTCACTGAGGAATGTAAAGCATGCCTTTGGGATCTGCTTAAGATTTCTATAAAATCGTGCTCAATTATTGTATTGCTAAGTCAAACTTTTATCCATCCTAAATTTGCTTGTCCTCACTGATAATTCCACGACTAGAGATAGGATCTACCATAGCTTTTTATTTCTCTCACATCCATTTAGACTGTCGAGGTTTCTTGAGTATTTGTTTTGAGTCATATGTTAAAACACAGAATACTGCAGAGTTTGAGCAAATGAGCGATTCATTTAAAGTTGTTGCTTGTGAAACTATTCTTCAGGATCTGCTTCGCCGGATGGCAGATGGACCTGACCTGTGGGAATCAGTGTGTCTTAGTACAACTCAGAGGTGGAGACCTCCAGTAGTGATCACGTTTGAAGATGTGGAGAATGTTCGTGATGTGTCGAAGCTCTGGAAACGTGAGATTGACAACAGTCTAGAATACGAATGCCTGCGACTTGCAAAGTGGGATTATGATTCTAACTTGGAGGGACACTGGACTCCCAAGAAAGACTATGAAGCGTTTCGCTTCAACGTGAACTGGAATATTTTTAAGAGTTCCTAGATTCTAGCACATCCGATTTGCAATGACAGGTTAGAAAGAACGTCATTTGGTGAACTTAGTTGCAGTGAGTTAGATCAGTTGAGGTCATTCCTCATTGATAATAGAAATAAACCAATTTGGGTGGAACCCGGAGAGAAAGTCATTCATCGTGATGGAATTTGGGTCTCTCCCAAGCATAGATGAGAGTGGTACGATTAATATATTATGAATGTAACACAGTTGTATATGAGTTGGGGAGTATTTGTACTCTGAGACTTCAAATTGTAGGTGCATTCAGGCTAATTGCCGGACTTGCATTATTTATTTATTTATATCTATGAATGGTCATATTATATTTCAATAAATTTACAAGAGAGCCTTTTACAGCTCACTAAAATCATAATTCAGTATGATCAAGTTTTGAATAACATTGAAGGATCGTTGATAACACACACTTGGCTCTTTTGCAATGTATATCACTCATGAATTTATAGTCAGTGATTCCATAGCTGATACATGGTAAGATATATTGATCAAAGGAGACTTTCAGATGAAAGGATGTGGACTAGTACTGTTACAGTTGAGGTTTGGAGGTTTAAGGGGTAGGGGTGTAGATCAATAGATGCACTCCTTGACTCCAACGTCTTAAGGCGTTTCAATGTACCTCACGCTAATATGTATTCCCCTCATGACTGTACAGATCCGGGAGGTCCAATTCTAATGACCTTGTATAATAAAGGTGCCTCCTATAAATCAATGCTTTCACACACTCCTAATGTGAATATTTAATATGGGCATGCAGTTTGCGGCTTGGACCATCATTACTTCTTGGCTCACGTTCTCTGAGCTTGGTGCATCCAATCCAGCTTGTAGGTCTTCGTTATACTCCTTGTTTACTCACACATTGTAATGTGTCTACGCGGGATTGCTTTGAACAGTCCATCTACTTGCATTACCAGTGAAACGTTAGTATGTTAGTTTGCTTATCTTGGAGAAGTTGAAGGCAGACCGTTGATACATTTCAGGGGTGTGTTAGAGAAGAGATGACGTCGAAGAGGAAGAAGACTAGCAAGCAGCAAAGACCTAGACCTCGCAATTCTGTGCAACATGTATTAGAGGTCCAAGACGTTAGTGACGATAATACTGTAGTTAGAAGTGATGGAGAAGGCAGTTGTGACAAAGTATTCAGTACCGAGGAGTTCAGTGACCCGTTTGATCTTGCTGACTTTGAGGAGGGTCTGCGTGAACGGATGGTTGTTGCGGCTCCTATGCTTATGGGGCGTGATGCTGAGTATGGGAGCGACTTCTTCACTAGGGTTGTAGGGCTCTGTGATAAGGGTCCGCATTTGAAGGATGTGGCGAAGTCTTACAGTTTCATCTCAGATGAGGAAATCGGTGCGGTGTGGAAGACAAGAATGTCGAAGGGGCGGTACGAGTTCTCAAGGTGTGAAGACGATGGCCAAATGAAGATCTTTGGACAGCAATATTTCAAGGTGTATGGTAATCGGCCCCATAACAACTACTTTTGTCTTCAATTTCTAAGAGCTTGTTTTGCAACTTATGTGTATGGGAAGCAAGTGAATTGGTGCGATGAAGCATTGGACCGACACCAAATGCGACAGAAGTCTGCTAGTCGAAATCCGTCAAAGCTGGGCCCAGTTGCAACAAGATGTCAAGTGGAGGGATTGTGTCGGATAATTAAGGAACTCTCTCACTCAGGTACAACTGTGGCCCAGCCTGGTCATCAAGGTCGTGAGCTGAAGGCAGCATTGGAGCTAGAGCAACTGAAGATGACTGCATTACAGTCAGTCGAGGATCGCCTTCACGACACACGACAGAGGTACAATGCTAGTCTAGAGAGAATGAGAGGTGAATCAGTTGAGAGTGTTGAAGAGGATTTGAATGAAAAATATTCTTCTAAACTCAAGGAGGCAAGGCAGATTCTACGTAGGGAGGGTGCTACTATGCAATACAAAAAGACCATTGCCGAGTCTGAGGAGTTGTTCAAGGACCTCGCTTACATGAGGAATGTTGATGCTCAAATCCGGCAGACTGTTGTTTTTTGGAATTACAAATGGGAAATGAAGCTAGAGTCTTGGCGGAAATCAAGGAAGAGTTAGATCTCTGTAAGATAGCAGTCAGGCTCTCAAGAGAGAAGATGCTTATTCTAAAAACACCAAGAGTGTTTGAATATCCAGAGATTCAGTCCATTCCGCCCTTGGGTATACCAGGTAAAGATGCTTGTGCTTATTGTGGGCTCCGATTTATCTGGAAAGGAGCTGTACTATCTAGTTGCGGTTGTTTCTTGCATCCTCCATGTGCAGCAGAGATTATTTTGTTGCAGAGTTATTGATGCATGATTTGCAAGGTCCTTCTCGTGGCGTCGTCTCCACTTCATCTTGCGGAGCCTTGGGTTGCCCAGTTTGGTGGTGAGCTGAACAGCCAACAAGAGGCGGAGTGCAGTAGTTTCACAAAAGTTCAAATGGCTGCTAAAAATAATATCAAGGGAATAGCAGTGAATGGATCCAAAAGTTGAGAAGACCTTTCCAGAGCTTCATGGAGTAGTTAGGCGCTCAAGTAATATGGGCAGCTTCAATGGTAGTCATGTTTTGGCAGTTCGTAAAAAATACTGCTCTACTGTAATTACTGAATATCAAAAATTTTGATATATACTGTAACTACTGCTTTAGATGGACAAATTAAATTGTTATTAGTGATTTGAAATTTTGAAATTTTAAAAGAATTGTCATAAGTGTCATGAGGATAGGGAGTTACTGCAAGTAAATGGGAAGGGATATGGAGTGAAAGCAAGGGGGAGGTACGGGGGAGAGGGATAGGGAGTGACCGTGGGGGAGGGGTGAGGGGGAGGGATAAGGAGTGGATGCGAGGGGAGTGGTAAGGTGGGAGGGGTACGGGGTGATAGTGAGGGATGGGTGAAGAGGAGGGATAGGGAGTGGCCGCGACAGGGTAGAAGGGCTGAGGGATAGGGAGTGACCGCGAGGGGGAGGGGAGGGGGAGAGGGACAGGGAGTGACCGTGGGGGAGGGGTGAGGGGGCGGGATAGGGAGTGGCTGCGAGGGGAGTGGTAAGGTGGGAGGGGTACGGGGTGATAGTGAGGGATGGGTGAAGAGGAGGGATAGGGAGTGGCCGCGACACGGAGAGGGATAGGGAGGGAGGGAGAGGGAGAGGGACAGTGGAGAGGGAGAGGGAGAGGGATAGGGAGGGAGGAGAGGGAGAGGGACAGTGGAGAGGGAGAGGGAGACAGACAGTGGAGAGGGAGAGGGGGAGGAAGATAATTAATTCCTACATAACCACTGTCCTAAATGGATTAATTACCTCGATTGGGACAAAATCCAGTAAATGAAGGAATCCAAGGAGGGCTGAAAGGGGAAGGAGGGCAAAAAAAAATTATGAGAGAAGAAGAAAGAAGAAGTGTGAAAAAAAATTTAAAAGAATGAAAGAAGAACAAGAAGAAAGAAGAGGGGTGGAAAAAAAAATAGGAAGAAGAGGAACAAGAACAAGAGGAAAGAAGAAAGGTGTACAAAAAATAAAAAAATAAAAGAGGAAGAAGAAACAAGAGGAAAGAAGAAGGGTGTAAAAAATAAAAATAAAAAATAAAAGAGGAATAAGAACAAGAAGAAAGAAGATGAGTGAAAAAAAATAAAAGAGGAATAAGAACAAGAAGAAAGAAGAAGAGTGAAAAAAAATAAAAAGAATAAAAAATAAAAGAGGAATGGAGGGTTATGTGAATCATGATTAGTGAACCAATTAGTCATGATTATGTTGGTTAGTGCCCTATGTTGTACCATTTCTGAATTCCCCTCCCTCCCTACCACCAAAGTTCTCATACACCGGGAGACGCCAAAGAGTGGAGGGGAAAACAATTTAAAAATCAAAATAAAATGAGAAGTAAAACCCCCTTCTCAAAGAAGAAAAATTACAAATGAAAAAAAGAAAGAAAAAGAAAACAGTGGAAGGTCTTGAATCACAAAGACACCCAAGAGTTAAATTTTTTTTTTAAAAAAAAAAAAAAAAAAAAAAAAAAAAAAAAAAAAAAAAAACATAGAGCCGGGACACCCATTGGGAGAGAGGGAGAGGGAGAGTGGAGAGTTGATAGTGGAGAGGGAGAGGGAGAGGGAGAGGGAAAGGGACAGGGAGTGACCGCGAGGGAGTGGGAGAGGGACAGGGACACAGAGTGACTGCGAGGGGGAGGGGAGAGGGAGTGGGATAGAGAGTGACCGTGGGGGAGGGGTGAGGGGGAGGGATAGGGAGTGGCCACGAAGGCAGGGTAAGGTTTCAGGGGATAGATAGGGAATGACCTCGATGAATCTTCAACAGGTTATTCGGAACAGTCTCCAATCCATTGTAGTTGCCGGCAATGCTAATGAGTGGTGAGAGACATGTCAAAACGTAAATGTCATGTCAAGATAAAAAAAAGAGTAAAATAGAAATGTAATGTGCAGGCTTGTTAAATATAGTTAAAATGCAAAATTCCATAGACTCTCATGGAACAAATTCATCTTCACTCTCAGAGGCACTAACATCTAAGAAAATCCGCACCCTAGGATCAAAAGGGTCTCCAGAAGATGAAGTCTTGCTAGAGCCTTGGGAAGACTCCTCTGCCATTCTGGTTGCAATATTTTCTGTATAACATGGAAGTAGAAGGTCGGAAGTAGTCGGTGATTTGTATCCTGTCCAAGAGCTCATTGGACTGGATAGATTAGAAGTATTCAGGGACCCTTCTCTCGTCCAAGAGCTCATCTGACTCAGACTGCAAAACAAGACAACGATTTGCTCAAACACGAGTCTTGCAGTTCCAGAAATGTGAAAGAAAAATAAAACATTAAAGGACTTACTTACAGAGGTCAATTCGCTCCATGTCTGGTAATGGTTCGTCTTTGTCCTACATGTCCACATCTGATGCATTCGGGACCGGGTTGATCTGGAGAGGCTTCAAAACCTCTTCGTAGACTTTTGAATCACCTTCGAGAGCAACAATATGTCTTCCAGTGTTAAGTGCCGCTCGGATAGAAGCTCCTGAGATAAATTCAGCAGTTAGAAGAGTACTTTAATGAAATGCATTTAGTTGACATAAACAAAAAAGCGAATGTATCGTACCAATTCCAGCATTCAGGTCGATGACTATGCCTTCATTCGGGCAAAGGCTCTTAATAAACAGCTCAAGTAAAGGAACAGCTTTCTCCTTAGGACCTCTCCACATTGTCCCATCCCTCTTCGTTTTGAGAGTTGTTTCCTCAGTGACAACGTTGTGAATGCAATCATCCTTCACAAGGTTGACTTTACCGAATCGAGGGTCATTCTTAATGACCAGCTGTTTAGGCTGCCTCAGCGATGCATCAAGGGATCGAACGAGCAGAGTGGCTTTGAACATCAAAGTCTACGATAACAACAATCAGATCATTAGAAAGCATTTGCATTATACAAGTTAAGGAAGAAATGGAATACAAAAAGTTCACTTAAAATCTTACATATTTGGAGGGCGTGGTGGGATGAGTAAGATGCATTGAATTAACAATCATCCAGTCATCCCTGAATTTAAGGTCGTTGTTGTTTAGCCAAGCGGCAATCTCTTTCTTGAGCTGCGGGTTGTCTGGATGGAACAGAAGCAGGGCCCCGTCGTCATGCATGTACTTCGCACAGAAACCAATGACCATTTTCAGCTGGTCCGGTACCAACTCATTCCAAGCAGGCACTATTGTGGCATCAGAAAAGACTCCTGGGACTGGCAGTCCATCCGGTATTTCTCCAATGACAAGATCCGCAGCTGGCCTGGTGTCAAGTAGTCCTTTGAAAAAGAACTCCCTCTTTGCTCCTACCTGAATGTATATAGAAGTATCAGTTTACATGGTATTGGAGTGATCCATTGCCTTGGCCGTTGACGGCACACCTAATTCTAGATGAGAGACCGGGTGAGAAAGGGTCATAATGGGAGTAAATAAGGAATTTGTAGCAAGAGGGCGGTACTGAATAGGGGGATAATGAGTGGCTTTGAATGACCAAGAGTTAGAGGGTAAGGAGACTAAGGTAGGGCGTCATAAAGAATGGCTTAGAAGGAAGAGACAGAAACAGACCGTCAGAGATAGGGGTCTGGGAGTGATATTAAGAAAGAGTGAAGGAAAGAGGGTTAGCGAGTGACTTCGAGGGTGAAGTAGGGGGGGCAGGGACAGGGAGTGACCCTAGAGGATAGGTACGAGGAAGTACGGGTAGTAAACGCTAGGGAGAAAGACGAAAGTTACAGGGATTGTTCGGAGAGGGAGAGGTCTGCTGGCACTGCCGGCACCAGCAACACACACGGATGGGATAGAGATTTTCATTTCAGGTAAGAGAAGAAATTCAGACTAACAAAATGGAAAGAAAAAACCCGTACCTTTGAAAGGAAGGAGAGCAACTTCTCAAAAGCCTCTGGAAATTTCTTGTGCAATGCCTTGTACTTGAGAATCCCCTGAAAGGACTCGTTGATTATGAGAACCGTGAAGGGACTATTAGGCGATGTTGCCCCTTGGGAGAGCGCCATGCTTTTCACCGAAGGAGGTGTGAAATCTAGGACCTTATCAGCAGTAGCTTTCGCTACCTTCCCGACAACGCTCCCAATCCGAGTTCCATCCTGTGCCAGTTTCTTAGGTTCAGGAGCCTGAGTTTCGATGATCCTCGTGTCGGGTACATGAACCTCCTCTTGTTCTCCATGTGCTCTCTTGTCATTGGCCGCGATATCCTCGTCATCACCGAGATCAATTGCTTTTCGTTTCGCACTGCGAGATTTCCCTTTCTTCCCAGGGCCTTTACCCTTATCCACGAGAGACTGTGCGTCGGACTGAGGAGGAGTGCTAGCTTGAAGCTTTGCCAGTGCAGATTGAAGAGAGTCTCGAAGAGAGACATTGAATGAAGGAGGCTTCATTGGAGGGCAGTCCAAGTACCAGCCACAACGTTCGTAGTGGCATGGATCCCAGGCCTTCATGATGGCTTGGGTGTACATGCACTCCAAACCAGTGGTGTCGGATTAATTCGCATAAAAGACTGGCACCTTCGAAACAGCCTTTCTGGAAAACAGGATGTATTTAAAATAACGGTAAATAACCCTACGCAGGGCCTGGTTGAAATTAGGTTGCTGCTGAGCTGTCTTGTTCTTGTGCACTGCATCAGTTCCTTTGAATTCTCGAAAGAATGCCGTGTCCCAGAGATTGCACCGCATCGCATCTACATAATCAACTATTGTTTCTATAGGGTCTTGTCCGTCCGGGTTGTAGTTGATTTCAACTCCCATATCCTCCACCACACCATTAAAATGCTCTTCTACCTCAACAGCCAACTAGGATAAAACATGTTTAGAGATAGGTTTATATGTTTTAGAGTTATGCATACGGAACAACTTGCCTAGGGGTGCACACAAAGAATCAGTGTGCTAACAAAGAAATTGACGATAGAATGAACAAGATTACAAAGAATATTAATATTATCTCAATAAATGAAAGCTAATGTTAAGAATTCGTACCTGTGCCCACCAGGTAGCACGCTGTAGCTATACACCAAATACAACATCAGAGAAATTTTTTTTAGGAAATCTGTGAGACTCCCTCATTTTCTCAGACATATTCCACCTTTGTAGCCATTTAATTTTCATTTGGGTCGGCATTGCCGAGGTCGCATACATGTAGAGTTTCTCCTTGAGCATCTCTGGAGGGTTAAACTTTTCGTAGTGGATTTTAATCTCCTCTAGAAAAGCAGGAGTGAGATCAGGATCACCGATTGGTAGCAATTTTTTCAGCTCAGACTCCTAACTGTCTGCAACCTTTTTCACCGCTGTCGAGACCCAGTCATCAACTGACTTTCTGGTCCACTGGCGCTCATCGGGATATTTCTCGTAGAAACTCCTCTCTGCCGCTGCCGCAGCTTCACCTAGCTCTTGCTGAGATACAAACAATTATTAGCTTTATAATCCACGGCATTGCAAGTGCTATGCATTGGATATATTGAAAAAACAAAATCTGCAGCAGAAGAACGGATTACCTGATTCAGAACTGCATTAACCCTTTAATGCCTACGGCACCAATTTTGGTTGCAAAAGTATGTTTATTGATGCCTGTGTCTGAATGACATGGAATTTGGATATGAGTTCTTCCCATCGAATAGGGGCAGGTAGTTAATCTGTCCAATGCACTAAAATTTAGTGAATTCGCATACTTTATGTGTCAGATATGACCTGAAAGGTGGCATATTTTTATTATAATGACCCTTCATCCACGGTTGTATGAATTTCATCTAAGGATGACGACATCGTGACATCATCCCCTTCACATCCGTACGGTTGGAGAAGGGAGATTCTCTTTTTTAAATGACGTGGACCACTAAGAGGGATATAGCGGTGTTTTGAGACCGCCTTAGGCATTGAAGGGTTAAGTGACTCGAGTGTCAAGGTGTACCAAGTTCGAGTGCGCCCGGCTTGCTTAGTTTTAGCTGCCTCCAGGGCAGCTGTCGATACAAGTCCCTCGAAGTAGGAGAGTGGCTGTGGAGCTATGCTTTGTATCCTGTACAGTTTGTGTACGATATTTCCTTTTACATGCGACATTCGGTTTCTCCTGCATGGTCAACAATTTACACATTGTAATATCAAAAATACGATCAGATATGAGTAATGCATGAGCGAAATACATTAAAAAGATTAATAGGACAGAGGCTTACCAATTGACATCATGCAGCGCGGTGACAAGAGATGGCACATCGCCCTTAGGATCTAAGATTATACTATCCACCGAATAGTGCCATGAAATGTCTCCCTTATGAAACTCTTCGATGATAGGCAACCACGCTTGAAGACGGTGATTGCCGTCCCAGACCATGAACATCAGATTCGAAAAGACACATAAATCCTCGTCTCCTTGCAGTCTCTTTTCAAACTCCGCGTTTACTTGCCGCCACTCAGGACTCCAGGACTCCATTATATCATCTGTGACTTCCCTAGACTGCCCATTTTCATTAACCCTTGCTACATAAAAAAAAGCATTGCCCTCCATGTACCCACTCGAATTAAAATAAGAGCCGAGGCTAGAGACATCACTTTTAAGAAAAGGACGGACAACCGGGAGAGAGATCATTCTGCTCAGGGGAATGCTCAATCTGCACTTTGATTTGGGCTCCCACTTCAGTGCATCAAGGCGAGTTGCGGTATTCCCCGTTGCTGCACCGACCAGATCGTGGAGCTTTAGATTGACCTCGCTCCGGGTTAGTATAATTGGATCTCCCTCTGCAGTCAAATCGAGGACACAAAAGAGGTAAGTCACTAATCAAATCCATCTGAAGTGCTCCACAAGTGGGATTCCGTTGCCGGCCATGCCCCTTGCCAAGCAGCATTGACGGCGAGGCCGTTGCCGGCACCCATCAACCCGAGTAGGCTGAACCGGCAAGAGAGCCGATGCCGGCATCCCTCATTTTGAAGCAGGCTGTGCCCAAAGGGGAGCCGATGCCGGTAGCCTCCAAGTCGAAGCCGTTGCCGGCACCTACATACCAAATGCATCCTGTACCCACAGAGGAGCCGATGCCGGCGGCCTCCAACGCAATGCCGTTGCCGGCACTCCTCAAACCGATGCAAACAGTACCCGTAGAAGAGCCGATGCCGGCAGTCTACAAGACGACGCCGGTACCGGACAAAGGGATGCCGGCACCAAACTTGGCCATTGTTAGCCTGGGTCATGGATGGATTGTGTTGAGACCAAGTCGAGTATGTCATGGAAGAGAATGAAAGTTCAAGGGGTACAGACGGGCGGGCTTATGGGATAATAACCCGTGGGAATGGAGACACGGTCAGAGGGCACTGTTCCCTATGGTCGAGAGCAGAAGGGAGTGACGGTTACGTTTCCCAAAACTAGGAGACCATCCGTCGACCGAGACCCTTCGTATAGCCCCAGGGGACCAAGGCAGACTTGGGAGACGTAGTAAAGAGAAACAGCTCATGCAATCCTAGCTAACAGAAAGACAAGGTAATGGCATACAAGCAGAAACATTTAGGTCAGAGATCCAAGGAGACAGACGAAGAGTGTGTTAGAAGAAAACTTGCACCTTTATTGCTTTCTAAGATAGTTCAACATCACCAGTGTACAGGCCGGGAAATAGAGAAGAGAAAACTGATCAACTAGCACAGTGACCTAAGGTCCTTGGCGGAGAGCGACTGCTTCCTGTAACCAGCCGTGACGGTCATGGAAAAACTAGAGATCCTCTTGCTACGACGTCTCTGCTTCTTATACTTACTCTACCTTGCTATTCCTAGTGCTGACTATCTGTTCTACTGCTTGTTCGCCACGGTGCTACTCTCCTACTCCCCCTTGATGTCTCTGTTAACTCTTAGTTTGCCATGGTGAAACTTTCCTTGCTGTCTCCCTGTTTGGTTATGAAGTCCGTGTCTTGGGCGGTAACATTTTACCCCTCCTCGTAGAGTGCAAACCGTCCCTGGTTTGCATGGTTTTAGTGTTTTGTTCTCCGTGCAGCAGGGCGCCGGTCTGGGCGGGTTTCTTCGCGGGGTACCTGAGCTTGGCGTCTTGGAGGGTCTTGGTTGTCGAAGATGGCGGCTATGGCGGCCGCGACTCCACGATGCAGCAGATTATGCTTGGTCCTGGAGGTACGGGCATGCTGATAGACATCAAAGACCGTCTTTCCCAGTATTTTATTACAGGCCGGGCATTGGACATTGTCTAACTCAGGGTCAGAGTATCTTCTAACTAAATCCGGGTGTGCAACAAAATAGTCTTTGACTGCAGCAATGGCCAGGTCAGAATTTTCTTCAGCATTGCTATCATCACTCTGCTCTGCCTCCATGTCATATTCCTCTTCTAATTTTTGCAAGGCTAATTTATGTTCGCGAAAAGACTTAGGTGGAGCATGTACCATTGGATTGTCATGGCTTGGGACGTCTTGGATGGCGGGTGTCGGTAACTCTGGCAAAGCTGTGACCAGGGCCATCAACCGAGGTGAAGCTTGGGGTGTGTCTTCTGTGTCGGTAGCAATATCTGGGATATGCACGCGGTCGAGTGGTTCTTGGAATTCGGTGAAGACAGCTGCTACTGGGGCGTATATCTCCTGATCCTGGTCGGGCTGAGGGAGGTTTCCAGGGATATTTGGCTGCTGCTCCATGGGTGCCGTGGCTTCTAGTGCCATGCCGTCGATGTCCATGTCCCATGATGGTTCTGATTGCTCCAAGTCTAGGTCAACCATGGCATCGTCGATACAAGAATCTAGGAAGTCTTGTGTCGGAATTGCCGAGGCTGGCGGTTTCTCCCAGAGCATCCGATGGGCGTGGGTGGCGATTGACTTGGCAGCGTTTTGTACCCAAATTGCTTTGTTGGCCTCGAAATTGGTCTTAGCGTTTTCGGTTTCTGTCCTTAGCTGCTGTAGATGTGCCAGCTCCGCGGATTTTCCTGGGTCCATGGTTGCTGTTCCTCCTAGGGCTGAAGCTTCACTCAGGGCTTTGTATCGTGCCAGGGTCTCAGTAGCTTGCTGTTCCAATCGCGAGGCACGTTGCTCTGCTAGCTGCTTGGCTTTCTCCATGGCTTCAATCTGTTCGCGTGCCGCTGCCAGCTCAAGGTCCAATGTCGCCACCTGGTTTCGGAAATTTCCTATGGTCTGGAGTGATTCTGCGAGCTGAGATTGAAACTCCTCCCTGGCGTCCGTGATGGATTGCTTGGCTTGGGCTTCGGCAGCTTGGATGGCCTGTATGGTTTTTCTTTTGTGTCGCTCCTCGATCTCCCCCTGCTGTGCTACCATGGCTATGCGTTCCTGCTCCATGGCGTGAACGGACTGTAGTACGCGCTCCATACAGGTAGCCAGTTCCTTGCTCTGTTCTTGAATTTCCTTGGCTTTTGGTCCGAGCTCTGTCTTGACACTATCGCCCTCGGTTGTTGCAGGCTCGCCTGTCCTCGGGCGCTTGCTGGTGGATGGGGCCGAAGGGTCTCGCTTGGCAGCCATGGCCATGTCTTTCTGCAAATCCAAGAATGTGCCAATCCTTGGCGGCTGATGGTTGGTTCGGTAGTAGGTCAAAAACCTGGTGATGTAGGCCGTGAGGAAGGGACCGATTGGGCTGGAGTATGCCTCATCCCTACGATGTCCCCGGAGCTGGACACGGAAATGCTCATCTACGATGAGCCCCCAGTTTATTTTCTCCCCCTTGTCGGCTAAGAGTAGTAAACTGAGCTGATCTGGCTGGATACGATTGCAATTGTTCTTGAAGAAAATCTGACTAAGTACGCCCCTCATCCTAGCAAACCACGGCTCCTTCATGGCAGGACCAAGGGCAAAAACATCATACCTGCCATCGGCTTCGGGGGCGACGCCGTTGATGGGGCCAGTGACTTCGGGTTGAGGTGCACTGCAGGTTGGTGTCCATTCCGTAACTCCAGTGCCATCCCAACCAAAAAACGCATGAAGGTATCGGGGAGAGTATTGAACCAGCACTCCATCAACATAGCCTGCCGGGAACGCCTCGTCCTCGCGGCGCGTCTTCATTGAAGCCAGAAACTCCATGCACTGGGCGACATCGACCTTCCCATCCAAGCGCGTCCAGTACTTAATCAGGTCCGTCTTTGTTAACCATGCTCCGTCTGGCTTCCTCTTCCACTCGCGTACCATTCGCGGACTGTAGATGGGGCCCATGGCGGTCTTGGAAGCCATGTTGTGTAACAATCCTAAGAGGGCGCTATGCTGAACTACAAGGAGCGAACAACTGAGGCGGCCGTGAGCTGTGGCGTGGTGTTGGAGGGACTGGGTCTCCCTAACTCTGAGAGAGGAAGAAGGAGAGAATGGAGGGAGGTGCTGTAGAAGTGTGCCCAGAGCTTCTGATGTGGTTTCCATGGTGCGGTGGGACGGTTGGGGGTAGATTTGGACATGGTGAGCGCGCTTTGGCGAGCTGTCCGTGGACTGTGGCGGCTGAGTCCGATTCAGGCGGAGCTGATCATGGTGATCCTGATGCCCAGGGCCATGGAGTGCGAGTTGCTCATGAGTGTAAGCTACCTTCATGGAGTGGTAGGCTCTGCTGGGTGTGACTGCTCTGGAGAGTCCATGGCGGCCAAGGTGCTTGACGCGATGGTTGAGAAATCGTGAGTTTGGAGTTGGAGGAGTGAGTAGACTTGACGGAAGCTGAGCTCTAGGCGCGCTGAGTAGTCTAGACCTACCAAAACCGTTTAGGTAGTTATGTCCAAGGTGGCCTAGAGTTGTCGTGGGACATCTTACTTGCCCTGGATGGATACCCGGATTGCAGAACTGGCAATCGAGATCCGGGACGGGGGTATCAAGTGGCCGGGTTTCCGGGCAGGGTTCGTATCCGGGATGGGTATCCGGACTATCGGATACGTCTACCCTTATATGGTTGACATGGACCTCTACTTGTTCTTCGTGGTCTAGGGTCTGGTCTTGTGTGACCGTGGTGTCCTTGGCTGGCTCTGTCGTGTCATTTGCGTCATTTGCCAGATTAGTGTAGATTTCGCCAAGGCTCAGTTTGGGTGCTACAGGGGCCGACGTAGTATGATAATGTTTTAGTTTATTTGCATTGACAATGGTTGCTTGGTTGTCATAGTAGTCATTGTTGACCAAGAGTACAGTGTTATTGGGTAATGCCAACTGAACACGGAAAGGGCCGTGCCACATTGATTCAAATTTGGTTCTTTTTAACTTGGGGTCCCGTGGACACCAGAGTACTTGGTCTCCTTTCTGGAAAATCCGAGCCGGTTGGGAGGCTTGGAAATACTTGGCGCTCAGGGCCTGTTTATCTGTGATGTTTTTGATTGCCAAGGCTCTAATTTCCTCTAAGTGATGAATGTCTTGGATACGAGCAGCGAGGACCTTATGTGGTGAATACTCCCTTGGATTTATAGACTGAAAGGTAGGTGCTACATACTCTGTGGGGAGCAAGGGTTGTGTGCCGTAGACCATCTCAAAAGGGCTGAGTTGAGTGGCAGTTTTTGTGGCTACCCGATAAGCCCAGAGAGCCGCAGGGAGACAGTCATCCCAGTCACCTTGGTTGGCATGCACAAATCTCCTAAGCATATTGATAATGGTTTTGTTAGTTGATTCGGCTTGGCCGTTTCCTTGAGGATAGTACACGGTACTGGTACGGTGCTTGATGATATGTTTCTCCATGAGGTCTTCTATAACAGAGTTGACAAAGTGCGATCCTTGGTCAGACACTATTTCCAAGGGGCAGCCAAACCTGGTGATGATATTGTCATACAAGAAGGTTGCAGTGACGACCGCAGTGTTACTGCGCAGTGGCTTGGCTTCGACCCATTTAGTTGTGTAATCTGTGGCAACTAAGATGTATTTATACCCTTGACGAGTGGCTGGGCGGATAGGTCCTACAAAATCCAATCCCCATCTTTGGAAGGGACCCAATGGCGGTGTGGATTTTAACGGAACCTTTCCTTGGTGCTGGAAATTAGTGGTGGATACCTGACAGGCGTGACAATTTTTGATGTAAGCATGAACGTCTCTGTGAAGTGTTGGCCACCAATATTTAGCGGTCAAAATCTTTTTGATTGTTGTATCGGGTCCCTGGTGGCCACCAACAGGTCCGTCATGGAGGTGTGCCAGTATTGTCGATTGTTCTCTTGTGGGTACACAGAGTCTAAGGACTTGGTCTGGCCCTTGGCGATATAACTGGCCCTGGATGACAGTGTAAGGAAGGGTAGTCCTAACGAAACTAATCTTTCGCGTGCCAGTGAGACTTGGTGGTGTCGTACCAGTGGTTAAATACTTGATAATGTCAGTGGTCCAATCTTGGTTATCTTGGACAATCACGGTGGCGGCCTGGATATAGAGTTCGTTGAAGGAGTCATCGATTCCTTCTTCCTTGGTGTTCGTATCTCGAGACAAGTAATCTGCTACAATGTGTCTCTTTCCAGGTATGTATACCACCTCGAAATCGTATTCTAACAGTATCATAATCCAGCGAGCTACCCGTCCTGTTACGAGAGGTTGATTTACAAGGTATGACAAACTATGGTGGTCTACCATGAACTTGAATTTATTTCCCAAGAGATAATGGCGAAATTTTTTCACGGCATAGATCATGGCTAAAGCTTCTCTTTCTGTTGTAGAATAATTTCTCTCGGCCTGATTTAACAACCTGCTTGCATAGGCTACAGGTTGGTCATGTTTGCCATTTATATTTTGGGCTAGCATAACTCCTACTGCTAGGTTGGAAGCATCCGTGTGTACATGAAACTGCTTGGTCCAGTCTGGTGCGATCAAAATTGGTGCATGGGTGTAGGCTTCCTTGATTTTATCCAAGGCTGTCTGAGCTGTCGGTGTCCAGTCCCTTGGATACGTATACTTGGTATGGTTCAGGGCCGTGATAGGGGCAGTAATATGTGCGAGTTTCTCGATGTAAATACGGTTAAACTGTGATAGGCCTAGAAGACGCTGGACCCCTTTTTGGTCCTTAGGTGGTGTCATATCCATGATGTCCTTGATCTTGCCAGGGTCTGGAAGCTTGCCATACTTACAAACGATATATCCCAAGATTACTCCGGCAAAGAAGAGGAACATACATTTGTCTGCGTTTAGACTGACGCCGTTGGCTCTGCAGGCATCAAATATGAGCCGTAAATGGCTGACATGGTCCTGCATCTGTCCGTATACGGTACCGTCGTCCAAGTAAATACGAAAGAAGCGCTTCAAGTATGGGCGAAATATTAATTCCATGACTCTTTGGAATGTCATGGGGGCATTTTTGGCTCCAAAAGGCATGCGCTCGAATTGGTAAGGTCCCCACTCCGTTGAGAAAGCTGTTTTGTTTTTATCTTGTTCAGCCATGGCTACTTGGTAGTATCCTGAGAAGCAGTCAAGGAACGAGTACATTTCGTGTCCTGCTACCTCATCTATGATTTCTTCCATGTATGGCAGTGGGTAATGATCCTTTTTGGTTGCCGCGTTTAATTTTCGGAAATCCACGCAAATTCTTAATGCACCATTCTTTTTAGGTATGATGACCATAGGAGAAAGCCATGGTGCGGAATCGACAGGGGAGATGAACTTAGCCTTTAGTAGCTTATCCAATTCCTCCTTGACCCGAGTCGCATAATTCGGGTTCATCCTGTAACGTCGCTGTTGCACCGGCGTAGCATTTGGTACCAGGTCAATGGTATGTTCCGCGAGAGTCCTTGGTATGCCTTTTAGATCTTCATGGTTCCATGCAAAGATGTCATGGTATTCCCTGAATAAGGCAATGGCAGCTTGTTTGATTTCCGCTGGCGCATCGGCATTTATTTTAATAAATTTGGGGTCATCTATGGTACCCAAGTTTACTAATTCTACTTTGTCTTTGGCGCCATGGGTCCATCCGTTTACTACCTCATTTTCAAGGGCACGAAATGCTGGTGTGGCATTTATTGTGACTGAGCCTGCTGTTTCCTTGGAAAACCTTGGTGGCAGATCAATTTTTTCGGGCGCTGTAACTAGGCTTGCCAAGTGAATTTCCGCTAAAGGTATGAGATCGGGGTTCGCGTGCAAGACCAATGCTTCTTGATCCTGGGAGAGGCCCTTCACCCAATCTGTTCCTGCTTTATGGCGAATCTGGGCTGCCTTGGCTCTGGTGATACAACTATCGACAGGGATGATCACTGTCTTTCCCTGTCGGTGAATACGTATATGGTTGCGGGACCAGTCGTGTACCGCGTTCATATCTCGGAGCCATGGCCTTCCCAGTATGATTGGGAAGTTGCTACTATTTGGCATGTTTATAATGACGAATGTAGCCGGTGTCGATACTCCATGGGTGGTGATGGCTACGGTAGTTAAGATTCCCAAGGGTGTGACAGGGTCGTCATTGGCCATTCGGAGGATAAACTTGGCTGTTTTTGGCTGAGGTAGTCCCAAATGTTTCCGTAGGTGTTCACTCATGACATTCACACCAGATCCTCCGTCAACCAACACATTAGTAAGTTCATGATGTCCAAGTTGTAGGTGGATTACTGCAGCATCTGGATCCAAGGTAGTTGCGTTTACCTCGATCACCGTGGGATCTGTTCTAGTATCTGGCAGAGTAACTTGGTGCAAATACTTGTGTAATTCCGGGCTGAGTTTTAATAATTTGGACAAAGTTATGGTGACGTTCGTTTCCTCCAATATGCTTTGAAGATCTGGGCTTGTCGTGGTCATTTCCAGTCCTTTCTGTAAGTCTCTGCGGATATCATGCAGGCGTTCCCAGTGATCTGGGGGAAAAGGTTTTCTGTGTTCCACGACATGGTCCGTCACGGTAGCCTTGGAGCGAGTGGTGACAGCTGCGGCGCTGATGGTCGCCACGTTCGTCTCGGCATTATGGACTTCAGTTAGTGTAACCCCGCCTCGACGATTTTGGACCGGTGGTTTCTGGTTTTCCATGGTGGTAGGAGCAGATCGGTGTATCTCCGAAGGTCCTTGAGTTTGACCCCAGCGCTGCCTCAAGTGTGGGCATTGGCCTCGTCTGTGATTGGGCGATCCGCATTCCCAGCAGGTATCATTCCTTCCTGGCTGGAAAGCGTCTACGTGTATTTCCTCGGCGTACATGGAGGCTGCTGTGGGCCGTGGGCGTCTGTTTTCTTCTGGTCGGGAGCTTCCTGGAGCGAACCAGCAACGGCCACTATGTATTTTACCACAAGTGCTGCAAACCGTGGGTGCTTGGCGATTCTCGGGTCTTAGAGTAGGTAAGGGCAACAGTGGAGACTGTGTACGGTTTAGCGCTCCAAGCTCTCTACTGATGTCATTGGCTGCCGTGAGTATGTCACTTAACGTCTTAACCCCACGAATTACAATGCCCTGTTGAATCCATGGTAACAAGCCTTTTTTGAACCATTCACATAAATAGTCCTCTTCAGGCCTTTGATTAAGTTTGTCCGCCAATTGTTTAAATCTGTCATAGAATTTGTCCACGGGCTCATTTCTGTCCTGAGTGATAGTTCCCAAAGCCCTGAGGATCTCTGAGCTAGTCTTGAGCTTTCGAAATTTGTGCAAGAAACTGCGTTCCATATCGTCCCAAGTAGCATGTGGGTGTTCGGTTTCAAAATCAATGTACCAATTGATGTGGTTTCCTTGGAGCGTGGTACCGAAAATGTTCTGTAAATCCAGGGAGCTGAGTATACCATTTGTTCGAGCAATGACTTTGAATCTGCGGATATGCCAGTCAGGATCTCCGGATTCGTCAAAAACTGGGTATGGTATTTTTGGGAATTTGGTCACTCTTTCTTGGTCACCTCCGCTCTGTGATGTTGCAGCAGTGCGGTTTTCTCTGGGGAGTGTAGTTGACCTGAGAGGATCCAAGGGTGCTTCCAAGTCGTGGGGGGTAGCATTAGCTGCCTCGTTGGTAGCGGTTCCATGTAAGTGTAGGCTTAGGAGTTCCAGCTTGGCATTCGTGGCTTCATTTTTGGCAGCCAAGGCTGTCATCTGTTCTTTTAAAAATTGCAACAGTTCTTTAGTAGGATCAGGGTCGTCTTGTTGGATGGTTTCTTCGGCGTCATTGAGCCGGTCCAGTGGAAGTTTTCGTGGAGGCATGGTGTCAGTCTAGGGGTTGAGTATTTTGTCCGTGACGAGTTTTTTTTTCTCTGATCTCAATTTTCCATCCCCAGCATGGTCGCCAAAATGTTAGCCTGGGTCATGGATGGATTGTGTTGAGACCAAGTCGAGTATGTCATGGAAGAGAATGAAAGTTCAAGGGGTACAGACGGGCGGGCTTATGGGATAATAACCCGTGGGAATGGAGACACGGTCAGAGGGCACTGTTCCCTATGGTCGAGAGCAGAAGGGAGTGACGGTTACGTTTCCCAAAACTAGGAGACCATCCGTCGACCGAGACCCTTCGTATAGCCCCAGGGGACCAAGGCAGACTTGGGAGACGTAGTAAAGAGAAACAGCTCATGCAATCCTAGCTAACAGAAAGACAAGGTAATGGCATACAAGCAGAAACATTTAGGTCAGAGATCCAAGGAGACAGACGAAGAGTGTGTTAGAAGAAAACTTGCACCTTTATTGCTTTCTAAGATAGTTCAACATCACCAGTGTACAGGCCGGGAAATAGAGAAGAGAAAACTGATCAACTAGCACAGTGACCTAAGGTCCTTGGCGGAGAGCGACTGCTTCCTGTAACCAGCCGTGACGGTCATGGAAAAACTAGAGATCCTCTTGCTACGACGTCTCTGCTTCTTATACTTACTCTACCTTGCTATTCCTAGTGATGACTATCTGTTCTACTGCTTGTTCGCCACGGTGCTACTCTCCTACTCCCCCTTGATGTCTCTGTTAACTCTTAGTTTGCCATGGTGAAACTTTCCTTGCTGTCTCCCTGTTTGGTTATGAAGTCCGTGTCTTGGGCGGTAACAGCCATGCCGGCACCGAACTAGGCCATGTCGGCACCAACCCAAGCGATTCCAATACCCTACAAAGGAATAACGGCACCAAAGTAGGCCTTGCCGGCACCGACCTAGGCGATGCCGGCACCGAACAAGGCCATACCGGCACCGACCTAGGCATTGCCGGCACCGAACAAGGCCGACACGGTACCTCCGTAGCTAATGCCGTTGACGGCATTTGCTAAGGGAGTTGCCATCGCCGGCACCTTCCAAAGCAATGCCGTTGCAGACATCAATTGAAGAGGCCGCTTAAAAAAACGTATTCTTCACTCGATGGAGCACTGTCGGCAACGGCAGTGCTCCTTTCAAGGGCTTATTGTTTTTTGCGAATGCGTTTTGAGGCAATGCCTTTGACCACATGGCCTTATGGCAAACATGTTATTAATAACTCAGGCATACATAATATATGTTGGAGACTTTCAAAGGAGCACTGTCGGCAACGGTAGTGCTTCTATGAAGGCCATCAACACTTTTTATGTGTGTCTGTATTATCAATGCTACTCCCTACAGCAATGGACAATGCGATGGTGTGTGGATAGAATAGTCTACTGATTGGAGCATTGGCGTCACCGGGTTTGCTCGGGACGGCATGGAAAAAAACAATCGAGTACTTCAAGGTTGCACTGTCGTTGCCGACAGTGCTTTGTTGTTGGTTCTTTTACTTCTTCTACTAAGCCCGTCCAGGCAATGCCGCTGACGGCAAGGTCTTAAAGAGCGCAGGAGGTTACTACAAAAAGAATCCTACCCCAACGATTCAAAGCATTCAATAATTAGAAACCCAACAAAGCAAATTCAACACAAAAAACCACGCCTAGAAACTTACCGCTCACTTCTTGTTGGGTCGCCTGAGGGTCCGCGGCATCATCGTCTTGATCGTGGGACTCCCGTTGACTTTTCTCCTTGTCAACCTCCATGTCCACCTGCTTGTCGACGTCCTCGTTGTCCTCCTGGTCGACGTCGTTCAGGGTCGTCTTATCTACCTCCATTGAACTCGACCGCGCAGGTTTTCGACGCCCTCGAAGCGGACCCTGCGCAGATGAAGAGAAGTGCCTCGCTAAGGTCGATGACTTCTTCCTTGAATAACCCTAAGATATCTAAAAACAACTGTGTGGCATTTAGGTCATACAATAAACAAAACAACTAGGGGACGTGGCGGCGCAAATCTAGAAGCAAAGAAACAATACAGAGAAGCAAAGAAACTGAGCTCTAGAAGGAGCTGAACTAGATGGTCGACAGTGCAACTAGACATCTTTGGGCTCAAAAAAGGACTTAGGGTCATAATGATCAAGCCTTGTAAGAGACAGGTTCACCTAATTTATCATTTCACCCACTTTTTGTTCATTCCCTATTAATTATAAACTAACATTTGCTGGAACATGAACTGAAATTTGATGTGACCTCTCAGTAAAGTATTTGAAAAACTCATGACAACAAAGTCCATAGAAGCGGAATCCACATTATCATTCAAAAGTACCTCACAAACACTCAACTAAAAGCAAGAATGCACATAAATTATTCTGAAATCGATATTGCATGCTTTACTTACCCCTGAGTCGTTAGTTTCACTTTTCCCAGAGAGGACGGTCTGATTGTTTCTCCCACGACGCTCATATTGTTTTGTTGAAGTGTTCTCCCCAAAATGCCTACCTCCCCGAGACTCTTCCTCTTCATACTCTAGCACTTTTGTAATCCCATCCTTCAAAAAACGCTCACTCTGTTTCCTTGCTCTTGCCATTCTACTACTTGCTAAGGCTTTCGGGTTACTAAATAATATACCACTATTCCTTCTCCTCCTTCTCTTGGTAGGTGCCTGCATATCACAGAGAAACTACTAACACAGGACAGACACATTGAAGCAATCCTTATAGCACTCCTAAACATTCTACATGAACAAGAGAGTCCATCCATTAATAAGTAAACTCAATGTAGTTGCTGTAACCCTAACGTAGGTTCAGGCTACTTGCCTTTAATTTAAATAGATGACCACTTGCCAGGGGTCCATGTCAGAAATAATAATGAATTTATTCCTTTATATAACATTCCCCCGCTCCTAAATTGGTTAGGACAGCTGATACTAATCTTGGAGGACTCAATGGACAAGTAACATTTGCAGCATGATGTGGTTATGAAAACGACGGCTAACTGATAAAAATAAACTCTAGGTTAGTTTGCCAACATGAAATATTTTGTTCATTACAGTGTCGTTAATGCTGCCTACTCTGATGGATTACATAAATTGATGAGCATCGAAGCAACATTCCTCTCATTCTAGAATTTCAAATTCTTCCTCGACTTCTCTCCTTTATTCCAGCAATGGCGCATATTCCTGCAAATAGAGTGTTAGGCATGGCAGTTCTCAGAGCACATGGTGTTGCAATTCCTCTGACAGTACGTGTAGATGAGGATGGGTTGGCACTTGTGACCGCGCAACGCCTTAGCCTCAGATTTCACTTCAGAGAGGAGACTATTTGTTTGGAGGAAGAGATTTATGATGATGAGACAAATGAGATTACGCATAAGCTAGATCAGGTTTCTGAGAAAGATGATGATGATAACAGGTTCTGGAACCTTTATCCTGGTAGATACAAAGTTTATGGTCTTACAAAGTCCCAGATGCAGGCATCTACTGAGATTCTAACTCCTCGTAGATCATCTACTGTTCAGACTCCTCTGCCTCGTGATGTGAAGGTTAAGGAAGAGCCTCGCTTGGACACTCCTGATATAACACCAGTCATCTCCCTCTCCTCAAATGAAGAGACTAGTCCCCTGAAGGCATCACCTGCTTTGCCTAGAGAGACTGTAGTATCTAGCACGCCAGTGACACTACCAGACAAATGTGCCAGTACCTCCGAGACATCAAAGGAGGAGACTGTCAATGTACTGCCACTCATTAGGATACTTGCAGAGAGACCTAGGAGGAAAATATTCTAAAGAGAATAGATTTCTCCTCACTTAGACAGGAGAAGGTGAAGTACTTACCTGTAGTCTTCAACAACAATGTGATCTTCGAGCTCCCTCCAGTTGGTGACGGGGCTAACAAGACGCAAGCAAAGGCTATGAAGGGGATGGATAAGCGTTACAACGGCCACGTTTGGACGAAGACAATCACTACCAACATCACTAACGAGTTCGGCCTCTCATTCCGCTACTCCAGCTGCGTTGGTTGGCTACGTTGCATCAACAAAGACTGTGAATTTCTCAACCGTCGACCTCGAATTGTCGAGGTAAATGAGACTGAGTTTGAGGGCAGTACCCTCCAAGCTTTTACAGTGAATCAGCCACCCCCAGCGGATTCAACACTTGTCTGCAAGGTATGTAAAGAACCTCTTGCATGTATCGCTACATGCGGGGCCAAGATTTATTACGTTTTAGGTAAACCCATCCAGACTATTGCATGTATCCATCAAGGAACACATAATCATCCAGTGAAGGTTGGGGACTATAGAGACACTAAGGAAGAGATCAATAGCTTGATTGAAGAGCAGGTGGAGAATACTCCACGGGCTACGAAGAGCGCCGTTGTCTTGGAGGCCAGCAAGGTTCTGATCGAGAACTACCTCCTTCAGCCTAAGGACGCACCACCGAAGAAGCTGAGCATGGAGGAGCTCATTCCTATACTTGATCGGTGCAAGGACATGGCTTCTCCAAATATCCGCAACAAGGTGATGACGTTCAAGCGATTGAGAAGGTACGGTGTCATGGACGCCATCACCAAACTCCGTGGGATCAGTTTGTGGGCCTTCGTGCAGGAGGACAAGTTCCTGGGCCAAGGAGCTGAGAGAGAGAAGGTCTTCGTCTTCAAGATGTCAGAAGTTGGGCCAGATAGTGGTGTCGACTTGGTCACCAGAATGCAATCAGGTGGAGATCTTGACAATGCTTGGATTATGTTCGACCACGTAAAGCGTGTACGGGACTGGTCCACCATGGCTTGCCATGTATATGATGCCACCTATTGTCGCGTCATGACGATTGCAAGTTGCGACATGCAATCCGAGGACACTGAGGCCCAGCTGGTCTTCTGGAAGAACCTCAACATGGTTATGGAGAGGAAAAGCGTTGCAGCGCCAAACTTCAAGGGGTTCATGGCGGACAACGCACAAGCAAATTGGAATGCGGTGCGTATCCTCTACATAAATGGCAACAAAGAAGACAAAATGGAGGATCGGGAAAGGTCCTGCTTGTTCCACTGGACTCAGAACATGGTCTAGTATACTAACAAGTATTTCCCCGAAGAGCTCTGGGAACAGCACAAGAAGATGTGCAACTAGTATAAGACAGCGACGACTTTGACAGAGGCGGACACTCTTTATCACGCGTTGCAAGCATGGTGGATATCTACAGGGGTCGTGGGAGAGAAGGGACTTACCAAATTGGGGACTTGGCTCGCTTTCTGGCACCACCGCTACCGTGAGTGGGGTGGATTCATGTCTGCGGTATGATGCTACTAAACCATCCTGCTGTACTTGTTTTCTGTTTAGTTAAACTTAATCGACATCACTTCTATAATCGATTCTAATTACTGTAATTGTTTAAACTGCAGAAATTTACAGAAGAAGAACTCACAGAGATGCCGACCTGTAAATTCGCAGAAACAGTTCACAATAAGTGGTTACAAGCATCAGGTAACAACGACAGCAACCTCTATGTTGCCACTGTGGATGATTACGTCCGAGGCTTTTTACAGGTTGTAAACTACTACCAGTTCCTGAAAGGTGACGTAGGCAGAACTGGTCCTTCGAAGAAAGAACTCAAGCTTCAAATGGCGAAACGCACGGCGAAGATCACAGGAAATCCTGTAGTCCTTGAAGATCCCATGCTAGATATGCCTGGTGCAGATGAGTTCTGCACTTGTCAGCCTGTCATGCCGGGTGCAGAGGTGTTTGGATCACAGAAGCGTGAGGCAGACGTTCCCATTGGAGCCGACGAGGAGTCACACCGACCAGACAAGGTTAACTTCTCGCGTCCTAGAGGTGTAGGACGTGCTGTTCGAGCTCGCCCTGCCCAGCTGCCCATCATCGTCGAGGACGATTCTGGAGAAGAAGAAGTCCAAGAATCTCCCGCCCAAGAAGCTTACCCGCCTCCAGCATCTCCCGTGAACGAGCTAGGCATTCGTCATGTGAACGCCGTTGAAGAAACCAAGGTTGATGTGAAGGAGTGGCATATTTCGTGCCTTCACAAAGATTCTGCAAAGTGTTGCTGGGCCCAGAGAGCTGGTACAAAAAAGAAGTGCACTGAGAGAATCGTCAGGGGCCCAAACTTCACTGCTGCATCGACCTACACTGGACTTTGGACTAACTATCGCAGGAACACGGTTGAGAGGACAGAGCTCTTCTTCTGCTCCGATGATATTGAGCGCTGCGTGAAAGGCACAAGACGCAAGTGGGTTGCACACTATTCGAAGGACCAGGAAGTGCCGCCGATTTCAGAGGTGTGGCCCGTAAAACTAGGTACTAACCTGAAGCTCAAAGAGATCCTCGCCCTTGAAGCTGCAGGGTTCCAACTCCCGCCGAAGAAGCCAGTCTCCCCAAGACACCTCTTTTCATCTGCTCCGCCTCCTGCAAATCTTGGTTCGTTGCCAATTCCAGCAGAAGCTGACCGCTACCCTGGTATGCGAGATGGGAAGATGGTCAAACCTACAGCAACTCGACCTAACCCGGCGCAGCGACTCTCCATGGGCTCCTCTCAGTCCCTCAAAGCTCGCCTCCGTTCCGTCACTATGATACCTCATCCGGGCCATGGTTGTATCATCGGGCTCGATTCGGGCATTGCTCCGAACATCACACAGTACCACATCACCATCACCTCTTACCCGAGTTGCACTTGTCCAGCATTGAGGAAGACGATGACTAAGTTTCGAGGTGAGATACAGCTATCATACTGTAAACACATTTATTACATCCTTTTAAAGGTCTGCAACCGTGATCTGGAGGTCGAGCTTTTCATCCATGCGCCTACCTTTAGTTTCAATGAGGTCAAGCTAGTCCTAGAGAGAGGCATCTTGACACACCCCTTGGCCAAAAAGTAGGAAGCACTTTACTATTATGGTCTCTAGTATGCATAGTAGACAGTGGTTCGTGCAATACCTAGTCAAAGGTGATTGAATTTTTCCTTGTACTCAGTCAGCAATACAAATCTCGTATTGCCTATTTCAATATAAAGGTTTTGTCATTCACATTTATTACATTGTATTACAATAGCATTCCTTTGGACAAGTGGCATTTGTTATTTATATCAACGCACAACTGGCCTGTACTAATTCCATGAATACATTTAAATATAGATTTTATTCCTTAAACATAATGCGTTTAGGTGTCCCCTTCGCATTTTCAACACAATCACGACCTACCTCATGCACTACAGGACAAGCAACATTGACATTCATTGTTCGTTCTCCAATTGGCACTTGTCTTAGGCGGGGACGTTTCAACATTGGAATAGCTTCACTCTTTCCACGTAATGCCTCCCTAGAATAAGTGCCCGGTGGAATCTTCCCGACCTTGGAGTATGCATGAGGTGCCAGAGGGACAACCGGTTCCTCCAGGGGAACTACGAGAAGACTTGGGTCTTGTACAGCCACTACGTCTCCTATCACATCTACTTCTACTTCCACGCCTTCATTTCCAGGATGCCCTTCACTGAGCCCATTCAACTCCTCTTCCTCACCAACCTCCACATACGGGTGAAATGGGCAATCAACATCACCAAGTGAGATAGTAGTTTCCCCCGCAACTTCCATACCTCAACACGCTCTTCTTGGAACTTGATTCAAGAAGAGAACGAACAAAGAGGGTGAGACCTTCTTCTGCCACTACTTAAATATTGAGGAGGTAGCTGCTCGGCGCCCTTGAATACTGGGAAATAAAAGAATGTATAAAGATTATCTTACTCAATGGCGCAAATAGGTTTTTTCACTATTTTGATTAATTTGTAAACAGAAAACCCTAATCCATTAATTGAGGGTAAACTAAAGCTATTTTAAAAGATAAAAGATAAAAGGGTGAAAATTAAAAGGTAGAAAATTAAAAGATAAATGTTGAAAAAATAAGAAAATATAAAAGATAAGAGATAGAAAAATAAGAAAATATAAAATATAAAAGATGAAAAATTCATAAAATAAGAAAGATAAATGATGAAAAATATAAGAAAATCAAGACAGATAAATATATATATATATATAAATATATATATATATATATATATATATATATATATATATATATATATATATAAAAATAAGAATAGTGCAAAAAAATTTTAAAAAAATAAAAATAAAAATTTAAAAAGGTAAAAATTAAAAAAAAAATAGATAAATGATGGAAATAAACAATAAAATATAAAAATATATATGATTAAAAAAAGAAAAAATTTAAACAATACAAGATAAAAATATTTATATATAAATGGTTCAAAAATAGAAATAAGTGTGAAATTAAAAAAAATATAAAAAAATACAAGATAAAAACAATAAAAAGATAAAAGGTATGAAAAATAAAAAATGATAAAAACGATCAAAGATTAAAAGAATAAATGATAAATAGTGTCAAATTATAAAAAATAAATAAAATTTAAACTAAAAAATAAACGATAGACCGAAAATCAGAATAAAATTTATGAAATGCAACTTAAGGAGGATGCGTCATTACGAAGGGAAAACAGGATTTCAAAATAAAAATTAGAAGGGATAATTTAAAAATTAAAATTAATAAAAAAATACATAGGAGAAAATTGAACACCAAAAAAAGGAAGATTAAATGACGATTAACATCAACGCTGTAACACATTTACTCGAGATTTAAAAAAAGATAGATAGCATTAGAATTGAAAAGATTGGTAGAATAGAAGAATGCAGAAAGATAAGTTAATTCAAATAAATATAAAATAATAAAAAATGACAAGATGAGATCGGTAGGAATGTAGAAATGTAAAGAAAATGACATAGGATTCAAAAGTTAGTTTATCGGTGATATCGACTTTAGATAAAAGAACGGAGGAACTAGATTGAAGATTATCAGAAAGAGTGACTCTGAGTCCACGGTTATAGGTCATTAACGTTACTAAAAATAGTAAAATATTTTGAATATTCCAAGAATATTCTAAGAATATTCGAATCTATTTATAGTAGTTTTTATTTTTAGTAAAAAATTATTGTTTTTAGATTTTGACATTCATTTTCTGCTCTCTGCTCTCCAAATCTCCGCTCGCCGCTCTCTGCTCGCCGCTCGCCGCACGCATACAAGCTACCCCCAGCCTGAACCCTAAAAAATGTGCATTACAAGTATATTCTGGTATTATTGTGGGCCATATTGTGTCCAAGGAAGGTAAGTTTCCGGACCCCAAGAAAATTGAGGCCATTGAGAAAATGCCTAGACCCGAGAAACTAGTTGATATCCAGGTTTTTAACGGTTTTGCCCAGTTCAACAGGTGTTATATCAAGGCCTATGCTCATATCATGGAGCCCATCACCAGAGTGATGAGGAAAACTGAGGAGTTAATCAGGTTCCACCAGTGTGAGCAGGCTAGGAAGAAGATTAAAGAGCTGTACCACAATGCACCGATCATGATTGCCCCCAGGTGGGACGTGGAGTTTCATGAGCATACTGATGCTTCGAATATTGTAGTGGGAGTGATGCTGGCACGGAACCCAATAGGGTTGTGTGACCAGCTGATTTCTTATGCCAGCAGACTTTTGAATTCTGCTGAGAGGAATTAGAGTACTACTGAGAGGGAAGCTTTAGCCATGGTTTATGCTATGAACAAGTATAGACATTATTTGCTAGGAATTAAGTTTGTTTTTTATGTTGACCACATGGCACTGGTGTATCTGGTCAATAAACGGCAGGTGTCGGGCAGGATTGGAAGGTGGCTGCTGCTTTTCAGGAGTATGAGTTTGCAGTGGGATACAAATCAAGGAAGAACCATGGAGGAGCAGATGCAATGTCCAGAATGCCCAATGGAGTACTAGCAACTCGTGTTGAGGACCAGACAAGGGACGCCAGTTTGTTTTATGTGAAGCCAAAATGGTTAGAGGATGTGAGTTCTTACCTGCGAACTGGTGTTGTACAGCAGCATCTGACCAGGGAGGAGCAGCGTAAACTGGTCCTCAAGGCACTGCCATACACCCTGATCAGGGGGAAAATGCACAAGCGGGGCCAGGATTTGGTCCTCAGGAGGGTATTGGACCCGGTCCAAGCAGAAACGGTGATGAAGGAGATGCATTATGGAGCGGCTGGTGGTCATTTTTCACAGGAGATAACCACCGGGAAAATACTGGATGCCAAGTACTGGTGGCCAGCAGTATACAGAGATGTCTTTGATTACTGTAAGGCCTGTGACCGGTGTTAGAGGGTTGGAGGTATGGCAAATACCGGACTGGCCACACTAGTGACCAGCATGCCAGTAGAGCCATTCATGAAACGGGGGCTGGATTTTATAGGACCAGTCAAGCCTATGGCAGCTAAGACGGAGAACAGGTACATATTGGTGGCTATAGATTATGCTACCAAGTGGATGGAGGCCAGGGCGTTAAGGATGAATTTAGCCGCAGTGACTGCTAAGATTTTATATGAGTAGATACTCACCAGGTACAGGTGTCCATTGACACTGGTCAATGACCAGGGCTCTCATTTCAATAATGAGGCCATTGAGCACTTGGTGGAGCATTTTCTGCATCATCACCGGACTTCTACAACCTACTACCCCTAGGATAACGGCCAGGCATAGTTGACCAACGAGGTCATTGGTCAACTGCTCAACAAAGTGGTCAATGAGAAGAGGACAAAATGCGATGAACACTTGCATACAATATTGTTTTCGTACAGGATTGCTTTCAAGGTGACCACCGGGTATACACCACTTCAACTGGTGTATGGGCTCCATCCATTAATGACCAGTATAGACAAAGATTATACACCAGCTCGGGTGCTACAGGCGAGGATATCAGACTTGGAGCAGATGGACACCACTAGGCAGGATGCACAAGAGGTGGCAGGGACCAAACAATGGAATAGGTCGCTATGGAGCCAGCAGCATTATAAGAGGAAGAATTTTCAGATTGAAGACTATGTACTCTAGTACCCCAAGGGGCACAAGGAGCATATGGGAAAATTCAAGATCAGGTGATTTGGACCTTACAGGGTCCAGTACAGGCTGCCTAACTATACTGCTCCTTTGGTTTTAGTGCAGAATTTTGAGCCTAACCCAGTGATTGTGAACATCAACAAGTTGAAGCCCTACAGGATTTATGGCCAGAATGAGCTTGTAACTGTAACACCAAGTGATTCGACCAAGGGACTAGTCGAACAGCAAAAACGGGAATAGTATGCAAGCAGACCAGGAAGGGACCAATTCGGGTGACCAGGATAGTGCCAGCACCAGACAGCGGCAGACACCAGGATCACAGGACCAGGACAACAGACGTGCCAAGGACGAGGAGGCACATCAAAACCAGCAAGACAAGATCAGAGAAGACCAGGACAAAGATCATGACCAGCAAGACAGGACCTGACAAGACCAGGATAACAAAGAAGAAAAAGGGCACCAGGATGATCAAGAGCAGCAGAACAAGTGGGATATGGACCAGAGTTTGGAAAAGGAGATGAAGGCGAAATAGAGGAAAAATTTAAAGAAAAAAGAGGAAAAAATCAAAAAGAAAAAACTATCGAAAAAGAGGAAGGAATCAAAAAAGAGGCAAGAGAGAAAGAAAGAAAGTTGTCAGCAGTATTGTGTAGGGTTGTGGGAATTATTTTGGTAAAACAGGAACAAGAAATGGAGCAGCAGGAGGAGCAGTTCAACTGTGATAGACCAGGACACGGTCTGTCCAATAGGATAATTTCATCTCCTGTAGACGAAAATGGGCGACTAGGAGATCCAACTGCTAAAGAGGGCTGACGAGAACTTTCATCCTCTTCGGACGAATGTTGAAGACCAGGACTTTCATCCACTCCAGATGAAAGTCAAAGACCAGGACTTTCATCCACTTCGGATGAAAGCTAGGGAGCAGAACTTTCATCCATTACGGATGAAAGTCAGAGACTTGGACTTTCATCCCCTATGGATGAAAGTTAGCGAGCGGTACATTCATCTAGCATGGATGAAGATGGCAGACCAGATTTTTCATCCAAATTGGATGAAACAGGTCGGGCAGAGGAGAGCCAAAGGCCTTATCACCTTCTTCGGATCACTTAACGAGGTCTTTTTTGATAGACCAGGGTGAGTGATAGGGAGGGGACGATAGAGCAGAAGCGACCAAGGAAAGAAGGGGTGATAGGATGAGAGGCAGCGAGGTCTCTAGGGCGTGCACAGCACCAGCAGACGGTTCAGACCGACACCCGGAGCAGCACAAGTTGGCGAGTAGGGTTAGAGGGAGGAGCCCGTGAAACCCTAGGCTGCAGCAATTGAGGGTTTCGGCAGTTGATAGAAATAGCAGGGCGACCACGAAGAGCAAGGTTTTTCGGCCGTGTGAGGAAGAAGCACTTCAGCTACTTCAAGTAGCAAGGTCCCGGCAGTCGGAGGGAACAGCCGTAGGGCAACTTCAAGGAGTGGGGTCGCGGCGATCAGAGGGAACAGCACGAGGGCGACTGCAAGGAGCGGAGCTTCGACAACGAGGAGTAGAGTATTGGCGGCCGGAGGAAGCAGCTCTCTAGCGACAGGAGAAAGCAGTAGCTTGGCGGCTGAAGGGAGCAGCATAGCGGTGGCTGGAAGGAGTGGAGAAGTTGCAACCGAGAGCCGCGACGCTAGTTCATGGCAGGAGGCGGTCGGCAGAATCCGAAGGAGCTGAAAGGAGATCGTGCATATTATGTGACCAACAGTTAGGAGGCCGAAGGGTGGAGCAGCGAAGAGAAGGCAAAGGAGCAGACTGTCGGTGGGGTCCGAAGAGCAACAACACGATAGCAACAAGGCAGATCATCGAGCAGAAAGCAAACATCGGAAGCAGGGAGCAGATATCCAATAGCATAGACAAGGCGCCGGCAATCAGCACCAGCAACAGCAAAACTAGACAGCAAAGGTAAATGATCCCGCACAAGGGTTTGGGGGAGCTTTTCAGCTCACAATTGGGAAAATAAAAAAAGAAGGGGATACCGTTGGTGGGGAAAACATGGGAGGGGCAGAATTTCACAGTTCCGCTAGAAACTAGGGTTAGCAGACCAGGGGGGGGGGGGGAATTAGGACAGCCAGCAAGGGGGGGTAGCAAAAGAAAAATCAGACCTAACATTTCGAGATTGGGGGAAGGGCAGTAGGCTTGAATAGAAGAGGCAAATCGAAGAGGTAGACTAGCCACACGGTAAGGAAAAAGTGAAAAATTAAAAACAAAAGAAAAATAAAAAATGGATGAAATTCTAAGAGTAGTGAAAACTTGAGGGGTCGGGATACCAGGAGGGTGACAGGGCCAGGAAACACCACGAACACCAAATTTGTTATTTTGGGAGATTTATCATCTCCCAAAATAATGCATTAGGTCAGGTCGAGCTAAAATGGGCACAAGGGTCTCATACTTGGCAAGAAAAAGCTAATAAAGAATTTCCATTAAATTGGGAGATGATCACACAGTAGTAACGGGAAATGAAAGAATCGATGGTTTACTAAATATATATGAAAAAACACAAGGTAGGTCGAACCAACCTAAATGAACATCATGCATATAACAGAAAATGAAACCAACGGATAACTTGGGTAAACTTATATTATATATATGTGTGGAAATACAATTTAGGTCGACACTCCTTACATGTTGAAACCGTGACGGGCCCTTTCAGACCTGTACAAACATTCAAGTTGTTTGACCAACATAGCTGCCTACAGTTTCTTAAACATGATATACAATCAAAGAACATACAGACTTCAGTATA
The DNA here is from genome assembly GCA_014871385.1 of Ceratodon purpureus. Lineage (NCBI taxonomy): Eukaryota > Viridiplantae > Streptophyta > Bryopsida > Pseudoditrichales > Ditrichaceae > Ceratodon > Ceratodon purpureus. Next base: position 79,181,785 of record CM026426.1, read on the forward strand.
GTCCCATGCCAACAAATGTATGTTATCGGCTCTAACTAGAAATCCAAACTAGGAACTTCAACGCTAGATTTCGTTTAGGTCGCCTCAATCTAAACGGCTAGTATGTGCCAATACATATGATATAGAATCAACGCTTTAGGGTACTAAGTAAAAATCTACACTAAGAACTATAGGTGATCTGTTGGTATTCTGCACTCGTAAAGTACAAACTTCAACGCCAAATGTAGCTTAGGTCGCCTTGACCTAAACTGCTGCCTAAAATGTGGTACAGATGATAAATAAGGAATGGACTGAAACACTTAAGTAGTGTTCCCTCCAACAAAATATATGTAATTTGCTAGTATTCAAAACATAAATACGCTAGAACTAATACGCTATAACTCATTAGGTCGACTCGAGCTAAACATCTATCTTTGTCTAGAAAACATAATGTTGGATGAAGGGACGAACGAAATTCAGTTCAGTCGTCTTCAAACAAATATAAGTGATCTGACTAAATTTAGAACTTCAAGACTACCAACTTGAAAGCTACATGTTAATTCAGAATTCGGAGAAACAAATCTCTCCAAGGAGGCCTTTATAATGTCCAGTTGTTTGAGTGGAATCTTCAGCGTTAGATCCTTGCCAAGCCCCGCTCGTTGACATTTTTTTAAACTTTTGATTTCCAAGCTGTTATGACTGCATCAGTACTCGCCACGACTCAGGCACATCCTTCTCTACTATCCAACGAAGTCTCCCATCCACATCCCAGCCAATATAGAATTTCAAAACATTTTCATCTCGAGAAATTGGACGGTAGAACTCTACTTGGATCGTGTTCGGGAGGTCAGGGTTCGAACTAGGGTCAGTCAAGGCCCTCGCAAGCCAGAAAGGACGATCGTCTTCATCGCAGGGTTGTAATGCTAAGAAGTACCCTGCAAAAAGGTCTCGCGCAACAGGGAATGACGGTCTTGGGCGATCTCGTTTGTGACTAACAAAGTGATCATCCTCTACGAACTCCTCCCGCAAAGTTCCATCTTCCTGAAACTTGTCTTCGACGGAGTGAGCGAGCCGAGTGGATGGCCAAAAACTGTGCTCCAAGGTGGGGACTGCATCAAAGGGGATGGCAAGAGCCTCTTTAACATCATTCCGATAGTATGAGAGTGGCTCATAGATTCTTCTGGACTGGACTGAATCCGAAGATAGCCTCTCCCAATGATCTACAAAACCCGACAAGCCCTTAATCACATCAGGCAGGTGCCGCATCTCGCGAGGCGCCACGGCACCAGGAACACCACGGGGCCATAAAGATCGACCTTCTGAATCCTCCTTCCACAACTTGATGCCACAACCATCTCCTTTTGGCAACCAGTCGTCGTCGTGATAGAAGATTTTATACTTCATGACTGGGCATCCTGAAGAATCTACATAGAATTTGAACTGATGAGCTTTAGTGTGACCCATTAACGTATCGTCGCCATCAAGCATCCACTCCGCAATGAATTTCTTGAAATCTGGGACCTCCTGAATGAGATGCGGAATTGTTGGTACAGCTTCATTTTTCATGAAGGACTTCATGAGGAGAGGTACTGTGGGGAAGTCCTCCCTCCGCAAAGCCATGCTCCATCGCCCGAAAAGGGCATCAATATCGTCATGAGTATGGCCGACCAGCATGAAGTTCACGTACACTTCTCGAAACACCCGCTTCGCGACTAATAGGGACCAGAATGAAAATACAAATCTATTCTTGTTATCGCTAACAGCGCTATCCATTTGGACGTTAAGAATGGGAGGCAAGGATTTAGCAGCAACAGGAACCTCACGAAGAGGGCCAAGAGGATCCAGACACATCTTTGAACCATGCAAAAGCGCGACATACAATGGGTGAGACGGATTTTCTTGAAAGAGATCCCTGGAGGTGGACTTTGAGGGTGACTCAAGATCTCGAAGGAGCTTTGCAAACGATCCAACCGTGTAATTAGCAACGTGTGAGTAAATGTCAAGACCATAATGGGCATAACGCTGATCCACATGCCCATGAGCAAGCATTCCGGTGACAGCGAGAGGAAGCTTCATGAGACCGTCTAAGCAGCCTTTATTTTTCAAATTTCAGGAGGGGGAGCGAATCGCACCGTAAGAGATATTCTGGAAGCCTCTGTGGCAATTTCGTCTTAATCAAGCCAAGTTAATGTGGCTATGTTCAAATTTTTATCCTGCAGATGTGGCACCCGGTTAATTTTAATGTTAATTTCCAAGTGGCGATAGTATTTTTTTTCACGGTAACACTACTGGCTACCTCTACTTCGAAAGCAGTTCGGTTTAGGCTCCGAAGTGCAATTTTCATATACATTTTGGCTACACTTTGAAAAACAAGAAACAGTAAAGTAAAAATTTGAGAATAGAGATATCAATCAAAACACATAAAAAATGCATTAGACGGGGGAATTGAACCCCTAAAGTGCTTACTGCAGCGTCTAATCCCACCCACCCCAACCAAGTCAGTATCAATTGTAACAAGCATGAGAAAAACTCATGAAATCTTGCCTCCTAATCTTGCTCAAGTTAGAAGCGGACATAGGAGGCAATCCACAGTCTGCTAGATGTTCATCGAGGATCGAAATCTGTTCTTTCCATTTGAAACTGGAAGGTAGAAATTTAGCAACAACTGTCTCCCCTGTAGGCAGAAGACGACTCTTGTGGGGCATGTGGTCGGCATGCCTGTTAAAGATGGCCCCTAGGACGGCAGTTGCTACCACTGTGTGATTCCTAGGTTTACGTAAACCAGTATTACCGTGAAATTGAGCTTCAAAACCAGCAGCAGCATACTTAGCATTTCTATAAAATGTACTGGAGCTCACTCCCATAATCTTCATCTAGGCAAAGGGACAGACATCTATGCCCTCCAGAGTCACCACACTCCTCCACACTGAATTCTTGTGAATCTGTCTATGCAAGCCGAGTTTTATGTGCTTTCGGAACTGCACTGTGGTCTTGTCGTACATACGGGACCGTAGAGTAGAGATTTTATCTCTGGGATAGTGGTGGATGCACAGCTGAGCGCAGCACGTGTTTGCCGCTTCAGTGTTGATTGATGGCTGGGTCATCAGAAACTCAGCATGACGTGTTATAGGTGAAGGGGTATTCCTAGAGAAGTTATCATACGATCGTGTAGGATCACCCAGGGATCGGTTACGCTCCGCAGCCCAACGGTTATAAACATCACGTTCACTATGGTGCTGTAGACTAACTCCATCCAAATAGACGTGGCTGATAGGCCACGTTTTGAAAGAGTACCTCCAATCATCCTCTGACTCTTCTTCGACTAACGAACGTGATACCTGGACGACGTTGACGGAATCACCAAGGGAGCCAAGCGAGTCAGATACCAAGCTGGATCGTGGGTTTCGGATCAAACCCTCTGCTAATGGGATATTGTGCTCACTGTAAATTGTTACACTCTTGTTTTGCCACAATCTTGAGGGTAGAACCACAAAGTCTGGAAGGTCCGGGTTTAAGGGCGCTTCAACTGGTACCGTCATCTGAGGAGTAATCCATTGTACTTGGAATGCAACAGATCCAATCATATGAGAACATATTTTACTCCTTGAAGAGAATCGAATTCCAGTCAGAGACCACACTCCAGGCTCAGTTTAGCTCGACTCGAGCTAAACTGTGTCTAGACGATGGGCAGTTCAGTTTAGCTCAAGTTGAGCTAAACTGCGCTGCTATTTGGATGCAGCACTTTAGCTCGACTCGAGGTAAACTGAACTGCCCATCGTCCAGGCACAGTTTAGCTCGAGTCGAGCTCAACTGTGCCGGATCCACGGGGCCGCGCAGTTTAGCTCGACTCGAGCTAAATTGCACTCTGCAAATAGCGGCGCGTTAATAGGTGCTCACATCGTTGGAATTCAGAGTCGTAGACTCAGAGTACAGTGACGGTTTCCGCTCTCAAATGTTTCCCTGTAGTAAAGAAAGACATTGCTAATACACCAAGAATTGCAACAATCGCAAGCATAGAACAACCAAAAATCAATGATACGTGTTGATGATCGAAGAAAACTGAAGAGAAGACGTACAAGAGAAACGGCGCAATATAGCTTCCGCCGAGAAAACAACGACCTCCAAGAGAGCGTTGAGAGCTCCTATACGCGAGAGAAGCAAGTGAGTAGAGAAAAGACTTCGAGCGGGGACGATTCCAGAGGTCATTCTCTAACGTGTGACCGTTTTTCATGCCACTTTAATTTTGAGTATAGGCGGGAATGATGCCGGGCCATTCGTCCCTCCACATTTGATGGTGTAAGCGAGCGCGGGAAATATAACATTCCCTATTTTTTGGGCCCTTTTCTTAGTTGCAGATGCGAAATATCTGGTGCATTAATTGTATCAAGTGGGAAGGGTTGGACACGTCATAGCGCTAGACAGAAAGTTGACTTTGAACCCTGAACTTATCCTCTTCTACCAGGGAAAAGGGTTCAAGGTTCATTGTTAAGGGTTTAGGGTATGAGGTTCACGGTTCAAGGTTTAGGGTATAGGGTTTAGGGTTTTATAGGAACATTGAATTTATCGTACAAGGATTAAAATTAATTCAAAAATTGCTTGAACCTATTTGAATTTTGAGAGTAAGGTTCATATAGAGATGCACATTGTTAAACACGTAGAGAACTCGATGTACTAGTGGATGCATGTTTTCTCAAATCAGTATTTAATATGATGTTGGAATTCAAATCATTACATGTGAGATAATGAATAATTCTTGAGATACCTAGGTAGATCTATATTTTTAAATCTACAAATAAATATTTATGTAAAAATTTAGTTGGATATAATTATTATGTATCTATATTCATGACATATGTTTATTTAGTTCTTTATGTATTTCAAAGTATATTCGTTTTGCCATGAATGGTGTAAATTTATTTATTTATTTGCTTTTTAGTATGTTAATATGTTTATATACACATACCTGATCTAAATTTGATTCAGATTAGATACAAAGAGAAATACCCCTTGAAATTTTGAAATCGGTGAAGTTTTGCTACGATTAGTAATACCTATTATGAATCGGTTTTTTATATACGTTGTTTACATTTTTTGAGCACTTGTTTTTCCTTCTGTTTTTTTATTCTAGGTGTTTGACATCCTTTTTGGAGTGGACTAGGTAGAACGTGCGGAAAAATGATATCGAGCCAAAAAAAATAATTATAAGAATAAGGGAAACTGTAATGTACAAGCATGTACATAGATACTGCAATTTAAAAATTTAATTTTCATTATAGAATACTATTTTAGTTATATCAAAATCACTAAATTGCAATATTAATATTTGTAAGAATTGCGAGTTAAATATTACTATCACTTTTTTTATTTCTTTATTTGAATGAACCAGATTCGGGTAGTGAAAAAGTGAATATAACTTTTTTAAGGAAGTTACTTTAAAGATAGATAGTGCGGTTCAGTCTCCATATTGTTAAGCCCATATGGTTTGGTAAACCTGCTCTTTCTTACCTCAAGTAGAATTTACCATGATGGCTCCAATAACTCACATGGGATTGGAGAACCATGTCCCTTAGTGTGTAGTGTGAATGGGGTGCGTGGTTGCCAACCCAATGTGAGTTCCAATGAAAACTAAACAGGATAGGGAACTCCTTTTTTTTAATTTTGATGAAAAGAATTGGGAGTTTTTACAATGCTTCAAATCATGCTTGCATTATGTGAAGTTGGTATTGCATTTTGTTCTATTTGTTTTGGTCTGCATTTTTTCTGTGATACTTTGGTCTGCATTTTGTCTGTCATACTTCGGTCTGCATTATGCATGTGTTTTTTAAAAATCAGAAGAAAATTGGTAAGATATAAATTCCTGAATATTCATTATTTTAAGACCTCTAAACTAATACGAATCTTAATTCCAAATGTATGTTATCAAATATTTGTAAATTTGTTTTCAAGACTTCGTATTAATTAATCTCGAATGGTGTAGTTTTATTTTTGTTTTCGATATTTAAAATATTTAAATGTTCGTAGTAGGTAGCATATGTGTAGATATTTGGATTCAATTAAATTAATGAATCTACATTAGTTTTTGACTTTTGAACTTCTACATATCAAGATAGAGAAGTATGTTTTCAATGTTTATTATTATTTTTTAGCCTCTCCATTACTAAATTTATAGTTAACCATGAAAGTATTAGAGTACAAAATATACAAATATGAAAGCATCAAATGAAAGAGTTCTTTAATTTAATACTATTATTTTTTAATCATCTACTTTGTACATGTACATTAATATACTTGAATATTCTTTTAAAATTTGTATATAGTTTAATATACTTTGTTATTATTGTAGGGTTATTATTCGAATATATAATTGTAAATACTTATATTAGTATCGTAGTTTACTATAATATAATTTTATATTATAGAAAAATCATAATACTAATTTGTACTTTAAGAACATAATGATAACGTTTGCTTAAATATGATTCCATACTAGAGCATAGTTAATTCAATGTCATTGCTAATAGTATATTCATATTTAATGCCATAGTTTTATTGCTAATAGTGTAATCATATTAGGTGCTATATTAACTCCATAAATCTTTTTCGGAATATCATGTCTACCAAATACGTAGAGGTTCTATATTCAACATATTTAACATATATAAAAAAACCAAACCTCAATTTAATTAATTTTCTTAAGCCTTTCAGTAATACATGAATATTAGTTGGGGTACAACATTGATTGATTTGTTTTAGTTTAATGTATTTCACATGCCAATTGAACTAATTGTTATTTATAAGGGTAAAATATTGTGATTGGTTTTTAGAATTGATTAATGAGATTGTATGTGTGAACAAGCATCAAGAGCGTTACTCGATATCATATATTAATACTACAATCATTATGATCATTGATTTAAGACAATTTGTTTGAATCCATGAATTATGTATTTTGTTTTTTAAAATTATGTGAATCAACTAAATATTCTACTTTCTTATTAGAATGTAATAAATTTGTACGAATATTAGTCAAGGTAGAACGTTAATGAATTGATTACAATTTATTTAATTTACATGCCAATCATACAAGGCATACAATGTTTTAAATATTTGCTCCTCATGAATAAATATAAAAATTTTAATCCTCTAAAAAATGTTAATAATTTGCCATAATAAATGAATTGAATTCTTTAATTTAATACTATTAATTTCAACAATGTACTTCGTATATATACTTGAATATACTTGTATATCATTTTATAATTTGTATATACTTGAATATAGTTTATTATTCTCGTACTATTATTAATTGAATATAAAATTATAAATGAATATATGAGTAACTTAGTATACTACAATATATTATATTATAGATAAATTATGATACTAACCTGTATTTTAAGAATAATATGATGATAACAATTACGTAAATATATTCCCAATTAGAGTATAGTAAATTAATTTTCACTGCTAATAGTGTATTCATATCTGATGCTTCGTTATATAATTACAAACTATTATTTAAATTCTAATCTTGTGTATTCAAATTAAATTCGTCTTAAAACAAATATTAACTTCGTATATCTGAAAGGATTATTATGTTAATTAAATTTGTAGACGTCTCATATTCAATTAATATTAAAAATTTTAAAATATACGCATGAACCGAATATTCTACTTTCTTGTTATAAAGTAATATTTTTGTACGAATACTTGCTTCTCATGAATATTTTTAATTTCGTACAAATTTAGTTTCTCTAATAAGAAGCAAATTTAGTTTCTCTAATAAGAAGCATATTTGCTTCTCATGAATAAATATAAAAATTTCAATTCTCTACAAAATGTTAATAATTTGCCTACTTAGATTTTGTGCTAGCTCAAGTCTCTATACCATTACACAATATCATATATTAATACTACAACAATGATGACCATTGATGTAGGGGGATTCGTTTGAATTCATAAAATGAGGATTTTATTTTTGGAATATATATAAAAGAGTAAGAAAATTAAGTTCCGTTTACATATTTGAAAAATGCAAAAAAGTATTGGTTGAACCAAGGTTAAAATTACAAGTTAAAAAAAATAATAAAATAATTTTAACCCGCGGGGACGGGGCATTGAACCCCGCGGTGACGGGGCCACACGATTTGGCGGCGCGGTCACTGGCCCCCGGGAGGGCGAGGAACAATTCCCAGCCAGACCTCGTCCACGCAGGTGTTGTTTCTGCATCTCTATGTATGTATTGCTTCTGCGGTCGTTTCGGTGGTGGCGGGAACGAGCTCGTTGTGGGGCGAGGTGTTCTGTAGCGCGAAGCTCCACCGCGAGGGATTTTAGTTATTGCCTGAAGTTGAGATTAGGTTTGTGCACTTTGTTATGTAGTTGGAGGGGTGTTTACCGCGCTTCTGGCTTTGGTTTTATTGGGAGTGTTTTCCGCGTAGTTTTGCAAGAAGGTAGTGATTGCCGCGAGTTGAGTTGCGGGTGTGGTGATTTTGCTCATACTTCACAGTATTCGGCTTTGCAATTTCATTCTGTTTCTCCTCGTTTTCGTATACAAATGTGATCATTAGGGTTTTAGGTGTCCTATTTGGAAGCCTTGCGAGTTTTAGTTGTGCAGATTAGGTCCTAGGTTATAGTTGTGCAGAATATTTCTTAGGTTTTCTTCTGTATTCGTCGTACCCATCATTAGAAGTAGGCTTTCGGAGGAATGAAACGGAGGATTTTGGGTTGTGAAATCGGGAGAAGCCGAATTTCTTTTCGACATTAGCGCTTGAACCTACTTCGTCCCTAGGGTTCACGCTTACATTTTTGAGAATTCAGGTGAGTTTGACTCAATTTTCCATTCTCTCAGTTCTATTCCTTCAGCATGTTATCGCAAGCTTAGGGTTAGCATGATATCGCAAGCTTACGGTTAGCATGTTTACTTCATTTACTGTTCGAATTTTGCATGTTTGTGTCTTTGTGTCTATTTCTGTGTGTTAAAATGTGTATTCGCTCTGATTCTGTGCATTCTAACTGTGGGAGAAAGTCTGGTTGTGTGTAATGTGTCTATATTTGTGTGTCTATGTGTATTTTGTAATGTGTCTGTGTCTGTGTTTGTCTATGTGTATTAGTCTCTGAATTCTGATTCAATTGTGCCTGTATGTGAATTAATGTTTGTTTCTCTGCATGGCTGTGTCATTGCAAACTTGTATTATTAAATGCTTGCGATAGCATATTTCCTTTCTTGTGTATTACTAATCAACGTCATTCGCATTGGGTTTAAGTCTTCGAACTATGTTTTTTTGGATTTCTATGTATGTACAGTCGCATTAGAATCTGATATGGGGCTTTTTAAAAGCACCATATTCGTTTTTCTTCCGCCTTTTTCGGTAACACTGTAATGGGATGGGATACATTTTTTTCATTTGATGGATTCGTGTTCTGACCTTTCAAAATGCCTTCTTTTCTGCAGGCAAAACACGTTTCAGCAGCTTTACAACGGAGGGATTTGTGTAAAAAACTGAAAATGGCCGACAGGTACTAAATATTTCTGCAAATTGCGTAATCAGTCCCTCAAAAATCAAGAACAGTTTAGCTCGAGTCAAGCTAAATTGCTTGCGGAAGACAACTATCGCTTGTCGGTTTAGCTTGACTCGAGCTAAACTCACATCCACCATGTATAAAAAAAGATTAAAAAACTGAAAGTACTTTAAAATTAGTTCATTGATTGCTACAGTTTAGCTCAACTCGAGCTAAAGTGCTGAGACTTCAAAAGGGAGCACTCACAGTTTAGCTCAAGTTGAGCTAAACTATAGGTGAACCTCCCGAAAGCTACCCGGGAGATCCACCTACAGTTTAGCTCGACTCGAGCTAAACTGCAAGGGGGCCATGGTGGGAGCTCTATAGTTTAGCTTGACTCGAGCTAAACTGCACAACTCCCACCATGGCCCCCTTGCCATTTAGCTTGAGTCGAGCTAAATTGCTGGGACCTCGTCTTTTTTTATTCTTACATAGACCACCATTTAGCTCGATTCGAGCTAAATGGCCTTTGAATTTTTCTAATGTTTAAGGTTTTCTCCTTGCAGTGAAGAGAAATCCCGGGTACTTGCGGCGCTACAGCATTTCTTCAAGCCTGTACCAAATTCTGATTTGGATGATGATGACGGGGACGACTCAAGAACATTTGAGGCGTGGACTTTCAAAGACCCCTCGAAGGTGAAAAATTGGACATTGCAATGAACTCCGCACACCCCGTATCTAATATTCGCTACCATCTTCAAGGGTGAAGTCCAAGATCCCCAGGTCATCAACATGGAAACGAATGTCACTGAGTCTGACCATAAGGGGAAAGAGATCATAAAGCTCATGTGCTCATCTATGGGGAATAATCCATACCTCTTCACCATAGTAGTGGACGTAGCAGAGAACCTCTTCGACCCGATATCCTTAATGGAAAGTCTCTCGCCTTCTTGCTTCGATGAGATAGAGAAGACATTAAGGCAGAAGGTAATAGACAAGAAATGGGCAACAAAAGATGGACGTACTCTCCAGGCAAAGCCGCTAGCTTGGAAACTGAGGAATGTCATCAATAGCCTTACGATCGCTGCAACAGAGGCAAAGACCAGGCTAACCTAGGACAAATCTCGAATGGACGTGTCTGGGGTGACAGCAACCGGGAGCCAAATGGAAAGCCAACAGACCGGACTCAGTAGGGGCAGAGCAATAGTTCCTTCGCAAAGCCGGGCGGCTTCTGCAACTCCCACACCCCTCTCACCATTGAAGAAGAAAGGCCTTGAGAAGAAGATTGACAAGCCAAAGCCCAAAAAGGACTTGCTCTTATCTGCGGAGGACCTAGTAACAAGTTTGAACTCTGTTCTCGTGGAACTTCCAAAGGAGAACAAGGTTGGAGAGGTCCTGGACTTCTATAGTGCCAATCAAATTTACCAAGGATTCTTTGCAGATTGTCAGGAGGAGTTTGTCTTCAAAAAGAATGGGCAACCGTAGAAGATTAGTGTGGACGTGACGAGGTGCAAGCCCACATCGGCCCATTGGACTATCCGTGCATATGAGAAGCGGGGCATGGAGGAGATGAAGAATTACTTGATCAACATGTCGGATAGGACACAGAAGTAAACCCTGTGTGTGATGCCAGACACAGAGCTCAGGCATCGAGAAGAAGGTGATCTAAGGGGCTGTGCTTTCTGGATCATCAACAAAAAACACAGCGTTGCGGCGTCCAAATCACTTATTGAGGATAACGCAAGTGAAGAGTTGGTGAGGGACTTCAGGAAGTGGGACGCCTACATCGTTTGGACCCATGATTATGATAAGCTGCGGAAGATCTCAGCGTTTTATAATCGAGTGAACCATCTGGCACCCTTTAAGCCAACTTGGGCGAGCAATATCATTGCCGCCAGGACAGTGTGGAAGAAGTATGGAAGGTCGCCGCAGAAACATGCCGCTGCAGGTGCAACCGAGTCTAGGACTACAGGGGCGAGAAGAAATCCGTCCTCAAAAACTTACGACATAAGTTCTATCACTCATTATCATGTGCAGTATAGCTCTAGTCGAGCTAAACCTTCAGCAGTTTAGCTCGAGTCGAGCTAAATGTATATAATCTTGTTTGTTTTCAATGATCAGGAATGTCTAACGCACTTTAGCTCGAGTCGAGCTAAAGTGTAATTGCGTGAAAGCATCATCTAATGTAGTTCCCGTGTGTATGGAGAACTTTGTGGAAGCAATGAGGGAGCTCTTCGCAATGATCGATGTGGCCAAGCATCAAGCCCTGGTGGCGAAGAAGGGAGGGAAGAACAATATCTCCCTTACAAACGAGCTGAAGATCATCACATCTAGCGATCCAGCGTGGGACTTGTGGAAGGAGGTAATCGCCTCTGCGGCATGTGGTGGACTCATAGACCCCGACAGCAAAGCACCTCACAAGAAATTTCATCAGAGTGCGAGCTTTGTTCCAGACAAGGATGGAACGCTTCCAAGGGAGTTCTTCAAATGGCTCGGGAAGTTGTCAAAGGCGGATTACCAGAGGCTCTGTAAGCACATCTTGCATAAGTTTGGGCCAAGTCGGAAAAACACGTATCCGAAGGTTGTCATTAAGCAGAATTCGAATGTACTGGAGGACTGCTATACGGTGAAGGAGTGGGTAGACCAGAGGAAACGTAAGGCTGTAGCTCAGGCGGAACTGAACAAGATTAAACCGACCCTACATCTAATCAAGAGAGGCGTCCTTGATATTCAGGCTTGGAAGCAGTTCAAGAAGGCTTACCATGTCTCCAAGGAGTCCAAGCACGTTTTGCTTGATTGGGGTATTCCGGACTCATACTGGACTAACTCAAGAGCTACATAGTATCGCAACGCGTCCGCCAAGGATCTCTCCCCATATGAGGTTGAGTTCTCTAGAACCTTCCTTGAGGTGCGAGATGGGTTTCAGAGTCCATCAGCTCAGATGTGGTTTCTCCCATTCATCAAGGAGCCTCGACTTACCTTTGAATCTTGGCCCTCCGATGTATGGAGGTTGTGGTGCGACGCTCTCTCATTTGGAATCATCGACTTCCGGTTCCTCCAAACCTACAAGACGAGGCATAACTACACTTTGGAGAACCCCTTCTTCATGGAGTTCTTCAATATGGTCGATGACTTTGGACAGCCCCACTTCAACAATGTTCGGCACTGGCTTCTGATTTGCGGGGACGATGAAGACTTTGCCCAGGTGCTACGTGGGTAGAGCGTAGCACCTTGAGTGGTCGCAAGAAATTCAATTCTGAATATTTCCCCGCCGCTAACAAGCGACTCGGTGGACACCTCCTAAAGTGCAGAATCGCGTTGGAACCCGTCCGACTCTTGTTTCTCATTGATAGAAATTTACGTGAGAACGAAGTGTCACCGCCAGAACCTCTGAGCGAGTACAGAACGCCGGATCACCCACTGTACAAGGACAACAGGAAGTTCAATGAAAGGAAAACTCGACCTATTCATCGAAGTTGTGGATGGAGTTCTACATCCAGGTTCACGACACTTTCTGCAATCACAGAGAGACAGTGTATCGGCTCTATGCTGGAACAAAGCCCCTACTGGCCGCCATGGTAAGTGTTTCAACACTTTAGCTCGAGTCGAGTTAAATCGTTCTCCAGTTCAGATTCATTGGACCATGTATGCATACACTTCTACACTTTAGCTCGAGTCGACCTAAACCTTGTTTGCCTTGCTTTCGGTTTCTCAGATGCTCTCGATCTCCGCTTTTGTCGTCGCGGATGATAGTGACTCACTTAATATGAGTGATGCTCAGTCCCTTGGTTTGACTGTGGACCCAATCAATTTTAATGTCGACGCATATTATGTCGATAAGGGAAGTTTTCTGGAACTTGGCACAGCCGTGCGAAAAGGGAAAGGCAGAGCTCTGGAGGACGGTGACGATGTAGAAGTGGAGGAGGATGCCCCTACCGAAGAACAAACCCCCTCCTCCAGTATTGCAAACATCAGCACTCAGACGATGGTCCACCTTTAGATCCGGTGAGTCAAACAGCATCTGAAGGTGGAGTGGGGAGAAGACTCGATTTTCCTGAGGTGGACATTACGCGTACAGACAAAGAGAGACCGGGTCCACCACCGGAGCTGGGATTAGGAAGTGGGAGAAAGACTGGTGGTGGGCGAGGTAGTGGGAAACAGGCACTAAAGAAAAGGAGGGTCGACCCACCAGCACGGCGGGCCTCCCCGTTGGAGAGAATCGCTCCCGATCTAGATATTCAAGTTCTTATTGCGGAACTGCAGGTGCCAAGGATAGGGAGAAGTCCTTAATCGATAAGATTGAGAATCAGAGCTTGGATAAACAAGACCGTGCATGCGGCACTGCAGGGTGCTCTGCAAGGCATGGGGCATGCTGCTGTTTTCCCAAATGCGGGTCCAGTTCTGCCCAACGTCCAGCCAATAGATAGTGCCCCGCCTACTTCGCGAGTACTAGAGATTTTGGGCTCCCCTAGCGGTGGTGCAAATTTGCCAGAGTCGAATTCGAGTCCTGCATCAGTGCCTAAGCCAAGCCATCATTGCTCCGACCAGGTCATCCGTGACCCTTGTCCTAGCCCACCCCGTTCTCCCTCCCACAATCAAACTCAGGGAGATGCTCCCAAGACATCTTCAGGTCCCTCCCAAACTTAGATTTTTTGAACTCGGAATTTTGTAGATGAGGTGTTAATATCGGAGTAGTTCACTAAAACATGCATTTTGTACCAAAGCGACTGTAATTAATACAAATGGGCTATTTAGCTCGACTCGAGCTAAACTGTTCAACTTTTTTACGAATCCTTTCTATGTCACCTCCCTTGATCACTCTCTGATGATTCTATAGTTCTCTTGCAATGCCCAAGTCAGAATTTACATGACGAAGTGGACGATCTTCCGGTCATGGATGATGTTGTCATGGCCCAAACCGCGGATGTGCCTGTACGCACAAATAAGGATTTAGATGTCACGGCCCAATGTGCTCTTACCTTATCACCGTGCGTAGAGGTCATTCTTGACGATCAACCCCAGGATTCTTTAGGGTCGATGGGTCCTGTGGAGGATCGGGATGTCGTAGAAGAACAAGCCGAGGATGTTCAGGTATTTCATCCATCATTATATGTCGTTGCACTGTTTTCTTGGGTACTGACTTGCCGTGCGACTGTCCTCATTGTATCATTCGTATAACTCCGTCCTAATATAATATAGTAATGTCCATTTGTCATTGGTATTTCCTCTCCACGTGCGCAAGGCATCTGGATGTGACGTAAGTTCTAGTGAAGAATTAAGTCCTGTCCCAACGCAACCTCAGAGTGGTTGGTTGAACGTTGTCCTCGACCTCAATGGAATACTCTGCTCCAGTACTCCTAAGTGGCCGGGACAATCATTCGTTAGCCATGACCTTAACATCCACTCAGCGTCCAAGCAAGCAGTCGTCGGCCCCAAGCTTATTTGTGACAGGCCCAATTGTGCTGATTTCCTTCGTCGGTTGTCAACGTTCGCAACCATAACCGTCTGGAGTTCAATGAAGACTTCAACGACAAAAATGATCTATGACTATCTGTTCGGTCCGATTCGTCCTCTCTATTCACTCAGAATTCTAGGTCAAGAGGACTGTCAGAGAGTTCCTATGGGCGTAGATTTGCAAGGTCGTCCGGTATTTATGAATGAACCCGGGACTCAAAAGGACATCTTCCTTGAGCCGATGTCTGATGGTCTCTTTCGTAAATTTGATGGCCTATGTTCCGATGCCAATACCATTTTATCGACGACAGTCCGATCAAGCACTGTTAGAATAATTCTCACAATGTCCTTTTAGTCTCCACTTGGAACAACCAAAACCTCAATGCCGCAGATGATCGTTTTTTGTTGTCAAAACTTTTGCCATATCTTGTGGACCTACACCACTTCGTTGGGACAATCGCAAGATTCAGGGCCGAGCGTCCGATCGGAAAAAAAATGTATTATGATGACCGTTCTACCTGTGAACAATACGCTAAGATTAACGAGGCAATTAGCCGTAGAGCTTAATTAGGCATGTCTTCGGTTCTCTAGTTTGTTAATGGACATTTTTGAACTGGCGCAAAGCTATTAGTATACTGTACATCTTAACTACTTGCGTAATCATTGTATTCAGACTACTCCTTTTGTAATACGAAGTTTATTTTTCTTTCTTAATATTTTCTGCCCTTGCGACGAACCCTAAACCATTGCTGAATTATTGGGGGATGTATGTTTCTATTCGCTTTATGTATTGCAGGATAATGCATGTCGAGCCTCAGTGGATTCTTTGAATAATGCTTATGGCTGCGGGCCTTCTCTACGTAGCAGAGGGCTTCTGTTGCAATCGGTTGCAACAGCGCGGTCCACGATGGACTATTCAACTATGGCTGTCGACGAAGGAGTTGTGGACAAACCGGTTAACCTGTCCATTCCCAAGACCCTGAAATCCCCTTCTCCTATGTGGCCACGGACCGTACTGCAGGTTCTATCTCCGAAACGACAGAGTTCTACCCCTACAAAGCGTGCTCTTTATACCAATGTGGAGGACATGCCGTCACCTCCACCAGCAAAGGTTAGTTTTCATTCTTGACTATTAGCTTTTCATTCCTTTCTAATGTTTCGTTCATGTAAGTCAATCAAGTGATGGTAGCTGCTCGCATCTGTTCTTGCCTCCTATGTGTCCTTAGTTTAGCTCGAAGCCACCTAAAATGATTGATCTTTTTCTACTTTCATCTAGGTTCGTGCTAGCTTATGCCGGCTTCTTCCTTCAAGGTCCGTTTGACCTTTACAGTTGCACTCAGGAGTTTAGGTCGATTCGACCTAAACCGAAATCTCTTCCCAATGCTAATTTATCCCCTTTGCAGATGCCGAGGCTACGACCAGCAACTATAGGATCCGGGGCAAGGGAGTTCGGCGACTCCCACCCTAAACCATTTAGTACCCGTCGCCACTCTCTGCCAGAGTCAAACATTGGTGACAGGCGTAGACAGAAGTTGCAACGTCTTCTTGATAGTCCAATGATGCAGGTCAAGGGAATGTCGTGAACACGTCAGCGTCAACGGGAAGTGTTGCAAGGGTGTGTCCAAGTTGCCGGGCCCTCCAAAGAACAAGATGTGGTCGTTCCGAGGTACCTCAGGAGGTGGATCGTTACTTCCCTATTACTCCGCGACTGAAGAGGATGTTTAGAAGTGTAGAGCACGCGGCTGCTATGACATGGTGCGCAATGCAGTGCTTCAACGGCAACATTATGATGCATGTATCCAAGTCCAAGAAGTGGAAGTTCATCAACAGACGGTTCATACATGAATTTGGTGAAGAAGAACGGAATGTCAGAATGGCCCTCGTCGCCGACGGTATAAACCCTTTAGGAGACAATAGAAGCGTAAACTCCTTATGGCATGTTCTATTATTGAACTACAACTTACCACCCTGGTTTTGCATGAAGAAATATTTCGTGATGCTGGCAATCTTAATACCAGGCACAAAGTCAGTAATTTGCGAACACTTTGATGTATTCTTGAATCTGTTGGTGGATGAGCCCCTAGAAATGTCAACGAATGGGGTATACTGTATGGACGCGTCTTGCTACAAAAATTTGTCCCACTTTGTCATGAAGGCAAAGTTGATCTAGATAGTGGGAGACTGTCCTGCTTACGGCATGATTGCAGGATGTGTGACGAAAGGGTTTGTAGGGTGCACTGCTTGCGGAGAGGGATTCCGTTTGAGAAGGTCAAAAGTACTTCACAAAAATGTATACTGTACCTACGCTCGTAGATGGTTATTTGATGATCATCCTTTTAGAGACAACATCAACACATTTGGACCTGCTGAACAGCGACACCTTCCAGTGCCCATCACAGGTGCCCAGGTGAAGGCCGCCGGTGAGGAGCGGGAGCGATGGCTTCGATCAAAGAACCGACGACCCGAGGACAACCTAGTTTGTCGTACAGGGATCAAACGAG
Source organism: Ceratodon purpureus (assembly GCA_014871385.1). NCBI lineage: Eukaryota > Viridiplantae > Streptophyta > Bryopsida > Pseudoditrichales > Ditrichaceae > Ceratodon > Ceratodon purpureus. The sequence goes on from CM026426.1 coordinate 79,199,217, forward strand.
TAAGCGCTTTGTACCGCTTATTGTACTGGGAGGTGAGCATCATGCCGTGTATTTTCATGTGCTGTAATCGTAATTTGCAGAGAGAATGTGATTTGCAATGAACAGGGGAATTGAAACGGGGCATCAAATTACAGCATTCCTTGCAGAGAATGTTAAAATCATCTATGACCTATTTATTAACACACTTTGCGTTCAAACAGAACCTTATGCACGTTGTCATCATCCGTACATGAAGACAACTGCACTCTCAAGGTTAGAAGAGGAAGGATACTATATGAAGTACTTTATGTACTTGATAGTCCTGCTGTTTTGGCGTTTTTGTAGATGCAATGTTTTCGAAAGAGGGACATATGGTCGGGTTGTTGAACGCGTTACCTTTCAATTGGAGAGCATCACATTCGGACATTCTCTATCGGATAGTTACATTATGCGGCTTGTATTGTATTGGTAGTCCACATATAATGTTTATGGGAAATGCATTGATCTATGGCACCCCATGCGGCACTATGCCGAATGCATTTCCAGTGATGACTGGTCATAGTGCTCTTTATGCACCAGATGGTTGGTGGATATATCCACATGAAGTGGTAGTGACGGCAAGAATTGGAGTGTCTGTCTAGTTGGAGACCTACGTACGGAGTTGTATTGTATTGCCGCAGGGATATTAACATGGAATGTAATTTTTTATTTGGGCAGGAGTTGCCGGTGCGTCATACACACGACGTCATGCATATTGAAAAAACGTAGCTGCTGCGATGGGATTTCTACTAAGGAAGCTTGATACCATCGCAATAAGAAAGGACGCTGAGTGTGCAGGTGTAATGAAGGAGATACATTTGGTGAGACAGGGGAACATGAATGAGTACTTGAAGCCCCCCGCCCCCTACATTCTACGGCCTGAAGAGAAAAGGACGGTCTTGAAAACTATAATGTCCGTCCGGACGCCATCGGGGCACTACGCTAATTTTGAGAAGTTAGTGAACTTGGAGAAAGGAAAGTTACAATTCCTAAAGAGCCACAACTAGCACATCCTGATGCAACAAATTTTGCCTGCAACGATCACGTCTTCCTTAGCACTAGGTCCCAGAGTGGCCATAATTAGACTATCACACTACTTCAAACGCTTGTGTGAGAAAACAATTGATTGATGTCGTATACCGGAGCTTTGGAACTATGTAGCTGAGATGGCTGTGCTCTTGAAATTACACTTTTTGCCGAGGTATTGGAACGTCATGCTGCATTTGGTGGTACACATTCCACGGGAGCTATACTGGTGCGGACCCGTGCATGCGAGGTGGATGTACGAAGTGGAGAGATACCTAGGACATATGATGTTGCTAATTAGGAATAAGGGCTGATGAGAGGGTTCTATTGCCATGGGGTATATGTACGAGGAAGTGTTGGGATTCGTGACGGAGCATTTCGAATGTATCCTTGTTATATGGGATATGGATGAGGACAATAGAGATTGTGGTGAAACGTTTGAAGGGAAGCCAAAGGAGAGGGAATGGGATGAGTCAGAGCTGCTAGAACTTTACGAGTTCGTGATTTGACATAATGATATCACAACACAATTATACGAGTAAGTATACTTGGACCCATTGGTGAGAGTAATGGATGTCTACATGCTTTTACTCTTTACAATTTTGTAGAATCCCCTTGGCTAAAACTAAGTCGTCTTCATAGGCATTTACTGAATATAGTCATTTTCTGTGTATTACAGTTGAGTCCGTTTGAACTGAAGGGAGTACACCGAGCTAAGGCAAAGGTAGGAGGGTTGTCGAAGAGGGTTTTTTGTAAAATTCAGTTCCTGGCTAAGAGATCGTGTGCGAGACATGGACAGTGATGGTTTGAACCCTAATTTGTTACTTGTGACAATGTCGATGATGCCCTCTCCAACTGTGGAACACTACAAATCCATGAGGGCTTTTGGATACCACCTAAGAATAGATGATGAAGTAGGGCGAAGTCATGTATCGTTTGACTCCAGGGTTGCACTTGTTGTTACCCAAGTATGTAGGTCATCACGTGCCGATCAAAATCCTGTAGAGGCATCACTGAACTATGTAGGAATAATAAAAGATATTGTGAGAGTTGACTACGAGATTCCTAAGTATACTGCACTGTGGTGCTCTTGGATCAAGCCACATCAGGAAGGCAATCCGACCATGCGACTTGATAGGGATGAGTTCTCGTTGGTTAAAAACTCCGCAAGGCAAGCAAGCGCTATTGAGCCGTACGTTTTCACGAACCATGTTCAGCAGGTGCAATATCCAGCCCATAATATTTCGCAAAGCATTCGAGGTTTTTTCTTTATCCAAGGAAGGGGGAGTTCGTCTTTGCCATACCAAGTGATGCAGTGTTGCCCATTTCGAAGGTCTAATTCATTGACGACGTTAGAAAACCGGAATGGAAAGTTGTGCGGCAGAAGGAGCCCCGCTCAGGAAGGGTCATTTCCGAACCGGATAGGGAGACTTTAAGCATTGCTGGGAGGGTCGACGCCGTCCTATTGGTTGGACGCGATAGAGCCACCGTTGACAGCGAGGAGACGGCGCCTCCCGTGGAACCTGTCGCCGCATCAAACGTGGACCGTGTCTTCGCGCATGGAGAATTGGACGAAGACGATGAACCTTACATGCACACTGACCATGAAGACGACTAGAGGAGGCGGATATTCCGAACAACATTTGATTCAGAATAGAGGTACGCCTCTTTCACGACATTCAGCATATTACAGCCATTGTCCTGGAAATTTTGGTGCTGTCGGTGTATACGTTTGACATAGCTTTGTACAATTGTGCACCATTGCATTCCATTCCAGTCCGCTCTTGACCTCTTTATACGACTATTGAATATGTGTCACGGATATGTTCCATGTGAAGTACTTGTGGCGCAGAGAATAGTTCTGTACTTGTGATGCTCTGGACTGTCCCATATTCAACTTGTTAATGGTATATAATGAACATGTTTTAATTTTAAAACGCATTAAGCGCGAAATAGTTATAAATTTTGTCGAAGGACCTAGGACATTTGGAAACTACTATTAGTCCAGAGTAACTCGAACCTGGAATACAAAGCTAATTACTCATAAAGATAAAATCATTTTCTCACAGCATGTACACATGTCAATGACAAAGTAAATATGGAGTGGAGGAGGGAAATGAGGGGTTGAAGGACTTTAATGAAGGAGGGTGCGTATTGGAGGAAATGTATTGAATTCTTGCAGTACTCAGCACAAGTTTATTAGAATGTGCGGTAGGATTTTGCACCCTCATCTGCCCCCCATATTTAAAAAGAAGGACGTACACTGGCATATGAAATGACAAATTTTACATAAAGGTGGAGTTTTGTAATATATTAATTGACGTTCTTATAGCCCCTATATTCCAAACAATAGAGCATAGAATAACTAGAACATTAGAAATTACATTGTAGGAGAGGAAGTGAGCACTCCATCATTGTGACTTCTAGCAGACTGTGTCCCGTGATGGAAATGTGCATGTCCATGAACAGCAATAATTTCAATGTCACGAAAATAAAATGTTATAGTGCCGATTGCTCTTAGGTCTTCTAAGGGATGCAATTACAGGAAAAGGACGATGCGGCTAAATGTGATGTTCTCGCAGATGCTAGGGAAGGGGAAACGTCGATGGCACTACCACTCAGGAAAGGAAAGCGTTCCTCAAATATGATAAATCTATATTTGGTCCCTAAAATTTGAATCATCTCATATTATACTGTGGTACGCTTCTAATCACCCATTAATGTTACTTTCGAAGTGAACATCATCAGAGTATCATACTCATTACAAGGCAAGAACTTTTTGTGGACAGACATCAGACGTTCCCGGTAAGATTTGGGTAAACGTTGACCCCGTATCATAAATACATACTGTTCAGAGGGAGTGCGGAAAAATGCAACACTCAGTTCCTCATTGCGATGTCTATGTTGGCAGCACATGTGACGCAAAATTCAGCAAGAGACATGGCGTGCACAAATGAGGTGATTATGAATTAGTCGATCTATTTGGGTCCTTTCTGATTTGTCAATATGTCTGTTCCAGAATCCTCGCCATATCGTCATCAAGATCTCTGACCATGCATGTCTCAAAGTTCTAGCAGAGGAGGCCCAAGTGACATCCATCATTTTATTGCGATGGACGACGTTATAGGTTATGATGATGGGAATGACACTGAGATCTTGAAGCAATATGCAAAGTAGTGCTAATTTTGAGTAGCCAATTGACGGCGGGCCTCCACTTCTTATGAGGCTGTTACATATCCAGGTAACTTAGAAAATCGTATGTCATTGCATGGATGTCAGCCTGGAAGCGCCCATGCCCCCCTCATGCATCTCATGTTCTACAAGTGTTTCAGGATTACATGGCGGTCTCAGTGGTGGCATCGTCATCAGCAGCGTCGATTGCTCGCGTTTGAGGACGTCCCCGGTATAACACATGACCCTGTCCCTTATACTTCTCACTCTCTCCTCTTCAAAGTGAAGGGCCTCTCTCTTTTGTTTAAGGTACGTATTGTCACTCCCCACTGCAACCACACATTCTGATTTCTTACTTGGGTTTGGGAGGTATGGCAAGCATGAGTTACACTCGTCGCTTGTGTACGACATTGTAGAGAATGTAGGTGGTTGGACACGCTAGGTTAATCCGCTGCTGTCCAGTCCATAATTCTATACTTTGGTGAATTGTTGTTTGACGGGGCTTTCAAAATATGTAGGGTTCAAAGAAGTTCGTTTAGTTTGTATAGTAGTCATGTTTGAATGGGGTGCTGCTTTGTGTCTATTTGTACAAAAGTATGCGGTCGGGGTGAGATGGTTGTGGTTTATAGATATCACCACGGAGAAGGTTTTATGTTATTAGGATTACCACGGAGGAGGGTTTGCGGGTGTAATTTACTCAACATACTTTACTTTACGAGTACAGTAAACAATGGATGGTGTTCTTCGTTTTCTCATTTTTTATGTTGTGCAGTTCCTGTTAAGGCACCGGAGGAATAACTAATGGCATCCTTGCGAGAACGCGTATGCAAAGGTCCTCCTCAGAAGGGAACCATACCTTAGTTCCACATCAAACACGGCCTCAACGACAAGGGATATGTCCCGGGAATCCAATTTGGTGAGCCAGGATACATGGGCGGCATCATTGCCGGTGAGGACGACTGCTTTGGAAGATGGGGAAAGAAAACAGCGGGTACATACATGTTCATCCACCGGGGATGGAGCGAGAGTCCGCGTATGTGCAGAAGAATCAAATCTCTTTATCGGAGAACTCACCAGCGCCCGTTTCTTAAATCCAAGAGAATTGGCGTCTCATTCGTATGCAGCCTTCTAGCTGAGAAGAAGGGGTACTTGGTCAATTGGGCCACTTTTGCCTTTAAGCAGTGCCACTGAGTAAAGTATGATCTGTACAACAGAAAAAGCAAGCTCGAGGAAGGGTCTGCTTTGGGCGCTACTATCGACCGTGACTTCGACGACGAGGACGACCTTGAAGGTGCAGGTAACGATTGGGACATCAGTAGGATGTGGCGGGACTTTCTAGGCCATCACAATCCGGAGTTTGACATCAGAAAGGACCTCTCGACAAGGCCATCGGAAGTTATGGGCCGCCCGCTCTATGGAATTGCATAGGAACAGAGAGGTACAGAGGCTTTTGTAGTTTTACAGTTTCAGAAAGCGTTATTCAGATGTTTATGTTAGCCATGTCAATAAGACAATATGCATTTTCCTTGGCCCGTCTTCCCTCTTACTCAATACTATAGTTACAACATGCACTAACTCAGAGATGAAGGATATGAACGCACTGTTAAATATTCCTCTCTCAACATCTGGTTCTGAATATATTTCAACGCTTGCTAATGCAGAGGAAGCCGCCAAACGCCTCGAAAGACCTCGACCACTTCATCAGGATGTTAGGCGATTGAACACAGAATCACCGAATGCAGGGGGCCAAATGTGAATTCAAGGTCGTCATTTCTGTGCGGACGGTGTACATGATCTTATCATAGTATGTCCATTCCATTGAAACATTGGAAGGGGATGCAGTTCGAGGGGAATGTTGGGCCATGGTTATTCTTTTCCCCGTACGTGTTGAAGTCTCATTTTAGAGTAATTAAGGTCAGTTCACATATGCAGTTACAGCTGAGGAGTTACAGTCGGTGAGGGGTAATTTGAAACGGGCTGTTCACACCAAGTGACGGTGGTAGTTGCAGGTAGGTTCGGTTTAGCTTCGGAAAGGTATGTAGTGACTCAGGTAGAGGGTGAGGTACTGCGAGAAGCATGCAGTATTTGCTATTTACATGATCTTTCAAAGATGAAGATTTGAGGAAAAAAACAACGCAGTTTGTTAATCCACTGCCGAAGGGGCATTCTTTTTTATTTGTAAAGTGAAGAGGTACGCTAGGAAGGGGCCGCTTCCATCGCCATACAATGGCACGATGTATTAATGACGGTTGACTTTATTTTAATTTAAAACTACAAGAGCACTCAACAGTGCCTCCCAAGTGTGCACTATTCTCTACTCTACAATGTCTGTTCTCAACTGCGTTGGCTTGGGCGGCCCTGTGGGAGTCGGCATGGCAGAGCTCAATCTCTCCCAAGGTATGTGTCTTCTCTACTGGATTCTGCTCACTTTCTTCTCGTGCTTTCCTTCCCCGACAATGTGCTGTTGTTTGCTGTAGATGGCATTGCTCAATTTGATTTCAGCTTCCTCTCATCAGGTTTCCCATTGGGGTGCCTCAAAAAAAAAAACGTATCAATGTAGAAGTCAGATTTTATGTAGTTCCATCTGTCACTCTCTCTCGTACCCTGCTGTACACGGTGTTTTTGTTGTAGAGGACTTCTGCTCATTCCCCCTCATGCACCTATGGACCTGCACACACCAAACCACACTCCGATGCCTAAATCAGTTGACATGTTCACTGGTTTTTTTTCAATTCTTTTTCGTTTTTTCTATTAAACTTGCACAATGCAATAGCAAATAAATGATGGCTGGATATGTGTGCAGGAAGCTCTGGGCCGGGTGGTGTACCGCTGCGTCACCCTCCTGCTCCCACTTCATCTCCAGTTTCAACTGGCCGGGCTCAAGGTAAGCGGCCTCGGTCCGGCAGTTCACCTCAAGGACCTGCAAAAAATAGAAAAGAAAGAGATACGAATTGGTCCAAGGGGGAGATTAATGCACTCGTTAGATTGAAAAAAGAGGAGTGGATGGAGGACATGATGGTAGATGATCCAAGAGATCTCATGAACCCAGAAACAACAAGGTGGGGTAGAATTGCCGAGAAGTTGAATTCTGAGGTAGTTGCAGAATGCGCTAGCGATGGCCACTCCTGCAAGTTCAAATGGCAGAAGTTGTTATCTGATTACAAGAAGGTAGGTGACCACAATAGAGGAACAGGGAGAGGAGAGAAAGACTATTTTGTTCTGAAGAAACAGGAGAAGAAGGAGCTCGGCTTACCTCAGAAGTTTGAAGAAGACGTCTACGACGCCATGCATGAGTGGCTCCAGCAGAAGCCGACAATCAACCCACCGCACCACCGGGACTTGCTTCACCCGGAGGATGGCAACTACATCCACGACCTCGGCAACTACGTCGACGTCGATTCCATTGCTGATGAAGACCCCCACCTGCGACCATTTCGGAACATCCTCCCCGACGACCCCATCATAGACACAACGTCAGAATCCGAAGGAGTTTGGGGGCAGGAGTGGCCCTCAAGCACGGCAGCACCGCATGCCCGACGTCCATCCAGCGTGGACTTAAATGCGGTACCGCATCAATCAGCGTCCCCCCAGCGTCCAGTGCTACTGAGGCGACCAACTTCCCCGCTGACTTCTTCAGAGCCGTCCCAGCATGCTGCCCCGCGATCAGGCGCTAGACCGGCCGGAGCTGCTTTGAACGAGGAGGACTCCCCCTCTGCAGCACATCGACGACCACCGCCAACCGGGCCCTTCAATCGCCAAGCGCAAGCTCAGTCACCGAGAGCCGCTACTTTCGTGACTCTGTCGTCATCTCAAGGAACCTACACAGGTACTTATACAAACCACCGGGGCGTAGGAAACACAGGAGTCCGTAGGAAAAATGCAACAGGGCATAAATTAATGGCAGATGTAGCACAAGAAACAGGGGAAAAGCTAGTTTCCGCATTGAAAGACATCAATGATTCAAACAAAACTCTAGAATCTAAAAAATTAGACATGCACCTGGACCTTTTCGGGAAAAATATGGACTATCAGAAGAGACGCGATACCGATCAAGTGGAAATGGCCCGACTATCTCTAATGAACCAGGGCCTGCTAGTGCATGCTATTGATCGACTGGCCGATGCTGTTGGTGGGAGGCTGCCACCTCGTCCGCCTCAGCATACCACTCCTCCTCCAACAGACGCCTCAACTTCCAACCATGCACAAGACATCCCGCATGTACCAGCCGAGATGAATCCTGGAGACGAGGAAGACATTGATCGTTAGAGTTTTCTAGGTACTAGAAGTTTCCAGTTACTACAAAAATGATAGTGAGTTCTCGGCTTTTACCTTGTATGTGAACTTCAAGTACTCCCCGGCCGATGCTACAATTCTGCAGATCAGAAGCTCATTAGGCTCTGGCAGTTGTAAACATGGTACGAGAAATTGAAATTAAAAAAAAAAAAAAAAAAAAAAAAAAAAAAAAAAAAAAAAAAAAAAAAAAAAACAATGAAAACATTGAAGGAAACAAATGTGCACAGTGTTGATAGAGTGGATTGTTCACCTCTTTGTGCATGTCGCCGTTCGACCAGGTACCGAGCCAATGCAGTCCTCTTGTCGTCACCCCTTTGGAAGTGCATGGTCGGAGGTCCTGCCGGAGGAATGTCCACCTCGTCCCGATCGTCAACTTCCGGCAGTGCACCCTCTCGGTAAACTATCTCCAGCAGTCGAGCTACCTCCTCTGGACTTTGCCCAAGTAGTAAATTGTGAAGCAAACAACATGCAATACCAAGTCCGGGACTACCAACACGTTTGTTTCAGTGATTTGCCTGAGTTCCCTGAATACTCCCTTGAGAATGCCGAAGACATTTTCTACTACACAACGACCAGTTCGTAATTTTCTGTTGAAGAGTCTCTGTTCCACGGTTTGAGCACCTTGAGCAACAAAATCACGATACGGTGTGAGTAACCAGGGATAGAGGGGGTAACCTTTATCACCGATAAGGTATGGTGCAAACCCCTCATCAGAAAACGCTGGATTGAATAGGTCGGTTGTGGTCGCAAGATTATATAGCCCAGACCTTCGCAGCACACGGACATCGTTGGTGCTCCCAGGCATTCCAACTGAAACGTCGAGGAATCGCCGATGCCGATTCACAACCGCCTGTGCCTGGATAGAGAACCTTCCCGACTTAAAATAATAGTAATCTTCAGGTGCGATTGCTGGCTTCCGAATGGCAAAATGCGTTCCGTCGATGGCGCCAACAACTCCAGGTAATCCACAGCACTCCTTGAAGTCACTAATGCTTTGAGCCAGGCGATTGCCCCTCGGCCAAGCAATCTCACCTCGAAGTTCAATGTTCACAGCCCCGATGAAGTCCTTGATGATGTAGGATGCGGTACTCTTCCCCACAGCAAATGCCTCGCTGACGTGAAGCAAAGGAGCACCTTGTGTAATCTTGTACAGGGCCAGCGCTACTCGGACAATGACCGGTATGGCTTTGCGGTAACGCGTGTCTTGCCGCCGCAGCCGAGGCGCCAGAATGTTGGAGAGCTGCTTCACTCCTTCCTTCGACATACGAAAATTCTCAACCCACCTTCAGTCGTCGTATTCCAACATAAGGAACTGCGAAAACCAGGTCGTGCTTCGCGGCTTCACCCAGTACCCGAGCTCCCCATCCATCATTGCCCCGCTATGCCTCAGCCTGAAATCGTGAAGCACCGAGGATATTATGTCCTCCATATTCATCAGTGCGCCGTGGACCGCGAAGAGATCCACCTCTGTGCGTGCGTCCTCGGTTGGAGGAAATATCTGGGGCCTCGTTATGACGGACACAACATTCTGCAGCAGTACAACCACCGCCGGGAGAAAGGCAGCCACATCGTCGACGTCGGTGAAGTCCATTCCGTCAAATATGAGCACCTGCGGAAAACCACAACGACTGCAGTAGTTTTTTTCTACAGCATACCACCCAATCAATCCGCCCCTAAACCTAAACCAACGAAACAAACCCAGCACGAATTCCCGAGACCACAACTCCTCTATAACAAGGTATTTGATATAACCCGCAAGAACTCAACCCCCCCCCCCCCCCCCCCTCCACCGACTGAATCCTCTGGCAAGAAGGAAGCTGAGAGACAAGGTATGCCCCCACGACCTGAGAACCTCTACTCTCCCCCACAGCCCGTATACCACACACAACGCAATGACATCCAGAACACGACTGAAAACAAAAGAGCAAACAATTTGCACCCGGCCAGAGCAATCGGAAGAGCACAACCCCGAAGTCGGCTGCAATCTCCCGCCGCGGTTACTCCAAAACGCCCACCGATCCTCCTTCTACCTCTACTGCAAATCGCAAGCAAAAGAACCGAAGCAGCTTGAAAAGGGAAAGCCGATAATCAGAGAGCAGCGAGAGTCGGAGAAGGAGGGGGAGGGGTGTGGGGTTTGGAGAGGAAGGAAAAGGAGAGAGGCGGGTGCAGCAAATCAAGTCACAGGACCGTGACATTGTCGCCCACGAAATGATCACAACCCGCAACATCGGGGTCGCCACCTGTCTTCAATCCAGAAAAAAAAAGTCGATTTGATTCCCCACTACCAAGTTTGAGTGCGAACATCACATCTTCATACGTATTTTTTAACTGCGTAACAAATACCTGCAGCATGTGTGAACGGATATACGTATTTGAGGTGATACGTATGCCACCTACGTTTGCCAGTGTAAAACCGTTCGAGAGAAATTGGGCTCAGGGGTGATATCCTCTTAGCACCGCAGTTTACTACTTGCGGGTGTGAACTGACCTTTACAATGTGTATTTAGTCGACTTCCTTTCTGGTTATAGGATTTGCTGCAAATTGTAGGTATTGTTTACAGATACTTAAAACATAGCGTATGAGTTAGTTTTAACCTCGAGCCAAAGCGAGTACTTTTGGACTCTTATAGCACCGACAATTCCAAACAGTGATGCCCATTCAATGGTTTGGACATGTCCGCTTTATTTCCACTTCCAATTAAGGATCTTTTTCAAACATTTTGTATACATTCCAACAGGGTACTATCATTTTGGATTCAGGGATTCATTGCTACCATAGCGACTTCGGAAGAACTTCAAGTCACACCACCTCCTACAGCATTTTCATGTTAATGTTGCAATAAAACTTTTTTCCACCTAAATGCGAAACTTCAGACGTTGTGCATACTGACCAGTGTTGGAAATGTATTACTTCATAACATGAACATTTCATTCTCCAATCTTTGCATATGAAATGTCCCTTTCCACACTCCGATGAAGTAAGAATTCAAGTGCAAACATCAGATCAAGTAAAAATCCACGTGCAAAGTATTATTACCTTGGCATTTCCATCTCTAAAGTAACTAACAAGTAAAAAAATTAAAATAATGGTTCAAATTTAATTTTGCGGACCCCGCCATCAACCGGAGCTGGTCGAAGACGCCCCCCCTTTGACCTCTTACCCTACAAACACGCGGAAGGTCTGACCCCTTGACAATTTTCTATAAAACAGACTTTTTGAATCAATTGTGACACGTTCCCAACTGCTCGCGGATCAAATGCGACGCATTTGCTACCAATGCGACCACAGAGAGCAGCCTTGGTTCTGTATAATACCTTGCTTTGAGTAAATGCTTCCACTAGTTCAAGAATATGACAAGCTGCAGCTAACAAGTTCGTGATCTTCCAGTAAAATTGTCGAATAAGAGACAGTAACCAGGAAACCGCAACCACTACAAGAAAATCCGCCTGCAAATCAACTAGTATTGCAGAGACTTCACTTGGCCAAACCTCTTCGTTCGGACTAGCCGTTTCGTGTGTTCATGGACAGTGCTACTTGATTTAGGGTCACGTCATAGCGAGTGTCCAATATCACTGCGAGCGTGGAAATGTTTTGCTGACTGTTGTGCCCACGGTGGAAGTCTGCGCTAAAGACGTCCTTCCGTTAATTTAGAAGGGATATTCCATGACCTTTTCTCACCCCTAGTTGTTCGTGCGGTTGCAATTCAAAGGATCCAATTTCGACAGGAGATGGTGTTCATGCACTTGTACGGCTGTCCTTCCGCGATCGGTTAATCCCTGCTCCATTGCAGGACATCTGCTAGGCCGGGTTTGGTTGATAGAAGAATTTCATTTTCATTAATTAATTTATTACATTTTCCGTGTACAAACACCAGTGGAAAATAGCGTTAGATACATGAGGCATTAACACCAAATGCCCAAGCTCGGTGTAATGCTCCAACTCTGTACTCTAATCTCATTGGCTACTGTCGAATAACCCGCTTTGCAATGGATTTACACCCAAACCGATATTGGCTCCCCCTTGCCACTTTCTGGGCACTAAAACAACGGATCCAGTAGCCAATGGTATGGGAGCAGGACAAGGACAACTGGAGTGGGGCCAGTTCTATGGCAGTCAGTTTCTCAAAGTTACTTCACGTTGTCTTCCTTTATGGATTTTGTTTGCTTTGTTTTCATTCATCTTGATTTGGTCCAAGGAGTTACCCAACACCATGTCCTCAAAGTTAACCTTTGACGATTAAAATCAAATCAGGGTAGATGTCCGAGTATAAACCGGTGACGAAGTCAGGGTAGTTTGAGCTATGTGGAACTTCTGATGTTAGGTAGGTGATTTCTGTGTCAAGCTGAGTGCATATATACTGCTAGAAATGTTGTTCTCTGCGTCCAACCTCTTAACCCCTTAAGGATGTTGGCCCAAAAAATGGAGGAGTTGTACATGGCGTATTCTGTGGCAAATTCTGTATACAGCAGCAATTTTTGATATTAATGGTGGCATTTTTGGAGGGTTAATTTTTTGTTTACATTCACTGTGAAGTCTGTAAGAGAGCTGTGGAATTACATTTAGAATGTGATGTGCCTATAATTTTAGGGAAATTGATAAGTGGGAGGGGGTCTGAATCCCTGTGAAAATGGTATTCGTATGGGAGAAGGGGAATAAAACAAAGTCAGAATTCAACTGCAACAGTCTCTGCCACTGAATCTAGCTTTAGGGTGACTGAGGGTAGAAAGTTACAGCCGGGGAAAATGACTGGCTGAACCGGTCCCAGGAAAAGCGGTTGGGATTACCTCGGATCGTGAGCGAAGGAGGTGAGGCCACGCAACAGGGGGGGGGGGGGGGGGACGAGGAAGTCCTGGGACACGAGCTTTTAACTACTGAGGTGTCCCGTGGCTTCAGCATACAGAGGTAGTGAGTGGCAGTTGACTAACAATCTGTTGAGAGTGAAACAACAAGAATGCAAAGGGGTATTACAAAGGTATGAAAAAGTCATGCATTAGGTATCACAAAATGGAAACACTCAGTACTCGGCCCCAGGTCAAGGAGTATTACAAATATGTCTAAGGTTTAGGCATGAAGTAGCACAAAATATGTCAAGTAGTTCACAGACAGAGTTAGAGCACGGTTCGAAGAATGGAGGGGAGCAGTGGTGACACAACATGTCACCAAACATCACCCTGAGTAGTACTTACGATGGTCTCTTCCTGCATTGAATTGCGGGGTAGTCACTTGGAAGAACACCGCAGCCTTCAATCCTGAGAGCAAGGAGCTGGAAATCCGCGACTAACAACCTAGGAGGGAATAAAAATGGACACGACAATGAACTGCCAAGGGCCACACCGGGTCTCGAGACAAGAAGCTACTGATCTACGACAGACACTTGAAACGCTGCAGGGCCAGTTTTCACGAACAACAACGTGTCGCCAAGCTTGAATTTGTTGAGCATCCAGAACTCCCACCAACCTTGTGTGAGGAAGCAAAACATTTGTCGTGGTGTGATGTGCAGTGCGCTTTTGGCAATTCCCCACCACAATGGACCAGAAATTGTGAATAGTTTCCCATCGATTTGCTCCTGCCGGTGAGTCCTCCAGTACTCGGTGGGGATGTCCTGCAGCAGGGGATGGAGAATTAGATCAGCTTGGTAATTGAAGTGAGAATTGGCTAGGCAGGGGCCGATCAAAAACGAGGTGAAGGAACATCGGAACTTACGATGCGAGCTTGGGGGCGTGGTAGGAGGTGTGTCTTTTGGAGTGTCTTTGTGAAGCGTGGAGACTCCAGAAGGTTGGCTGCGGCATCAGGGGAGGAAGCAACCACTGAGGGGGTAGCGGCATTGGCAGTGGAAGCGACGACTCAGGGGGGAGCGGGGGAGGAAGCTACGACTGGGGCGGTAGCGGGGTTGTTGGGTACGGCCTCCGGTGCAGCAGCAACAGAAATTCGGGGCTCCCGTTTCTGCTTCTTCTCTGGGCTGCGGGGGAATCACTTCATCGCCAACGCGTCTTCACCAGCCCACTCAAACACCAGGAGGTTACCCACAAGGACGCCGAAATCTGCCACGAATTTGGTGAAGCCCCACCCGATTGACACCGCGGAATGGACCCACTGTCTGCCTTAAAGACTCTGGAGGTTCACGAGCCACTCGTCCTTGTTGGTGACTGAAGTGACGAGTATGCAATTGTGCAAGGCCGGGAATCCGCATCTCTATGTGAACGTCTTCGGCACCTTCTGCATTGAGCTAGTCGATAGAGAAATTGTGGGTTAGTGGGGATAGGGGAATTCATGCGATGTGATAGAAGGAGCAACCGAATTAGGTGTAATTCGAGGGTTGGGGAACTCACCAGCTCCAGCAGATCAAGGTATGTTTTCACAGTCACGGAGAAGTAGACCGCGGCCACGTCGTGCAGCTCACGGAGCGCCGCCCCTTGCAGATCATCCAAGACCTCACCCGGGTTTCCAGCGGCCATGGCGTTAGTGAAGGAACAGGGGATTCAAGGCGCAACAGCAAGAGGAAGACAGAGTGCAAAGGAGGAAGCTGAAGATCGTAGGGGGAAGTTAGGGTGAAGAGCGAAACGGTGGCGGAGTGAAGGAGTTGTGCTGCGCGAATGCAAACTCTGGTGGAGGAATCGCAGGGATTAGTAGAAAACTTACATGAAGAAGACGGTGATATCAATGCCCAGCGCCGTCCGCCCCCGTCTATGGCTGTCATCCTCGGATTGATGGCGCCGAAAATCAGAGTGCTGGGTGCTGCAGAAGATCCACCAAGAGCTGGGGACTGAAGAATCCGTAGGGACTGCAGAACCACTGGGAACTGCAGATTCCCCAGCTTGTGAGTTTGACTTCGAACTCTCCCCACGCAGCCATTCGTCTTTGATGCCGCGAGGAGATCATCATTACGGACTCGAAGGCTTGCTCCAGTGGATCGAGCCCCACTTGGTGTGTTCGCATTACAGCATGGCGGCGAGATCTCACCATTTCCTCGGTAAACCCTCCCCTTCAATCCGCCATAGCCGTAGTCTCTAGACACCCCATCTCCTCCGAATCTCTTCCACTGTGAAAAATCGTTTCTTCTCCCCCACTCGTCACTCTCTTACTGCTACAAATCTCCGCCCCCTCCTCAGTACTGCTGATTCTTCATCGTTTTCTCCTCTTTGAATTTCTCTCTCTCTGTACCCAGGGCAATGGATGAGCTCCGATCACATGTCGTGAAAGAGCTCGAAGACTTACGAGTTTGGTACTTCACCGACGCCCTCACCACCAATGCTCAACCTCGGCAGCTGGTACGAAACGAACCCCCTGTATAGTCTTGTCTGCGGCAACCAATTGGCAATTCGGAATAAAAATTTTAGCCCTCTCTGTGTGTGGACAAATTCCTCTTCGCTCCCGTTTCTCCTGTTCGATACATTTGACAATTTCGGGGGGAGGGGGGTGGTTATATGTGCAAGAGGTGCCTCACAAATTCACCCGTCGAACCAGCTGGCCAAACTCCTGCGACTGTTCATTGATGACGTCCATCACCACCATGAAGGAGTGGCCGGTCCGCTTCGAGCTGGCTGGTGACCCCTGCTGCACCCGGAACTCAGTGTCCGTCGGTGAAGGTTATTCGGAGTTACTCACGGATAACAATGTCTACCTTCCGGCTCTACTTGTGTTTGAGAAGGTGGACGACTCCACCCTCGCCGTCACCATCCACCGTGACATCACTCCTCCAGCGCAGGAGCCTCTTCCTCCGCCACCCTACGAAGATGACCGCCCCCATTTTCAGAAGACACTTCGCGCCTGCCACGTGAGGCCGTTGAAGTCGATGCGACTGGTAAGTGAGAGAACGCTGTGTAATTGTCCACTCCCGGCTATTTCATGTGCTTGCTCACTTTGTGAATGTGTTTAGCTGTAGGCCCCTCTACGTGCCCTTTCAATGCTGCTGGTACCGTATTGTCCCTCTCAATGTTGCTCACCGTCGTGGTTAAACTCCACAAGATGTTCCTACGGCCTACTAGCACAGTGTCGGAGACGAGAAATTTGATGGTGCCTGGTATACCCTTGCCGGCCCTGTGGAGACGGTGCTTGTCAAGTCAGCACGCTACTTCTCCCGCGTAGAGACTTTCTGTCACTTCACCAAAGGGTGGGTGGACTTCGTCGCCCTCAACCACCTCAAGCAAGGTGACACCCTCATTTTCGCAGCTACAGGTGAAGCGGAGTTGAGGTGGTGAAGCTGTGAGCACCAGCTATCGTCACCAAAAAACACCTGGGATCAGATGACACTTCAATCAATGACGGATTTCGTGACAAAAAGCATACAATGGAAAATTCAAGTTCGACCAGTTTGAATGAGTACTTTATGCATTAACCTAGATGTCAGCAAGAATTAGCTTGAATTTTGATGCTCCCGCTCCAGTTTGGTAATGAAAAGAGCGCGTTGAGAACCACCGATTGAAATTACCTGGTTGACAGCCGGGTACTCAGCCAAACATATGGTTAGCTTAGGCTGGCTTCCTTCTTGTGAGGAAGTCGCTGCTATAGCTCTTCTGTCAAATATAGCATGAAGGGATGTAGCATGCGAAGACCTGTATCCAGACACAACCACAAGGTGTCCCTGGTTGCTTTCTTTGCTGCTTCATCATTTCCAAACATGGTTGGCTTGATTACTTCAATGAACACATCACAAAGTTCATACAACCACCAAGAATGCAGAGCGGATGTGGCATCTGAGAACTGAAAATTCTCCAATCCCGTGACAGTCTTGTCAATTGCCTTGTTGAGTACAGAAAGGATCCATTGACAGCTAAGAGGCAGTGATGAAGGCTGAATGGTGGCTGAGGGTACAAAGTCACTTCCAAGATTTGTCATGGCGAAACGGATCACATTCCAGAGTTTGTTGCACCATTGACGGTATCCCACCACACGCAAAATGTCAAGATTAATATTCACGGCCTGCGCCGTGTAGGCCACCAGGGCAAAGCGTAGGGCATCAGCTCCACACTCTGCAATGCCATCCGGAAAATCAGCTTTCTCCCCAGCCTTTGCCTTCTCCACTTCACGAGCATCAAGATTGCCTTGCTCAAGCCGCTTATGCAACTCTTCCAAAGTCACTCCATTGATAACCTCCAATGGGTCAATCACATTCCCAAGAGACTTCGACATCTTCCTTCCATGGGCATCCCTGACCATGGCGTGCAAGAATACCTGTGTTTCATGTCTGGTGTTTCTCCAGGCCAACCCAATACAGAAAAAGGAAACAGCCCTGATGAAAACCACGTATCGAGCACATCAGGATCCTGCTCCAACTTGAATGTCTTCCCTGGATATTTTTCTTTAGCAGCGATTTCTGCTTCCGCTTCATTCCGAGCAACCACCCAATGATCAGGGTTAGCTCCCATCTCAGTCCGAGCATCATCTTCAACAGTAACATACCATGCAGGCACACGGTGTCCCCACTAGAGCTGCCGAGAAACACACCAATCTCGGATGTTTTCAAGCCATCTGTACCAGCATACGCGTTGAGTTAGATAAACTACTTATTACACAGTTTGTTGAAAGGGGCCGAGAAGCTATATCCCCAAAAGCTAATACGGGAACTCAATCGTCT
Source organism: Ceratodon purpureus (assembly GCA_014871385.1). NCBI lineage: Eukaryota > Viridiplantae > Streptophyta > Bryopsida > Pseudoditrichales > Ditrichaceae > Ceratodon > Ceratodon purpureus. The sequence goes on from CM026426.1 coordinate 79,217,300, forward strand.
CATGGAGTGATAACATACCCTCCAGTTAAGATCCAAGATCTGCTACCATTATAATCCACACATAACCCAGCAAAAAAATAGGAAAAAAGGAAAAGAAAAGAGAGGAAGAGCTTGGAACTTGATACAGCTATATCATCACTGCAAAAAGTTTGGTGGAATATAAATTACGGGAAGACAGAATTCATAGTAGGATATTGACCTGAACCATGTATCTTCAAACTGATTTGGGATGATCTCCAATCGACCATCGCGTACTGCGTCACATGCTTCCTTCGCCATGTCCTTACAGTTCACGTACCTGCTCAAGACAAAGTTCATCGAACAGAATATATTATTTAAAAAACAAAACAAAATTTTCCATTCAATTGAAAGAGTGCGAATTTCTATTTGCCCATCAACAAAAGTATGATAAGTCCACATAAAAAGAGGAGAAACAAATTCAAAAAGTACCAAATTGAGGTTTTATCATGGGCTCGATCACATCATTACTTCTTGAGCATATTCCTAGCCTCATGGCATTATCAGCCCACCCCTCTAAAAAGACCCTGTAAGCCAACCGATGAAACAAAACATAAGAATAACTCGCGCTATTCACCTGCATCCTGGATAATAGGTGAACGTATAACTGCCTAATTGTCTGCGCGATGATACTCACATTCATAGACGCCATCTTCCTATAACTACAGTTTTGGTTGTGCAAGTAAACTGATCAGAATATTTACTCAAAACAAAACACAAGTCTTGAAAAAATACCAAATTGGAGAATTCACTGAAAGATGTCTACTACTCCAACAAAGAAAATTTCATTACATACCTTAGTCTCTAAGTCTTTCACAACAGCTACACGTGCGTCAAAGCGCTTCATGCCAGCATAGGGCTTACCACCATTACTGTTGATCAATCCATCATCTGTAAAGATATTGATAAACTCGAGATTGTGTCTCTTCCCAACCTCAAAATCATTAGGGTCGTGAGCTGGTGTAATCTGAAATAAACCACAAGCGTTGACGACGTAAGTCTCAACACTTCCCATTTCTAGCAAACAAATCGAACGACAAATTGATTCTCCTCTGACCAGTTCTCTCTCGGAACAAAAACATGGACCACAGCTTCGGCCACCTGTAGATGCTCAGAAGGAATATGAAAGATATCATCTCTAAGGTTTCGGAAGAAAACACGCTCGGTGGATCAAAAGATTAAAGCTTAGAACGTAAGTTTCTGGATGTGTTTTCCTAAATATCACACACAGTATTCAGATTCGGTTCAAAAATGATGAAAAACAAAAAACGAACCTTCACAGCTCCAGTACCGAAGGCCATGTCCACCAATATGTCATCACATACAATGGGAATCCTGCGGTTCTGGAAAGGATGAATCACAAACTTTCCATGTAGGTGTTTGTAACGTTCATCTTCTGGGTGTACAGCTACTGCTGTGTCACCAAGCATGGTTTCTGGCCTCGTGGTCGCTACCACAATTTCACCTTCTCCTCCTTCCAATGGGTAGGCAAATGAAGTGATTGCCCCAAACTCTACAGGCTTTTCATATCCGGGCACTTGTCTCATGGTTCGGCCTTTAAGTTCTACATAATCCACCTGCAGTATAACATGGCTCAGTGTTCTGAGTTAGTGAGGGCAGCTATCGTCAGATGTGGAATTTTAAGACGGGCATATCATGAAATCTTGAGACAATAACTCAGACATAACACCATGAAATTTTCAAGAAACGAGTTCAAATGATATGTTAAAATAAGGATTCGATAAAAGAACCAGTTATTAAACACGAAATAGTTAAAACATTTTCGTGTTTAACTATTTCGCTCGCAAATATACCGTTATGAGAACACAGTCCCAATTTCCAAGGCGATTGTCTCTGTATATGAGCCCTTCTTTGTGAAGCCTAACAAACGCTTCTATTACTGCCTTTGTTCGCGTCTCGTCTAAGGTGAAACACTGCATTTTCACAAGAAGCCAATCTAGACGTTAGTATATGTCCATTAGGCGTAGCTAGATTAAAAAACAAATGAGTTAACATGAACTTAAAAAAATAAGAGGATAACTAGCAAACCTCTCGAGACCAGTCAAGAGATGCTCCGAGACGACGGTACTATTTGCAAATCTGCCCACCGTACTGGTCCTTCCACTTGTGAACCTGCAGATCGAATGTATAATCTGAGAAATTAAAGACTACATTATATGTTGCTAGTTAAACACGAAAATGGAGGTGCAGGAGACGTAACGCAAAACTCAGAGCGTCAGAAGTTCTGTTCTGATAGATACCGCCGAAAGTAAAGAACTCATTGAACATACCTCAGCCACGAATTTACTGATAATTGAAAAATCTCGGCATACACCTACAGGTAAAAAAAAACATGATATCAGGCAACGAAGAGTGAGCTCTGTCCTTCAGATTTACTGAAGCATACCGAAAGCTTCTGGTTCCTCACAAGAAACTATAAACTTTGCAGAATTCAAAAGCTTGCAACAGATAAGTGCGGAAAGTAAATATTTACCTTGTAACAGTCAAGTGCACAATTCGGAACAGCTGCATGTCTGAGTAGAATTACAGTACTCCTGTAGAACCTGCCATAGCCACAAAGGTAGAAACTCTTCCACAAACAAGGTTGATAAAGGAAGCTCACCGAGACTGAACAGAGAAACATTTTACTGAAAATTGAAAAATGTGAGCCGGTTGTCATTTATGTCGAACATACAAGGAAAAATTACATTAGCCCAGAGGTCCATCACTGAGGCAAAAAGCAACAAAATGCTGCAGGCCAGAGTTGTGCACTGGAGCTAGTTCTACATTTCTCTTTAGAACAAACGCAGGTGTGATCCAAAGGATAGGAATGCGGCTTGTCAACTGTGCCGAAGGGGTAAAAAAAAAATTGGGGCGCCATGACTTCGCCACCAGATTCTTCAACATGTGTGCCTCGCAGTTGGTGCTGCTCCGATGAGGCTTTCAGGTCGATTCGGAGTACGACACTCCTCACTAGCCTGGAACGCCACTGCCCACCGTAGTCCCACTATCGCTTGTACGGGCCCCCAAACATCACAGATTGTGGCAAACAAAACCGCATTAGGAACGCTAGAGACTGAACCTCTGATGAACTACGTGGTAGCAACTCTGAGGGCACATCCACCGGAATCCACATGCAGGACAATACCACCGCCCCACATGGCCACATTCAACACACTTGCGCTTCAACGAAGATTGCCAATGTGAGTGCACGTGGACAGGTCCAGGCTGCGGAGGAGTGGGGCAGGCAGCAGCACGAGGTCTCGCATTGAGCCAGTCAGCCACCAATCACTTCCCCACGGCAATCTTGAACCGCATGTGAGTCATAACTTGCAACCCTAGGGTCTCCATCTGTGAACAGTAAATCACATATGAATTGACCATGGTCTGATCAAGAATGAAGAAAAAGAGTTTGTGCCACCACTTGTGGGTTCTGAGTTGTGAGGAGTAGTTCGCACGGATTTGAGCACCTACATCCACTCCCTTCATATATTCTTGATACTGCAAGAGAATGGGGGAGGAAGGGACGATGAGCTGGCCACGCATGCCCTTCTCTTTTCGAAGCACAACCAGACCCGGCGCCCAAGGGCTTGCGGCTGTGCTCAACAAGGTCACGAGACACTTGTCTTGCCAGGACACAGCCCCCATTAGCCTATGGTTGTGAGTACGGATTACCATGGAGCCCCTCTCCAAATTCTTTGTGTCTCGGTACAGCCCACTAGGCAAGTTCTTGCTTGTACGTCGAAGTGTTCCAGTAGCCCAGAATCCGAGGCACATGAGCTCATGGAAAAGATTCACCGAGGCAAAAAGGTTGTCCACGACTAAGCAGTGCCATCGTCGCTCAAGCCCTGCCACCAACCGCATCACAACATGGTACCCAAGCCCATGCCAACCAAGACCCGTGCCTTCACCGAAATAGACTTCGATATTGAAAACAAACCTGGATTTTGAACTAGCCAGAATCCAGCACTTGATTCCAAATCTCACTGGTTTATCCTTCATAAATTGTAAAATAAAACAATATTGCCCCTTGTAAGGGATCACACATTCATCAACCGTGATCTCGCGTTCAAGGTTGTAAATTTCCTTGGAGACCCTCACAAACATGTCTATCAGCCAATGCGTCTTGGCTATTCTGTCAAACTGCCCGGAGCCCAAGTCCCTCACCACCTCCCAGTTGTTCACAAGGTGCAAACATCGCAGCAGCTCCTTCCACCTCGCAAGGCTCATGACGCTGGAAATGAGATCACAGTAAATGAACCCGTCATTCCGCATCCAATAATGCCTAACAGAGGCAAATCTTTTCACGCCCATCTGAACACAAATCTTCAGCCATGTCCGGAGCTCGATTATGCTAACATCTCTCCACTTAGGCCCACCTTTCGTCCTCGCATCGCCAGCAACACCGTTTGTTTCCCTCGCGTAGCGGTTTGTCTCATCTACTATCCTCCCAAGAGTTTCGGGAGTCCAGTAGAGGTCGAAAACTTCTGTTGGTTCGGGCACCGCACTCGTGGAATGGCGGTACCCAGGCTCAAGTCCGCAGAAGTTGTCCGGGCTCCCTAACAGTGACACCGTGTTGGCGTTCCAAGACTCCTCCCTGTAGTACGCTTGCAGCTGCCACATTTCGAGGTGCCCAGGTAGGAATGACCCCGCACTACCGCACCACTCCGGGAAGTCAGCTGCTACAGGACGTCGAGGCGGCGCCCAATCGGCCTCACCCTCCTCGTCACTCTCAAGGTCGTCTTCCCATTCAGGGATCCACTCCTCCCCGGATGAGATGGCTCCCTTGCACTGCTGCTCTGCGCCGTCCTCGGTCTGACCAGCTGATGGAGCATCTAGAATCATGTAATCAAGAAAAGTGGTGCTCACCTGTGGGAAGACGCTGCCGCCCGTAGACTCCTGCGTCCCACCTGGAGTCTCCACATCTCCTTGCTCGCTGTAATCCAAGATTGGCCCAGTTGCCCATCGCTCCCGCATCGGTGCATGATCTCCAATCCCCTCTGACTCCCCTCCTCTTACACTCTCCTCCCCCGTTCCATTCCGGGCTGCCCCAACATAGACTTGTTCACCGCAGCAGCGCCTAAACTTTTCCTCCGGATATGTCAGCCATAGCCGTGCCCACCTTCACTCCCCTGTGCCAGCACGTCCTTTGCAATCGCCATGTGCACATCATGCACTCCGAAATGCATGAGCTCCTCAAAGCCGCCCAACTCGCACACCACCATTTTCTTCTTAGTCTGCATGTCTTCATGTTTTGCCACAACGTCACCCTGAGTCCAAGACAGCGTCTCACCCGTATGGAAGGAGTATTCGGATAGGAACCTGTTGGGGATGAGCAATGCCCAACCCACATGCGTGACATCCCAGTTCCGTCGGGATAGCTCCTCTGCTCCCACCACCTCCCTGTGCACAATCCCTTGTCCCCTCCCTCCTCCAACACCACTACTGCCTGCCAATGGCGTTGTCGCTGCCCAGTCTGGTTCCTCGTACACATGTTCCTCAAACTCTAAGTTCCGCGTACCCATGCTATCGCAGGTCTGCTGTGACTCTGGGGCCTGGTAACATTGTAGCACATCCCGAATCGATGCATCTGCATCCTCCTGCTCCTGCAACTTGAAGTCCAATGTCCTCCTTGCCCGTGTTGTCACCCCCACCGTGGCATTGGGTCTGATGACGCTCGGTGGTCTCCAGTGCTTGGACTTCCTTCCCCTGCCCGCCTTGCCCTTGCCCTTCTCCTCCTTCGTTAGGCGCTTGCTGGTCCTCCCTGCTCTAATTTCCCACACAGCCAAAGCATTCGCCACCCCTAGCCAAGAAGGTTAGTTAGTAATTCCGCATTCTCTTCTAAATAGCTGCGATTCACTGAAAGCATGTTCTGAATAAACCATTCTCTCACCTGTTACGCTCCTCTGCAGTTGGTTAACTATACACACACCTTGTGCTACGGACAGGATGCAAAACGAGAAATCCGGGAGGCTCAAGGCAAGCTGATCACACCACTTGTGCATTTCACGACATTCCTCCAAAAACCTAGCTAGTGAACAGAGTACGCTAAATCCACAGGACATGAGGCAGAGAAAGAAAAAATACACGAAGTGGAAGCAAAACCACCCCAACAGTCGGCGAACTTATCAAAGGAACACAATCCCCACTCCCTGACCCATGGAGCCCACACCTTCACCAAGTTTTACTTTGAATGAGTGAGCCCACATTCAACCCATGTGGACAAAACAGACAAAACACATGGAGAGAAACACGTCAGAAACACCGACCATATCTAGATTTTGAAGTTCAAACTCAAAACAACCACATCCAAAACAACCAAACAAAACACAGTCACGGCACCATCCGCAGGCAGCAGGCTCACCTCCAAACTTCCAAAGGCCAACTCTTGGAAGCTGGAACGACACAGGTCTCCAATAAAACTCTAAAATGACCATCAGGTCCAACAAATGCCCGTCAGGTCCAACAAATTGAGACAGCTCGAGAGGGCCCTACATGGCCAGCAAAAGCAAACTTCGAGGCCCCTAAATAAACTTGAGAAACAGAGGATGAAGCATTCTCATGTGCAACATTAATTGCCAATTACATCTACTCAATCCACAACATGCAAGACAGTAGAGGGCACATCAAGCAAAACCATGAGAAGATTGATCCACATTAAAGATCCACAGTAATAGCGCCCACTGATCAGTTTATGAAAGCAAAAGGTTGCTCTCACCTCTTCGATGCGCCACCTCCTGCGGTTCCACCCAATCTACTACTTTTTCCATTCCTCCCGGTGCTGGATCCCCTGCCCCAAGGTTGTCCACAGTATCAACCACGACCTTCCGCTTCCTGCCCCCTCTTGGCTTTGATGCCGCCCTTGCTTTCAGGGCCTCCCCAGCCCCCTCCTCTTCATCAAGAACTCTCTTCTTCCCCCTTGGCTGGCGAGACTTGTCCTCCTTCGCCAACCCCCCTTCATTCAGTATTCCGTCATGTACATTTTTTTTTCTCCTCTGATCGCCCATGGCTTCCCCACGCTCACCACTTCCCCTGCGGTCGAGGACCCCATCGCCCCAGTTTCTCCAAGGCATGGGGGCGTTGGACTCTCTGTCTTCTTTTGCCTCGGCTGTCTTGGTTTCTTCCCCGTTAGTGCTTCCGCCAATGCCCTCGCTCCTGCCAAGGCCCCAGTCTCTGCGGCCCCCAGGGGTGCTGGATTCGCGGTCTTTTTGGCCCTCGGTTGCCTTGGTTTCTTCTCCCTCGCAGCTCCTCCCAATGCCCCCGCTCCAGTTTCTCTCGTTTCTCCCGCCCCCAGGGGTGCTGGATTCTCCATTAGAGGAAGATTTGGGTCTCCAAAAGGCCTTTGGTCGGAATCTGTGCCTGAAAATTAGGCCATGCCCGTGCACTTTACTTGCTGGCACCAATGGTGCCAGCAGGTTGCCAAATGCTGCCAGCGGTGCCAGCAGTTGGCATTTGGGGGGTCCAGCCAATCGCTTGCAGCGAAGGCGTTGCCCACTGCTGTCAGCCCATTGGACAATACAAGCAGTAATGACACTGTCAACGAGCGTGTGCCCACTGCTATCACCCCATTGAACAGTAGCGGATCCTGTTGTCAGCGGAGCGAATCCTGTTCTCAGCGGGGCGAATTTTGTTGTCAGCGGGCAGGATATCCACCAATGAGATTTCGCAGAGAAGTGTCAGCGGGCAGGTCACTCACCTAATCCGGGCTGACTTACAAGGCCCTTTGGAGACCCCATTTTTCCCCTTATGCCCCTTCTTCTTCCTTGGCTGCCTTGGTTTCTTCTCCCTCACAGCTCCTCCCAATGCCCCCGCTGCTGGCATCGCCACCTGCTTCCTCGGCCGCCCCCGTCTCTTGGCAGTTGTCACCCCCTCCACTTCGGTACTCACCAACGACTGTCTGATCTCCACCCCCTGATAAACCACACCGCCCCAGAATCCCCCACCCCCCACACCTATTCCCCATGAGCAATCACTTCGAATACCCTTCAGCCAATCTAAAGATACCAATCACACAATTCCAGTGTGAGGGGAGATTCATCAACAACCCGATCGCATCAACACAGCACCTACGTATCCATTAGGTAGAATAGTGCACCATCCTTTCTCCACATGTTGTGCAAATTCTGTGCATGTGCCACGGTCCGAAGGATAGATCACAGATAAGCATTAGGTGCAAACACAGGTCAAGAAAAGGCCGTGTAAGCGGCACGTGAGAGAAAAAAATGGGCGCTGCCCGCGTACTTTTTGACATGGCATTGGACGTGCCACCGTGGTGCCAGCAACCGCCATGGGGGCTCGAACCAATGACCTCCCCGCGAAGCGTGTGGAGGGCACATCTACAGTGCCGGGCTGATAGCGGACTGGCGGAGCAAGGACCGGATCCCGAGCCGGCCTGCTCATGTTAGCAAACTTTCTGTGAGCACCAAGACCGAGGAAATTATGAGTCCGCCCACCTACCTCCTCCACCGACGATGAGTGAGTGCCGAAGTTTTTGAAATTCATAAGGAGAGAGAGTGCAGCCAACAGGTGTTCGGCGCTACGGGAGAAGCGACGCACTTGGGAAATTGGTTGCAACCAGCGGGAGTTGGGGCTGAGAGGATTCCAGCTGATTTGGGAGAGTGGGTGCGGGTTAGTGCGAAGGGAGAAACACGTGATTGTGGAAATTCGGTGCCGGCAGCAAGAGTCTGAGAGTTGACAAGGTGATATGGGGTTGTGGGTGTTGTTCATGTAGCAAATTGTGCTTGAGTAGTTACTTGCTGAATCAAGGTGGAAGTGCGGCTTTCTTCGCTGTCAACTCAATGTGCCGTTTGCTGCCAGCGAGCTACAAAACTAGGTAACTTTTTTTCATATTGATCAATTCCCTATCTTGACATGATCCAAGCTTTTTTGCCTCCTAGGGGCAACGTTGTGACTAGGCATGAATTCCTCAAACTTCATCTTTGATTACGAACTCAGGATTTTGCTCTCCTCAAGTGCTCAAACTATGCAAATGTGATTTTCTCTGTGCTGGCAGCATGTTCCCTCGCCTTGGTTGGTACGAAAGGGAGATGTTATAGTTCATTTCTGTGTCTCCTAATACCTTGGGGTTTAGAGAAGCATGGCTAGACGGCCAAAATCGATAGTTCAGAGCGTAATTTTGCACAACGATCAAGATGTCCATGGCAATTGGATCCCAATGAGGCTGGACCGGGATTCGTGGGTTCTGCTGCAACCAAAGTCGGAAGGGCCTTGGGGTAGACAGGCAAGGCGGCATGGTGTAGATAATTTTCAAGGGGCCTTCAAGGCTCAGATCGTGGATTTCTCATGGACATCTGGTGTGCGTGGAGCAAGCAACCTGGATAAGGTGCTTGTGTGGCATGCGTATCAGCCTCGCCAATTAAGCTTGGATCCCGTTGTGGCAGCAAGTAGGCAATGCACGGCAAACTACCTATACTCCTCGCACTTTGATGATTGGGTGCACTCCACGTCTATCATCAGTCCCATTCTTGTGCTCTATGCAGACATTGGGGAGGCGACGCGGAATGGTCGAAGCCATACAGACTTGTTGGACACGGGTACATTCTTCCTTGGTGGCGTATATTTTCCCCCGGTAGAGCCTACGTTGTACGGGAGGATAGATCCAATCCCGCTCCCTAGTTTCAACGACGTGGAGTGGCCTTTGCCAGACATGCACACCTCCGAAGCCTTCAGGACGAAGCTGGCAGCAGATTTTTTGAATGCGATGAAAGCGTCCACTGGCAGTAGTTTCGCCCATGAGCAATGGTTTATGCCTGTCCACGTTCTGGTGGACTTGTTTGCGATTGCATGTGACAACATTTGGCGGACTCCTACACTCTTCGTTCTACACTCTCCGTCAGAGGCACTCTTAAGTAGTGTGATGAATCCTGGATGGGCTGAGAAGTTTTACATTGGCCAGGATGTTATCAAGTGCGTTGTGAATAGGTCCAGCGTTGTCTTCAGGTACCATGTGGGCAGGCAAACACTATACACCAGGTTCTAGTATACAAGGTTTCGGGGTGCTGCCAACAACAGATGGGATGCGATTGACCATCTACCAGAGGTGGAGATGGTAGAAGTCTGCTGTACATTTAGAGGGAGACCAATGCCAGCATTTGAAGTGGGCAAGGACTGGCCTGTATCCCACTTGCGCCATGAAATTGCAATGACGCTCGGAGACAATGATCCCAAAGAGTACAACATGGTTCTAGTGGAAGCAGACGGTTCACGTGAAAAAAAGGTACATGTAAGCAACATCACCCCATTGGTTATAGATACGCAAGGTGCTGCTACTTGGTGCCAGCATAATTGTACTAACGCATTTTGTTGGAAGCATTGATGTAGATCAACATACTTAATGAGAGGCGTGTACTTCTTGGTGAGGTGGCAGTTCCTAAAACCATCAAGATAGTGGAGGTGTAGGACAACAACGTTTTCACCACAGCATTAAGGTGATCTATTAGGGTCTTCACAAGTTTGCCTACAGTATTTGAGATGGCTCCATGTTTCACTTGGATGGCAGAATGATTCTTTACACTTGTAAGGGACTATGCGTTGTGCTTGACACATCATGTATGGTTACATATATGGTCAATCATCCCTAGAACGGTCTGTAACCTTCCCCCTTGATGAATGGAAGTCTTCTGGTAGAACATGTTGCTGTCAGCATACATTAGGGTTCACGACCAAGGCGACTTCCATACCATCACGACCAATGTGGCAGCCACATGTACAAGATAAAAATAAAAGAGGATAACATTCATCATAAGTGTCGAAAAGAAATGAGGTTCGATTTTTGTAAAGTCTGACCCCAACCCCCCCCAATCGGAACAACTTACACACTGCTGCTAGCAACTACTTGCTGGCACCGCAGCTGCAAACATAGAGTCCAAAATCAGGGCAGCAAATGAATATGCAACGTGAAACAAAGTAAATGCCACTAATACTAATCCGCTATGGCACTATCAACAAAAAAAAACATAGACTCTAAGCCTCTACTGAGCTCGCGATGGCATCAACTAGCTTCTCCAGGGCAGCTCCAGCTGGGTCTTGAGATGTCCCCCCGAACTCGGTGGTACTGGAGCTGAGTCCACCACCATGAGAGGGTGTGTCCTCGGCCTCCTGGCGTGGAGGGGCTTCTGTCCCCCGCCGGAAGCTCAGGTCATCAGACTTCTGCGTGCTGGCAACAACATCGCTATCCTCTCCGTCCGCTGGCAGCAAGTCCGCGGTTACCATGGGCTGAGCGGAGGTCTTGGCGATGACAAGCGGACCCGAAGCCTCCAAATCGTATTCAAAGCGAGTCTTCTTCCTAGCTTGGTTTTCCTCCCCAAAAGGAGGAGAAGAGCGCTCAGCGGCCCTCTTGCTGCCCGCTACGGGGCTCTGGAGGTCTGCTGCTCCCACCTCGGACTTGAGAACCTCCTGGAGGTGCTGGAGCTCCGCTTGAGTTGATTCATGCAGTGGAAATCCCCATTGCCCAAGCCACCCCCCACTCAAGGAGCGGCAGCAACGGCTACACTTGGCGTCAAGGGAGAAGACAACCTCAAACATGCAGTGTGGGTGTGCCAAGCAACCGCAGTTCAAGGGTACACAAGCGGCGTCAACAAAGTACCGTGCACAGAAGGGGCAAGGGTCGGAAACCTGAATGGGGATTGCTCCAAACTCGGATGGCAGGTGTGGAAGCACACTCTTTGGGCGAATGAATGCCGCTGCCAGTTCCAGGGACATGATCTCCACGCTAAGAACACCAACCTCGGCCTTGCACCTCTCTATGTCCCCCATCAATGCTGCCAGCGGCTTCTCCTTGTTCTCAATGCGAAGCTGGGCTTCTTCGGCAGCCTTGCTCGCATTGGCCATCTGATCACCACCGAGACGGGCCAGAGCATCCAATCGCCTCTTCTCAACCGTGTTGCCAGCGGCCCTGGCTAGCTTGCTGGCAGCACGGTGGGCGGCAAGCTCCTCATAGAACCGGCCCTCCTCATCCTCCTTCTCCTTCAAAAAGGTATTTTGGTTCTTGATATCTTCAAGAAACAACTCCCTCTGAGCCTCCTTCTTCGTAAGGTCGGTCTGAGCTCTCGCCTTCTTGGCCCTAGCCTGGTCCAGCTTCGCCTTCGGATCCGTGCTGGGTTGGTCTTCATCCTTGTTGCCATCAAGTGAAGACTTGGGCATGCTCTCCTCCTCAGTGATCAAGGCCGCCTTCGCCCTGAGCTGGCTTCGAGTGCGACCCCGAGCTCCCTCTGCTGCAAGCCCTCCCTTGCTGCTGCTCCCCGTAACAAGGACGCCCTAGCTAGGTTGAATGCCGACTCCCTCAATGGCCAGGGATGTGTTGCCAGCAGAGGGTCTGTCGTTGATGTGGTCAGCAAGCACATCGATGAGGGCCTCGATCTGCTCTCTCAAGGCTGGGGGTGTGAGCTTCATCCGGTTGCGGGCAGCCCCCTTCTCACGTGTTGTCTGCAAGGTCGCAGCTTTCTCTGCCCAGTTGACGTCTTTGCCCAACTCGAAGGTCAGGTGACAGCCTCGAAGGAAGGAGGTACCAAAGGTCCCGTTGTCAGGGCCTACACCTCCATACACCTTCGCATGCAGGAGTGTGTAAGCATTGATAGCCTGGTTGTTACTGCAGTCAGCAATGTGGTGGCGCCCTCCATGTCGTTCCGGCCATCTCTCTATGAACGAGGATTTCTTGCATACCTTGTCACTGCTGAGCTCGGTGAAGGATATCCCTGTTCTGCAGAGGTCAAGTGTACGATGGAAGAAAACGATGTCGTAGTTTGCGCTCTTCCTACCAAGAAGAAAGGGCGCAATCACCACAAGCTGGTCCGCCACATCCTGCGGTAGAGACTTGAGGTCGAAAGGGAGGTCCCACTCCGTGAGGACACCGTCGTCCTTGCTGCGAGCAGCCATGGCTGCGACACAACTACAAGTTAGTGCTGATAGACAATTATCCACTACCGGAACTCTCTAACTTCTAAGTAGACGAACGGTAAAATAGACGCGGAAAATGCTTACCCCAGATTTGCTGACAGCAAAGACTGTAGCTATAACAATGCCTCTGGCTTCCTGCATACAGTTTGTAGAATCTTTTGGATAGTTACACCTACCTATTACTACTCACGCGTGCTACACTATGTCACTTACAGCAGACTGAGCTCACGACTTCTTGGGTAGCTGAGAGTGCAACCAAAGACAGAAAATCGCATTAGAGTAGGTAGTTTACCTCAATGCAGCCGCGCCCCTTCAGCTCCTTCCTTCGCTCTGAGGCCGCTGTCCCTCCCACACCGACGTCGCTGCGCCGCACCTCTGTATCGAGCGCCCCTCCGCAGCACCCTTATGCCCACAATCCGCTCTCAACAGACCCCTCCCAGCTCCGTCCCGCCTTCCTTTACCTCCGTCTCTCCCCCATCAGCTCTCCACTCCTTCAACCCCCTTCGTCTCTTTACTACCGACCTTCTTTCCCCAAGCGCCGACTGTGTGACCCTCAATCTCCGAGCTCAGACTGTGCGACCCTCGATCTCAAAGCTCGGACTATCCCTCAAGTTCCTTCACCTTCACTCCTTGCGACCTTCAACGCTTCAACCGCACTAGTGTTGCTGCCAGCAACGGTGTCAAGAGAGGAAGAGGGGAGCACAGTTGCCCCTCTTGACACCGCGCGGGTTTGGATGCCGCGGTCATGGGTGTTTGGCTGTGGCATTAATGTACTCACCCGCTCAATCGGTCCCATCACATTTATGGCTTTAAAAAAATATCATCAATTCAGAAAATAGGGGAAGATATTGGAATTTCTTTTATATAAAACCAAAAAAATAAAAATAAAATAAAAAACAATAATAAGGAGAAAAAATAAAAACAAGATGAGAAAAATAAAATAAAAATAAAAAAAAGATAAAAACCCAAAAAACAAATGATGAAAACAAAGATAAGAGAATAATCTGAAATTGGAAGGAAAACCAAATGAAAATAAGACCTTACCCGACGATTTTAAAAATATTGGACTTTGGGAAAAAATAAGAAAAGTTGAGAAATTAACTAGATTCAAAAAATGAGAATGAAAAAAACCAAATTAAAAAAACAAAATAGAAACTCAAACATAAATAGGTCTAAAATAATGATTGGTGGGAAATTTAAATAAAATTGGGAGAAGGGAAATAATATAGTCTCAACAATCATTAACTTTTGTTATCTTAAAAAACCAACAATTAATAATTATTAATTATCTAATGTACAAGTACAGTTCATTCTACAATTTCCGTATTTACGAAAAAATGGGGTAAAAAAAAAGGAACAAAAAGAGAAAAGAAAATGATTCAGACCAGAACAAGGCAAGCCCCCTCTACAATGTCCCATCACATTAAAAAATTGTGGAAATTTTTTTTTATTAAAAACAAAATTGGAAAAAAATAAATACATTAGGGGAAGAAATATGGGAAAAATAGAATAAAAATAAAAAGAAGATAAAAACTCAAAAAAAAAAATAATGAACGGTAAGAGAATATTTGAAATTGGATGGAAAAAAATATATATAAAGACAAAATAATAACCAAATGAAAATAAAACCTTATTTGTGCTTTGAAATTTTAAAAAAAAAAAAAAAAAAAAAAAAAAAAAACATACAACACGATAAAAATCTAAATAGAACAAAACCTTAAATGATGAAAGATAAGAGAGCTGTCTAAAATCTATATGGAAAAAGAGTTAAATGAAGACATAATAAAAACCAAATGGAAATAAAAGCAATTGAATAAAAAAATGGAAAGGGAGAAAAAAGGAAAAAAAAAAAAAAAAAAACAAGGAAAAAAAAAGAATAGGAGGACCAGAACGGAAAAGTGACCAAAAATGGGGAAGAGAAAGAAAAAAAAAAGGGGGGGAGGGAAAAAATATTGTCAACAGAAGGGAAAATGAAAAATTCAGGGGAAAAGAATAAGATAAATAATGAGGGGACCATGACATGACAAAGAACGGAAAAAAAAAAAAAAAAAAAAAAAAAAAAGGAGTTGGGAAACCAACTAAATCTAAAAATGAAAAGGGAAATAAATAAACATAAAAAAACAAATTAGGAACCAAAACAAGAAAAGGTCTAAAATAATGATTGGTGGGAAAATTAAATAAAATTGGGAGAAAGGAAATAATATAATCTTAACAATTATTAACTTTTGATTACCTTAAAAAACCAACAACTATTAATTATGACTTCTGTAATGTACAAGTACAGTTCATTGTACAATTTCTGTATGTAGGAAAAAATGGGGTTAAAAAAAGGGACAAAAAGAGAACAGAAAATGATTAGGACCAAAACAAAGCAAATTGAAAAATAACAATTGTCAGGAAACATAACAAAAATTACTAATTAGAAGTTCTGAAGGGAACTTTCAATAACATCATTTGCTCTTAAATGAGAAAAAAATGAAATTTGAAAAATAAAAAGGTGTATAAATTATTATTCATATTTGATAAATTGAAGAATATGACTTGTATAAGTTTATGAAATTCTTATAATCTTTTTTCCTATAACTCCGCCGGAAAGCATATATGGTTCTACTATTTCATTTTTAATTTTTTTTTGGATATTTCTTACTTTTCCTACCAAGTAATTTTTTTATTTCTAAATTTTTTTATTTATATGTTATAATTTTGGTAAATTTAAAAATATCAAAAACTCAAAAAAAAAAATCTATAAAATTGGGAAGAATCCAAAAGATAATAGACTTTCTCTTTCATATTTCGTGCGTCTCTGAAATAAAGTAAGTGATCTTCAATTTTTTATATTCGAAAAAAGAGATAAACATAGAATTAAAAAACATAAATCTATTAAAGGCCTCTAAAATAAATTTTGAAAAATACAATAACTGATGAACTTGTCTCCTTGACCTGGTCTTGTACACAATATTCATAAATAGGAAAAAAAAAAAAAAAATCGGACCGAAATCGAAACAAAATATCATGAATTTTGGAAATAAATTTAAGAAGAGCGCCTCTCATTAATTATAAATGAGAAACCATGTAATCAACAAGTAAAGTTCACACTAAAATAACAGAAATTCGAAAATCACAAAGGAATTTAGAAAACGTCGACTTAGAGAAATGAAAGGAAAGACATGAAATAAAATAAAATTAAAAGTTAAAAAACCATTAGGGGAATGAGAAATAAATTTAAAAAGAGATAATAACTAACGAGCTTAGCTCCTCTTCCCGGCTTCGTACACTATTTTCATTAACATCAATTCAAACGCCAAATATCAAGTTAAAAGGATCTCCTGTATTCAACTTCGATCTAAAGATCTTACAGAATATGTGTAGTCTTTAAAATATTATTTGGTAGTTCTCAAAGGAACTTTCAAAAACATCATTCTATAGCAATGAGAAAAATCATAATAAGAAGTAAACTAAACAAAACCTAGAACAAAACCAGGGAACTGTTCGATTCATTATACTCTTTCCAGGATACATTTGAAATGATACGTATAACTTCTCTACAACAGTACCCTTCTACAAAACATTGTATAAAAAGAAAAAACACATCAACCGTGCTGAAGTGTCTGAGCCCTCTAGTCGCTGTCAGCATGTGCAATGTCGACATCGGAGGCAATATCCTCCCCGGCACCCCTGTTGCCAGCATCCGCGATGTCCTCATCGTTGTTAGCAGCGTCCCTCTGTTCATCTTCCTCGCCCCCACTGCCAGCCATGTCCCCGTTGGCATTCCATTCTGGCTCTTCTTCCATCATGCCATCTCCTTCGCCCTCCACGACTTCTTCAAGAACATATGCTCCTCTAACACGCCTCTTCCTTGACCTCCACTCCTCGCAAGCGATGGCAGCGTCTGATTGTTGCCACCGCTCGCGTCTCCTGGATGCCGCCAAGGCCCATGCTGCAGCATCCGGGTCAGGTACAGCTCCCTAGATCTCCTTTTTTTTCCTATATCGATGTTGTATGTTTCGGTACCAATGCTGGAACTACTGGAGAATCGCACTAGTACGTGCTTTCCCACCACCATGGAGTGTATGTGCTTGATGTGCCGCCTTCGCTTGGTGGTGTGATTTCTCCATGCCTTGGCAGCTCTAGACTCCAAGGCTCCCATAGTGTTCCACAAACCAAGTGGAGTGCCGTACAATTACGTGCTGTGAACAAGAAGAATGAAGTTAAAAGCCGGATACTTAGGTCAAGTAGACGGTTCACTGAAGAAAGACCAAAAGCAACAACAGACAGAGCCGTGGGCATACCATATAATGGGTAACAAGCTCTTCTCCGAAGGCCTTTAAGTATGCCTTTTCCCACTTGTGTATCTTGTGCTTGAACTGCATCCGTTGCTCTGCTGTCAACACCAATCCTGTCAAATATGGTACGACCTCTTCAAAGGCTTGCCACATCTGATACTTTGCAATGCGGTCAGCTTCACTTCCGGCATTATTATTCTCAGCTTGACATATATCCTTCCAGGCCTTATCATTGCCAGACTAAACGCTTGGCTTAAAAAGCCTGCTGGCAACGGTACCACTCAAAGAGGGTTTTTGCGGCACGTTTCCAGTGTTGCCACTGAGCTTGGGGTCCCTCTTAATCTCCACGTTTTCACCATGAGCCCCAATCGCGGACAACGACTTCTCCATCTGTTCAATTGCAGTAGCCCTCAGTCTCTAATTCTGTATGTTCCAAACATACATGATATGCATGTGCACAATCTTCTCCGTCAATTGAACCAAGGCATGCAATGTACAAATGTGCACTCTGGACAAAGGAATCGGTAGGATAGGCCTCCACCTAGTAGATGTTGTCATGTCACAAGGTTCCTCACGTACGCTGCTGGAAAATAGCCCCCCCACCCAGTTTGCTTTACCACAGCTCTTGATGGCAGCGTTTGCCTGCTGTGCTGTCCCCATAGTGGGCTTTATCCTCTTCTGGTCGCAGTATATGCAGTTCATTGCACACGACGGCCCCGACTGAAGCCCGTACATATACTTGATCGTCTTCATGTCCCAGCAAGATGCCACTCCACTTGGAATTCTCCAACTTCAAGGACCGTGAGTTTCTCGCCACTTGA
The DNA here is from genome assembly GCA_014871385.1 of Ceratodon purpureus. Lineage (NCBI taxonomy): Eukaryota > Viridiplantae > Streptophyta > Bryopsida > Pseudoditrichales > Ditrichaceae > Ceratodon > Ceratodon purpureus. Next base: position 79,235,337 of record CM026426.1, read on the forward strand.
CTGTGCTGTAATCATAGCCGGGATGTTCGACTTTCTAAATATCCACGAGAGAACATCGTAGGACTCCTTCTCGACCTGAAACGTGGCAACTGGCCAAATCTCCTGCTCTGATTGTACTGAGAAGTAACTCTGATGGTCCACCTAAATGTTAGCGTCAAAGCCCTATTCATCAACGTGATGCTAACACGTTCAAATTTCTTCCTATTTACAATCTCACCCTCATCCAGTTTGAGGACAAATATCAACGGAGCCCCTTCCAACTCTGCAAGAATATCCTCACGTGAGAATGTTTCTGTAATGCAATCGAATTAGCTTCCTTTGTTAAAGACACACAATGCAATTGCTGGCACCAAACCGACATTCACCTTTGCTGCCAACAGGATAAGAAGACGATGCATATTTGATTCCGTGATGCCATAAAAGATCACCATGCTCTGGTAGACCATCTCAAGGTCCGTGAATAGCGAGTTTTTTTCATCTAAGACCACCTCCTTTCGCTGGTCCTCGGATTTCTTGCTTTTCTTTGACACTGTTGGCAGCTCCATCCTTCCCTCAGCATGGTAGTACTGGCTAATGAATTGTGGCAAGTTCGCATTTAGCTCCTGCCGAAGCCTTCTAACGTGGTAGGGACTAGGTAGTATGTTGGATTTGCCATCCTTGGTCAACTCCCGAAGTGGATCCTTCACGGCTTGGTAAATTGCACCATAGCCGCGAAAAGACACCCCTGCTTGGTCGTAGGCAGCAAGAATATTACCGGGCCCTACCCTTTTTCCAATTGCGTTGAGGACGTTACTAGCAATCTTTCTCTTAACATGCTCCATAGATGGCTGAGTTGCGAGGGTGAGACCTTCATGCCTAGACAGTATCTTTGCTAACGCTATAGCAGTTACTGTTTGGGAGGCTTTATCCCCATGAAGTCGCTGCTTCTCATGATTGACCCGGTTGTTGTTGTTGACAGCATCCACGAGATGAGGTTGCAAATGCGTCCTAACGAGCTTCACTCTGCGTTTTGCCCACCCTGAACCATGATTCAACTTATGAATCCCCCTGAGCAATCAAGCCCTACGTCGCATCCCCATAGGCTTGTCCTCACTTGCTTGCTGCCAGCGACGCACCTCAGTCTCCAAGCCCTGAACCGTCACCCTATGATTTCTCTCCATGCTGCTTAACTCGAGACGAATAGTCTCCAATTCAATCCGCAATTGCATGCATGTATCCTCAATGTCCCTGTAATGGTCAAGCCTCTGTCTGCTGCCGGCAAGGTCGTCTCTCACCTTCCTGAGTTCTTCTTCTAAATGTCGGCACTGCGTTTCCATCTCACGTCGTATAGGTCCTCCTCCATCAACGAGAACCAATCTGCGTGCATATCCATACAGACCTTGCTCTCCATGACATATGAATTCCAGGCAATCTCGAAGAGTTTTGAATGGAGGTAGCCTCCCTGTTCCTGGATCAACCGGGTAAATGCTGCCATCGATCCACAAATCAATGTTTGTATCCCCGGCTGCCCTCCGTCCTGGAAATGTTGATGGGCAGGGTTGCTCGGATCTCAATGAACCTCTCCTAACAAGTGGTGCATAGCCTGCATCAAGCAAAATTCCAACACGGTAGCTTGAAGGCTCCATCCTTGGTGCTGCCATCAAGAGTTTAGAATTCCGAAGTAGTAATTCAAGCTCTCAAGGCCCCGGATCGAACTGGAAGTATGCAGAAAATCATTTTTAAGATTGCCATATACCCAAAACCGCAGAGTTCACAACAACCAAATCCTATACCATAGCCACTCAAGGAAATTGCAGGTTCAAATGAATAGCATGCAATGTACAAATGCACGACCCGAACTTCCCATAGGGAATACGAAACTTACACAACCTCTTCAGTCCACGGCAGTAGGAGTTGCAAGAACACCCTTCCAATGCTTGCTCCTCGAATTTGTAACTACTGCCAGCGCGTGTCTGTAAAATCACCAATTGCTGGTTTAGTTGTCACACTTTCCCATGACTCTCTCGAATTCCACCTTAGAATTGGGTCTTTGCCCCTCCAACACCCAAATTCAACACACCCAACTTTGATTCACTGGGCATTCCTAGGTGGGGAGACCAACCTAGTCTAGGCATGGCTGCAAGGCTTCTTCCCGTTGTGGCAGCAAACTTCGAATCTTGAAACGGTTGACACCAATCTCCCGTCATCTCTCCTTCAAATCGGGCTTCATGGGCAGTCAATGCGAGAAGGCGTGGTTCACCAAACAAGGCAGCCACCTCGGCGCCACTAGGCACACCAGCCCGCCCCGCAACCCCATCCCGAGACCATTAAGTCGCCCTATTAACTCTGCGGGCAACGATCCTGGCACCCGCTGCCAGCGACAGTGCGGCATTTGGGCAAGGGGTTCACCTACTTTGGGCAGACTTACACGGCCTTTTCCAGACCCCGTTTTGCACCTAATGCTTAGCAGATTTCAAGAGCTCAGACAGTGAAATCTCCAAAAAAAAGGCATGTATTAGAGGCATCTGCACTCTAACCATCCCCTCATATATTCAACTTTGAAACAACTTGCAAACTACAGTCCAGCTTGCCACCAACACCAACACAGTCGCCAGCAACAGATTCATGCAACGAAGTATAAGCATGAAAAACTAGACTATTCGTAGAATATGTTTGACTATACACGCACTACGAGTAGCCACAAGAAAAATATATTCTGCTCTGTGATTGCAGTCCATCAAACCGACTCTAAACTGAACGACGACATCAAGCCCCAACATATGCAACAAACCATACATAGTGCAAAAATGGAGGGGTACACATCCACAATCAATCCTCAATTTCATCGAACTGCAATGCACTGCTCATTAAAAGGAGCGCACCAACAAGACTCCGAAAACCTAATCCAACTTGGGGGCAGGTGGATCAACCCGGCCATGAGATAACCGAAACCCTACTTACCTGTTCGGGGAATAGAGTGACGCCCACCATGTCCTCGGTTACTCTGGCCATGGTGCAAGCTGGTGGAGCCGATGCTCCCACGGCCATGGACTCGGGTGAGAGCACCGAACTGGCCTTTGCCGCCTGCTTGATTCCTTGCTTCGCGATTGGTCTCCATGGTCTTTGAAAATGTGTGTCTTCAAAAGCGTGGACACGAAATCCGGGAATTTCTGTCCCTCCTTCTAACCAAGGAGTCTAGCAGCGTGCCGATACCAGTAATACCGAAGGTGCTCGTCTTCTGTGAATTGCCCCTTGCGACTCCAGATCCGTGGACGCGGCTGCAACAGCAACTCCTCTCTCCGTAACAGGACAACAACCTTCGCCGCCGTTGTGACCGAACGCCCCTGCTCTCTCACCCAAAGTCGAAGAGCCTCTATGCCATCTTCTCTCCCGAGAACCTCACCCTCAATCCGCGCGTCTTCTACATTCCCCATGAAGAAACTCACAAACTGCACTTGTAAATCTCTCTCGTTGGCTTCACAGATTTCATATCTGTGTGTGAATCCCACACACTCGATTTCTGGCCCCAAATCCAATAACTTCACATCATTGAAGAATCCTCTTTCATCCCCAACCGCCATTTTCCACAATCACCCTCCCTACCGTCAATCACAAAGCTCCCAAATCGAATACAAAGCCCTCCTCCCTAAACCCGAAAAGCTGTCTCTTGAAGTCGAAGGCCCTCTCTCTCGAGGATCCAATGTTTGAAGTGAACGCCACTACACTAGACTAGGCTAACTGCCATGTGACTTGTCGGGACGGTCACTGAACCCATGATTGGAATACGTCGCTGTCAGACCCGTTATTGGGTATTTTGAGGCAGTGGCTAATACTGTATTAGTTTGAATACACCTGAAACAACCTTCTGAGCTGTCCACAAGCCGTGCTTGATTTTTCTATTTTTCTTTAAAATTCATTCATGATCCTCACAACAATGTCAACAATTCTTCTTTGACACCGATATGCAAATACGTTCAGTAAGTGCCCTCAAAGTACTGAATTCAGCGACCCGCAGTCCATAGGAGCTTGCAACATCCTTTAGGGGTTAATGACATACGGTTTGTATTGTGTCGTGAATGACAAAGCAAATGACACAGCTACTTTTGAAAATTACTCGGAGCACACTTCAATGCATTGTTGTTCTCACGTCAATCTAGCCATCTGGACAGTGACAATAGCTTGAAACGACTTACCCCGGTAACTTTCTTACTTAAATAGTATCTTCAGGGATTAAGGATTCAGTTGCAATCCAGAAGAATTGCTGGAGAAGGTAACTTTCTGATTTTGTGCTTTTCGCTGAGGATCTACACAATCGGTCGTGATCGTGTACATTTCGGGTTACGTATCCAAAGTTGAAGCAATCTACAAGTTCTTTATTCAAATTCTACTTGAATAGTAATTGCTGCGGATTGATTCTTCGAACATCGTGCACTAGATTATGTTTGTACAGTTGTATATTTTTTAGAATGGTAGATTTTGGCCTAGATATAATCAAAATTCAAAGATGTTTTTGCGTACTGTCCCGTAGTGTGAATGCTGTTTCGGATGATGACTTCACTTTGTATTTGTTTGCTTCTGCCAACACAATGTTTGTTCGCTGTGCCCTCTGTATTGAAGAAATGGTGGTCATGAATCCTGATCACATTTACATACACTCAAATGATTTGAGTGGCCGGCACTCTGAAGTCATATGAAAGATAACGTCAATCATGTCTCATTTTATAGTTACGTTATATTTACAATATAGATTGTACTACATGATTGCAGTTAATGCAATGTGATTTGCTGTTAATTATGTTGGTATCTTTTTAACATTGTCCTTATGTATTATGTCTATTCTTTTCAACTCTCTAGGTACCATCAATATCTCAATACACATCATATGTTGGATCTGTGATATCTCACCATACATTAGTACTCTCTTCCTCCCTACACTACCTTTGTTTCTCTTTGTTATTGCAAAACCTTCCTTACTATAGGTTCACACATTAAGCTTGGGCGACATTCATACGACCCTGGTGGCCAAGACAGATCAGGAAAGCCAAATGTACAAAACCAACTCTAACCTCAATAACAACCAAGACATACAACACTCAAAACCTCACCGCTCGTTCACTCTCTAACTCGCAGTTGCAAAAAGACTTCCTAATCCTAAACGCCTCCGCCTATATACCACGCGGATCATTATTACAATGCGGCGCTTATATGCCGCCGCCATTGTTATCATGTAATCATTACAATCGCATTGGATCGGATTTGGGACGGTTACTATAACCCTCAAGAGCTCAACCCCTAGACTTCTCTTTCAAGAACCCTAATCAATCTCCATTGTTCTATCCTTTCCCTAGCCGGACTCCTATGTCCCAAAACTCTATCTACATCAAATCAAACCCCCTCCAAAAGTTCGGAGTTGTAAGAGTCACCTGGTTGTGTTGATTCTGTCGTGGTTGAGCTTGATGCAGCTGTCTTTCTCTTGATGCTTGCAGCTGCTTCCAGCTTCCGATGCAGTTGTCTTCTTCATCTTCTGGCGGCTGCCCCGTCCACGCTCCTCTAGTCATTCGAGCTACTCTCACTTCCTGCCCTTTGCGGCTTTGTTTCTGGTCGCAGTCGATCTCCTCTCCTCTGCTGCTGGTTTGAGCGCTACTGCTGCTTAGGGTTTTATCCCCCCCCCCCCCAGCCGCAATGCTCCTTCGCCCACTGCTACCGCTGTTGCTCGTCCAACTTCTTCCAAAGCTCCTCCTCTTCCTGCTCCCGTCGGTGATCTTCCTCAAGCCGTTGTGGCTCTTCCTCCAATCGCCGTCACTGTGCACTAAGGTTTAGCGCCGCCTCTCCTCCCGACCTTGAGTTCATTGCGCCGCCAACTTGTTCCTTCCCTTTCGCCACCTGCTCTCTGGTCCTCCCTTTGGGCTGTTGAGTTCTCCTTCCTTGGTGAGTGACTCCATCTTGATAGTACTCTTTCCCAGGTTGTGTCTCCCTTTACGCCTCAGTACTCTCGCGGTTCACCTGGCAGCTCTAAAAAGAAAGGTTGACTTCGTCCCTTCAATCCCGTATGTCCTTGCGTGTTCCCACCCTTCGTCCTCGGGTTTCATCCGAATCCGATGAAATTTGTTCATTCGTCCCCCTTCGTCGGTTCTGGATGGATGATATCCCTATATTGGATGACTGTTGCCGTTTTCCTTTCCTACTGCTCTGCTGCTGTAACTGTTCTTCTTCCTGTTTCACTATGGGTATCACCTCTAGTACCGCGCATCCTATCATTTTAAAATTGTTCCTTGTCTCAACTCTCCCTTCCCTATTGTCTCTTTGTCCTATTTTTTCCTTTTCTTTTAATTTTTTAATTTCCTCTTTCTTCTTATTTTTTTTATTTCCTTTATTTTTTTCATTTGCATCCTTCATGTCTCCTTCCTTTGTCTACAGTCCTTTCCCTTGGTTAACTTGTTGTTCCCAGTTCTCTTCTGGGTCTTGATTTTCTTCTTTTTATTTGTCCTTTTTATTTCTAGCCTCTCAGCTTCTCCCTTCGTTGTCCACCTAGTCCTCTGTAGCTGTTTCGTTTGACCCTACCTGGCTACTATCCCCCTTTTGATCTTTGACCAGTCCTCTGGTTAACTGTTCTGGTGTTCTAGTTTTTACCACTGCTTTGTAATAAAACCTGTAAGGTTTTAATTTATTAATGTTGACCAACACGGAGTTTGGTTCAAAATTTTTTACCTGAACCAGCAGAACAATATTGTTGGGGAGTCGGTACTAGACCCTATAAGGTCCAAATTATCGACTTTTGAATTTCCCCACGTGCTCCTTGTGGGCTTTGAGATACCAGAGTACCTAATCCCCCACTTAGAAATCTTTTCTCCTGTAGTGCTGCTGGCTCCATAGTGCTCTGTTCCATTGTCTGGCCCCTACTGCTTCTTGGGCCTCTTATCTTAAAGTATCCATTTGCTCCAAATCTGCAATCATGGCTGCTAACACTCGTGTTGGTGTATAATCAATTTTGGAGTTGGTCCTCCTCGTCGGTACGATGTAGTCTTTTGGCATTAGTGGATGCAATCCATAGACCAGTTGCAATGGTATATACCCTGTTGTGATTTTACAGGCAGTCTGGTACGATAGTAGGACAGTATGAAGGTGCTCATCCCAATCTGTTCTCCTTGTAGATGCCCAATCACCTTGTTTGTTGATTCTGCCTGGCCATTACCTTGAGGGTAATAGGTTGTCGATGTGCGGTGCTGGAGCAAAAAATGCTCCGCCGGTTGTTCTATAGCCTCATTAGTAAAATGAGAACCCTGGTCACTTACAAGTGTCAAAGGGCACCCATACCTGGTGAGTATCTGCTCATAGAGAAATTTAGTAGTGATTGTTGCTGAATTGGTTTTCAACGCTCTCGCTTCTATCCACATGGTTGCATAATCAATAGCCACGAGTATGTACATATTCCCTGTTCTGGACGCCGTTGGTTTAATGGGCCCGATAAAGTCCAAACCCCATTTCATAAATGGTTCTGCTTGTATAGTGGCCACCAAGGTTGCTAGACTAGTATTGGCCATGCCTCCCACTCGCTGACACCTATCACACGCCTTACAGTACTCCGAAACATACCAATGTATGGCTGGCCACCAGTACCCGGCGACCAAAATTTTTCTGGTGGTGATATCTTGCAAAACTTTACCTCCAGCTACCCCATTGTGCATCTCCTTCACCACTGTCTCTCCCTAAACTAGGTCCAGTACCCTTTTGACCACCAGATCATGTCCCCTCTTGTGTAGAAGTCCCTCGACTAGTGTATAGGGCAGTGACTTCAGAATTAATTTCCGCTTCTTCTCCTTGGACAAATCCTGTTGTACATCACGAGATTTTGTAAGTAGTAACATCATCTAACCATTCAGGTTTATTTTGTAAAAATAAACTGACATCTTTGGTCTGGTCCTCAACGCCAGTCGATGGTTCTCCATTGGGCAGCGTGGACATCGCATCTGCCACTCCGTGATTTTTCCCTAGCCTATACACCACTGTAAAATCGTACTCTTGAAATAGTAGTAGCCATCTTGCTATCCTCCCCGATACGTGCGGCTTATTGACCAGATACACCAGTGCTATATGGTTAACATAGAAAACAAATTTATTATCTAGCGGATAATGTCTATACTTGTTCAAAGCATAAACCATAGCTAAGGCCTCCCTTTCAGTTGTACTGTAATTCCTCTCAGCAGAATTGAAAAGTCTACTAGCATAAGAAATGGGCTAGACACACTTCCTTGTTGGATTTTGGTCGAGCATCACCCCTACTGCTATATTTGAAGCATCCGTGTGCATATCGAACTCTAGGTCCCATCTCGGTGCAATTAGAATTGGTACATTCTGGTACTGCTCCTTGATTTTCTTCCATGCTTGTTCACACTGGTCGGTCCAGATGAACTCCTCGTTCTTTTTCATGAGCCTCATGATTGGCTCCATGATATGTGCATCCGACTTAATGTAGCACCTGTTAAATTAGGCAAAACTGTTAAAAACCTAGACATTGGTCGGCTTTTCTGGCTTGGGCATCTTCTCGACTACTTCAATCTTTTTTGGATCAGTAAAATTCCCTTCCTTAGACACCACATGGCCCCAAATAATATTAGAGAAGACCAGTAATAAGCACTTCTCAGGATTCAATCTTATACCATACTGACGGCATTTTTCAAAACACTTTCTCAGTTTGACCAGGTGACTTGCAATATCACCGTACACAATAAAATCATCTAAGAACAATTTCATAAAATCACCAAAAAAATCACAGAAGGCTCGGTTTACTGTCCTCTAGTATGTTGGTGGTGCGTTATTCCGCCCAAAGGGTATGACTATCCACACAAAGGCCCCCCACTCTATCACAAAGCAGTCTTGTGCCCATCTTCTGGTGCTATTTGAATTTGGTGGTACCCTGAGTATCCATCCAGAAACAAAACATCTCATGTCCTGCCACGAAATCCAACACTTCCTCGGTAAATGGTAATGGATACAGGTCTTTTTTAGTGGCAAGCATTCAATTTACAAAAGTCAATACAAATTCTCAACTTCCCATTCTTCTTAGGGACAATAACAATTGGAGATAACCATGCAGCATCCTCTACTGGTGTAATGAATCCGGCCTGGAGCAATTTATCCAAGTCTTGCTTCACATTACTAGCATTATTTGGATTCATTCGATATTCGGCTTGATAGGATGGTGGTATACCCTTCTCTAGTTCAATCCTGTGCTCCGCAATCGAAGGTGGGATTTCCTTGAGGTCCTTATATGTCCAGGCTAATACATCTTTAAACTCCCTAAACAAGGCCTCTGCCTCACTGGCCTGTTCCGGACTAATGTCGGTGTTCATCTTCAAGTACAAGGATTCCTCCTCAATTCCTAGATTAATCTCGCGTAACTGCTCTGACTCTAGTAAGGACCAGGCAGCAATCTTCAATTTCATAACCTTCTCTCGGGCTGACGTCTCATCCACTTCAGTATCGCCCTCTTCAAAGTCGTAGAAATGGTCCGGGTAGACTCGCTTAGGTCTCCCCTCCTGTTTCTGGTCCTAGTCATTACTCTGGTCCTTGTCCTGCTCCATATAGGGCAGAGTGACAGTTCCAACGGCCAGTAAGTCGTACTCACTAGCTAACCACAAGGCTTCCTCCTCATCTGTTAGTCCCTCAGTAAAATTATAGCAGACTAGAACTTCAGGTAACTTAGGCCTGGGCCCTTTCCATTGACTGACTGAGATGGTTCTTACAGTGCCATTATCCCTGATAGCGACCAAGTTGTTACCCTAATCGTGATTTACCTTAGCATCAATTAACCAAGGTCTGCCTAGCAACATACTATAGGCCTCATTAACTTCTTTATTTTTATTAACAATCAAAGTGATAAGGTGAGGAATATCATGGATGTGAATTTTCACATTACGTATCATTCCCACTGGGTCGACAATTGTCTGGTCTGCCATTCTTAATCTGAAAGGAGGAGGTTGTGGGTCCTTGAGTCCCAGTCTTTTACTCTCCTCTTCAGTTATCAGGTTAACACTTGATTCCCCATCCACTAGGACGTTCTTGAAGGTCCCATTGCCCACTTGCACAGTCAACACGGGCAGTTCTCTATCAACATCGATAGCGAGACTGCTTATTAAATCAGTCTTACGTGGTTGACTGGTCGTTGGTTTCTTGCTTGGTGTTGGCTCTTGTTGAGTGTCCTCGTCTGGTACTAGTTCCGGATTCACGTGAGCCTTCACAAATTTTGTCAAATGAGGAGCTATCTTCAGGAGCTGACCCAAAGATATCGTGATTATTTTGTCCAAGATCTTCTTTCCCACTAGAGTTACATAATGCTGCTCTTAATGGTCCTCTGTACTGGTCTCCCCTTGGACTTCCAATTCCTGATGTATTGCCTTCGAACTGTAGTCCAGAGTGTCAGAGTCTAGAAATCTTGCCCACTCATTATCCAGTACCTCCCCTTCTCCTTCTTTTTCTGTTGTTTTCAAGGTGCTCTTGTCTTTCTCTGCTTCTGCCTTCTCCTACTCCTTTCGAAGTTGTATTTCCTTCAAGGCTTCCAACATAGACTTCCGGATTCTTTCTTCTTCTTGCCAGTCTTCCTTCGTTCTCGCTTTTCTTGGTTCACGTTCCCTTGATTCATCTTGGATAGGTAACAGCCCTGCCTTTAGGCGCTGGGCCCTAGTCATAGTAGCAACCTCCATTGGCTCTTCAAGTTCCTCTATTAACTCAATCTCCACATTGCTCACATGGTGGTCCTGTTTTTTGTAAGTCTTCTCCTGGTCTGCCATAAATTGATCCCATTGTGCCATCTTGGGGCAGTTCTAGCTCCTGTGTTCTATTCCTCCATACAAAAAGCAACTTGCTAGTTGATCATTATAACTCCTCTGTTGACTACTGCCTACCTTGGGGTTCCGTGGTCTCTGGTATCCGTGACTGTAATTGTAAGTTGCTGCAGGTTTCGAAGCAGATACTTCATTTACACATACAGGTTCCTCCCTTCCTTCTTCGCACCTGATCGCCTCAGGTTTGTTGGGTTGTATCAACAATTAGCAGCGTCATGGCCAAGTTTCTTGCAAATACCACAGGCTTTCCTTAGAGCCTCTTGGCCTGGTTCATTCCTGGTTACTGTGGCTGCATTACTGCTGGTCTCCACCTTCTTGACTTCAATCTTGGTGGGTTTACCACTATAATCCGTGCAGTTCTCCTCGCACCTCACGGCTGTATCCACGAGCTCTGCCAGACTCTTTACTAGTGCTACATTGGTCGTAATCTTGATACACTCCAGCAATCCCGCTCCAAAATTCGTGATTTGAAAGCCTTGTCTTGGGTCAGATTGTAGACATTTAATTAATGTCATGAATCAATCATAGTAATCTTGTACTTTCTTTCTCTCCCCCTGTTTGAAGGACTTCAATTCCCTATATACTGCCTCATCAGTGGTCTGGTCTCTGTACCTCCTCTTGAAAGCAGCTTTAACATCTTCCCATGAGCAGTAGACATGGTTCTCCTGGAAAGTTTCATACCAGGCACCAACCTTGTCCAGTAAGGTAATACCCATCAAGCTGATAATCACCTACTCTTCGGCTTTTCCACTGTGCATTTCAAACTGCCTAATATAGGCATCTGGATTTGTCCCTTCTTTGTATTTGGAGTAAGTCAGCAGTTTCCTCTATGCCACAAGAACTGGCCCTATCACTGGTAGTACTCTTGGTCTAGCAGTTGGTGGGTAAGCTGGTGGGCCGTGCCTCACTAGACTTTGCTCATGACTGTGTCAACTGGTACCTCTATTCCTGTAGGTGGTCTAGTATCATACGGCATTCCTCTCATTATCTCCGCTAGTCTTCGATATCATGTTCCTATATTAGAAACTCTTGCTCCCATTTCTGCTCCTCCACTTGGCCAGTATGCAGTTCTATTAACTTTTGGCTGATACTCGTCACCTGTGAAGTGATCCACATATGTTGGATGTACCTCTTCTCCTCGTATTAGGCTCGTCCGAGTCCTCAACATTGAGAAATGGTCTGCCACTGGTCTCGCTGGTATAGCAGGCATCGTATAGGGTACTCCCATCACTTCTGCTTCCCTCGGTTGACCTGGTTTCTCCCCCTGGACCACTGAATGGTCATACCCTTCTACGGATTCGCCCTTGGTTGAGCCTGGAGTTTCTGGCTTTTCTCTCTCAGTATCTCTTGCCACCTGTATAGGGTCGCTTGGTGGATAGGGGGGAAGCACAATAAAGTGGACCAAAAAAGTGCATATCCTTTTCCCAATTTCAGCCCCTTCCGTAAACATTAAAGAAAGTAGGACCTGCGTTATGTCGATGCAAAATTAGGTTTGATATATAGAAAGTAGACTTGATCTTCTTCAGCATCTCGAAGTTGCGGTAAAAGACATTGAGTCTACAATGGAAAACAGAGTTGTCAAAGTCGGGCAAAGTGAATGCAGTCATTTTGAAAAGTGAACATAACAATTCAGGGTTTTGTTCAAAATCACTTTTAATTTCGCGGTGCCCTCTGTATGTTTAAGAGGTATTCTAAAATAGTCAGTTCATATACTCATTGATTGGTTTAGCTTCCAAAAGTACCGCAAAGATGTTTTTTAAGTGGGTCACTTGCGCGGTACTTTTTTTGCATTTTGTTACATCGAACATTGTTTTTTAAATTGAAAAAAACATCGTCTAAAGACAATAGCGGGCACCAAATGAAGAAATTAAGACTTTGGAAATGTTTTTTTCATGATTTAGAAGTAGTTCAAATTTAGTTTCAATTGAGGATATTCTTTTTATGAAGATGCTCGTAAGATACCTTATGACACCCTAGAAAGTGACTAAAATGCTCAAAAACTACACCAAAATGCTCAAAATCAGCTTTGAGCCTTAGAAAACAGCACACTTTATATTCACGTCGTAGTGATCACATTTTGCACTTTGTGGTCCACTTTATTGTGCTCTCCCCCCGAGGCTTCTTACATCTCTTCCTCTTTCTTATTCTGGTCCTTTAATCTCTATGCTTCTTGTAATAAATGCAGAGCCTCGTGCCTTAGCACATCCTACTGCATTGCTTCTTTTCTTTCAGCAACCTCCTTAATTTCCTCCCTCCTTTGAGCCTCCTCCGAGGTCCTAAGAGCCTTCTGCCTCTGTTTCTCCTGGTCCTGCTCTTCGAGTCTCTTTGTTTCTTGCCATAGCTTCATGGCTTCCTTCAGTTTAACTCCTCCCGATTCTTTTCTTCCCAAGCCTCCATTGTTTCTTTAAACCTGGCTGCTTGGCCTAGTTCCTCCAATTGCCTCCTGTAGAGTTCCTCTATTCATTAGAGAAAATTTCGGATGAAGGAGTGTCCAGTACTTTTGGCTTGGAAATGCAATTAAACTTTTCCGAAAATCAAAGAAATTGGCCAGTTTGAGTACTTGCAGCAAGTTGCCATCAAATCCATCGACCAATCAAAATGTGGATCCATGGGGAAGTTGGCACTGTGTGGGAAAGTAGTGGGCCTTGTTGGCAGCATTTGGGTTGTCCCGCATGTACTCCGTTGGTAACAGTAATGAGAACCGGGGATAAAATATAATATCAAGCCAAATATATTATGTATTTAACCTTGATACATCGTTTTTGGGAAAATGTACATTCGGATTAAATTGGGATTAGTTTATGTTGGCACCGCGTGGCCATGCGGGGCCATGAGTGTACTATATACGGTACACATGGTGCCAACATGTGCATGGGTGTTGCCACCAACATTAATCTAGGATTATTTATGTTGGCACCATGTGGTCATGTGGAGACATGAGTGTATTATATATGGTACAGATGGTGCCAACACTTGTGTGGGTGTTGCCACCAACACAATGGCCGAGAGATGTGGACAGGTCGACGTACTGTTGTGGACATGTAAAAATTTCCCGCCATTGGGGACAAGACCAATGAAAATGTTTCCCGGAAAATCCCAGCCATGTCCAGACTTTGTTCTACAAATAGAATTCTTTCCCGCCCTATACAGGGTTCTTTCCAGGTGGCCACTTGATTGTCTCAGTTTTGTTGTTAGAGATGGCGCTTCAGGATGTTGCCAACAGGGGAAGGGGTAGTGGATACACGGCATCTGTAGCTCTTGATAGCAAGTTCGCACCTATTGTCAAGAAAGGGGTTCGACTTGATCAACAAGTCTCCAGATTAGAATTTCCAGTCTTGAGAGCATCTGGTGCCACCAACATGGATCTGTGGTTGGATGGAAATTTGTACCCAACAGATCCACTCACTAGGAAGCCACCGCAGTTTGGGACGTTGAAGAGTTGTTTGGAATTCCTTTGTCATGGCGAATCTGGCCTGTTAGGATATACAAAACGCCTCGTTAGCACCAACGATGCAATAGTGGGGTTGGAACAAGAGCTAGAAAAGGCAAGGACTGATTGTATCCGTGAAAAGGTTGGCTTGCAAAATTCCGTTGCCAATCTGAAGTCCAAACTTGATGCTGCAAATAGCAGATGGGCAATGCATTCAGCTGACCTTCTTGCCGGTAGTACAGAGGAGATTAATATGTTGAAGAGCAAATCTGAATCTTTGAGGTCTCGATGTGTAGCACTGGAAGATCATTTGGAGCGTAACGAGTACAATTATAAGAACAACTTACTACACCTCCGACAGCAGGGACAAGAAGCGGCTGATCAACATGCAGAAGAAATATCGTTGGCAATGTTGCAAGCAACCCATGGTTTGCGACAAGTACGTGAAGCGCACCAACAACAACTTGCGGACGGGCAACATGAACTGACAGAAGCGAGGAGGGCTTTGTCGAAGTTGAGGAAGAAAATTGAACGAATGATTAGTACTCCACTAGGAGCACAATTGAGAGCATCCAAGGGTTTATCTGAATTAGCCAAGACTGGTGGAGCTGCAAGAGCTCGTATAGCCAAAATTAGAAGCTTGTTGCAACCCAGGGTAGTTCAATCCATACATGATGGAAACAAGACATCAAAAGGTAGGAAGCGGTTGTGTGGCGACAGGGACATACAAGAGGGGACAGGCCATGCTCTTGCTCAAATAATGTCACAAGAAGAAACAGTGGCATTGGTGTCAAATCCGCGAAATAGTTTTGCTGCGACCAGGATGACCAACTACTACCTTGAGAGAATTGGGAAGGAGCTAGGAACAGAAGCGGTTCTGGCAGCATGTGATATGACTGGAGTCTCTCAAAAAGGATACGGTGAGATCTATAA
The DNA here is from genome assembly GCA_014871385.1 of Ceratodon purpureus. Taxonomy (NCBI): domain Eukaryota; kingdom Viridiplantae; phylum Streptophyta; class Bryopsida; order Pseudoditrichales; family Ditrichaceae; genus Ceratodon; species Ceratodon purpureus. The sequence goes on from CM026426.1 coordinate 79,250,520, forward strand.
GACAGTTAAAGGGAGAGTGCAGCTTGTTGACAAACGCTTAAAGGCAACATTTTTGCCAAATCCTTACAAGGTACGTGGTAACACTTGTTGGGAACACTTATTTTGAAGCAGAGTACTAGTTAACCTTGATACTAGTCTTACTGTTGAGAACACTGTTGGGAACTAGAATTTGTGAGAAAAAATCATCTGGTTTGCCATTTTATTGGTTCTAATCAAATAACATGCATGCATGTGATTGTTGTGTAACTTTTAAAATTGAACTCTGGGCAATGCATTCAACAGGTCAGTTTGTTGCGAACAGAATTAAATTCAAAGTTGAAAGATCTTGTTGGTGACTATTACTCCATAGATAATACACTGGAGCTGGTAACACAAGTTCCAACGACCAAAGGAAAGAAGAAGAAATCAGAGATTGAAAGAGTTGTCTTGACATCAAAGAATTCTTTGTTTGTTGACATCGAAGCTGTGCATCGGAGTATGGTGAAGCTGTACGGTTTTACCACCGAAGGTAACTACTTCGTTTAGAAGCAACCGTAGACAAGTATGGACAGTTAGCTATGTGTTCCCAACGGGTTTCTTATTGATTAGCAATTCTACGCTTTGTCATGATTGCATCGTGCTCAAATGTGGTAGCTGTTGGGAACTTGGGATGTGCAGAAGTTGGAAACACGCCTTTGGTCTTTGTGTTAAAGATGGACGAAGCTGAGATTATGCATGGAAGGAAGTATGAAAGGGTTAGTTTGACAATTATGAATCGTGCCTTAGACACCAGCATTGAAAAAAGCGACGATAGGTATTTTTCTGTTCAGTCAGAAACAGAAATATGGCCTGTTGCTTGCTTTGAGGTTGCCAAAGAATCACATGAGGTCCTCAAATGGGTGTTTGAACTTACTGCGTTCCCAGCATTGATCAAAGCTCAAGAAGGGGGCCAGCTGCTTTCTATTGAGGAAGTTGGAGGCTTCAAAGTCGAGTGGAATTTATGTGCAGATATGAAGACAATCTTATGCTTGTATGGATTGAAGCATGGTGCCAACGCGAAACATTCTTGCATCTACTGTAACCAAGAGAGGACAAAACCTGTGGTGGGAACAGTGGCAGGTGCCACCTCTGAGGCAAAGGGAAGAAAACATACGTGGCATGGAGGTCTATTTGCAAGTAATATCAGATCCAACCCGTCTCCTATTATAGAAGAATCGCGATGGAAACCTATACTGCCTATTCCACTTGAAAGAGTCCATATTTGTACATTGCATGCTTTGACAAGAATGATTGAGAAAATTCTTCACATGCACTTCATGTTCATTTGGAACATGGAGAATGAAGTCCGTCAACATGCTGCTATAGAGAATATGGAAAAGACACTGTCTGCAGCTGGGCTTCATGGTGGGAACGTGCGCATAATGAAGGATGCAACACTTAGCGGTGCTTCCAACAGTGTCCCTATCAAACCTTCCCTCAGTGGCGTGACTGCAGCTAGGATGTTCCAACCGTCCACTTGGTCAGGGCAAGATCGAGTGTGGAAGGATGTTTTGCGCTCAGAAAACAACACCCTAGATCAGGGTAGGCAATATCTAGATAGGGTGGAAATGTGGGAAGCGTTGGAACAAGTGTTTCCATATCTGGTGGGCCTTACCTTGAATCAGGAGCAGATCAGCACTTTTACGCCTAAAATTGAGAGATGGGGGCGCCTTTACTTGAAGTGTTTTGGGGAAGACCACGTCACTCATTATATGGTAGGATTCTGGATTTGAACCACCATTACTATTTGATCTTAATTGTTGCAACAGTTCTAGTCATTACTACCGTGTTGTTTAGGATGTACTAATAATTCATGAAACTGGCTTTTTTTTGTAGCATAACCTTGTGAGGCACGGTCCTTGGTATGTGGAAACATACGAGAGCCTTGCTGTTTGGAACAATCAAGGTATGGAAAAATCGCATCATGCAGCTAAGGTTGCTAATCAACACCACACTCAACACAACGGCACTAAGGACAGGACAAGTGCTATTGTTCAGCAATATCAACATTGGTACCGGAATATACAGCACCGGTTTGCAAAGAAGGAACGACTGCAAAGAATCAACAACGTTAGGTCAGTGGAAAATGACGAGTTCATAGCAGCAGCATTGCAGAAAAAGAGGATGGCATATAACGCATCAGATGCGGTGGAGGGAGCAAGAAGGTGGAGGGAAGATAGAACACGGGTTGGCAGAGCTTGGGTTAGGGTGGACGTGACAGAAGATTCCATCGATAACAATGTTGTTGGCAACGTAGAGTCCTCCGAAGATCAACAAAGCCACATAGAAAATAGCGATGATGATACTTAGTGTAAAGTTTACCTCAAGGTTGCAAACTGTTTACCATTGAAGTGAAGGGCTCTTGAGGTTTCACATTGGAGTCTAAAGCTTAAACCTTGATCCCTTTGGATGTGCTTATATGGTTATACTTTTGGTGAATTTTGGCATTGAGATCTTTAAGAGAGTATTTTAGAGTTAGTACTGTTGGGAACTCCGGTAAGTTGAACTGTCACGAGGGACTCTTGGATTTAGTTGGTGGAATCGTGAGGCTACTAATTTCCCGTTAGGAACTGTTCATGACAAACAATAGCAGGTTGGTTTTGTGGTTTTCAGTTTGTTATTTGGAATATGAAATTGCATTACAATATGCAAAAGTCTTGTTTCCAGATTTAATTCTTGTGCTGGCAGGTTTCCAACGCATATGATATCCTCCTAATGTACTAATTCATGTACTAATTTCCCCATCAAGCAAATGCCAATGTCAAATATGAATCCGAATTACCTATTATTCCGAAGATGCCTTTACTTGAAATATAGATCTGCTTCAGACTTGGAACAATGTTCACTGCACTTGAATAGTTCATTTTGCAAAAATGAGTTCATGGTGCTTATCAACATCGTGCAGAATTGACTAGGAGTATCATGGATGGTGTTTTTAGACTAAAATTCTGTTTAATCTTTCCAAAACATTCTGTTTAATCTTCTTTTTGTCGTTCATGTACCATTCTCAATTAGAATTCAGTTGTAGAACAGAGTAGCGGTCTCTAAACAAAACGCCAAAAAAAAAAAAAAAACGCCAACTATTGCTAGGAATATCACCTTCTCATTCATTTCATACTGTTTATTTCATTACAGATTGTATTCATTTCATTACAGATTGCATTCATTTCATTACAGATTGTATTCCTTGAATTCTCCATTCAGTTTACTACAAAGCTTCCACAGCAAATGTTATGTTAAGCGAATTCGTGGATGGTATTTATACCCTTGTCATGTGTACACCTTGAGTAAACCAACTATTAATTATCAACAGTAGATTTAAATGTTTTCATCAATCAAATGAAAACTCTAAGTTCTTTAAATCCTTATACCGAATGGCTACGATCTATGGTGTAAGCCTTTGTTTCCACCGCCTTTAAATCAGTTTGCCTTTGTTTCCACCGCCTTTAAATCAGTCTCCCTTGTTTCCACCGCCTTTAAATTGGTCTGCCTTTGTTTCCACCGCCTTTAAATCAGTCTGCCTTTGTTTCCACCACCTTGAATTAGTCTGCCTTTGTTTCCATCGACCTTAATCAGTCTTGAATCGGTCTGTTATGTTTTTTCTGGTCATTGATCCAACCCCTTGATCCAATATATCATCAACAATGATTACCCAAGTATTCTGATGAAGAAAAATTGCGTTTAAATGTGTTGGGCTTGACTGAGGCTACAAAAAGGGATGTGGCTAAACAAAATTTCATATGTGGCTGAGTGATATTTCGGCAAAATTTCTTATATGGCAGGTGAATTTTGGCATTGAGATCTTTTAGAGAGATATTTTAGAATTAGTAAAACAAAAAAATTAAAAAAAAGAAAATTTGCACCATCAACTGCGCATCGGAAAGCGTGGTGGGGTGGGTGTCGGAGGGTGGATTCGAACCCGGCACTAGCACCCTGGGGTTGCCACGACAGTTCCAACCCAAAGCCTCGGATCACCAAGCCACCAAAGCTTTCATCGATGATTCAAACTTTGTGATTGTACTTATATCCAAACTGAGTCGATAAAAATACAGAAAAAATTAAAAATATTAAAAAAATTCAAATTTGTTGCCACTGCCTGCCTTCAGTAAATTGTTTTGCCCCTTGACATTTCACTATATCTAAGAGTCCTTGGACAGTTCAACTTCGCGGAGTTCCCAACAGTACTAATTCTGAAATATCTTTCTAAAAGATCTCAATGCCAAAATTCACCAAAAGTATAATGTTTCTTGATTAATGATTAATTCCAAGTAAAATGTTGCTTGATTAATTAGTAATTGTGCATTAGCTTTAGACTCCAATGTAAATCCTCAAGAGGCCAATTTCCACTCATACCTAGAATTTGATTTGCAAATAAACTTTTACTTTTACTTTTCCACTTTTACTTATTATTGGCAAATTTTAAGTTCTAGAAAGTAAAAAGTCCCAGCTTTAGGGGTTTAGAAAGTAAAAAGTCCCAGCTTTCTAATTTTCTTCAAATAGTTTCAAACATTTATTTTGTGCCTTAGCATGCTAATGTACATAAATTCTGCATCAACATCCTCTACGATTTATTAGAACTGTATTCAATATATACTTTCTCATAAGTCCATTATTACAATTCATCCACGTTTAGATTAAACCTCCAAAATTCTACACATAGTAATTTCAAATTCAAGATAACATGAAGAACTATTGAATTCTCAACAGTATGAGCACTTCGAAACAAAAATGACAACTAGGTGATAAAGCCGATGATTGAAAAGAATGATCAGGAGGTGAATTCAAACCGTGCTTGCTTTTTCAATTGCAAGATTGCTTCAGAAACCAGCATGAAGTTCAAGCAAGACATCTACGTTCAAAGTAAAATGTGACCATGATATGTACCAAATCCGAGAATGGTGCTAAAATATTGAAGAGTCTCTGAAAACCCTACATCAGTCAGAGTTAAAGAAACACCCGAGGGCCAAGATCATAGCAAGTGTACCAAACACAAAACTACTGAAACACTGGTAGACTGTCCTAGCATACAATAGGTGTAGACAGTTACATAAAGAAAAATGATTGTTTGGTGCTTCATTTCTAGAGTCCCTGGCTTCATTCTACTGTCCACGTTGAGGAGACTACTCTGAGCCTGAAGATACGGGAACTGGAGACTCCGCGCGAAGACCCTGTGCTCGGTCAGTACCCATGGGGACATCCGTGACTATTCCACTTGGAATAGATAGTCTGCGGGGGAGTCCTACAGTGATAGGTTTGGCCACGGTAACATCAACCTCCATCCGCTCCGACTGCCTCTCTACCTCCTCACCCATTGATTTGCATGTTCCTCCTCCCCCTCGGCTACCTGCTCATTTGCTGTTGGAAACAGACCAGACCAATTCCAGACATTAGCAACAACCTGTGGTAAGTGAGTTTCCAACAACAATAACGGTTATTATAGTTACAAGCCTTGCAAACAAAGAGCTCTACAACTAACTGGCTACAAATAACTATGGTGGAAACTAAAAAGTGTGACGAGGAACGTACTGTGAAGAAATAAGTACGCCACAGCCTTAGCAACCGCTTCTATCTTTTTAAAAGAAATTTGCGTTTTCTTGTTAGAAGGTTTTAGCTGTAGTGTCTCAAAACAAGGAAGCTCTTCGGGCAGTTTTAGGGGGGGCAGAAAACAAGGAAAATCCGAAATGTATTTTGTAGGACAAGATAAAGGAGTGGAGATTCTGTGTTGAGCCTTACCAAGCTCAGTTGAGGGCTCTGAGTTCTTTGTCGCTCCAGCCTGAGACGATTCACCCTCACCAGGCACAGGGGTGGGCTCTGAATCCAATTTCGCCATCTTTAGAGGCAGTTCACACTCGAATGAACCTCTTCCTTGAGAGAGGCACGTCAGCGTCTTCGTTAGATTCATATGCATACGGGTCCACAACTGGAGTAGAGGTCACGTTGATAGTGGTGTCTTCGCCGACTTCTGGCTTTGGAGTAGAGGACATGTTGGCAGAGGTGTCTTCGCAGGCTTCTGGCTTTGGTGCCGACACATCAAACCCCCATGCTGCCATCCAGCGAGGGTCACCTTCTTGTTTGCACAGAGGACACACACGACCTCCTGCAAGAAGCTCTGCCCACAGACACCAAGGGTGGAACAAACAACCACAAGAAAAAGGGAAGACGGTGTTCGCAACAAACTTGAGGTGGCACCGAGGACAAGGTTTGTCCAGGTGAAGAACAGGGTCTCCACCCGCCTCTCCTCCGTTGTTTCCATCAGGCGCCTTTGGCTTGATGGGACTTGAGCAAGTTTTTCGGCTTTGCACTTCTCCTGGAGGTCTGCGATTTCCTCCTCCGCCTTCTTATACTTCATTGCAGCCACATCCACATCTTCCTTTGCTGAAGTCCTGGCGAGGTCAGCCGCATCCCACTCCAAGATGTTTGCTTGAATCTCCCCCCCGACCTTGCGGATCTCCCTATCATTCAGAATCTTCTCCTCTACATCCCCGGCCCGCTGTAGCTCCTTACTCTTCTTCCGCAAGAGCATTGCATGCTGTTGGAGGCGCTCATCCTCGGCCTCAAAGTGGCAAATCCTCTCATCCATCTGCAACAGGGATTGCTGCTTCGTCTCCAGCTCTTTCTCTGCAGCTTGAAGCTCGGCCGTCTTACGCACCACCTCCTCGAGCAATTCTTCGAGCTTAGTGGTAGCACAGCCTTTCGTGTCGCCACCAGTACTTCCTTCTTGGTGCGGTTCCTTGACGTTGCCAACAGAAGCGGCCCCAACTCCATCACCCCAAGTATCGCATCCTCCATCCTTCAAGAACTGTGCCACCTCCTTGAGAATTCGCTCAACCTGGTAACGGAGAGCTCGGGGTCGCAGCTTCAGAGGATTTAGGTTTGCATGTTGGAAACGTTCCTCCAGAATCTGAGCCGCTGCCCCAGCCCAATTGACTGGGTGCCCCTCCTTGAAATGGTAAATGCAAGCCCGCAAGAATGATTGACTGAAGGCCTTGTTGTCCGGAGCTTCCCCATACACCTCCATGTAGCATTGGTTGTACTTCTTCAAGGCTACTTCATCACAGCAGTCTATGAAGTAGTGTCGATTTTTGTTGGCACCATCGCCAGGAGGCCATATCTGATCGTACCAAGAGCGAGGCACCACAGCTTCGGTAACCTTGTTGGGCATGGGTCCTTCATTGCTGAGCCCGAACGCCTCCACAAAAAAGGTAGGTGGGTACCTGGCGTCGTCCCTCCCCAGCAGCAACGGAGCCTTAGTCTGGAGGCGCTCACATAGCTTTTGTGGAATCCCATCCAGATTGAAGGGAGTCTCCCACTCATAGCTGGTGATCCCTTCCGGCCCTGGTTCCGTCTTGACCTTCGGCAGATCCGTCTTCTCCTTCGCGGAATCGCGCCGCAGCTCCTCCTCTTGTGCCACGACTTTCCCTTTCCCCTTCACGGAATCGCGCCGCAGCTCCTCCTCTTGTGCCACAGCTTTCCCTTTCACCAAAGATTTGGATCGCCGCTGCACAAATAGGTTTGACATTCTGCTGCACAAATAGGTTTATCATCGAATTGCCATTCCCTCTTGATCCTAAAAAAATATTTTCTAACTAAACTGGACGTTGCGTCTGATCAGTAAACTATTATCTCCAGTTAAACACATTGCAAGAAAACAACATGAACATCCTAGCTGCAGTCTCGCCACTGAGTAGTGAAGGCAGGCGGTGGCAACAAAGGTAATAGATTTCTAAACATACCTAGCAGTTTCCTTGAAACCGTAAGACCCGGCTGCTCCAATTTGAACTCCCCTCGGCCGCCCAAGACCTTTACATCACAACAACAACAACATTATCAGTCAAGACTCAATCAAATGCAATGTGGCCCATATCAGATTTGTGAGTTCATTGGAAGGGTGTTTCCACCTAGAACTGGCTGGGTTATCATTCCCTCTTGTTTCTAACTAAAAAATATTTTCTAACTAAACTAGACATTGCGTCCGATCAGTAAACTATTATCTCTAGTTAAACACATTGCAAGAAAACAACATGCAGAAATCAATTCACGAGCCATGCACAAATAGGTTTCACATACTGCAACCACAATAGTACTGAAGGCAGGCGGTGGCAACAAAGGTAATAGATTTAAACATACCTAGCAGTTTCCTTGAAACCGTAAGACCCGGCTGCTCCAATTCGAACTCCCCTCGGCCGCCCAAGACCTTTACATCACAACAACAACAACATTATCAGTCAAGACTCAATCAAATGCAATGTGGCCCATATCAGATTTGTGAGTTCATTGGAAGGGTATTTCCCTAGTTAAACACAGAGCAAGAAAACAACATGCCGAAATCAATTCACGAGCCATGCACAAATAGGTTTGACATTCTGCAACCACAGCATTACAGAAAGCACAGAAACAAGCTCGCGCACCTCACGGAATTTGCCCTTCGCAAACCTGGTTCTAAAGTACTATGCTAAATAAAGCAACACACACGGCCAAAAGCCTTTGGTAGCAACATGCACGGCCACATTACTCTGGTAGCAACACACACCGCCACAACCCTTTGGTAGCAACACACACGGCCCAAACTCAACGCTGTGGTAAAACCCTATATTTATTTAATAATCACGGCCACAACCCTCTGCTAAACCCTTGACCTAATTCGTCGACGCCCAACCCCTAAAGCTGGGACTTTTTACTTTTTAGAACTTAAAATTAATCAAGCAACATTAATCAATCACGGAAATCAGTACTTTTCTCATTTAGTAATTGCTAAACTACCAAATTCCAAGTAAAAGTGGTTATACGGCTCTTGAGGTTTCACATTGGAGTCTAAAGCTTAGACCTTGATCCCTTTGGATGTGCTTATATTGTTATACTTTTGGTGAATTTTGGCATTGAGATCTTTTAGAAAGATATTTCAGAATTAGTACTGTTGGGAACTCCGGGAAGTTGAACTGTCCAGGGACTCTTAGATATAGTGAAATGTCAAGGGGCAAAACAATTTACTGAAGGCAGGCAGTGGCAACAAATTTGAATTTTTTTAATTGTTTTTATTTTTTCTGTATTTTTATCGACTCAGTTTGGATATAAGTACAATCACAAAGTTTGAATCATCGATGAAAGCCTTGGTGGCTTGGTGATCCGAGGCTTCGGGTTCGAACTGTCGTGGCAACCCCAGGGTGCTAGTGCCGGGTTCGAATCCACCCTCCGACACCCACCCCACCACGCTTTCCGATGCGCAGTTGATGGTGCAATTTTTTATTTTTTATTTTTTATTTTTTTTCTGTATTTTTACTGACTCGATTTTGGTATAAGTTTGTTGAGAACATTTACATCTTCAGTCAAAGCCTTGGTGGCTTGGTGATCCGAGGCTTCGGGTTCGAACTGTCGTGGCAACCCGAGGGTGCTAGTGCCGGGTTCGAATCCACCCTCCGACACCCACCCCACCACGCTTTCCGATCCATAGTTGATGGCGCAAATTTTTCCTTTTTTTAATTCTTTTTACTTTTTCCGTTTTCATACAGTAATTAGTTTTAATTAGGAATCGCTAAACTTATCGGAGTTCCCAACAGTACTCTAAGTTTTGGATCTGAGGCATTCATTGTTGCCACCACCTTCAAATCAGTTTGCTTTTGTTGCCACCGCCTTGATTTCTAGCCATTTAATTATCAATAGTAGATTTAAATGTTTTCGTCAGTCAAATGAAAATTCTAAGTTCTTTAAATTCTTATATCGAATGGCTACGATTTGTATAAGGATTTTTAAAGATAATGTCACAACTATGTCAAGTTGCTTTTGCAAAGTCAAAATATCCTAATGAATAAGTCTTACTTTCTAATCAACCTTCAAAAGAATTTTGTTTACATTCTATTCATTACAAAATTTTAATTAAACGATTTTGAAAATTGATTGTCAAATATTAATGATAACTTGACTACATTTTTTATTAACATAGAAATACAATCTACATAGCTATCATATTGAAAGATCTACTCGTCAATTTTAAGTTAACTAGTTGTTGCCAAAAATTAAAAGAATGAAATGGTAAACAATTTAAAATAGAAATTGTTTTAAATTATAGAAGTGCAAAATTATTAGAGATTTGCACTAACTTGTTGCATTTATTTATGCACTAAAGGTTGCATTAATTTGTGCACTAAAGGTTGCATAAATTTTTGCACTTAATTGATCAATAATTTTTGCTTTAAATGGTGCAAAAAATCGTTTCATTGAGTTGAGCATTAATTTTTGCACAAAATATGCAATAATTTATGATTAAATTGTGCATTAATTTATGCACTAACTAGTGCATTAATTTATGCACTAAATGTTGCATTTATTTATGCACTAAAGGTTGCATTAATTTGTGCACTAAAGGTTGCATAAATTTTTGCACTTAATTGAGCAATAATTTTTGCTTTAAATGGTGCAAAAAATCGTTTCATTGAGTTGAGCATTAATTTTTGCACAAAATATGCAATAATTTATGATTAAATTGTGCATTAATTTATGCACTAACTAGTGCATTAATTTATACACTAATTAGTGCATTAATTTATGTATCAAGTTGATTAGAAATGTATGCAAAAAATTTTGCAATAACTTATGTATCAATTTGTGCTTAGATTTACGCAAGAATTTTTGCATTAATTAGTGTTTTGATTTTTTGCAATACTTGGTGTATTAGTTTAAGAAGTGAGGATTAAGAAGTGAAGCTAAATAAACACAACATGGTTTAAGAACCTGTGTCCGTGTCCTCTTGCATGGAGCCCTGTAAAATAAACAGGGAGTTGCAAATCAATCAATAAACATCAAAAGTGAGAGTGTTGACAAGATAACATGATGATTTAGTCAAGAATTCTTACATCTCCATGTCCATCCCACAACAAGAACTGCCGGCTCTACAAAAACTTCAATGGTGAGAGAGGTGTTAAGTGTAATATGATCGACAGCATTAGAGTGAGAGTTATGTGTAATGTGATGAACACATCTACTAGTGATTCGGCGCAAATGAAGAAGCATTTTATCGCTTCAAGTAATCCACATCTGGAAAATGATGTCACAAATGTATATGGTCAAACGATTAAAACTTTAAAAAGCTTAAAAAGAAATGTAAAATTGGGATTGAGAAGTTGAGACAAATGCGCAAGATAGAAAATTAACAAAATCAAAAAGACACTACTTCACGAAGATCCATTGCGACCCAAATGTTAGATTATTGAAGCATTGGAAATATAAAATTGGAATTGAGAAGTTGACATAGATAGATTTAAAAAGCATCAAATGATATTTGAAAATGAAAAGCATGAATTGCATCAATGATATTCAAAGATGCCAAAAGCTACTTAAACAAGTAATCACTAGATCCTTTTAAAAAATATGTAAATTAGATAAAAGTATGGAATGTAAAAAATAATATTTAAAACTGTAAAAGAAATAAAAAAACAATCATTGAATGATTGAAAAGAATAACGAAAAATACACTAAAGCATCAAATGATATTTGAAAATGAAAAGCATGAATTGCATCAATGATATTCAAAGATGCCAAAAGCTACTTAAACAAGTAATCACTAGATCCTTTTAAAAAATTTGTAAATTAGATAAAAGTATGGAATGTAAAAAATAATATTTAAAACTGTAAAAGAAATAAAAAACAATCACTGAATGATTGAAAAGAATAACGAAAAATACACTAAAGCATCAAATGATATTTGAAAATGAAAAGCATGAATTGCATCAATGATATTCAAAGATGCCAAAAGCTACTTAAACAAGTAATCACTAGATCCTTTTAAAAAATTTGTAAATTAGATAAAAGTATGGAATGTAAAAAATAATATTTAAAACTGTAAAAGAAATAAAAAACAATCACTGAATGATTGAAAAGAATAACGAAAAATACACTAAAGCATCAAATGATATTTGAAAATGAAAAGCATGAATTGCATCAATGATATTCAAAGATGCCAAAAGCTACTTAAACAAGTAATCACTAGATCCTTTTAAAAAATATGTAAATTAGATAAAAGTATGGAATGTAAAAAATAATATTTAAAACTGTAAAAGAAATAAAAAACAATCACTGAATGATTGAAAAGAATAACGAAAAATACATAAAAAGATGAAGACGAGAAAATGAAATTTAAGAATGTCACACAAAAAGAAAAAGAACCAAAAGCATGTAGAGCATTTTAAAAATTAATCACTAGATCATATTAAAAAACAATAGACTCAATTAAAAGAATGAAATGAAGCAATAGATATTTAGAAAAACCCAAAAAATAAAAATAAATTATTGAATGATCTCTACGAACAACGGAAATTCCATAAAAACTGAAAACATAGTAAAACAATATTTGTATTTAAGAATGTCGCAAAGAAAGAAAAGAACAAAAAGCATCAAATGAAAATTAAAGTCTCATCCAAAAAATATCATCCAGTTGGCACAGTGATGACAGTGCAATTGAGTGAAGCGAGACAGCTTGAGGAGTTCAGCTCATGACAATGGCGGCTTGAATGAGTGAAATCAAGCTGTTGGCATCAAGAGCAGCAGCTAATGAATTCCTCCCAACCCCTCCAGACTCTGCGACACCAGAGATCGCATTGCAAGTTTTGGGGTTTCAAACAACGTCTACAATCTCTGCCGCACCCAACAAGCATCGTTGCGGCTGCATTGTCGTATGCATGAATAGGAGAGAGATTGGCTTGAGTATGTGATTGAATGGAGATCAGTCTATTATATTGGCAATTCTGTTTTCTGCAGTTTTGGTGGTGTAGTGAGTACTTTGTAATGGTGCTTGTACGATGTGTTTTGAGATGTCCAATTTCGTTTTGGGAATGCTAGAACTTGCAAAAGATATTCTATTCACTATAGTATTTTAGAACCATTGAGCTTGCTGTAGATGTTGAAGTGCCTCGAATCTTGTTGTCATCGTTGCCACTGTTGCGGACTGTCATTGTTGGAACTGTTGCTAATTTTAAAGGTATAGTTAGTATTTGTGTTAGGCTTGTGTGGTTTGATCATTGAGCACTTAATAGAGATTAATTACCGTTTTATATTTCAGGACTGTTTGGAACTTCTCAACAACCTCCTACGTAGTAATCCTTCCAACCAGGTCAGCGTTGTTACCATGCTTGTTTTTTTCCTTTTGTTGGAATTCTCTTGTTGGTTGATGATGGGTTGCACACGAGCTAACTTTAGCGAAGGTGGGTATGGAGCGCTATATTGTCTTTCATCTAAATCGTGTGCACAGTGTCAACTTGCAGCTGTTGAAAGTAGATACAGAGTCTTCTTTTTGGATCGCATGTCTTTATACATTGCCTCGGTCTTTGAAGGTGTTAGTATAGTTAGCTGTCTTGAAAGATGTGCGTGTTTCCAAGTTAGGCAACTTTCACTACGATTTTGCCTTTTAATTGTGCAGTTTGTGTCTTTGATAGTTTGTTTACATGCTGATATAGTTTAGTGATGCATGCAAGCGTTTGCAGTTTACGATTCAGACGATTGCTCTGTAAGAAATTCAATGAACTGGAGATGGTTTTTTGATTGCAATTTATTTCATTACAGGACTTAAGCCCTTTGAAGATTCTAAAGTCTGTAGTTGTTTGTTTCCTTTCAATAACAGATGGCAGGAATTCAGGTATGGTAACTTTCAGATATACACTATGAAGTGGTTGTGATTGCTCTGCTGGGTATGGAATTCAGAGCATTGGTTTCATGAGTCCTTGGAACTCTTTTGCTACGAAAGGGGTCTAATATCTCATTGATGAGAATACAGCTGATTTCATTTTTTGATGTGGCAGACTATCTTATGTGTGCCATGAATGAATGGGGTGGTTGAGCTTGGTTCAACTGATTTGGTGAGTTTTTTGAAGATTCTAAAGTACTCATTGAGATTGTTTGTTGGTTTTGTGGTTGTCATGGTTGCCACTGTTGCTAACTGTCATCGTTGCCACTGTTACTAATTTTAGATATCAAAGCGGACAGTGAACTTTGAAGCCAAAGACTAGTGTTTTGGACTGTTTTTATGGGCGGGATTTGTATGTTGCAGGTGTTGCTATCTCCATTTTTGTCTTGTCCTTTTGGTGGTATAGTGAGTATACTATTTTATAACCATTGAGCAATAGTGTAGATATTGAAGTGCCTTGAGTCTTGTTGTCATCGTTGCCACTGTTGCTAATGCCGCACCCAACAAAGATCGTTGCCACTGTGTTGGACCATGTATGAGGTGTTGCCAGCAAACGCAAGGGACATTGACTTTTTTCATTTCCATGTCGCACCTACCGACTGCTTGTTTGCATGAGAAGGGCCAGTGAACTTTGAAGCCATAGATTGGTGCGTCTCCTGTTTCTGTGGGCGGGATTTGGAGGCCAATAGTTTCGGCTGCAACTTTTTTTCCTTTTCTTATTGCAGGTATTGCTATCTCCATTTTCGTCTTGTCCTTTTTGTCGCTATGCTGCAGCTAATCATTGCTGGTTTTTGGAAACTTTTACTTTAGATTGCTTAAAGAACCATTGAGACCAGTTTTGATTTTTTTTCTTGTTAGAGGTATGAGTTGGGATTTGATAGCCTTCTTGGCATGTTGCAAGGGTATGAGAGAGATTGGGATGAGTATGTGATTGAATGGAGATCAGTTTGTTATATTGGCACTTTTTTTTTTTTTTTGTAGTTTCGGTGGTGTAGTGAGTAATTGGTAATGGTGCATATACGATGTGTTTTAACTTTTGAGATGTTGAATTCGTTTTGGGAATGCTAGAATTGTCAAAGATATTCTATTCAGTATAGTAATTTAGAACCATTGAGCTTGCTGTAGATGTTGAAGTGCCTCGAATCTTGTTGTCATTGTTGCCACTGTTGCTAACTGTCATCGTTGCCGCTGTTACTAATTTTAAAGGTATAATTCGTATTTGTGTTCTCTTGTGTGGTTTGATCAATGAGCACTTAATACCGATTAAGTACCATTTCATATTTCAGGACTGTTTGGAACTTCTCAAAAACCTCTAGGACGCAGTAATCCTTCCAATCAGATCAGGGTTGTTTCCATTCTTGTTTTTTTTCCTTTTGTTGGAATTCTCTTGTTGGTTGCTGATGGATAGGACTTCAGTCGTATTAACAGCACTATGTGTTGTGCTCTAGATGTGTAAGTGATAGACTAAGTCCAATATATACCTCAAACTTATTTTAGGTGGGCTGCAGATTTTGATCAGCCGGAACTTTAGGGCTTCAATACATTTGTTAACTTCTAAAGTTGCGGAAGGGGAGTGCAGATAGTAGTACGCAACAGAAGGTAATTCTATTTAGTATAGTATTTTAGAACCATTCAGCTTGTTGTAGATGTTGTGTTGTTGTCATCGTGTATGGCCTTTGAATTAGATGTTGTATTCAGTCGTGGCTTCTAGTTTTAACAGAAGTTGCGGTCGCTTGAATCTGGTTGCAGATATGAGGAGACCCACTCGCAAGTGTAGAGGGAATTCCATGCAGCCTCACGATGGAGCAGATGCAGTGGGCCCAGAGATGTTGGAAACAGGCCCCAGCGATGTTGGAGACGGCACTGTTTCTATTGGCAGGGGAGACATTGGCAGCGATGAATTCCAAGAGCCGATTATGTTGGATGGAATTCCGGAAGATCTTCAACAACGAATGTATGCTGTGGCGCCCATGCTTAAAGGCCGTGAGGGTGTCTATGACGAGCGATTCTTCACCCTTGTTTGTGGACTTTGTAACCATGGTGTTGAGGTAGACCAAGTCCAGACGGTGGCAGCTGTTTCTGACGCCGAAATTCTCACAAAGTGGTCGCCTTCATCAGACAAGTACAGGTTTGCAATCGACAACTGTGTTGACCAGGACCAAGCCGCACAGTTCTGTGAGCACTACAGGCTTGTCTATGGAGGCCACCCGACCAACAGTTCCTTTTCTATGAAGTTTTTACGGGCTTGCTATGCGACATTTGTGCACAATGTCAAGGTTGATTGGGTGGCAGAGGCTGTGAAGAGGCACAAGATTCGAATGTCCACTAAGTCCCTAAACCGCCACAAATTGGGCCCTGTGGCGATGCGGGAGCAACTGGCCTCCTTGTGCGCCGTCGTTGCTGCCAACAAAGCGGCAACTTTGGAGTTCAGGAGGAGCTCCTCTAAACGACCTAAATTGCCTAAGTTGTAGAGAGATCAGGCTATACGCGAGGTAGAGACAGCCTTGAGAGATAGTTACAAGCTTCAGGAAGAAGCAATGGCTGTCCAAGACGATCTGCTGCAGACTGTGATTAAGTTGAAACAAGGACTTCTCTCCAATGGCGAACAGATGACTGCGATTCAAGAGGAGTATAATGAAGCTTATGCAATGGCAAATGAGCTGAAACTAAGAGGTACCAACCAGCTGTCCGCTCAGAAGTGGCGTGAGGGAAAGGATTTATTGGAGAGGCTCATTGAAATGTCAGATTCGCAACAGAAGACGGAGGAATCCATACTAGTCATTGAGACTAGCAAGTTGCCAGAGGCTGCCAATGCAGTTGAGCGAGCAGCTCGTGCCATTGCTGCCAACAAGGAGAAGTTGCTGAGCCTTCAGAATTTCACCTTGATGCTGCAAACAAGAGCTCCATTTCTGTATCCAACAGGGAGGTCATTGCCTGAGTTGCCAACAGAGTCAAAGTTGAGACTGTGCGCAGGATGTGGGCAACATGGATTTGTAGCGTGTGCTATTATTGTCGGTTCTTGTGGGTGTGGATTTCATCCAACGTGCATTGCAGTGTTGCTACAGTTCAAGCGACCCACTTGTCCACGCTGTTGTACGTCCTTCACTGGGGCTTGGATGGCTCAGTTTGGGCTCCCTCTTACACCAGAGATGGAGGAGGATGTCTCCACCATGAAGAAGAGTTTGGAGGCAACAGCTGGTGGAAGTTCAAGTTCGTGTAAGTCACACTTACTACTCCTTGGTATGCCATGTAGAGTATTTGCATTCTTTGTAGAAATGGCGGCTTCTTGCAATTATTGGCTAACAGTTTTGTTTTCTCACTGGTACAAGGAAAGTGGACGCATTTTAAAAGGAGTTGGATCTGAAGACTTCAGAACTCCAGCAGTTTGCATCTGCACTAGAGGAGAAGAAGGTAGCTCACACTCGTTTGCAAGCCCAGATTTTGGCGTTGGAAACGGAGGATGAGCGGCTGAATTCCATGAAGGATGATATGCGGAAAAGGAGAAGACAGTCTGCTACAGCCGGAGAGCTTAAAGAGAAGGCGGGTGTAGACAAGGAGCAACGGGAGATCAGCAAAGCGATTGCTGCAAACATCGCCACGTTGAAAGCAGCCCAAGAGGAAGCACTGAAGCTGGCATCAATCATAGAGCGCGACAGTTCAGCCATCCTATGTTCCCAAGAGCAGCCTCGCCAATTTGAATCGAAACGTGGACAGTAGAATGAAGCCAGGGACTCTAGAAATGAAGCACCAAACAATCATTTTTCTTTATGTAACTGTCTACACCTATTGTATGCTAGGACAGTCTACCAGTGTTTCAGTAGTTTTGTGTTTGGTACACTTGCTATGATCTTGGCCCTCGGGTGTTTCTTTAACTCTGACTGATGTAGGGTTTTCAGAGACTCTTCAATATTTTAGCACCATTCTCGGATTTGGTACATATCATGGTCACATTTTACTTTGAACGTAGATGTCTTGCTTGAACTTCATGCTGGTTTCTGAAGCAATCTTGCAATTGAAAAAGCAAGCACGGTTTGAATTCACCTCCTGATCATTCTTTTCAATCATCGGCTTTATCACCTAGTTGTCATTTTTGTTTCGAAGTGCTCATACTGTTGAGAATTCAATAGTTCTTCATGTTATCTTGAATTTGAAATTACTATGTGTAGAATTTTGGAGGTTTAATCTAAACGTGGATGAATTGTAATAATGGACTTATGAGAAAGTATATATTGAATACAGTTCTAATAAATCGTAGAGGATGTTGATGCAGAATTTATGTACATTAGCATGCTAAGGCACAAAATAAATGTTTGAAACTATTCGAAGAAAATTAGAAAGCTGGGACTTTTTACTTTCTAAACCCCTAAAGCTGGGACTTTTTACTTTCTAGAACTTAAAATTTGCCAATAATAAGTAAAAGTGGAAAAGTAAAAGTAAAAGTTTATTTGCAAATCAAATTCTAGGTATGAGTGGAAATTGGCCTCTTGAGGATTTACATTGGAGTCTAAAGCTAATGCACAATTACTAATTAATCAAGCAACATTTTACTTGGAATTAATCATTAATCAAGAAACATTATACTTTTGGTGAATTTTGGCATTGAGATCTTTTAGAAAGATATTTCAGAATTAGTACTGTTGGGAACTCCGCGAAGTTGAACTGTCCAGGGACTCTTAGATATAGTGAAATGTCAAGGGGCAAAACAATTTACTGAAGGCAGGCGGTGGCAACAAATTTGAATTTTTTTATTTATTTTTATTTTTTCTGTATTTTTATCGACTCAATTTGGATATAAGTATAATCACAAAGTTTGAATCATCGATGAAAGCTTTGGTGGCTTGGTGATCCGAGGCTTCGGGTTTGAACTGTTGTGGCAACCCCAGGGTGCTAGTGCCGGGTTCGAATCCACCCTCCGACACCCACCCCACCACGCTTTCCGATGCGCAGTTGATGGTGCAAATTTTTAATTTATTTTATTTTATTTTTTTTCAGTATTTATACTGACTCGATTTTGGTATAAGTTTGTTGAGAACGTTTACATCTTCAGTCAAAGCCTTGGTGGCTTGGTGATCCGAGGCTTCGGGTTCGAACTGTCGTGGCAACCCCAGGGTGCTAGTGCCGGGTTCGAATCCACCCTCCGACATCACCCCACCACGCTTTCCGATGCGCAGTTGATGGTGCAAATTTTATTTTATTTTTATTTTTTTGTTTTACTAATTCTAAAATATCTTTCTAAAAGATCTCAATGCCAAAATTCACCTGCCACATAAGATGTTTGAAATTACTATGTGTAGAATTTGAAATTACTATGTGTAGAATTTTGGAGGTTTAATCTAAACGTGGATGAATTTTAATAATGGACTTTTGAGAAAGTATATATTGAATACAGTTCTGATAAATCGTAGAGGATGTTGATGCAGAATTTATGTACATTAGCATGCTAAGGCACAAAATAAATGTTTGAAACTATTCGAAGAAAATTAGAAAATTTTGAAGTCAGACGAGTCAGTAAAAATACAGAATCAGTTTTTACGATACTCATCACTTTAAATTTCAAGTCAAACATGAATTTCACAACAACCTCCTACGCAGTAATTAATCTAAATAAATTGTTTTGCCCCTTAGAGATGTCACTAAATCCAAGAGTCCCTTGACAGTTGGAAACAAAGGCAGACTGTCATCGTTGGAAACAAAGGCAGACTAATTCAAGGCGCTGGAAACAAAGGCAGACTGATTTAAAGGCGGTGGAAACAAGAACGGTGGAACCGTGAGGCTCTGTCCCCAATAATGATAGTTTATATATATATTTTTTAAATGAAATTAAATTCAACTTAAAAATAATACAATATTTTATTGAAATGATTTTATCAAATGATAACTAAGTCATTTCAATTAATGTTTAAAATTTGGTTTTTCAAATTCTCTGTTTTTTCTACAGAGGGATCTAACACGTAAATTTTAGTTCCTACAAAAAGAGGGGATTTTATTAAATCTTCTACATTAAAAGTATTTCCAATCAAGATTAAATTTCAATCTTGTGGTAAATAACACTCTATTAAGTTATTAAAATTTAATATTCTTCTCTCACTAGAATCGCATTGAACTTCATCTTTAGTAAATATGAGTGGCAACGGTTCACTTAAAAACTTTAATGGAAAATTTAAAGATGGAGCACTTTGACTTTGGTAAGAAAAAATAAAAATAATTTCGGATTTTTGTTGAAAACATATTGAGTTTTGTTGATTATTATCTTGTAAAATTTCGCCTTCATGTTGTTTAGGATACCCCCAATTGCCTTGCATTATAATATGTTCATCATTTATTTCAAGATAAGAAAGTATCTCATGTGCAGAGGTGTCTATTGGCAATAAGAGAATTACATTCCAACGTGAAATTGAAGAAGTCCATCTTTTGAAATTTGTTCCAAATAAAGTATAATCATTCTTGGACCAATGCCGTCCATTAACTCCTTGGCGTGGTGTCTCAAAAACAAATAAAGAATCATTTGAAAGAGCATAGGAAGTTATATTAAAGTTTCCAATTTTTGCAAAAATTTCAATGGACTTATTTAAAATAGGACTTTGAATTTTCTCATTCCATGTCCAGAAATTAGAAGAACTTGGAACCATTGATTGGTTCAATAAAAATTTATTTGATTTGTAATAATCAGATATGAGTGGAGGAATGTATCTTTCATAATTAGGTAATTCTTTAAATTGTTTAGGTAATCACTTTAAATTTCAAGACAAACATGAATTTCACAACAACCTCCTACGCAGTAATTAATCTAAATAAATTGTTTTGCCCCTTAGAGATGTCACTAAATCCAAGAGTCCCTCGACAGTTCAACATACCGGAGTTCCCAACAGTACTAATTCTAAAATATCTCTCTAAAAGATCTCAATGCCAAAATACTTTATGCTTCATCAGAATACTTGGGTAATCATTGTTGATGATATATTGGATCAAGGGGGTGGATCAATGACCAGAAAAAACATAATAGACTGATTCAAGACTGATTAAGGTCGATGGAAACAAAGGCAGACTAATTCAAGGCGCTGGAAATAAAGGCAGACTGATTTAAAGGCGGTGGAAACAAAGGCTTACACTAAAGTATAATACTGTTCTATACAAGCCGTAAGAAAGGGGATGAAAGTCAACAGGCTACTCCCAGTACTATTCACCTAGTTGACAACGACTGCCCCACTAAGTCTACGGGGGTCATAGGACTGTCTCAAGCCGAGTCCATCTCGTTGGCGGCTGCGTTGTGCGCTTCCATCATCTAAATGTACCAACCCCAATTTTTTAAGGTTCAAAACATGGCCTCTTTGTGGTACATCAACCATTCCCGCCAGATTTAGTGTTGCTTTGCTCTGAACTGTGTCCACCATTGTTTCCACAGTTGTTTCAATCACCTGCTCTGCTTTAGACTTCTAGCTTGCTGCCGCTCCTTGTTGTCGATCTGGTTGCTGTAGCTTTGTTGTAATCGAGGTAAATAGTTTCCACCATGCCTCCCTTGGGCAAGAGAACCCAACGTCCCAACAGAGGAAAAGCGGTTTTGCGAATTGAAGCAACTGATCGTGAGGCAATAGTTGTCAAGTCCGAGGTGCCATCACAGTGTCATACAGAGTCTACCTGGGAAGCGCCATTTGACTAAGAGGGGATTCCAACAGAGTTGAGAGAGAAGCTTGTCCTGGCTGCACCATGCTTGCTGGGTCGATCAGCTGCTGTCCACGACCAAGATTTCTTCCATAGAGTGGTAGGACTTTGCAAGGAAGGTTGTACGCCCAAAGAAGTCACGGAGAAGATGGTTCCAGCAAACACATATGAGGAGACTTGGCCGCTTGGGGAGGGTGCAAACAAGACGCGCTACTTGCTGGACCGGTGTAAAGACTCCAAAGCAAGGGACTTGTATCTGAGGATGTACCAACGAGTATATGGCGATGCTCCCGACAACAAAGCATTCAGCCAAACTTTTCTACGCGCATGTGTGTATTACTATAGTGGTGGGCAAGACAGCAACGTCAACTGGGTTGCTGCAGCTGCAAAGGTGAATCAAGAACGCCGAGCCCATGCTGCCAACAACCCACAGAAGCTGAGTCCTCCGGCGTTGAAGCAACAGATGGCGGGCATCATCTCGGCGGTGGCAACGTATTATCATCACAATGGTGTTGGCACCGGTGCTAGGAAAGTGGATGCATTGCTTAAGGAGTTGCAGTTGCAGACTTCAAAACTCCAGCAGTCTGCATCTGCGCTAGACAAGAATAAGTTAGCTCACCTTGGTTTGCATGCCCAGATATTGGCGTTGGAAACCAAGGATGAGCGGTTGAACTCTAAGAAGGAAGATCTGCGGAGAAGAAGCAAGAAGCATGCTACAGCCAGAGAGCTCCAAGAGAAGGCGGATGTAGACAAGGAGCAACGGGAGATCAGCAAAGCAATTGCTGCAAACAACGATGCATTGGAGGCCGCCCAAGAGGAAGCAGCAACGCTGGCATCAACCTTAGAGCGCGACAGTTCAGCTTACCGGAGTTCCCAAGAGCAGCTGCGCCAACTCGAGAAGAATTGTGCATCTGAGAGAATTGCGCAGCATTCTATCAAGCCGAAACGCCCTGTTGGGAAGAATATGTCTGAAGCAGGCGTCCCTCTAAAAATTAATCTTGACTCAGCGTGTAGATGCTGCAACTACCTCTTTGTTTCAAACTGTGCAGTGCCATATTCATGTGGTTGTTTGTTTCACCCTTCGTGCTTGTTTCCAGCGCTGATTTCGGGACGTGGCAATTGCCCTCTCTGCGGCAAACTCGGTGATGCAAGTTGGTTGGAATCATGGAGGTTTGATGGGCTGGAGCGCTCTGGTCCAGTCTCTCGTGACAGCAAAGGCAAATGTCTATCGAGTCCACCAGACTCTGGCTTTGTGAAGCGAATGAGAGAAGATGCTAGTGATGCTCAAGGTCGACCAGCTCCAAAGGTGGCCAAAACGAAGGTCAAGGTAAAGGGTCCATCGCCTCAACCACCAATTTCTCCATTTATTCCAGCGTGCCCACATCCCAAACCACTTGCTAGCCGACTTGATGGCAGCATACACAGTGAAGTTGTCAATGTTGCCATTGCAACCTTGGCGCATCACAGTAAGTTTTAGTGTTTTCTTGCTCCCTGCATTTTTCAGAATTTTAGCCAAGGTTCTTTTTAGTTTAGTATCATGCTTACAATTTCAGTTATGATTTAATGTGCCGGAATTGTCCATGTGTTCGTTTGGAACAGCGTTGTCTCTCTAAAGAAATAAGTACTAATGCTAGATGTGTTGCCCTCTAAACAGCAAAACAAAAGCTAGAAGAGTTCAAGAGGGGGCTCCAGGAAGGTACAAGCCTTGTTCGGGACGATGAACCATGCCCAACAGCTGCAGAGGACGTGCCAAGCCGTTCTTCCAACAAGCCAAGTACTGGCAAGTTGCCACCAGCGCCACATTCCTCCCCAGTGTCACTGGATTTGTTGGTTGAGCAGAGCATATCGACCTAGTGTTTAGTTCAAAGATGTTAGCGGCCGAGTTTTATTATCATGGCGTTAGTACCAAAGTGGTTGTAGTGTTTATAATAGCTAAGCCTGTACTCCATTCACCTCCTGGCCTTGTGCTGAACATTTTGATGAAAAAAAAGTTGGCATTTTTTCACAACTTCATGACTTCATGGACGTTTCCACTTCCCCTTTGTTTCCACTCCATGGTCTTTCCACTTCACTCTGTTTCCACTTCGCTTGTTTCCACTTCACGCGTTACAATTCTACACTCTGTTTCCTCTTCCCGAGCTTACTGACGAATTCATTTAGTTCAGTCTCCATACTATGCATTGGAGAATCTTTCAATGAAGGATTTGCGGTGTTCATATGTGCCTGGCTTGTATGATTGTGTTCTTTTATGTTACCCAATGAGGCACAGCCTAGTTTCTGTTGAATGAGTTTGCAGCTCAAGAATGATACTTTGGAGTTGTTGCTTCACTACTTTAATCAGCCTTTTTTCCGAGGATAGGTGAACTCTAATTGGACAAGATAAGCGAGCAAAGGACCGATTCTAATCACCGTTGACATGCATGCAACTCGCATCGACGTCGTCTAGATGTTGCTAGCAGTTTATATTCTTTGTGTTGTATTTGCAGGTGGCGGCAACAAAGGCAGATTATTTTAAAGGCGGTGGCAACAAAGGCAGACTGAATTATATTCTCTGTGTTGTATTTGCAGGTTGTTCAGATTTCTTGAACACCTGATTCAAAGCGAGGCACATTACATCGTAATTTATGCCACCAATGAAGAAAATATTGAGGTTTGGTTAACTGTGTTGGGGTGATCTGGTTTTCCTGAATTCGTGTGAACACTGATCGCACATTTTTGTGAACACTGAGAATGGTACAAATAAGCTAATAAAGAATATACAAATTGAAACATGGATAATTGGGTAGAAAACAAACGTGTATTTATGAAACCTCCACCATTTAGCTAGAATTCAACCATGGCTGAGCCATAATTCCTATTCAGCTTGAGATGTATACAAAACTACCTTTCCAGGTCTACATCCGTTTAACTGCCTCGCGTGTTTACAACGTGTCTACTTAAAAATACACCTGCGGCACTAGCCACTCTAAGCTCTAAACTAGCTGGTAAGTGCTACTATCTCAAAAGTCCACGGTGGTAGAACTTGTGATACAGTGTTGGAACCTTCGTGTCTGCGGTTGACCTTGACGTCTGGATACCCAACTCGCTTGAGCACAAAGCGGAATTCCTCTGGAGCCACGTCGCCTAAGGAGATAGCAACCTCTCGACGAATATGTGACAACGGCCACCCTCGACCAACTTCAAACCGTGCCACTGGCAGTCCTTGAAAAAAACATGTAAGCACCACCATGTCTTCTTCCCGCACTTGGTCAATTAGTTCCCAAGTTACACCATCTTGCGCCAGACGCTCCCTCCCGTATTTAAAGTTCGAGTACAACACTGATCTTCCAACGTGGTACCTGTGTAATAAACACATACGAGAGCTTCACACAAGAGAGCTTCGGTCATAGCATGCAGAAATGGCATTACAATGGCAACAGCGGCAACAGTGGCAACAAGCATCAAACGATGACAACAGCGGCAACACACCTGAAAGTTACAGAAGGTAAGGATATTGTGCACCGCACAATATCCTTACCAAACACCACTTTGGTTTGCCAACCTGGATCCATCAGAGATGTGAACACTTCTTCCGAGGGATTCTCCACGATATACAACGTGGATGTTCGTCTCATAGTGTCTTGAGCTGCAGCAAAAAGGTCTACGAAGACATGTAGAGGAAGAAACCACTGGAGGTGGCCCATACGGCTCCCAGTGGTGGACTTTGTTACAGACTGAAAGTCTGCATACAGTTTAGCTCTAAATGCCTCACTAGTATGCATATATGGGAGAGGCCACTCCGGATCACTGAATGGTGGCAATAGCAATGGCTCGACTGATCCATACAAAAGCCCTGGCGTAGGTGGAACATAGACAAGATTAGAAAAAAAGATGCCAACATCAAGCAGCTCCTTATACGACCGCCCATTGCGAGTTGCTTCACCAACATCGCTGTGCACAACCATGATCACTCCCAGTATGGAATCACGGTCGACCCAATCTTCAAAATACGACTGGTATAAAACTGTTCCCAACACCCAAAGCAAACCACAAAATTAACGACTCCTCGTCATAAAGGGATGGCCACATGAGAAAATTGATGGTTAGCTCAGAGTTAGTCGTGACTCACAATTGCATGGAACCCGATCCCGAGTAATCTGTGGATCCAGTAGCACCTGATGCCTGTGGTAGGCATGCCTCACCAACACGGACTGCACTTCCGGCTTGTTGGTGACAACCTTGCGATGATCTACCTTGAATTTAAAATCCCTTATCTGAGCCTTGTAGGTTCCCCTCATGTCATCGCCGCCATGGCGTTGCGCATCTCTAGCCCAAGCCCCAATACTCCCAGGATTCAGCCTCACCCATGACATCCGCTCATACCTCGTTGGAATCCATTCCCCATCGGCATTGTGAGTGCTGTGAAGAACAACTGCAGCAACCTGCAAAGTTGGTCGGAGGTTCTCCATACTTTCAACTACCTCGAGAACTTTCGATTCAAAGAATTTCGACACTGTTCCTCACTAGCAACAACATCACAGCAACAATTGCAAGCTGATTCTTCCTAAACTCAAACAACCAATCATCCCACATTTCCCACCCAAAATCACCGTTGACCATCTATGGTCACATCAAGGTTCATCGAATTCCGGCGCCACTACCAGTCCCGACTCTCCAGCACGTGTGATGGTGTTGCCAACAAGGACATCCACTACGCGGCCCCAACACGTGTGTGGGTGTTGCCACCAAGGACAGCCAAGGCCCCAAAACCGAGGTACACCCCACTCCCAACAAGGACCCTCGATTATCTTTTTACTATCCAGCATTATCCAGGACCACCATCCGCAATTGGCTCCCACCCATTCAAAATCTGATGTCACCGCCTTATACTCCACCATGGCATAGTGCATGTGGAATTTCTTGGCAATTTTTATTTTGACAAAATCCGGATATTCCAATTTCGGATTTGGGCATCCCAGGACCTCAAATTTTCTCTAATGCCGTGTTGGTTTCTTTGCTCTCTCTCTGCTTGCCTTTCTGCCTAATTTCGAGCCTTGAACTCCTCCAGTTGTCTTCTATCCTCTTCTTCTTCGTCTATCTCCATTCCTTGGAATTGCTCCGGTGCAAAATGCACCACTGGTCTCCTCGGATTTACCTATGCTGGCTTACCCGTCTTGTACATTTTTTACAGTACTGCTGCTCCTTCCGGGACTCTATCCTCAGTGCAAACTTCGTCCAATTTCTTCTTTAGCGTCTCCAATGTCGCCACCAAATCACCTGGTGTTTTTTCCCCTGGTTTTGGTGTGTCTGGTCTGCTGCCTCATTTCTTCTCCTTCTCCTCGTAATTGTCATTCATTGATGCCATTCTCAGTTGGGGGTTCCAGCAATGTTGTGTGTCTCCATCACCTGGCTTTGGGAATTCTCTCGTGCTGGTCTTGGGCGATAGTGGGTTCCCTTCATACTTCCAAATTTCCTCCTCTTCTTTCTGCCAGTTCTTGAAGTTTGGGCCAGGTTCTCCCATTGCTGACCATGTCCTCCTGCTTACCCCAAGCAATGTCTCTTGGCTCAAATTTTCTCCTTCCTGATCCATATCAATCAGGTCCCTGGTTCTCCCTTTAGCTATGCTTTCATCTAAACTCAGTTGTCCTCCCAATTTTTACCTACTTCTGCTGCTGCTCTTTGCTCCCTCAGTTCGTACCTTGCCAACCGTTCTGCTGCTTGTCTCCTGGCTATCTCCTCCTTGTCCCACCCTGGGTATTCCCTATCCATTATAGTGTGATTTTTTGCTCTTCCCTTGGTACTCTCTGGTCAGGTGCCCTTTCGATTTGGCTGGTGCTTCCAGTAGCTGAGTCTGCTTCTTCCAAACTCATGGATAGGTGCTATAGGCTCCTGTCCTTAGCCCTCCTCTCACTACAAGGAAAACCGACGTCCAGGGAAGAGAAATTAAAGAGAAACGTCTTGAAACATACTCTTGAATCGGACATCTTACTGGCCGACATCCCGAACAGTTTTCTCTTGCTATGCAAGTCCGGATTCTGCAGACCGCCACGTCAGTTCCCGCCACGGTGACAGGGATGCCACGAGTGAATCCACGTCTTCAACCCCTTTGCTGACCGGGACGATGATGTGGCGTCGTCGTCGTCAATGGGTACATTTACCTAATCTACTGTAACGGGAAGATAACTTCTATGAAATGTACATTGTGTAGTCGGAGGAAAACGAACATGACATTCGCGAAATCCACATTGAGAATTGGAATTTCTGTGCGACACGTGGCCTGTCAAATATAGGTTTTCCCCTCAGGGGCATTCAGTACGCAGACGACATGTGGCAATCGCATATGGTATGAGTCCTTGATTATCTGAATTAACATTTACATTCGGGTTTTATGGGGGCCGACCAGATTGGAATTGCCCAACGATTGCAGACCGTACACGTGGTACAGTTGAATCTGCAGGAATTGAAATTACGACGTCATCATTTTCTGCATTTCACAGGGACCATTTAATTTCCCGAAAAATTAAATTTTATTGCAGGAATGATATACAAAAACGAACGCCGGAATGACGACATTAATAATCACAATCGTGTTTTACCACGATTGAGAAGAAAGGAAATCTAATTCATTGAGAACAGTCCTCTAGGTGAATATCCTACGCATAAGCTATTTCTACGTGGATATATAATAACGCCAATGCAAAGACTACATTCATCAACTGAATCCCAAATCCTCTCCGATACTGTTGGACACATGCCTCAGACACTGAATCAATTATACATCCGTTAAATTCCTAAATTCTCCGTCAAGGGGATTTTCACACAGTCGGGAAAAAGAAAACTCGCTGGGGATCCGACATCCATGTGTAGTTCCTCAGGTGCATGTCAAAAACGGAGTATGCGGAGCATGCCTCTTGTTGAAAAGAATGCAATTAGCGTCTAGGCAAAGCCAGAGCTTAAATATCTGCGTTCACAACACAGAACATGAGGGACGCAAGGTATTCAACACTGGAGACAATTAAGGACATCCTGTTGAATCATCATGAAAATACCGTGGAATATGTGACACTTGACATAGCATTTTTTGATTAAACATACTCACCTCGATTCTTAGGTTTAGTTTTTCGTCCGCTTTTCCTTTGAATGGCGCAGGGACCGCTCGTCGTGGGAATAGCCACGTTCCGTAACTCTGATGGAGCCGGTGATTCAGCAGGAAGAGTCTGTGGACACGTGCAAGGTTAACTTACACGATGGAAGAAAAGCGGTTGGCACAAACAATTCACCTTAAATACATTTTAAGGCTACGTTACAAGAGGGTCTTCATGGTGAAAGTCCTAGAACGGTAATACGTCGAATGAAAAACACATACAACGTATAATAGTAAGGGTTGGAAACTTGCCGAAGTAGAATTTGGTTGCGGTGTGTCAACTTCTTTGCATGCTGCTAGTAACTGTTCGAGACAGTTACTGCTAGAAATCAGAGTACAAACAAGGAGAACCGGAGACACGGCACGTGATCCTTTCGACGCAGATTCAGATGCCTTCCGCAAGCTCGTAATTTGTGACATAATTCCGTCTAATACTAGCTGTAGCTACGGGGTTTCACATTCCTTAATGCTCTTGAGTTCCTCCATTTGTTTCAGTAGAACCTTGCCAAGCGGGTGATCCCGGGCAAACGCAATGTCTACTTTGACAGACGCTGAATCCGATTGATGTTCCGATACTGAAGTGGAACGGCGAATTCCACTCGAGTCCGCCACTTCAGCGCATGAAGGAGGATCCGGCATGATCTCAGTTGAAGCAGCTGCACTCATTGAAGGCGTACCATGATTATATTCTCCGTCGTTGAGGGCTCGTGTAGTCAGTGCTTCCCCTCCTGTAGATTCTGGAGCCCGTTTGTGTGGCCTCCTGTCTTGGCTCTTATCTCTAGTGACCTCTTCGTGGATCTTCGGGTCCGGATTTCTTCCAAGCCTCAGGCGAAGTCTCTCTGAACTCCAGCGATACCTATTGGCCCTGTGCGACCCTCGGTAATTCGGCATGCATTAGCATGCCTCATTTGTTCGGACTTTGTTTTATGCAGTTCAGAATTCGACATAGTTACGAGGCGACTCCAAATATCTTCGCTGACCCACTGAGGACGGTCACCTTTGGCATCTATGATCTTCATCAGTTCATGGCGGTAGGAGCTTAGAGCTGATCCAATTCGCCTGCGCAACCAAGCAGAGTTGACGTTGTGAGAATAGTCAAAATCAGCGTTGAGTCTGGTAATCATTGTGTCCATAAGGTGAAAAGGTTGGTGCCGTATGTCAATGTACGATGGGTCCAATCCACGAACTAATTTGCCGACTGCTTCATTCCAAAGTCCAACCCCATGTCCATACGGTTGACCATCTTCATTGATATGTACGTAGTACCGCTTCTTCCCTGCTTCAACTCTCTTGTTAGCTGCTTCTTCACGAAACTTATGACGATCCCTCCGATCTTTCCGATCTGCGCTCTCTTTCTGTAAACTAAAAGTATGCGGACTGCAAGTTCCTCGCCGAGTTCCATTCTGTCCCTGCTCAGGTATACCATACTCCGATTCTTCAGAGTCACCAGGTTGTTTGTTAATTGGGTTTCGAAGTTCAATCCCACGTGACGTAGGACTAGGAACATCTGCCCGAGATCGTGAAGGAAGAGCAGGTGATCGGATTCTAGAGTACGTAGTTTCGTCATCAAGAAAATCAGAATCCCCTGACTTGAAATGAGATGCATGTCGGGGTGGACGATCGTAACTTCCACGTCTGCGATCGTCATACCTCGATTCTTTCCCTCCTCGCCGTCGCCCACGATCAAACGAAGACCGTGATGTAGACCGAGACGATGACCGCCTAGTGCGACGATGACGACTTCTAGATCTGTGAGATCGCCTTCTCCTTCGATCAATCTAGATGTAAGGAGAAAACAAATCAACATAGATTGAGAATGAACAATGGTAAAGTGAGATCCTTTATACAAACAAACCATATCAAAACTACTAAATGTTATGGTATATGAAGTGGAAAGGTCTGGGCACAGTGTACAGTCACAGAGAGGTGATGAAACAAATCACATAAAAAACGTCGGGAGTTACTCATAGAATGTTCCCTGTAGAAACATGAGACGACAACGTCTCAAATTCCAAAATATGTGGTGGAAGTCTAATCTCATACAAATCAGAGGAGCTGTACCGCCTGCGACTTCGAGAACGTCTACGCCTAGAATGTGGACTTCCAGAGAAATCACAATTTCTTCTGTGGTTGTTCAGGGACCCCTTCTGGTCAAATAACTTCTCTGCAACGTCATAATCTTCTCCACGCTTACTGTGATCATTTTGACCCCGCACTAATGATTCTGAGAGATAGTTAGATTTGTTGTTGAAGAATTCGTCATAATCGTCGAACTTGTCATCAAAGGACGGAATGTCTGGTGTGGTAGACGGTACAACAGGATATTTAGAGTCATTCCGAACAGGAATTGCGACTTCCTGATCATCGACTGCAAAGGATTATAGGTTAGAACTATACTGTGCTAGTTAAAATGTGATGTACTCATGACTGCGTAAGGGAAAAGCAATTCGTAAATTTACTTGTATCTGCAGTTTCTGGTACGTGAGACGCAGGTGGTTGCTATAGCGATGGGGACGCTGTCTTGTCATTGCATTTGGTGCCAGGTAAATTAAAAAACTCCTCTGCCACGGCGGTGGCTGCATCAGGGCCGGGAGGGTACTTGGAGCGAGAACGAATAGCCGTTCCCAGTGAAGAGTCTTCCTCTTTCTGACTGTCATCTGTTGTGTTCTTCCTCTTCTTCGGGTTCCAGGACTCAGGAGCTCTCTTCTCTTTAATGGTTGCACGTGGCGGCATGGTATGGAATGTCGGAAGAATCTGAAAACCCAATTCAAGAAAACACGATCCCGTTACCGTAAGGAGTTTTCTTCCCGATGTATCTTCTGTGAATTTCTACCTGCAGAATACCTAATTTAACAATACGACTCCGCATGCTATTAGAAGACTGTCATCAGCGCCTCTGTTAGTTCACAGCCCACCGATAGACATCAGTATCGGAGCCAAGGGCATCTACGAAACAACAAATCACGTACTCACAGAACGACAGAACTCTTGTGAATTACCAGGAGATAGTCCTCTCTCCTCCATGCGGAAGTGGATACTGAACTCGGACTCCTACGCATCTCCACAGAGGAAGCAAACATTTCTACTTCGTGCGATAAGTTTAGACAACTGATAGACTCCACCGCCTCCCAAGGAATCACCACTACACAACGTAATTGCAAACATGATGCGCGTAGAACAACCGGCCGAAAGTGAACGCTCCCAGACTGGGCGACTTACCCATGTCCGCGTATGTGGTTCGAGGTGGCTGGATGTTACGCGGTTTTGGAGTCTAGAAGAATGCCATGCAGACTACCTAAACTGCAGTTATGACATAGGAAAGATGTACTCGAACTGGAGTTAAGGATCTATCATTAACCCTAATTACGTAATTATTCCACGACTTGGGTGGAATTGAGTACGTCCTGTGTCCCCATGAATTGTGTGCAGAATAAGTGGATCTCGATTGAATTGGCCAAATGACGCGTATCCCTTCTTCATGTGGAGAACACCGTTTGAACAGACCACAATTGTAGTTCCCTATGTGCACCTGTGAGTTCAGAAAGAAGTGAACAGAGGGGTCCTTTCTTATCCCGGTTCTGTCTTACTGGGTTCTCTCTTTCAAGCTATAACGGTCCTTATTGTGTACTGCCTTAAGGGATTTCTCTTTCTGGAAGTATCTCATGGCTAGTCAAGGAGAGAGTAGTCAGGGAGAGGTAGTTGAACAGAAGAGTTTAACAAAGACATCATGTGAACGTAAGAGAAGTAGAAGAAAGCGAATGAGATTAGTTCATACTGACTCTGGACAAGGGGATCAGTTCCAAGCAGATTGTCTACAACTAGAACGAGAATTAGATGAACTGAAGAGAGACTTCGAGGAGGACTACCGACGCAAGCACTGGTTTACCGGGACTCGTATATTCGTTAACAGACCGATACATTCGACGTAAGTTTGATGCAATTGTGCATTTTCCCGGGCCTCTTTTACTTCTCGTAATTGTCTAATTTAAATCGGATAGGGGGTTTCAATCGCCAGGTGAACCTTCCTTGGTCGCTTATTTAGGGTTTCTGTGTTTACATGACAGGAATCCGGACTCTCAAATGATAGCAGACGTGAAATTACGGACGTTGATGTTAGAGGCTTTGTACGCTGGGGCTACGGAGGCTGACAATGTCTTCGACAGAGTCACACATATAGTAGTTTTCCATAACGACAGGCAAACAATTCCGGAGAGAAACATAATCCGCAGGTCCAGTACTGTTCGCCTTATGTTCATTCTATCTTTTTGCATGTATATAATACTCTAGATGAAAGAGAAAGTAACTTTATTCAAACTGTTGCAAATACTGTACTAAAATGTGCATTTGTGTGCAGTTTAGGAGGACAACCCGAACAGGATATGGTCAGATTCTCTAATTTTCTGAGTCCCGGGGGAGTAAAAATTAATATTGTGTACCACGACTGGCTAGACGCTTGCTTGAAGGCAAAAAAGGTTCTTCCAGTCCAGGACTACGACGCCCTCCCATAAGTGACAAGGGTGCGAGGTCCATGTAGTATGCTCTGATCCAGGGTTCTAGGGCTTTCTAATGAAGAGAGACATTTGCCTTCTTCCATACGTGTTAAGCGGATTGGGTAGTACTCGCTCACTCTCAAGATCAGAAATGCTGTGCCGCTTCTGTAAACTTTATCTTATGTGTGCGGATTATCAGGCCCTGATTATTGAAATTGCGCAAACTGTAAATATTAACAAGAATGCACTTCTCCTTAGCCTGGGAACATGTGATTACATGCATACAACATGGTGACCGATTCGACATGACATCTACCAGTTACGCTGCGATAGTATGTGCAAAGTGCTTTAATTCAGTGAATGGCTTGTGAAGATTTAGAAACCATGAGGATGCAAAATTCCGGATCTGAGGAAGAGACAGACATGTACATTACAAGCCTGGAAACATTCTCTACACCTGCATGTTGATATCACACGCCAAAGAATGCGGTGACAGTGGGTTGGACTCTTAGTCCACTGACAGATCGTTACCTCACAAGGGGTGGTCATCATAAATGAGAATAGATAATTGCCGTTTCCGTGATCATTTAGCATTGGACACCTGGAAGACAGTATTCATTCCGGACTTCAATTCCGGGGGCAGCATCACTTCATGCTGGTGAACGCAAGACCCTTGTAGGGGTTTTTTGATCTACAGTACGCAACGCAGACCATGGACAGAACGAGGTATACTAACCTCATTCAGGGTCAGGTATTGTACCCCCTTAAAGCATTCTCCCTTTGAATATTCATGCGACGATGCATTCAGTTCTGTCGATATGTTTATTGAATTATTTTGTACCATGTCTGTCTCTGTTTTCATGTTAGCACTGCTGCTCGGCTAGGGTTACTATGGGGTTTAGCGGGTGACGGCGAGTGGTACGTTGTTTTCACGGAAACATAGAGGCTAGCGTTTGGGTTTACAAGTAATGGGAGAGCATGGGGTTAGGAATGACATTACTTATACAACAGGAGAGATGGTGGCTCTAATCTTCTTAGAGCATATTTGTAAGGAGGCAGCTTCGATTAACGCTAGACCCGGTCCATCAGAGTTGCTGATACTGGGATATGGCAGGTTCGCTTGCACATGCAAAGCATTTTATAAATTCCTCGGCGATCCTTACGTGAGTGAAAACTTCTTCTATGAATACTACCGTCTCTTTGAGATGCGCTCAATGAACTCCTGAGGTATGTACGACCAGGTCAATTACTGTCTACTTCCCCAGAATTGTGCATTTTCTTTGAATTTGTGAATATGTGGACTCCGTGACCTAACTCGTTAAATCCAACCGTCACGCAATTCTACGACATAGGAATGCATCGGGTAATCGTTTCCTCCTAATTTCCGAAATGGCGAGGCCACGCCAGATCTCAGCGTTTCGTATTGAACGCTCCATAGCTCACCGGTCTGGGCTGCCAGAGTATCCGTGTGCATGTTCAAAATGCCGTGGAGAAAGAATTAAAAAGGTGGAAACAATAACGAAACACCATAGGCGGTATGGACGAGATCCAACTCTGCCGCATCCAATACTTGTAAGTTTATTCCTACGCATTTTCTTCAATCAATTGCGACATTGCTGATGCACTGACCTATATCTCCATTCATTTTTACGCAGGTCCTTTTTACTTATGACATTGTACATGATAGCCCATATGGCGAATCAAAATTCTAACGGTAAATGCATTGTTTGCTACAGACCGTGGATGGTCGGAATTTTAGAGGACCAACTGCGCAAACCAATGTAGGCGAAGAGTTCTATCACCGACAGCGAGAGAACGGTGGATCACCGGACTTCGCATGGCCTAATGTGGAAACAATAGACTATCAAGGTATGATGTATGCTGCATTCGGGTATGCGGACACCCTCCATGCAGACGCTGTAGGTGACGGTCGAAATTTTCAACCCTAACCAGGAGAAGAGGAAGTCGACGGTGACGAAGTTGAGTATGAAAACTTGATCAAAGAATCATCTGACCCCGTCTATGAGGGGTGTCACGAAAACAGAATACAAAGCGGAATTGTGTTAATGAGTCTGGCTTCAGTCTATGGAGTTTCAGACGCATTCATGTCGGCTGAGCTCACGTACTTGGCCGGCAGTTTGTTACCAAGATCTAACATTCTACCGAGAATAGCTTATGAACTGAAGAATATGATCCGGAAGATGGGCCTGCAACATCGACGCATACATTGCTGTCCAGACGGTCACGTGCTTTACGAAGGTACAGAGAACGGGGACTTGCTTCGGTGCCCCACCTGTCAGAAATCGCGATATATTCCGGGGTCCACTACTATTCCTGCATCAGTATCAAGGTTTTTCCCTTTAGTGCCGAAGTTGCTACGAATCTAGAGGTGTCCCAAATTAGCCAAACTGCTTGAGCATCACTCGAATGTGCCATTCAATGGGAGGCATATGACATCCGTGGCACACAGCTTCGAGTGGAGAGAAATCACCAGGTTATTTCCCGAATTCTCGAACCTCTCAACGCATCTGAGGCTGGCGTTGATAATGGACGGAGTATGCCCACATAGTCATCAAAACTCTAATCACTCGACCTGGATTGTCTTAGTAGCTGTGTATAATTTGCTCGGATGGCTGGCTACGAAGAAATTCTTCTTCAATCTGTCTTTATTAATCTCTGGACCGAGAGCACCGAATTCTGACACTTTCGATGTTTTTTTGAAACCCCTAGTCATGGATTTGCTACGGCTGTGGCAAGGAGTACCTGCTTTGAATATGTCTCGACCCGTCGGAGAGCGGACATTTACATTAAAAGCCATCCTCATGTGGACTGTAAGCGATTTCTCAGCTCTCGGACTGGTCTCGGGGCATACTGTCAAGGGGTATCTTGCGTGCCCTGCGTGTGGAGCAGATACCTGCGCGGAATACTGTAAGTACCTACGGAAGATGATTTACCAAGGATCTCGTCGATTTCTGCCTCCACACCACCATTTTCGACGCTGCCGCTCTGCATTTAATGGAGAAAGCGAGCATCGTCCACCTCCGCAGAGACGGATCGGCGCTGAGATTCTTCAGCAGGGAAGATCAAGAGCTGATTTTCTACGAAACGGAGGTGTAGAAGATTCTGCCGCAGATCTAGTAAAGGAGCATGGTGTAAAGAGAGCCAGCATATTATACGCTCTTCCTTATTGGAAGGTGTGTAATCTCTTCCCGTGGACTCTGTTTTTTCTACCCGTTCTTACGCTTTCTCTGCTTCCTCTTTCGGAATAAGATGGTGTGCTGGTGTACCGCAATTGAACTCGCAGAACAGTAGGTTATTTTACAATGTTTTGGTTCCTCTTCCAGACGCTCGGATTTTGTGTTTTAACATTATGCATATCTGCCCTTAGGTTTGATTTTTTTCTTTTAAAAACCGAGGCACTTGTTTTCTGCTGGAGAGATATACATCGTGATTCTTTCTTAATCCTGTTTAGCCGATCGAGTTTCGTAAGTTCTCGATCATTATTCATGTGGTTTAACCGATTACAGTCAATTGCGTGGGATATGTTGATTATTTAGTCATATACTAATTTGTTTTCAATTGTCTTCGCCGTGTACTTGAGTAAATTAGTAGTATGTAATCGTTAATAGGATTGCCCTGTCCGAGTGTGTTTTTTTTCAGCCATATTACTACCCAGTATCAGGTTCTGTGATTTTATGTGAGGATGTCTTTCCGGTCGTCTCGTGAGGCCTTATCAGATGATCATTGTTAATGTGCATTAGAATGTACTAACAATGGGCGCATTCGTCTGTCAGAAAATAAATAACACTCTCTCAATTTCTCAGTTAATAATTGTTTGTACTACCTGGATATTTTTATCTCAAAATTAATTCACCTCATGATTCCACGTAACAATCTAAACCTGCTTATGTTTTCAGAATGGCCGAACATAAAATTCTGTCTGAGTCGTTATGTATGTGGAATGCCTCAATAGCACCTTAGTGCATTCTCCATTCCTGCATCAGTTCATGATGTTTTACACTGAATCTGTGCGAACCTAGGTATTGCCTTTCCAGCGGTATTCTGTCTTCATCAGATAACGTTGAATTGTACTGTGTTTCAGAGTCCTGTAGATGTGCTCAGCCATCGAGTCTTCTTAATATTTGGAATCATATGGTAGAATATGGTCAGTGCATTTATCTCTTGACTGATGATAATACTTTACAGTCCATTGCGAGGCACTGTTATTGTCGTACGGTTAACTATAAACGATTCAAAGGTTACTCTTCCTGAATAACCAGAGTGGTTAGAAAACCTGTGTTTTTTTCCACAATCAAATGTTTTGGGATACGTCTGGCGATTCTTTTATTTTGAACCATATGTAGTTAGTATGTTCTGCCTGAGTCCTCATACCGTGGAACACATTCGACTGGCTTAAAACCGAAAATCCTTTTTTTTACTGTATTCTGACATTCGTGTTTGACTGATTGCCTCTGTAGGATCTCCCTGTAAGGAACACCATAGACGTCATGCATACGGAGAAAAATATCGCGGAGAATTTGATAAAGACTCTTTTCGGAGAGAAAGATACACCTCAGGTCAAATTGGACATGCAGACAAAGAACATCCGTCCTCACTTATGGCTCAGACGAATGGAAGATGATGCCAATAAAGCTTTCATGCCAGACGCGAAGTATGTATTGTCTAAACCTGATCGTGAAAAATTTCTCAAAATCCTTAAGTCCTTGAGAATCCCAAAACATTACTGTAGTTCACTGTACTTGAAAATTAGCTCAGGGAAGTTGAGCGGTCTCAAATCACATGAGTATCATGTCCTATTACAGGATATTCTTCCGTTATGTTTGCGTAATATGGGCGATCCAGCAACAACGGGAGCCATAGTTCGAATTAGTAGAATTTTCTGAAAAATATGCAGCAAATCAGTAGACGTCGACACAAGGGAGGCTCTTTTTCTGGAGTGTGTTGAAACCTTTGTTTGTTAGAGAAGGAATTCCCACCTGCCTTTTTTGACGTTATGGTGCATTTGACAATTCACCTCGTGGAAGAGCTTTTTCTGTGTGGCCCTGTGCATGTACGGTGGATGTACCCGTATGAGCGTTACTTTAAGACTTTAAAAGGGTTTGTTAGAAACTTGGCGAAACCTGAAGGATGCATGGCGAAGGGGTATGAAGTAGAAGAGGCATGCGGCTTCGTTGGAGAGTTTGTGTCAGAAGATGTAGGTTCATTTCGTAAAGTTTGGGACTCCGAAGAAGATCCCATACTGAATGACGTTGTCCTCGAAGGTAATGGCAAACGGCGGACTCTTGATGTCCTCCTGCATCAACATATGCACTCCTTCTTCCTCGAGAACGCAGATGTAATTGAGCCGTACAGGATGTAAGATTTCTACGCATGCTCAGTGTTACTTCTTTTAAAAAAAAAATTTAACATATGACATGGATCAGTCTCAGATAGTTTTCTTGCCTTGTTTAATAATGGCAGTGCTTAGCTGAACGATGTTATTTTATGTAAGTGACCCCACTTCTACTAATGTGATCGCATATTTGCTGTCGTTGGTTGACTGTCATGATTCATATTGTACCGTTCCTGCTGTTGCTGATCTCCTAAACATTGTTTTATATATATTTTTTTTCATTCTTTTCTTCACCATTCGGCAGAGAATATGCTGGATTGGTTTTAGATCGAACAAACGCGCAATAGCAGTGGCGATCAAGGCACCCAAGCCGTGGTGGTGCAAGAGCCCCGAACTTCCCTCCTGAACTTTCTAAAATGGCTCCTTTTCCGGACTGGCTTCGGGATTCAATGCAACGAAAGATAGACAGTGGTGACTAGGTTGATGAAATGGTGGAGGCAACGTCAAAATTCCCATCTATGTTCGCTCAAAAATACAGAAGTATGTACTGTTATGGTTATCATTTGAGAGTTCAAAGTGCGGAGCAAGGTCTAAAAACTTGTGACTCTGGAATAGCAGGGACGTTTATAAGACCTTGCAGATCCGGGGTGGGAGATCGAAACATCATCATGGCACCTGTGGAGTACGTCGGTAATCTCGATGAAATTATTGAATTGAATTATAGAATATTTACACAGGTGGTTCTGGCTGCTTCTTGGGTGAAAGCAAACTACAGGGGAGCAAATGCTACGGTAAAGAAGGATAAATGGGGGTTCACTTTAGTGAATTTTAACAAAATGATAGAGTTCGGGGAGGACTCTTTTGCCTTACCTTCACATGTTCAGCAGGTATTTTATTCAGAGTGCACAGAGTCTCCAGGGTGGCGAGTTGTTATTCGTAGAGAACCACGCGGCAGAAGAGTGGTGGCAACAGAGGTGGACAGGGGAGAGGGTCCACTGTTCGAAACAGGGAGAGATGATAGTTTTGATGCACTACGAGTTCCAGAAGAATTTACTGAAGATCCTCTGCCACGGCCATCCGAAGGCAGAGTTCTTCGTGCTGAAAATCTTTTCGACAATATTGATGCAGATACTCCGGATGTATTCGATAGGGCAGTTGGGGAGTCTTCGGATGAGGACTGAGTATTCCTTTGTCTCCGTCAAGCATGTCGCATGCAGGTTTGTAACCATGTCATTATGTTTATCGTGTTCATGATTCCGTCATCCATCCAAATTCGAATGTCAACTTCGTATCCGAGTTAGGTGTTTGTGTCTGTCGTCGTGACAAATTCCTTGATGTTGACTGACAGTAACTATAGTAACGGAGTATGCGGGGACAGTGAGAGTGGTCAGGCTCTTGCGTGGAGGCACAAGAAATACCTAGAGCGTCATACAGAACAGTCAGTTTGAGAAGTTTATTTGCTATGTTGGGGTTGGCGCATATGTATTAGCACCTATGATATTCTGGAACAAGCGAACAGGTTATACACCGAGACTGGTGAAGTATGTACACAAATTTGTGATGTTCCGATTTAGGCTACCAGTGACTCAATGCGTCTGTGATATGTATGTTGCTGCAATAAAAAAAAAAATTAGTTTGAGTAATCTCTCATGGTGATGTGGTATTACAGTCGTGTACACGCATGACAAAACTCCTAATTTAACAAACCATGTAGTAATCGCTGCTAAACAAAATGTGAGAGTTTCTTCATACTACATCAACGTACTTTTGAAATATCTTCTCTCCCTTGAGGTACATACTCTTCCTCGTCTCTTTAATGTAGGTATTAATTTCTTATCATCAATAATTTTGTTATTTTTTTTCATTTTTTTGGCCCCGCCCGTTATTTTCCAGGAAGTAATGATATTTAGATACATATTAATTTTATTGGTATTGAAGAACAAATTATGAATCAATTCGTATCTGCACCATTGTATCCAGAAAGTCACATAGATTCGATTCCACGGTGCGGGCAATTTTTCCTGTTCCAGCATTTACTCAGGAATCAATCGCACGCTGGTTTTATTCATTTCATTTAGTCTCATGTGTGATAAAATGTACACAATGATTCAGTCGTATCCTTCATACTGTTACCTTTAAATTCACTTAGTTAAGAGAAGGTTCCACTCAATGGTGGCTGTAATGACGATTTCATTGCCTTTGTCTCATGATCATTGTACCAAAGCATATCTGATATGGTACTTTGTTTAATTTACCGTTTTTCGTTTTTCTGTGGCTACGAAATGCATCTGTTCGGAGACAGTAATCTTCATAGAGCAAAATATGGAGAGCCCTGTCACTTTGATATGGCACCGAAAAAATAGTCAGAACTGCTGTTTGATTTGGCTCTTCTGTGCCCACTGGACAGTAATTGTTATCCATTGGGGGGAAGCACAATAAAGTGGACCACAAAAGTGCTTAGCTCATTGCCAATTTCAGCCTGTTGTGTAAACATACTAGAAAGTGGCATCTAAAACTTCTTGATGGGAAATTGAGTTTGGAATACGGAAAGTAGACTTGATGTACTACAACTTCCAAAATTTGCGTTCGTAGTTGTTGAGTTGAGACACCTTTATGAACACCACAAAGTTGAACAAAGTGAATGCAGTCATTTGGAAAAGTGACCGTTTTACATTGTAGTTTTGACAGAAATCACTTTTGACTTTGTGGGGCCCTTCATTTGTACATTACGCTTATAGAAATGATCCAGGTGGCCGTGTTTGCAATCCTAGATTGGCAAAAAGTATCCCCGCGACGTTTTTAAAACACTGTTTTTGGTGAAACTTTTTGTGAGGTTTTTTTCACCGAACGTTGTTTTTTAAATTGGA
This sequence comes from Ceratodon purpureus, assembly GCA_014871385.1. NCBI lineage: Eukaryota > Viridiplantae > Streptophyta > Bryopsida > Pseudoditrichales > Ditrichaceae > Ceratodon > Ceratodon purpureus. The sequence goes on from CM026426.1 coordinate 79,291,699, forward strand.
AAAAACATCCTCTAAAGACAATAGAGGGCCCCAAATGGAGAAATCAAGACTTTGGAAAAGTTCATTTCATGATTTAGAACTAGGGCTCAAATTAAGTTTCAATTGAAGATGTTTTTTTCATGGAGATGTGTGTAAGATACCTTAAGACATCTTAAAAAGTGACTAAAATGCTCAAAAACTACACCAAAATGCTCAAAATGAGCTTTGAGCTATTAAAAACAGCACACTTCAGATTCACTTCCTAGTGATCACATATTGCACTTGGTGGTCCACTTTACTGTGCTTCCCCCCCATTTTATAGATTTTTAGTTGTCGGCTGCGCAAACGGAATGAATTCTCTGCTTCCATCCTTCTGTGGTTCTATGGTAAGTAATATGTTCTTTTATTTCATCTTGTTCAGACGTTGGGCCGAGGTGAACAATGCAATTTTCCATTTCCTATTTTCTTTCAAATAACTTCAATTATAAGCGATACTACCTCTAGGCAATCTTTCAATCAGCATTATAACGGTGTGACAACCTCATTAACTTCTCCAATCTCCCTCACTTTGCAGATTTCAGGATACGGCTTCACACACGCTAGTACATGACATTTTAGGCTTAACTCACAATGATTTCAATCATCAGCCCTACTTCACGTAATTGTATCTACAAGTAGACTACCCCATGGTAGATCTCACCTCCTCGTCCAGCTGAGATCCCCACTGCCTTACTACATAAATCTCATGTTGTGTCCGCTTTGTCTTATCTGTTTTCAGAAGTCTTTCTTGCTTTGCGTGCCTTGAGTCTTGCTAGCTCTGCTTGTAAGTACTAGGTCTTCACGTCGCTGGTTCTGGTATTGCATTGCTTTTGTTTCAATTACACCATGTCTGCCGAGGTCATTGCATGCCACGGAGTCCTGCAGGCGTTGCTTGCTGAGTTCGCCAATGGTCCTGACCCCTAGGATAATTTTTTCTCGGACCAGACCTGGGAAGCACCGGCACTTGTTACCTTCGCAGATGAGGACCGAGCTCGCGCGGTATGCAAGATGTGGAAGAACACGGTGGATGCCTCTGCAGAGTATGCAACTATAGGCCTGGCTCGTGCCGATTTTTCTGAGGTAGCGGGAGATAACTGGGTGAAATAGGATGAGTTGGAGGCTTACCGCTTCAACTACTCTTGGGGCATCCTAAACACGTCGTGGCAGATGGCAATTCCATTCTCTGATGCACGGTACCGTGACCTTCCACTCGCGAGCCTCACCACGGAAGAGCTACGCCACCTGCGTGAACGTCTTGCCGGTGCAGGGAATACTCCGATCTAGGTCTACGATGGCGCTAAAATTTTCCCACGACCGGACATATGGGTGGCACAGTCCGCACGCGCTTAGAGGTACTTCCGTGTCTCTTCATTCCTTACGAATCTAGTCTGTGTCAAATTGTCTTAATCAACATTTGTGACTTTGACATTGTCTTGGCTTTGTACACCAGGGAGTCTACTTCGGGCGTGCACGGGGGCGTCTGCAATGACCGTTCCTGTACCGACATTTTTGGTTTCTCTAAACCGTAGGGCCGATGTACATGTGTAGTACGTTCAATATAGGTACTTCACTGTGTCTGTACTTTCGAGGACAGGGCCAGCCACCTGACATTACTACTGTGGATACTTAGTTTGTAATGTCTTAGTATGCATCTTCGGGGACACTTATGTCCATTCTGGCGCAAATTACGCAGTTTTCCTAAACTGATACGGAATTTAGGAGGTGATAGTGCTTGCTCAGAACTCTGTTCTCCAGGTCATATTGTACTTTGCTGTTCCATTTTATGAATATATTATCGGAAAATTACTACTACATTGAGTTCCTACTGCATTCACAAAAACTCCTCAGTGCATGCTCTATGTCATTGATGTGGATTCACCCCTCGAAGAATCTGATGGAGTGTTCTATTCTTGTCTGTACCTCTCTCATGAATCGCATGAAAGGTGTGTATTTGTTGTTTGCGCATTCACTGCCAGTGAAGACGGGAGAATCTTAACACAGTGGAACATGACGAAAAAACTTATGCATGTTGAGATTTCCGATCGTCGACTCTACGGAATATTTGTTCATTAACATTTATGTACATATCTTAGACATCTGCACAACATGTCTGCACCATCCACCAAAAATGACTCATTCGCGAAATCTACCGAAGTCAATACCGAAACCCTAAATTGGCCACATCAGATAGCCACGTCGGACACGCAGTGGAGCCGCGTCTTGCGCTCTTGATAGCTGCAAGACTTTTTACTTAATGGGCACCGACTGTCTCTTGGTTACATAAATCGGGTGGCCATTTCCGGGCCTGCTCTTGATCGCAAGACCTTTCAGTTGTTTTCCTCTTGGTGGCAGGGGGGTTTCCTTGTGGTGTCTAGTCTTTCGAATGCTAGTCCTCTTGCTTTCTTGTCCATGTCCAGTCCATTTCTTTGCCACCCTTCCACTTCGATCCCTTTAGGGCCTATTAGTCTTTACAGTCCTACCCTAGATAGTTTTCTATCCTTAAGTTTCAAATGTTTATGATAGTCTAGGTTTTTTCCAACTTTTTTAATCATTACAGTTTTGCAAGTTCTTCTAAAGGTTTGCTGCTGGTTTCCTAATTTCCATTCGATTCTGTTTTAAGTTTTCAATTTTTTTCATACCCATTTTTCTTCTTAAATTCTTTACCGTTTTCTCTAACTTCTTAGTGTTGTTTTCATTTTTACCCACAGTTTTTTATTGTTTACCTTATACTGCTCCACTGCTTTGTACTGTCCTCCCATTGCTAGTAACTTTTCCATTTTTTACTGGTACGTTTTTATTGCTAACATTTCACGCAACCTACTAGTCCTTTCTTTGTTGCCTCAATTCAAGAGTAGTTTGAGACAAACCTGAATACCGGCAACTATCCTCCTTTTGCTTTGGAGTAGTCCTTCGCTGCTTGATATTAGCTCCCTTCCACGAGATTCTGGAGTTTGATTCCCTCAGCCTCGAAATGTGCTCATGCTGCAGCATTTGAGGCTGTCCTCGTGCTGTTATCCCCCTCTTTGGCCACTGTGTCTGCCCTCCTGTTGCAGCACAGTCCTGGTACTGTGCAGGGTCGCAGCAAGAGCCACCTAGTTCAGACTTAATGCATGGTCGTCAGTGTTAAAGGGTGAATTTACTACACCCTGAAAATCTATTTTGCCCCAACTGAGTATTCTAAAAACCCACGAAAAATTTGAGTACCCACCTAGCTTTTATTGATTCTACTATCCTACTCCTGGACTGTACCAGAAAAACCCAATTCCGGCCCCCTAACAGTAATCAATGCAACACCTTTACTCTCAATTCTCACTGAAATCCTAGCATTCAATGCACACCATCTTCATTGATTTCGAAGCTCTTTTAACATTACTCCTGAAAAGTATAATGATCAAGCCCTTAATCAGGTCTGTCCTGGTACCGTATCATCTCCTAACTCCTAAGCTCCTAATCCTAACCTCAATAGCCTTAGAAAAGCTCAAGAGAGTGAGAGAGAGTGAGAGCCGCCACGGCCTCACTCCTCACTACCCCCTCCAAATCCTAGCAGCCTTCATCCATTCGTCCATTTATCATCCAAGTCAAAAGTTCATCTTATTGTCAAAACTTCATCCAAAATACAGTAATTGTGAAGTAAGCAGTAACTTACTGTTTTACTGCTCACCCTCGGTTATTGTTCCTTCCTTCTTAATTATAATTCCTGCTCCTAGCAAAAGAGTAAAAAATCCCGTTAACACTCTTCTTTTGAAGAATGTGTAAATATAGACTCACCTTATGAGGGCAATGGTAGCCTAGACGAGAAAACTAAAATTAATTGGCAAGAAAAGAAAGACAAAGAAGGAAAACATCGTAAAAATCAAGATTGAAGTTGATAGGAAGAACTTAAATAATAAAGCAAGCCCAAGAGAAAAGGGGAAAACGCAATGTGTTGCTCTTTAGATGGAAAAAACTTAAGGTTGGTTCAAGCGCTTTTAATTGAGAGTCCTCCTATATAAAGTGACAGTAGGCTTTGGTCATTTCTAGTTGCTTTCTAAAGCTAAGGGACAAATACCACTTAAAGTAAAAGTACTTTCCCTTCTAATTTTAGAACCTTCTATTATAAATGGAGTTTATTAATGTCCATTTTAGCAAAACTTGATGCACCAAAGGACAAGAAGAAGAAGCTCGTTGTGATGTCATTGTCTACTATTGTAGAGTAGGTTTGGTAGCATAGACAAGCATAAGACGTCCATCATTGTTCAACTTCCTAGTGACTCTAAGAATTGGGACTATAATTTGCCAAACGACCCATATGTAGCCGAATTGCAAGAACTGTCATTCTTGGAGGGTAATAAAGAGTAGTTTGATTTGAATTTCAACATGTGAAGTAAAGAATTACTATGACCCTGCTAGAAAAATCCAAGAAATTTGTATAGTGAAGCTACTTTAGACTGTGGGCATTTTAAGGAGCCACTTTGTTCTATATATGGTTGTTAATTTGCGACAACATTTCAAACAATGAACCATGCATTGTTACTTCTATGTTAGATATACACGTGAAGCTTGTTGGTCATAGGATTTTAATAAGGACATCCTCAAGCATTGGGTGAAGACAGGATATATATATATATATATATATATATATATATATATATATATATATATATATATATATATATATATATATATATATATATATATATATATATATATATATATATATATATATATATATATATGTATGTATGTAAAGAGTGCAAGCACCTTAATAACATTTAGATCCATATTGCACACAAAAATTATCAATTATCTTGGGGGTGGTTAATCAGTGCAACAAAGTTTAATTTGTAAAAAAAAAGATGCAATTGGCCACCTTGTTTCACATTCTATCTCATGGTCAATGTCTCTTCAAGTTCAAATCAATCATTGAGTAATTTTCCTTGTCCTAAAATTCATCATTTTTCTAAAAAGCATTAATTTGACAAGAATTGTTGAACTCTATCTACATGCATTTATTTTGAGGTAAATGCAATTATTGTAAAGCAAATTAACTTTGCCTACTATGTGGCTCTAAGAATTGATGAAACCAACATGTAAGATAACACTAGTTTGATATCAATCTATGGCTGTATCATAGATTGATATCAAACTAGTGCTATCTTACATGTAAATTTGGTCACTAAACATGTAAGATAACACTACCAAATTAGGTCACTAAACATGTATGATAACATCATTAGTGACTAATTATTAGTGACCAAATTTGGATGATACAGCCATAGATTGATATCATTAGTGACCAAATTTACATGTAAGATAACACTAGTTTGATATCAATCTATGGATACAGCCATACATTGATACATGTTTAACCTTACTGAATTTGGATGTGTTACCATGCCATGTGATCATTAGTGACCAACTAAACATCTAAGATAACACTAGTGTGGTATCAATCTATGGCTTCAATTGGTCAGTAATGGTGTTAGGGCTATTGCGATAATTAACTTGCTATTGAAGTCTATGTGGAATTGGACTGCACTTAACGAGGTGGATATTAGTAAGAAATTGCTTAGTCTTAGTCATGCAAACACCTTTCAGTGAGTAAAAACACAAGTGATTGTGCGATTGGAGAATGAGCATGTCTCCTTCACTATGTACACAAGATTAGCCTAGCCCAACAACATACTTGGAATGACTTGCCTTCTATCATTGTTAAGGACAACAAATGCATTGACAATGTTCTCATAAGGCTTAGAGATATATTTTTGCAACTTTATTGTTGTTGTGCAGTTTGTAAAAGTCAATTTTACAAGCTATATGAAGGATACCGCAACATTTTAAGACAATGAAATTCAAAGCCTTCTTTGGATTTCAATCATGCATACCCAAGATAATTCACCTTAGATGGATTTGAAGACTTGAACGATTCGTTGGGGAAGCTAACTTAGGGTTGCTACTCCAACTGTAGTCGTGGACGGCACCGGCAGCAGGGACTGGGAGTCACAGCGTCTTCCAAGGGCGTCCCCGAATAGCATAAAAAGGATCGAAGTTAGGGTATTGCTCTCGGATTTTCACTAGAGCGTAGTGCTAGGTTAGTTGCCGGCCATAGCGCCAAGGACAGTCAGCTTTCCATTTTGTACTCACAGCACTTAGAGCTACTTCTAAAAGACAACCTATTCGATCATTACTTCCTCTCTCGTTCTGTTTTGCTGCTGTTGCTTGTTTCTTGCATGTCCACTGTTTTCTTCTATTCTCTACTCCCTACTACTATTGGTCTAAGTTGTTTCTCTCACGCCTTCACACACCAAATGCCTCCTCTGACTCCCTAGACTCCATGGAAACTGTGACGCCCCTAAGATCAGCTTGATCTTCCTACAGAAACTCCTCACCGAGGCCAGCAACTCGCTGGTCTTTCCCTCACCTCACCACACCGAGACTCTTTTCCCCAAAACCTAAGACTCCGCTGTCCGAGACTCGAGACACCCGCCCTTGACGACCAACTACTTGGTCAGCCGGGTATCAACCTCAACCCATTACCCCCGTCTATAGTATTTTTAGTTCCCTTCCTGCGTTCACACTCTCCATCGAAAGGATCCCGGCTAACAACATGGACCATTTTTTCCTTAAACCAGGGGTTTGGATATCTAAAGCGGCAATGGGCATGTGTCATTTGAAACCCTAATTCTCTGAGGACTTTTTAATTCTCCACCTCTCTCGGATCTCTCTTCCAATCACAGAGTAGTCAAGCTTCTTTTTACCCCCGAAAATAATTGTAATTAACTTCCGCACAATACTCTAGACTTCAACTTTAAAGTCAATTTTCTCTAGGACCCGGGTCTTGATGCCACTTTGATGTCGCAAATACGGGTCACTACGGCCAAGTCCTCATGGTCGAGGTGGTTTAAAAATCGACAATGGCAACCTCAGATATGTCAGGTGACCGCCACCAGGGTGATGCGGAATTCCTGACCTATGCATGTCGACTGACTGAAGGTGAGCAAGTGGAGAGGTTAGGCAGGAGAGGTTGACAATCGTTGCCAGTGAATTTTGTGACTGTAAGGTTCTAGAAAAAATTAGTCTTTGATAGGTTAAGCAGCAAGCTTAAGGTAGAAATGGGTATTTCCGTTAGTTTAAGCCATTCAACATATATGGGATTGAACAAATTATTGGAATAAAATTTTACAAATATATAGATATTAGGTTGTATATCACAAATCTGATTTATTTATTTTTAATTTATTTTTAAAAAAAAATTCATGAATATTTGAAGTGCAATATTGTAGACCACTATTTCCGTGAGTAGGCACATGTTACACAAAGATTCTTGCATCAAGAACATGATAGGCTTTATAGAATTTGCTAAGTGCGGTAGTCAATCTACTAGAACATTGGTGCTATGATAGGGCATGGATTCAAAACGCTTACGGGGATACCCATCTCTACCTTAGAGCATCCCCAGTAAGGCCTGAATCGTAAACCTGTAAACGGAAAGATGTAGAAAGACGTGAATTGCGGTTCAAGCCAAGCCTGTATTCGAGCTTGTAAGCCTGTAATTTACAGGTCGAAACCTGATTTTAGAAGGTTTTTTGGGGCAAACCTGTAAATCTGTAAACGGTTTTGGAATGTTTTGCTTCGGAAAGGCACTCAGGTTTGGGAGAACGACGTTCTCATGATTACAGGCTTACAGGTTTACGGTACTATTGGGGATGCTCTTAATTCATGTTGATTCGGTTTGAGAAAACACGTTCAAGTTTGACTCAGGTCATATTTAAAATTGGACATACTGTATCTCAAGTTGACGATGATATTTGGGCCCGATATATTAAAGTTCAAGTTGAGAAAACTGTTGATTATATTTGTATTTGGGTTTCCGGATCTGCCACCGCGCACAATGGGGATATAGGAGTTGTTGACTGGACAAAGAAACCTAGTCTAAGGTAGACGACCTGTTTCCGATCAGGCCCCCAATAACGCAGTATAGGCCGACCTATTTCCAACCATAGACTCGCATTATTTTTGTATTCATTTGTAAATGGCGACATAGTATAAAGTTCACAAGTGTTCAATTCCAATTAGAGGAAAGTTTGACTTTTGGATATCATTTGTTCTTGATATCAAGTAGCACCAGTATTGGAATGTAGTTTTTCAGTTCTTGGAAATAGATCAGCCTATATAACAAGAATGGGTTGGAGAGAATCTTCACTTTGAAAATTCATAGTAAATTCAATATTGCTCCAAAATTTGTTCAAAAATATATGATCTTCCTCAAATCTATTTCCCTATGCTCCAAAATTATTTGTGTGTTTGATGCTTCACTGGAAGTATGTTGAATTGCTTAAGGTGATCAGAAACATGTCGTCTACCTTATACGTCGGGAATCAGATCTCAAAGACCGTTCAAAGAAGGAAGGATCATGAAACAACAAGGAGGAGGCGGATAGAGAAAATAGTGACTGCAGCAAACAACATAAGAGCTTGCCGACATGCTCTAGGACTTGCTGGTGTTCATGAGGAAGGAACTCTCGAGATGTGGCACTAGTAGAACTACTGACGCCCTGGATTCCTGTTATTAGAAATAATTCAGTGAACCCGCGCCACTTTCATTGACGCTCGCGCAGTTCCTGAAGTGCGATGGAGAGTAGAGTTGGTCACATGCGACAAGAGGTGGGACCTGCCAGGTCAGCTGTCCACCTGCACCCGATGAAGTTAGATGGGCGGTGACCAAGCATTATCGCGTCCGACGTGGAGTGGCTACTGTGTAATTACCATGTTGACGTGGTGAATGCCCGGCCTCTGGACACCGTCGAATCCAGGTTCCCAGTGTTGAGATCCTAGTCTCTGAGTCCTACGATGTAGCGGGATCGATTGGTTGGCGAGGTGCACAATTTTAGGGGACGGGGAGGTGGGCCCCTCGAACCTTGGGGAATTGATTTCCAACAATGCCACGTGGTCTTAAATTACAGGCTCGTGTTGCCCTGTAGAGATTGTCCGGGTGGCCCAATGACATATGTTTTGATATTTTGAAATTTGGTTTTTTTTTTTTTTTTTTTTTTTTTTTTTTTTTTTTTTCAATAATCATAAATATTTATATTTGGAAGCGTGATTTCTGTGGTTATGCTCGAGACCCCTTTGAGCATATGTACCAAATGACGCTTATTGCATAATGAATTCTTTCCACATGACTCCCAATGCAATAGACACAATTGGAGTGATACAACAGCTACTGCCATTTAAACATAATATTCATCAAGTGAAATGGACATATATGGAAAACCTATCACATGGATACGGTTTCTGATGTACGCATTTGAAGCTGCTATTGTAACATATGCTTCTATTCCCCTGCCTGAAATCGTCCCTGAATTCTCCATACCGACAGTTCATGCAGACTCACATACCGTGTATTCTTTAATCCATACATCAATAGTGAGAAACCGGGTCCAGGAAATACGCTGCCCAATATGCCATATCCCATAAACGCAAAGCACTTCGTCCAGCCCTGCGTGATGCGTTGGTACAAATTAGGCACATACTGTAGTTCTCTGTAATACACGTTTCAGCAATGCAGTGAAGCATTGAGTCTGGGCAAGGCACACGCATCCATCCTTTCGACGTTTAATACTTTTTTTGACTTACCTGATGTCTTCTGTATGCAAGTGAGCTCACTTCACCTTCGCCACTTCAACGTACTTCAAACAATTCGTCTGCCACAGTATCGTTGAGTCCTCGTCAAAAGCTCCAATCTGCGTGTCTGCCATTGTCGTAATCCCTGGCCTCTGATGATCTGGAAACAATAATTTCACGTGACTCCACTGGGGGTACACGTGCTCTATCGTAACCTGTTGCATTCCAACTTGCCATGCGACCGCCTTCACGTCCGGAACAAGTTTCTTTTTGGACATTCGCCAATGAGGCCCGCTTCTCCCAAGAGCTATTGTTTGTCCGAGATGATCCGGGTGCATCACCCATACATATTTCTTGGGAGTTAATGGACCCTGTTGGGGAGGTGGGGGGGGAAATACATGTTAGACAAGAGTGGAAAAGGATGTAATTGCGTCCTCTAATGTCAGCCATACTTGGTTACATCGGGAAAGTAGTTGTAAAACCGCAGTACCTTCTCTCCGCGCGGTCTATTGTTCGTCGGTGGGATGTACTCCAGGTACTTGGTAGGCCTCTTCCGCTGACGTCGAAGTCTCAAGCATTTTGAAGTAGACCCCCCTTGCTCTGAGCTTGCTGGTAAATTCACTGTCACGCCCTTCGCAGCGTCAACCTCGGGCGTTGAAGCTTTCCTCTGCTTCGTAGTCACGTTCATGGCCTTCTTGCCTGGTGCTGCAGGGAAGTCCTCAAAATCGTCCCCTATCGAAGAAGAAGCGTTAGAGACATATTACAAGTACTATGCGATTCAATGTGTTCATAATCAGAGTTTGCATGTCCGAATACAGCATGGGAGAGGACCATCACCTGAATCGGGCGACTTTCTTTTGTCTTTGTCGACGAGATCATCGTCGTCGAAAGATCCAAATGCGGCTTGCAGTGCGTTCGGGGCTGGCATCCCAATGCCTTCCACGGGGCAGTTGACGTTGTTATCCTTGTCGACGTAACCAGGAGCCGACTCTGAAGCAGTTCGCAGATGTGTTGTTGCGGTCTTCGACTGGAGTGGGTCTGATGGTACTCCCGTCTGCACGGGGTTGGGCACAGAGTCTACGCCATCATCTGCACATCATGGGCACGTCAGTTAGTTATGATGTATAAGAGCTTCTACGTGAAGCGAAAGATTTGAGCAGCTACATTGAGGTTTAGGCAGGAATTGTTGTCGTGATGGTTTACCAACTAGCGTAGTGTCGTTGCATCGAGTCCACGCCTCTTGAGATACACCTGACGCGGAGCCCGTTTTTTCTGCTGTGAGAGTGCAGCGACGTTCCTCTCCCATGTCCTTGTCAATGTAAGGTGCACGGTCCGGTGTTAAGAGAACATCGTCCCCGCTTCTGTTTAAGGGGCTGATAACACTTGAGGTCTGCTTATCGTTTCCCCTTAGGTGAATCTGCAAAATGAGGTCCAACTTCATCTTGATGTCAGCCATGTCTGTTGTGTTTACCCGCTGCTGCGTTTCCATCCCCTTCTGCCAGTGAATTATGTTCTCGTAATTTGTTCTCATCTGAAGCAGTTCTCTGCTCACAGAGCGGTCATTAGAGTGGTCCATTCTAATGACTAAGTCAATCTCTGTGTCAGCGTTTAAGGCTTATGAATGAGTGAGCCAAAGTACACGCAGGGTGCAAAACGTGCACCGTGTACACCCTACTAGTCGTCGACGGACGAGTCACTTGAAAGTTCGTCGGTCCGTTCATATTGCAGCAGGTACTCAACCCGGGACTCAGCATAGTCTCGATATTCCCCGGTGCCCTCGGTCCACTGTCGCCATGTCCTGCAAACAGACCTGATTGTCGCCATTTGCCTCGACCATTGTGTAAAGCCTTCCCCGATGTCTATAATTCGAGACCAGATGCAGTGACGAACAATATCGTCATCCAGTCCCGGAAGGAGCGTTAATTCTGACCTAGGCTCCTCTTCTTCCATCGTGGAGGCAGGGTGATGTGCCACATCCTCGTCCTCAAAGGCACTGAGGTCTACTCCGAAAGAGAGATGTTCTGGAGTGACACTCGGCAGACCTATCTGGCGCTCAGCCTGAAGGTCGTCCTTGAGACGCGGGCAACGTCTAAGCACGCCGAACGCAGCGCACGCCATCACGACGCAGACTGCTACTGCATGTGCTCGACAGCGCTCGTGCCATGGGTCGACGGCCGCAAATGCCATCCACAACACTACAGCAGGAATAACAAGGAACATCGACACATGACCCATTCGACATGCACTGATGTCCGGGGGAGGCAGATGCAAATCCTATCAATGAAGAATGGAATGGGTAAACTACAACGATCTAATACGTAACATATCTCCCTGCGAAATGGCAATATTGTGCCATCCACAAATATGGTTCGCCACTATTGTAGTCGATGATAGAAGGTATTATCCTCTGGCAACGGTCACCTGCGAACGGTCTACCGGATCCTATAACTCCGGGTTTCACAAGTTAATATTTTTTTGAATCAAATAGTAAGTTATGTGTTCTTACCAGGTTTACAAGACGGGTAATATAGTCCGCATATGCGGCCCACGTTCGGTTTTTTACATCATCGGGTTACATTCGATTATCACATCCGAGATTTAGTCAAACGAGGGAGACGTGGACGCTAGGAAACGTAGTCCTCACCTGTCCGAGGGGACTCGAGCAGGCTACGCTGTTGCCTGGCGTAGCTTGGGCATCTGACTCCAGGGTCTCATCCGAATCATCCCACCGTATGTCCTCCTGTGTAATGGTGTCGCTCATTTGCTGCACGACCACGTCTTAGCACTCCAGCAACACACTACATAATGTACGTACAGAGACTGGATTCTTCGCAGGCAATATCCTTCAAGTGCATTTACGTGAGCACATCATGACTCCAGTATACATTTGCATCATTCTGCTGGTGAAAACAAAGAACTTGCGACATGGAATTAAAGTAGAATTCAAACTTACCCCTTATGTGAGATTGCTGTCCATGTTAGGCGGGGCGTCGTCGTCGCCAATTGAGATCAGGAGTTGTCTCGCGTTCTGGACTTCTTCGCTGTCGCTGTTGGGATTTTCCAGCAGAATTCGTCTTGCGTTCTTGACTTCCTCTCGATGTGCCTTCTCACGCCTGCTCTCCTCCTCCGCCTCTTTTGTCACCCAGTACCTCGCCAAGGACGGGAAGTTTTCAATTGGACATTGTGGATGCCTTTCCCCCCTCCCGGTGTTTTTCCAATGATTCCTCCATTGGTATCTGGAAGATCGCATTGCATCTTCCAGGTGCCACATAATGTACCCTTCTCGAAGCGGGGGAGTGAACGTGAAGCGCATATCAATTTCCTGTCTCACCAGCTGGATGTCGTTATCTGATTGGTCTCGGAACTTAATTAGGCTCAGGTCTAGCCAACGTTTTGCAACCATCCTGATTACCCTGTGCACAAAAAAGCGGTAGGGGGGGTTAGGCTTTCCTTCCGCATTGCATTCTATCTTCATCGGCCACTGACTAGATTTGGCCTTGAAGGCGGATTTAGCCAAACGTTGAAGCCTTCTCTGCCGCGACCTCTTCGACTCCTCCCATGGTGCTACGTGGAGGATGTCCACATCCTCGACGAGGTTCAGGTTCGATCCGTTGGGGACCATGGTTCCTGCGGGTTGGACGGCGGGAGGTACCCCTCTCTGGGCATTGATGTTGCTGTATGGAATCATGGGTGACCCATCTCCCCACGTGGGCCATGGTGCTCCGCCTTGGACTCCGAACGGGAACTGAAATTGAGGCTGCATACCTGTAGAGGATGGACTTGCCCCTGAATTGTGGATTGGGAGAGTGCTTGGAGGAGGTGTCGTCGAGGTCATTGGAGGAGCTTGCGGATTCGCCATGGAGATGGAGCCGTCAGTCCCTGCGTCTCGACTGCCCCCTCCCCTAACTACGGGATTAGTTGGCCTTAAAGGTTGGGGACATCCTGTTTGGTTTAGGTGATGCGACTGATTTGCAGGTGGTTGGGGAAACCCGGGAAACATCATTTGCATAGGACCTCCGCCTCCCATGGTCAGTGGAGGGGGGAAAGTTCGTATGTGAGCGGAGAGCGTAGAGCGGAGAGCGGAGAGCACAGAATGGAGAGCACAGAATTGACAATTAGCAAAATTTTCAAAAGCAAAGTAGACCCTATAACCGTGGAAAATTACTAAATTAAGGCTTGATTTTGACACTTTTTTTAGGAAAAGAGTATATTACCGTGGAGATCAGGGTTATCTCTGGTAAGAATTTATTACGTTTGTTCTCTAAGATACAAATTAGGGCTGATGTCATGATGACGTCATGCATATATTTTGTTAGATTTGTCATGGATTTAGGCAAGATATAATGATCAGGCGTTAAGTTTTAGATCAAACAATTAATTCTTTCATAGGTTTATGTAAATGCAAAAGGAAAGAAACAAATTTCACAGAACATAAAGGAGGCAAGGTTTGAAAACTTCCTGGAATATTTCGAAATTCGTGTATAATATCTTAACTGCTGAAACCAAGATATACCTTCTTAGAGTCCTTGTCTTCATCGAAGATTACTCTCTCTTCGTAGGCAGCAAAGCATCTTCATTTGAGTGATACAAGTAGGAGATTTTCATCATCAAACAACACTTGGTAAGCTGGGTTACAGAGAAGGAGGTCACTCTTGGTTTCTTGAGCTTGTCTGTAGGTGGCGTATTAGGATAGTGACACAGTCCTTGGCATGCTGTGCTGTATGCGAAGGTAGCGTAGGAGTTCGGGGATGTCAATCTACAAGCTTGACTGTAACGTTTGAAGACTACAAGAATTCAGTGTGTTGCGCAATGCCGAAGGTGTGTAATGCGAGATCCAGGAGGACGAGAGCGGCTGTAGGTTTGCCCCCAAAGGCACCGGCGAGTTATGAGGAGCTGCGGCCGTGGCTGCTGGAGGTGGAGCGCGCCAGGGAACGAGGCATGGACTTGCCACCGTTTAGGCACATCGGAAGCCTCCATGTTGGTGAAGGTGAATGGCGTTGGACAGTGCTGTGTACCAATGAGCTTCTCCGTATTATGGAGTTGTCCCTAATCCCGTATCCCTTGCTATTGAACGTCGATGAGAATCCAGTTGTTCAGCTGCCCGAAGTGATCATATCGGATGGCGAAACTTGCTGGTTTGATATGGACAAGAGTTGGACTGTATATCCTTCGAAGGATTAGTACTGTGAACTCTAGTGGGGTGTTCAAATACATTCCTTTAGATTTAGGAATAAGACAACTCGAAACCAACTAAAAGAGATGGTCTTAAAAGTTCGTGGAATATTTCAGAGTTCGTGTAGAATAATGGAGTAGCAGAAACCAAGATGTACACCAAGTCAAGAATAGGTAACATGGTTAGGAAATGTGGGATTTTGAATGGTTAAAATATAAGTTACAGCGCAATTTAAATTTTGAGCATTTCTTTTGTAACATTTCATTCTTCATATTATATTTTGAGCATTACGGTTGTGACATTTCATCCTCTACATAGGAGGAGACGATTTGGAAATGAGAATCGTAACAAGTATAGATTCAGGGTAGTAGAGTAGACGAAGGATTACGCAATGAACTCCAATTAAATCAAATCA
The DNA here is from genome assembly GCA_014871385.1 of Ceratodon purpureus. Taxonomy (NCBI): domain Eukaryota; kingdom Viridiplantae; phylum Streptophyta; class Bryopsida; order Pseudoditrichales; family Ditrichaceae; genus Ceratodon; species Ceratodon purpureus. The sequence continues at coordinate 79,306,907 of CM026426.1, forward strand.
AATCCAATGAGAACAATGAAAGACCGAAGCCTCCTTCAAACTCAGAACATGCTACCATCGCTACTTCCACTCTCAGAACTAGATGACTCTGAATCTCCTTCTACCGCCTCGTCATCGACGAATAGAAGGGCCCTGGGATCAAAAGTAGTTGGCCGACTAGGAACATATGTTAGGGCTCCAGATTGAAACGCCTGTGCTAAGTCCTCTGCGTAGTCCGGAAGTATGAAAGGCTGAATCGGGCTGGAATGAAGACGCCACGATGGAGTGGACACTGCTCTTGGCCCACGTGGCGGTGTTGCTGAAACTACTCTGCAATAGAGAACCGATTGTGGTTAGATAGAGTACGTAGAGCTGGCAAGAGAAGTAATGATTGGATAATTTGAACAAAGAATAGAAGACTTACACCACTTGTCAGGTCTTGCTCTCTTTGGAGGCGCTTCGCCTGCTGCTGCCGGCCTTGGATGTTTAGGAGGACCCATGGCGGATGGTTTGAGAAGGGCGTTGAATATGGCTTCGTCATCCTCAAAAGCAAGAATGTGACGACCAACAGCCTGGGCGGCCTTGATGGAGGCCCCTGAAACTCGGAGAGAAACAAAGAAATGAGAAACTGTGGGAAAAACGAGAGGAATAATTAAGCAGAGATATGTAAGAAGAGTTACCTGTCCCAGCATTCCAATCAAGGACTATGTCGCCGGGCTTTGACAGCTCCTCAATTATGCCCTGCATCATCTCAGGGGATTTCTCCCTTGGGCCTCTCCACGGCACCTCCCCATTCATGAGCTGCGAGTCCACATCGGTGAGGTTGAAAATGGCATCACTCTCGTTAATGTTGAGGAGCCCATGTATCAGCTCTTCCTTCTTCGTCTGGAAGGAGAAAGTACTGCCACTACGAACGTAGACGCGAATCCAGAACCGCATAGTCTGCAGTCAAGCAAAAGTAGTGAGTAAAATTAAGCGGAAGGGTTAACAGTAAGTAAAGAGAAGGGTATGTTTAGGAAAAGTACCAAGTTCTCGGGGTTTGTAGGAGAAGTGAGGCCGAGAACATTGACGCCCCACCAGTCCTTGAAGAGCATGTAGTCACCACCAGCAGCTTCTTCGTCGATATCCTTAGCCAGCTTCTGATCAGTGTTGTAGATGAGGCAGAGGGCACCATCTTTCTGCAGGAATTCATCTGCAAAACGGAAGATGTCAAACACATAATCCTTCTCGCGAGAGTTCCAAGGCGGAATACTCGTGGGGGGAACGGAAACGGATGGGACGGGAAGATTCTCAGGGATATCGGCAATGATCAAGTCGACTCCCAGATGGTTCTCTTGTTTGCACCGGTCCGGAACTTCGTTTTCGCGGCCTGCTCCAAACTTGAGGAAACAAGAAAGGAGAGTTAGTAACTACATAGCGAGTGGAGGTGGCAGAATCCATTAAATGTCAAAATATAGGAACAAACCTTGCGAATGAAGTCTTGAGTCTTGATCCAATCCGGGTCGCCACCTTTTCTCTCCAGTCTCCTATTTCGCCGTAACATGGAATCCACAGATGAGTTGAAGACGGAAACATGTGTGGAAATCGAAGCTCCAGCGGAAGAAGTTGCTTGAGGATATAGTTTGGCTTTCCTCTGCTGAAGGAGACCTCTGGTGATCTCCGAAGCACTGATCGAGGAAGGACCCGGTGAAAAAGTTGAAGAAGGCTTCGTAACCACATTACCCGGAGAGGGCTCTGGAGCCGTCTGCTCTGGAGCGGAAGACGCCGCACCAGTTTGCTGTGAAGCTTGTGAATGTGATCGCAAAGATTTCAGCCGCCGAGCTCTCCCTTTCTTCGGTGGAGGAGCCGATGATTGGTCTTCAGGGCCATTGTCATCTTCAGTAGCATCCACCGTTTCTTCGGCCACTACCTCACCGGCATCATGTAAAGTCTTGATGTCCACCTCAGAGTCAATAGTGAAACCGCGAAAACAATCAAGATACGAGCATCCCTCAAGCAAGTGAGGAGCTTTGTACCTTTTCAACTGTTGTGGAGAATAGATACACTGGTCCGAGGTTTTTGACGTCCAAGCACTGAAGTACTTAGGGAGCTGGTGGAACTTGACGGCGCCTTTTGGAAGAAGCTCTCGTTTGAAGTACCTAAGGAAACAATTATGTACAAGATTAGTTACCGAGAAAAATATGAAGCCCATTATGTAGGGCGACTGTGATGAAGTTAAGAATCATACCGGTAAGTAACCCGCTTAACAACGTCTGCACTTCCAGGGAATTTTGCGAAATTGGACTTCTTGTCGAAAGCCTTTTCAGCCTTTTTTCCAATGAACGTAGGGAAGGCCTTGTCCCATAAAAGAATACGTGAACTCTCGACATAAGCGCCCGGTTCCTGGACATCAGGAAAATCACTCCAATTGATATCCAGATTCTCCGTTTTGCAAATGTCTTCAACTGCATTGACGACAGCCTCCTCCAACTGTAATAAACAATTCATTTCAGTACCGACGAGTTAAAATGCAGACAGAGAAGGAAGCAACGTGTAAATGGAATGAAGACGTTTGTAAAGAAACTATACCCCTGCCCAGAATGAAGCCTTGTTCAACCAAGGGTCGAGGTCCGTTTCCTTGAATTCGAGGGGTAGAAATCTGTAAGATACTCTGGAACTCGGAGATGAGTTCCACCACCTTAACCAGCGAGCCTTGTATTTGGCCTCAACTGCCGCTGGCACTATCTTCTGTAGCTTGTCAAGGGTCATCTCTGGTTTTGAGAACTCACTGAAATGCCGATTGATCTACACGAATAATGATCGTTTTAGACAATATGAGATGCAAAATAAGAATGTAATGATACGAAATATTTTATAGACCATCGGATTTACCTCATCGAGGAAATCGTCACCGTTTTTGGGATTTGCGATAGCAAGGTACTTCGTGAAGTCCTTCTTCTTGATGGATTCGACCATCCTTTCAGCTGCCTCATTCATGACATCCCAAACTGCACTTGCAGTTCGGTCCGCCTCTGGTGTCTTCTCCTCATAGGCCTTCGCTGCTTCATCAGAGGCCACTGCGATTTCGCGCTGTTCCGAAACTCAAACATGTTTTAGAAAAATAAACACTTTATCAGAGTGTAAATTAGGACAAGGTGAAGGGCGTGAAACTTACTCGGTACAGAAATGCGATGAATATTCTTGTAGTCAAAGGGAACCACGACGGATTAGGGGGCTTGTGTTTCAAACAAGCATCGTATTCTTCTGCACTCAGGAGGTCTTTAAACTCCTCCAACTTCATCATTCCAAATGAGCGGATTCGAAATAGTTTTGCTGGTAGGTTACCCTTCACGTGGTCATTCTCCGTCGACCTGAATATCAAATCAAGAACTTAGAAGAATTATTCTTAACACATACGTAAAATATATAATGGTCAAACATATACAAATACAGAACAACGTACCAATTAATGTCATGCATGACATGTAGGAGATTGCCCACATGGCCGCGTTGGTCAAGTACAATGCAATGCACTAATATGTGCCATGATGGGTCGTCCGCATGATGCTTGTTGATATGCCGGAGCCATGCGGCCAGGCGATGATTACCTTCCCAGACAAAAAACATCTTGTTGGAGAATTGCATCCAGTCTTCGTCGCCACAGATCTCATCTTCAAAATGCTCATTCGCGGCCCTCCATAAAGGGCTCCAAGTAGCCATGACATCCGCCGTAACATCCTTCGTCTGCTCTTCATTGTTGTACATGGAGATGTACATAACACGGTCCCCATCTCTATATCCCTTCACGAACTCCCGCTCCAAGTGCTGCACCCCCATTTCGCCCACTGGTCTAACCTTCGCCATGGAGACCATCCTGCAGAGGGGGACCATCATGCGCGACTTCTTCTCTGGTTTAATCCTGAGCTTGTTGATGACGCCTATGGAGTCCAACTTGAATTGTTTCCGATGCTGGAATTCGCCATCAAATGCGGTCTTCAAGTTTATCGGACAAGATGGTTTTACCGGCGCATCTTGTGTTTGAGTAACCTGGCAAGAGGTGTGACAATTATTACTCATAGAGCAGCCAAGGAATGTCTTGCAAGGAAGAGAAATAATATAAAATAAAGTTACAACATCATATCATATCTTGTAACTGTAGGTATCTATAGAAGATACTATCTACGTGATGCTCGCCTATAATACTCCTTAGACTGTCTACAATTCCAGTGGCGGCGCCTCCTCCAAAATCGCCTCGTCTGTTGGACTGGGCAAGGCAAGATTGCGGGAAGCACAAAGACCACATGGGCAGGCCTCCTCACTCTAATAGGCGAAGAAGGAGAGGGTGGAGACATCGGCGGTGAATCCTCTAGAGGTGAGGTGGGGATGTAATGCGGGGAGGTAGGCTCATAGACAGGGGAGGTAGGCATGTAAACGGGAGAGGTAGGCATGTACTGGGGAGAATGGACCTCAAGAGAAATACTACATAAACCTACAGGGTTTGCTACATCACAGCTACAGTAAGGCTGATCAAATGAATCCGAGAGGTCGGAAACATTTATAACTGAAACAATGGAAGTGGCAGACATCTCGGGAGCGTCAGAGGATACCTAAAATATGAAAACAAGAATATATAAATTAACCACTTCCAGATAGGAGAAGAAATAAACCTAAGGTGTTATAAGCCAATACTATATAAATTCAAACCACTAAAGTACCTCTCTTTCTGCACGTGTCGGGACAAGACCACGGCTCCCCATATTATCCTGAGAGGATTCCTATTAGATAATCCAAGAAATCACCATTAGAAGCCATAGTAACACATAAAAAAAAAAAAGCTTCGGCCCTGCGTTGAGCAGCAGGGCCTCCGCAAGCCCCCACTCATGAGGCTCCCGACCAAGTGTCGGGGCCGACACTTGCAGGAAGGCTCCTCAAACATAAAAAAAAAAATTGCAACAGGCTTGCTTCCTTGGCCCTGCGTTGAGCTGCAGGGCCTCCGCAAGCTCCCACTCATGAGGCTCCCGACCAAGTGTCGGGGCCGACACTTGCAGGGAGGCTCCTCAAACATAAAAAAAAAATTGCAACAGGCTTGCTTCCTCGGCCCTGTGTTGAGCTGCAGGGCCTCCGCAAGCCCCCACTCATGAGGCTCCCGACCAAGTGTCGGGGCCGACACTTGCAGGGAGGCTCCTCAAACATAAAAAAATAAACTGCAACAGGCTTGCTTCCTCGGCCCTGCGTTAGGCAGCAGGGCCTCCACAAGCTCCCACTCATGAGGCTCCCGACCAAGTGTCAGGGCCGACACTTGCAGGGAGGCTCCTCAAACATAAAAAAAAAATTGCAACAGGCTTGCTTCCTCGGCCCTGCGTTGAGCTGCAGGGCCTCCGCAAGCCCCCACTCATGAGGCTCCCGACCAAGTGTCGGGGCCGACACTTGCAGGGAGGCTCCTCAAACATTAAAAAAAAAATGCAACCGGCTTGCTTCCTCGGCCCTGCGTTGAGCAGCAGGGCCTCCGCAAGCCCCCACTCGTGAGGCTCGCGACCAAGTGTCGGGGCCGACACTTGCGGGAGGCTCCTCAAACAATAAAAAAAAAATGCAACCGGCTTGCTTCCTCGGCCCTGCGTTGAGCAGCAGGGCCTCCGCAAGCCCCCACTCGTGAGGCTTCCGACCAAGTGTCGGGGCCGACACTTGCAGGGAGGCTCCTCAAACATTAAAAAAAAAATGGAACCGGCTTGCTTCCTCGGCCCTGCGTTGAGCAGCAGGGCCTCCGCAAGCCCCCACTCGTGAGGCTCCCGACCAAGTGTCGGGGCCGACACTTGCAGGGAGGCTCCTCAAACATAAAAAAAAAATTGCAACAGGCTTGCTTCCTCGGCCCTGCGTTGAGCTGCAGGGCCTCCGCAAGCCCCCACTCATGAGGCTCCCAACCAAGTGTCGGGGCCGACACTTGCGGGAGGCTCCTCAAACAATAAAAAAATAAATTGCAACAGGCTTGCTTCCTCGGCCCTGCGTTAGGCAGCAGGGCCTCCGCAAGCTCCCACTCATGAGGCTCCCGACCAAGTGTCGGGGCCGACACTTGCACGGAGGCTCCTCAAACATAAAAAAAAAATTGCAACAGGCTTGCTTCCTCGGCCCTCCGTTGAGCTGCAGGGCCTCCGCAAGCCCCCACTCGTGAGGCTCGCGACCAAGTGTCGGGGCCGACACTTGCAGGGAGGCTCCTCAAACATTAAAAAAAAAATGCAACCGGCTTGCTTCCTCGGCCCTGCGTTGAGCAGCAGGGCCTCCGCAAGCCCCCACTCGTGAGGCTCGCGACCAAGTGTCGGGGCCGACACTTGCGGGAGGCTCCTCAAACAATAAAAAAAAAATGCAACCGGCTTGCTTCCTCGGCCCTGCGTTGAGCAGCAGGGCCTCCGCAAGCCCCCACTCGTGAGGCTTCCGACCAAGTGTCGGGGCCGACACTTGCAGGGAGGCTCCTCAAACATTAAAAAAAAAATGGAACCGGCTTGCTTCCTCGGCCCTGCGTTGAGCAGCAGGGCCTCCGCAAGCCCCCACTCGTGAGGCTCCCGACCAAGTGTCGGGGCCGACACTTGCAGGGAGGCTCCTCAAACATAAAAAAAAAATTGCAACAGGCTTGCTTCCTCGGCCCTGCGTTGAGCTGCAGGGCCTCCGCAAGCCCCCACTCATGAGGCTCCCAACCAAGTGTCGGGGCCGACACTTGCGGGAGGCTCCTCAAACAATAAAAAAAAAATGCAACCGGCTTGCTTCCTCGGCCCTGCGTTGAGCAGCAGGGCCTCCGCAAGCCTCCACTCGTGAGGCTTCCGACCAAGTGTCGGGGCCGACACTTGCAGGGAGGCTCCTCAAACATTAAAAAAAAAAATGGAACCGGCTTGCTTCCTCGGCCCTGCGTTGAGCAGCAGGGCCTCCGCAAGCCCCCACTCCTGAGGCTCCCGACCAAGTGTCGGGGCCGACACTTGCAGGGAGGCTCCTCAAACATTAAAAAAAAAATGCAACCGGCTTGCTTCCTCGGCCCTGCGTTGAGCTGCAGGGCCTCCGCAAGCCCCCACTCGTGAGGCTCGCGACCAAGTGTCGGGGCCGACACTTGCAGGGAGGCTCCTCAAACATTAAAGAAAAATTGCAACCGGATTGATTCCTCGGCCCTGCGTTGAGCATCAGGGCCTCCGCATGCTCCCACTCGTGAGGCTCCCGACCAAGTGTCGGGGCCGACACTTGCAGGGAGGCTCCTCAAACATAAAAAAAAAATTGCAACAGGCTTGCTTCCTCGGCCCTGCGTTGAGCTGCAGGGCCTCCGCAAGCCCCCACTCATGAGGCTCCCGACCAAGTGTCGGGGCCGACACTTGCACGGAGGCTCCTCAAACATAAAAAAAAAATTGCAACAGGCTTGCTTCCTCGGCCCTGCGTTGAGCTGCAGGGCCTCCGCAAGCCCCCACTCGTGAGGCTCGCGACCAAGTGTCGGGGCCGACACTTGCAGGGAGGCTCCTCAAACATTAAAAAAAAAATGCAACCAGCTTGCTTCCTCGGCCCTGCGTTGAGCTGCAGGGCCTCCGCAAGCCCCCACTCGTGAGGCTCGCGACCAAGTGTCGGGGCCGACACTTGCAGCGAGGCTCCTCAAACATTAAGAAAAAAATGCAACCGGCTTGCTTCCTCGGCCCTGCGTTGAGCAGCAGGGCCTCCGCAAGCCCCCACTCGTGAGGCTTCCGACCAAGTGTCGGGGCCGACACTTGCAGGGAGGCTCCTCAAACATTAAAAAAAAAATGGAACCGGCTTGCTTCCTCGGCCCTGCGTTGAGCAGCAGGGCCTCCGCAAGCCCCCACTCGTGAGGCTCCCGACCAAGTGTCGGGGCCGACACTTGCAGGGAGGCTCCTCAAACATAAAAAAAAAATTGCAACAGGCTTGCTTCCTCGGCCCTGCGTTGAGCTGCAGGGCCTCCGCAAGCCCCCACTCATGAGGCTCCCAACCAAGTGTCGGGGCCGACACTTGCGGGAGGCTCCTCAAACAATAAAAAAAAAATGCAACCGGCTTGCTTCCTCGGCCCTGCGTTGAGCAGCAGGGCCTCCGCAAGCCTCCACTCGTGAGGCTTCCGACCAAGTGTCGGGGCCGACACTTGCACGGAGGCTCCTCAAACATTAAAAAAAAAATGGAACCGGCTTGCTTCCTCGGCCCTGCGTTGAGCAGCAGGGCCTCCGCAAGCCCCCACTCCTGAGGCTCCCGACCAAGTGTCGGGGCCGACACTTGCAGGGAGGCTCCTCAAACATTAAAAAAAAAATGCAACCGGCTTGCTTCCTCGGCCCTGCGTTGAGCTGCAGGGCCTCTGCAAGCCCCCACTCGTGAGGCTCGCGAGCAAGTGTCGGGGCCGACACTTGCACGGAGGCTCCTCAAACATAAAAAAAAAATTGCAACAGGCTTGCTTCCTCGGCCCTCCGTTGAGCTGCAGGGCCTCCGCAAGCCCCCACTCGTGAGGCTCGCGACCAAGTGTCGGGGCCGACACTTGCAGGGAGGCTCCTCAAACATTAAAAAAAAAATGCAACCGGCTTGCTTCCTCGGCCCTGCGTTGAGCAGCAGGGCCTCCGCAAGCCCCCACTCGTGAGGCTCGCGACCAAGTGTCGGGGCCGACACTTGCGGGAGGCTCCTCAAACAATAAAAAAAAAATGCAACCGGCTTGCTTCCTCGGCCCTGCGTTGAGCAGCAGGGCCTCCGCAAGCCCCCACTCGTGAGGCTTCCGACCAAGTGTCGGGGCCGACACTTGCAGGGAGGCTCCTCAAACATTAAAAAAAAAATGGAACCGGCTTGCTTCCTCGGCCCTGCGTTGAGCAGCAGGGCCTCCGCAAGCCCCCACTCGTGAGGCTCCCGACCAAGTGTCGGGGCCGACACTTGCAGGGAGGCTCCTCAAACATAAAAAAAAAATTGCAACAGGCTTGCTTCCTCGGCCCTGCGTTGAGCTGCAGGGCCTCCGCAAGCCCCCACTCATGAGGCTCCCAACCAAGTGTCGGGGCCGACACTTGCGGGAGGCTCCTCAAACAATAAAAAAAAAATGGAACCGGCTTGCTTCCTCGGCCCTGCGTTGAGCAGCAGGGCCTCCGCAAGCCTCCACTCGTGAGGCTTCCGACCAAGTGTCGCGGCCGACACTTGCAGGGAGGCTCCTCAAACATTAAAAAAAAAATGGAACCGGCTTGCTTCCTCGGCCCTGCGTTGAGCAGCAGGGCCTCCGCAAGCCCCCACTCCTGAGGCTCCCGACCAAGTGTCGGGGCCAACACTTGCAGGGAGGCTCCTCAAACATTAAAAAAAAAATGCAACCGGCTTGCTTCCTCGGCCCTGCGTTGAGCTGCAGGGCCTCCGCAAGCCCCCACTCGTGAGGCTCGCGACCAAGTGTCGGGGCCGACACTTGCAGGGAGGCTCCTCAAACATTAAAGAAAAATTGCAACCGGATTGATTCCTCGGCCCTGCGTTGAGCATCAGGGCCTCCGCATGCTCCCACTCGTGAGGCTCCCGACCAAGTGTCGGGGCCGACACTTGCAGGGAGGCTCCTCAAACATAAAAAAAAAATTGCAACAGGCTTGCTTCCTCGGCCCTGCGTTGAGCTGCAGGGCCTCCGCAAGCCCCCACTCATGAGGCTCCCGACCAAGTGTCGTGGCCGACACTTGCACGGAGGCTCCTCAAACATAAAAAAAAAATTGCAACAGGCTTGCTTCCTCGGCCCTGCGTTGAGCTGCAGGGCCTCCGCAAGCCCCCACTCGTGAGGCTCGCGACCAAGTGTCGTGGCCGACACTTGCAGGGAGGCTCCTCAAACATTAAAAAAAAAATGCAACCGGCTTGCTTCCTCGGCCCTGCGTTGAGCTGCAGGGCCTCCGCAAGCCCCCACTCGTGAGGCTCGCGACCAAGTGTCGGGGCCGACACTTGCAGGGAGGCTCCTCAAACAATAAAAAAAAATTGCAACCGGCTTGCTTCCTCGGCCCTGCGTTGAGCAGCAGGGCCTCCGCAAGCCCCCACTCGTGAGGCTCCCGACCAAGTGTCAGGGCCGTCATTTGCAGGGAGGCTCCTCAAACAATAAAAAAAAAATGCAACCGGCTTGCTTCCTCGGCCCTGCGTTGAGCAGCAGGGCCTCCGCAAGCCCCCACTCGTGAGGCTTGCGACCAAGTGTCGGGGCCGACACTTGCAGGGAGGCTCCTCAAACAATAAAAAAAAATTGCAACCGGCTTGCTTCCTCGGCCCTGCGTTGAGCTACAGGGCCTCCGCAAGCCCCCACTCATGAGGCTCCCAACCAAGTGTCGGGGCCGACACTTGCGGGAGGCTCCTCAAACAATAAAAAAAAAATGCAACCGGCTTGCTTCCTCGGCCCTGCGTTGAGCAGCAGGGCCTCCGCAAGCCCCCACTCGTGAGGCTCTCGACCAAGTGTCGGGGCCGACACTTGCAGGGAGGCTCCTCAAACATTAAAGAAAAATTGCAACCGGATTGATTCCTCGGCCCTGCGTTGACCTGCAAGGCCTCTGCAAGCCCCCATAATACTCACCAACTCATGTAAAGAGAACCCAAGAACCCACAATCACAAGCCACAAACCCGAGAACCCCCTACCCAATAAGTGAACCCAACGCCCCTAACTGCCGAGTCCAAAGCAGCAAACAACTTCAAACCCTCACTGTCTATACAAACCTCATCGTCGTCCTCCTGGCCTTGGACGTCGTGGTCGTCTTCCTCGCCTTGGCCGTCCTCATCCTCGTGCTCGCCTTGGCCGTCCTGATCCTCCTCCTCGCCTTGCCCGTCCTGATCGTCCTCCTCGCCTTGGCCGTCCTCGTCGTCATCCTCGCCATATCCGTCTTCATCCTCATGCTCCTCTCGCTCGACCTCCTCTTCGCTTGCTGGCACCTCCGAGTCGCCCCCGCGAGCGGCGTTCACCAAGCGTGGCTCCTCCTCCATCTCGATGGCCATGTCGGAGGCAGAGCTACCACTCTGTAGATCCCTCCCACGCCCACGCCCTCCTCGGCCCGAACCTCCACGCCCTCCCCTTACACCCTCCATCTCCAACCCCTCGACTTCAAATTTCCTCCTCCGCCCTGTTCCGCGCCCAGCACCACCTGCATTACGCCCCCCTCCTCTTTTGCCACTTTTTATACGACCTCCACGGGCCGCAAGAGCTCGATCCACGGCCTCCCCTTCTTCCATAATTGCTCGCCTGGCTCTGGCAGCTCCTCCTCGCCACTCTCCCGATCCTTTTTCTGCTTCTTCTCCACTTAATTCTTCTCTCAATCCTCCACTTTGTTTGGCAAACCTAGAACCCCCTCCCTCGGTCCACTTCCTCAGAAGAACCAAGTTAGCTTAACTACCAAGAAAAATTCCAAATTTTACTGTATGAGAAGTACGTTAAAAAATGTCTAAGAATTTGCAACTCATAAAACACTGTAAAGGTCATCAGTAACAACTATAAGTATCAAAGCAATAAATAACAAGAGAATTAAAGCCATCACCTCTAAAATTGAACAATAAACATTCAAGAATAAAACGAAGGTCAGTAACTTACTTCAGGAGAGAGTTGATCCTCTGTCGATCCTACAGCTCTCTTTTCTGGAAGTGACTCATTTAAGCCAAACGAAGGCTGCGGAGACTGTGGTGTCTCTAAAGAATTAAACCCTAAATCTTCCGTCATCTGATTACTTTTATCGTCCATGTTTACTCCACCATGGTCCTGATCGGTGACATCTAAAACCTCCTCTTTTATTTCAACTAAAGACTCTAGAATGATATTACGGATGCTACAAAATTTAATTGCTAAAGGCAGCCCAGCTCCTCGAACCTTCAGAGGTGCACTAAAGAGGTTGCCTTCCGACTTCGACTTCCTACGTGATTCCCTCCTCTTCCTCGCTCTCCTATTCGTAAAATCTGTACTATATGCTTTTCTTCTAGGTTTTGGAGTGACAAAAGTGGAGGGAGTTGACCCCCCACTCTGCTTCATGTGTCTAACTAACGAGAGAACCCTCCACACTATATAGCTCTCCTCCTTCCTTCCCTTCTTCTTATATATCCCTGACCTTCAACCCTTCTGACTCAGCCCTAAATACTTAGCTTATTATGAACCTACTTAAATTAATGAAAAATATAAATAAATGCATTATGAATTAAAGCTGATGAGATCAATCTATATTGGAAGAGAATAAACTGAGGCCACAAAATACTAAAAGATTTGAATTAAGCACTGGAATACTTGTATTAAATATAGAGGCAACTGACGGCTCACTCTAATCTCACCAAACTTTACATCGAATAGAATCGGTTCCACGATTCAAATATTAAATGCGTAGTTCTAAAAACTCCTATGCTGTTAATTTGGGCTCGCAAAAAGCAACATTCTTATTAGTTAGCGCCGTCTCTCTTAAATCATACATTCGTTATGTAACAGAATGAATCATTACCTAGTCGTCCTCATGAAATTTCTCACTAGAATAAAATGGTCAAAAGCGATGCATCATTCCTCTCATTTTGCTCTCGCGATACTGCTTCGCTAGTACACTCACTCTTCTCCCTTCTTCCACTACTATCACTGAATAGCCTGCGAACATGGGGATGGTCTGTCTGTATGCCCAAGGCATGGGCATCCCTCTTAGGTTTCGCGTAGATGACGATGGTCTAGCTACGGTGTCCTCGCTTCGCCTCAGTCTCAGATTCCATTTTCGTGAGGATTCCATCAGTATAGAGGAGGAGATGTTTGATGACGTTACTGCCGAGGTTACCCACACCGTCGGGCAACCTTCAGTGAGAGATGAGAACAATATGTTGCAGTGGAGACTCCTCCCTGGATCCTATAGAGTCTATGGTCTTACTGATTCTCTTATGGCTGCATCCACTGAGATCCTCACCCCCCGTCGCTCTTCTACTTGCACAATTCAGACTCCCTTACCTCGTGATGTCAAAGTCAAAGTCGAGCCTGGTACCGAGACTTCAGATGTAGAGAAACCTCCTCCGACCGTCATATCTCTCTCTTCTGATGACGAAGTCAGTCCCGTCAAGTTGGTGCCTAAGGTCGACGCAGATGCTCCTCCTTCCAATGTGTCTCCTCCATTGTCCCAGGTCTCAGTTAGCATTGTTCTGCTCCTTAAAGAGATTGCTAAGACGCGTGGGTCCAAAAACATTTTGAAGAAGATAAACTATTCCACTATTAGACACGAGAGAGTAGAGTACTTGCCTGCGAAGTTTGATGGTCCAGTTCTTTTTGAGTTGCCCCCAGCTGCTGCAGGTTCCTCTAAGCTCGCCGCCAAGTCAATGCAGGGAATGGACAAACGATACGACGGACACTTGTGGACCAAGACCATCACAACAAACATCAAAAACGACTTGGGACTCTCTTTTCGAAGTTCCACCTGCGTCGGATGGCTGCGCTGCAGCAACAAGGAGTGTGAATTCCTGAAGCGTGTTCCCAAGATCTTCGAGGTTAACGAGACTGAGTTCGAAGGCTGTACCCTGCAAGCTTTTGTCATGGACCAGCCTCCTCCATCTGACTCCACGCTAGTGTGCAAGGTATGTAAAGAACCTCCATCATGTGTAGCTACATACGAGGCTAAGATTTATTACGTTGTGGGCAAACCGAATCAGACTAAAGCGTGTATTCACATAGGAACACATGATCATCCAGTGAAAGTTGGAGACTACAGAGACTCTAAAGCAGAGATTAGTAGCTTAATAGAAGAGCAGGTAGAGATGAACAACAAAGCAACAAAGAGCGCCGTTGTCCTGGAGGCGAGCAAACTCCTCATCGGGAGCTACCTTCTACAGCCCGAGGATGCACCACCGAGGAAGCTGACGATGGAGGAGCTGGTTCCTGTTCAGGATCGATGCAAAGACATGGCGTCGCCCAACATCCGCAACAAAGTCGCCACCTTCAAAAAATTCAAAAGGTACGGAATCATGGACGGTATCACCAAGCTCCGTGGTAACAGTCTCTGGGCGTATGTCCAGGAGAATAGGTTTCCTGGTCAGGGATCTATGCGTGACAAAGTCTTTGTTTTCAAGATGTCGGAGGTCGGGCCGGGAAGTGGTGTCGACTTGGTCAGCCGTATGCAAGCTGGTGGCGATTTGGAGAACGCATGGATCATGTTCGACCATGTAAAACGTGTCAAAGATTGGTCGACGATGGCGTGCCATGTGTACGATGCCACCTACTGCCGCGTGATGACAATCGCCACTTGCGACATGCAGTCCGAGGACACGGACGCCCAGCTCGTCTTCTGGAAAAACCTGAACCTGGTCATGGAGATCAATGGCGTTGCAGCGCCGAACTTCAAGGGGTTCATGGCGGATAACGCACGGGCGAATTGGAATGCAGTGCGAATCCTTTACGGCAATGGCAACAAAGAGGACCCAATGGAGGACCGGGAGAGGTCGTGCTTGTTCCACTGGACTCAGAACATGGTGGCGTATACGCAGAAGCACTTCCCCGAAGAACTCTGGGAACAGCACAAGAAGATGTGCACTCAGTACAAGAATGCGATTAGCATGGCAGAGGCGGAAACTCTGTACCACGCGTTGCGAGTACGGTGGGCATCCACCGGGGTCGTTGGCGAGAGCGGGCTCATCAAACTCAATCAGTGGCTGTCATTCTGGCACCACCGCTTCCGCCAGTGGGGGGGATTCATGACCGAGGTATTATCTCTGCACTCTGTTTTGATGTTTTTGATACTGGTTTCCTAGCCCTAACCTACAAAACTCTAATCCGTGAATCTAACGGCACCTACTGTCAAATCTGCAGAAATTCACGAAAGAAGAACTCACAGAGATGCCCACCTGTAACCTCGCCGAAACAGTTCACAACAAGTGGCTCCAAGCTTCAGGAAACAATGGGAATGACCTGTACGTTGCTACCGTGGACGATTTCGTTCGGGCTTTTCTACAGGTTGTTAACTACTACCAGTTCCTCAAAGGTGACGTCGGTGGAACAGGACCGTCCAAGAAGGAACTCAGGCTCCGGATGGCTGAACGCAACGCGAAGAAATGGGAAAATCCTACACTGCTCGACAAGCCCATGCTCGATATGCCAGGCGCGGATGAGATCTGCACCCGTCAGCCTATCATGCCTGGAGCGGAAGTCTTCGGTTCACAGAAGCGAAAAGCCGACGTCCTTATCGGAGCTGACGAGGAGTCTCATCGCCTGGACAAGACAAACTTCTCACGCCCAAGAGGCCCAAGACGTGCCGTCAGGGCTCGCCCTATGCAGATGCCCGTCATTGTGGAAGACGACTCCGAACACGACACCGAGGTACAATGTACGCAACCTCCTGCCCAGGAAGTTCATTCCCCTTTACCTTCACCTGTGAACAAGGGCGGCATTCGCCATGTCAACGCGGTTGAAGAAACCAAGGTGGACGTGAAGGAGTGGCACATTTCGAGACTACACAAACTTTCTGCGAAGTGCTGCTGGGCTCAAAGAGCTGAAACGAAGAAGAAGTGCACTGAGAGAATTGTCAGAGGGCCCCATTGCACAGCTCCACCGACCTACACTGGGCTCTGGACTAACTATCGCAGGAACCTAGTCGAGAAGACTGAGTTCTTCTTCTGCTCCGACGATATTGAGCGCTGCGTGAAAGGCTCTAAGCGCAAGTGGGTAGCACACTACTCAAAGGACCAGGAATTCCCCTCCATTCCAGAGGTCTGGCCAGTGAAACTAGGTACTAACCTAAAACTTACTAAGATTCTAGCCCTCGAAGCATCGGGCTTTCAACTTCCGCCGAAGAAACCGGTCTCCCCAAGACGCGTGTTCTCTTCTGCCCCGCCTCCTGCAAATCTGAGCTCGGTGCCAGTCCCTGCAGACGCTGACCGCTACCCAGGCAAGAGAGACGGCAAGATGGTGAAGCGCACTGCCACTCGTCCCAATCAAGCGCAGCGACTCTCCATGGGCTCCTCCGAGTCTCTTAAAGCGCGCCTCCGTTCCGTCACCATGATACCTGAGCCGGGCCACGGTTGCATCATTGGGCTGGATTCGGGCGTCGCTCCACACATCACGCGGTACCAGATTACCATCAGTTCTTACCCTGATTGCACTTGCCCAGCATTGAAGAAGACGATGACTACGTTCCGTGGCAAGACTCTGTTCACGTATTGTAAGCACCTATACTACATACTCTTGAAGGTCTGCAACCGTGATCCCGAAGCGGAGCTTTTCATCCATGCGCCTACCTTCAGCTTCAACGAGGTCAAGCTACTCTTAGAGAGTGGAATCTTGCGTCACCCCTTGGCGAAGAAGTAGGTAGCCCTCCTACTTTAGAACTGCCATTTCCACAATGGCCATTTGTCACGTAGTGAATGATTTTAGTAATATACCATATACTAAGTCAGCTATTGAGAAGCTGTATTGACTTTTTCATTATATTAAAGGCTTTGTCGTTCACATTGATTGCATTCTATTTCAATACATTCTATCTTGAAGAAGTGCACTATATACCTCGTATCCCCTGACATGTACCCTTTATTAAGGCAAACATATTCTTGTTATTAGATGTCTCAATCTTCGAACCTAACACGTTTAGGGTTGCCCACTACACTATCAGCAGGACTGCCTGCCACTGACTGTACTACAGGACAAACTACATTCGCATTCACTTTCGTTCCCACACTTGGCAAATGTCCTTGGTATGATCGTTTCAGCAATGGCCCACCTCCCCGCCTCCGATTAACTGATTCCCTGGAATAGGTTCCCCTTGGGATCTTTCCAACCTTCGAGTATGCATGTGGTTGCAAAGGCACATCTGCGTCCTTCTCTAGCACTCTGATATCATCCGAATTTTCTGAACGTGGAGGGTCAGCTCTTACATCCGGTTGTACGTCAACATCCGTTGTCGAATGACGCCCTTGGCTGTTGGCCATCACCTCTTCTTCGTCCTCCACCTCAACATATGGCTGAAATGGACAAACATCGTCAGCAAGTGAAACAACAATATCTCTGACGTCTTCCATAGCTGCTGTCCCGCACTACGGAAAAGAGCTTCACATAACACCAACACAAAAGAGGAAGAGACATTCCCTACTCTTATCTTAAATATCCCTGAAGAAGATGCTTGGCGCCCTTGAAAATCGGCCATTCATTCATTTAAAAGTTGTCATCCTCCTAAACCGAATGGAAAAAGATGAAGGTTTAGCAGAGATCATTTTGCATTTAATTTTTTTTTTTTAAAATAAAGAATGCAAAAAAATTTACAAAACCAAAAAAAAAACAAATTATATAAATCGAAATTAAAAAGATTAAAGAAAAGAATAGCAATATTTGAAATGAAGGTTGAAAATAAAATGAAGGAAATTAACAAATTGAATGTGAAAATAAAATGATTGTGAAAATAAAATGAAGGAGAGAATTAAATGAAAGGAGGCTTTTGACCCCTCTAACAAGATAGATAGAATAAAGAAAATTAATAAAAAATACAAGACAAATATCAAAAAAATTAAAAAAAAATAATAAAAAGGAGAAAGGCATGTAGACTATGGTGGATGAATTCTAGCAATGTTAAGAAAATGTTACGAAATTAAATGTTACTTGATACCTGTTCAGAGGTTCAATACCAATACATTTTAAGTAGTAATTTGCATATAAATTTAAGGAGATAAGGGGAATTACTGTATGCCTGAACTAGTAAGGAGGAGCTGGAGCATAGTAATTGGTGCACGTTAAAAAATTAATCACCAAGAAAAGAGAAAACGAACTACAAATTCAATGAAAATACTGTAATTAGTCCACGGTTATAGGGTCAATTAAATTACTAAAATTAGTAAATTTCCAAAAATAAATTAAGAATATTCGAATCTTCTAATTTTATAATTTATTTTTAGTAAAAAAAGTGCTATTTTAAGGTTCTGTCCCTCATTCTGTGCTCTCCGCTCTCCAAATCTGCGCTCACCGCTCTCCGCTCTGTGCTCTGCGCTCACGTACAAGCTACCCTCTCAGTGGAGGACCATCATTATACATCATGTGGTTGCTCCAAGGGTGGCCGTACATCCCCTGATCCGTGTAAGTGTTTTGGAGCGCCTGGTTACCTGATCCGAGGCCCTGGTCATTTCACGCACAAAAATATCCCTCAGTCAATTGCATAGACGGAGAACGTATGGAAATGAGACTATGAACGTCGAAAATTTAGGGTACATTGAACTGACAGATGGAGGTTGTAACGTACCTGTTTGTGAGAGCCTCCCGTCACGTATCCATTCTGAGCCATCGCTTCCGGGATTGAATATTGCCTTGACGATTGTGAAGGAGGGGTCGAAAAAAAGAACGTCACGGTTGCCTGCGAGTACGGTAAAGCATTAGTAAGCAAGGGCGTTTTGTTTCTTCGTAACAGGGAAGAGTCCACATGCAAGTACCACAACACAAATTCGTTGCGGTGGCATACTCGAACCGAGCCATTTCTCTGTATGGGCAGTACAGACGTTAGAAATCCTACGTTGCCTTGCGGTAGGGAACGACTGCAATATTACGAAACTGTGCATGTATTAATATATCAGTTCCATACAACGCTTTTGAGTGCCCCTACAACGTGGTCAATGTCGGAGCTCCCCTTCTATCAAAGTCTATATCCGCATTCTGCGGGCAAACCTGGGAATCCATGTACAGTACGTACTCTCGATCACTGCATCTATATGAAATTCTCCCAGCACAGACTCCAAACAGCAGATTTTCTAACGACCTCTACAGCTCATCTTCTACGTCTGATATGTCTGATATTGACCCGACGCTCCCGACTGAGGAGTCATCAGAGTCAAGATACGGTAGCAGTGCCCAGGACAGGGAGCCCTGGGACCACTGTGGAGTTCGCTCAACAAAGTTCTTCCACCCCACGCAGACGCAGCGTAAGGCGGTGCAAAGCCTATAATTCTGTATCACATCGCCACTGTCCATTATAAGGGGCCATATTTTGGACTCAACGATCTCGGACGGGAGGGGTGTGAGGAATATGGGCATCCATCGCAACACCCGCTGCCTCATGGCCACAACTTCCTCGTCGTCGCTGAAGTCATCGCTACTAAAAAATTGAGCTGGCCCAAACAAGGCTATGGGACTTCCTCCATCTAATCGCCTCTTCTCCATGGCTATGTAGGGTTAGGTTTAGATCGGTGCCTAAGGAAGATGATACGTACCTTAGCGTGTGAATGTCTCTCGAGGGAGCACTGGAAATGGACTGTAATGGCTATACAGTGTATTAACAAAACGAAAGAGCTTTTGCAAGGGAATTCGACACTCACTGACCTCTTCTGTCCTTGTGGCGTCTCCAACGTCTGCGGAGTGGCTACTCGATGCAGCTACATTGCCAGCCTGCGATACCTCCGCCCGGATGTAGCAGCCCCCGCCGCACCTAAAGGTCATGGCCGCCATATCCTGCCGAACCTGCGATTTCTGATACGCCGTATTGGAGTAATTGCGATGTGCGGCAAAGGTCGCGTTCTTGGCGTGATCTTCTAAAAATCCTGCCTGTCCTGCCAAATTGCGCTAAATCGAGCCTGCTGGGGAAAAAAAAAACTCAGTTCTACGGGTGCAAGGTAGCATAACGGCGACATAGGGTTGTCACAGGGAATGAATGGTCATCAGAATTTGATCCCGACCTCGGGGACCGTGTACGCACGACGCAGCGTTCTACCAAATACAACAATTCACATTATGCATTCTAGAATTACAGTACCTTCGAGTTGCCACCTCTCAGACGGTGTCGACGGCGATAACTCCTACTGTCCGAGAATAGAGATTCTTGCATTGTCCTCTTCGAAAAAGACAGGTTCTGTACCTCGAGACGGAATCTCCTGCCGCCATCCAAACGTGTCCAACTTGGTCAGAGAGGAGAGTCATTCCACCCTATACCTGAAGGGCGCAAGATGCACTGTACAAAACATCGACCATCTGTATCCCAACTACAAATTCTCTTAGCATATCACTATGGCCACTATGTCACGACCGACGGGGATCAAGTTCAGGGTGATAGACATGGAGAGTGTTCGAATTTAGTGTATTAAGGAATTCGGCCTTAGAAAGACACCGGGAATCAACTGCTGTCCACTACACTCTCTATCAGAAGGTAAGTATTCGATATCATCACAATTGAATAATCATTTGCCTCTCACCTGCTGTGGTAATGTATCGAGAAGAGTACGGGGTCTGGTCTGATAGGGTCGATAGGTTTGGCGGAAACCCTAGATGGTTAGAAAGCGCTATACAGGAGTACGAGACGGGCCTCTATGGACCCCGTCACGAATGCTCCGTGAATTGCACATGCATGGTTTGTCGTAGACTTCAGTGGATCAAACATCCGGAATGCAACTGCAAACTAGGAAAAGAACGATGGTTACCTTTGGGACTCGATGATAGAATGAGGAGAAAATGGTTGAGATGTCGATGCAGCCCGGAAGAAGACGGGTACGTTCCCCCACAGATCTGCGAATGCCTCATGCTAATGTCAACGCAAGAGGCTACACAGAGTGAACAACAGAGCGAGGAGACCCATTATAGTCCGCAAGCAAACATGGACCTATTTTGCGGAATAAACGACAGTGAGTACGAGATGAGTGATACCTCTCCTGGTATTCCGGAGTCGCGGATTCAAAGAGTGCAGTCAATTGAGACGGAATTCCTAACGATAGATGCCCCGCTCTTTGGGTGGGTTCCCGGCTTCGCTCCACACATTCTGGGCGGGAACAGGGAGCATATCGCGGAGCTTTCAGACACGGCAACATCGTCGCAAGAGGAGCGGCGATTGCATCCGTCGTCCCCCCCCAAGAAGCGGAGTTACGAAGACGCGGAAGGACTCTCCGAATAGTCACACTGAAACAGAGTTTTAGGGTTCCCTGAAAAGTGAACTCCCGCAATACGTACGTTGCATTAGGGTAGGTGAGGGGTCATCGTTCTCGGGTAGAAGACGAAAATCCAACAACCACTGTCCCAAAACATTCTCACAGTCTAGACGTTCCACGCACTCAAGTGCATTGTACAAAGGCAGATAGCACTAATGCAATTATGTAACCTTTTTCAAAATCGTCATCTTCTGGTGCCATAACGAGCCTTTTATGTGCCCTTCCTGTCAAGTAATCATTGTTCACACGCAGTCCTAGGGAGAGTACGGACTTCAGTTCAGGCGTTCCACGTACCGTAGTGCGCCATGGAGTGAGTGTCTTTACCACTCCACGTACTGACGAGCAGGCGCTCCCGCTGAGAACACCACCCGCGTTATCTTCTGAGTTAGGTTTTAGGTTCAGCCCATGTTTCTTTAGTGGGATTTGTTGTCATCGCACAGATTTGTTGTAGTCAGTAGGGGAGCTCCTGCCGGTTTCACAGTCGCTAATCGGGGCTTTGCCTTGCATCGCAACCGACTTCACCCGGCCGCGGGCCCAGGAGGCCATTGAGGGCTTCCTCTGCGCATCGACATGCACGGTATCGCGGAATATGGACACTCGTTTACGCATTGCTTGCCCTTGCAGGAATCATGGCGGAGGGCATACGTCGCGCCGCTCCGGACGAAGCACGCATTCGGGCTCGGGAGGCTACGCTTGTGGAACGGGAGATTGCTTACGCTAAGAGACAAGGCTGGAGGACAATCCCGTGTCCTTGCACCATACACTGCCGGGAGACGAGGTCAGGGCTTATTTTTCGAAGCTACCGGCGATGCCTTTGGGAGCATCGCCGCCACCCCTGGTTCTTTGGACGCTCCGAGGTGAGTCGTGCTTAGCAGCTGCTTCAATCATAATTCCACGGTTGATACATGGATATCAGAGTTATAGAATTCGTCGATTCCGGTTGTGTCACTTGGTTCCGCACACCCCCTTCCGTCCTTGCCCTTTTCCTAATGTTGTGAGTGTCGTATGCTGTATCGCACCCCTTCCTCTGACAGGGATACGATCCAAATGACTCGGACGACGAGTGGGACACGCATATCCGATGGTACTATGGCGAACAGGCCAGAGAACGCATTGCTCGGCCATTACGACAGGACTTGGACCCAGGCATGGCGATGCAACATGCAATTGCGGACTCATTCGCCATTGGTGACCGCATCAGGGCTGAGATAATTGCAGAGGGAGAGGACCGAGATGCTAGGCGAGCGCGGTCGGAGGGGAGGGGTGATAGACCGCCAACGCCCGCACAAAACGATGGCGAAGATAACGGTGCGGAGCCCATGGAGGGCAACTTCGCTGGAGATGGCCGTGGCGATGACGCTCCCGTTCCCGATGCCATGGAACCGCCTCCACGGCCAGCGCCGGAGGATCCTGAAAGCTCAGACGACGATGACATTGAGGGGGGGGGGGGGCCGATGAGGACGTCGACACGTCGATTCAGATGTTGGAGGAGGCAGCGCTAACGCCTCTGTTTGCTGGTTCCCTGATGTCGAGCATGGGCGCGGCGTATCTCATCCTTAGCTCAGGGAAGCTTCACAAAGCCACGAACGTTCATCTAGACGAGACTTTCCGACTTTTTAGCATGACCATCCTCCCTCAACCCAACACATTGCCCAGGTCATACCAAGAGGCTTCGCAATATTTGCGTCGCCTCGGCCACTCGTACAACAGTGTCGACATTTGCCCCAATAATTGTCACCTCTTCCGTGGAACTCTGAGCAACGCAACAGTGTGCCCCTCATGCCGCGCAAGCAGAAGAAAACAAGTGGGGAAGTCTCTGGTTCCACAGAAAGTTGCAAGATACTTTCCCCTCACCCCGAGACTGAAGCGAATGTTTCGGAGCCCATTACAGGCGGCACAGATGACTTGGTGGGCGGCAAATCAGGGAGATGGGTCCGTAATCAAGCATGTAGCGAATTCAAGGCAGTGGAAGTACATAAACGAACGCTACCGGGACGATTTTGCGAAAGATGATCGCAACATCCGTCTAGCCCTCATAACGGATGGGTTTAATCCCTGTTCTGACAAAAGGAGCGTCTATTCCTTATGGCCAGTTTTACCGATGAATTACAATGTGGCACCGTGGCTCACTACGAAGAACTACTTCATCATGCTTGCCATCCTTATACCCGGGCCAGATGCTGTGAGGGCTGAGAAGCTAAATGTTTTTCTGGAGCCGTTGGTGGAGGAGCTGTTACACTTGTGAGAGGTAGGAGTGTATTGCATGGACGCAGCGAGGTATAAAGATGAGTCTCATTTCATTTTGAAAGCTATGGTCCTTTGGACCATAGGAGACTTTCCAGCCTATGGAATGCTTGCGGGCACTGTCACGAAGGGCTATGTTGCGTGTCCCGTTTGTGGCCATGGCACCCGAACATGGAGATCCAAGGTTCTCCATAAGAACGTATTTTGTCCCTGTGCTCGGAGGTGGCTACATGCGGACCACCATCTCCGCAACGATGCTGCAAACTTTCTCGGTGAAGAACGGCGAACTGCTCCTGTGCCTGTCAGTGGAGAGCAGGCGCTGGCATGGGCCCGCGAGCGAGAGAGATGGTTGGCCAAGGAAGGTGCCCCAGCAGAGAACGACCCTGTCCGAACATATGGCGTGAAGTACGAGACAGTCCTTTTCAAGCTTCCATACTGGAAGGTTCGTGTTCGTTCTACCCGTCTGATCTCATACTCCTCGCGGTGGTACGGTGACTGTGCAATGTCTAATAGACTGTCCCATGTTCCTTCCCGTAAAGGTCTTATTCTTTTCGTCAAATTGTAGCTTTGATAATTTAGCGCCTTAGCGCTCTGTTTTTGTGGACTGTTGGTGTTCTATTCTCGACCTTTTTACCTTATATACACTACGCCGTCTCTCTTCACGAAGCGTTCGTCTTTGCAACTGTCTCATAAAGGCCATAACCATCACTGTAATTTTGTTTCTGAAAGCAGTTTTCAATCCAATCTCTACAACGGGCATTCGCTGTGTAGGAGAAACTCTGTACCGGTGCTCATATTTATCCTCTGATGCCATGTTCTTGACTTCCTTATGACCGTGTGTGGCATTATGCAGCGAATTTGCAGGTTTTTGTGTCTGTTCACAGCGTGCTCGTAAACAACTGTGTCATGTATTCATTGATTAGTGTTTGATCATATACTTGTTAGAACTTTGGTTAGAGGTTAACGGGGTTGAACATAGTCACTATAGTGTATTATTAGTGTAAGAGTGCGTTCTGATGCTGCACCATCTCTATACAGTCATCGCTTTGCTGTAATGATTTGCGATTTTCAAGTTGACGCATGTAATGTATTTATCATTACGCATCTAAACTACTTCCACTTTGGAAGAGGCTCCACACCTGAAGTCCTTTTTTTTCTAGAACTGTAAACGACTTTTTAGGATTACGTTACATAGAAAAACTGCCTCGTATTGCCCATGGTTTAGTAAACCATGGTAACAGTGTTGTCCGTGGTGTTTTCTTGCTTCGTACCTTTTTGCTTCAACATTAGCCTGGTGACATTGAAGAGGTACTACTCTGAGGACTCTATGTGTCACTGCGCAGCATCTACCTGTGAGGCATACACTGGACGTTATGCACATAGAAAAGAACGTGGCTGCAACAACATTTGGTTTCCTGATGGGCGAGAGCGACACGATAGCGATGCGACAAGACATGGTCGAGGCCGGTGCAATGCCCGAGTTGCACCTACGGCAAGAGGGAGATAGCCAGAGGCTCTTTAAACCACATGCTCCATATGTTCTCAGGGAGGACGAGAAAGTGAAGCTACTCAAAGCCATCCATTCCTGTAAGACGCCCACGGGTCACTGTGGGAACTTTGAGAAACTCGTCAACATGGAAAAGAAAAAACTTCAATTCATGAAGAGCCACGACTGGCACGTCCTCATCCAGGACATTTTACCAGCTTGCATCCGAGGGCTACTACCCGAGGGTCCCAGAGTTGCTATAATCCGACTTGGCCACTGCTTTAAGCGACTTTGCGCAAAGGTCATCAGACGCCGGAACCTAGTTCTACTACACAACTACGTTGCGGAATCGTTGCACTCCTGGAGGTCCACTTTCCACCGGGATTTTGGAACGTTATGCCGCGCCTTTTGCTTCACCTCCCGCGCGAGGTGTACTGGTGCGGCACCGTTCACACCCGGTGGATATATGGTGTTGAAAGGCATCTTGGGCATCTGAAGGGCCTGATTAGAAACACAGCCAGGCCCGAAGGATCGATCGCCGTAGGCTATCAATTTGAGGAAGCCCTAGGGTTTGTCAGCGAGCACTTCGACATGTACCCGGGCGCAGCTCGAACGATATGGAGCGAGGAGGAGCATGGCCGAGATTCTGGTGAGATTCTTGAAGGCAAGCCTCAAATCAAAACATGGCAGACTGCAGAGCTAGAGGAGCTCCACGAGCACATCATCAGGCACTCGGCCGTCACATCGCCATATCTCCAGTAAGAGCTCCCTCTCCCCCACAACCCGGTATGCTTGTTATGACGGTGAATGATCAGATTTCCATAGTTATACTCGCTGGTTAGAAGTGACGCTAGTTTCCATTTATTCTTCCTTCATGTCAGTCTTCCTTGGTCCGCTGTTCCCTAAACCAGACATTGCATTTCGCTGATGAACCCCCGGCTGTGCGTAGGGGGTACGAGGAGGAGCGGGATCGATACGAAAGGGGACGGCAACGACGCTTTGAGTCCTTTGGGGTCTGGCTACAAAGAAAGGTGCAGTCTAGGAGGGAAGCGGGAGAAGCTGTGGATATCAACCTTGCCACGATGACAAAGCTCCCGTCCTCAGAAGTCGAGCACTATATGTCTATGTGGGCGTATGGGTTTCATTACCGTGTGGACGAGGAGATTGGACCGAACCATGTCACGAACGACTCTGGAGTCGCGGCTATCATAACCCAGGAGTGTAGGTCGTCCTTAGCAGACCGCCGCCCCGTGGAGGCAGACCTACTGTACGTGGGCATTATTAAGGAGATTTTGCAGGTAGAGTACGGACACATCTTGTGGACGACGATGAAGTGTTCGTGGATCAGGCCACAGCTTGAGGGGATACGAACTATCAAGCGTGACGAGCACGGGTTCTGGCTGGTTAAGTTCAACGCACGGCAAATCCCAGCGGTAGAGCCCTACATTTTACCTGTCCATGCCAAGCAAGTAGGCAGCTCCCTAACTCAATTTCCATTTTGTCATTTTTTTGAAGCATTGCGCGTGTCCAGAGTGGAAGAAATCGTCTCCTCCGTTTGCTAAAGATGTCAAGCACAAACAGGTATTCTTTGTGGACGACGTCACCGACCCTGACTGGAAAGTTGTAAGAGTGAAAGAGCCTCGCTCTCGGCGTGTCACAGCTGCGGATGACGATGGAAACCTGAGCGCGGCTGGCTCGTTACATTCCACAAGGAATATCATGAGGCATGTACCCAGCGACATGAATCCCAACTCTGTTCCCGGAGAGTCAATCCCCAGGGTCGAACTTGACCAGGTTATGGCATGTGAGGAGCCCGGAGAGGATGGCACTGCCTTCGAGGATGTCGACCACGACGATGACAGTGTCCCTCTAGACGAAGCAGAGAACGTCGAGGGCGTGGACGTCTTGAACGCTCCCCAAGTGCCACCCTCTACCCCGGACGCAATGGACTTCCTGTAGGTGCGTTAACCACCCTGGCACAAACCGATTTCCTAACCCCTATTCCATGTCCACTTTGTGTTTTGCTTTCTACTCTGAATTTACATGATGTTTTATCATAAAGTCACTGAATTTTTCGTTTGGACATTGTCAGAAAATACGGATGTGGTGCAGTCGCATGTGGTCCATTCCCCGTCTCGGGGTTGCCTGCACCGAACTCCTTCACCGAAATGCCAACCTAGTTACCCGATATTTCCAACAATACGTCATCCCTGTTTGTCATAGTCGTGGTCCCCCCCTTAGGTTTCTTACCTGACTGGGCAGTACTTTGGTTACTGCGCTTGTAAATTTCAATCCTGGTTTTCCATGCTTGATCGCGTGTTTGAGTACTAAACCTATTCCCATAGAACTGTAAGCGCTTTTAGTAATCCTCAGGATTACTGAATAGTTCACGTCTACGTAGTATACCGTCATCATGTGCAAGATCACGGCAGTGGTTTTGAGTATCGTAATGTATTGCTTTCAACTTCTAATACAAGTCTACTCCAGTTCTCGGTTTGACCGCCGTTGCTGCAGAGGACCTATTTGTGAATATACCTCTATGTCCAAGTTTATTGTACATTGCTTGATTTATGTTGTAACTAAGTGTTAGAGCTTTGCGAAGCCACCGACTGGCGCAGGTGAAATGTTGTATCGCATTGTCTGAATTCTCAAGGTACGTAAGAACAGACAAACATATGTGAGCACTGCATCGATGATCACTATTTCACAGCTAAATTGAGGTCGTAGGACGCGATGAAGACCATTTCAACGCAGTCCAACGCAGTCCAATTTCAGGACAAGCTGGGTAGTCTTCAGGTACTGAATTATTTTGATTACTTCGCCAACATTGATTGCGAGAAAGTCCGTGAAGGCATGTTCCATTGAGAATTTCTGTTTTAATCATCTTCTTTTTTAAGTGATGCTGCCTGAAATTTTATTTATAGGGCAGGGTACTTATGCATCAAAGTTTTGTGTATCCATGAGTGTGACGAAGTCTTGTATTGAAAGACTATTTTGGGTGTGCAGTGGCTTGTGGTGGGTGCAGGTGGACTAGGTTGTGAAGCTCTGAAGGACTTAGTGTTGATGGGTGTGGGCTGTAGTTCAAATGGCAACATCACTGTTACAGACATGGATACAGTGTCAAAGCCGAACTTGATTGATCAAGTCCTTTACCAGCCTGAGGACGTGAGTCGCGCTAAAGCACCAACTGCCGCAAGAGCCTTGCGTACCATCAACCTTGCGGCAGAAATACATGCCCTCCAGGTAATACTATCTATTCCCTTTGTACGTTGCTCGTATAAGTGCCTCTTAAGTAGTAAATCACAACTTCACACTTGACATCGAAAAGCTCAGGGTCCTTGAATTCCTGTTGTCTTCCTTGAAAATGATGACGCATGCAAATATTGTAGTGACTGAACCTATTCTGTCATTCTGTCATCCTGCCTGTTCTCTTACCCTGCCTATTCGATCATCCTGCCTACTCTTTCGTTCTGCCTATCCTGTCATTCAGAAGTATTTTATCAGAAGATGAACCTGCATCTGTGCAGGAGAGGTTTGATCCAGAGACGGAGACTATATTTGACTCCTCATTCTTTAACTCCATAGCAGGTATATTAGTACTGGCTAGCAGTCTGTAGTAGTTCATGATGGCTTGAGTTTATCCTAGAAGTCCTGTAATCTCATCCCGCTGCACGTGAGCTCTGGGCTAACGGAGGTCTGGTTTCCTGTGAACAGGTGTATTTTTGGCTGTGGACACTTCGTCATGAAGGCTATATCTGGATGCTCGATGCGTTTCCTACAGAAGGCCTATGGTTGATGGCGGCAAGCATGGGACCAAAGGCAGTGTTCAGGTTTGATCTTTTTCGACTTGCTAACCCTTTATTCCACGAGTTTACTCTCTTGCTGAAGCATAGAGGTTCACTCCCTTGCCAAAGCTGAAGGATGCGGTTTCAGTCACTGTTTGTTCGGGATGCATTATGTCATAGTGTACTGAAACCTCCGATGAGGAGGTGGAGCGTGTTTTGGGTTGTTGTGCTAGTGTTGGTCTTGATTACCAGTCGGCTTGTTTTAGACAGTAACGGATAAAGCGTTTGCAAGCTGCTAGTGAATTGTGCCTTAAATGCTTGGTTCTGTGTATAGGTGCACTTGTTAATGAAGAGTAAGGAATAGATCTTCAATACCAATGTCACATTGATACCTCAATTAAGAACCGAACGATTGTGCAAACTCTCAAATCTATGTTTCTTTGTTGGAAATTGCAGGTGTTTGTACCATTTCAAACAGAAATGTATGCATCTACTCGGGACCCTCCTAAGCACAAGGAAATGCCTATTTGCACTCTGAGAAATTTCCCTTATGCAGTTGAACATACCCTTAGATGGGCAGTGGAGACGTTTGAGGCACTTTTTAAGAGCAGGCCAACTGATGTAAATGCCTATCTATCAAGTCGTGACTTCCAGGAATCTATACGTAAATCTCCAGCATTATCACGGCTTCCTGTATTAGAATCTCTTCGTGATGCTCTTATGCGACACAGACCTTTAAGGTATTTGTGATTCTCAACTATGAGGTTTGTTCTATTTTCTGCACAAAGCTTTTCCCGTAAGTTCATGCTTACTGAACGTATAAGATCTTCTCTGAACTACATCATCCTAGTTATGTCTATCAGTATTGGCATAACAGTCATATGTATTACGTTGGATTTTTTAAAGTTTACTTGGTGCAAACGTGCTGGATTTCACAATTATTACACGCTTGATGTATATCGAGATGATCTAATTTTAGGGGGTTGTGTGGTCTAGTTTTGATGCGTGTGTACAGTGGGCGCGCCTGCAATTTGAAGACCTGTTTTCTAATAGTATTAAGCAGGTATATTCCTACATATTTGCAGGCATTTCCTAGCTAAGTTGTGCGGAATCTTTCAGTTTACCCATATATCAAAGCTAAATTATTGTTGAATACATAACGGAAATGAAGTTAATCAGTGTAGAAGAAAACATAGATTGATCAGTGTTGAAGTTAATGAAGTTAAGCAATGTTGAAGAAAACATAGATTAAGTTACAGCATTTCAACGCAGTCCTGATAATTGATCTTACATGATGCCAACTACTACTCAGGTGCACCGATCAGATAATTTGTCATTCCCCCGCGCTTCTTGTCCCGAAGAATATATTTCTTATTGCCGAGTGTTCTCTGAGTTAAGTTATGCTTGAGGTATGTTGAGCACAGAGTGAGTTGTCTTTATCCGATGTGAATGACAATGTGGCATGGACTATTTCTCCCCCTGTTATTCTCTATTGAACCACATGTTGTTGTAAAACATATGCTTAATCGCCTTATCCCTCGCAGATCTTACACATTGTGGATGCAGGATCGCATTGAGACTCCAAGACCGCGGAACCTGAAGACCGTGGCCTCGTCCTCTTACCGTGCGAATACATCGGTCAAGGGTCACAGTCGGTGGTCTTAGGGGACAGGAGGAGAGACTTGACAGGTTGAGCGTCTCCAATTGAATGACATAGTTATGGGCCAGGACATCATGGCCACCATGTAGGATGTACTCTGACTGGGACTCCAGGGTGCTCAGAGGCGGCAGTGAGTAGACTAGATCGCGTTCATTGCATGGAGGCGTAACATCCCATCGACCACATCACGCACCTAAACCCAATATGCACGGAATTCAGTGCACAAACAGTGAGCTCAGTGAGGGAGGACACAATTCCGTTATCTGCAAATCTGAGGTGCGTACTCGCCAACCCTGTGCTCCCAGTGATTCCATTTGCAGATGCATTCGCAACAGAGAAACCATTTCCATGAATTGCTAGTGCGGCCCATTCAATGGTGCTGACTGATCACGATCCCGTCATAACTACTGGGCGATTGGATTTAGTGTCGTTATTAGTGCCGCCTTCAGATTATTGATGTTGTCTTTGACACGTTAGAGATGAGTGGATACGCCCTGAGAATCGCGTGATTATGCTGAACCCTAACCCCCTACACCTGGTATCCCGGTAGCCAAGTAAACATCATACAGGGCTCATCCTCTACATAGTGCACGTTGCTCTTTCTAACCACTCCATTCTATGTTTGCATCGACCACTTCGCTGGACATCGCGAGAACTTGAGGAAGAGCCACAGGTGCCAATGGCGGACGTATTCTGGAAGGTTGTGAGTGAATTGAACGAGGTAGAGGCCGTCTACTTCGCAGTGTACATGGAGTCAATGGCAGCACACGAAACTCTGGTACGTTTTCCATCGCATCTCGGTCAGCCTGTGCTCCCTCATGCCGATGAGTTAATTTTTGCAAGGGAATTGAATGGCGCTGCAATTCTTCGTCGTTGTAGATGCTAATGGACTGCTCTGTACATCACCAACCATGCTTACAGTAGTCGTTGGAGTGTAGAGCTCACTGTACCTTCCCACGTCTGTCATTCCCTGCAAAAAATTATGATTGTAGAAGAATGCAATCTACTCTATGTCGTGACCGAGACAGTATGCTCTTTTTTTTTGCACTTGCGGCCGTCTTTGGGGTTCTCCGAGTGATCAATGTGGTGAATCCTCCTCGCGGTGGCTACCGTCTTCTAAATTTTCAGCCATGTCTGTGCGCAGGAGATTCCAGCCCAGTTCACATCACGGACAGGTTGGCCAGGGAAGGACGATTGCGCGATTGTGACATCAGTCACCCACTTGAACGAGTGGCCTGTGCAATTCAAAAGAACCGGCGACACTGCCGGGAGCGTGGGCCCAGGCTCGGGCAAATTTCTTCGTGCTCACCAGATTCGTGCAGGGCAGTTGTTGGTGTTCGAGGTTGTAGATGACCGCATCCTTGTGGCCGCAGCATACCCCCGTGACGACACATCGGCGTTTGGAGAGCCACTCCGTCCTCTGTACCCTCGCAATGACACCGGGATGTTCAAGAAGCCTGTCAGCCCAATTCAGCAGGGCACGATGAGATCCTCCACCTTGCGCAGCACAACAACGTTTCAGCGAACTATGGAGCAGGTCGTGACCAATACGGGGAGCTCAACGCCAAATGCCACCACGACGGTATTGGAGCAGAGTGTGCGAGCTGCGCGACGTGACCACCAGCACTCTGATAACGTCGTGAATTATGGAACCTTTACGAAGAAGCTGAAACACTGTCATTGTGTGAATACGAAGTCCTCGAAACTGGTCAGTTGAAAATCCTAGATCGTACAAGTCTCCAATTCTTGACCATGCCCAGTTCAAACTGCAGATGTTGAGTGCATTTGTAAAACTTGTACCATGTCGTAGAAATTGCATGTGATGAATCTTCCCTCTCGGATGTTGGTTCATAGTATCACAATGTAACCAGAGAAGCTATCAAATCGAAGGGGAATACTGACTCTAAACGAAGGGGATCTCATGTTTTCAAGCCAGGAATATGATTCCCGCTTGCATTGCTGTGCAGGATATACCTGTGAAGTTCTGGCGACGCGTGGGCGAGGAGAAGTTCGACGGGGTGCCATATGAACTCCGTGGCCCACGCTCGTCAATGGCGGTGACCGCACACGTCAAAGTCACCCCGACACAGACGATCTGCTATTTCGGAGCAGGATGGACTGAGTTTCGTCGGCTCAACCACTTCCAACTGAACAACGTAATCTTTTTCACCCAGGTCGGTAAGGCGGCCTTCAACGTCACGAAGCTCGCAAACTAGAAACATATCCAGTTGCAGTGGAAAGATCACAGATATAGCTAGTGAGATAGGCGGACGTATAATCAGAGACAGCATAGGAACGGAGTAATCGAGAACGATGGTTACCATTGCATATACAGAAGTTGCGTAGGTGATAGAAGGAGCAAGACACGCTGTGAACTCCTCTTCTGAACATAAAACAGTTGACCTCTTCTGCTACATTCCGATTACCACGTAATTGTTTTGCCTTTTTTGTAACACTGTAATAACATAGCCTGTTATATTCTGTATTTGCTTCTTACAAAAGCGGTTGTTCTAAGCCCCCTCCCAAATTTTCACACGACCACATGTTTCCGTATTACAGTAACCCCGAAACCTATAAATACCCTAAAGGAGCACCCTGCTCGACACCCCCAGGTCCTGGACAAGATGCATTCAACTCGGGACCTGGCCAAATTCTCGACTGTAACAAACGCTACTATAACTCTCCCAAGTCACCGTGAATTACCCTAAACCTCAAAATTTCACCCTCACCACCAGTGAACTCCATTCACTTTCCCAAATATACCCCCCACAAAGTAACCACCCTCTGAGCTCGCGACTCACCGTGCTCCCATTGGCCACGGGAAAAGGTGGGGTCGTCCACAGTGTCACTGCTGGCCTGGGCCCAGCACTTCCAGCAACTGGTCAGTATAGAGCGACTGGGGAGCGCGTTTCCGGGCCTTCAAAACGACAGGTTCTGTACTAGTGTGGAGCGACTTGTGCCAACAGCAATCTTTCTTCACCCAATTTTCTAAGTGAAGGGTATGGCTTGAGATCTATGCAGGCCTACGGTATTGGATGAAATCTTGCAGGCTCAGTTTCTCTCTGTCCATCGAAATGCTTTAATTCGATCTTGAATGGACGGCTGGAATAGCACGGCCTTCGTTTCTCGGTCGAGGTCGAAGACAACCTGAAACATGGCCCAAATCCCTTTTATGACAAATTTTCTTCAATTCAAGCCTGGTAGATGTACCTTTACTTCAAGAGGCGGTTTCCATGATGACCTCTGGTGAAACCTGAGAACAGCCGTTGAGGGCTTCTTATTTATGGCCAGTGACAATCTCATTTCCCAGACGTGGGGGTGTTGCGATTTGTCTCTATTTGCTATGCATGTATTTTGCGCTGAACTCTAGTCGGAGCAATATTTTGAATAGTAGTGGGTTGATCTGCGTGGACACCAGAGGGCAAGGTTCTCCTGTTGGCTTTTGTGTACAAATCCTTGGTTTGCTGACTGGCCCAAATCTTTTGAGCTCAAAGTTTCTCGCTATGTTGAAAGGCTACGCGTGACGAGTGAATTCAGCTTTATAACCTGTTAGATTAGGTAAGTTATGTATAGCTAGTAGTAGCTCAACTTTGTAAAGCTGAACTGAGGTGTGATGAAGAACTGCGACGGACCTGCTTCTTTTCACACTTGTGTTTTTTACGTGTGTAATTTTCGTCTTGGTTGTAAGACAAACTTATGGATGAGCACGTCGGGAAAGATTGGTTTTTTGAAGGCAGTTTTATCTTTTTGTTGCTGGCTTTCCTCTTTTCTGGCCCGTTCTGGAAATTCTCAGGTCACGTCGTGTCATAACGTGCGTTCTTCTTTGAATTCTGTTGTGTTACTTCACCTAACTATACACGCAAGGGGATTGAAGGTGCTCCAATTTTGACACTTGTTGATTAATTCATATTTGGAGTTATATAATTGTGTGCAGTTGTCGGGTATCTATTTCTAGGAAACAATATCTCTTATGGTATTAAAATTCCGTTTTCATACCATGTGCTGTGTATAATTTCCGTAGGACATGTATTTCTTACTGGATATCACTATTATTTTCACCTTTAGTTTTCTGCTCATCCATCGCTTTTTTTATAACAGAAAGACAGTGTAATTGGCTTTATTCCAAGATCTGGAGATATGGTGTTGTGGCTTCAAACAAAAATAAGGGTTTTGGTATCATCGCGCACATGGATCCGCATGTTGCATCACCTGCCATAACTATAGATTTTACTGATTGTCATGAATTCTTGACAATTTGCATAGCGTGACAATGGCTGTTGCGAAAGATCCTCAAATGTTGAATCTTGAAACTATACCGACAGTGATTTTGGCTCCTGTTCAAAGCGTGATGGAAATCGGAGCAGATTCGAACGTGATACAGCATTATGGAGGAGATGGTTATGGAGAACTTGCTAAGGGAGAGCTTGTCAAGACTGTTGGTAGTTTACCGGCCATAGTTAGTGGTAGAGGACGGGGTGGAATAGATCCCAGACCATGGCAACAAGAAGGTGATTGGCCATGTCCAAACTCGAGGTTCGTTCGACACTTAACCATCTCTTCGGCTTTGTCTTTGCCTTTTCACCGTTCTTCATTTGAATTTTCGAATATGTTTATCTTTTGCAGCCGCCGATATTAGGGCTCGCTTGATTTATGGTAGCATGTCAATTTCGTTTGTCGCACTGTAAAACAATTCTGGATTTAATATTTGCACAGAGGCTAGTCTTGTCGAAGTACAACCACACTGTGGCAGTCGTAGTAGCTAGTCCTGGCTGCAAGGCAAATGCTTTACGTTGTTTTACAGTCTTCGGATATGATTTCATTTCTATATGAGCGTAAGTCTGGTTGGGAAAAAGTCGATCAATTACTTGATTCATTCTACTTGTTGGGTTTCCCTCTTCAACAACCATCGGCTATCTAGCAAGAAGAGTGCTTCTGGACAACTTATATTTAATCGTGATATTTCATGACTGGCTGTTTTCGAGTCATGGTAATACTATGTTCTCATTGTGACCGTGTGAAGCAGACTTTTCACTTTCATATGTCGTGATATCTGTTCTATGAACGTTTCTTAGTTCCTAGATTTGTTTGTCCGAAAGCAAGTATAACCCTGATAACATGACTGGACAAAGCACTTTTTGGGCCTGTTTGGCTAATCCATTTTTTTATCTTTTTCCTGAAGTCTTTACCACGAGGTTCTATTTTATCCTCCGCTTGATCACATAGTGTTCGTATTCTCACCTCCTGTAGTGGCAGTTACAGGTTTTGTAATCTTCTGCCTTGAACAAATCCTAGTTTAGCATGTGCTACATGATCAAATTTATCATTTATGTTGCGTACCACTGTTATATGTTTTGATTTTTCATTTGCAGATGCTGGTAATGACAATATCAGACGATTTCGTGTCCATGCGCGCGCACGCACACACGTGTTTTGGACTGAGTGTGTGAAATTTTACTTCGTTTTTGTCGATTCCATGTCAATGGTATAGGGCTCTTTGTTTTTGTCTAAAATAACAGAGTTTAAGATGCTGCATAGACGTTGCATTAATTTTCGTAGTTAATTTTCGTCGAGCATAGCCTGCTGAAGATTGATTCGGTCAAGGTTTTTCTGACCTGTCATCGTTGATCAATTGAAATTTAAAATTAATTCATCGCTTCAAGTGCTGCGTGTGTCTGTTTCCAAGTTTCTGTGACTCTGCTTTTTTGTCTACTCCTGTCTTCTGCTTTTCAGCAAATTGATTTGTGGAAGCGAAGGTGACCTAGATTCGAATATTCAATGTCGTTGTAGGAACATTCTATATTTTGTGCTTATTGTAAGTAAAGAATCTAGGCATTTGAACAGTGTCATCTAAAAGCATAAGTGTATCGACTATTTGTGGGAATGCAGCTGCTCCAATATCAATTTTTCATTCAGGGGCATTTGCAATCGCTGTGGCACTGCGAGGCCAACAGGATTTTTTCCACCTGTTCGAGGTGGCCTAGGCTGCAGCCGAATTCGAGGTCGAGGTCCTGGTGACGCTGGTTGTAGAAGTGGAAGAGGTGCTGCTGTAGCTCCAGCACTTTTTGGTCCAAATGATTGGAACTGTCCAATGTATGTAGTTATCATTTTCCTGTCTATATGATTGAGTAGTTGATAGAGACGGCTGTAGTTTGTAATAAAATGATCCTTTTCTTCTGTTTTTCTTTAAAGAATATGTTGTTGCGTACGCAAAGAAGCCATACTTCATACGTGAATTGTAATAGATTCGTTTTACGTCGTTGTTGACGATCTTCTCTTACAGGTGTGGCAACATTAATTGGGCAAAGCGTACAAAATGTAACATCTGCAACACTACTAAGCCTGGATATAATGAAGGCGGTGCCAGGTGCATATTTTGCTGTTTTTGGGGTTTTTTTTTATGGCAGTCCTCAAATGTCTCACTATTCTTGTAAAGTTCCATGAGACTCATAGTTTGTGCGCATCTGCAGAGAGGGCCGTGCAGGGGGGTATAAAGAATTTGATGAGGCTGAAATTGAGGAATCAAAACGTAGGCGACGGGAGATGGAAGAGGTTTCGTTTTCTTTGCCTGCCTTAACGAGTTAATTCGAGTTAATAATTGGAATGGGCATTATCCATAGATCGAATACTTTTGGCCCCGAGTCATCCGCCTTTTGGCCATTGTCGAAGTTGCGTTTTTGCACGGAACCGACCATGCCTATCCGTCATATTATTAGTTCTTTGTCAATTCTGTTTTTAACTGTCACAAGTTTTCTAATGGTTATGTTATACATCCAGGATGATGGAGAGATGTATGACGAATTTGGTAACCTTAAGAAAAAGTTTCGTGCGAAGTCCAGAACAGGTGGTTTACAGGGTGCTGCAGGTCTGGACACCGGTGGGATTGGCAAGGCGGGGTGGAATATGGTAGAATTTGGAGTTGCTGAGCAGTCGAAGCAAAAGAGCAAAGATCGCAGTTGCTTTAGATATGACAATGAGACTGCTGATCATCAAGGTAGGGACTCTGTCCAGAATGTGCCTACTGCTCCACGCAGTCAACGAGTTAATGTCATTGGAAGAGAGACACGGCTTGATGTAGACGAGTGGAATAGAGAAGGAAATCAGGATGATCATCCTGTCATGGATCAGGACAGTGAGCCTGGTGGGGCTTGGGCGTTGGAAAGGATTGCAGTAAGGGGTCGCGACGAAGAAGTTTGCATTCTTGAATCAGAAAACGATTTACATGGCAAGTATCTGTGTCGTAGAAAGCGATTAAGAGAGCGTGATAGGATTATGGATTGATATTGATAGTATCCTTGAATTTTGTCGTTCAGTTCGGGATTCTGACATAATGGCCATCCTTGTGTAATCTAAATATTGTTCAGGAGAATTCTACTCGTGCAGGGGTGAAGTAATAGCTTGGGTTACCTAAAATAATTACGACAGGTTTACTAAGATAAATATAGCTGCTCAATTTTGGGATTATTGTTATTAAACTGATTTTATAAGAATCGTATGTTCGTAGGATTTGTATAAGTATTTAATTTAATGACATAAAAGAGAATTTCCAAGTAAAGAAATCGTCGTAACAAATTGAAGCTACAAGCCACTGGCAAAGCTCCTTACAAAGTTTCTAATATATTAAAGTTATCCTTAAAGTCAGCTTGTGTTATAAAAAGATACCATGAGTTTTGCTTGATTGTATAATTTTTTTTACTTCAAATAGTTAGAAGGCATGGAAAAACTTGGTGGTCTCACTATATTTGGTGTGTAAGAGCTTGGTGGTCTCTAATCTCAAAGAAAACTAGTTCTGCCGTCATTCTATCCTTCAAAACTAGTTTTCCTTGCACTAGTACCCATAAAAAGACAACTTGTATAACGTGATCTTTCTCAAATAAGTAATATTCTAAGTTATCTCACTATAATACTCTTCAGCCCACTAACTTACTAAGGCATTATTAAAGCCACATATATGTCAACAACTACCAATAGAAGTTATGTCTTAATTTTCAAATTCGAGGTCATGAATATTTATTGTCAATTTCGTTGGATGTGCATAGCATTCTGAAGAAGTATGACCTAGTATTCGTAACATTACAATGCGCCAACAATTTTAGTATACGACATAAGGTCGATGCAGAATCTGGAACAAAGTGACTCAAGTGAGAACCGAAGCACAATGTATCGGACTAACTGGTTGTGATTACCTGCATTGTACTTCTGTTCTTCAAAATTGGTGTTTGAACGTTTGGATTTTGTAAAATAAACCATGAAGGAAGAGACATGTGTAAGTCACTAAGATCAGTAAATCTCGATATAAACATTTCGTTCTATCCAACTATCTATATTCATTTTCTACTTAGACTCCAACTTGAATGGATTAAAATCTTTCACATACTTGTCAAGATTTCATCAGAATATACTTGCCGTGTCTTGATGATTTGTAATACCAAACACATAAGTATGTATCGATCTAAGAGCAAAAACCATTCACCTCACCCATTGTCAACGATGGCATCGAATCGGACTTTATAGGCTTCTGTAAATAATTCCGTTTGGTTGTGCATTAAAAAAAGAAATTCCACTGCGCTTTCTTTATATTAGAGCTGAGGTCGAATACTGAGGGGAGTTATAACATGTTTCCTTCGCTGGATTATTGTTTTTTTTTCTTAGTTATATTCAAATATATAACACAATGTCTTTGTAGTTTGTATTTCATAGGCAAATTTTCATATCAAAAAAAAAAAAAAAAAAAAAAAAAAACATACTTCAAATTATTTCTTTCACTTAAACTGCTGCGAAAGATTTCACATCGTTCAAAAAATTAAGATATCTTCTAAAGTGTACGTTGAATCAAAGCTAGGAGTTTTCCCCAGCTTTCTAAAGTTTTTAAACACTCTAGAATATGATATGTTAGAATACAACATATGAAAAAATTGTTGTATCCACTCTAGTCTAGAACTCGCATTTAGACCTAGTCGTCAATGGACCTCTAAGTACTCTCTACTGTTCCAGACAATTTTGTAAACTATATAGGCAAGTGAAGATAAAAACCACACACATGGACTGACAGTGTTTTAGAGGGTGAAAAATACCTTTTTCATCGGTTAATGAACTTCGCATATCTTATCACTAGATACTAAAGACAACTTCGCGAGTAACCTGCACTGACAAATAGGAGGCGTTATATCTCACCTTGTTCTCCGTCATTGCCTTCTCCAAACCTTCTCGTTTTCCTGCGCCTTCAGCGCCTTCTGAACCACCGCTTGTCTGCACCAAGCTTTGATACCACCATCTTTCGCTACTTCTTGCAACCCCGTCTTCTTCATCAATCGGGAAGTCTTTTTGTTTTAGTTTCGCGTCTCTCTCACCTGGTTGAAAACCTTGTTCCTCACGCACCACTGATTGACCTACTCCATCCACTTTTGTAAAGTTTGTTAATACGTTCGCCAACATATTCTACAAATCAAGGTTGCTCTTCATTATTTCTTCGAGACGACGATTTGTCTCCCTTTGACGACGATTTGTCTCCATTTGGTTACCCTCCATAATGGAAAGTCTACTCGCATTTTTTTTTTCCCATCTCTTGCAAATAATTAAATACAACACATACGACAATTCAGAATTATTTAAAATCTCTACATATCATGCAACATTACTCCTAACTTCTGGAAGTCATGTAATAATAAACCATTACCAAATATTTTAGCCTCTTGTGTTAATCATTTATTATTCTGTATGGTCTAATGATGTGACTTGAAGTCTATGAACAAAGCAGTCAATAACGTTCCTAAAAAACCATGGAACTTTACTGTATTTAACAATAGTTGATTAGCACTATCATAATCAAAGACGATATATGTTCTTCTATATGAAAAATTTAAAGTTTTGGTGCTATTTGAAAGTCTCACAGAGCTGCTAAGATTGTTTTCCGATGTCCTGAGTTCTGCTGCAACATCAGTTAGAGTCGGCGTAGTTTTCCTTTCTACTCTCTATATTGCACATCCAATAATCAAACATACCATGGTTAGAAATTCTGTCGCACTAGAATTTCATAGCAAAATTTTGCACTAGGAAACTATAAAGTGAACAATAAAGACTAGGCATTGACTCCGATTTAACCTTAGGTTTATTTCCTCTTACCAGTTTTGCTCCTTTGCCCGCATAGCCAAGCCTTCCAACGCGCGGGTTGTTCATAGCCTTGCTTCTCCTGACCGACATTGTCTGCGATCTCTTTTTAGTACCAGGTAAGTCCCAATATTTCTTCATAGCTTCCCACTCCTTCTCGGTATACCTAGTTGGAGGCTTCGTCTTTGAGCTGTGAATTCTTTTGACCCTCTCTCTGTCTCTTCGAAACGATTTTTTAATCAGTTTGTCAAATGATACCGAAGTGACCTGGTGATCTATAAACTCAAACTTGTTAAATAGAGCATCTCTCAATAATTTTCTAGACATTTCATCCTGATCTTCATAACATACGACACTCATATCAAGCATCCTCGGGGTTATATCCCTGATGTACTCTTGCCATTTCAAGTGTCCCCTACAGCCACTGTCGATGAGCCCCAATGGTTTCAGTCCCTCACTTTCTCTCCTTTGAGCCTCCTCGTCAGGGAGTTTCTTGTTCTTTCGCCGCTCTCTCTTCTTCAACGACTATGTCATTATGGACGTGTCTTTGATCGGAACGTTGACTCTGTCCCGTGCATCATCTTCGTCGTCTGGTTCGCTTTGAACCTGCACATTATCCGAAGCAACTCTTTGCAACGAATCATCTACACGTAATGCTTTGGTAGACAAACTTAATCTGTTCACATTGTTCGGAATTGTTGGAGGAGGAGTAGGTACTCATGTCTAGCCACTCGAAATCTTGCGTCTCGGTGGTTTGAATGACGGCGATCTTCGCATGCTTATCTTACTCTCGCTTCCACTGCCACTCAGATGAATCTTACCTCTAGCTTTGTTGATCAATCGGTTGCTACTCGCACATTGAACTTAATGTGGTCCTTGTTAATTTGTCGCTTCACGAATAACCATAGTTGCAGTAGGTTTCTTCTTTGTAACTGTGTGATGTGCCTCCTCTTCCAAATTGTCATTGTTTTCTGATTCTACAGTGTAGTAAAACTTAGCAACGCAAAAACCTAATTTAGACACTCCCTAGGACATTGAATACAAGCGTGTTAAACCTCACAAAAATCCTTCGAAAACGAACATACCCTGATAAAATGTCAGATAACTAATTGATACGAAGGGTTAGTAGATAATTACATCCGCATCATTGGGCAAAGATGCCCACATGCACAGTTACTTTAATAATTTATTTATTTTACATACGAATTGTTACCACAATCCAATTTATACTAGCTACACATAAGTTTCTTTCTGAAGTACATGTAGTATGTTATATAGATTAAGTAGTGGTCATATAAAAAATAATAACCTAAACACTTAAAGAAAAAACACTTGCCGCTAGGGTTGTATTTGTCAGAGTCCTCTTCTTCTTCGTCGCCATTCTCCGGAACCTGATCAGTCAACTTTGGGTTAACTTCAGTGAGCCCATAAGATTTCTGAGAACCCAACAACCTTTTACTGGATCGTTTCGCTGGGAGTTCATATGTATCAACTCGGATTCGCTTCGCCTTCCTCTTTTTCTCCTTGATGGATGCGTCCCTAGAAGAAAACAAAACAAAATAAAATAAAAGCGGACGACTGAGACCTTATATAAACCTAAAGTAAGTAAGGTGAGCAGTGTTCTCCAAAAATAAAGGTGAGCGTCAGAACCAGACACATGCACAACAGAAGAATATACAGGAAATGAGAAGTACATGCTCACAGGGTTTATTGTTCACTTAATAGTAGCCGTTAATAGTAACACGTGGCAATGGTCTAATGTACATTGTATGTTCCCAGTAGGGTTACAGTAGAATGCAAGAAACTTACAAGTCATTTGCAGCAGCGTCAACAGGACGCATCCAAATTTGGTTTTCCGCGATGATCTCTTGCCGTCTCCTCTTATACTCATTTTCCTCAGGCTACATGCTTTCTTCACTGCTTTGAAACCCTCCCTCATCACTTTCGTTGCTCACCTCACGTTCTCTACTCAGACTCATCCTTTAATTAGTTTGATGATCCACAGGACTGGGTTCTAAGAATTACTGAAGTGGGTACGATTAAACAACAGAAAATACTGCTTACTTCATTCTTGCAAACAATAACATCATTGGTAACTGCTTAAAATCACACACAACACGAAGAAGGATGTGCGGAACACCAAGCATGGGAAGAAAAAAAGGAATTGATCCTTGAACGATGCCGCGACAAAGGTTGATTGGAAGTAGCAGTTAACATGCACTTCGCATTTAAAAACTTTCAGACCAATAAGCGTGGTTCTGTCTACTCATAGTTCGACTCGGAATTCCTACATCAACGAGGTAAGTTAAATCTTGTATCTAGTTGCTTCAGAATTGGCTTTGGATTTTACGTTTTAAGTTTACAATTGCGTTGTTTATGCATATGTGATCATCTAGTTTGTAAAATTCAATTGCTATGCCGTGAAAGCAAAACAATTTTTGCGAATTTGTTTTTCACCTATTCCTTCCTATCCACTCAGTCTTTCACAGTTCCATACATTCAGCACATCTGCTCTGATGACTCTAGAAGTAGTTTGGGCAAAATAGGGGTTCTCACACTCATTTGACAGTGAAGCAACATCATCTAGAGATTTGACAACAAATTTAGTCTTGTGAACTGCCGATTTGTCGAACACTTGTCATCTACTTCAAAGGAATCGTTTTTGGATTCCAAGTCAATATTGGTTGGTCTTTCTCTCAATCGCACGATATAGCGTCTTTCTCTGGCATATATTACCTAAACGCTGAATGCTAGTTCATATTTAATTGCTGGTTTCCTTGAATGTATAAGTGTTCTCCAATACTTTAGATTAATGTATACAACATATGTCACCAAATTAGGGTTTTCATAGTTCCTATTAGCTAAATGTGACGTGAAACAGAGTACGTATTATTTATACTTGTCTCTCTATGCATGAGCTAGCACGACAGGAACTTGGTGTTTTGGTTAAGATCATCGCTCACTTCACCAACGTACATGAAACTTCAAATCCATCAGCTTCAATAGAGAACGAGATGATTGGATGCTCTTACTGTAAGTGATCTCGGTCACAATTTGGATTCGACATGATAGGTGTCCTCGTACATAGTCTCTTGTGAGTCAAGTCATCGAGACTTTCAATAGGTGATTCAATCTATTGAATCACATAGTCGTCAACCGGTACTCAATTATTCAAGGAGATTATTTTTAATCTATGCATTAATACGTGTGAGACCTGCTTTCGAACGAGAGCTCTCATTTTTTCCAAAGACAGTTATTTTTAAAACGCTAAATCGTATATCACATCTAATGTTGGTTTACCTCTATTTTAGAAGTATTTATTAATTCTAACGTTTTTAATTTTACAACAGATGTTAGAAGATTAGGCTTTTGGAGTAAACAGAAACATTGTGAATCTTAAAAAACAATACTTATTATTCATATTTGTTTATCTGTGAGTGACGTTCGACAACATAGTCACGGTGTTTTGATCAGGGAAAACATCAACGTCTACAACGTATGGCTGACTTTAAATCCAACAACATTGACGAACAATTAGCCGACTGAGTTTCGGACCTGAATGTAAGCCCGATCAAAGAATGGAGGATTTTTATCAAGAGAAGCATATGTTGCAAACTTATTTTAAAGGTGATTTTCACTCAAATGCTACTGTCCATTTTGCAATATGAATTATTTATGTTTGAATAAACCAAAGTTGTACTCATGAATAAAACAGTTCTTCATCCATTAGAGCCTGATTAATTAATGAGACTGTAATTTACTAACATCACAAATAGATGTGGTGTTCTCCACTACCAATTTGGTATTTACAACACATACGCTTCTAAAGTCAATCACCTACTTAAACCTTGCACTAATTCTGTCCTTTAATAAGTTTTTTCTTTTAAAATGCAGATATCCTCGAATTCACATCATGCATTGATACTCTAACACACCTCGCCATCTAGGGATTCCATATCCTAACAGTTCCTTCTTTTATTTACCGTTCTTAGTTATATTTTTTAGTTGTAATAGTAGAGTACTGTACACAAAGTAAATGATCTTTTAGACTTCTAAAAATAATGTTACAATAATTAGATAAGAGATGATATGTTTGAGATGAACAAGAAAGCATGGAGAAATATGATGAATTTTTTTAATAACGTATGTCTCTATTGAATTAGCAGGCACCAGAAAAAAAAAGTTCCGACGACATGAG
Source organism: Ceratodon purpureus (assembly GCA_014871385.1). Classification (NCBI taxonomy): domain Eukaryota; kingdom Viridiplantae; phylum Streptophyta; class Bryopsida; order Pseudoditrichales; family Ditrichaceae; genus Ceratodon; species Ceratodon purpureus. The sequence goes on from CM026426.1 coordinate 79,351,154, forward strand.
CTTCTCTCTGCACGGTGCCTTACAAACCTTTATCTTGTTAAAATATGTTCAAAACCTCCGTGCTTATTGATTTAAAGTTTTAACATTTGATTTGTATAATGGTTGTTCTGTTTTAGTTTAATATGCGCAAAGATATGAATAAACTCGTGGTTTGTAACATAAACTAAAAAACCTTTGAAGTCAAAAGTGTCTTATAATTCCAAAGCTTTTTATTAACCTCATGTTCTGTGCAAGGATTTAAAACCATGTCTTCAAGATATTCAGTTCAGGGCGTTAGGAGGATTAAAGCGAGAGATGATAAACTTTGGATTAGAGAAACATAGAGCACAACTGTACAACTTCACCAAAATTCAGTGCCCATGCTCCCTTCACAAAGGTGTTGGACAAGCTTTCAATTTAGAAGATGTAGAGCGGCATCTTCTAAGACATGGGAGATCCTCGGACTGCAGAACTTGGAGAGGACTAGATGAACCGGACTTCTCAGGTGAAGAATGGGAGCATGAATATACGGATAGGATTCAAGGGTCAACCTCACGTACTCAACAAAAGGACAATGGTGTGCAAGTGTGAACTATGATGCAGCATATTTTTCAAGAAGTTGACACATTCATTGACACTGAAGACAAGCTCAACAACGTTGTTGAATCGGCATTGGCGGAAGCTGATGAAATTACAGGTATAAATGTCGGAGTCGGTGGAAACCAGGAAGGACAAGTGGAGCGACCAATACCTAGCACAAAATGTGGAGGAGTAAATAACATTAGTACTGAAGTCGGGAATCTACCGGTGATAGGATTAGAGACCAAGAACCATTCACTAAGGAGCAAAACTTTGGTGAACCCAGTAACTTTAATATTCCAGATGGAGGAGCCACCAGGGACATGGAAGAAACTAATCAAAACATTGGTCACTCAGATCAGCAAAACTTCAATGTTAACCCTTTACCATTGGATCCAGATTCTGAACGTCTAGAAGCCGAAAGATTAAAGGATGCTAAAGCGCTTGAGGACGCAATGTAGTTGCTATTCAAAGACTCGGCACATTCAAAACTGGCTGCCACTATAATGGTGGTAAACTTAGTTGCGTTACATTCAGGCATCACAGAGAAGGCTGCTGATGACATTCTGTCTAAATTTAAGAGCTTACTTCCAGCAAACAATTGCCTCCCAAGTTCAATGTATCAGGCGAAGACATTGACCAGAAGACTAGGTTTAGACTTCAAAAACATTGATGGATGTAAAAAGGGATGTGTACTATTTGACTAGGAGGATACGAAGAACCTAGATAAATGTCCTCATTGCAATTCACCGCGTTACCGTGACATGTTGCACCTGAATAGACCTCTGAAAGTGTTGAGACATTATCCTGTTACCCCGCGACTGATTAGATTCTACATGATTCCTGTATTATCGAAACTCATGCGATGGTACGATGAAAATAAAAGTCGAAATGGGAAGGTACGTTACCCGGCAGATCCACGGGCTTGGAGAAGGCTGGACAACATGGACCGGTCATTGTGCGATACTATGGGATTTGGAGACGATGTTAGGGATGTACGTTTACAAGTGACCTGCGACGTTATTTGTCCATTTAAACTGCACAAATCATCATGGGCGGCGTGGCCAGTTCTAGTAAGTTTGTTGAATCTTCCTCCTTGGCTCATCACAAAAAAATAATTCACCATGTTAACTCTCTTGATTCCTAGGAAATATCAGGTTCCGTTTGAGCATTTTGACAATTGGATTAGACCCTTGCTCGATGAGTTGAAAACTCTTTGGAGGGGAGTACCTGCGTATGACATACTAGCTCCTGAAGGTGATAGAACTTTCAATCTTTGAGCTGCTGTCCTTTATACCACACATGATTTCCGAGGATACGGGACTGTATCTGGAGCTTTCCATCAGGGCTATGCCGCGTGCCCTCCTTGCGGAAACCAGCTTAGAGCCAAATATGCCTATGAGAGCAAAAACCTGACCTACAGGGATGCTAGAAGATGGCTCAGACCGGATCACTACATTAGATCTTCACACTACAATAGTCTTTTTGATGGACATTCTAAAACTTGCTTGCCACCGGTTGCTAAAACTCTAGATGAGCAAAGGGTAGCCCTTCGGGAGTACCACAGTTATTTACGTGTAACTAGAAAAAGGAGTGCATCGCGACATAGGGCAGCAGGTTCAACAACAAGAAGAGGACAATATGAAGGCAGCAACCATCTAGAACATGGTGGTGGACTTCAGTCTGACAATGTGCAAGAGGAAGCTACTTGACAAAGGACCGAGAAGAGACGGAGAACGAATGCAAGATCGGAGCAAGGAGACAGATCAACAAATCACACACAGGAGACCAGGTCTCGATTACGTCGTAGAGGTGAGTCATGACTGAGTACAAATTCCAAGTTGGTATCGATATATATGTCGAAGCTTGTGTTTTTTTCCACGCATGAATAGACAATTTTGTAGCATCATGTTTCTTTACAGCATCTATAGTAATAAAAAAATAACAGACATGTAGGACATAAGATAGAACTTAGAGCAGTTATATTAATCATGTAATTCCATTGCGAAAGGATCTCTTTACTGAAATAAGGAACTGTTTCCTTTCATCAGATAATTACAAGCACTAATCAGGGAATGAACAATTATGGATATCTTTTGATATATCACTTCTGTATTCCTATATACAGGTAACTCGGGTTCCTTGAAGTGTATTCTGTGAATTTATGTATTTCAAAGCCTGTTTGATTAAAAAAAAAATGTTTTAATATTGTGATCAGATGTCTGTACAGAACAAGTACACATTAGTTATACATAGGCGTCTAGGGTGAATAGAAACAAACATCAGGCATTTATATTGCTTAGATTATTAGATACTTTTTAAGGATTTTAATGTTTTATTTTTCTTTGAATCTTATTCTTATATTATTTTCTTGTATCCAACAACCATGATCATTCAGACTCATTTTGTTCTGTAAACAAAAACTCTAAATCTATATTTAGTTTACATGTGCCTAACGGGATGTTATATCTATTTTAACCAACTATCACGTTACTATAGAGATCGAGATCTGTGATGCAACGCCTGATTTATTGCCTTGTTGTTTATTCTATTTTTATAGAAAATGTCCGAGTGGATTCCAACACTCCCACTATACCAAAAGGTGTCACAACATCACGTGTGGCTGGAGACCAGTCTAGTGATGGAAATCATTCATGTGGGAAATGAAAACTAGAACGTCAAGCAGCTGGTGGTAAGGAAAAAAAAAGGAAGGACAAGCCACAGGATCCTTCGCAGGTACATGATATCAAATGGTGGAGTAGTTTTTTCGAGCTCCCCTACTGGAAGGTGTGTATTGCCACCTTATTCTTACTCTACATAGTTTATCGTTGACGTTTTGCTACACACTTCTATGTTGTTCTTGATATACTGTCGATACAATTTTTTTTGCGATTATAACATTGACAAGTTCTGTTCTTCTTAAATTTTTTAAATTTGTTTCTGTTGCAGCAACTTGAGATTTGCAACTCTCTAGACATCATGCACTGTGAAAAAAAAAATTTGCAGAGAATATTTTAAAAACCACTTGTGGATCATAGGAGAAAGATAACGTGAAGGTTTGAAGGGACATGCAGCGAGAAGGAATAAGAAAGCATCTGTAGATGACTAAAGATCCACGTAATCCTACTCGAATGTTGAAACCCGCAGCAAATTATGTGCTGAAACCCGATGAGTTTGACACTTTTTGTAGGAGACTGGAAGATCTGAAATTGCCGTCAGCTAATTGTTCAGAGATGGAAACTTACATACGCAATAAGAATTTTGGGGCTCTCAAATCCCATGACTATCACATACTAATTCAGACTTTGATTCCTTTGGCTCTCAGAGGATTGATGGACCCGACTACAAGAATGGCTATAATGAGAGCTTCAAGAATTTTTCAAAGATTGTGTTGTAAAGTATAGGACCCTGCCAAGAGGAGAATCTTTGTGAAGATGTTGCTGTGTTCATCTGTTTAATGGAGATCTCATGGAGATAACATTTCCGTTAATCTTTTTCAACATAATGTCTCATTTGCAATTGAATTTCAATCAGTGAGGATTGGTTTCAAATTTCCATGCGGTTTTATTTGAAATCATTAACGGTGAATTAACCTGAACAGCTGATGACCCTCTGTAATTTCAAGTTCTACGTTTTTTTATTTTTGTTTATTGCTTCGTTCAAAATCAGTTTTATGATGTTTAATGGAATCTCACAAAACTCATCAGTCACTTAAGTTTGTTTTGCAATTCAGTTTCAATCACTGAGTGAGAAAACACATTCGACAATACCGAGGGCGCTGCTGGTCTAGTGGAACTATGGCTGAAACGAAGAGTTCACTGCGCAGATTTAGACATGGGTGATCCAAATGAGGCAGTCAGTGTCTTCCTCTCCAATCCTCCATCCCTAAGGTATAAGTGATATGCATGCATGAAAGCGTACGGCAACCACTGGCGTATTGACGATGATTATTCTAAATCGTGGGGCACATATGACTGTGGAGTAGCTTGCTTCGAAGTGAATGAACACTCTATGGGATCAGGGAAACATTATGTCGATATTCTAGAAGATATAATAGTTATAGACTACGGGGATCTTAGAACACCAATAACTCTCTTCTCATGTCAATGGAAAAAAAGACATGATATACGCGGGAGGTACACTTATGTGAGAGACAATGACGGGTTCCTTGTGGTGAGCTTGAAGAACAATGTCCCTAAGTCAGTGGATTGTTTTGTCTTTCCAAGCCAATATACCCAGGTATTTTTTGCATAAGATGACCTCCATCCACCCGGATTTAACTAGAGAGTTGTTCTACGGAAAGAGGCTCGATCAAGACGAAAAATGGAGGAAGATGACGAAGTATTTATATCAACAAATGTGGGGCTGCCGGAATGATTCCAAGTTTTTCTTTGGGTGAACATCCAGAGGAACCTGACCTTACCGGCACTATTATATTGAACAATGTCGATAAAGCAATCGCATTACAAAGGTTCGAAAAGGAACGCAAACGACTTGTCAGATAGAATGCTCCATCTTCAAGTAATCTTAATCGGAGAAAAAACGGGAAGATGAAAGTCAACGTGTGAAACTTGTTTGGTAATAGTTTCAAACCCTTCTATGAACTGGTATTTTATGTGTAGTGAAATGGAAGGTTATGTAAAAATGACTCAAGTTATTCACTGATGTAGATCATGTTCATTGTTTGACACAGTTTGGTGAACTAACATTTCATTGTTGTATTTACTCAGGACATGTTTACATAAACACTAGAGACGGTATACTAAATGGATGAAACCATCACTGAAGTAGGACTTCTGGGTTGAGTCAACAATATATTGAAAAAACATGTAGCTTGTTTCTGGAGTAATACAGTGTTTTACTCGTAATACTTGTTCACAGTTGTGCGTATTACCAGCAAAAATTAATGTGAACATCTTGTGACGCATTTCAAAGGAAGGTGTGAATCAGTAAGTTGATATCACATGTACATTCAGAAATTTCATCTCATTTGCATTTCTTAGATCATCAGTTCTGATGTCTGTTTATTAGATTGCTCTTTTTAAAACCCGGCCAACATATCTTTACGCCACAATGTATACAGTTTTTGTTTTTTTACCTGTGAGTAAGGCAAATTGTGAGATATGTACCTGCCGGTAATATGGATGATGCAGCGAAGCGAACAATGGAGTACCATATGCTGTTTAAAAAACACTACCTCAATGGGAAACAAATATGTATTTTGATACAACATTGCGTTTCAAAGGAAAAAGAAAAAAATGTTTGGATGTAGATCATGGAAATTCAACTGAGTTTGATGTTACTGTGAGGAAGAATCTTACTACAAATTCAAATTCAAAGGTGCAGGTAAAGTTTTATGTAAGTGATTATCCAAAAACTGTTTGAATTCATATTGCAACATCTAAATGTATTGATGAAACAATTGGACACAGATTCTTCAATCAGTCAATGTCAACCCAATCTTAAAACTATAGTATACATTAGAGGAGATCAAATATTTTTTTTTACAGACTTCCAAATATGTTTTGAAATATATGCTTCCATTCATATGATTTCAAATATATGTAAGAATTGTAACATGTTTCTGAAAAATAAAATGCGGAGTCCAACAATGCACAGACGTGCTTTGTCATGTTTCAGGTGTCATTGAAGACAACTAAAACCTTCTCAATTTTGGACAGGTACTATAACCGAACAGTATTTCATATACTTAAGTTCAAGAAAATCAAACATTAGTCATGTTGATAAGCCATCTGTAAGAGGGAACCAAACGTCTAATGTTTGGAGGTATAAAATTGAACAAACTCGCTACAAATGGAAACATAAACAAACAAAACACTTACGAAAGAAATACAGTGAACTTGCGTAGATAATCCAAGAAGCGGAAACAAAGTTTAAACGCTATACATATAGTATCTGGTCATGTAGTATGTGAATGCGATGCCGATAATCAATCTCTGCACTTGTGTAATTACTTGGTTTTCTAAACTTCAGCTTCCATTGAATATATGAGTTTGCTAGAACCCTGTAACACGGGGTTTCACAACACTTGTTGATCAGTAATATCTCAATACGTTGTAAAACCAAACAAATCATGCGTGCACATTAACATAATTGAATAAAAAAAAAACATAGTTAGGAATCCTTAGGAAAATAAACAATGTGTCTTATACCACGTTTCTCTTCGGATTTGCGTGCGTGACAATTGATTTAGCGGAAACTTACCTATGACACCCTTGGTTTGATTTTTGTTTTCAGCTGGCGATACCACTTCTCAAACTTTCTCTGCGTATACTCTCCACTATCATTGCTTCGAGAGTCTCCGCTGTCGCACTCACTTACTAATTCTGCGACGAATCCGGGAATGCTGCAACCTGAGTACGATGCATTATCAGAGGTAAATGATGAACACTGAGAGATGAAAAAATCTGAATGTCTTTGTTCTTCCGGAGCGTCATCTTCGATCACAATTGGGTTCATAGGACTGTTTCCGGCCACTGCATTTGGATTGTGTATACGCAGCACATACTCTCTATAAGACAAACCTGATGCTAAACCGAACAACTCAACCTCTTCCAGACACTCCTTGTTCCACTGAAAAGCGTTCGAGAACTGCATGAGCTTTGCAAGACAGGGAATATCGGGGAGTACTAGATTGAACGCAATTCTACGACGGTGAATAACGGATAGCCACCCAAAGAAAGACACAATCTCCATCGAGACCGCAGGGAAGGAAATAGACCACAGAGATAAAGAGCGGCGGTTAAATGAAACTCAAAACGGATCGGTGAAGAACATGCGAGTAGAGGTAAGCTGTGAATACACTGAACTAAGTCGTCAATGAATTTGAGATTGGAAGAAGGCACAAGAGAGAGTAGAGCTGAGGAGGAAACGATCATGACACTCCACTAAGCATCACATATAACAAGACTGACATACCACTAACATAATGAAGCATCATTTGTTTGATCTGTTTTCGTTGATTACAATCACCCTTTTTTTTGTGAAATTCAAGTTGTCATGTCAATACTGGTGGTTGGGGAAATATCTAGGTAGATTACTTAGGGTCTATATGTATGATTAATGCATACGTTGTTTTTCAGTATCTTATAATACCTTCCTATCCCATGATATTAATATCCTTTTTGACGCAATTATAAATGAACTTATACACAAACAATTGAGCAGAGTTATACAGAACTGATAGAGTTTTCCAAAAGTCATTGTGTGTTGGATATCAGTGGTTTGTATCAGCTACAGATTTTGACTTGTGCAAGTTTTTATGTAAATACATAAATGTCAGTCTTTCCATAAAATCACACGAAGATTGCAATAAATTAGACACTTGATTAGCACAAAGTACAACAGAGCTGAAGTAAAGAGGTGTACATAATGTGTAAATATTGGTCACACTAACTCAGATGTAAATTAGCAAAATGGTCAACAGAATTTGGCATAACTTTCGTTCAGTGAATTAGCGATTTCATCTCCCATTTAAATTAAATTTTTATTTTTTCATAAAAATCAAACTAGATCAATTAGAGCCATACTATTATGTACAAAACAGAGCGAATTTGACATAGTAGAGGTCTCACCGGATCAATTCTACAGGTCTGATGGGAAGGTGTGATTTTGATTAAGATAAAATAGTTTGAAAGTTCTACAATTTATTTAACAATTGAAATTTCATTGGAAGTGGTGTTTGATTAATTAAGTAAAAAAATAAAAACGTATAACTAATGCGTTTTAGTATCACAATTTTAAATATTTAAATTTCTTACCTACACATATATGATATTTTAAAATATATTATCTACATTAATTACAGGGTAGCATTTCATTTTTCTATAAAATGCATTCCAAGTAATTCATAGAATCATCATTCTATTCAAAATGGAAACTAAACTTTGCTCATTTGTGGTAATGTACATCCATGATAATAACACGCAATTAATGGAATTGGGGTTTAATTGGTCCGTATTATGTGTCTTCTTCATTACAGTAGTACATCTGTAGACTATCTCGTCGGATATGTAATAATCTGTGTAGAAAGCAAGCTGTCTATTCTATCAAACTGTTCATAGGAGAAATGATGATTATTCGCAACTGGGCGGCTCACATTGCTGCAATTGCAATTAGGACTTGATGTCTTGGTTAATTGCTGGGTCGTGCAACTACTCTCCACGTCTTCAGGGATGTTTGTAATTTGTTTCTCTTCATCTATGTGCGCTTCTCAGACTTCAACCTCTTGATTCCATAGTATTACACGATCAGAATGCTGAGGTGCTCAAATCCGTAGTTAGGTGAGAAAAACAACGCCCGGCATACTTGGAGTTGCTTTGTGTTGCATGGGGTTTTGAGCAATCCGTTAAAAGTGAAGGAGTTGTCGCCATCGACCTTGTTTTTGTATTGATCTAGATACATGGGGCACGGGACGGTTAGCTTGAAGCGGTAGAGGTTCATTGGCAACTACAAAGTCGAGTTTTGTGCTATGGCTCTGAGTATATATGTTGAGTATTTGAGCAAGAAATATATGTTGAGTATTTGAGCAAGAACAAACGATTCTTCGTCTCAAGGTTTATCACTCCACACTCACGGCGCATGGTGAGTACTCGTTCTACACTTGGGTGATTGGCACATGACAGTGTCGCAATATGATCTACACCCATTTCTACTGGCCTTGGCAGAGTCTCGTAGAAAAATGTAGTCATAGAAATATTTCTTTTCGACCAGCAAAAACTAAATGCAGATGCATATGAATTGCAACAAACCGAGGTTCCTTTAGTACTCTTTCTTCAACTATTGAGTGTAAACCTTCTCAGAGATTCTCAAACTCATCTGTTCTGTAATGTGTAATTTCTGATTCGCATGGAACCGCGGTTGTCAGATATAAGATAGAGAATATAGAAGGATTTGTGAAAGACCTGTGCTCGTCATTAGTCCGGTTTTCTAATGCTACACCAGTATCATGGAATACGTAGATAGTACCATATTTCTCTACATTGAAAGCTTGTTTTCACGGAGCAGGAAGCGAGAGCTACTACAATCGCCTTCCACCCCATTTCTTACTTAGCTTGTTCCACTCGCTCTGTAGTCGTCGTTTGAGGTTTCGATCTTACTGTTTACTTCTTTCTCGATTAAAGTTGATGCTTATGTACTGTAGGACGTTGGAAGTGTTGTGATGAGACTCCGCACTTGGTAATTGGGACATGTTCATTTTGTTTTTACTTTTGATTGTTGTCATTGCATGTGTTCCAGAGGTCTGCTAGGTTCTGATGTAAGCTACACCGTCATATTGTTAACTCCTTCCGTTCATAGAAGTATGCATAAAGTTTTAGTATGTGTGTGTTTTGTGTTTATCTGCTCTACGTGGGTTGCTTCCTTCAGTTTGACGTTACAATTTTACATGTGCTAAAAATACCAATGTTATGTTTTAAAGTGCACAAGGTCTAAGATTTGTAACAAATTCGGTAGATGGAGGTTACATGGGGTGGAAAATCGTGTGATTTTTTATTTTATTTTTCTTGCTATAAATGAGCATGTATTTCATATTAGCATTGTTTGTGGATTTCTGTGATGCTATAGTATAAGCTGTAAAGATTTGGAAGTGCAACTCTGTATCCAGTGACCTGTTAAAACCAATATATCTCTTAATGTAAGATAATCTCTCACTATCTCCACGATAGGCGCACGTTTTTTTGGTTTCTATGAAGTTGTCGTTTTTTCACGCCTGGTTCTTCATTTGAATGTGTTTAGCTGATTAGTTCATCGTGACATGTGCTTAGAATCCTAAATTATTCGTGTACTTTTTTTTCAACTTGCCATATCTCTAAGATATAATTGTCTTAACTCTTAATCTAGATTGTCAATTTTACTGTACTTGTTGTTATGACAATGCTTTTAATGTTTAATCTGTGTCTTTTCTTGCTTATTTGGAAGATTGACAGATCGCTTTGATTATCATCATCGCCATAGAAGATGTCGTCAACAAATATATACTGGAACAATTCTCCCTTTCATGTTTATGTTTCGGTGGGTGAAGGTAACTTCAGCTTGCAAATCTTCGGTGGATTTAAAAATGGATCCGCATTTCTGTTTGTATCACATAGTATTATTCTTCAGTTACTTGCAGGCTGTGTGATTTGAGTAAGACCCAAGTTTTGGTTTTATGTTTTACATATCCTGTGTTATATCGTCGTCGTTCATATTTATAATCCGCATTATCAGACTACTAGGTTGTTGACTACTACTTATGTCTTGGATCTATATCTCTCTATCAGAATGTGATTTAATAGCTTGTTATCAGACCTAAATATTCATGTTGGTTTATTTCTCGCAGACTCGGAAGACGAATCAAGGAAAGAAATAGATGTTATTTGTAACAAGGCAGCAGCAGTTATGGAGAACAATGTCTCTATACAAGGTGAAACCGTAAATCTAAGTGGAGTGAAAATCAATTTCAAGAAGCGCATTGTTAATAAAATAAAATTCTAATTGTTGAATGCATTGTTACTTACATTATGAACACATAACCTGACCTCCCTTGAATTGGATGTGTAGAGTGCCCAATCACAGATGAGGACACAGAAGAGGCCAATGGACAACATATTACTTCGAGTACTCTTCCAAAACTTGTGGCAGCTACGGAAGTGAACGAAGCGTTAAACGTAACATTAGCAGAAGACGAACAAGTGGATGATGCAGGATTGGATCATCCGGAGGATTTCCTAGAAAACAATCTCCTGTTTCATGGGCCTCTTCATCCATTCAAGCATGCTGATGGCATATCAGAGGAGATATTCTTTGATTCGGACGTTGCTGAAGATGCTTTTGAAGATGGAGATACTGTGAGTGGAGGAAATAGCGATCCATTTAGTAGTAGTACATTGTCTTTCACATCTCTGTCATTCACTGGCACGGAGGGGAACATTTCGACAAGAACATCAAGTAATAGTGGAGGTGACGTTGGAAGAAGCATTGTCAATACACGGGCAGTGGCTGTATCGATTGAGGTCATCATTCTAAGCGATGACGACATAAACGATGAGGACATGTACGAAAACCCTGCGCTGCTTAGAATTGCACAACAACTGCCAGTTCAAGATGGAGAGGAGGGTGTGAGATGCAACGAATGTGATGCAGTTGACGCAGAGAAAAATGTAGTGGGGGAAGACAACAATTTTGATATTAAGATAGGCACTGGACGTCCTTTGTATATTCCTCTTCAAGAATGGGTATACAAAACGGGTTTCCCATAGAAGGGATAGTAGATGTCAAGAAATGGGTTGTAGAGGTAGATTTGAAGGATACTGATGTTGAAGAAAACAACTCTTGCAAAAAAATGAAGACAACAGGTGAAGTTTAGTTCCCAAAATACGGTAGTTCCTCGAGAGAGACCTATGTTGCACTTATCGCAAGCATTAATGCATCTGAGAGTGACAAAGAGAAGAAGGTGAACGACAATGCTACTACAAGCTGCAGCGTCAAAGGAAAGGAAAAGGAAGAGGACATTGTTGATCCATTTGTGGTTGTTACCAGAAACGAAGTGTACGAGAAATCCAAAAACAATGGTAAAGAGAAGGAAAAGGAAGACAACCTCATTTACACGCGATAAAGGGGACGGTATGTTTCTCACACTCAACATTATATCCTTCTAACATTGTCATACTAATGAAGCCTTGCTGGAGTACAAAAAAATGTCTCATAACTCAATATGTCTCCGGTTCCATATGATGTTTTTCTCCTTCATTGTATAAGTTTTTGAATTGTTTGTTTAGATGTCTTTGCGGACAAGTGTTGTGCAAATTGTCGAGGATAGAAAAAAATATATAATTACTCTATGACTTAGGTGATCCATCATTGCAGAATATTATGCTTATTAGAGATAACAAACAGTAAGGAGTGGTTAATAATTTTTAATGCTCCGACTGGGTTGTGCAGATGACAAGCTTCAGTCTCTGAAAATGTGTACGCCCTACCTACTTTGTAAATACATAGTGTGATCTAATTAGGAAAGTAATTGTTCAAATGTTGTTTGCGTCACATTATATTGACAAACTTTTTTCCTCGTTCGTATGGAAGACAACCAGACTAAGCTGAATGCGTGGTTTTTAAAGGATGGGTCATAAAATTTTGATATAATGTTTGACTGCAACATTTTTCGCATCATTTAGGTTAGTAGTAAAGACAGGAAATAGCTTTGCTTTAGAAAACCCAACGAGTAGGAGGCGTTGCTCAAACTGAATGGTTATTACAGACAGAACTTAATGGACTACTTTATTCCTATCATGTAAATATTATCAATTCAGGATCCTAAACCATTTTTTAATTTTTTTGTCGTTACAATTTGTTTTGGTAAGTGAAATCTTGCACATATTTATGGTATTCACTGTGGCTTTGATTTTTTTATCTTATTCCTGTACCAAAATTTTAAATTTTTCTTTACACTTTTTACTCCGTTTTTTTATTTGTGAAATAGAGTGATAAGAATTGTGGAGCATTGAGTGGTACGTTTTCTAGATTTATGTATCCAAACACATACATATGACAATTTTATCTCACTTTGTGCTAATTGATGAGTATGTATCCTGATCGGTGTATACTCTGTTATTCACCTTATTCAAAAATGTGCCCAGAGTACTGTAGTCGATGATTTACAAAATAAGCAGCGTATCTTTGTAATGCATACGGTTTTATCTGTTAGTGAACTCATAGCTTCAGATGTAGGGTAATGTGACCTTATACAAGCATATCGTTTAGTGATCATCAATGGCAGGAGAGTCTGATATGATATACGCCGAATGAAGGGGAGACGGTTCTAACAATGGAACACGATGTAGTCAAGTCGGTGGAGGTATAAGGAGATTACGGAGGCATTCACAATGGAACACGGAATGCACAGACCTCAACATGTTAGACTTTGGTGAAAATCATAGTCTAATGATCCGTTTAGTGTTCTTATCTGACAGACGATGATTGCATATTACAGGGCTTCTAACATTGCGATGGGCAAACGGTTTTGATGTTCATGGTCGGTTAGAGAAGGGATGGAAGCGAAGTGTTGAAGGAAAATAGGTGCTTCTTTTTACCTTAATGTGCATATGATGTAATTTTTGATGAACTTCAGTAACCATTTAAAATCAAACCACCAACGTAGAAAAATGATATAGGTAGATCACCTCTCAAGAAAACAGATTTTTAGAGTGGATTATAGTAGTAATAGTGGAGGACGTATGAAATTGCAAAAAAATGTGTGAACCATGTACAATAGTGTTGCAATCTTCGCATGATTTTGGAAATTGCATATGCTCTTTGAGGGTTTAAGTCTAAATTAATCTCTGAAAACAAGTTGACTTAGGAGGGTGAAGCCTGTGGAAAAAGTTGTCGACGGTATCATCCAAAACAAGCAATTCTGATCTTTTTAGTTTCAATTTATTCAGTGTGCAATGCGGACTTCACATATGCGGATATTTTGTTTAGTAAAAGGCACGGTGGACAGTAGGCAATTCCAGATTTTTTTCTTCACCATGAATTAAATGAATGAGATAAGCAATGCTTAAATTGTATATAGTGAAAATGTTGTAAATCAACGGCCATGCATGGAAAGTCTGTTTCCATACGCAGATTGGCCAACATGGGCAGGTATTGTTAAAGTTGCAGTGAACTTGAGTTGTACAAAAATGTGCGAGTGAGGACATCTCTTTTCTTGCGCTTGCCATGCATGTCTATTTCCCCCAAACCGCTTCAATATTATACATAGTCGTCTATAACACTGAAGATCATGTACAACAAAACTCCAGATTCGAACCTACTTGAGAGAGTCTGAGTGATGGACTAGTTGGTAGAGAGTGTAGAAAGGCTATTGCACGCTGAGACAGAGACAATAGTAATGAGACTTGAACTAGCAAACTTATAGTACGAATTCTCTACGATAAATGTACCAGCTCTTCGAGAAGAACTGAGGGATGGACAGGAAGAGTATGAGTTAGAGCTTGATGTTTTGTCAAACCTGCTTAATTTGTTCACGCCAACACGTTATAGGCGTGGAATGATTGATGTTGATAGGAGGCTCGGGAGGGCGCTGCAAGACGTTATGACTGCAAGAGCAGGGAAGGAGATAGCGTTTAGCCGGTAGAGGCGTGGAAACTTCGGGCCGAGAATTTGACAAACATGATAAGTGGCGCCAAAGCAGAGCTTGGAAAAGTTTAGGCGGTGGAAAAGATTAAGAGAGAGGACTGCTATGCACCAATACTTGAGTTGGCTCGAGTTTGGAAGAGCTCTGTATAGCTTGTAGTTGATCATGCGTTGTATTCATGCCAGTGAATACAGTTTTTTACAGCTGAATTAAATAGCTGGAGTTTGCCAAGATAGACACTTCAGAGGGAATGTTGTACAAGTCTATCGATTAGCTGTATTAGTTTCACAAATACCTTGTTTTGGATTCCAAGTAAAAATAAAGAGAGATAAGGGTTTATTATACGTCTTCGTTGCGCACTGTGCATGCACCATTATATTTGTGTTGTAATTCTAGTTTTGAGTCATAAACCTTGAAAGATATAATGATAGATTGTTGACTGATCAAGAGAGATTTTGCATGTGATAGATTGAGAAGGATTACAAAAAGAAATGCATGAGCAGCACTTACAGTGGAATTTTTTTGTCTATATTTTTATTTAATTTTTGTGTGGTTTCAACTCTAATTTAATGTGAAAATGTTATCCTCAGCCAATGCGGGAGGTTGTGACAAGTGCAAACAAAACATACAATCGATAAATTGACACAGAAGATCGAGGGATTTGCAGGAACAACACCGCTCAATGTAACAAAAATATGGATACGAGCTATGGAGGGGAAAAGGTGCGTCTGAACATATCGGAGCTAAGATATATCCTTTTCCTATTCGAAGGATGACTTCAAAAGTATTGGTAAAGTGAATCACCGTTCCATAATTGCATACATTAGATTACACTAGGTATCACTTAATAATGAGAATATAGAGACTTCATGAGCATATCACCTATTTCTGACCGAGTGGTTGAAACTTGGCTTTGCAAAATAATCAGCTGCGACGCTCTCGGGGCAGGGACTTGAATCGTGACTGCTACTAGTCTCGGTAGAGGGTGGACCATCAAATTCTCTTGTGCCAAAGGATGAGCTTTCGCTCGAGTTGGAGTCCCACACATCACTGTCAATCTCCAAGGGATTATTTGCGCAACATCCGGGGCGGCCTGAGGTAGACCGAAGGCGACGCATGTATTCCGTGAAGTGAACACCGGAGGCAACTCCAAGCGCAACGGCTTCTTGATAGCAGGAGTCAGTCCAACAGAAGTCATTGAATAGTTGAAGAAATTTACCAAGCGAAGGAACATCCTAGTACATCAGGTGAAACCTCTCTCTGCGGCGATGAATATATGCTAGCCATTCTAGGAGGACTGCTTTGTCCATACTTCCTGCATTTGACACATACGACATATCGAAAGAGAAGGGATCAACACTAAAGTAGGAGTGATTCTAGAAACGTGAACAGTGACTGCGATGCAAATAGAGTTTTGCAGGAAAATTGACAATAGAAGATGGAGTCATCAAGGAAATTCTGAGGAGGAAGAAGTGAAAACCGACACAATTCATGGTTTCAGTTAAAGGAAGTGAAAATGAAACGCAGGAAATCAGAGGGGGTAAGAGTGAAAAATCAGTGACGTTAAGTTAATTGCAATCAAGTGCTTATATCAGCTGTACCTGTACTACTGGTTAGGAGCAGATACGAATATATGAAATCCAACGTAAAATAGTGTACACATATCAGTAATCAATCGTGGGAAGCTTGATGTTTCCAATTTCACAACATTGGAAAGATTTTCAATAGAGTACTAGGACAAGAGTATGAAAGCTTGATTTCAGTCTCACACATGACATTAAAGTGTGAGGTCTTCTTTCAGCCTAGACTATGCATAGCTTATAAATTACAGAGAGCACTCAAAGATTTCATTCTAGGTGTAAATGACCTATTGCACTATTCAGGAGGACATATTGAATAGATAGCATTACCAGAAGAAGCCTGTAAATTGAGAATGTCCCTGTAAGAAGAATAACTCCATGCTCACGCCTATAGATTGTTAGAAACCCGGAGTGAACTGGGAGTCAATGGTTGATGAAATTACGTTGTACTCTGCAACGATGTAGTCTGTGTTGTCATGTGGCTCATAGAATTATAGATCCGGTTAATCAGTAAGAAAGATAGATCGATAATGTACACTATCCGCACAGACAAGTTGTAGATTTTTAGAGATCCATAAAAATCGAAAATTGCCTCTAATCTACGACCACACAAGAGTCGAGAGATTCACAGGTTCTAAAATCTTGAAAAAGCACCGTTGCATTTGCAAGTCGCGAGCTCGAACCCTGACGGGAGAATCGAGGTTACCTCGGAAATTAACTGGCATATTGCAAATTCTGTACATATGTCATTTGCAGTACTACAGGAAGTTGACAACAAACTGCAGTTCTGAAATTAAATGAGAAAATGAGGCTATGTCATTTGCAGTGTCTCAAAAGACTGAAACTGGACACCATGTCATTTACTCAAGTGCCCTCATGTGACATGGACGGGTTTTCTACTAGTGATAGGCTGAACAGCCAAGTTCGTGCAATGAGTCCATACAGTGGACTCCCAGCATGAAGGGGGCATGTTTCTCTTTGAGGTGTGTGGTTACTCCAGTTCGTGAGCCCTGAAATACAGACACTCCGTCTGCACCAAAAGTGACACGCTTCTCTGCAATCTGGTTTCTCAGTAGTCCTCCATGGTGGTTCAGATTAGTCAAGATAGCCTCAAGTACAGCAATAGCTCCGTTTTCCTCAACAAGATGTTGCAAAGCCAACAATATTGAAACTCTCTTAAATCCAACAACAACGCAAATAGGCAGACTCAACCTTGACTGATGATCAATTGAGGTTACCTCGTCAGCTGAGATAAAAAAATAGGGTGCATTAGCAATGATTTTCTTTGTGTGAGTAGAGAGAACCGTAGCCATGCTCACAGCCATCTTCCACCTACAGTACAAACTCCAATGCTTGCGGGCAAGTCAAGGACAGACAGCTGCTACAGCAAACGCTGCATGTTCTCATAGTCCACCATCGGCCTCCCTTGACTCAAAAGTGAAAACAAAACCCGAAACTGAACCAACTTTTTCTTCTTCTTTCTAATCGCACCTTCGATTACCTTCTGGACAACACTCTTGCTGCAAGCCTAGCGAAGAAAATCTGCTCTTCACATGCTGGCATGTTGTCCTTTTTTGAGTTTTCCGAATTCTACCAGGACTCTTCTCCTTCCTACATATTTCCATAGCGAGTCAAGCTTTGGAACAAGCAGCTTCTCCCTCCCTTCAACTTCCGAGCACACCTTGCAGCGCACCTGGCAAACTCGCCCATCAATCCCGATTACAGCCTCCGCCCACGGCATCTTAGCTGTCTATGAGTCTTGAAGATGCCGATTGAACTTGTAACTCCTCCTCCTCCTTCTTGCGGCCTCTATCACCGGCTTGAAAATTGCAGGGTCCAACTCCTGGAGATCAGAGTTGGAACTGCCGCGGCCGTCTTCAGAAGGACGTTCTCCCCAACTCCTTCGCCATCAAGGTACAGCGATCTCTTCACGGCCTCCAAACATGCAGACAGTCCAATTGCACAACCTTGGTCAAATCTACCCGACAATTCACAGACAGTATCCAAATTGGGCGACACTCTACCACCGTACAAAAACTTTGACATGCTCCACTGAACCTTTGCCATGACCCCCACCAATGAGATTGCAGCGACGCAGCAATCCTCAACCCCGACAATTCCCCTCCCAATCACCCCGCAATTCTCCTCCAACTCTACCCCCCTTGAACTAGATTATAGCCCACCCCAATTCCCCAATTGTGCACCCTAGAATCCCCAAACTCTACCCACCCCACAACCCGATGTCAGCCCTCACCAATTCCTCTTTGAGGCAACCTAAATTCCCCAAACCTTGCCCACCCCACAACCCAATTCCGCAACCCAACAATGCACCACAACACCACACAATAATGCACATCCATTAAAACCCCCACAGACAATGCAACCAATTCAAACCCGGCTACTCCACATGACCCAAACCCCGCAGAGCAAAACACATTGAACCCGCATTGGAAAACTGAAGCGAAATCAGATATGTGTTGAAACTCCCTGCTCCGCGCTCGCCATTTAAACCAAATGCTCCATCTCGAAATTGGAGACACGACTATCATGATCGTTCAGAGAATTGGCAAGTGTTGTCCCTGCAAGGCACAGAATTGGCGATAAAACAAGAAAATGCAATATGAGTGTCTGGCAAGGGGAACATAAATGGGGAGAAGGTGGTGCACTTTTCCTTATATACCTGGACACCCGGTTTAAAGATGGGCTCGTCTTAAACGCTCCTCCCCTCCCTATTTCTAATTTTAGAGGAGCTTGTGCTCACTTTTTAGTAATTTTTATATTTTTAATGCAATCGTACATTAATTTTAGATAGATAAATGGTTTTTAAATTATTTTTAGAATTTTAATTATTTTTTCATCAACAAACAAATTACTGAGGGCTTTTTGGCCCCTCCAATGGAAGCCCTAGTTGGAGGATCCTTGTGTAGAGGACAATGGCGAGGTTTATTGCCGAGGCCAATCTACAGGCATCCATGATTGCCTTATTTGCCATCATTAGAGTCCTTAACCAATGGGATTGCTAGGCACTCATTTTAATTTGGACACAATGTGAGCACTAGAGCCAGTTTATATGCCTAATTGGAAGCCGACTTAAGCTCTTCAAATTTTAATTAATTGGATTGTTAAATTATTTCAAATTGGGCCCATGGGCTTTATAATAGTGCTTGGCAGAAATTCAAGTTATTTTATGTGCCATCATCTCTAACATTGTAGTCCCTTTAAAATTTTAAAATGGAAGGATCCCCACCTATAATTCTTACAGCCATCAGTCACCAGCACCGATAGATCCAATTATGTGAGTATTAGGACTTCCTCAAAATCATTCTCAAACTCTTCCACACGATGACCGAAGAAGTTCAATCAATCGTGAATAATTCACTAGTACTCATTCTAAATGCATTCAACTAGGACAAACATCATGACACCAATATTCATGTAAATCCGATTGACCATTGAAGATCATAACAACCAATTCCTATTTGTGAGTTATTCTTCTCTAGAATTTGCAAAGCATAGATCAAACGAAGCAAAAACTATTATCGTGTACAAGTCCTAAACTAACAGCCTAATGTCCATATTATGAGACTCTGTAATATGACGATATTATTGTTTCAAGCAATACACATGGGAATTTTTAATTTTTGTAACTAATCCATGCTTGCCACCTTGAAGTTGGGGCTTCCCAAACATGTCATAATAGAGAGGGTCGATTGTATTGTGTCCAAAAGTAAATCTGTCATTCCAGCAGCTTACTCTGTTTCTTTTAGGTAATCAATGACTTTGATTCCACCTTGGTGATCACATCTCGCACTTCATTAGCGTACTCCTAGGACATACGCATCACTTCGACCAAATGCAAATTTAGCTCTGTTGACCTCATTCTTCAAGAGCATGATTGTACTATCGCTCAATCGGTTGTGCTTGTTAATTGGAGTGTCCTCCATTACCTTGCTCTCCGCTTGGTCTCATCATAGCTCTCATTTGCTCTTCCTCCTCCTAAAGCTTCTTTTCAATTATCCCTTCTCCCTTCGACTTCTCGAGTTCTTCCAAGGCGCACATGTTATCGAACCTTCCCTTATCCTCTACCTTCTTGACATAAGCTCGAGTACTATATTGAGAAAAGAATATTCAACACAAGCATCAAATGTGGGACACAAGAATACCTATGTTCAACATAGCAGCCCAAGTTGGAGAATGTTGTTTTCAGTCTTTAGAGAATTAGGTCACAAAGAATTAGATGGACAACCTCCCATGGCAAGGTCACGGGGAGGGGGAATGGTCTTGAGGGTTGGGGTGGCGGAGCAGGAACTTTGCCTGCGCGAGTCTGGAATGGCGTTGCAAAGGAGGGCAACGAGGGTGAAGACTTGGGGCTGGGCAGATGGCGTCGGCGCCCCACCATGGAGCCTATAGCCCCAAAGCTTGCCGGCGCACTTGTGAATTTGAGGCCAACTGCCATTAGGAGGGCTTTAAGGTTGATTGGCTTCTTGCGTCAAGAGCGCCGCAATTAGGATGGGAAAGTAGTCTAAGTCCAATATTTCGTTCGCACATGTGTTTAGGGTCGTGAGAAATTGCTTGTGCTCAAAACTGACTCCGTTTGGAAACATGCAAGTAAGAGCAAGTTGAAGACCACAATGTATGGAGAACGACAGATAGTATTGGACATGTCCTTGAAGTATACACGAAATAGATGGTACGGAAGGTTTGGTAACTTAGCCTCTTTGTTGATGAGCTAACATTGGTTGATGGGCAATCTTTGCTTTCAATTCATTTGTATGTATGCATTGGATTTAAAAGAACAAGATTTGTTACGGATGGTGGATGGTAATGGTGCCAATGTTGTTCACCAAATGGTGTACATGATAATAGAGCATCATACTAGTCCAAATGCGTAATGAATACCCAAGAGATAGATGTGCATTGGACCAAACAATGTCTTTGTTTTCTAAGGTTGTAAAAATGGCATAGATGTGCAACTTCCGGATCATGTGGCTCTTTAGTGTTTGTAATCCATGACTTTATTCATAGAACCAACCTGCCTATTAAGCCTTTACCAAATTTTTTTTATTGGGAAAAATTAGAAGACTTATTCCAAATTATTTACACATACTTTAGCCATAGATTAAAGTAATACCTTGAGTTTAAGAAACTTGTCATCGTGGTGATATTAGAGGGTTTGGCTATTTTGTGCAATGTGAAGACTTGGTGTATTTATCTACCACATCTACTGAGGAGGCTTATGGGCAAATACAAAACCTTCATAGTGTAGATGTGTAAAGATGTTGTCGTAAAAGAGTTTGAAATGACGCTAAAGCAGCAGGTTGCAAGGAATTTGGTGAGGCAGTGCTATGAACTACTTTGCTATGTTGGTTCATGTTTATCACTACCAGGCCTTATGCCTCTCCTTGACTCTGACAATTCGTTTATAAAATATGCTCAATCTCGACATATTTTTGTTAGTGTTTATGTAGTTGGATTAAAAATTTGTAAAGGCGAGTTGTATCGCCTCTATGACAACTTTGATATAATATTTTAGAGGCCATACTTCAAGATGTTTCGTGACATCTTGGACAACACCTCCTACACTATTTGTAAAGAGTAGAGTTTAGATTGACAAAATTGACAAGCATAGAAATTGTGCCCACTCCCTCTATGCTGCAAGTAGGAAGATGTTGCCAATTTTGAAAGTTTATTTGGAATGAGTGGTAGCATCTATGATAGATTAGTGCTAGGAGGGTAGGTTATAGTAATGGTTGGATTTGGAGCTCTAAATTATTTTTTTGTGCTTGATGAACGCATTGTTTGTGGTTTTTGCATAATTTTGGCTTCTATGCAATCCTGATAAGCTCTTATTTCTACAAGCCGCCACTCTAGAGCAAGAACTATGTGTCTAGAGCACTTAACCATGATTGCACAAAGGAACCAAGCATGCAATAGGTGAACCCCTTATTAAATCCAAGGACATTGCAATCCCTCGTTACTTAGATCAACCAATAAGTCTAATGTTGGGGCAGCCATGGATGAGCCACAAGACCTAAATTCCTTAACAAAAATGTAGAGAATTGTTGGTCAAAACTTGCTTATACTAAACCAATTGAGTGAATCAATTAAAGCAGCCAAACTTGCTATTACAGCCATGCTTTGTAGCGTTGAGGATGAGAGGACTTTCAGTACTCTCTGGTTCATAAAATCAGAAATTTAGTATAGATTGGATGGCCATCTTGACACTTATATGAAAGTGTATGCATGGAAATTTTTGAATTAGAAGTCTTTCATTTATCATGTTGCAATTAAGCATTGGTGGGACAGAAAGGCAAGAAGGAAACTTATGTATAGCTAATGTGTAAGCCTTTGTTTCCATTATGATTGTGAGTTTTTGATACTCATGATTATCCAAATACAATTACTAACATGTATTTAGATAGATGGGAGTACTAGTTGCATAGGGCAGGGCTATTAAGCCGAGAATCAACTCCTCTTAGCATTTGTCTAATCTTTCTATGTTTGTTTTGTTTGTGAATTTTTCTTGTGTATTTTTGAGATCCTATACATGTTGCCATATCTGTGAGAGAAGAGGAGTAGTAGTCACTAGATAATAAATTATAAACTTTTATAATTGCGAATTTTTTATAAAAATAATTTACAAGTTAGCAAGTATACTAGAACATATCAATTACAAGTAATTAAACAAAGTTGCCAGACTAATATCTTTAAAGACATAACAACAGCCAATGATTGTAGTGCAATTTTTACAATACTTGCTATAATTCCGTACCGGATCAAACAAAAGCAGCGTTTTGCTTTGCCAAGTTTTCATTTTAGCACTCTTTGAAATTCGTCAAACTTATACTAACATTTTTCAGAAGGTAAACGTATTATATCGTGGATCTTCTAAAATAGTTCCATAATGTTCAACCTAAAATGGTTGTAGAACTTATATAATTCTTCATACAAACTCCAATCATGGTATTAATTTGGGGTGCACAAAATCAGAATGTATGTTTTGGGTGTCTATATCCTGTATACACTACTTGAAAAGAGGGCAGTTTTTAGTACATTATTAGGGACTTACAAATAATTCAAAGTTACATTAGCACAGTTTATGACTTCAAGTGTACCCCAAAAATCTGGTGATTTTAGGATACCAAGAAGGACACTAAAGTCTATTCATTTTAATCAAAACAATCATGCCTAAAAAAAACTTGATACTTTTTCAAATTTTTTTATGATATATTTTATGAAAATTATTTTATGACATTTAAAGACAATGTTCCGTACACTTATGAATACTTGTTATAAGTTTAAGTTATAATATGATATTAATTAGTAATATTATATATATATATATATATATATATATATATATATATATATATATATATTTATATAATCACCACACTTCAAAACCGTAATATAAGTAGTTACAAAATGAAAGATTTTTTATAATCAGATGACTAGATTGATAGAAAAGTGACAAAGAAGCATTGTGATTTGTGTCAAGATTTGAGAAAATTTCATATCATACAAAGTGTATTTAGCTAAATTTTTATTTAGCGGATTTTAAAATTATACATAAGCATGTAAGATATGAAAGTACAATTGATTATCTTAGCATTTAATAACTATTAAAGATCAACTTGCAATAGATATTTTCGCAATTTTGAATAATATTATAGATGTTAGAGCATTTGATATGGTAATTAGTGTATATAAATTCATTCCAAGATATAATTTGCTGACAGTAGCAAAATAAATACCTTCTTCTACATGGCAAATATAGTTTTTGGAATATTGTTATAAAAAAGATTTTATAACATATACGTTAGCAGTCACGCTTCAACCTCACTATGCAAACTTTGACCGATGATAATACACTACACAAGTAACATCATTGATCGTAGGCACTACACATTAAATAGAGGTAGTAAAAAGTGGTAGGCCCGTGAAGCAACTAGAGTCCTACAAATTGTATAGAAATATATATCTTTAGTATAGGACCTTCACAGTTTTATTGCAATAAAAGTTTAGATAGAACAAATGCATGCAATAGTACAAGAATTAGCTACAAAAGTAGCACTTCCAAATTACCCTTATGAATCAAAAGATAAGGAAATAGGTGGAAATTTTCAAAACCAAAACTATTGCCTAAAAGAATAAGATAGGGTTGTAGCATTTTTTAAGTCTCTAACCAATATAGAAGTAGATACACTACCATAGTGATTGGAATTGTTGAATATAGAATGAAAATGATATTTAGTGACCTATAGACCTAGAGATGGCTACCTCTTTGGTTGGACAGGTTACACTTATACTTGCCTAATGTAAAAGCTCTTGAATAAAGATTTTTCCAGTACAGATTCTAAAATTAATCATCATCTTCTCATTCTCTATGAAGATAGTGTGGCTTTGGTGGAGCAAAATTAATTTATGTATTTAGATCTCGGTATATGGTAATGTATCAGAATATTTAGGTCTAGTTGACGTGAATTTACATGCAATGCACTTAGAAGTGTGCATCAATTAAGATGCTACAACTACACTTGCCCACTATACAAGCTCTAGTGTATAAATTTATGTAGTAACCAATTCTAGATTTTTATAAACAAGTTTAATAAATATTTTATTCTTCACATCAATTTCCGTTTTGCTATGCAAGTTTGATCCAATATGATAAGAATGTTGACTAAACATACAATTTAATATCACTTTGTCCATTATGAATGGACTAACCTCTCAGGAATCTTGAACTAACCTCTTAGGAATCTTAGAGTATTGTGATAGTGCAGATCTTTCAAAGTCTTGGAAATCTTCCAAATAATGAATATGGTGTTTGAGGCATAGACTTGCTTTGTATTTTAGAAACAACATGTTGTTTGTTCCCTTAATTTCTAAATTGTGAGCTCCCTTTGGAGTAGCCTTTTGTAAATCTTGGATCCAACAGTCTTCTCTTTTCATTTTCTTTGTGAATATTTGAAATGTTTACTTGTAAAAAGTTGTGTTTGATGCTTTTCATACATATCATCTACACTAAAACAGACTCTCCCATCTATCAATCATTTTGTGACGTTTTTGCTATAACAAGCAACACATTCTAAAAATTAAAGTGGATAATTGGTTTAAAATTCTACACCACTATAACATCTTCTGCACAAAGCTGAAGATGCTTCTACAGAAGCGACAATTGCTTGCAAATGCTACAGTTGATAGAAAATACAAACATAGGTTGCTGAAGGCATGGAACATGAGGAAAGATGGGCATGAAGCATACAACTTTTAGGAAATTTAGTGGTCCGTAGTTGCACTTTGGCCTTGAATGGAAATTAGAGCATTATGGGCATAGATAATAATCTTGAACCAAAGGTGCTTTGTTCTCCAAATTATGACAAGTATTCTCCAAATTAAGACAATTATTCTTGTCTCTTGGATGCAAGTGCCATTATTTTATGCATTTTTTATCTATCAATTATTACAAGTTGTATTGTGAGATTGTTTGAAATTTGTGCTACAAATGTGATTTTTGGATTTAAGGCTTACATTTTCAGAAGGACCAAATCTGTCGATGTCTTTTCTTTTTGAAGAATAAAATCAATAGAATGTCATGGCTTAAATATCATTGTCTTTTAAGTCATAAGTTACCTGGCGTGTAGTATCCATTATGTTCTGTCCCATATCTAAGAGTCCCATTTACTTGGTGCTACGTCTACATTGGGCTAAGAAGCAAGCCTAAGTTCTCAATGAAGCATTCTTACACTTTTTCTATGAAAGAAGTGCAAATCCAAGTCTGCATGTTGTTGTACCTCAATATGATATATTTAAGGGGATCTAGACATATACAAATTCAAAATAGCAACAATGGTAGTAATACTAATATTCTTTAATGGCAATAGTAATAACATTGTTTTAGCCACCTACAATATGGCAAGACATTTCTTTGTCAACATTTTCGTCATACAACTCTTTAACATGTTAAACTATTGACATGGTTTAATTATTAAAGCGCACTAGACATTTATTTAAATGTAATAGTACTTCTCTTTTTCAAATTCAAAGCCAACATGAAATCATTTCATGTGAATTTTCCAACTAAATTATAAGCATTTTATGCATTTCACAAGGTATGAGAAATACTTTTACTATCTAATGGGTAGTCTTATTTATCATAACATCTATTGACAATTCTTCATCTAATGAGTTAAGTTGTATAGAATCAGTGCCTCGTTTTGTATCATATTATTTAGTGTCATTCTCCATCCTCCTATCTATTTTCTTAAAATTGATTCTTTTCTTGATTATGTTTTTTTCTTGTTTCAAATTTTCTTCATGCTTGCTAGTTCATCTTTACACCTCTTAATTCCTAGGGCTGATACCTCAACTTTATCTTGCCTTTTTTCTCTCCTTTATAAATTTTTTTTACCCTATTCTTCCAAACTCTTGTCCTACAAATCAGGGAGAGAAGTTATCTTTTAGATCCAAGTACGTGACTTCTAATAAGGCTCCTACCTTTACCTATGATTCGCGGCCTTTAGGTTTCGCCACTCTCCTTCCACGCCCTAACTTATAGATCCAAGAGCCAAAAAATCTTCCCATCTTCTTCAATTTCTCACACCCCACTATTAAATTTCCTAGTTTGTGAGTTCCTCAAAACCTCTTCTTGTCTCGTTCATTACTCAAAAATAGTATGCAATTGTTAGCTTGGTCTAACATTCTCCTCCAATTCTTCTTTGCAATGGATAATTTGCAATGCTAATCTTTACAATTGTTTAGACTGCAAGTTTCTTGTTTTAGTTAGCATTTTCTCTTGACTAATCTTGTGCTTCATTCCATAGGTGTGATTTTATATAGCACTTGCTTAAGCAGGCGCATGTCCCCCCTCCCCTCCCCCTTTCACTAAGTCTCAAATTCAAGGTTCAATCCTAGCAATCCCTTCCTCTTTGCCTTGCTTGAAATTGTGTCTAGCCATTTCCATTTTTGGGGTTTGTAGTAAACTGTATGTATCTTCTTCTTTATTCTGGTCATCCTTTTTATTTATTCTACTTTATGAAATTTTAGTTTAACCCCTAAAATTGAAAGGCCTCAAAACTGCCATAACTTGTCAAAACTAGACTCTTTTAATACAAGGTGTAAGATTTTAAGTTTTGACGTATTTTGAGGGAAAATAACCATAGGATCTAGTACCTTACTTGTACATGTATATGTACTTCAAATCTTAGATTCAAAATCCTTACCGTTTGTGAGATTGTAATGTTCTAAGTTGACAAGAACGTTTTTTCCCCTTATTGCAAAATGGGTTTCAAGTGTTTTGTGAGCCAAAACAAAAAATTTCAAAAGCAAATTGGATGTGATGCTCTTCGAATTCTTGTTCCTAGATGGGTAAAGAATATATCTATGCACTTTTTTCCCTAATACGACCTATAAGACCTAAAGAAATGATTGATTTTTCACATGGAGGTATGCTGAAATTTAAATACAAAGGCCGGTATATGATAGTAAAAAAGGCATACGGAGAAATATTGGATAAAAAATCCAAGCTGTGAGATCATGCCTTCAAATTGTATTTATATGTAAAAGAAACAAAAATCGAAAAAAAGTAAAATCTCAATTTTTGGTGAATTTTTGAAAATTCTGTAATCTGATTAACTTTGGGCAAATTTTGAGCATATACTACAGTTTTGGGCACATTTTAATATGAACAGATAGTGTTTTCAAGCTTTGACTGCGGACATCTCTTAAAGTATGAGGAATTTTGAAGCATGAATGATCTTGTTAGAAAGCCATGATATTTGTCTAGATTGTGCCAAAATTACAACTTCATCCTATAAATATAGATTTATGAGGAGCCTGACCGGACCTTAAATCATACTCCCTCTGTCTCACTAAAAGAGCATGGTTTGCTAATAATAACAAATTTTTAGGGCAATTCTAAATTTGGAAACAAGTTGACCAAGTTTGAAAATAATTTTCCAAATTTAGAAATAAGTGGCCAAAATTTGAAGCAAGATGCCAAATTTAGAAAAAAGTTGGCCAAATTTAGAAACCACTCTCTTATTTTGAGACGGATTATTTTACCAAACCATGCTCTTTTAGTGAGACGGAGGGAGTATTATTTTTGTTGAGTTGAAGCTTTAGGGATTTAATCTTTATATGATCCATTGGGCATCTTGTTTTTTTTCCATTAATTTTATTATTACGCTAGAAGGTTGATTGTATGTACCTTTATATGGTTACCTAATTTTGCAAGCTCTTGATATTTTCATATTCTTGACTAATCCATTGCTTTGACGTGCAACATAAGGTGCTTACTTTATTGATTGCCTATTTCTCCCATTTGCAATTGGTCTTGGATCCAACACACATTGAATGCACCTCCTTCCTCTTTGCGTTTTTTGAATACTTTTCCATCAATTTTCATTTTTGTATTTAGAATAGATTGAGTATACATGTCAATTAGCTAAGTTAGCCAAGCTGCAAGCTCTATATTTCAATCGTAGTTTTCATATATCATAGTCTACTAGATGTTGGCTTAAGTTTGTAAGTGTTTTGCTGCGATTCTTATAACCATTACTTTTAATTGCTAAGCAAGTAGGTTAATTGAATGTATATTTTTCTATAGGCACCACGGCCGTGGTGTCATGGTTTGGGTCATGGCATACCGGTGAGGTGGTCGGGAGTCCGAATCTTTATGCCAACATAGTGTCGACTACCATATTCCACCCAACCATGGTGGGGGGTCTTGAGACCTTGTTGCATGGGTACCCTAAAAGACCTTGGAGGGGATGATATGTCGGTTCTCTTCAAGGCACTTAGTGTAGAAAAGTGTTTTCCTTCGAAAGGGGGGAGTAGCTCTAGATTCATTATCCTTTGTCCAAAGGCCATCGGATTAGTGAATAGAATGAACAAACACTATATTCACGTCGGCCCCCGTTGGAACCAAAGTTCTTCTTTTTTTATGTTTTTTTACATACTAATGTTGCCAACTTTGTTGCATGTTAAAATTATTGAGAAGGGGTTTGCTTGAGGGCACAATAAACCTTATGAATTAAAGAAATCACTCCTTTCTCAGTTGTTAAAAATGGTCATCTTTGCAATTTGTGTTTGTTAACCACTTTTGAGTAGTATTATATTTTCATATTTAAAAACCATATTTTTATGTAGTTTAACTCATGCTTAAAAGATATGTCTACATACCGTTTGGTTTTAAGCCATTGAACTAAAGATTCTACAAATATTCCATAGTGATTCACTTTGTACTTCTTCTTAACCAAATAAAAAATTATACATGAAAATATTTGAAACACTATTAATGTTGCTTCTTGCTCACTGCTCACAAGATTGAATTCATGTTGTTGTACACAAAGATAAAAGAACAAAGTGTTGAATTGTCTTTCTATATAGTATAAATTAGGCATGAAACAAAAAAAACTTGTTTGTTTTCCTTTCTTTGTTTTTGTGTCCTTTGTGTATTATAGGCCTTCCTTGCATAACAATACTTCATTGTTGATGAATATTCTATATGTATCTAAGCTTACTTATAGAAATCAAGATTGTCTAGATGTATCTAAGCATGTATATCTTCCAAGGTCCTTTATGTCTTCTAATATAACAAATATGGAGCTAAATGCCCTTAACTCCATTGATTCTGCAAACCTTTTAGCCAAAATGAAAGACCTTATTTATCAATTAGGCGCATGAATCCTTATTGAAAGCATATATTCACAATCCACCACTACAAATAGACATGAGCATGTTGGCCAAAATTGATCCATCTCCATTAAATGAAGCACAATTAAAAAATACACACTTAGTCTCTACTTATTCATTACATTCTTAGAACCTCTTTCTAGGTGGTTACAACAAGCTTCTAAGGCTGAACATTTGAAACATCTAAAATAAAATAAAAAATCTTCACTACACACCAATTGGAAACAAATTAAAGTTGGTATAAATGAAATTAGAAAAATTTCACAAGTACTACCGATGGTTTGGAATGGACCTTGAAACCTCTTAATGTGTACTTATAGAATGTCAAGAAAAAACCATACCTCTTTTTTTTAAGAAGACACCCAACACTATAAAAAATGTGCATACACCACTAAAACGACAACATTAAAACTTATTGACAATTAAATCAACTCACTTGTACTACAAAAACTTCCCAATTTAGTAAATTTACACACAATTTGTCAAGTGTTGTCCAAGTAGCCCTATTAATCATAGTAAAAAAAGTTCTAAACTCACATATGTCAATACTTCAACATATAATAAAATACTCACTCTTTGACTTCTAAATCATTAAACGAATCCGCTACCAAAATTATATCTAAAATTTTGTAATTATACAGATGGTTCTTTAATAAAACCAAAAGATATTAACTTCAATTATAGAGAAAGAAGAAAGCTAGGTATGGCATATCTAGCTCTAAAAGGCTTGATATATCCAAAATTTCTCATTACCACCCAAATATCATACAAGCCAAAATGAAAGCTACACAAAAAATCCTACAAATTGTTAGCGCTCAAGTCTAAAATGAGCCTATATCAATATTGATTGATTCTTTAGTTGTACTTTACTCACTAAAATCAAAACAAAAATCCAAAACTAGATATTGGC
Source organism: Ceratodon purpureus (assembly GCA_014871385.1). Lineage (NCBI taxonomy): Eukaryota > Viridiplantae > Streptophyta > Bryopsida > Pseudoditrichales > Ditrichaceae > Ceratodon > Ceratodon purpureus. The sequence goes on from CM026426.1 coordinate 79,382,031, forward strand.
GATCCAAATCAAGTCACACTTACTTCTAAAGTAGAATTGCTTCAAAATTGCACGCAACCTATGCAACTATAGAAATTGAAAGCTGATGCTAAAATTGATGGCTACAAACATGTTGATGGGGAAAGCACGGTAAAGTGGACCACAAAGTGACACATGTGATCACTTGGAAGTGATTATGAAGTATGTTGTTTTTCAAAGCTCAAAGCCGATTTTGAGCATTTTAGTCACTTTTTAAGGTGTCGTAAGTTATCTCACATGCGTTTACATTAAAAAAACATCTTTAATTGAAACTTAATTTGACCACTAAATCCAAATCAAGAAAATGAACCTTTTCAAAGTCTTAATTTCTTCATTTGGTGCCCTCTATTGACTTTAGAGGATGTTTTTTCCAATTTGAAAATCATTGTTTGGTAAAATAAAACCCACAAAAAGTACCATAGAAGTGACCCTTTTAAAAAACATCCTTGCGGTGCTTTTGGGATCCTAAACCAATTACAAAGTGTATGAAATGACCATTTTAAAATACCTTTGAAACTTATGGAGGGCACGACGCCATCAAAAGTGATTTTTTAGATAGTTTTGATTATTTTTTAGCCACTTTTTCAAATGACTGCATTTACTTTGCTTGAATTGAAAGCCTTTGTACAATAACTTTAAAGTTTCTACTTTGCATGAAACTTTTTTAAGTTGTAGGAAAACAAGTCAAGAATCTATATTATCCAAAAAAAATGAACTCAGTTACATCTCTCCATCACTTTTGTGCAATTTTTGCAAAAGAGCATTTTTTTGGTGCACTTTACCGTGCTTCCCCTCTGACACATTAGCAAAAGTCAATTTGCTTATAGAAACGCCACACGTCCATATAAAGATGCTTATGCTACACCATACTACTATCAAGATACAATCCTTGTTTGATTTTTAAAAATACAAACTATCTAATAGAATAGAAAGATCAATCTTAAAACCATGGCCATAGAGACAAGCAGTATTTACAAATCAACAAGTTTTGCAACCATCAACAAACAACTTTTGGATGAATTTTACAACTTCTGGATTATCAATGGCAAACAAAAGAAGACACCTTATCAATTTCTAAAGCGGCCAATATACAAGCCATGCATATAGACAATATTTTTTGAAAGATAAAGATTTTCATCCATTGCATGCCCTATTTAAATCTTATTTGATCTAAATACGTGACTATACATAGTTTTCACATGTAGACGGCAACAAATACTTTATAATCTCCACCTGCGGTATCTTTGATAATCAACCATTATTTATGTGTTTCTTATATATGGCAAGATATCAATGGACAAGAGCAGGGATAATACACAATTCCATTTCTAATACATGCAAATTTAGGTCAATTGGACCTAAATGTGCTAAAACATAACAATGAATGCCTAAATCTAAACAAATTAAAAAAAAAAATCTCTGCCTCCCTTGCACTTATTTTGAGAGAGATTGCTCCTCCCTCGCAAGAGTTTGTTTCTTCAACTTTAGCCAGTGTTCAACATTTGGTTATATGTAGATGATTGTGCAAGTGCTAGTGCTGCATCTTTTGCACAAGAGTAATAATTTACATGGAAAAAAATATCCACAATGAGCCCCCCTCCCCTTGTGCTTGAACAAACTTCACCCTTCAAAGAAACAAGACGTGACCTAGATGATACAATTTGGCCAACACTAAGTAAGGGAACACACAGAGATAGGCTTCCAGCTTGAGTAGTTGGCAAAGGCATCTTTTGCAATTGAAGCATGCACAATCAAGAGAAGGCAAGCTAAATATGTAGACAACAAAGCGGAATGTTGACCAACAAAAACAAATATTGAAGGGGTTAAGCTCTTCAAAGAAAAGGTATAACACAACACCGATGAAACTAATTGTCAAAAGAAAAAGAACTGCACCTTAATCCAAACGCTCACCAAATCAAAAGACTCAACAAAATTGGGAATTCTAGCCTTTGTGCTCACATGGGAAAAAATGTATCAGATTCAAATTAAAGGACTCGAGACAACACAAGCACAAATAAAATGAAGGATAGTAGAATTGCACATTCACAAATTATATAATTAATTCTTATAATGACCTAAATGTCCAAGTCAATATATATATTTGTAGTAGAGCTTGAATTCTTGAAGAGGAGAGTAACGGGCTTAAAGCGGATGAATAAGTAAAAAGATAGAAAAAATACCACAGAGAAACGTGCAGGTGGAAGGACTCCTTCTCAATCTATTGCAATCATGACCATTAGCTCTTGACATCTATTATGCGAAGGAGAGGACTCCATGATGCGACAAGGTCAAAGAGGGGAGTCTATAGTGTTTTTCCAAACCAAAATTTAGGTGGAGGACTATTGCATTCATCTTCCTCTCTTGGAATTGGAGTCCAGCCTTTGTTTGCGTAGGTTGGACCTGTGGATTTCTAAATGATGTGATCGCTTCTTGTAGAGAGCCGAGCACATCTAACCTTCAAACAAAAAAAATCATGATCAAGCAAAGAATGCATGGCTTAGAAGTATGCAAATTGTAGGTCAAACATTTACATATACAAATGTACAATATATTATAGAGAGGATTCTCAATTTAAATCTCACATCACATGTCTAACTTATGATAGTGCAAGTGAATTTGAAATCTTAATTGCCTCCTCAAGCTAGCTATAAATTAAGTTGTACGGGTTTGATGTTTAGAGGGACGACCTAGCGGATTGCTCTTTCAAAAATTTGATAAACCTAGGCCTAGACTATTGTGCTGGCAACAAAGCTGCGGCAATACATCTTACAACAAAAATCTATCATTCTAATTGTTGCTCATGTTCGACCATGAATCCAAAAGAAGCACATTGTCTAGATTATTGAGCCCATGCTTGTACGGGCAATTTTCCACAATGATAATATTCTTCTTTTGTGGGGGATGCGTCTTATTCAACGAAAAAAGTCTCATCTAGCTTTTTCAAAAAAAGTTCTTTATCTGTCTCCTTATCCTTCAAATATTTACCTCTACCACCCTTAAGAACGTAATGATCTTTAGACAATCTTCTTGCCAAGCATAATCTTTGGCACAACCACGTCTCTAAAGAGGTATTGAGTGACGTATAGGACGTTATCTCCTCTTATACAACTCCATAGGGAGATAGTGGCAAGGTTGAAAAGAGCTTGCAAGAACTCCTAGCAACCGGACGGATGTACACTAGCTTGGACAGATTCTTTGCCGACTTAGTGGATGAGTGCAACACTGAACTATCATTGAACTCCAAAGTTGGATCACTTCAACGGAATTTCTCACACATGCATGGTATTCCGTTCATATTGAAAACAACATTCAACCAATGCGCGGACATAGTAGGAGTGGAGCATTAATTATTTGCTACCATGCAACTTGCAACCTCCAACAGAACAAGCACCTTATAACCAAACGGGAATGGAGAACAAAGACTAGAATTAGTGTCTATTTTACTCAAAAAATTTCTTAGTTGTAGAAAAACAAGTAGGGAATCTATATTAGCAAAAAAAAATAGACTTCAATAATCATCTACTTTGTACATGTACATGAATATACTTGAATATTCTTATAAAATTTGTATATAGTTTAATATACTTTGTTATTATCGTAGGGTTATACTTTGTTATTATCGTAGGATTATTTGAATATGTAATTATAAATAAATAAATTAATAACGTAGTTTACTATAATATAATTTTATATTATAGAAAAATCATAATACTAGCAGGGTTGTTCATGGGACATAAGGACCGGACCGTCCGTCCGGTCCGCTCGTCCGTCCATTAAGGGTCATGTCCAGTCCATAAGAGAATATTTGAGAATATTCGAGCATATTCGAGCATATTTGAGAAAAAATTAGGAATATTCATAGAATATGTCCGATTTTCACCCCGGACCGACCGGTCCGTCCATCCGTCCGTCCGTCCGTCCGTCCGTCCGTGTCCGGAAATTTTGCCCATGTCCGTCCGTTATGACAACCCTGAATACTAGTTTGAACTTTAAGAACATGACAATAACGTTTGCTTCAATATGATTCAATATTAGAGTATAGTAAATTTAATGTCATTGCGAATAGTATATTCATATTTGATGCCATAGTTTTATTGCAGAAAGTGTAATCATATTTGGTCAGGGTTGTCATAACGGACGGACATGGGCAAAATTTCCAGACATGGACGGACGGACGGATGGACCGGTCGGTCCGGGGTGAAAATCGGACATATTCTATGAATATTCTTAATTTTCTCTCAAATATGCTCAAATATGCTCGAATATGCTTGAATATTCTCTTATGGACTGGACATGACCCCTAATGGACGAACGAGCGGACCGGACGGTCTTTCGGATGGGGAGGTCCTATGAACAACCATGTATTTGGTGCTATATTCACTTCATATATCTTTTTCGGAATATTATGTGTATCAAATACGTAGAGGATCCTTATTCAATTAAGAGTAAATATTTAACATAAATAAATTAACCAAATCTCAATTTAATTAATTTTCTTAAGCCTTTCAGTAATACATGAATATTAGTTGGGGTACAATATTGATTGACTTGTTTAAGCTTAAGATATTTCACATGCCAGTTGAACTAAATGTTATTTATTAGGGTAAAATAATGTGATTGGATTTTAGAATTGATTAATGAGATTGTATGCTTGCAAAAGCATCTAGAGCCTTACTCGATATCATATATTAATACTACAATCATTATGATCATTGATTTAAGACGATTTGTTTGAATCCATGAATTATGAATTTTGTTTTTTAAAATTATAGGAATGAACCAAATATTCTACTTTCTTATTAGAATGTAATAAATTTGTACGAACATTGGTCAAGGTAGAACGTTAATGAATTGAATTCTATTTATTTAATTTACATGCCACTCATACAAGGCACACAATGTTTTAAATATTTGCTCCACATGAATATATATAAAAATTTCAATCCTCTAAAGAATGTTAATAAGTTGCCATCATAAATGAATTGAATTCTATAATTTAATACTATTATTTTTAACAATGTACTTCGTATATATACTTGAATATACTTGTTTATCATTTTAAAATTTGTATATACTTGAATATAGTTTATTATTCTCGTACTATTATTAATTGAATATAAAATTATAAATGAATCTATTGATACCTTAGTATACTATAATATATTATTATATTATAGATAAATTATGATACTAACATGCTTTTTAAGAAATATGATGATAACATTTACGTAAATATGTTTCCAATTAGAGTATAGTAAATTAATTTTCATTGCTAATAGTGTATTCATATTTGATGCTTTCGTTATATAATTATAAATTATTATTTAAACTCTAATCTTGTGTATTCAAATTAAATTCGTCTTCGAACAAATTTTAACTTCATATATCTGAAAGGATTATTATGTTAAACAAAGTTGTAGACGTCTCATAATCAACTAATATTTAAAAATTAAAAAAAATGAATGAACCAAATATTCTTCTTTCTTATTCGTAAGTAATAAATTTATACGAATATTTGCTTCTCATGAATATTAAATTAAAGTAGAATATTTGCTTCTTATGAATATCTAATAAGAGTACAAATTTCTTACTTTCTAATAAGAAGCAAATTTGTACGAAAATATTTGATTCTCATGAATATTTAGTAAAAGTAGTATATTTGCTTCATATTAGAAAGTAATAAATTTGTACGGAATTTTGATATTTGCTTATCATGAATAATTATAAAAATTTCAATTCTCTAAAAAATGTTAATAATTTGCCTACTTAAATTGTATGCTTGCACAAGTGTCTAGACCATTACACAATATCATATATTAATACTACAACAATGATGATCATTGTTGTAAGAAGATTCATTTGAATCCATAAAATGAGGATTATATTTTTGGAATTATATAAACGAGTAAGAAAACTAAGTTTCGTTTAAGAATTTGAAAATTCTAAAAAATATTGGTTAAACCTAGGTTTAAATTACTACCTACATAAAAAAAGAAAAAAAAAAATTTAACCCGCGGGGACGAGGCATTGAACCCCGCGGTGAAGAGGCATTGAACCCCGCGGTGAAGGGGCATTGAACCCCGCGGTGACGGGGCTCTACCTTTTGGCGGCGCGGTCACTGACCCCCGCAAGGGCGAGGAAGAGTTCCCCACCCAAACCTCGTCCACGCAGGTGTTTTCTCCTGCTTTTCTATGTCTGTATAGTTCTTGTGATTTTTTTCTGTGGTGGCGAGAATGAGCTTGTTGTGGGGCAAGGTGTTATGTGACGGCAGGCTTTATTGTGTTATGTGCTTTGTAATGTAGTTTGAGGAGTTGTTTACCGTGCTTCTAGACTTTGTTTTATTGGGAGTGTTTGCGGCTGGTTTTGCAACTTGGTAGTGATTGCCGCGAGTTCAGGTGCGAGTGCGGTGATTTCTTTTAGAGTTCAGTGTATTTGGCTTTGCAATTTGATTTTGTTTCTCCTCGTTTTCGTCTACACTTGTAAACATTAGGGTTTTAGGTGTCTTGTTTAGAAGCCTTGCGAGTTTTAGTTGTGCAAATTAGGTTCTAGGTTATAGTTGTGCAGAATATTTCTTAGGTTTTCTTCTGTATTCGTCGTACCCATCATTAGAAGTAGGCTTTCAAAGGAATGAAACGGAGGGTTTTAGGTTGCACGTTGAGAGAAGCCGAATTGGTTTTTGACATCATCGCCTGAACGTACTTGGTCCCGAGGGTTCACGCATACATTTCTGAGAATTCATGTGAGTTATTCATCATTTTTCCATTCTGTTAGTTCTACTCCTTCACCATGTTATCGCAAGCTTAGGGTTAGCATGTTATCCCAAGCTTAGAATTAGCGTGTTTACTTCATTTACTATCCGAATTTTTCATGTTTGTGTCTTCGTGCCTATTTCTGTGTGTGTTAAAATGTGCATTCTGTCTGATTCTGTGCACTTCGACTGTGGCTGTGTGTCTGGTTGTGTGTATTGTGTCTGTATGTGTGTGTCTGTGTGTATTGTGTATTGTGTCTGTGTCTGTCTGTGTGTATCGATCTCTTAATTCTATTCCAATTGTGAATGTGTGTATCTGTATGTAAAATAATGTCTGTTTCTCTACATGGTTGTGTCATTGCATGTGTGTATTATTAAATGCTTGCAATAGCATATTTCCTTTCTTGTGTATTACATATCAACGTCATTTCCATTGCGTTTTAGTCTTCGAACTATGTTTTTTTGGATATCTATCTAGATACAGTCGCATTAGAATCTGATTATGGGGCTTCTTGAAAGCACTGTATTTGTTTTTCTTCCGCCTTTTTTGGATACACTGTAATGGGATGTGATACATTTGTTTCATTCTATGGATTTGTGTTCTGAACTTTGAAATGCCTTTCTTTCTGCAGGCAGAACACGTTTCAGCAGCTTTACAACGGAGGAATCTGAGGAAAATACTAGAAATGGCCGACAGGTACTAAATATTTCTGCAAATTGGATAAACAACCCCTCGAAAATCAAGAACAGTTTACCTCGTGTCGAGCTAAACTACTTGTGGAAGACAACTATCGCATGACAGTTTAGCTCGACTCGAACTAAACTCACATCCACCATGTACAAATCAAGATTTCAATACATTAAATTTAATTAAATAACTGCTACAGTTTAGCTCGACTCGAGCTAAACTGTAGCCAAATACTACTATGAGCACTCACAGTTTTGCTCGAATCGAGCTAAACTGCATTACACAGTAGTATTTGGCTACTGTTTAGCTCGAGTCGAGCTAAACTATAGCAATTATCAACAATATATGCCTTAATATAGAGATCCAACCAGACTACTGAAGCAAGATTCGAAGACCTTTATGAAGGAGATCCTTACAGTTTAGCTCAACTCAAGCTAAACTGTAGGTGCAACTCCCAAAACCTCCCCGGGAGTTCTACCTACAGTTTAGCTCGACTCGACCTAAACTGTGAGTGCTCCCTTTTGAAGTCCCACCAGTTTAGCTCGACTCGAGCTAAACTGCAAAGGGATCATGGTGGGAGCTCTACAATTTAGCTTGAATCGAGCTTAACTGCACAACTCCCACCATGGTCCCCTTGCAGTTTAGCTCAAGTTGAGCTAAACTGCTGGGACGTCTTCTTTTTAATTCTTAAATAAACCACAATTTAGCTATATTCGAGCTAATTGGCCTTCGAATCATTCTAATGTTTAAGATTTGCTCCTTGCAGTGAAGAGAAATCCCGGTTACTTGGGGCACTACAGCATTTCTTCACGCCTGTTCCAAATTCAGATTCAGATGATGACGGGGATGACTCAAGGACGTTTGAGGCATGGATATTCAAAGACCCCGCGATGGTGAAACTTTGGACATTGCGATGGGTTGCGCATACCCCGTATCTAACCTTCGCTATCAGTTTCAAGGGTGAAGTCGAAGAACCCCAGGTCATTGACATGGAAACGAAGGTCAGGGAGTTTGACAATAAGGGGAAAGAGATCATAAAGATCCTGTGCTCATCTATGGGGAATAATCCATACCTCGTCACCATAGTAGTGGACGTAGCAGAGAACCTCTTCGACCCAATTTCCTTAATGGAAAGTCTATCGCATTCTTACTTCGATGAGATTACAAAGACATTGAGGCAAGAGGTACTAGACAAGCAGTGGGCAACAAAAGATGGACGTACTCTCCAGGCAAAGCCGCTAGCTTGGAAACTGAGGAATGTCATCAACAGCCTTACGCTCGCCGCAACAGAGGCAAAGGCCAGGCTAACCCAGGGCAAATCTCGAATGGACGTGTCTGGAGTGACATCAACCGGGAGCCAAATGGGAAGCCAACAGACCGGACTCAGTAGGGGCAGAGCAATAGTTCCTTCGCAAAGCCGGGCCGCTTCTGCACCTCCCACACCCCTCTCACCAGCGAAGAAGAAAGGCCTTGAGAAGAAGACTGACAAGCCCAAGCCCAAAAAGGACATGCTCTTATCTGCGGAGGACCCTAGCAACAAGTCTGACCTCTGTTCTTGTGACACTTCCAAAGGAGAACAAGGTTGGAGAGGTCCTGGACTTCGATAGTGCCAATCGAATTTACCAAGGATTCTTCGCTGATTGCCAGGAGGAGTTTGTCTTCAAAAAGGATGGGCAACCAAAGAAATTCTTGTGGACGTGTCGCAGTGCAAGAACGCACTAGCCCATTGGACTATCCGAGCATATGAGAAGCGGGGCATGGAGGAGATGAAAAATTACTTGATCAACATGCCGGATAGGACACAAAAGTAAATCCTGTGTGATGCCAGACACGCAGCTCAGACCCCGAGAAGAAAGTGATCTAAAGGGCTGTACTTTCTGGATCATCAACAGAAAACAGAGCATTGCGGCGTCCAAATCACTCATCGAGGATAACGCAACTGAGGAGTTGGTCAGGGACTTCAGGAAGTGGAACGCCTACGTGGTTTGGACCCATGATCATGATAAGCTCCGGAAGATCTCAACGTTTTATAATGGAGTGAACCATCTGGCACCCTTTAAGCCAACTTGGGCGAGCAATATCATTGCCGCCAGGATAGTGTGGAAGAAGTATGGTAAGCCGCAACCGAAACATGCCGCCGCTGGTGCAACCGAGTCTAGGACTATAGCGGCAAGAAGAAATCCGTCGTGGAAGACTTACGACGTAAGTTCTATGACTCATTAGCATGTGCAGTTTAGCTCGACTCGAGCTAAACTGCTGAGAATTTAGCTTGACTTGAGCTAAATGTATATAATCTTGTTTGTTTACAATGATTTGGTATATCTAATGCACTTTAGCTCGACTCGAACTAAAGTGTAATTTGCGTGAAAGCATCATCTAAGGTATGTCCTGTGTGTATGGAGAACTTTGTGGAAGCAATCAGGGAGCGCTTTGCAATGATCGATGTGGCCAAGCATCAAGCCCTGGTGTCGAAGAAGGAAGGGAAGAACAATATCTCCCTTACAAGTGAGCTGAAGATCATCACATCGAGCGATGAAACCTGGGACCTGTGGAAGGAGGTGATTGCGTCTGCGGCATGTGGTGGACTCATAGACCCCGACACTGAACACCCTCACAAGAAATTACTCAGAGTGTCAGGTTTGTTCTAGACAAGGATGGAACGATTCCGAGGGAGTTCTTCAAATGGCTGGGGAACTTGTTAGAGGCTGATCACCTGAAGCTCTGTAAGCACAGCCTGCATAAGTCTAGGCCAAGTCGGAAGTACACGTACCTGAAGGTTGTCATTAAGGAGAATACGAATGTACCGATGGACTGCTACATGGTCAAGGAGTGGGTAGAGCAGAGAAAATGTAAGGTTGTAGCTCAAGCAGAACTGAACAAGATTCGGCCAGACCTCAAACTAATCAAGAGAGGCGTCCTTGATATTCAGGCGTGGAAGCAGTTCAAGAGGAATTACCATGTCTCCTAGGAATCCAAGCACGTTTTGCTTGATTGGGGTATTCCGGACTCATACTGGACTAACTCCAGAGCTCCATAGTATCGCAACGCGTCCGCCAAGGATCTCTCCCCATATGAGGTTGAGTTCTCTAGAACCTTCCTTGAGATGCGAGATGGGTTTCAGAGTCCATCAGCTCAGATGTGGTTTCTCCCATTCATCAAGGAGCCTCGACTTACCTTCGAATCTTGGCCCTCCAAAGTATGGAGGTTGTGGTGCGACGCTCTCTCATTGGGAATCATCGACTTCCGGTTCCTCCCAACCTACAAGACGAGGCATAACTACACTTTGGAGAACCCCTTCTTCATGGAGTTCTTCAATATGGTCGATGACTTTGGACAGCCCCACTTCAACAATGTTCGGCACTGGCTTCTGATTTGCGGGGACGATGAAGACTTTGCCCAGGTGCTACGTGGGTAGAGCGTAGCACCTTGAGTGGTCGCAAGAAATTCAATTCTGAATATTTCCCCGCCGCTAACAAGCGACTCGGTGGACACCTCCCAAAGTGCAGAATCGCGTTGGAACCCGTCCGACTCTTGTTTCTCATTGATAGAAATTTACGTGAGAACGAAGTGTCACCGCCAGAACCTCTGAGCGAGTACAGAACGCCGGATCACCCACTGTACAAGTTCAACAGGAAGTTCAATAGGAGTTGAGGATGGAGTTCTACATCTAGGTCCACGACACTTACTGCAATCACAGAAAGGCGGTGTATCGGCTCTATGGTGGAATGAAGCCCCTACTGGCTGCCATGGTAAGTCCACACTTTAGCTCGAGTCGAGTTAAATCGTTCTCCAGTTTAGATTCATTGGACCATGTATGCATACACTTCTACACTTTAGCTCGAGTCAACCTAAACCTTGTTTGCCTTGCTATCGGTTTCTCAGATGCTCTCGATCTCGGCCTTCGTTGTTGCGGATGATAGTGATTCAGGTAATATGAGCAATGCTCAGACCCTTGGTTTGACTCTGGACCCAATTGATTTTCATGTCAACGCATATTATGTTGATAAGGAACGTTTTTGGGAACTTGGTAAAGCCGTGCGGAAAGGAAAAGGTAGAGCTCACGAGCAGAGTGACGATGTAGAAGTGGAGGAGGATGCCCCTACTAAAGACCAAACCCCCTCCTCCAGTACTGCAAACATCAGCTCTGAGGGCGATGATCCACCTTCAAATCCGTTGAGTCAGACAGCATCTGAAGGTGGAGTGGGGAGAAGACTCAATTTTCATGAGGTGGACATTACGCGTACGGACGAAGGGAGACCGGTTCAGCACCGGAGCTGGGATCAGGAAGTGGGAGAAAGACTGGTGGTGGGCGAGGTAGTGGGAAACAGGCACTCAAGAAAAGGAGGGTCGACCCACCAGCACGGCAAGCCTCCCTGTTGGGGAGAGCCGCTCCCATTCCGGATATTCAAGTTCTTCTTGCGGAACTGCAGGTGCCAAGGAAAGGGAGAAGTTCTTAATGGATAAGATTGAGAATCAGAACTTGGATATGAGCAAGACTGTGCAGGCGGCACTGCAGGCGGCTCTGCGAGGCATCAGTAATGTCCCTATTTTCCCAAATGCGGGTCCAGTTCTACCCAACGTCCAGTCGATAGGTAGCGCCCCACCTTCTCCACGTGTACTTGAGATTTTGGGATCCCCTACCTGTGGTGCAAAATTGCCAATGTCGGATCCGAGTCCCGCATCAGTGCCTGAGCCAAGCCATCATTGCACCGACCAGGTCATGGGTGACCCTAGTCCCAGCCCACCCCGTTCTCCCTCCCACAATAGGACTCAGGGAGATGCTCTTGAGACATCTTCAAGTCCCTCCTAAACTTAGATTTTTTGAACTCGGAATTTTGTAGATGAGGTGTTAATATCGGAGTAGTACACTAAAACATGCATTTTGTACCAAAGCGACTGTAATTAATACAAATGGGCTATTTAGCTCAACTCGAGCTAAACTGTTCAACTCTTTTACCAATCCTTTCTATGTCAGCTCCCTTGATCACTCTCTGATGATTCTATAGTTCTCTTGCGATGCCCAAGTCAGAATTTACATGACGAAGTGGACGATCTTCCGGTCATGGATGATGTTGTCATGGCCCAAACCGCGGATGTGCCTGTACGCACAAATATGGATTTAGATGTCACGGCCCAATGTGCTCTTACTTTATCACCTTGCGTAGATGTCATTCCTGACGATCAACCCCAGGATTCTTTAGGGTCGATGGGTCCTCTGGAGGATCGGGATGTCGTAGAAGAACAAGCCGAGGATGTTCAGGTAATTCATCCATCATTATACGTTGTTGCACTGTTTTCTTGGGTACTGACTTGCCCTGCGACTGTCTTCTTTGTATCATTCGTATAACCCCGTCCTAGTATAATATAGTAATGTCCATCTGTCATCGGTATTTCCTCTCTACGTGCGCGAGGCATCTGGATGTGACGTAAGTTCTAGTGAAGAATTAAGTCCTGTCCCAACGCGACCTCAGAGTGGTTGGTTGAACGTTGTCCTTGACCTCAAAGGAATACTATACTCCAGTACTCCTAAGTGGCCTGGACAATCATTCGTTAGCCATGACCTAAGCATCCACTCAGCGTCCAAGCCAGCAGTCGTAAGCCCCAAGCTTGTTTGTGTCAGGCCCAATTGCGCTGATTTCCTTCGTTGGTTGTCAACGTTCGCAACCATAACCGTCTGGAGTTCAATGAAGACTTCAACGACAAGAATGATCTGCGACTATCTGTTTGGTCCGATTTGTCCTGTCTATCCGCTCAGAATTCTAGGTTAAGAGGACTGTCAGAGAGTTCCTATGGGCGTAGATTTGCGAGGTCGTCCGGTATATATGAAGGAACTTGGGACTCAAAAGAACATCTTCCTTAAGCCGATGTGTGATGGTCTCTTTCGTAAATTCGATGGCCTATATTCCGATGCCAATACCATTTTATCGACGACAGTCTGATCAAGCACTGTCAGAATAGTTCTCACAATGTCCTTTTAGTCTCCACTTGGAACAACCAAAACCCCAATGCCGCAGATGATCGTTTTTTGTTGTCAAAAATTTTGCCACATCTTGTGCACCTACACCACTTCGTAGGGACAATCGCAAGATTCAAGGCCGAGCGTCCGATTGGAAAAAAAATGTATTATGATGACCGTTCTACCTGTGAACAATACACTAAGATTAACGAGGCAATCAGCCGTAGAGCTTAATTAGGCATGTCTTCGGTTCTCTAGTTTGCTAATGGACATATCTGAACTGGCGTAAATCTATCAGTAAACTCTACATTTTAACTAACTGGCTAGTCATTGTATCAAGACTACTCCTTTTGTAATACAAAGTATATTTTTCTTTTTTAATCTATTCAGTTCCTTGCGTCAAACCCTATACCCTAAACCATTGCTGAATTACTGGGGATGTATGTTTCTATTCGCTTTATGTATTGCAAGATAATGCATGACGAGCCTCAGTGGATTCTTTGAATAATGCTTATGGCTGCGGGCCATCTCTACGTAGCAGAGGGCTTCTGTTGCAATCGGTTGCAAGAGCGCAGTCCACGATGGACTATTCAACTATGGCTGTCGACGAAGGAGTTGTAGATAGCCCGGTTAACCTCTCCATTCTCAAGACCCTGAAATCCCCTTCTCCTATGTGGCCACGGACCGTACTGCAGGTTCTATCTCCGAAACGACAGAGTTCTACCCCTACGAAGCGTGCTCTTTATAACAATGTGGAGGACATGCCGTCACCTCCACCGGCAAAGGTTAGTTTTCATTCTTGACTATTAGCTTTTCATTCTTGACTATTAGCTTTTCATTCCTTTCTAATGTTTAGGTAATGTAAGTCAGTCAAGTGATGGTAGCTGCTCGCATCTGTTCTTGCCTCCTATATGTCCTTAGTTTAGCTCGAAGCCACCTAAAATGATTGATCTTTTTCTACTTTCATCTAGGTTCGTGCTAGCTTATGTCGGCTTCTTCCTTCAAGGTCCGTTTGACCTTTACAGTTGCACTCAGGAGTTTAGGTTGATTCGACCTAAACCAAAATCTCTTCCCAATGCTAATTTATCCCCCTCGTATTTGCCTGGCAGATGCCGAGGCTACGATCAACAGCTACAGGATCCGGGGCAAGGAAGTCCGGCGACTCCCACCCTAAACCATCATGTCCCGTCGCCACTCTTTGCCTCAGTCCAGCATTGGTGACAAACGTAGACAGAAGTTGCAACGTCTTCTTGATAGTCCAATGATGCAGGTCGAGGGAATGTTGTGGACACGTCAGCGTCAACGAGAATTCGTCAAGTCAAGAATTGATGCTTACGGGGGGCTCTATAACCATATAATGGATAGTATGTATTGTATAGCAATGGCGCAGACAATGAAGAGAGGATTATAAGAATCGTCTATGTTATTTCAATGTTATTATGTTTCGAATAAAACAATTGATCTGTTTGTCAAATTTTCTCGTCTCCCATTTATGCCTCAGTGTCATGCACTTTTTTCGTGTTCTTCAAAATTCCAAATGTATTATTTCTGGCTGTACATTGCGTTTTTCCTAAACCTAGGTTTAGTAAGGTAACGAATAGTTACTACTATGAATACAAAAACGTGGTTTACTCTTCTTTCTTGTTTTTTATTGCGTTTAGGTGTGGTCCACCTAAATGACATAATCATCATCCTTCCTTAAACATGTTCTTAACAAATCATTGAACATAATTAAGTCCTCTCCTGTATATTCGTCCATTTAAGTCCACTCGATCTAAATGACATAGGCCTCATTCTTCCTTTAACGTGTTTTTAATGATTCAATATTGATTTACGCGAGGTTGAAGTAAATGGGAAGGCATGAATGTGGCCAATTCACTACACGCTGATTTCCCAAATTCAAGAATATCTCCCAAAATAACAAATATGGTGTTTTATGTGGTCGTAGACTCAAGCATTTGAGGGTTAACTGGTTATTGGCTGCAAAGATGTGCATCAAATTGTTTATTTTAAATCCAAACCTTGCATGATAACACCAATGTCCCAAGAATTGCCCTGTTGTAAAAGCACCGTGAAAAGCTACTTGGTGGAAAAAGATTAGAATATTAATCTTGCCAAAATTTATTATTATCCACATTGAATATGCAAGTGCTTAGGGTTCACAACCGCATCCATATTGAAATTCATGTATTCTGTCTATTCAAAACTGTTAAGATTTTGAATAGAGGATTTGTATAACTAACTAAAAATAGCATGGCCCTCAAATTAGTTCATTGTTTCTACCGTCTTGTTTTATATAGATGCAAGGAAATCATTTGCTTCAACATCATGAGGGTAATGAGAAACTTCTACCACCAACAAATTTGCAATGGGATATTATATAAATCCATATCACAGTATTATAAACAATGAGGAAGACAAAAAACTATATGTGCTTTAACGTGAAATTTGCAATACTCTTGTGAGAAGTGCACATTCATCCAATGAAGCTCAATCAAGACAAGTTGTTTTAATATTCTTGAGTGTTGTCTGAAATGGATGATTTTGTCGTAGTTCAGTTTTTGACTGAGGTGGGATTGCATCATCATTCGCTTATTGCTTACTCAAAATTTAAATTTCCCGTGATTAATTAAAAATACATTAACATGCAGTTGATCATGCTGCTCAGGCACTGTTTTTCACAATCCTCTGATGCACTTTGAAATAACAATCAAATTTAAAAAGCATCAAGTTTGAACCTTGTTTCCATACTCAAAATGACCGTACAAGAATTCTGAGACAATGTGGCTCACATTCCAGACTTATGATATGGCAAACATTGTATGGCAGGATGCATGCTCCATAGCAAAGCAGGAACCTCTAGATCAAGTCAAACTACAACTCTGTTATGTTTGTGACATGTTCATTCTCCCACTCATCTGTAACAGTTGTGGCTTGGGGAATCCTCCTCAAGGACATGCTGGGTTCTGCGCGTCTCTGCTGCCCCACTCCTTATTCCACAAGAAATTTCATCGATGCCTGCACTATGTGGGTAGCTGCAGATAGTGGTTCTATGACAGCTTTGACGCCATGCTCCCGAAGCTTCAGCAGCTCCCAAAGCCCACCAAGCATCCTAACGTCTTCCGTCCGCAGCTATGGTGCTTGGATCCACTGGAATAGCCCGTGATTCTTCCAATTTCCTTTGCTCGTTCCTCGTATACCAATGCTCAATGCAATGGCACCACCATTGGTATTGTTAAACAATCACGCTAGTACGCGCAGCTGTCCCTCCATGTTGTGTGTGACCTTGCGTTGCTGATTTTGCTGCATGATGCGACTTCTCCATACCTTGACAAGACCAGACTAACAAATTGCCATAGTTTTCAACGAACCATGGCCCATGCTTCACGAGTACCTGCTGCACATAGCAATATGAGAATATAGAAGTTAGCGCCATGCCATGCCTAGCTAAGTAGTGAACAGAGCCTCAAGTACCATTGTAAATCCACTACATCCTATATTAAAGACGCCAAAGCACACGTTGATCAGCATATAGAACTGATCCTTACGATATAGTAGGTAACGTGGGTTTCTCCAAATGCTGCAAGGAACCGACAAAATCGACAAATGTTCCCAAAAGCATCCATCTTCGCCCTACAAGAATGACGTTGTCCCTGCGTCAAAACAAGTCCTGTGAGATACGGCTGTAAATCCTCCAGTGCCTCCCAAACCCGCCATTGATTTTGTCGAGCTTGCCCCCCTTTGAGGTTGTTGAATTCTGACATGCACACTTCTTTCCACACCTTCTCATACGTGGACCATGTGCTTGGACGGAACAATCTCGCAGCCACCTTTCCACTCAAACTAGGCTTCATGACAACATTTGCATTCTTTCTAGACCTCTTCTTATCCTACTTCAGCTGGTAGTTGCCCCCCTCCACTCCTATCGCTGACAAAGTCTTCTCAATGGAATCCATAGCCTCTGCTCTCCTACTCACATCTTCCATGTTCCAGATGAACATGAAATGAAGGTGCAAGATTTTCTCAATAATACAACCTGGGCATGGAGGGTACATATATGAGTGTGTGACAGCAGAATGGGCAGAATAGGCTTCCACCGTGGATGCGTCCTAATATCAACGGGCTGCGCTGGGATCCTTGAAGCAAAAAGCCCCCCTTGCCAGATACTTTGCCTTATAGCCTGAATTCCCGTGCATGTATTGCGTTGCTGCAAGATTTTGATACCTGATGGATCTGCTCACAATAGATGCACGTCACCTTGCATGTGGGACCGTGCTGAAGCCCATACATACACTTAATTGTTTTCATATCAGCGGCTAGGTGCCACTCCACATTGAAATTGCCAACTCCCTCCACTACGAGTTGTTGGCCCGCCATTTGTGCTGCAATCAACTCAGAGAACCTAGTCTTCTCAAATGCCCACTTCAGCACATCATAAGACTCTTTCTCTACTTGGAAACATCCTATGGGCCATATCTCATGTTCAGATTGTACAGAGAAGTATCTCTCATGGTCTTTCTGAATGCTAGGATCTAAGGCTCGTTCATCAAGGTTAGACTCACTCTTTCAAATTTCTCCCCATGAAGAACCTCTGCTTCATCAAACTTCAGCACGAAGATTAGTGGACCGCCATTCCACTCTGCACAGCATGAACATATACACCTCAGTCACAACTCACCTTGAATCCAGTACACTACAATCATAACATAAGTGCTTACGTTCGACTAAGTCCAGTCATGCACACAAATGGAAAGTTATCTTCCGTCGTCATTTCGTAGAATATAACCATCGACCTTTGCACAACTTCCAACTCAA
The DNA here is from genome assembly GCA_014871385.1 of Ceratodon purpureus. Taxonomy (NCBI): domain Eukaryota; kingdom Viridiplantae; phylum Streptophyta; class Bryopsida; order Pseudoditrichales; family Ditrichaceae; genus Ceratodon; species Ceratodon purpureus. The sequence goes on from CM026426.1 coordinate 79,400,256, forward strand.
CGAACAGACTGTTTTTTGCTATCCAGAACAACCTCCTTTACTACTGTGACCACCTTTCCACCCACTCGCACTTCTGGGATTATGCTGCATCCGTCAATATGGTAATAGTCACCGATGAACTGTGGGAACTTCGAGTTCATTTCTTTTCTCAACGACCCTAGTCAATGTGGTGCTAGCAAAATACCATATTTTATACCTGGTGCTACCATTCCAATGCAATTCTTCACCCTCTTGTATATCGCAACGTAACCTCTCACCGTCACTCCAGCGCTGTCGCATGCATCCAACATGCTATCTTCTCCTATGCTATCCCCGATCTGCCTAATAACATCCTTTACCACACTGGCTTTGCTTGGGACATCCTGGGCTGCTCCACCATTGCCGCCGCTTCTGCTAGCCTGAGGATACTTGCAAAGCATGCCGCCATTTTTGCTTGCGTCGTGGAATCACCGGCCACTCTCTTCTTACCACCGGCCACCTTGTTAGTGCTCCGAATTGCCGCCACGACTGCCGGCTGGAGCATGGCTCTCATAAGGGCCCTCTGTCGCTTGGCATGGCCGCTACCGCCTGCAAGATCGGCCAAGCTCTTCATCGATTTCCTGTGCATCCTCTGGCGGAATCCACGGGGAGTTCGAACCATGAAATGGAGCTTCTCCTCCAACTTTTGGTTCTCCAGTTTGCATCTCTACACTTCAATATCCATAGACTCAACTTTTTCACAATGATCCACACTATTCGCATAGGTGCGATGCTCGCTGCGGGCTAGATCTCCACTAAGCTTTTCACATCTTGCTTTGAGCCTTTGCACGTCCAGGCAAAGGTTTCTTTGGTCTAACCCATCGTAGGCTACTGCATCCAACGTGATGCTGGCCTCGGATTCAAGCCCCATGCATAAATTCCGAAGATACTGAATCTGTCCCCCATACTCTGTGACCAGACCCTGCAACGTCAAGACTCGCGACTCCAATTCATGTACACTACCCTCTGCTTTCAAGCGTTTTGTATAACCAAGCATCCCATTCTCACCTTCACAAAGGAATTCTAAATAATCTTTTGTGCTCTTCAAAGACGGGGGTTCCTCAGTTCTAGGATCGGCAGGCCATGTGCGTCCATCCACCCACAAATCGATATTACTCTCACCCCGTGCTCTCCTTAGTGGAAAACTACTTCTCGACGCCTGGGTATGCAGTGACTTTCGTCTCCAGAGTAGGTGGTGCACATTTGCTTCGCAATTTAATCTGTGGAATATACAAACTACATGTGTTTGTGACATCAGAGAGAGCCATGCTGCAACACTTCATGTTGCTCAGGGCGGAACGGTTACGTCTTCCTAATCAGCAGATCTATAATCAGACACATGCACACCCGCTAGAATTGGGAACTTGGCGCCAGAGAATGCCACGAGACAAACCACTGTCGCACCTACCGCCCTTTTTAGAGACCCCCTTCCCGCTTGAAACTGCCTTGCTGGCCTTTAGAATACTTATTTTTCCTCGGTACAACTAAACCAGAAACAATAGTTTGTGGATACAGTGCGGGGTACACAAAGCTAAAAACAATATTCTAGTTCCTCGGTTTGGGGTACAGTTGGTTGACCTTGGAAATTTATATAGTATCAGTCATTGCACACGTTGGGTGACTCCGATTTTATAATTTGGAAACCTTGAGGCACGGTTGGTACACCATAGCCTTCTCATGATCGATCCTCACTGCCTAAGCCTTGCAGGCTGCTTGCCCACTTCGTAAAATGGACACAGATTACCCTGCTCCTTAGGCCCTTGCAGGGCCTTTCCCAGAGCCAAAATAATCTCTAATGATTCACCCTTTCCATTTGTCCTTCAGTTTCGGGGTGGAATGCGATTCTCATCTTGAGCTTGGTTTTCAACCTCCACATAAGATGTTGCCAAAATTTGGAAGTGAACTTAGTATCACGATCGCAAATAATGTCGCAAGGCAACCCATGCGAAACCACCCACCGATCAAAAAACAACTTCCCCACATCTTGGGCATTGTAACCCTTCCGCGACAAAAGAAACATGGTTAACTTGCTAAGCCGATCCGTTATCGCAAAGATTGCGTGAAACCCCTCAACTGTTATTCGCAAATCTAACATGAAGTCCACTGAAATACTTTCAAAGGGACGTTGCGGGATCGGCAAAGGTCTTAACAAGCCTGCCTTCTTCTAATTTTGTTGCCTAATCTTTTGGCAACTCTCACATTGCTTGATGTGCATCTCCACGTCATGACGCATTTCGGGCCAATAAAACTTCTTAGACAATTCAGTGGAGGTGGACAACTCGCCTTGATGTCCACCCAAGGGCATGGCATGATGTTCATCCATGAGTCTAAGTCTTAACTCTCCTTTTGGGACATAGATCCTAGTTTGCTTGCACTTAATCAACCCTTTATCCAACCTCACCGTATTCGAGTAGCCGCCCCTTTTCTTATCTCTAAGATATGAAAGGAGTTCTTACGCCTTCTCATCACTTACATAACCTTGGCAAATTATCTCCTCCAACGATGTCATTGGTCCCTTGGCGGTGGCAAGAGTCATGTACTCTTCTTTCCTACAATATTGTGATAAAATATCAATACCTTTATGTGATATTATTCATCATATTACAATTACTTCACACACCATCTAACATTAACCATTCCTACCGTTTGTTTCAATTACGATGTACATGTCAATTGCAAGTTGAAAATGAACTTCCAAAGTTGATCTTGGGATACTTGAGTGCATGCTTGAATAATAAAAAGTATTTCTTCTTTTGACATTTTATGATTTACAGTGGTTTCTTATGAATTTCCAATCAAAACGTAAGGTGGAAAATAAATTTTTCATCAAACTTGGCAAGAATACTAGAACAATTTAAGTTAGGCATGAAAGTTATTATTCTAATAGCCTTATCTTTCAAGTCCGTAGAGGACATTTGTAGTAGTGTGAAAGGCTTCGGAAAAAGTTTACAGTTCATTAGAACTTTTCAAGAACTTCTTCCAAGCCAATAACCAAACAATAAGTATATCAATGGTACTACAAATATGCACTAAAGTATCCCAAGAAGAACTTTGGTAGCCCATTTTTAATTTGTAATTGAAATGTTTAATAGAGAGGTAGGAGAAGTTAATGTTCGATGATGTGTAAAGTAGTTGTAATATGATGAATAAAATCACAAAAAGGTGTTGATATTATATCACAATATTGTAGTACACTTTGGTGCCATTCCAAAACACTTTATAGTTTTCAAATCCAATCATTTATGAGCTCACAATGACTTTTCAAACTTTTCATATGAAAAGTTCCACCAAAGAAAAATTCGTAAGCATGTTGTACCCGACTGTACTGTACAGTTAAAGTTGTAGGCTAGTGTCATCTTAGCTTCTCAGATCTAGAAGATAATATTAGCCGAGGCAACCGGTTCAGCTGAGGCCTGAGACCCTACAATGAGAGAAAACTGCTCGGCAGGGCAATTCAGTCATCCTCGGCGTCAAAATTACTTCTCGAAGACTCGGTGGTTAAAGGTGGAACACCAAATCGGCTTGACAAGCAACGTCCACGCATCGCCAGAGCAGCAAGCCTCCATTGCAGGAGGTTGACAACAAGTAAACAACAAGTTCCTAAAGCAGTTTGGTATCAAAATTTGCGTCCCGTAATCCTAAAATTGTCATGACATACTATAATAAAAAATTTGACGTAGGATCTCCAAAACATGGTGCGGGCAAAACACCAGTCTAATAAAAAATTTGCATCCATTCAGCGCAGAACTACACGCGGCGGATGTCGCATCATTCCTCATTGTGCAAAAGCTTAGATCACAGCAGACTTGGCTTCCCAATCAGTATCAAAAGTAGGAAGTCAGGGTGGTCGTCGCAATAACTTGCAAAGTCAGCTCGCCGAAGTATTCCACCGTTCTTAAGGTCTAGTTTGTCAAACAGTGAGTGAACCTGCCACAGACAAACAAATATTATTACATGAGACACCAGAAAGCACTAAAACTTTTACTTGATCAAACATATACACCAAGTAGGAACAATCCTAAACACATTCTAACCTGTTGCTTTGAAACTGATGGAATGAGTGCACGCAAGCTCCTCAGAAATGTAGCTTCGTCTGGTGAATCCGCTCCTCCACCACCACAAAAATCATAAGCTGCTTTAACAGCCTCCTTAAATCTTGAATGATTGCTTATGAAAGCAATTCCTGCAGCATACTTCTCAATCATACCAATATTCAAACCGTGTCAGTAGTGATTTGTGAATGAAGAAAAATAGACACTATTACTCTCGTTCGAATCAGTAGTCACTCCTTTTCGTCATTCTAGGGACCTTTCAAAAAGACATGCTGTTTCTAAAGGTATTATGCTGAGGCATTTATGATTCAACATAGAGGCACTAATAACAAATGCCATATATCTTAATTATCAAACATAATTGCTGTAAAGGAGAGAGTGTCCGAGAAAGACTAATATCCTGAAAGATCCAAGCACCTGACGAAAACTTATGTGGCCACAGTTAACGCGGTCGAAGTACCGGTACACCTGCTGTAAAAGGAGACAATCAGGCAAATTTATTGCTTTAATATATTCTTTGTAAGTGACAGCGCCCCTGCAATAATTCCAGTAACGGCCAGTCAGATATCATAACCCTAACACTTTGTCCTAAACCAAGTCAAGAAGTTTACTGGAAAATTTGCAATAGGACATTAAAGCACATGCTGGCGTGTTAATCGTTAGCGGCCGGTTCTAAAAATACACAAATTTATATGTATATGATACTTCCACAAACCTTTTAGAGCAATCCATGGTCACAAACTCGGACAAACATCGCTTAGCTTCCTTAACTGTGAAAGGAGCGATCTTCTTGAATTCCCCAAACTCGAGCATAGCAGATGCGCTATCAATCTTCAACCTCACTGCTTCCATCGCCAGAGCAGCGTCCTCAAACGTATGATTAGTCACAGATGTGTTCATTGCTCGAGCCATGGTAAGGCGCACCCGTTCTCCAAACTGTATAGGATTCTTTCTTTCTGCCACAGTAGGATGGATGACAGGAAGGTACTCAACCTGCATACGTAATCGATGCATTATAAAATGTTTAGTGTAGATATACACCACACATCACCAGAAAGGACAGAAACAACTCGCTCTCAACGAAAAAACCCAACACTGATGATTCACTAAGTTCCTTGAAAAGAGAAAATAGTCGTAACAAATCTTATATGATCTAACGAGCCTCAATTTGAAATAGAAATCGTGCTTTTAAGTACCATAAACCACTGACGGATTCAATACATAAGATTTGACGCTATCGTTTTGTGGTCGAATAATGTGAAGGTAGGTATGATAGATAACTAAAGCGATATTTGAAAAATGAAAATAGACAGCAGTGATAGGTATAAAGAAAAAACATACCAACATGAAGTTATGGAACTGGGTCATGAGGCGAAAAATAAGCCAGTTGATAGGAGGTCCTTCCGCAACCCAACTAGGGTCCATATGCACATGTGGATATCGAAAGAGAATTGGTTGCACAGGGTAGCCAGGTGTAAAAGCTCCTGCTTTAAAAGAAACAAGGAGCTTTCCGTTCGTGGTAGTGGCCTCGGGAAATATCATTACATGACTCCAGTCATTGCACATAGCTTTCCGCTTGATTGCACCCGATGCATGATGCCGGGATTCCCTTGAAAGTCGGTCAACAGCAATTGCCTGCATAGCCTTCGTGATAGCACCAGCTATAGGTAAGTTCAGGTTCTCATAAGCTGTGACTATAACTGGCAGATGCCTGAAGAAGAGAAACAACGGATCCGCAAACGTCACATGATTACTCACGAGAATAGGAGCCTCCTCACGCGAAGCAGGCCTTCCTTTAATATGAATATAATGAAATCCGCAGGCAAAAAGGTTCACCCGAGCAAAGAGACGAACCGGCAGCATCAACCAACGACGCCACTGGGGAAACGGTCTAGTCAACACATTCCTGGCTCGGAATAGCGCTAATTTGGTGAACAAGTATCCTAAAAGGAGCGAAACCACAAAAACTAAAACCCGCACCACTGCTACAGGCAGCAAGATCACAATCTTAAGTATCTCGTACGCCGGAACTGACCCATTGACAGATTGGCTATCATTGAGAAACGGATTAAAAGTCTCATTCAGTATTATCTCCGGTGGTTGCCCCAAAGCTCCAGCCCCCTGCCTCTCCCTCATCCGCTGATCAAAGCTCATTTTGCACCCACTGTCCCCGTCTCTCTACCACCGCAACTTGAATAGAATTCACAGCTCTCGCACCGGTCAGTAAAAGCTCCCACCAGTGCAGCACAATTCCCCGCTCAAACTTCCCAAAAACTCCGGTTCCAATCCCAAAAACTCACGCACCAGGCAGCCCCCGATCCCACGAGCTCCAATTCAACCCATCCCCAAACCACCTCTCCAAAACCACAACTCCCCTCAACCTCTCAATGCACCCCCAACAGAAAAAAATAAAACCCAAAGAAAGAAAAAATTCTCTATAAAGGATCAAGATCCAAAAAACTCAATCACACTCCGCTATCCTCCTAAACACCGACCTCCCACCTCACCTACTCAATCACCACCACAAAATTCGCAAAATAAAAAAGTACATGAGCAACGGATATTGACACGCCAACAGAAGATGATCGCGTGACTGGATTCCATTGAAACTGCGAACTGAAATGAGTTGGCAGCCGGAAGACACAGAGCGATCGAATGCCAAAGTGTGGTGTAGCGACAGACTAAGTGCGAAATAACCTAGTGATGACGTTCCTGTTTAGGTAAGGAGTCATCGGAGGTGTTCTTGCCTAAACTGATTGGTGGGACACGCAAAAGGAATAATGCAGAGAAGGCTCAACAGAGCACACTGCACAGTGACGAAACTATCAAGGTCGGTTGGGACGGGACCCACACCCCAGAGTCTCATATCCAGATACAACCCCTTCGGAAATTTACGACCTAGGTTTAGATGTCTGCTACGTAGAAGGGGAATCTCAGATCATAGGTTCCAGATTTTCCGAAATCTCAGACGTAACATTTTAAGATCTATATTGGACTAAAGTCTACAGCTTTTTTGGATTGGATTAATGAGGAAAATAGTATTTAATTTAGTGGTTTTTCAAAAGCAAGGGCCTTGTTTTGTTGTTCTGTCTATTGTCTTGCATTTTAATACTAAGGTGTTTTTTTGGCATTCCAAATGAAGGTATGTAGTAGACCACTGTGGATCACATTGCATGATATTGTATTTGTAGTTAGAAGGTTGGTAGGAAGGGACCAATCGGAACAAAGACATGAGAGTGTCTGTATGAGCTGGAAAGGTGTTAAGGAGAAGGCTTGATGGTCTCATGGATGCGAAAGTAGCAAGAAGGAGAAGGAACATATTGCGGAGGTGTGCCTCGAAGACCCTAGAACACATATGGCTATGTAGAACCGAATTCTTGCATAGGACCGGTATCTCTCTAGCGATAAAAACAGAATCTTCTTAGTTAAATTTTGATTAGCCTTCCAGATTGCATAAAAGAGTATCAAAAAGCATTGATGGCCTAAACCAAATGTTGTCGTAGTCAAAGATTTTGTCCTTTGTATCCATAACTAAACAACCATCTAGCTAAACAAGTGTAGAAATTGAGAATATACACCAGTCTACTAGTTGTTAGAATGTGGAATAATTGGGTGTCGAGCCACTCTAAGTTACAAGGCAATGGAAAATCCGGCCATTTTAAAACAAAAAGATCAATGGAAGCCAGCTTCTTGGTTAAAAAGACTGGACATAGAAAGTGTACTTCTAGAAAATCAAATCCAAAAGCTAGATCTGGAAGGATTCAAATTTTTGAAGTGCCTGGAAGGTAAGAATCTGAAAGGTGAAGGTAGTTAATTTAGCTGATTGGAGAGAAACTATAGGTCTTTGTAGGAACAAAATCAAAGTGATTTACTTTGGAAGGCATTTCACGACAAATTAAATAATTTTTAGGATGAATAATAATACCATGCCATATTATATGACTCCCCTTCCTTGTCCCATCACGACTACCTTTTCCTCTCGCACTCCCAACTTCAAAGACCAATTTTTTCTACCTGTCCCGCCTCAACCCCCTCTCACTCTTCTACTCGCTGTCCCTATTCCACTTCCTATTCCGACTTCCTTACAGCCTCTTCCACTCTCAATTCACTGTCTCACTTCCTCTCTTAACTTCTACTCTTAGTCCAGTTGCAACCACGCCCCTCCTTTCACACTTACCTACTCGTTGTTCCAACTCCCTATTACAATCCCAGTCCAACTCCTTCTCAGACTCCCACATTCACTGTGTGACCTCTCCATATCCTACTCCCTTACTTTGTTATGACTTAGAAACCCCATCCCAGTCACTTTGCATAAGAATCCCAACTCGAGTTGGGAGTCCCAACATAAGCTATGATTCCTATAAGGAAAAGAGAGAGAGAGGGGGCAGTTGGGAGCATTGGGAGTGTGGGTAAAGGAGCAAAGTAACAAATTAATAAGAAATCACCAAGAGTTTGTGAGACCAAGAGTTTGTGATTAACATTTAAATGTTATAATTATTAAGACAATTAAAGATAACTTGCTCTATTTATTGTTTTGTCAACAAAACAAAAACTCAAACCATCAAAGCTAAAAATCCGCATGTATATATATTCATATCTAATATCCATTTTCTCTAGCTGAACAAATGTAGAGTATGTTTCATTCCATTTAGTTTAGACCACAAAAACATAGCAATGTACAACTGTTCAATTCATCCATAAATAAAGTTGTCTATGTTGCTTTAGTACGGAAATTATTTTCTAAGCTTGATAGTAAGTGCAATTTTAAACTTCAAAAAGACACAAAATGAATGTTTGTGTACTCTTACAGACGCAAAACTACATCATTTATAATGTTTTTGCAGAACAAAGCTGTTGATTTCATACTAAATTGTTTGAACTCCTTTTTTTGTCCTCAAAATAGCTAAAACATTTGGAGATCTAACTATTTAGTTTGTGACTTTAATGCACCTGAAGTTGTTTTGATATTGAAACAACTTTTACAGCAAAAACAATTCACTTGACATTGCAATAGAATGATAATTTACATCCGTCGCAAGCTCATCATTCTATCATTATCACACTTCCTTGTGACAGATTTACTTAGTATTGCACAGATTACCTGAAATCTAAGGCATCATACCATTGCATGTACATTTTTTTATAAATGAGCTACCTATTGCAAGAAAAATAATACTCAATTGTAAAGCTTCAAGAGGTTTATTGAAAGATGAAGCTACAAAAGTTGTTTCGGCACCAAAACAACTTGTACGTCAGATTGATTTCACTAGGATGTATTCACTGACTTTGTCGGAAACAATGTGCAAGGTCATTATTTAGGGTCATATCTGCTTTGGCGCCCTTCTCAATGTTTGCGATTCTCTGATCCTGTTGGATTTGCAAGACCAGTTTCCAATACATGATCCTTTCACCAAAGTGCGAAATGACCAAGTGCCAAAGGGAAGGAGAGAAGTAATAAATTGTTGGAACTATGAAATTGCCCGAGCGATGGATGGAGTGGAAGATAGAAAGTTCACACGATGAGACGAGCATGAGTATATCACTTTATGGCATTTTTGTGCACTACATATTGTTGGGGATTTTTGTTGTGGGGCTTTTAACCTTCAGTAGCTGATGTAAAGCCTTCCTATAATTACTTAATTTTAAAAATGTTCCATTTGTTTGCATCCTTCAATTACTTATATTTTTTCAAGCCAATGCAATTGTTTGTATTCTTTATTCCTTTTAAGCAATAAAAGTTAATTTGAAAGCACAAGCAAATGACAAATGTTGAGGGTAAACATGAAAACAAAGAAGGATGCAAATAGTAAAACCATTGCAAATAGAGTCATTAGGGAAAAAATCAGGTCTCTAGAGGGCCTTGTAAGACAGCTCGGATTAGGTGAGCTTCCTGTCCAAGAACACCTCTGTCGCTGTTAGCAAGGGTCTGAAATGCTGCTCGTAGCGGCCTTTTGGAGACAGACGGGAGCTGCGTGGCTGGGTTTTGCCTCGTTGGCGAGAGGGCGTGGACGGTGGTTGTTGAGCGCCAAGGAGTGGAATTTATTGCTCTGCGATTAATGAAGGAGCCTCGATCCGTTGCCTTGATCCACGGATTGTTCGACTTGTTGCAACAACGGTGTGGGCGTGATGGCGCCACCGGCTCTACGCCGTTCAGCACCAAGAAATCGAAGCGCCCTGTTCTGCTTCAAGAAAATTGTTATTGGCACTGTGGATTTTAGAATTGTATGTGATTTGCTCCAAAGATTCTGAGTGGCGATGGCGCCCCAGATTGGTGGAGCAAAATTGAGATTCCGATTAATTTCTTGGCAGCGACGGCGGCGAGGGGTCGTTCTCAGTCAGCGACCAAGGTTTCAACAAAGAGATGAAAATTGATGTACTTGAAGGGAAGGTGAGTTAACCTAATTCAATGATCCTTTGTGGGGTGTTTAGGGGCTAGTGGGTTTTTGAGCAATTTGAATTTCGATTTCATTAGCCCTTGCTGCCACAATGGCATAAGGCAATGTAGGAATCGAGGTCGACAACGCTTGTAGATGCCACGCAGGTCTATCGAATTAGGTTCGGAGTATTTGTGGTTGTGAATTTAGTTCTTCATTGGGTGTAGGAGGTGTCCCGAAATCATAACAAGTTTTCTCGATTACCTGCAAATCACCAAGCGTGACAAGGGGAGATTCAATCAAGACTACCGACTATTGGGTCCACGATGGCAGCAAGGGCTGCACGAAGCACTCAGTACATTCCCGAAGTTTCACTGGACACACGCTATGCCCCGGTCATGAGACGAGGTTCTACGCAAGTGGAGCTGTGCATGAGGAGCTTGTTTCCAACACGGAGGTTGCGTGGAGACACGAACATTAACTTGTGGATCAATGGAGACATTTACCCTGTTGATCTAGTGATAGGGAAGCCACCTTCAATGAAGTCGCTAAAAGAGTTCATTGAATTCATATGTCATGGAGAGCAGGGTCTTCGCGGATATACATACAGGCTGCTAGATCATTGTGTACATGGTCCTACACAGGAGGAGACGTGGATCCAGTTGGCACAGTTGAGCGAAGAAGTGCTTCAGCTTAGAGGCGAAGCTCTGGCCAGCAACTCAAGGCCAGCCCAAGATGTCCAATTGGAGAGAATACGTTGCCTTGAGTTAGAGAAGACATGCAGGGGTTTGCAAGCTCAATTACAGGCTGTCCGTGATTGCCATGCCCAAAGGGTGGAGCAATTGGAGCGCCATGTGCGAGGTCTCGATAAAGCCGTTGACCGCTGCCAGCGGAGGGCTAGCTTCGAGAAGGAGACCCCATGGGCATGCAAAGTAGGATTCGGGCTCTTAGAGGGATTCACGAGTTAAAACCTGAATCAAGTGGATCAAAAGCAAGAGTGAAGCTTGTGCGTACAGTGCTGCAACCAGATGTGGTGCAGTTTGTTCTCCAAAGGAACCGAGAGAACCAGAAGTGGTCTTGACTTTGCTCGGATAAAGAGTCCCAAAATAGGACTGCAGTAGCACTAGCTCGAATTTTGTCACGGCATGAAGGTGTAGCGCTCGCTTCTCAGCCTGCAATGGCACATGTTCAGTCAGATATTGCGAAAAATGTGCTCAAATCGATTGGTAAGAGTATTGGACCGGACAAAATTCTTGCTGCTTGCGACCAGGCAGGGGTTTCCATCGGGGATATGGTGCTCTCTACAAATCTGTGAAGGCTCCCATTGCTGCTCTGAACAAAGGAGTCTCCGGGAGTATTTTGCCGAGCCCCTATCACGTGAAACTGCTTCGGCAGGAGTTAAATGCAAACGTGCCACAGTATATTGGCGAATACTACCATGCTGAAGGACGACTTACGCTGCCAGCAAGTTCTAAGAAGAACAAGAAGTCCGAGGACATGGTAAAGGAAGTCGTTTTGACTGACAAGAATTCCCTATTCACAGACCTTGAGGTGGTCCAAAGAAGCATGGTAATCTTCTACGGCATCACGGAAGAAGGTAACATAATCACCTCAGACTGTTCTTTTCAGAGTTTGCTGTCAGCAGGATTATTTATCAAATAACTGTGCCCTCACATCCACTTGCCATGTTTTCACAGAGTTAAGAGGGGCACCGCTGGTATTTGTCATGAAATTGGACAAGGCCGAGATTGTGAATGGCAAGAAATTTGAACGGGTCAACATCACGTTGATAATAGGGCGCTCGACCTAGATATTCAGAGGAACCATGCCCTGTTTTTCTCACTCCAGTCGGAGCAGAAAATTTGGCCACTGGCAACCTTTCAAGTAGAAAAAGAGTCCTACGAAGTTCTCTCGTGGATATTTTGGAAATTCAAATTTCCCTCTGTGATTGCAGCACAGTCTAGTGGTGAGAAACTCACAGTCCCTGAAGTTGGAGAATTCCATGTGGAGTGGCATCTCGCTGCGGACATGAAGACAATCAAGTGTATGTACGCGCTTCAGTCGGGGCCGTTGTGTGCAATGAACTGCAGATACTGCGAGCAGAAGAGGGCTAAGCCTACTGCAGGGACAGCAAGCCAGGCGAGTGTTGCCTTCAGAAAACGTGGGAAACCGAACTGGGTGGGGGGTCTGTTTGCCAACTCTGTGGAGCCAGAACCTTGTGACATGCGTGCACATACAAGGTGGAGGCCTATCTTGCCAATTTCATTGCACAGAGTGCACATTTGTACACTCCATGCCCTAGTTCGATTTGCGGAGAAGATTGTGCATCAACACATCATTTATGTCTGGAACATACAAGATCAAGGACTGAGGGCTACAGCAATAGAGCAAATGGAGAAGTCCTTGTCAGCTATTGGAGCTCACGGTGGCAACGTGGAGATTAGAATGGATCCAAAACTGAGTGGCAGCACAGGGAATGTGCCACAGAAACCATCTTTCAGTGGGGTTGTTGCCAGCAGACTATTTAAACCAAGCGTATGGTCTGGAAACGACAAGGCCTGGAAAGACATATGTCAAGCAGAGAGCAATAATAGTGGCGGCGGTGCACATAGTAGGGCGAGGGCTGCTATGTGGCACGCCTTTGAAGAGGTTCTACCATATTTCAGCGGCTTGGTGCTGACAGCAGAACAACGACTCCAGTTCAAAGGAAAGATAGAAACGTAGGGGAGAACATTTTTGGAGGCCTATGGAGAGGAGCATGTTTCGCACTACATGGTGAGTTATATATACAAAGTTTTGGATGAATTAGGGGTTGATGGCTGACCTTACTTTCGTCAATTCTCAATCCAGGACTAACCTTGGAGTGGCTGTTGACAGCATGTAATTGTCAGGCATGGCAGTTGGTTTGTGGAGGAATACGGAAGTCAGGCCGTATGGAGTTGCCAGGGTATGGAGAAATCCCATCATCAAGCAAAGGCAGCAAATCAAGCCCAAACTGCTCACGGTGGTGGCAAAGGGCGCATCAGTGTTATTTTGCAACAATTCCAGCATTGGTACCGAAATATACAGCATCGGTATAACAAGAAATTAGAGTGCACCAGGGTTCTCAATACCCCGGTTTATGAGGCAAGATTGGAGGCTACGCATAGAAGGCGAGAACAATGGCATCGATCAAAGGCTGCTAGAGCTTTGGAGAAGTGGCGGTCAAGGCGACGGCGTGTTGGCAACGCTTGGGTGTGTGATAACACCGTTGGAGGTGGTGGAGCCAACAATGTTCAAGCAAGAGGATCTGCCAACGAAGATGACCCCGGGGAGGATGGCAACAATGTGGATCCTGAGGAAGGACGCAACTCCACTGACGGTGACGACGCTGGCAACAACGTGGACAGCGATGATGCTGGCAACGAGCCTTTATGAATTGAGTACAATGCGTTCTAAACTCATTGGTTGGACATCTAGAATGTAGCAAGATTTTTTTTATTTTTTATTTTTTTAATCGGAGTAGACAGTGGTTCTTCTTTAACATGTTTTTTGGTTTCATTCTAGAATAGTCATTTACGGATAGATTTATCAAAAAATGGGGATTTTTTCCAGCAATTCCCTAAAATGGCTACTCCTTTGCTAAGTTAATCTCGATAATTATTAAAGAGGCACCCATGGAGAAGGTAGTGATTCCACTGACAGTGAGGTCGCTGGCAGCAATGGGGACACTGACGACGCGAGCAATGGCCGTGTGTGACTTGACCGCAATGTATCTTGGTAATTATGTTATAGCTATGTAGAATGTGGCTGGCAACAATGTTTTTTTTGAATGAGTTAGACCATGATTCTCCCCTAAACTTGTTTTGTGGTTATTTCACTAGAAAGACGGATCCAAGGGATTATTACTCTTCATAATGATGAATTCAATGAATGTGTCTTAGTAATCATACATGTTACTCACCCTTAAATTTTAATTTTAATTTCTATGCCAAATTGTTGCAATTAAAATCAAATGGGGAAATGATGTATAAGGCTGTGGCAATGATTGACAATTAAGGTTGGTGTGACCTTCCCACCACCTCCTTTATGACCCACCTAATTAACATTGCTTAAGAGTCTCAACCCCCCCTTGAAGGATGCTGCCCACGTGGCAGGCGGTTGACTCCAGCAAGAGTCTCCTTCACTCCAGTCTTGGGCCTTCTTCCCAAAAAAAGATATGGGGTTGACTATCAGCTTCACTCCTCTCCAGCAGGCGCGCTCTTGCTTCCAGCAGGCGCCTTGGGTTTGCACTGACACGGCAGTGCTTCGGCTTCTTGATCCTTCGTCTTTCTCCATACCTTTGATTCCTACCGTTGAGGAGCGCAATTTTGAACAAGGCGGAGGGGGGCGTGAGGATTTTGTGGGTGCAGAGGGAGCCGTGGAGGACTTCTTCACGCAGCCGTATTGTGAGGTGCGCTCCGCCGAGGACCTGTGAGGAGGAGGGCCCAGGGCGGTGCGCGTGGAGGAGCTGAGGAGTGCGGAGTTCGGCAGAGCCGCGAGGACTCGGGTCAAGTTCTGAGGAACGAGTTGGGGGAGTGAGGAGCTGGGTGGTTGTGACGAGCAGTGGGCCCGCAGCTGTGCGCGGGCAGCAGGGGGAGAAGGCTGCGGCCAGAGCTCTGGCGCTGCAGCGGAAGGAGCAGCGCGGAGGTGCGAGCAGCGGGGCGGGGAGGAGCTAGGGCGCCTCGGGGAGCAAAGAAGAAGGCCAGCGCGAGCAACGGGGAGTAGCAGCGGGCGAAGGGGAGCTTCGGCGCCGAAGGACAGCCGCGGCGCAGAGAGAAGTTGAAGGGGACGAGGGAAGTGAAGGCGTAGAGAGCGGGCTTCGGCCGCAGAGGGGAGCAGAAGGGGAAGAGAAGAGCAGGCCGCGCAGAGGAGAGCTACAACGCGGCGAAGAGAGCTTCGGCAACGGAAGCCAGCTGCGACTGAGCTTCGGCTTAGAGGTAAGCAGCTTGTTTTTGCAACTATGTTTTGGCAATTTCTCTTTGTTGTTGTGCAATGCGTAGATGGGCATGGCACAGTTGGGTGAGGTCGTTCAGCCATGGCCGCAAAGGTCCTTTCAGTTGTGAGGCTTCATGTTTTCAGAACTAAATTCAACTAAACCGAATGAATAATGTGTTGTCTGTCGTCTTTCATTTTTCAGCTGCCATGCGCGATCCCCCTATTGTAAAACGTGTTGTTTTTGCACTACCAGCGCCAGGGATGTTGAGCCGTAGGAAGGGAAAGGCCGCGGCTTCTCGGGAGGAGGATTACATTGAGAAGAAGGAGGCTGTCGTGAAGAAGGAGGTCGTCGAGCTTGCTGACAGCAAGGAGGATGGCAACAATATTGGGACGCCATGGGATGATGCGTTTGACTTGGAGGGCTTACCCCCTGCACTTCATGGACATCTCCACCACCTCGCCCCATTTTTGCAGGGTAGGACTTCTTCCACCGCACCTTGCAGCTCTCGAACAAGGGGTTCAAGTTCAGTGACCTCAGCGGCGACAAGCATTCCAGGAAGGCCGACTTCACCAACAGATGGCCAGAGCGTTCTTCTGGGCGGCACTACGTTGCTGACTGTGAGGATCCAAAGGCCCAGAGGAAATAATTGGAGATGTACCGGTGGACTTATGGAGGTGACCCCGACAATTGGGCATTCGGGACCTCCTTCCTCCGGGCTTGCCACCTCTACTTTGAGGAGGGCGTGGATGTCAACTTCACCCAGAAGGCAGAGGCAATTGTGAAGGGGCGTGAGAAGCTGCCAGGGCGTAATCTGCAAAAGTTGACACCCCCGGCCTTGAGGGAGCAGATTGAAGCCATTATTGACTTCCTCGCTGGCCACATCCCCGGTGCTGGGAGCAAGGGCAAGGGCGGAGGGGCGGAGGCGAGCGGAGGAGCCAAGGCAGTTGGAGCCACATCCAAGGCCTTCACGACCGCGGAGGCGAAGAAGGTCAGGGGTCCTAGATCCCCGCCCCCTCCTGCCAAGGCCCTGGCTGAGAAGAAGGCCGTGAAGACCCCTACTGCCGTTGCCACCAAGGGCTGCACCTTGTAAAGGTCTTTGGAGGCAATCCTTGGTGGCAACGGATCCGAAGCAGGTCCTGGAGTAGCAGCGCCTCAAGAAGAAGTCCTTGGAGGCGGCACTTGTGAAGGTGGAGGCCAGCCGGGACCGCGTGAAGGTCGACCTTGCAACCTAGCGGGACTACATCAAGGCCAAGGAGTCCAAGCTCTATGACGACATCTTCTCCGCCCGCAAGGCCTCCAAGAAGGCCGCGGCTAATGGCAACGATCAAGAGAAGAGGCGCTTTGATCAAACGGCCCGCTTAGGCCAAGATAAGCTGGGGCTTGCAAGCAAGGCACTCCTTGAGGACCAGGCCCGCATTGACAGGGTCTACAAAAAGTTGGAGGCGATGGAAGCCGATGAGCAGAGACGGCATGCTGAGGTCTCCTCGCTGACAGCGGAGATCTCGGCCTTGGAGTTAGCATCAGCTTTCTTGCGGCCGAAGAAGGTGTTGGCTTGTTACCCCCTGGAGTTCCAAATGTTGCCAATAACCCTGAACGACCCATGCCCCTTCTGCGAGCGTTACTTCGTTGAAACCTGCTGCGTACCTTTGTTCTGCGGCTGCTTGGCACATCCCCATTGTATGTTTGAGGCAGTCTTCTCCCAAGAACTCCGATGCCGTCGATGCGAGCGGGGGATGACTGGAGGATGGCTTGGGCAGTGGGGCTACGACCTCGACTCCAAGGCCGCGGAGGAGTTACGTCTCACGGAGGAGATCTTCCTGGCCGAGCCCGCTTCACCACGTGCTGGCAGCAAGAGGCCCGATGTCCCCTCTATGGCCGCGCTTCCGTGGAAGAAGGCCAAGGGCGACCAAGGTTTGTTGCCCCTAAACCTATCGGCCTATTGCTTGTTGCCTACCTCGTTGTTATATCCGAATATTTCTTCTTTTCTAATTCTTGTTTGTTGGCAGCAACTACAGAGGATGCTCTCCCCGACTCGGACTCCCTGGTGTTCGATCCCACGCAACGCTCTCCTCATGAGACCTAGGCAGACCGATCCGGAGAAGGGAACAAGGACTCATCCGCCACCACGCAAGGACTAGGTGAAGCTGAGAAGACCGAGGACGACACCAACATGGAGGGACTGTCGAGCCTTGTTGAGGCAATTGCCACAAATGCAGCCGTGGAGTAGATTCCCACCTTGGATAGCTTTGTAGGCCGGGTTAGGGGTTTGCTGGCAGCGACTGTAGGTCCGGACTTTTATGGGCCACCTTTCTCAAACTTTTCCAAACTTGAAAACAATTTGCCTCTGGACTGCCATGTCTCTTTGAAAGAAATGGCATTCTTATAACCCTTCTTTTTTATTCGCAACTGTATTTCTTCTTTATTGTGGACTGCAGGGTTTTCTATTCGGTCGTGACTTGGCCCTCTTGCGTCATAATGTCGGGACGTCACGACGGTTTAGAGTCACGACCGGACGTCCCATTCGGTCTTTATTGTGACGGCCCAACTCCGAAATGCAACCTTTTCATTTATACTTTTTCATTTTTACACTACAAAACCTATTATGACGTCGGAGGACCCTCGTCGCGACCCATTCCGACGTCGCGACGGGATAGTCACGACCAGACAGGATAGAAAACCCTGGTGGACTGCCGACAGCAAGGCGTTCACTTTAGCCGCCATTTTATCCTTCGAGCTGTTGTCCTCTTCAAGCCCGCGCTGTCTGAGATCCAAGGCCGTCATCGAAGTTCTTCCCTTTGTATTTTCCTTCTTAGAGTGCAACATTCCAGCATTTTTTATTTCCAAGCTTTTTTGTTTTTTTTTTTTTTTTTCTTATTTCATTAATTGCAACCATGGTTCCTTTTAATTTTTGCATTTGCTATTATTTTCCATATACCATCTACATCATCTCTTATGTACAACTGTTTTTTCTTTTTATCTTATTCTATTGGAATCAACCGTGGTCCTTTTTTTATTTCCAACCTTCCTTTCTTTCCTTGTTGTTGGCAGCAAGGGCTGCATTGTACTCGCCACTGCCAGTTCAGAGGACTAGGTTCACAAAGGAGCCAACCTCTACGACCGAAGTGACAAACTTTACATTCCTTCCCAATTACAGTTTTATATTTGTTAAGTGCCAAAATCCATTTTCTGCCTCTGAAGGTCATGTGGTCTCTTGTTTTCAATTGTTTTTATTTCTTATTTTGCGCTGGCACCAGGCTCCACCATCAATGGCGCCACCAAAAGTTCTAGGCAATTTTCCGATTCAGACCCAAGCTCTTTGAAACCCCGGGAATTCTTTAGACTTCTTGTATTTTATTTTATTTTTCATTTGCACCCTATGATTCATTTCTTAATTGCAACTCTTTTTCTTTTCTATTTCCGCTGGCAGCACGTAGATCGAGGGTTCTTCAAATTTGCCGTATATAACACGTTAATAGCGGAAGTCCCACAAGAACTCCTGAATAGTAAGCAAAACCTCTACCTGAACTCACTAACGACTTGGCGAAGAACGTAATGACATCCCACATACTGTAACTACTCATCCCCGAAATCACTTTTCCTACAGCTCCACAATCTTGATCCTCTTAGGAAACGTTACATCCGCAGCTGTAAGGTGTCTCTCATGGCGCTACTTGATCTGCACCCAACAAATCTTGTCATTTTTGTTTGTTGGCAGCAAGGAGCTCCGAACAGCCAATTCCCAAGACACCTGAACGACAAGATGAATTCGCCTAGACTCGTATACTTTTCTCACGAACACCGTTGGCCTCTATCAAAACCAGGTTGTACTGCCCAGGTACGTCATCTCCAAGTGCCATTGCAATTTCGTGCTGCAGGTGGGATATTGGCCAACCCTTGCCAACTTCAATTGTTGGCAGCAGGTTCCCCCTAAACATACAAGACACTTCCACCATCACCTCCTCTGATAGGTGATCCATCGCTTCCTACTGGCTGTTGGCAGCCCCCCTATACCTTGTATACATGAACGTGGTGTATAATGTTTGTCTTCCCACATGATAGCGGAAAACAATGCTAGTCCTGTTGGCAACGCACTTGATGACATCTTGGCCACTGTGGAACTTCTCGTTCCACCCTTGGTTCATCAGACTGCTTAGTAGAGCCTCGGATGGACTACTCAAAACAAACAGTGTAGGTGTCCACCTAATGCTGTAAGCAGCTACCGCAAACAAATCAACCATAACATGGATTGGCATAAACCATTGTTGGTGGACGAAGCTGCTACTAGTTGTTGCTTTCATAGCTTTTGCAAAATCGAGAGTGAGCTTTGTTCTAAACGCCTCAGATGTGTGCATGTCTAGCAAAGGCCACTCCACATCGTTGAATCCTGGAAGCGGGAGTGCTCCAACCCTTCCCGTACGGCGTGTCACCGGTTGGAGGCAAATACAGACCACCAAGGAAGAATGTACATATGTCCAGCAACTCCACGTGGCTTTGTCAATTCCGTGTTGCCTCTCCAATCTCGACATGGAGCACAAGAATGGGACCAAGGATAGATGCGGGATGTACCCAATCCTCCGTAAGCGACGCGTACGAGTAGTTTGCCGAACCCGAATTGGTTGTTGCCTCCGCGGGATTGAAGCATAGATGCCTTGGCTGATATGCATGCTGCACAACCACCTTATCGAGGTCGCATGCTCCATGCTCACTGGAGATCTAGGAGAAATCTTTGATCTGCGCTTTGAAGGCCCCCCAAAAAATTTCTCAATCATGCCGCCTTGCGTCTCTACCCCAAGACCCATCTGACGTTGGTTGTAGCATAACCCATGAATCACGATCCACCCTCATGGGGATCCAATTGCCCTCTCCGTCTTGAGTGTTATGCAGGATGACACTCTACACGAGGGAGTTTGGCAGTGTAGCCATACCACTAGAATGCATCATATTTTTTATTGTGAACTCAAAAACTTACAAATGCTGTCGTCGCTGTCATCAACCGCCAGAACTACACGCTGTCAACACACCCTCCGCCATCACGAACGGCTAAAACCTGCGTCCACAGCGTCGCAACCAAGGTACGACCTACCCTAAACCTCATCCCGAAACCCCAATTCCCAACTCAGGTACTCTCTCCAACCTATGAGGATGGCAGACCGCTGGCAGCGTTTGGGAGACCACTACAGCTAAACCCTAGATCTTTATTGCACAATGCGTGACCACCCACAACTCAAATCGAACAACTTCGCCCAGCCTTTGGAGGCCTCCACCGCTCCATCCTGGTTGACAATGCAACGGCGACAACTCTCTCACGGGAACGCATGAGGTTCGGAATGACCGTTAGCAGCATTTCGACATCAACACCTTGAGCACGTTGCATCTCAAAAGGGAAGCGGCAACTCGATTTTGGTAGGTGGCCTGTGGAGTCAGTTTTGCAGGAGTTCATAAAGCCCACCACCGCTGACACCCTTCTGCAATGCTCGGATCCCGTGCGCGAAGAGGCTTCGTCCTCGACCTGCGGGACTACACGCGCGGGGAGGGAAGCCTACCTGCGCGACTATTGGCTGGACCCCCCCATTCGCAATTTGGCTTGCTTTTGGCGACCTGCTGGCACCATTGGTGCCAGCAGGTAAAGTGCACGGGCATGGCAAAAATTTCAGACACAGATTCCGACCAAAGGCCTTCTGGAGACCCCAATCTTCTCCTAATGTAATGAGCAAAACACATTAGAGACCTTAGTATAGCGGTACAGTTGCAAATACGGTAATAAAAGAACACAAATAAGAGATGTTAGCAGCCTTATCCAATCAAAAATTGTTGTGCAAGTAAGAAAATTCA
This sequence comes from Ceratodon purpureus, assembly GCA_014871385.1. Lineage (NCBI taxonomy): Eukaryota > Viridiplantae > Streptophyta > Bryopsida > Pseudoditrichales > Ditrichaceae > Ceratodon > Ceratodon purpureus. The sequence continues at coordinate 79,421,489 of CM026426.1, forward strand.
CAAATCATAATAAATAAATTTTAGATTTTACAATCTAGGGTGGAGGTTACAGTGTTACAGAAAGTACAAAATAACTCTAAGTTCACCACCAATGGAGTAATGGTGGGAATAGAGGATAAGTGTCTATGTTTTCAGTAAGACAACATGCCGTTTACAATATGCTCACAAACACATCTAGCATTGACAACCACAGCAACAAATAACAAGTTCGGTAATAATAGAGGTGCTTGTGCATGTGAAATTAGAATTTAGAAAAAAGATAAATGATATTAGTGTGCACAAAAAATGGCAGAACTCATGATCTAGGAGCAGGAGCTACACAAACTTTAAGGTAATTAATTGTACCATCACCATGGCGACCTCATAACTCTTGCTCACACCCAGACTATAGATGCAAGCAAATGGCATAAAAATATGGGATAATGAGTTGTAAGAAGGAATTCGTGCAAAGCAATCAAACATTGAGTTGTTCAAATCCCACTACTTGCGGAGCACCTCCATGTGGCCGTCAAAGCACTCTACGATTGTAAGTCCGCAATGTGCACGTTGGTAAGGAGGAAACGCAGCTACCTTGCAAAAAGGTTGATGACGGCCAAACAAAGAAGAAGCTTCGTAAAACAACTGTGGTCCTTATCTGTATAATCTACGCAATTCCATCACTACTAGGTGTGGTAGCAAGTCAACACCTAGTTGTCAAAGACATCGCGCACCGCGTCCATAAGGTGAGGATGTCGAAGATTGTCTTCTACCCCATCATTGATTGAGACATCTTTAACCGCGCGTCTAAGGCCCCATGTTTTGGCCACCACATCTTCAATTTTTCCGTTTCTTTTACGCCTCAAAGCCGCACCTCTCACACATTATGTGAAAAATGACCTCACAAAAAGGCCCTCTAAGACAACCCGTGTTAGGTAAACCGGCTGCCCAAAGGCCCCTCTGCTAGTGGCAGCAGATGCTAGAAATGCTGCCCGTAGAGTTAAAAGCCCCTCTTGATGGTGTTGGAAAGGAGTTGCATGGCGTGGAGGAGTACCTAGTGGCGCCGAGGTGGCTTGGGTGTTTGGCAAACCATCGACTCCCAGCATTTACTGCTCTGAAGCGGGGTTTGAAGGAGAGCAGTAATGGAGAGCAATCACTCCATTATCAAATATGGGGTGATTGATGCCACGGTTTCAACTGCCGGCATTTTGAAGTTTGCTGGCACAACGGTAAGAATATAGGAGCTTAGCCGTGCTTAGGTTGGTCTCCACCTACGAAAAGCACTCACGAATTTGGGTGCTTAGAATTTGAGTGTTGCAGAACGGAGGACACCATCATAAGATGGAATTCAACGGTTTAGGGTCAACACAAGGGCGCACGAGGTTGAGAGTGACAACTAAAATTATGAGCGGTTTCTTTACAGATGTCCGCTGGCAGCAATTACGAATCCGAGCAGGAAGCACATGCAAGGGTATTCTTGTAACTCCTACTAGGATGGACTAAAAATATACTATGGGTGACGTTTTCTCTAAGAGAAATTTAGGTTGTGTTCCAAAGTACTAGGGTAGATAATGTTCTCAATTTCAATTTGCAATGTCCATGAGTGGCTACGGTATACGGTTTGGTTGTTGACAACTCCAGGGTTTTGAATACTTGGCAATCATAAGAAGGTTTTCCTACAAACTTGCAGTCCATTCGGAGCCATTTGGAGCTTCAAGCACTACTTTGAATTTTTGGACTCTTAATGGAAGCAAGAGTGGCGGAGCGTTCAAGCTACATTCCCTGAGTTTCGCTTGATACACACTATGCACCACTTGTTAGGCAAGGTGTGCGACGATTTGAGCTACCTTGTCCATCAATGTTTCGAGTGCGGAGGGCAGCCGGGATACAAACATTGACTTGTGGACCGATGGCAGCATTTACCCGGTTGATCTAAGCAACATGGAAGCCACCTCCATTCAGAACTCTTAGGGACTCCCTTAAATTCACATGCCATGGAGAGCGAGGTCCGTACGGATATACATGCAGATTGGAGGTCAATCATGAAGGACCTCCTACACAGCGTGAATTAAAAATGCAATGCAGGCAACTTAAGGAAGAACTGTAGAAGGTGAGAGACAACCTGGCTAACAGTAGAGTAAGGCTTGACGATTTCACGGATATGAAGGATACATGCATGCAATTGCGGAATGAACAAGAGACTACTCAGGACGAGATGAGCATCAAAGAGAGAAATTATAACATGATGGTGCAGCGGTTGGAATCCGGAGTGCGTTCCTGGTAGCAAGAAAGTGAGCGCCTATAGTAGAGGGCCAATTTTGAGAAAGACACGCCTATGGGTTTGCAACGTAGGGCTCGATGGTTTAAAGGGATTCATGAGTTGAATCCAGGTACGGGGGGTGCAAAATGCAGAGTGAAGCTCATTAGAAGAGTGTTGCAACCACATCTTGTGGATGCTGTCAACGAGAACAATCAGGTCGACCATGGAAAAACAACGACCTCATGGGGATAAACCCGCCCAAACAAGAACAACTGTAGTGTTAGCAAAGACCTAGCAACTCAGGGTGAGAGTACACTAGAGGTAGTGCAGTTTTGGCAAAACTGTATTGTACCATTGGGACCTTTGAGTACTTAAGTGTACAATAAGTACTCTGCCTAACTCAATCTGAGCCGTTCAAATTCCATGCAGGAGGAGGGACTCGGCGATTTGGATGAGCCAATCAAAATAGCAAGCTCTAACACTAAGGATTCCCTTTGATGGAGATCCATGTGGGCCAGCTGTTCTCGACTCGACATGTGGCAGAATTCAAATACATACACTGGCGGGAGTTGATGTCCAGCCTCGGCGGCAGGATCTAGACTTGATTGGTTCAACTCAAACGACGTTGCCCATCATCCATGTAATGTGGTATCATCGTGCTCCTGTAAATTGTATATTTGTTAAGCGTCTGAAAGTTATGGAGTTGTGTGGACTTCAGGATTTTTTTAGATGAACTTCGGATGAAGCCTAGTTCAGTCAAGTGATTGGTTTGTTGAAGCATTCCAAAATACTATACAAACTGTTTTCATTTAAATTATAGTATGGCTCTAATATGATCCTCTTTTTAATACAATCTTAAGATATAAATTGAAAACGATCACTATTGATTTTTTATACATTTTTTATTTAAGAATTATAGAGTGTTCCTAATTTAGCATCTTAAAAATAAACTAGGAAAATTCCATAGAAATTATTGAATATAGTATGTTTATATTTTGTTTTTTACATTTTTTTGTCAAGAGCTATTTTGAGTTTTGAATAATAGAAGGTGCAATTTTAAAAAATAGTATATGAACATCAAATTTTCTTCCCCTTAATTTTTTTTTCGTTTCCATCCACTCTTTTCATTTATCCCTTTCACTACTACTTTTCACTCTCATTTTCATCCTGGTTATAATTTTTTATTTTATTTTTCCATTTCTATTTTATTTTTCATTTATCTCTTCCACTCACGCTTTTCTTCTTCATTTACATCTCTATTGTATTCCTTTCATCTTTTCCATTTCCTCCACTATTTTCATTTATCCCTTCCACTCCCACTATCTGGTCTCAATTGCATCCCCATAATATCCTTGTTTTTTTTTTTCCATTTCCATTTTAATCCTTCATTTAACCCTTCAACTTGCACCTTTCTTCTTCATTTACATCTCCATTGTCTTCCATTTTATTTTATTTTTTCCATTTTCTCCACTCCTTTCATTCATCCCTTCCACTCCCATTGTTCGCTCTCAATTTCATCCCCGTAATAATCTTTTTTTTTTTACATTTCCATTTATATTTTTCATTTATCCCTTTCACTTGTGGAAACAAATATGGAATATAGTGAAAGAAGAAGGAAGAAAAGAAATAAAAGAAAAACAATAGAAGAAAAACAATAAAGGAAAAAATAATATAAATAGAAAGATAAAAAAAGAATAAACAAATATGGAATATGGTAATTTAAAAGGACAAATGGAAAATAAATTTAGAAAGATGAGAAAAAAATAATAATAATAGAGAGATAGAAAAAAATAAACAAATATGATGATACAGTACTATAAGAAGGGAGAAAAAATAAATTAGAACAAATAATAGATGAAGATCATTTCATCCGCTCTTTAAATAAATTATGAAACAATAAAAGAAAAAGAAGAAGCGGAAGAAATGAAGAAGGAAATTTCTTCAAGGACGAAAGTGGAAGATATTGTAGAAGTTACTTTAAATATGTTGTTCATTATTATAAAAAAAAATCAACGTTCTTTTAAAGACCAAATGAGAAGTTACTTGAAGAGTGGCGTAATTGTGAAATCAAAGTGAAGTAAATGTATTTTAGTTGGTTTTCATTTAAGGCTATTTCAAGTTATTTTAATTAAAAGCGGTACGCATTGGTGTAACAATTTAGATATCTGAATTTCATTTTCGTAAAAAAGAAAGAAATAAAAAATTAAAGGGACGATGAACAAATTTCAATTGAAAGTGTTTATTTTATTTTATTTTATTTTATTTATTTTTTATTTTTAAAGTTCTTAGAAAAATTTAATTCTAAGAAGAAAATAATACTTTGAGAGATTTCCTCATGCATTCTAGTGGTGATCTACTTATGATATTTTGATTATGTGCAGTATATATATTTTGTTATTCTTATAAACCCTCACCATAGTGTATAATGTCATTGTGAAAACAAGGATAATTTATTTAAAACTAGTCTGGTTAAGGATAGGAGAGAATTAAGTGTGGGAGTATACCACCGAATGTGAATTAATGTTCCCACGCAACGATAGGTGGAAGTGTTTGAAGTGACGGCTTAGGAACGACGGGAAGTGGTTACTCACCAGAGTGACCGGCGGTCACTAGTTACCATCGACGGAGATTGTAGGATCGACCGGTAGGCGGCGGTGTATAGGTTGTTTAGTTGGTGGGTGACCGGTGGTTGGGGGTGACCTTCGTCTTGCACCTCTGGAGTTGGGGGTCGTCGGGAGCCATGCTTGTGGACTCTGGCAGAAATTGCTTGAACCACAGATGGCGAGTGGAGATTGGTAGGGCACAATGTGTTTGCTGTAATGTGGGTTTCTACGAGGGGGTTCGTGAGCTTGGGGTTTGAGGGTTTTAGGTCAGTTTTAGTTCAAGCTTGTGTTGGCGCCGTGAAGGTGCACTGAGGGTGGCAGTGATAGTAGCTCGGGATTGGCAGGTGGGGGCCGGGGCAGGGATGGAACGCAGCCAGAGCGCACGCTCTGGAGACAAGGACAGTGCGCGGAAGGGCCGAAGTAAGGGAGCGCAAGAGAGAAGGAGTCGAAATGCGGGGAGCGATGAGGACGAAGCTGGACAGGAGGGTCCGCGGAAGAAGGCACGAGGGTTGACAGCTAGATGACGGACATCCACGGAGGAGCCTGCTGCCGAGGAGATCTGGAAGAAGGGGAGACAAGCAGAAGGAAAGCGAGGCCGGGAAGAGGTGAGAGAAGGAGCAACACCAATGCAGACGAAGGCAGGAGGAGCGATGCGACAGCGAGCACCAAGCCAGGATGAGGAGGAGGGAGAGCCAGCCGCAGGTTTGAAGTCTACAGCGAAGAAGAAGGGGAAGGGGAGTATGCGGTCCGAGAAGGCCTTCCTCTGCATAGAGGATGTTGACGAAGAGATTGACAGGTTGAAGAAGCCTCCGCGGGAGTTGAAGAAGGTGGATTTTGCAACAGAGTATGGGCTCTCCAACGATGGAGACAATCCCCACCACTTCCGTCGCGGGTCAGTCTCCTCCGACACGGTGCGAAACTTATTTGGTAAAACATATGGGGATGGGGGCCGGAGCGGATTCTATTGGCAGGACTGCGAGGTTCAAGAGGTGGTGGACAGGGTGAAGTATTTGCACCCAATTCTGTACCAGCATGAAGAGGAGGAGAATCCGAACCTGATTACAATCAGGTTTGCCGAAGGAATTGCTTTGGAGTACGAGGAGGGTGGAGGTTGGGTGAATTGGTGTGCATTCGGGGAGGAGACCAACAAACGACAGAGGAGTCGGTAAAAGCTTGATAGGGGGAAGCTAGAGGAGCTGAGGAAGAGTATGATTCCAAGTGCGAGGAGGGGAAGAAGAAAGTCGATGTACGAGGGAAGGAGTGGCGCGGCATCAAAGTCGAGCCCGGCTAGGAAGGGAAGATGGAGCAAGGAGACGTGGCGAGGGTTAGGGGTCGTGGAGCACCAGGTGAATCAAGGGGGGGGGGGGGGGCTTGAATCCGCCATGGCCAGTGGTGTCTGTTTGCAGGAGGATGCGGCACGTGATCATGGTAGTGGGAGGTTGGCCAAGGGGGCATTGGAGGAGCGGCTGCATGACGTGGAGGGATTAATTGAGGCTATCTATTTGGAGCAAAAGCACAGGCGGGAGCTGAAGAAAGAGGCAGCTCAACGGCTAGACCAAGCCATTTGGAAGAGCAAACAGTCCGAATGGGGCATGGGACAACTGAGGAAACAGGAGGAGCAAAAGACGGCCTTGATAAGAGGACTTGAAGAACAAGGAGCGGATGAATACAAGGAGAAGATCAAGATGGAGGGAATTTAGGAGCAGCTGGCAGAGGAAGAGAAGATGGTCGCGGCCGCAAAGGAGGAGCTCGAGACTGCCGAGGTTGAGATCCAGGCGTTGACAAGGGAGTTGGACTCTAGCCAGCTGCAGTTCAAAGCCCTTGCAGCAGAGAAGTTTCAGTTGAAGCAGGGGAGGAGTAATCTGAGCTTTACTCCAAGTCCAATGGTGTATGCGGCTGGAGAATCAATTCTGCGTGGGTTTGATTTTTTAGATGAGACCGAGTTGATTAGGATTACAGCTTGTTGCTTGTGTTCCTTCGTGTTCCCGGAGAATGACATGGTTGTATCGTCATCTAGACACTTGTATCATCCTTTTTGTGCTTCGGTTGTCTTCGTACTGAGCTGCAAGTGCGTGGCCACAGGGTGTGGGGAGATGTGTCACCCGGATTGGCATCGAAGTTTTGGCTGGGGGGAGCCACCTGCAGATTTGGTGGAGAAGGCTAGGATGCTTGGACTGGCCGAGGAAAGGAGGAGGCTGATGGAAGAGAGAACAAAGTAGGCTATGGCGAAGGTCCCTTCGGATGGTAAGTTTACATAAACGTAATTTTCAGACTCTTGTTATGTGCCTTCCTACCTGAATAGTCATTGTCTTGCTTCGTAGGGATTTGAGAGCTTATGGACTACGTAGCTCAAATTGTAGGGTGCGATTGTATAACTTCTGGTGAGTTACCGAAGTCTGTTAGCCCTAGTATAAGGAGTACAGTGTTGGCTGGTAAGGTTGTACACTCCATACTTGTGGTTGCAATCACTCATCTGATCGTGATCTTAGAGAAGTTAAGCTTGTACAGTGTATAAGAAGTCCGATTTCACTTACGGTATGTGACTGAATGTGTATCTTAGTGTTGAAGTCTAGATGCAATATGTGTACAAGAAGTTGCTTTATAGAATTCCATACATTATTATGTAGTGGTCGAGGACTTGCTGATTATTGTATGGCGATGGAAATGTCATGTTTGTATATTAGGCTAAAAGTCTGAATGCAACATGTGTACAAGAAGTTGCTTCACTGAATTCCATGGATTATTGTGTATTGTATTGTATTGTGGATTAACTTAGTGACTTTAGTTAAGCGCTGGAAATGTCATATTTGTATATTAGGCCTAATCTTCAGGTACATGCGGCTACTTAGAGCAAGTATCTTATGTACTACATGTGGTTGAAATGTACTTATGGTGTTGTACACAGACGACACTGTACTTGACGGAGCTACAACAAGTATTTCTTGTCTTTATTTAACTTGGTACTAGAAGTCCTACATGGTAAATATAGATTAAGTCTTGTCCTACAGTACATTCAGAATTGCGGACTTGTACAAATGGTCCACAAGTTCAAATCCAATAGGTAGTGATAGTACTGGTTCATGGTCTGCTAGTCGACTACAATTACATTTACTACAATGTGTAAAGACTCTAATCTCTTGTGTTGTGGCAGGTTCTAGCCTCACGTTTGCATCACCTAAGAAGGCCTTCAACAGCGCGGGACCAATAGCCGAAGGGGAGACAAGCCAGGCAGCATGCTCTGGACGCGTGCCTCAAGAGTTTGGTGGGGTGCCCCTACGGATTCTGAGGGGAGAGAGCATACATTCAAGAGAGGAACCAAGTCTCCCCAAGCCTGTGGAGAAGGTGGTGATGGAATGTCTCTCAAAGGGCACTCACTTGAAGGGGTCTGACCCTGATCTGCAGTCGGAAGAGGATTCTTCAGATGAGGAAGAGCTCCATCCCAAGATGTCCCCAGAACGTTCGAGCTCAGGCACTACCGACTCGGATGGGAGCTCAGAGGGAGATGATGCGTCCTCACAAGAAGGGACAGAGGAGGGAGGAGACGGCGACATTAGTATGGAGCAGCTGCCTACACAGCCAGTCGGTGGAGAAGGCAGCCCGGATCACCCAGACAGGGAAGACTGTGTGGAAGAGGAGGATCTGGTCAAAGTGAGGAGTCCACCGGGTGAAGAAGGGGGGCACGGTGGTCGGGTCACTGGGTGTTAATGTGAGTGGGAGCGGGAAGAAGGCTGAAGGAAGTGTTGGCGTTGTTGGAATTCGAAGAAGAAGAGTAATGGAGCTGGGGTCGTTGGGAGCGGGAAGAAGAAGGCCGCGGCAGCAGAGCAAGGGGACAGAGGTGGAAGGAGAGATGGTGACGGAAATGGAGAAGGGACCGCGGGGAGCGATGGGGAAGGAGGTGCTGGTGAAGGAGATGAAGGGCCCGCAGGGAATGGAGGGGAAGGAGGTGACAGCAGTGGAGAATTCTGCCTAGGTAGTGAAGGGGAAGGACACGCCGCCGCAACCTGAGACGAAGGAGATGGCCAAGCCGGGGTCACAATGTAAGCCGGGACGCAAAGGAAGAGCCCTCTGGGGAGAACTTCCTCGGGATGGCACATGAACTGTGGCTGGGGGTTTGGTGGAGACACTAGTTTCGGTGGAGGCTGCTGCAAAGTTCATGGCGGTACCAAGAAGGAGGTCCGAGGGTACTTTAAAGGAGAAGGACCCGGTGGCAAAGGAGATGGGCGATGCAAGGAGGACTCGTGTAGAGGAGTTGGAGGTAGCCGCGGAGGATTCAGCCGTGGTGGAAAGGGCGACTGGCGTGGCAACGTTGTCGTTGGGAGCACTGGAAGGAGAAGGAGCCCAAGCAATGAACTCTGTGTCGCCCCGGTCTATTTTCAAGCTCAGAGCAAAGAGGATGAAGGGGCCGGCAGTGGAGGATGATGTAGGCCCGGGACTTCAGACGGCGGTAGAGAATCTATACACCGCTGATAAGACCACATACAAGGAGTTGGCCAGGATTGTCGGAGTGGGAGTGAGTGGGAGTCCCGCTGTTGTCCCTGAGGTCAATGTGCGGACCAGGGCAGAGAAATCCGCTTAGAAGACTAGGGCAAAGGGGAGAAAGAAGGCCGAGGGAAAGGGCAGCAAGGTAGGTGGCGCACCCTCACAAAAACGTCGGAGAGGTGGCGGCACATAGAATACAGGCTTCAGCAATCTGTAGGATTGCTTGTAGTGTTTAATTTTTTTTTGTTTTTTGATCTATTGAGCTGCGGTAGAATGCTTGCATAGAATGGACTTGCAGGTATATTAATATATCTTACCTCATCACCGAAGTCTTCCTAACAGGGAAGGTTGAAGGCTTGTCTGTTTTTTTTCCCCATGTGGTTGTGCTCTTTGCGGCGCATTTTTTTATTTCTTTGCATTTGTACTTTTTGTAGTCCTCCCCTGCAGTCCTAGAACTTGTCCTTTCTATTTTTAAGAGAATGACGAGGGGAAGGTGGTCTGTTGGGATGTGATTCAACCAGGCTGAAGCTTGGTATGATGCAGCAGACCTGTCTAAGGGGCTCGAGAAGATTCCTGTCCTTGTCGGTCAGTCTGAAATTGCTATGACATATTTTCAATATATGAATACGAGTGTGGTCTTTGACCAAGCAGTCGTGCCTACCACCCTTGAAAGCCTCCGCCCCGGGGACTACTGTATATGTTCCCCGGAATGCTTGGGGGCGAATGATACTTGTGCATGCCAATCCAGTCCAGTTGGAGGAGTTGCATAAAATGAAGTAGGCCAAGTGGAGGACGCATAACTGGAGCCACGCAATGAAGAAGATGCACATTACTGTAAGAAGGGTGCACGGTGTTTTAATGGAGATTCAGTGTGCCGAGGTCATGTGGGTCGTCTTTTCGTTAAGGAGTGCAATGTTAAGTGTAGGTGTCATAGTGATTGAGGCAATCGTGTTGTCCAGTAGGGGATGAAGTATCAAGTAGAGGCTTTTCCTACAGCCCTTACGGGGTGGGGGATTTGGACGACTGAGCTCATACCTAGAGGTGCGTTTGTTTTTGAGTTGACGGGAGAGATTTTAACAAATGCTGAGCAAATGGTTAGGAACTTGGCGGTAGTTGGGGGTCAGTCCTATAGCTTGCAACTTGATGCTGATTGGGCCACTGAGCTGATACTTGACGACCACAGTGCACTATGCTTGAACTCCTCTCGGTTTGGAAATGTGGCCAGGTTTTTGAACCACAGGTTAGAACTTGCGACCATATTCTATATACTCTGCGATCTTTGTCCTCACGATTTCAATTTGACCTGACGGTGGGCCTCTCTCATTACAGGTGTGAAGATTCTAACCTAGTGGATGTACCTGTCTCGATAGAGAGTGTAGATCGCCGCTTCTATCATGTAGCATTTTTTGCAAATCGTATCATACGGCCTGGAGAGGAACTAACTTGGGACTATGGCACTAATTTTAACAATGATGATCTGGACCTACCTCGATTTTCTTGTAGTGTAAGAGTAAAATGTGTAGAGACAATGCCTTACCACTTGCCATCCAAAGGTCAACCAGGAAACCACCTAGAAGAAGATGACTTCACATCTGTGTTGTGCTATTCTGAACAATATTTCAGCCCATGTACTGTTTGTACTACCGTATATAAATCTACAACATACTATTTGTACATTTTTGATATACTACATGTACAAACAGACGAAATGCAAAGATTTTGAAGAATGGTTCAGCCCATGTACTAATTGTAGTACCGTGTGTATTCAGAACATACTCTTTGTACATTTTTTGGAGCTCTAGACATGTACAAGTTGGCCATAGGCAAGGATTTTTTTGACTCTTGGAACTTCAACTATTGTGTAGCAAAAATAGAACAACTCGGATAAATATACAACCATTCAAACTCTGGATCTGGAAGCTTGAAGTTGAGTTTATAATCTCACTTGTTAATTCTTAAAATGAATGTTTCGATGGCACTGTTTGAGTAATCTTAGTTCTATGTTTCAATGCTACTATTTGGCTAGTTTGAGTAGCTATCCTCAGACATGAGCTCTTGAGATACCGCTATCCACTGCTCCCTGTAGAAGGCCCAAAACAAAAAGGAAAAAAACTACAGTATCTAATATCCAGCAAAATGTAGAACCATGATCGTCCAGCCTGACTCAAAATGAAAAAAGAAATACGGAATGGGTGATACTACACTGAAGAGGCACAAACGTAAAAGAGAGTGACATTACAAGGTACAAAATGAAATTATAAAAAGAAGATTATAAAGAATAAAATAAAAGAAAGGGATTGCAGGTTCTCTTAATCACAGACTACTATGCCAGACAATAGATGACTGTAACAAAAATAAGGGGGAGCACTTGGATAGCGGGATATCTCTGGAGCTCACTTACAGTCAGACAAATATCCAAGCATTTGTTTGACTTGTATCATCACGGGACCAGTACTACTAAAACCAACGTCAAATGAGAAACAATCCTAAAATCAGTGTACAAAGTGGGCCAACTTGTACTTAATCTTCATTGAACGCCCACCACTCTCGCAAGGCATCTTCACATATCCTTTGCGTTTCACTTGACATTGTGTATACATGAGTACCTTTAACCCTGTGAGGAGCTAGAACCATAGGGAATTTACAAGCTCTAACCAGATGGGCATTGACATGTGCATCAACTGCTTTGTCACAGAGTACATATGTCTTCTCACCACGTCCATACTTCTTGTAATACTTTGCTCTGATCACAACGTCTCCAGCCCTAAATATCCCCCCCCAAGGGCAAGTCATGGGCTCTGCTAACACAAACTTCTTTGCTTCACACTAGAGAATGTAGAATTCCACCCCGTCTTCGTTCTCTTCTTCTGCTGGAATCATGAAATTGTCGCCGATGTCCACCAAATCACCGACCTCCTCTGAACTACCGTCATACACCCAGTTAGCCTCGTCGTCAACTTCTTCAATTTGCTGTGCTACGGCCCCTGCACTCATTGGACAGAGCCTCTGTACTGTCCAGTCCTGCACATGCAATAGATTCTCACACTCAGTCCAATCACCATCAATACACGGGACACAGAAGCATGACAACTCTCGAGTTCTAAGCATAGTAGGATTAGACATAGAAAAGCCCATCACAGAATAGAGACTCTTTGAGCCGGGCAAAGTGTTACACTTGATACTCTTATCATTATGATCCACCTCTGTATTTCTTATCAACCAAAATACACGTAAAAGAGGGGAAGTTTTAGCATGAGCATATGAGCTCGCAACACGCTCTGTGTATTTTTCTTCCAGGAACGCCACCACTTGAGCGGCATTCAAAAAGGGCCAGAGTGGATTCTGGATCTGCTCAGCAGCAAGCGCCCTCTTCACCACGGCACCAGCCCCATCCCATTCTCCTTTTACATGAGCCGACTCGAAGTAGTTCCACCGCATCTTGCAGCCCCCCGTGAGCGCAGAGTAGCGTGCAACAAAGTACATCGCTGTTGCGCACTTAAACTGGGAACTACACCCGTCACTGTAGACCCAATGTTCCTCTGGTGTCAACCCTGAATCACCCAGCCAATCCCAATGCAACGTCAAACAGTGTTGAACAAATGCCAAATCGTGAGCCTTATCATTAGATATATAGAAGTGAGTCTGCTTCATGGTTTGCTCTCCTTCTTTCCACATCGTAATGTGCACCAGGATGGTCACACTAGTACTGAAGTAGTACAAGCTTTGGACCTCGTTTTGGATGGCAAAAGTGTAGTTCTCTGCATAGTCAATATGTGACACAACAACCCCCTCCGGAACGTTCTTCATCATCGATTGGCATTGCTCATCTTGCCATCGCGCCTTGAGGTTGTGCGTGATAAAGGTGGTCACTGTATTCTCCATATAAGATAGGAATTCGTTAGCAGCTGTTTCTCTGAAAGCCTCCGTAAGCCGTTTCTTCAGTCTTCGAGAGTGAGCATCCACTCCCACCTGATAGTACTCGAAACATTTCCATCTAACAGCAAAGGTGTTAGAACCAGACAACTCATGCAGACAAATAGGAAAGAGCTAGAAACCACAACTAGAACAGTTGCCCATGAGACATTCAAGTCTGAGCCACACATCAAATTCTCCCTTTGCACAAACACATGATTCCCACATCAGAGTTATTCGTTTGAAAGTATTCTCATGTGCACAACAAGTCCCTTCTTTACTGCCTGTGCACACTATACACGCACAATCACAGGTGGTATGCAGATGGAGCCCCCTGACTTTGCTTCTGAGGTTGCTCAATCCAGCCTTCATCATGTCCATCTCCACGTGGTATATGCAACAACAGGTATTCCTGTCCTTCAGTTTTTGCACCCACCAAGGCTTCAACCTTTCAAAAGCACTTTGCCGCACAGTACATTCTAGGTGGACCTCTTCAAAGCGCAAGAAGAACGAGGTCTGCCAATCACGCACAAGTATACATCAGATACAATTTAGGACCCTCATTTCAGAACCTCTTACAAAACATACAACACAATGTACTAATTGTAGAAAACTAACACCCTTACTCTACAAAAAACACAGAAAATCACGATGGGTACTCCTCAGTACTTTTGACATTGATGCAAGTATAAATTGTATACTAAGAATGTACAATACATCGCAACGCCTCGTATCAACATGACTCCAAGTACTGAACTATATTCTACGTTATTGATAAGTTTTCAAAAGTAGCTAAAAAAATAGAAACAAGTAAGAGTGTACCAAAGTAAAATTCTACTCGTACAATAAGTACAATGAAGAACCATCTTATGGACATTTGTACTGCTACATCGCAACTAGTGGAAGTCCCAAGTCAAAAAGTACATCACGACGCACATCTAAGACTTACTATGAACGTAAAGTACGCATGGTACCACTTCTCCACTTCTAATCTGTAGTCCTCAGAAGTACTATATCATATATTGCCTCCAAATTACAGAACGAGTACAGTTTATACTTCACTCCAACAAGACCCTGATAGAAGTTAACATTACAAAGAGTACACACCCAAAATTGACTATATATAGTAATTTGTCTTGCAATATTTTGATCCAAATTATGTACCATCGAATGTAGCCTAGGCAAAACACGCTGTACAAAAACTACAAAGTAATTGTTCTCGACTTCTCCAGAATCTTTAGATATCTTTTTTGTCCTGTGAGATATCGAAAGTGTGAAGACTAAGTATTCGGACTAACCATATTACACAAACTCATATCAATAAGTTACAACTCGCCTGAGGCTGGCACAAGTAATGTGTTGGATGAGGCTCGGCCCAGTCTTTTCGACCTACTCTGTGCTTGACGATGTCCTTCTTGTTTGGTGATACTTTTGTTTGACCATTCCACCATGCATGAATGCATTGTTTGATATACTCAGATAGCCTTGCTCTCTTCTTCCGATTTAAGCGAAGACTGCAAACCGTGTCTTGACTGTCGGCGGCGTAAACCCTTCTGTTCAACGCAATATTGATGCTCTTCTGTATCGTAACCAAAACAGGTGACAACGGCCTCACTCCTTCGATCCCCTGGCTAACTATGGCATCTAACAAGGCATTCATCCTTGCCAACAGCTCGTTAGAGTTAGCGTGCTTCACTAACTGTAACTCATTTTTGAAGTTCTCAATGAAAAAATGAATAACCTTTGCTTCCTGTGGCCGAGCATAGTAAACAGGTAGCAAAGGCGAAATAGTGTTATGACGCATGACCCTCTCCATAACATCTCTCCTACTAGATGGACCGAGACAACTTCTCAACTCTTCGACTATGTACTGTGCTATGCGAAGGGAGATTCGGTTCAACTCCTGCGCAGTTAGAGCATCTTCGACTTCATGAGCCGGCGGCATAGAAGCTAATACCAATGTTTCCTTGTGTCTTTGTCTATCTCGTGCTCTATGGAGGGCCTTCCTTTCTCTCGCCCTCTCTGTAACTACTGTCCGTCACTCCTCCTGCAAGCGAGCTTCAGCAAGCCTTGCTGCTGGACCTGGGCGACTGATACCCTGTCGCAAGCCTTGCCTCTTAGCAGTGTTATCCATCGCTGGAAACTTAGGAAAATAATAGACGTAGAAAACAAGAAACAAACATCAGTTATGAAAAATTGAATGAGAGTTCATGGTTGACGAGTTCAGGAAGCACGACAAGCTCATAGAAGAAAAAGACAGAGTTACTCTTTCATGAGAGTGCAACCGAAACTCACCGTAGAATATCAATCGTCTCACTTCCTGAACGCAACAGATTTGCAAGAAGCAGTAGGAGACCCTACTGAAAGCCTTCCCTCAGAAAGAGAAGGTGTGTTGTCAAAACTACTTCCAGAATAACATAACGAAACCGGACTCATGAATAAAGACCGCCTAGGAGACTCATCTACGTTGTTGCACTTGCCTATATAGAAGTCATGATTCCCTTGCTTTGACACTGGTGTTTCTTCAACATAACCCGAATCAAAAACCTCACAGAATGAATGACAGCAAGAAGACACCAGCGAGAGAGACGATGACGTGGACAAATCAGGAGGTGGCGGCGCCTTAATGGCATGGCGGCCCGGGAAAACAGGATCTGTTGAAAACAACGAGGCAGTAGTTATGACAGATACCCAGTACATTATATACTCATGTGTACATTTTGTACAAGTAGCACGCAGGAACACGTCGAGGGTCAAGTAACGGAAAAATGACAATTCTCTTTATTTGAGAGAAGGCCATTGTAGAAATGTGTGCCGCCGTCGGAAAATCATGCCTCCGATTACAATAAATCATAATTTTCCACTTCGTATTCCGTTGCAACTGAAACCAGCACTTACTTCCATGTACAGACCAAATTAACTATATACTTGTAAAATCAGGGATAGATTCCAATAGGCTATTCCTTATTATCTCCTTTGCAAAAAACGAAAACAAAATTAGAGCTTTTGATGTTGAAGAATTTTGTACTTTTCTCACATACGAGTACTGTGTGACTTTTTTGTACTACTGCACAATAGTACTAATTGAACACACTTAACTTGCTTTTCTAACTGATTCAATAATGCACAGGACATCTCTACATATGTAGTATTTGGAAAAACAAAACAAAAACCAAGGAAAAAGCTTTTGAGTACAGGTAATTGCAAGTACAAATTTATGCCTTCAATGTATATTGTACTGTGACTCAAAAAGTACATTCGTCTAGCATACTTCCACCCCTCAACCATCCATGGAGCATGTTAAGAGAAAGATTGTCAGCAACGTCCTCAAATCAATTGAAAAAAGTGTAGGACCGGGAAAAATTCTTGCTGCTTGCGACCAAGTAGGGGTGTCTCATTGGGGCTACGGTGCTATTTACAAAGCCGTGAGGGATCCAGTTCGTGCTATGAACAAGGATATGAAAGCCAGCATGCTACCAAGCCTCTACCATATTAGATTGCTTCGGCAAGAGCTGAATGCCAACTTGCTACAATTTATTGACTAGTACCACCACGTTGAAGGAAGAATGGAGTTGCCAACAGTGTCAAAGAAAACCAAGAAATCTGAGGAGCTGCGAAATGAGGTAGTCTTGGATGAAAAGAATTCATTATTCACTGACCCTGAGGTGGTCTAGCAAAGCATGGTCATCTTTTATGGCATCACGGAATTGAGGTATGGATCCCCTTCAGATCATGGTAGTGCCTAAGTGATTGTTCGTTTGGTGTCGGTAGCCGCATTCGGCAAAGACAACAAATAACGCTATTTTTAATTGCATGAGACAGTCATTCTCACTTTCAATAATTTTGCAGAGTTGGAAGGGGCTCCGCTGATCCTTGTCCTCAAACTGGACGAGGCGGATATTGGGAACGGAAAAAAATTTGAACGTGTTAGCATCACGTTGATGAACAGGGCATTGGACGCTGACATTCAGATGGACCACGAGAGGTACTTCTTATTACAATCCGAGCAAGAAATTTGGCTAGGTGCCACGTTCCAAGTCAAGAAAGAGTCCTATAATGTTCCGTCCTAGATATTTTAAAAATCAAACTTACCAACTGTGATGGTAGTACAGTCAAATGGCCAGAGACTACAAGTCCCCTGAGTTAGTGAATTCTATGTGGAGTGGCACCTTGCAGCAAACATGAAGACAATTAAGTGCATCTTTGGGCTTTAGTCTCGGCCTACGTGTGTAATAAATTGCATATACTGTGACCAAAAGAGGATTAAGCTCACAGTGAGGACAGCAAGTCAGGCAAATGCTACCATCAAAAGAGGTAAAGCCTATCCTGCCCATTCCTTTGGCCAGAGTGCACATTTGTACACTGCATGCCGAGGTTTGATTGATAGAGAAATTTGTGCACATGCATATGATGTATGTTTGGAACATACAAGATCAGAGACTTAAGGCTACTGCAATTGAACAGATGGAGAAGCCGTTGTCAGCGATTGGGGCTAATGGTGGAAGCGTGGGAATTGAGAAGGACCCAAAGCTTAGTGGCAACACTGGAAACGTGCCATAGAAACCATCTCTAAGTGGTGTTGTTGCCAGCAGACTTTTTAGGCCAAGCGTTTGGTCTGGCAATGATAAGGCATGGAAAGATATTTGTCAAGCCGAGAATAATAACGCCGGCAGTAGAGCTGACCACATTGCAATGGCTCAGATGTGGCAAGCCTTTGAAGAGGTCCTACTATATATGACTGGATTGATATTGACAATAGAGCAACAACTGCAATTCAAACAAAAGATTCACAAGTGGGGAGGGCATACTTAAAGGCCTTCGTAGAGGAGCATGTTACCTACTACATGGTATGTTCTCTAATCTATCTGTTGATGCTTCCAGTCTTTCTTCAAAGGCCGCTTACTTCACCTTCGCGAGTGGCTTTTAACTTCCTTCTTCTTGTTGACAACATGTGCTTGTGAGGCACTATTCTTGGTTTGTGGATCACTATAGGAGCCTAGGAGTCTGGAGTTGCCAAGGTATGGAGAAATCCCACCATCAAGCAAAGGTGGGACATCAAGCACATACAGTCCATGGTGGTGGGAAAGCCTGTACTTGTGCAATTCTGCAACAATTCCTGCATTGGTATCGAAACATACAACATCGATATAACAAGAAATTGGAGACCAAGGGAGTTGTATCTGACCCAGTTGATGGACCAAGGGCCGTAGCTGCATCTAAAAGACGGGAGCGGTGGCATCAATCAAATGCTCGCAACGCCTCCAAGGAGTGGAGGTCAAGGAGGCAACGTGTTGGCAGAGCATGGATTATTGAAGAAGTCGAAGGTAGAGGAGATAGCTTTGTGGAAGAAGAGCCAGAATGGCATGACAGTGAGGACATGGTTGGAAGTGGGGGCGACAAAGATGAACAAAGGGATGTTGTTGTGAATGATTTAGACATCGAGGATGTTGGCAATAGTGCTAGCGTAGAGGATGTTGCGCGCGATGTCGACATTCAACATTCTGACAATGACTGAGGGGCTCAGAGCTTGAGGCATACTTGATATGTTTTTTCTTGACATACAATGTATTGAAGAAGGATACTTTTATAATTAAGAACTATTTTTTCATTTGAATGGTATCCTATAGAGAGTACAGTGAAGCAAACAATTTCATATATACTAAAATTGTCTTGAAATGGACACTTTTAAAAGAAAAAATAATACTACCTTATAATAGCAATACTGCTAAGCTACTTCAACGATCATACCATCCTATTGTAAATAACATCAAGGCAAATGTAACATTGTCATTATAGCGAGAAAATAGAAAGTAGTATAAGTGAATAGATGAAATAGTTAAATAATAATAATAATAATAATAATAAACTAAAAATAACATTCAGGCAATTTACTTTCAAAACTTAAGAGAGATGCAAATACATGGTTAAGAAAACATGATCCATATTGAGGCAAATTACACTGGAATTCTTTTCTATGAGATCCTACATTTGGAATATCATATTTAATTTAATAAAAAATATGAATGTTATTTATAGAAATAATTATTATATAAAGCCAAATTTTAAACTTTAAATCTTGTTCTCTTATAAAGTAATCTTGCTTTCAGATCAGCTTATCTTAATTTTGGATCATATATCCTTTTTATTAAGTTTTTTCATTTATTATTTCTTCCTTTGTATTCTACAAGACCTTAAGGGCAAGTTTCATCAATTATTAATTGAATTTTCTTATTTTTAATTTTTAATTTAATTTTACATTTTAAATAAATTTAAAAAGAAATAATAACTAATGAGCTTGTCTCCTCGTCCCAGTTTACATTAATGAATATAGTCTACATTAATGAATATAGTCTACAAAGCGTGCACGCAATCAAGTGCTAAGGCATTTAAGTGCGTGCCTGGGAGTGGACCATAATGCTGTGATGTTTGAGCTAACACAATTTGAGGAATGCACTGGTCCATTCAGCCCTTTGGAGGCCCTAGACATTCGAGAGACGCAGATGCTACCTCATCAATGGTGGCAGAGAGTTGAGGGCCATGCGTTGTCCTTGATAGCAATGCGCATCCTTTCGTTAACATGCTTGGCATCATCATGTGAGCAAAATTGGAGCATGTATTCCTTTGTTCACAATAAGGTTCGCAATTGATTGGGCGTGAAGAAGGCAAAGGACTTGGTGTACATTTACACCAACAGTAAGCTCCTTCGAGAACGACGTGGAGAGGATCCCGTTATTTGGAACGACAACCAATCGTTCTCCGAAGACTCGGATGTAGAAGTTGCAGCCATGCACGATTAAGAAGACAGTGATGATGGAGATGAAGGATTCAACGATGGATTTGAAGATCATGGAGGCGATGGTCACGACGGTGTTCATGTTGATGATGGTGGTATGGATGATGAGGATCTAGAGTTACCCATGGACAATGTTGGTGGTGACATGCCACGCAATGAACCCGTTAACCAGCGGAATGGGGTTTTTGACTGGGCCGGATTTGATGAAGAGGCAGCTACTTCGCCTAATTACGTTGTTAATGAAATACGAACTGGAGGCATGGTCGCATACAATCCGGCAGACGATGATATTGACGATGAATTTGAAGTCGAAATGAATGAGCATCAAAACGACGATGGTGGTGATAATGATGACATTCACTCTGTTCATAGCGTTTCCAACAATGACAATGAAGGAGGGGGTAACAACAGTGGAGTGCAAATTCCAATTCCACAAGACGTTGAGGGAAGAGAAGAAGTTGATTAACCCCAAGGAGCTTTGCCAGAAAATGTTGAAGAAACAACCCAGTCCGCGGGTAAGAATGAAAGCCCTTGAAGAAATATATGTTCAGAGAGAGTTCAGAATGGACAGGAGGATGAAATTCCTATTGGCCAATTGTTTCAAACGCCTCTGCCCCAGAATACAACTTCAATCGGTGCAGTACTTGCTGGATTAGGTAGACCTCCCCCACCTCGTTCAAGCAGATCTAATGGGCATGGTTCAATTACTCCAACAGTGAATACAAGTGTTCCAGTCACTCCTTCTGTTGGAGCAGGTCCGCCGGCCGGACCTTCTACAATGCATCGTGGAGTGAAGCGGTCCAATAAAGGTCCAACAAATGTTTGTCCATTTTTTTTGAGATATATTGTTGGGACTTCCTCGTCTTTACCTGTTGCTGTGGGTAAACGTAGATTATCCATAATCAATGAGGATGGGATCATCGATAAGACCAAAAGACGGAAGGTCAAAAGAATTGTGACTACGGTGGTGCATGATACAATTGACCACGAACTGCGCAACATTCATTCCACAGTGGAGGAGTATGCGCCTATTAATTATGGAGATGGAGATGACGAGGGCTCAGATGGATCGGAAGATAGTCGTGCAGAAGCACCTAATGATGAAGACATTGTTCTAAGAGTACCATTGACGATGCGTGGTACTCAAAAGAATCCGCCACGGCGCACCACGAGAAATTATAAAATAAAAAGTAATACGTCTTTCAATATTTTACATATAGAAGTTATATAGACAAAATATAATATATATGACTCAAAAAAATACAAATAAAAAAAATATATATATATATAATATATATTTATACGTAGATACTTATATGTTTGCCTTAGTCAATGTCCACAAAACATTAATTAAGGCTATTGAATGTATTTTCGTGCGACATGAATTGAAATTTCTCTGATTATGTCACTATGAAAACTTCACTCATGTGTTAATTTCCTTCAATGCCTGATTTTTGGTCCCCCCCCAACGCTTGCGCCCCCCCATCCCATGCGTTGGCGCCCCCCTCTCAAGCGCTGGCGCCCCGCTACCAGGCGCTCGCGCACCCCCTTACAGGGCGCAGGCGCCCCCCCTTGCAGGCGCTCGCGCCCCTCCTAGTCGCTCGCACCCCCTCCCTTGCGCACTCGCCCCCCCAGCCGCCAGCGCCTCCAATACCCTGGCGCCCCCCCTACCAGACTCTCGCGCCCCCCTTCCCTAGACGCTCGCGCCCCCCTCTCAGCTGCTCGCGCCTCCCCTCCTCCCAGCCGTTGGCGCCTTACCTCTTAGCCCCGTCATCCTCCGTGTCAACTCTATATGTAAAATATATGGTGACAAATCATACGCGTGGCATCCTAGGTGGCCAAGGTAACTTCCATTTTACCATTTGGACGGTCAACCATAAGTCTCGGTCAAATGGACCTCCCCTGACCTCTAACGGACGGACGAGCGGACTAGACGGTCTTTCGGACGGGGAGGTCCTATTAACAACCATGACAGTCTACACATGGTGGCCTAGGAATGGAAGTTTGGGACAGCAAAATGAAGAATTGCTTGTTGGAGGAGTTTTACGGTGGCATGAATGATGAAGAATATGACAACTTCAGCAACTACAATCCTTGACAAAGTACAATGTATTGGAGGTAGAGATTTTGAGTGGAATTATAGGAAACGATGTGTGTCACGGAGGACAGTGCAGTTATATGAATTGGAGAGTACATCTCTTTTGCTTGTAGAAGTTTGTACTATTAACGGCGTTAGAATAGATATGCGGTGGTTTAAGATATGAGAAGTTCTACGAAGTTTTCTTAATAAATATTTCTGAAAGCTTTATATAATGGAAGTATACATTAGAACCAGTTTCGGGTCTTGGGAGGGCCCTTTGAATTTGATCTACTGTGGAAGCAAGGACATTGCCCGGGTCGAATTGGGGTACAGTGGGAGGTGGCACTAATGGTGCCAAGATGGACTGCTACATCAGAAATATGGGGCTGCGGCCAATCACCAAGTCCGCTGTGCAGTATATGTGGAAGTGAGCTGAGATGCTCAGTACATTGCGTACCGGCTTGGGAAGTCTAAAGAATCCTATTTAGAAGAGTGGTGGGAGTATAGAAATGTTTTTGAGTGTCCCTGGTTATGTCACAGCACTTGGTACCTAGTACCAACGTGCCATTTGTTTAATCAGAGACTAGAATTCTAAATGTTGTTCAACCCGGCCACGGCAGATGACACGTTATTGCAAGGTATATAAAACCTTCAAAAATTTGGCCACGGTGGATGGGGCGCGGGGACGAGGGCGACACCGCAGCATAATAAACGGCGGGAAGGTTGACTTTGTGGCATCGTAGAACAAAGTGACGTTGGGGGACAGTTACAGTTGGGGAGTTGTGGAGGCGGCAGCATGGACGTTATGTGCAAGTAAGCCGGTGTTGGTTCATTGCTTTGTTGGTGGTGAGTTTTTGAGAAGCAACCTGATTCCGCGTTTAAAGTGAATGATATCCAGTGTTGTGTGACATCATTGATAGAACAGTTAGTAAGATGTTGCGCCAACGTAAGCCAAGGCCCGAAGTTATTGTAGTGGTCGTTTACAATGACCAGGATAATGAGAGGAGGTGGATACCTATGCGGCTGGAGATGGATTCGTGGGTGACTCTTCGAGCCGCAACTAGAGGCCATTATGGAAGGGATGCTCGGGCACATGGCGAGGACTCTGCCACGGATGCGTGGAAGGCACAGATTAAACAGTTTCGTTGGAGCACTCAGAATGCTAGCAGTACCCGCACACCTAAGCTGGAAGCAGTCTTAGTTAGGCATGCTTACCTTCGTCGGCAAATCCACTTAGATCCCGAGGTTGCACACAATGAGCCGCGTTGTGCTAAATATTCGTATGCATCATTTTGGGAAGACTGGGTACATCCCTCTTCGCTACTGGACATTATTCTAGTGGTGCATCACGAAGTAGGGGAGGCTACTAGAAACCACTGGGCACATCGGGATTTGATGGAGAATGGCACCTTTTATTTGAGGGTGGTGTACGTGCCACCAGCAGGAATTGAACTCTATGGACATCTGGAGCCGATCCCGTTGCCAACCTGCTTGGCCAGTACCCGACATGCTAACCTCGGAGGCATTCCGTTCTAGACTGACCAATGATTTTGCTGCCGCAATGAAACCCACCACTGGAAACAAGGCGGCTCATATCCAGTGGTTCTTGCCCATGCATGTTATGGTCGACCTCTTTGCATCAGCAGGAGAGAATGTGCGGCGGACAACAACCATGTACGTGTTTAAGGATCTTAGCCAAACACTGTTAAGCGATCTCATGAACCCTGGTTGGGACAAGAAGGTTGTGATTGGCCAGGACATTACAAAGTGCGTGGTCAATCGAGAATCCATTGTTTTCGGGTATCAAGTTGGTAGGCAAGTTCTGTACGCCAATTTCCAGTACGCAAGGTTCAGGTCTGGTCCAAGTCAGACATGGATTGCCATAGATCAAGCGGAGGTCCTAGACATGATCAACATGACGGTCAAATTCGGTGATATGGAGTTGCGGTCGTTCGAGGTTGGGAAGTCGTGGCCAGTGAGTCACATTCAATACGAAATTGCAATTGTATTGGGCAGAGATGAGTTCCAGATGAGTACGATCTCTTTGTTGAGCGACCAGGTATTCCAAGTATCAAGGTAATGACTCCGTAGAACTCTAGCACCCTGATGGCAATCGAGTTTAGCGAATATTGTCTTTGAAGTGGCGATGGGTGTACACTGACATCGATGAACCTACTTGTGTTTCTTTCAGATTAATGCAAGGAGCGAGCGAATTATGGAAATACAGCAAGTGCTGCCGGCAGATGGGATTATGAGAATGATTTCGGCATAATACAAGTAGTTTTGTGACATATGAGAAGGTTTAGTTGTACCTCATATGTCAAACCATGTTTTGAAAATATTAGTCGGTTGTAGCCATGTAGAATGTAGATGTAGCAATGTTGAATCAGTCTAGCAAGTTTTGTGCAAGATGGTGTCAGCAAACAATGTGAGCATGATTATTAACTAAAAATTTTTTTTTTTCCTAATTATATGTTTTGCTGAATCAATAGCAGAATTTGAACGTTATATCGTCTGCACCTTCAAAAAGGTCCATGTCAGCAGATTCTTTTCTCATTTGACAAACATCGACCAAGCTGGCAATCTTCTGAAGACTCATGCAATTTCAGCTTCGAAGCTTAATGCACGTGAAGAATAAGCACTTGGTTCAAAATTAGCTAGTTCTAGTTGCAGGGATGTAGCGATATGGATAAGGGTGAATTTATCACTTACCATCGAGAGTTATTGCCTGTGTTTACGGCTTCATTGGTTGGTTAAAGTATTCACTAGTTTTGGAGGAGCAAGAGAAATTATGAAAATATATAAAATTAAGAAGCATATAAGAGTGTGGCTATATACCAATTTAGGGAAAGGGAAATCGAAAAAGGATTCAGTCAAGGGTGGAAAAACACAAAATCCTCAAAATTTAACTTGAACAAGCCAGAGAGTTTACTAATCCTTTCTTCTAAAGATTGCAGAGAAATTAGGGTAGAATCCAAAGCATAATGATACGGTTAATTGAGATTCGCTCCTGGGCTTTAGCACGGAGAGGGATCACGTAAAAGAGTTATACATGTATGGGTTTTGTCAGGAGTCTGAAATCACCACTTAAGTTGTCTGGGATAAAAAAATATTAAATATTGGAATTCACGATTTCATTCAAAAATTTAAAAAAGAGGAGTTTAAATTAGAGAAGACGGTCAAGCAGATAATTAGAACAAAAAGTGGAAAGAAAGGGATTAGGTTTAGAATTAAAACAGAATCCATGGAATATAAAATTAAAACATAACCGACAAGTGGACTATTCCTTCCGTAGAGAGTGTGCACAGAACTCAGGAAACAATACTTCTTCCATTAATTTGATCATGGATTGAAATAAATAATGCATTATGCCACTGAAAATTATGGAAGCAAAGTTCTGGGAGGAAGGAGCTACTCAGTCGACAGTGCTTGAGATCTTGAGCCAGCAGCCTGATCCTGTATTGAAAAAATTGATGATATATAAGACATATTAAGAGGAGAGGTAGTGGTAAAAAACCGAGAAACAAAGAAGAAAGGAAAAATAATAAGGATTCAACTAAGGGTGGATTCAATCAAGATCCGAAGAATAAATCTTGAAGATATCAGAAAGTAAACTAATCCATTCTTCAAAAGTGAGCACAGAACTTCCCTAAGAACTTCAAAACATAGCTATGTATTAATGTAGCTTCTTTTCCTTGCTTCAGCAGGTAATAAATCAAGAAAAAGATTCAT
Organism: Ceratodon purpureus; assembly: GCA_014871385.1. Lineage (NCBI taxonomy): Eukaryota > Viridiplantae > Streptophyta > Bryopsida > Pseudoditrichales > Ditrichaceae > Ceratodon > Ceratodon purpureus. The sequence continues at coordinate 79,447,324 of CM026426.1, forward strand.
GCATATACGAGTTATGTTAAAAGACACAAACCACTAAAGCAGCGGTTTGAGATATATAAAATATATTAAGAATGCTGGCAGTAGTGAAAATTGAAAATCTAAGAAGAAAGGGAAAATAATAAGAATTCAATTGAGGGTGGGTTCAAGCGAAATCCATCGAATAAAACTTGAAGACACTAGAACAGAATAAGCTAATCCTTTCTTCAAGAGGTTGCATAGAACTTCCCCAGGAACTTGAAAACAGAACTTTGGGTTCATGTAGCGTGTCTTGCTTGCTTGAGCAACTAATACTATTGAAAGAGAACGATTGATGCATATGTGTGTTTAAAACAGGACTCCAAAATCACAAAAGCAGCGGCCTAGTACTATAGATTGATTATTGTACTATTACATTTCAATAAATCAAGTAATCGTTCTAACCCACTCCGACCTCATTTTTTTATTCTGTCTTATATCATCTCCCTTTCCCTTGATGACATGGAATTAGCAACATATTGAAAAATAAAATATCGCATAATTGTCATGCATTGTCAACACTGCAAATTCCAAATGTGAGAGTTCTTCAGTGCCTCAACCCCTTGCATCCATCTATTTTTCATCCATTCATACATTTTTTATCCATCCTTTTTTCATCCAAGAAATTAAAATTGTACCCCAAAAAAAACCTGTAGACAACAATCAACCCTCTAGAAAATTCCTAACCATCAACAGATAAGAACCCAGAGACCATGGCAAATATAAACAAGATTTGCCAATTTAATGAATACAATGTAGAAGTGGGGGCCCCAGTTGCATTAGTTGGAGGTCCCAACTGCATTAGTTGGGGGCCCAACCGTAATAGTTGAGAGCCCAAGCTGTAATAGTTGGGGCCCCCAACTGCACTAGTTGGGACACCATCTACAGTTTTAGAACATACATTTTCACCCTATTTTAATACATAGTTCTCACTAAAAGATCATGGTTTGGTAATAATAGCTGATTTAAGGACAATTCTAAATTTAGAAACAAGTTGGACAAATTTAGAAATAAGTGATAACAAATTTAGAAATAGGCTGCCAAATTTAGAAATAAGTTGGCCAAATTTAAAAACCACTCTTTTTTTTGAGACATATTATTTTATGAAACCGTGCTCTTTTAGTGAGACGGAGGGAGTACATACTTTTACATTTTTGGAATATTATATGCATTTTTATATTTTTAAATTTAATGCATATTTTTATATTTTTTGAATTTAGTACATACTTAATACTTTTGAAATTACTTTTATTTTGAAAGGTGAAGCAAAAGCTAGTTCAAGTAACTGTAGTATTATTTTTATACATTACAATGTATATATAAATATCTATTGCCTTACACTCTATTGCTTTATATCTCAGTTGTCTATAGTCATTTATTTTATAGCAAGATGGCTGAGCTTGTAATTCATGAAGCCAAAAAGCGTAGAATTGCATAAGTCACCGCTCTTCACTTCATAGAACCTCAATATATTTTAGAGTTAATTTATGATTCTAAAACTAGAGGTTGTAAAACTCCACAACACAGTCAAAAAATATAAAAACAAAAAAAAAGGGAAAAAAAAAAAAAAAAAAAGGTGTACATAGAACTTCTTCAATAACTTGAAAATAGAACTTTGGGTTAATGTAGTTTCTCTTGCTTGCTTCAGCAAGCAATAAAGAAAGAAAACGATAAATGCATTTGTGTCTTTTAAACAGGAATCAAAAGTCACGAAAGCAGCGGCCTGTTACCATGGATTGACTATTGTACCATTAATACCATCGACTTCTAGATACACAGCATTCACAAAGTTTTGGAATGTTGTGAAAAAAGCAGCGTTTCAAGTTCCATTGAAGTGGAGCGGATACATACTTATCACACGGTGGTGTTATAAGGAGCCGCTGACTCTGAAGTTTTTTCATATTCTAGGTGCACCAAACCCCCTAGGTTTGTTAAGACTACCCCTCTACGTTGTACTAAACAACGCTCACTCTTATGATCATGATGGTGTAGTTGGAATTGCTTCTGCTGCCGCCTCACTTGCGATGTTGAGAATATCCCCATACTCTGTACGAGTTGTTTCACCTAGAGTTCCGTCCCGCGAGGTATCCTGTGCATCCGTAGATTCAGTGGGGCCAGATGATACAGCGCATTGGCTTGCGTGCATGACAGTGTCACTTTCTACTCCCTTTGGTGTAGTTGCGCACTGTGCATGGTGCGGGCTGGCACTTGCTACTTCCTCTCCCACTTCAACCTGTGACTTGCTGTGAAGGGTAAGAGCGCATGTCAAAGCATCAACGTCGACACCTCCCACGGCAGCACGTGGAGGGATATCAGGTGCCAAAGCGATGTGCGTGTTGTCTTCAATGTCGGGCTGCTTTGTGAACATGCTTGCATGGCAAAGTCGTTTGGGGGAGGAAAGTTTGCTGGGCGATGCGTCAACAATCTTGCGCCTAGAACTGATAGCCATGGCCTCGATGCGAGTCAAAGGGGGCGCCCAGCCTCATCTGTTAACGGCCAATGATGTTGTAGCAAAGTTTGATTTAAAGCCCCATTGGCCCATCCAGCCTATAGAAGGCTTAGTGTTGCATCCAGGACAACAAGGTTTGGAGGATAAAGCAACTTGGAACAAGCAGCTCGGGTGAAAAAGGCAGCTGCAAGGTAGGTTCATCAGAGCCATATCTGCCAAATAACAACCGCATTCTGCACATGGGAGGTCCATCTTCAGCGGGACTATTTCATCAAGTTTTACTAGGAATGTCGAATAGAATTGTCATGGGCGTATGCAGCTCTCTGCCACCACGAGGACGTCAATTCTGGCGCTGAGTTCGTTAACGGACTCCTGAAGCGGGCTCAACTGCGATCGCAAGTTTGCAGCTTCCAAAGTCCAGTGCAATATCTCGGGGACCAAGGCCGCAAGCTTTGTTGAGATGGCAACGGCATCCTCCATGAGAGATTGCAGGCGTGATCAACCACCTTCTTCGAGGCGTCGTCCAGTACCATGCCTTGCTTGGATTGCTGGATCCCGGCGAATTCCTCCCATTTTGATTGCTCTAAGCGCAACAGCTCGTGGCGGTTGGTCTCCCGCATAGTGAGCGCGATTTCAGCATGCTCTAGCTCGTCTTTCACCTTGACTAATGCGGCCTTCTTTATGAAATGTTGCTTACGCAGTTGTTGAGAACCTTGGGCTAAAGGCTTGATCTCCAGCGAAGCAACTACACTCCTCTCCGTGAGCTTCCTCTCACGTGGCTGCGTTGGTGAAGTTGCGGGAGTCTGAGGCACAGCTTCGGTGGGACCCTTCACGACCACATTTAGCTTGCCAAGCGGGGACTTGCGACGTGCTTCCGCGGACGTCACTGCACTACGTGGCTGTCGATTTATGCCCACTGGTCGCGACACAGCTCCCTTGGCTTGCAAGGGCTTCGCTGCCGCATTCTTCTCGCGGACCATCTTGTCGACCACTGCCCTGAACAACTTCAACATGGCTTGGATATGCTTGCGCAAGAACGGTGGGGTGAGCTTCCCTGGATTCAGGACAGGGGTCTTGAGGCGGCTCTGCTTCATCCAAACTCGCAGTTAGTAATGAACAAGACAAAAATCATGAATATGCATCTACAGTTGAGGAACAAAACAAAAATCATGAGCATGCATTGACAGTAGAATGTATGGGAAACTGTATGCAAGAAACATACCTTCGCGATCTCTACCGCTCCTTCGGCCCAATTGATCTTCCACCGTTTTGCGTCAAGCATCAAGCCCCTAACGAAGGCAGTCCTGAATTCTCCATTGTCTGGAGCAGTCCCGCCATAGACACGCTGGTACATCCGAAGAGCTCTTGCGGCTACATCATCAGTCATGTGGCGGAGAGGGTGCCGATTTTCATTCTTGTTGAGCAGATAGGTGCCCACAATGGCTTTCAAAGGGAGCTTGTGCTCATCTCTCAACTTCTTGAATGGGACGCCGTTGCTACACAACCCTCCCACGTCAGCAAAAAACTCTGAACTATAGACTGCGGCATCTCCTAGTAGAAACGGAGCCATAGTTGTGAGGTGCTTCCTCATATTCTCACCTACTCCGCTCAAGTCGTATGCCTCAGTCCAGATCGAAGGATTGATGAAATCAGAACTCAGAGGTGTTTCGAAGGAGCTAGTCTCACTAGAACTCGCCTGAACTGCTGGCACAAGCACTCGCTGTGGCTTCTTGCTTTTCCTCATCGAGCTAGATTGCTACAGCAGAATTAAGGAGGAGTTTGGGCGAGAAGATGCAGGGTTGAATGAGAAAGTTGGTTGCAGGGCGTAGAGAATGAGAGAACATCTTCCTGGAGGTGTGAGTCTAATATCCTGAAGTCCATGTCCTTCTTAGTGAGATGTATTATCATTGTATGAACATTGGAATAAGTCAACTTACGTACTCGTGATGTGGTCTGTTTAATCAATGAAGTGGGGTGGATTAATCGCGTGGCTCTAATGGGGTGAGGATCGATGAAGGAGGGTCCTGGACTGTACCCTTGATGTTGTAAGTTCAAACGATGAATTAGAGTGGTGAATTTCATAAATTCTCCGGCCCAGTCAGTATTTTAGGTACACATCCTTCAACCATCATGATGGAGTGTGTCAACGCCGCCTAGCCCATGCAACATGTACAAGTTGATTGAGAAGGTCCTGGTCAGTGGAAAATGCGATCAAAATCTTGGTAGTTGGGCTCTAGCATTATTTAACCTTTTAAGTATGCTGGACTGATTTGCCAATCCCGTTTCAAAAGTCGGCTCTCACCTTGGAAAGGACATGGAGTATTGCTGCTTGATGGGAACGCCCCGATCAATCGATCTCATGTGTCCCTGAACCTGATCTCCTACCCGAATTCTCCAGTTCATGCTTATCACAGTAGTCAACCCTTGTACTACGTGATTGAAGGAATCTGACTCAAAGAAGCATAGTGGATAATTTGCAACCATGATCACCTCAATCTTAAAGCCGCCTTTATGATGCTAACACTAAGAAGCGCTAACGTTTAGTAAAATTTGACAACGTCCTTTGAGGTTGTATTTTATAATTCTCTGGTAGTAGCAGATTATGTATTGGAGAAGTTGTTGTACACAATGGTATTTTTTAGGGAAATTAGCATCGTTTTGAGCTTGGAATGTCGGAGGTTTAGGGCTTAAAAGTGACATTGCCATTGATGTACAGATGAGATGCATCCAAAGTTCAAATACTCATTCCTTGCAGGATTGGTATTCTCAATTGTCATGCACTGTCGATGCTGCAAATTCCTATGTCAAAGTTCTCCATTTGCTTGACAAACTTCCATCCATCTATTTTTCATCCATCCACTGCATGAATTAAGAAAAATCGATGTTTCATTTAAATTTCAACAAATATGGATTCTTTTTCTCCGCTAACCTACCTTCAATCCTTTTGTTCCATTTGATTTTTATTGGATTTATTTCTGTGCACACTACTGCAAAGAAAGATTAGTTCACTTTGATGTTTCATTGAAACTTTATTTTTCATCCATGTTTCACTGAAACTATCCACCGTAGGATGAGTTCAAAATTAAAATTCTTTTAAATTTGAATTAAATCAAGTAATTGTTCTGACCCACTCCAGCCTCATTTTCTTATTGTGCCTTATATCATCTCCCTTTCCTTTGATGACATAGAATTAGCAACATATTCAAAGATAGAAAATTGCATAATTGTCATGCATTGCCATAGTAGTGCAAATTCCTATGTTAAAGTTCTCTAGTTGCTTGACAAACTTCCATCCATTCATATTTGATCCATCTATTTCTCCTCCATCTATGTTTGATCCATCCATTTTCCATCCATCCATTTTTCATCCAAAAATTTAAGTTCCTATCCAAGAAAAACCTGTAGACAACGATCAACCGTCTTGAAAATTCCCAACCATCAACACACAAGAACCCAAAACCTATGATTACTTCATGTTCACCCTAGTGCCGTTATTCTAGCTAATCCCAAATTTGGATTTTGATTTTCTGCCCCCATCGCCCAACGAACTAATCCACGAGCGAACTGGCGAAAGAATAACCACCCTAGTCGGAAACTTGGATTCTTTGGAACATGTGCAAATGAAGAGAATATCTTCTAAAGGTACCATGCATATGGATATTGAAAACCAACCTATAGGGTATATGGCTCAAAACCCACGCGAGGGCCTCAAATCATAGGGTAGACCTCTCCAAGTAGAAGGTACATTATAGCTTCCAATTTCAAATTTCTATGTACTTATGGTATACATTTTAGGCCGAGAAGTTCTTGAGCCACCTACAAGTTCCCCTTCCAAAATTCATAACTAATTCAGTATTAATCCAAAATTATTTATGCCAATTGGTCCACTTTTCTGTACACTTTATCCATCTTTCAAAATTGAATTCTTTTTATAGATCCCCACCGAGCCTACCAATCTAAAATTGGTACGGTTTCCGAGCAACCCACTATAGGTGCCGGATTGAATATAGAGGGATTGTTTACTATGGTGATTTTCATTTATTAGGTTCATAAACATTCATTCTTCCTTGCAAGTTTCCATCCATTTTGGTAATTTTCATTCCTTTCCATTCGTTTCACCTACAAAAAATCATATCAATACATTAGTCTAAATCACATTATCTTGTGACTTTATAGTCCATTATTGTAATAGGATAGTAGGTTTATTTACAAATAGATCAAAGAATAAAAATAAAAATAAACTTCTGTCGATAAAATATAGAAACATGAAAAGTTTTTTTAATTAATATTTATCAAGTTTAAATCAAGCCATACAAGGTTATTTGTAGTGAAATTTTCTAAATACTCAAATACCAAAAACTTAGTTTTTGGAAAGACAAATCTTATTTTTCCAGAAAATATAAACAAGTATCAGTTCACACGTAGATGAACCTGCAACCCTATTAAGCTAGAGCACAAAAACTTGCAAAGCCAAATTCCAATTTTAAGACCTTCATCTAGAAATTCTAGATTTCAAGTCCAAAACGGGCAGCTTATAATTAGGCTTTTTTTAAATTAAGTAAAAAACAAGGGCATTAAAACAGATTCCAAGCAAATCAGGCTTTGAGGTTAATCCTATGTCTGCATAACTAATAAGCATCTCCATATTCCAAACCCGGGATTGCATAAAAAATTCGATTCTAAATTAAGTAGTAGACACCAAATTGAACATAGTAAGCAAATCACAGCCGACACCATATTGAACAATCTGGACAGCAAGCTTGAGCAAATCAAATCAAATCAAATTGAAACAATTTGGATAGGAAGCTTAAGCAAATCAAACAAATCAAACTGAAATTACACATGCATTTTTAATATTAAGAACCATATAAGTTTTTAAACACATCATGTTCTTTGAAGTCCTGGGAGAGGTAAGCTCCACTGACTCAATGGGATTACCGAATCACTTGTCACCAATTTCCACAGAAAAATTAGCAACAACCAATCAAGACTCAAAATGTGCATGCTCAATGTTTGAGGGGCTTCATTCTACGTACAGACAGTAGGAGATAGAAAGTAAGTTCCAGGATAAACGGGCTCTAGAAGTAACTTAGAGTTCTAATGTAGGCTTCAGCATGTAAAGTGAACCACAACTTTCATCTAGTTCCTTGCAGCTGGGGGGTACGTTGCTCCAAGACGCTTGACAAGGTCCACTGTTTGCTCCATCCAACAATTCTGCTCAGGAGTCAATTGCCCGCCCCACTGTGCAACCCACGATGCGTCGAGATCTACCCCACGGTGACACTTGGATTCAATCATCTTTGCAAGACATGTGTTATGGAAAAGGCAACTACATGATCCGAGCACAGCAGTCCCAGACACGAATCCCTTTGAGCACATCGAGCACCAATCCTTCAAGCTCACTCCTCCAATCGGTGGTACCGACTGTCAATGCACATACTGGAACAAGGACTTGGGACGCAACACCAAATTGTCCATCCGTGCCTTCTTGAATGCCGCATCAGCTACACCACGTGCCACGTGGGATTGCTTGAAAACCGCTGCAGCCATGGAGAGTGGCCCATTCTCCTTAGCAAGACGGTGGACGGTAAATCGAGCGGTCATCACGGCCTCCTGCCAATCAGCGAGTTTTTCGGAGGTGGACCGAACCACTTCCACCTGAGCCTTGTAATCCGCTGGAGTCTATGATTGGAAGAGCCTTTTCTGCTCCAACACGGCCGCGGTAGCCGCTGCTTCGGCATCTCCTAAATCTTTGGTAGAGCATCTTCTTTGAACTGCCTCAACGTCATCCTTCTCCTTCTGAAGTGCACGAAGCCCCTCCGCTGCGAATATCTCAGCTGCTGCCGCAAGTTGCGCCGCCTTTTTCGCTGCATCAACCAAGATTTCCAGTGTCGGTGGAGATGGAGATGCTGTGGACATGCTTCGGATGATGCCGCATAGGCCCTCAACCTGGCGGCGGAGTGCGATGGGGCCAAGCTTGCGGGGATTCTTCAATGCCGTGGCGATGCGTCTGCTCCGACAATGCAGTGCTTCAGCCACCCAGTTGACCTCCAATCCGTGCACGAATGTTGCAAAGGCACCCTTCAAAAATCGCATGGAGTAGTACTTGTTGTTGGGGCTGTGTCCATAGACTTTGTAGCAGTGTTTGCTGAATAACCGAGCCTCCTCCTTGTCGGTGTAGTTGATAATCTCAAAACGATTTGCTTGATTTCCAACCCTCCAGATCTTGGTGATGTCACTGTCCGAAATGTGCGGGTAAACAATTCCAACGTCGACGACCATGGCACCTTTGTTGCACAAGCCAACCTGAAAAATAAAGAAGTCTCATTGAAACAAGCTCGACCGCAAGATTTGGCAATTTAGAGTAGAATCAAATTCAAACAAAATAGAGAGTAAGCTGAGAGAAACTAGAAACAGTATGGGCCGCAAGCTTTAGAAAATGAAGAAAAATCAAATACAAACAAAATGGCTCAAGCAAGCTGAAAGAGTCTTGACAAAAACTGGACCGCAAGCATGAACTTCCAATTGTCCAACTCAAACTGAAAGAAACTTAATATGCAGCAAGCTGAGAGATAGAATGGACCGCAAGCTTTAGGAAACGAAGAAGAATTAAATTGAAACATAGTGGGGAAGAAGCAAGCTTATGCGAATCAAAGAAAGTGATTACCAACCTGCTCACTCAAGAACTCCGCATCGTACTCGACACCCACCCCACCACGCTTTTCGATGCGCAGTGGAAGGTGCAAAAAAAAATTATTTTCTTTTTTCTTTTTTTATTAATTATTTTCACCGAGGTGTTCTTTTACAGAATATGAAGATTTTGATGTAAATTGTTTTGTAGGAACTTCTTTACTATCACCATTTTTTCAATACTTAGAATTATGTTCAACCATTAGCATAGTCTTGTATAATTTTAAAACTAAATTAAGCAACTGAGTATCCAAGGTTCTTTCCAGAAGTATCTTTATATTCCAAAGTCTAATGTCTTTCTTTTTCAAGGGGGAGTTGAAGATTGTTACCCCAAACATTTTGTCAATATTTTTTTCCTCGTAGCTTATCGAGTTGAGTACCTCCATGGAAAATTTGAGAGACTCATTCCTTTTTATGGCGCTTGCAAAAATTGTTTTCTAGAAGCAGGTTTGAAAACGTTGATAAAGTAAAACATGCATGACGTCACGTATATTTGGTTTTAGAAAAATCTGAACGGTAGTTAGGTGCCTTTATAAGGTTTGATTTTTGAGGGAAATTATTTTTGAAAAATTCCAGAATCTCAAATTTCGACGAATTTTGAAAGAAGTAATTCAAAAATTACTGCAAATATTGAAGCTTGTCTTTGTAATTTTTAGAGGTTGCCCTTGTAAAATTGGTATATTGTTTGACTTGGGTCTCTTTGGAATTTAATTGGTGGTTTGGTTATGAACATATTTCAAGAATTGTTTTTTAAAAAAAGCTTAATTATAAGTTGCCCGTTTTGGACTTGAAATCTAGAATTTCTAGATGAAGGTCTTAAAATTGGAATTTGGCTTTGCAAGTTTTACCACATACACACTGCAGTACAAGGAGCATCCAATAAAAATCTTAGGCAAAAATATCAATTTTAATCCGTTTATCTAGACTAACCGAAATGGCAAAAAGCCGTTTTGGCTTTCCTGGGCACTTAGGGGGTAATTGTTCGCAAAAAACAGAGGTGCAAAATCATAAAAAATGACTTAAAAAATCATCAAGAATGGATTATTATTTTCCTTAATCTGGAAATTGGTAGACATTGGGAAGTTGTTTCTGATGTCCTTACTACAGTAGTAGATTGGATGTGGAGCCTGATGTAGAGCTTCAAGCCTAGATATGAAGAATCTTGGGTGCCATGTTTTGAATTGATAAATTTACTATTTATTAGAATAGTTTTGCATAAAATATAGTGAATAGTAAAAACATAGTGAACAATAACAGGGAATAGGGATTTCAAAATTAGAAAAATTAAGAATTTAACAGTGGTTTTAAAAGTAATATTTCAAACAATTTCAAAGTATTTCTATTTTATTTGAATTAGTTCCAAGAAAAATTGATTTAAGACAATTCATAAAATTTCATATATCCCCCTGAAATTAAATATTGGAGTTTAAGTTCCCCTCCCCAAGAACTAAACATTATTCAAAAAATTATTTACAGAGAAATATCACGTATTTGCGATGGAGTCTATAAATAGAATCACCTTTCAAATCTCCATTCTTAATTTCATCACGAATTGCCACATGTATGGTAAAACATTCACTCTGAATTTCTCATTATTCTTTATATGTTTACTGAAATAAAATTTGATATGAACACTTTTAAAACTCAACATCAATGAATAAAATCTATGAATTATCTTCTAATCAAATTTGGATAACAATCTATACAAACGGTGTATACATGCATTTGTATGGGACAAAAATTGTAGAGGAAAGAAATCCAAAAAATAAATAAATCCAAAATAGATATGAATTTTACAGCATATATTGTGGTTTAGGAGGAGAAGATGGTTTGTGGAAAAGAGGTGACGAACTTGTGGCCCAGTCACTATTGATTTGTTTGCAAATTTTTATAAAACTTGGAACCTTGACTGAATATATCTCAATTGTGTCCTCGTTGATGCCGATTCATGCCAAAGTATGATAAAGCGACTTGTACAAGGCACCACGGTACGACAAGGAGAGGTCTCCTCGTAGAAACTAAGTCAGACGGAATTCTGAGTAGTTGCTGTTTGTAGAATTTCTAATTTAAATATACAATTGTCTTCGCAAAATTGCAAAACCGAAATTAAAATATAAAGCTAACGTGAATTTATTCAAAAAGGTGTTTATAACTACAATCAAATTTATCACCCTCCTATATCTCAATTGACTATCAGACTCCTGTAACTACAACCAATTTTATCACAGTCATGTATGAAACATTAATATTTTGAGCTTTACTAGATTTCATAATAGTTTTCTAACATATGAAAATTTGACTTGTTTCATAGATAAATTTGAAATAGTAAATTCGACGCAGTAGAAATTCTGAAGATCCAATAATTTCAGAAAATCAAGAAGAAAAGAAGCTAGAATGAAAATTCTACGAGAGATTCCTTGTACTAGAATTTATCCTCACTTTTTACCATAGTGTACTGTTCCTTTGTTCCTTTTTGATTCTTTTTCCGACATAAATATGTGAGATTGTGCTTGTACCTCAGTACTTTCAAGTATGTGTATGTCATCTAAAGAGAATAAAGATACTTTTCAAGAATTACTATTTTTTTTTTTTAAAAAGAGTGCAAAAAACAAAAAAAAAAAATGTCTCTTCCATACAAAAATGGGGCAATGTCCACAGATGCAGAAAGAGCATCTTGAATTATCTATTCTCACGCAATTTGACATAAAAATATTGAGAACTGTCATTAGTTACACAAGCCTTCCAAACGATAAAAATAAATAGGAAGCACCATATTGGGAAAATAAAAAATTTTAACTATGGCGTGGCAAAATGTTTATTGAGACAATCATCTTATACCAACAAGGGTCTTCTGCTTTATTATTATTAGATGGAAATAAAGTAATGAATGATAAAATATTAAATTCAAGTGATTTATCACTCATTCATGTTTTATTTATTTATATACCTAAAATATGGGTTTAGGGATCTGGTTGCATATCAAAACACATTAGCTGATGTGAACATATATTATAAAACTGCTCCATTCAAGGGAAAATCCAATCAAGAAGACCCAAAAAGAGGTCATTATAAGTCTGTGGGCCATGGGTGTATAGCACATGGAGGAATAGACTCAAGAGGAAGTGTGGTACCATGTGACAGAGAAAACATGTCTGAAAGCAGAAAACTTTCTTTCAGGCGCATTGGGGATCTTGTTGCATCGAGGATGTCGAAGGCACTAGATTTATTTGGACATCTTGTTAAAGACTTCTTTACAAAACAATTTCAAGCGATAAATTGTATAGCTCATGGATTAGATTCATATCCAATAGAATTGCATCAATTACACATGTCCAAGAATTCTTTTATAAACCCACATATTGATAAGTTGGATTGTGATTGCTCTTTTATAAATTGGAGGTGAATTTGGAAATTTTCAACATTGTATGAAACTTGAGAATAATAACGGGGCTGGTGTATTTGTATTCAGCAAATATGTTAGCCATAGCACATTACAATTTGATTCCAATTCATTATTAGGTATTGATTTTAAGATTGGATGTGCCTTCGTTAACAAAGAAGCAATTTGTACTAGAGTTCAAAATCAACTTCTAAGCGAAAATCCTATCACTTGAAAAGATATCCCGTATATAAGTTATATTAATACTGCAAATTGTGAAAGCGAAGGTGTACATGAAAATGAGAAAGTGTAAATTTCTTGCAGTTACTTGATTTCAGCGTAAAGAATTCAAATTTTAATAGATTAATAAAGTGGTTGTATTTACAACCAATTTTGTAAACTTCTTTTTAATATCATAAAAATAGTAACTATTAGTAACTGAGTACCTTGTCCTAATTATTAGTAACTATTAATAACTGAGTACCTTGTCCTAGTTCTTGAAGTGGCCTACATTCACACAAAAATTCAAAATTCAAAATATCTAAAATTGAGATCACATATACCTGCCCGAAATTTTAAAAAGTCCATTCTAAGACAATTATCTTTTAGGGATTAAAGAATGTCAAGAGTCTAACAAAATGTACTGTGAGTGGAGATGGAAGAGTGACACATCATCATGCATTTTACAAAGAAAAAAAAGGTAGCTCAAAGTGACTTTTACTTGGATGAAAAACAATATATGATTAATTGAAAATACACTCTCTAAGATATTGTTTATGTATCTATGCATAAATTAAATCAAACCTATTTGCATCCAAACACATGTGGAAAAATTACTTTGTATCATAGGCTCCAATACAAAGTAGAGCCCTATCAGAGCTTGCCCAAGTGCTCAAATGAAAATGGCTGACTTGAGCGAGTGTCTTGGTATATTCAATAGAGAAAGTCCCTTTTCATTTTAAACCTTATAACTCTCTCCACTTTTATTTCTTGTATATCAAAAAAAATTGACGCATGTCCATAGGGTAAATTTCCTTATTCCATGGACATTGGATGATAAAATACAAGTTTAAATTGAATATACAAATACTTAAACCAGAAAAGGACTTGGGTCTCAGACCCACCCGATTGTCATGCCCTGCCCCCAACCAACCCACCCCACCACCAAACCCAAAATCCATAACAACCACTGCACCTAAAACCAGCCTCAACTTAATTCCTCATAGATTTTTCTTCCGAATCTCCTGAATCATAGAAATAGCCGGTTTTGGGAACACAACTAACGCCTTTGGCCACTGTAATGGATTTGTGTCGCCATCCCCAGAACTGAACTAGCGAGAGCTTGAAGCTCGCCGGCGTCGTAGCAGCGGCAGCAGCAGCTGCAGCAATTCTGCTTCAGATCACCGATCAGGTTGCTGGTTGCGCCAGGCGTTCACAGCAAGCATTCCAAGCGATGAAGCAATCAGTATTTTGTCTCCAGCAGTTTTTTGAGTTCAAATTCCAGCTCTCTTTTGTGTGTGTTGCTGCAAGTATGGCGATGGCGCTGCGGTAGCGAGGATGCAGCCGACTTATCATTCACACATTACAGAATCTTTTAATGCAACAAACTGTTATTCAAGCGGTATCTGTGAATGTAACAAAGTATGAGATACATTCATACGTATAAGAGATATTTCGAGATGAAGACAATGTTAAACCTTTCCGTGGACTTAGAGAAATCAGTCTCAGAATGCAATTCACAAATTGCAGCAGCTCACTTCTGAATCAGACATTGAATCCCATCCGTAGGTTTTCCCAAGTGTGCCGACAAAAACAACCTCTCAAAATTGATCCAAGGAGGATCACGGCCCTTACTGTTCAGTGGAATCCGACCCAAAAACTATATCCTCAACTTTGGAATTCAAACTATTTGCATAAACCTATCAAGAATGCCATGGCCACAGCAACTAATTAGTCAGCAAATGTCACTCAAGTAGTCGGCCCTCGTGGTGGTATGCAGCCCCGAGACGCCAAACCATCTCCATAGTAAATCCAACCACCCGCTCCTGGTCAGCATTCAGCTTCCCATCCCATTGTTTGACCCACGCTGGATCGAGCTCGCACTCGCAGTAGGGGCAACGGTAGTGGCTCGACTCGATCATCTCTGCCACGCATACGTGGTGGAAGAGGCAACCACAGGAACCAAGAATTGCTGCTCGAGACAGGAATCCTTTGGAACACATGGGGCACCACTCGTTCACTGAGCCCATTCCTCCATCAATCGGCAGTACAGATTGTCGTGGAGCATATGGAAAGACAACTCGCGGCCGCAAGATCAGGGTCGCCTGCTTGGCCTTCTTGAGAGCTGCCTCGGCTTCAGCACGCACGGCCATGGTCTTCTTGTGATCCGCAACGACCATGGACCATTTTCCTCAGCAAGACTTTGCATGGCAAACCTTGCGGTCATCAACTCCTCCTGCAGCTTGACCACCTTCTCAGAACTTGCCCGCACCACCTCAATCTGAGCCTTGTATTCGGAAGGTGTCCCAGTGAAGAAAAGTCTCCTCTGCTCCACCAAGGCCGCAATACTCTCGGATTCAGCCTTCGCCACGTCTTCCTCCGTGCACCTCTCCAGCACCGCCGCTGCCAAGTCCCTCTCCTTCTGAAGTCCTCGCAGTACCTCCGCCGTGGCATCCGCAGCTGCTGTGGCCGCAGTCAACGCCCCCCCTGCTGTACTCACCGACTCTGGTAAACCAGGAGTCAACGGCTGTCCACTGGCGAGCTCCTTTATGTAAACTTCCACGACATCTTCTCTTACGGAAGGACAACGACAACGCCCATGCAAACTAATGGTCGTTCACAATTTGCAAAAAAAACCAATACGGTATATATGGGTTTTTTGGGAACGAACAACAACGTCTACAATGTGCTGCAAATTATAAGCTTAATCGGATGCTTAAATTGTCACATGTGACTTCTAGGATCTAGGAGGACGAGCAAAGTACACCTTGTTTTTATAATTCCCACCGTTTCTGAATTTCTATACCATGCACGTTAAAGTAAGGGAAAATTGTGTGCGCATTGGAAATATAGACCAGCTAATTAATATTCGTAACATGGTCTTCACCGTACTCTGTTTCTTGACTCTCTTCTGTACTCCCCGCATACTCTATTGTCCTACTTGGACCATCTTCATCTTGCCATTGTGATGCAATATGATCTTCCGTCAAAGCCGCAGGTGTTGTATCAATAGTGTCACCTGTGTCTAGGCCCTCTTGACGGATATTTGTTTCGGCAATTGGCACCCACCTCCGTCCTTGCCGCACACGTCCTTCGCGCCACTCACTGAGCCTTGCTGCAGCTCCAGAACTGGTCCACGCCCTACGTCGACGTTGAGCCTCCTCCGCAACGTGGCTGGCTTCCGCAGCAGAACAGGCACTTGCCGTTGATTGCTGTGCCATCTTCCTAGCATATCTATGCTGAATATTCCTGTACCAATGTTGATATTGTTGCACTATGATACTTGTTCGATCCTTCGTACCTCCATGCTGCGTATGTGCTTGACTAGCCGCCTTTGCAGCATGATGCGACTTCTCCATCGCTTGGCAGCTCCAAACCGACAAGGATTCATATTTCTCTACAAACCATGCTCCATGCCGCACAATTACGTGCTGCAAAACCAATCAATATAGCAAGTAACGCCGTCATATGTTTAACCATAGCCTTGCTTCAAGCAAAATTTGACTGGGACCCCTCACTCCACATATCCATAGTAGAAAGAAATCACGACGTCCACATCAAGCTCCAACTCACCATGTAGTGTGTAACATGGTTTTCTCCGAATGCTTTTAAGAAAGCCTTTCCAAATTGATCCAGCTTCGCCTTGCAAGCTCCTCGTTGCTCCGCTGTCAGCACAAGCCTAGTGAGGTATGGTTGTAGTTTTTCTAAGGCTTCCCACACCTGAAAACGATTCCTTCGTGCTTGACCATTCTCCAGGTGGTTATTCTTGGACATGACCACATCTTTCCATGCCCTATCACGATTTGACCAAGAGCTAGGCTGGAAAAGCCTACTTGCTACTACTCTGCTCAAGCTCGGCTTCATCACGACGTTACCTGCTTTATCAGACAGTTTTTCATCCTTCCTCAGTTGGCAATTCCCTCCCTCCACCCCAATAGCAAACAAAGACTTCTTTATAGACTCAATTGCCACGGCCCTCCTTTCTTCGTTTTGCATGTTCCATACAAAAATGAAATGGAGATGAAGCAATTTCTCTACCATGCAAACCTGCGCGTGCAAGGTACACATGTGTGTTCTTGAAAGAGGAATTGGCAGCACCATTTTCCACCGAGGGTGAGTAGCGGCATCACATGGTTCTCCTTGAATTCCGCTTGCAAATAGTCCACCCTGCCACTTACCTTTCTCTCGACTTGCATGCTCACGATGTGCCGCTGAAGCATTGAACACCATATTCGTTATTTTGGGAGATATTCTTGAATTTGGGAAATCAGCGTGTAGAGAAATGGCCACATTCGTGCCCTCCCATTTACTTCAATCTTGCGGAAATCAATATTGAATCATTAAAAACACCTTAAAGGAACAATGAGGGCCATGTCATTTAGCTCGAGTGGACCTAAATGCACAAACATACAGGAGAAAACTTAGTAATGTTCATTGATTCATTAAAAACATGTTTAAAGAGAGATGATGATTAAGTCATTTAGGTCGATCACACCTAAACGCAATATAAACAAGGAAAAAGAATATACCACGTCCCCTGTATTTTTAGTAATAACTATTCGCTACCTTTCTAAACCAAAGTTTCCATAAAAGGCAATGTCCAATCACATAAATTACATTCGGAAATTTGAATAACACAAAAAGTGTGCAAGACAATGAGGCAAAAATAGCAGACGAGAAAATTTGACAAACAGATCAATCGTTTTATTCAAAACATAAATACATTGAAATAACACAGTTGACTCTTATAATCGTCTACATTGTCTGCGCCATTGCTATACAGTACATAGTATCCTCTATATGGTTATGGAGTCCCTCCGTAAGCCTCAATTCTTGACTTGACAAATTCCCCTTGGCGCTGACGTGTCCACGACATTCCCTCGACGTGCATCATTGGACTATCAAGAAGACGTTGCAACTTCTACCTACGCCTGTCACCGATGCTTGACTCTGGCAGAGAGTGACGACGGGTACTGGATGGTTTAGAGTGGGAGTCGGCGGACTTCCTTGCCCTGGATCTTGTAGTTGTTGATCGTAGCCTCGGCATCTGCAAAGGGGATAAATTAGCATTGGGAAGAGATTTTGATTTAGGTCGAATCGACCTAAACTGCTGATTGCAAGTGTAAAGGTCGAACGAACCTTGAACGAGGAGGCCTACATAAGCTAGAACCAGACCTAGATGAAAGTAGAAAAAGATCAATCATTTTAGGTGGCCTCGAGCTAAAATAAGGACATCGGAATGAAACATCATGAAAGAAACTTACAGGAATGAAACATTAGAAAGGAATAAAAGCAAATACTGAGGAATGAAAACCAACCTTTGCCGGTGGTGGTGACGGCATGTCCTCCACATTGTTATAAAGAGCACGCTTTGTAGGGGTAGAACTCTGTCGTTTCGGAGATAGAACCTGTAGTACGGTCCGTGGCCACATAGGAGAAGGGGATTTCAGGGTCTTGGGAACGGACAGGTTAACCGGGCTGTCCACAACTCCTTCGTCGACAGCCATAGTTGAATAGTCCATCGTGGACTGCGCTCTTGCAACGGATTGCAACAGAAGCCCTCTGCTACGTAGAGAGGGCCCGCAGCCATAAGCATTATTCAAAGAATCCACTGAGGCTCGACATGCATTATCCTGCAATCCATAAAGCGAATAGAAACATACATCCCCAGTAATTCAGCAATGGTTTAGGGTTCGTCGCAAGGGGCAGAATAGATCAAGAAAGAAATATAAACTTCGTATTACAGAAGGAGTAGTCTGGATACAAAGATTACGCAAGTGGTTAAGATGTACAACATACTAATAGCTCCGCGGCAGTTCAGAAATGTCTATTAACAAAGTAGAGAACCGAAATCATGCCAAATTATGCTCTACGGCTAATTGCCTCGTTAATCTTAGCGTATTGTTCACAGGTAGAACGGTCATCATAATACATTTTTTTTCCAATCGGACGCTCGGCCTTGAATCTTGCGATTGTCCCTACGAAGTGGTGTAGGTGCACAAGATGTGGCAAAATTTTTGACAACAAAAAACGATCATCTGCGGCATTGGGGTTTTGGTTGTTCCAAGTGGAGACTAAAAGGACATTGTGAGAACTATTCTGACAGTGCTTGATCAGACTGTCGTCGATAAAATGGTATTGGCATCGGAATATAGGCCATCGAATTTACGAAAGAGACCATCACACATCGGCTTAAGGAAGATGTTCTTTTGAGTCCCAAGTTCCTTCATATATACCGGACGACCTCGCAAATCTACGCCCATAGGAACTCTCTGACAGTCCTCTTGACCTAGAATTCTGAGCGGATAGACAGGACAAATCGGACCGAACAGATAGTCGCAGATCATTTTTGTCGTCGAAGTCTTCATCGAACTCCAGACGGTTATGGTTGCGAATGCTGACAACCGACGAAGGAATTCAGCGCAATTGGGCCTGACACAAACAAGCTTGGGGCCCACGACTGCTGGCTTGGACGCTGAGTGGATGCTAAGGTCATGGCTAACGAATGATTTTCCAGGCCAATTAGGAGTACTGGAGCATAGTATTCCATTAAGGTCGAGGACAACGTTCAACCAACCACTCTGAGGTCTTGTCGGGACAGGACTCAATTCTTCACTAGAACTTACGTCACATCCAGATGCCTCGCGCACGTGGAGAGGAAATACCGATGACAGATGGACATTACTATATTATACTAGGACGGAGTTATACGAATGATACAATGAGGACAGTCGCAAGGCAAGTCATTACCCAAGGAAACAGTGCAACGAGATATAATGATGGATGAAATACCTGAACATCCTCGGCTTGACCTTCTACAACATCCCGATCCTCCATAGGACCCATCGACCCTAACGAATCCGGGGGTTGATCGTCAGGAATGACCTCTACGCACGTTGGCAAGGTTTGAGCACACTGGGCCGTGACATCTAAATCCATATTTCTGCGTATAGGCTCATCCGCAGTTTGGGCCGTGACAACATCATCCACGATCGGAAGATCGTCCACTTCCTCATGCACTTCGTGACTTGGGCATTGCAAGAGAACTATAGAATCATCAGAGAGTGATCAATGAAGCTGACATAGAAGGGATTGGTAAAAAGTTGAACGGTTTAGCTCGGGTCGAGCTAAACAGCCCATTTGTATTAATTACAGTCGCTTTGGTACAAAAATGCACATTTCAGTGAACTACTCCGGTATTAACACCTCATCTACAAAATTCCGAGTTCAAAAAATCTAAGTTTGGGAGGGACCTGAAGATGTCTCAAGAGCATCTCCCTGAGTCCTATTGTGGGAGGGAGAACGGGGTGGGCTGGGACTAGGGTCACCCATGACCTGGTCGGTGCAATGATGGCTTGGCTCAGGCACTGATGCGGGACTCGGATCCGACATTGGCAATTTTGCACCACAGGTAGGGGATCCCAAAATCTCAAGTACACGTGGAGAAGGTGGGGCGCTACCTATCGACTGGACGTTGGGTAGAACTGGACCCGCATTTGGGAAAATAGGGACATTACTGATGCCTCGCAGAGCCGCCTGCACTGTCGCCTGCACAGTCTTCTCTATATCCATTTTCTGTTGTGCCATCTGATCTTGTAAGTCTTTCTCCCTATCCTTGGACGCCTGTAATGCTGCCATAAGAGCTTGAACATCCGGAGAGGGAGCGGCTCTCGCCAACGGGGAGGCTTGCCGAGCTGTAGGATTAACCTTCTTTTTCTTCTGTGCCGGCTTTCCAGTACTTCGCGCACCGCCAGTCTTTCTCCCACTTCCGGATCCCAGCTCCGGTGCAGAACCCGGTCTCTCATCGTCCGTACGTGTAATGTTGACGTCAGGGAAATCGAGTCTTCTCCCCACTCCACCCTCAGATGCTGTCTGACTTACCGGATCAGAAGGCGGAGCATCGCTCTCATTGCTAATGTCCGCAGCACTGGAGGAGGGGGCCTGTTCCTCGGTAGGAGCATCCTCCTCCAGATCAACGTCATCACCCTCCTCCACAGCTCTGCCTTTCCCTTTCCGCACGGCCCTGCCATATTCCGGAAAGCGTTCCATATCGACATAATAAGCGTCGACACTAAAATCAGTTGGGTCCAGAGTTAATCCAAGTGACTGAGCTTCGATCATATGAGACGAGTCACTATCATCCGCGACCACGAAAGCCGAGATCGAGAGCATCTCAAAAAAACAAAGGCAAGGTAAACAAGGTTTAGCTCGACTCGAGCTAAAGTGTGGAAGTGTATGCATACATGGTGCATGAGATCAAAACAGTAGAACGATTTAACTCGACTCGAGCTAAAGTGTGGAAACACTTACCGCGGCGGCCATGAGGGACTTCGTTCCAGCATAGAGCTGATAAACCGCCCCCCCGGTATTGCAGAAAGTGTCGTGGACCTGCAGGTAGAACTCCATCCTTAACTCGGATGGATACATTGCGTACCTCCTTTCGTTAAACTTTCTGTTGTCCGTGTACAGTGGGTGGACCGGAGTTGTGTACTTGCTCAGAGGTTCAGGCGTCGACCCATTGTTCTCAAGTACATTATCATCAAGGAGAAACAGGAGTTTGACGGGTTCCATCGCGATTCTGCTCTTTGGGGGGTGTCCGCCGAGTCGCTCTTTAGGAGCGGGTAAATACTCAGAAGGGAATCTTCTACGACCACTCAAGGTGTTTCGCTCCACCCAAGTGAGCACCTGGGCGAAGTCCTCATCGTCTCCGCAAATGACAAGCCAGTGCCGAACATCATTAAATTGGGGCTGCCCATACTCATCGATCATATTGAAAAACTCCATGAAGAAGGGGTTTTCTAAAGTGTAGTTATGCCTCGTCTTGTAGGTTGGGAGGAACCGGAAGTCGATGATTCCGAATGTGACTGCGTCGCCCGCCAACCTCCATATATCGGAGGGCCAAGATCCAAAGGAGAGTCGAGGCTCCCTGATAAATGGTAGGAACCACATCTCAGCTGAAGGACACTGAAATGCATGTCGAACCTTCAGGAAGGTTTTGAAGAACTCAACTGCATATGGGGAGAGATCCTTGGCGGACTTGTTGCGGAACTGTGTAGCTCTAGAGTTAGTCCGTTACGAGTCTGGAATACCCCAATCAAGCAGAACGTGCTTCGACTCGTTGGAGACATAGTAAGTCTTCTTGAAATGCTTCCAAGCGGGTACATCAAGGCCGTCTCTTTTGAATAAATGAAGCGTTGGATTAATGTTGTTGAACTCCGCTTGAGCTACAGCCTTACGTTTTCTCCGCTCCGCCCACTCCTTGACCGAGTAGCAGTCCTCTAATACACTCGTATTCTGCATGATGGTAACCTTCGGATATGTGTACTTCCGACTTGGCCCAGACTTATGCAGGATGTGCTTACACATCTTCTGGTGATCTGCCTCTGTCAAGTTCCCGAGCCATTTGAAGAACTCCCTCGGAAGCGTCTCATCCTTGTCCCGAATGAACCCCTTCTTCTCATAGAATTTCTTATGAGGAGCTTCGGTGTCGGGATCAATGAGTCCACCACATGCCGCAGACGCGATCACCTCCTTCCACATGTCCCATGTTTCATCACTGGATGTGATGATAAACAACTCATTTGTTAGGGAGATAGTGTTCTTCCCTCCCTTCTTCGCCACCATGGCTTGATGCTTCGCCACATCGATCATAGCGAAGCGCTCCCTGATTGCATTCACAAAGTTCTGCATACGCACAGGAAGAAACCTTAGATGATGCTGTCTCGGAACTAATCTTTAGCTCGACTCGAGCTAAATTGATCGAGATACACCAGAATATTGAAAACGAAGAAGATTATCAATATTTAGCTCGACCCAAGCTAAACTGCAGGAAGTTTAGCTCGAGTCGAGCTAAACTGCTAATGTTAATGAATCAGTGAACTTACGTCGTATGTCTTCGACGCTGGATTACTTTTTGGACCTGTACTCCTGCGGTCGTCAGCACCAGCGGCAGCATGTTTCTTTTGGGGCTTACCATACTTCACCCACACTTTTCTAGAGGCAAGTATATTGCTCGCCCAAGTTGGCTTAAAGGGTGCGAGATGGTTCACCCGATCATAGAATGCTGAGATCTTTCGCAGCTTATCTATATCATGCGTCCAAACGATGTACGCATCCCACCTCCTGAAGTCCCTCAACAACTCCTCACTCGCGTTATCCTCGATGAGAGATTTGGACGCCGCCACGCTGTGTTGCCCGTTGATGATGTGGAATGTACAGCCTTTCAGATCCTCTTCTTGTTGAGGTCGTGCCTTTGTGTCTGGCATCAGACACAGGGTTTGCTTCTGTGTCCTATCCAGCATGCTGACCAAGTAATTCTTCATCTCCTCCATGCCCCGCTTCTCATATGCACGGATAGTCCATGCGGCCGGTGCGGGCTTGCACCGCGTCACGTCCACACTGAACTTCTTTGGTTGCCCATTCGTTTTGAAGACGAACTCGTCCTGGCAATCAGCAAAGAAATTCTGGTAAATGCGATTGGCGTTATCGAAGTCCAGGATCTCTCCAACCTTGTTCACCTTGGGGAGTTCCCCGAGAACAGAGTTCAAACTTGTTGCCAAGTTCTCCGCAGATAAGAGCAAGTTCTTCTTGGGCTTTGGCTTGTCAGTTTTCTTCTCGAGGCCTTTCTTCTTCAATGGTGAGAGGGGTGTGGGAGTTGTAGAAGCGCCTCGGCTTTGGGATGGAACTATTGCTCTCCCCCTACTGCGTCCTGTCTGTTGGCTCCCCATTTGACTCCCGGTTGCTGTCACTCCAGAAACGTCAACATGAGATTTTCCGAGGTTTTGCTTCACCTTTGCCTCCGTTGCGCAGAGAGCAAGGGTGCAGACAACATTCCTCAGTCTCCACGCTAGGGATTTCGCCGGGAGAGTTCGTCCATCCTTGGTTGCCCATTTCATGTCCAGTACTTCTTGTCTCATCATGGACACTATCTCGTCGTAAGGTGAATTGGACAGACTTTCCATTAAGGAAATGGAGTCGAAGAGGTTCTCCGCTACGTCTACTACTATGGAGAAGAGGTATGGATGAGCCCCCATAGATGAGCAGAGGATCTTTATTTGCTCTTTCCCCTTATGGTCAAACTCGGTGACCTTTGTATCCATGTCGATGACGTGGGGATCATCGACTTCACCCTTGAAAATGGTTGCGAACGTTAGATATGATGTGGGTGCAACCCATCGCAGAGTCCAATTTTTGACCTTTGAGGGGTCTTTGAAGGTCCACGGCTCAAATGTGTTTGAGTCATCCCCGTCATCGTCATCTGAATCAGAGATAGGAACAAGCTTGAAGAAATGTTGTAGCGCCTCAAGTACCCTTGCTTTCTCCTCAGTGCAAGGAGGAGACATTTACCATTAGAGAAATTCGAAGCCAGTTAGCTCGATTCGAGCTAAATGTTGGTACTATTAAAAAAATAACACATGACATCCCAGCAGTTTAGCTCGACTCGAGCTAAACTGCAAGGGCCCATGGGGGGCGTCCCAGCAGTTTAGCTCGAGTCGAGCTAAACTGCTGAGGCTTCAGGAAGAAGTACTCCCAGTTTAGCTCGAGTCGAGCTAAACTGTAGGTGGATCTCCCGGCTAGGTTTTGGAAGGATTACCTACACTTTAGCTCGACTCGAGCTAAACTGCGATTGTTTTCATCTGAAGTCTTAGCAGTTTAGCTCGAGTCGAGCTAAACTGTAGTTAGATACCATACTTAAATTTCAGTTTAGCTCGACTCGAGCTAAACTGCAGGATAGACAGTAGTATCTGACTACAATTTAGCTCGAGTCGAGCTAAACTGAAGCAAATTATTTGTGAAATTTGAAGTACTTCAAGAGTTTTAATCATGATATTTTTCACTGTGTATGTGAGTTTAGCTCGAGTCGAGCTAAACTGTCGAGAGATAGTTGTCTTTCGCCAGCAGTTTAGCTCGACTCGAGCTAAACTGTTCTTGATTTTTCTAGGATTTTCAACACAATTTCCACACTTTGAAGTACCTGTCGGCCATTTTATTGTTTTTTCTTCAGATTCTGCCGTTGTATAGCTGATATAACTTGTTCTGCCTGCAGACGGGAAGGATTTATAAAGGTCAGAAAACGATTCGAGAATGACACAAATGTGTGACATCCTATTACCGTATTTCCGAGAAATGCGGTAGTATTTACAGATTATAAGGCGACAGTAACAAGATTGATATCCAAATAAACATAAATGGGAACTTCAAAGGCAATGCATATGAAGTTGAAATCTAAAACAGAAGACACCGAATATGTTGCTGCAAGCATATATTGATTCACACATACACAGACACAGTTATCAAAAAACAGACATTAATTCATACACAAAAAAGAAACACCGTTCATGATGAGTTTCAAGTAGACAATAATACAGGAACATGCACATACACACAGATTCCATCCAGAATACAACTTCGATACAAAACAAAACCAACACAATAAACCCAATCACAGACAGTGGCACGGAGTGACACAATCACACAGAATGAGACAGAAACAGACACACGCAGCCTTACACAGATGCAATTCGGACAATAAATGGAATAAACAAGACAAGTATCACAGGCTGCGTGCAACTATACACATGTATCTGCAGAATTTGTCTTAAAAAAATAAAATGTTAATCCTAATCTGTTGATAACAGTCCAAAGATTTAGACTAGAGAGAATGGAAAACAAGCAACCTTAATTGAGGAGACCCTAAATCCCTAAAATCAGAAGAACTGTATTGAATGAAACAATTTGGGTTTCGATACACACCTGATAACTCCTGTGCTGCGTGCTCCTCGCCTCCTCAATTTCGAAGCCGAATTGCACGCCTCCAGCGACCACCGAGGAAGTCCTTATAGGAACAAACTAGCACAGATACACAGAAACCCTAAATACCCACGAACAACCCAACGAAGAATGCACAAAACGGAGCGTCGAACACCTTGAACTCCGTCCGCGCACAAAACGCAGCGCCGAACACCGTGAACTCCCTCCGCGCACAAAACTTCAAACCATCAAGAAAACACCTAAACCCTAAACCAGAACTACAGCAATCAAACAGGCGCACACCCTCCGGAGTAAACAAATGATACAAGGCGCACACCCTCTGGAGTATACCCCGGGAACTTGCGCAAATGGACGGTCTCTCAGGTACACTCAACTCTCACGAAATTGATTCCCGCCACCACCAAAACTAGCGCGACAACAACACACACATACGCAGAAGAAGGGAAAAACACCTGTGTGGACCAAGTCGAGGTGGGGAAGTGATCCTCGCCCTCGCGGGGACCAGTGACCGCGCCGCCAAAAAATGGAGCCCCGTCACCGCGGGGTTCAATCCCCCGTCCCCGTGGGATGAAATGAATTTCTTTTTTATATATACCTAGAAATTTAAACCTCTACCCTAACCAATACTTTTTCGAATTGTTCAAATTCTAAAACGGAACTTAATTTTTTTCACTCTTTTATATAATTCCAAAAATACAATCCTCATTTTATGGATTCAAATTAATCCTCTTACATCTATGATCATCATTGTTGTAGTATTAACATATGATAATGTGTAATGGTCTAGACACTTGTGCAAGCATACAATCTAAGTACTAGGAAAATTATTAACAATTTCTAGGGAATTGAAATTTCTATATTTATTCATGAGAAGCAAATAATTAAAATTTTGTACAAATTTATTACTTCCTAATAAGGTGCAAATATACAACTTTCGTTAAATATTCATGAGAAGCAAATATTTTCGTACAAATTTGCTTCTAATTTGAAACTAAAAAATTTGTATTTTTATTATATATTCATATGAAGCAAATATTTTATTTTTATTAAATATACATGCGAAGCAAATATTTGTACAATTTATTACTTTATAACAAGAAAGTATAATATTTGGTTCCTGCATCTCTTTTAAAAAAATTAATATTAATTGAATATGAGACGTCTACAAATTTAATTAACATAATAATCCTAATTAACATAATAATCCTTTCAGATATATGAAATTAATATTTGTTCAAAGACAAATTTAATTTTAATACACAATATTGGAGTTTAAATAATAGTTTGCAATTATATTGCAAAAGCATCAAATATGAATATACTATAAGCAATGAAAATTAATTTACTATACTCTAATTGGGAACATATTTACGCAAATGTTATCATCATATTATTCTTCTGCAGCATGTCAGTATAATTATGAATTAGAGTTCTATTCCAAATAAATTCCATGCCATTTCAAAGATTTTGATAATTCAGAATTCATATACAAGCATGTACATAGATACTGCAATTCAAAAATTTTATTTTCATTACGGAATAATAATTTGAGTTATATCAGAATCACTAAATGGTATTATTAATATTTGTAAGAATTGCGAGTTAAATATTACAGTCCCTTTTTTGATTTTATTTTTATGAACCTGATTCGGGTAGCGAGAAAGTGAAAATAACTTTTTATAGGAATTTACTTTAAAGATAGATAGTGCGCTTCAGTCTCCAAATTGTTAACCCCATATGGTTAGGTAAACCTGCTCTTTCTTACCTTAAGAAGAATTCACCATGATGGCTCTAATAACTCACATGGGATTGGAGAACCATGACCCTTAATGTGTACTGTGAATGGGGTTGAGGTTACCAACCCAGTGTGAGTTTCAATGAAACCTAAACAGGATAGGGAACTCGTTTTTTCAGGGTTTTGATGAAATGTATTGGTAATATTTTACAATGCTTCACAACATGCTTGCATTATGTGAAGTTGGTTTAGGGTTTTGATTGTATTTGCATTTATATACATTTCTGAATCTACATTAGATTTTGATTTTTGATTTTTTTGAATTAACTAAATTTTAATCAATTCAATAATGCTTCTTCCAATTATGTACTAATAAATTGTAGTTATTTGCCTAAGCATCAAATTCAAATACACTATTTGCAATAATAATGAATTTCATATACGCAAATTGGAAACATATTTACCTAAATATAATCATCATATTCCTAAAGTACATGTTAGGAACATAATTTAATTATAATATAATAATATAGTATAGTATACTAAGGTACTAATATATTCATTTACAAATTTATTTCTTGGTTTTTAATTATGAAACGAGAATAATAATCTATATTCAAGTATACACAAATCTAAAAATGATATACAAATATATTCAAGTATATATACGCAGTACATTGTTAAAAAAAAAGTATTAAATTATAGAATTCAATTCATTTATTATGGCAAATTCTTTATATTTTTTAAAAGGTTTATGGTTCTTTATATTTATTCATGAGAAGCGAATATTTAAACCATGGTATGCCTTCTATGATTGGCATTAAATTACAAAAATCGTAATCAATTCATTAACGTTGTATCTTGACTAATATTCTTACAATTTTATTACATTCTAATAAGAAATTGGAATGCTTGCTTCATTTGCATAATTTTAAAATACAAAATTCATAATTCATAGATTCAAACGAAATTTACTACTATATTTACTAGTTAGCATGGACATATTAGAATACGAAATATACAAATATGAAAGCATCAGATGAAACACTGGTTTTCGTCTAGAACAACCCTGTTTTGAAGGCATTCCATTCCAAAAATAGTTTACAATCCACACGGGGAATACCATCAGCAAAAGTTACCAAAAGATGAAAGTCATCTCTTTTGACATCTATGGTTTCCAAATATTGTATAATCTAACGGTCGTGCTAACTACTCCTGAAGTCCCCATTCCATATCTGAGGTGATTAGCAGCAAAAAGTAAAATCGTAGAAGTATATCGAAGATGCCTGCAAGTTCAGGAGCAAAGAGAAAAACAGGATCAGATGGTATGATGTTTAGGGTCTAAAACGGAAAAGTGCATGTCAAAAGCAAGGACTCATCCTCCTGACAATCAGAACGAACTCAGCATGAGCCATTAAAATTCTGCGCAATACATACAGCAATCGCAATCTATTATTATGAAAACATCAAACTGAGGACAAGGTTAAGGGTTCTGAGGAGATAACAATTCACCTACTCACTCATGTGGTGGGCTCCCCAAATCCACGCTCCCTTCCTCATTAGAATCAGGCATAGAGAAGCCCTCGCCGGAGGTGAGGGGAAACTTGATGTTGGAAGCGTTCATAATCTCCAGTTGCTCTAGACCATGTGCAATAGTCCAATCCCACTCCGCACCAGGCTGCATTACGCGTGCAATGTAGTTCCACGGGGGAGTCTCTACGCCGCGACCACGGGCGCGTTCCACCGCCATAAACCACGGACGAAGCTCCTCCACTCCTTGAGGGGAAACAACCTCCTCCCACTCGTCTGGCGGGTAACTTGACACCCTAAAACCACCGCCCGACCTCCTCATCACAGCAAATGAACTACAAGTAGATGAAACAGTAGGGAAACTAAGAATGAAACAACTGTTTCGTCGCCCAAAGGAACTTATGCTTATGAAGCGGCATGGGCAGGAAGCCGAATGTTCCAGAGTAACGAAGGGGACTTTGACCAGACTCGGTAACGGGACTTTGACCGATGTGGGCTTTCGAAAGTCCGGATTTACTTAAATGTGTCATTTTAATTTATTATTAAAGAATTGATTAATGGGATTGTATGCTTAGACAAGCATCTAGAGCCTTTCTCGATATTATATATTAATACTACAATTATAATTATGATCATTGGTTTAATACGTTTCATTTGAATCCATAATTTATGAGTTTTGTTTTATAAAATTATATGAATGAACCAAACATTCCACTTCCTTATTAGAATGTAATAAAATTGTACAAATATAAGTCAAGGTAGAACATTAATGAATTGATTAAGGTTTATGTAATTTCCATGCCAATCATACAAGGCATACCATGGTTTAAATATTTGCTTCTCATGATTAAATATAAAAAGTTCAATCTTCTAAAAAACGTATATAATTTGCCATGATAAATGAATTGAATTCTATAATCTAATACTATTATTTTTAACAACGTATTTCGTGTATACTTGAATATACTTGTATATCATTTTAAGATTTGTATATATTAGAATATAGTTTATTATTCTCGTACTATTCTTAATTGGACATTGAATTGTTAATGAATATATTAGTACCTACTTGTAAATGAATATATACTTATATTATACATATTATAATACTAACATGTATATTAAAAATATACATGTTAAGATGTAGAGTTCCAGAAACGAAAGAACAAATCTACACAATTCACGGCGTAAAGAACACATTATGAAATAAATAGAGACATAAATAAAAGTACATGAATATATATACATGATAATTATATCTGACTAAATATGTAGAACAAATAAATAATTCTAGATTTAAAAACAAATCTACCAAGGTCTATCAAGCACTATTCATGAACTCACATATAATGATTTGATTTCATACATCATATATACTATTGAAATTGAGCAAAAATACATACTCTACTACATGGAGGTATGAATATTTGCAACGATATACTTCCCTGTATGAACCTTACTCACGAAATTCAAATAGGTTCAAACAATTTTCCATTTAATTTTATTCCATATACGAGATATTTAATGTCCCTAGAAATGCATATATCTATACCCTAAACCCTTAACCCTGGACCTAAGACCCTAAACCCTTAATCCTGAACCCTATACCCTAAACCCTGAACCCTGATAGAGGAGGAAAAGTTCGCGGCCAAAAGTCAACACTCTGTCTGGCGCTATAGGGACTTCCAACCCATCCCATTTGATTTAATGCACCAAATATTTCGCATCTGCATCTATCTAAAGGGCCGAGAAGTATGGAAAGTGGTAATTCCCGCGCTTTCTCACACCCCGAAATGTGGAGGGACGAATGGTCATGCATGATTCCCGCCTATTTTCAAAACTCAAGCGGCATGAAAACGGTCACACGTTAGTAAATGACCTCTGGAATCGTCCCCTCTCGAAGTCTTTTCTCTACTCACTTGCTTCTCTCGCTTGTAGGAGCTCTCGGCGCTCACTTGGAGGTGGTTGTTTTCTGGGCGGAAGCTGTATTGCGCTGTTTCTCTTGTACGTCTTCTCTTTAGTTTTCTCCGATCATCAGTACATCTCATTGATTTCTGGTTGTTGTATGCTTGCGATTGTTTCAATTCATAATGTATTAGCAGTGTCTCACTTAGTACTTGGAAACGTTTGAGAGCGGACATCGTAAGCGTACTCTAAGTCTGAGACTCTGAATTCTGACAATGTAAGCACCTATTAGAGCGCCGCTTTTTGCGGACGGCAGTTTAGCTTGAGTCAAGCTAAACTGCTGCATCCAAAGGGCATCATGAGTTTAGCTCGAGTCGAGCTAAACTTCTGCATCCAAAGGGCAGCATGAGTTTAGCTCGACTCGAGCTAAACTGCGCCTGGGATAAGTTCTCAAATTTAAAGATGAATTCTCTTCAAGGAATATAATATGTTCTCATAAAATTGGATCTGTTGCATTCCAGGTACAATGGATTATGTCTCAGATGACGAGGTACCGGTTCAAGTGCCCGTAAACCCAGACCTTCTAGACTTTGTGGTTGTACCCTCAAAACAATGGCAGAACAAGACTGTAACAATATATAGTGACAACAATATCCCGTTAGCAGAGGGTTTGATCCGGAACCCACGGTCCAGCTTGGTATCTGACACGGTTGGTCCCCTTGGTGATTCCGTTGTCGTCGTCCAGGTATCATGTATGTTAGTCAAAGAAGAGTCAGAGGATGATTGGAGGTACTCCTTCAAAACGTGGCCTATCAGCCACGTCTATCTGGATGGAGTTAGCCTAGAGCACCATAGTCAACGTGATGTGTATAACCGTTGGGTTGCGGAGCGTAACCGATCCCTGGGAGATCGTATCCAATCGTATGATAACTCCTCTAGGAATACCCCCCACCTATATCACGTCACGCTGAGTTTCTGATGACTTAGCCATCTATCAACTCTGTAGCGGCAAACACGTGCTGCGCTCACCTATGCGTCCAACACTATCCCAGAGATAAAATCTCTACTCTACGGTCGCGTATGTACGACAAGACCACAGTGCAGTTCCGTAACCACATAAAACTCGACGTGCATAGACAGATTCACAAGAATTGAGCGGGCAGGAGTGTGGTGACTCTGGAGGGCATAGATGTTTGCCCCTTCGCCTGGATGAAGATTATGGGAGTGAGCTCCTGTACATTTTATAGAAATGCCAAGTATGCTGGTGGTGGTTTCGAAGCTCAATTTCACGGTAATACTGGTTTACGTAAACCTCGAAATCACACAGTGGTAGCAACTGCCGTCCTAGGGGCCATCCTTGACAGGCATGCCGACCACATGCCTCACAAGAGTCGTGTTCTGCCTTCAGGGGAGACAGTTGTAGCTAAAGTTCTGCCTTCCAGTTTCAAATGGAAGGAACAGATTGCGATCCTCGATGAGCATTTAACGGACTGTGGATTGCCTCCTATGTCCGCTTCTAACTTGAGCAAGATTAGGAGGCTTAGCTATCCAGAATATTACGCCAAACGGGCAGGAGACAACTTCGCTCGTTGCTAAAAATGTGATGAGTTCCAGTCCCAGAAGAAGTTGACGGTAACAGGATCTCAGGCGTCCCTGTTGTGGTCTAAGAAAATGAGGCTGCACAATGACTCTGCAATGGCGCATAGGGACTTGTACTACCTAAATCGATTCAGGTCGAAGGCTACTCCGCATGAAGTTCTTACAATTATGCATGACAAGATGGACCACTCGAAGACGGCGTCGCCGGCCTTATCCCACAAGGTCAAACACTTAGACGGTCTCATGAAGCTTCCTCTCGCTGTCACCGGAATGCTTGCTCATGGGCATGTGGACCAACGTAACGCCCATTATGGCCTTGACGTTTACTCTCACGACGCTAATTACACGGTTGGATCGTTTGCGAAGCTCCTTCAGGACCTTGAGTCACCTCCTAAATCCACCTCTAGGGAACTCTTTCAAGAGAATCCTTCCCACCCATTGTATGCCGCGCTTTTGCATGGTTCAGAGATGTGTTTGGATCCTCTTGGCCCTCCTCGTGAGGTTCCTGTTGCTGCTAAACCCTTGCCTCCCATTCTTAACGTCCAAATGGATAACGCTGTCAGTGAAAACAAGAATAGATTTGTATTTTCATTCTGGTCCCTATTAGTCGCGAAGCGGGTGTTTCGCGAAGTGTACGTGAATTTCATGCTGGTCGGCCATTCTCATGACGATATTGATGCCCTTTTCGGGCGATGGAGCATGGCTTTGCCGAGGGAGGACTTCCCCACAGTACCTCTCCTCATGAAGTCCTTCATGAAACATGAAGCAGTACCAACAATTCCGCATCTTATTCAGGAGGTCCCAGATTTCAAGAAATTCATCGCGGAGTGGATGCTTGATGGCGACCATACGTTAATGGGTCACACTAAAGCTCATCAGTTCAAATTCTATGTAGATTCTTCAGGATGCCCAGTCATGAAGTATAAAATCTTCTGTCACGACGACGACTGGTTGCCAAAAGGAGATGGTTGTGGCATCAAGTTGTGGAAGGAGGATTCAGAAGGTCGATCTTTATGGCCCCGTGGTGTTCCTGGTGCCGTGGCGCCTCGCGAGATGCGGCACCTGCCTGATGTGATTAAGGGCTTGTCGGGTTTTGTAGATCATTGGGAGAGGCTATCTTCGGATTCAGTCGAGTCCAGAAGAATCTATGAGCCACTCTCATACTATTGGAACGATGTTAAAGAGGCTCTTTCCATCCCCTTTGATGTTGTCCCCGCCTTGGAGCATGGTTTTTGGCCATCCACGCGGCTCGCTCACTCCGTCGAAGACGAGTTCCAGGAAGATGGAACTTTGCGCGAGGAGTTCGCAGAGGATGATCACTTTGTTGGTCACAAACGAGATCGCCCAGGACCGTCGTTCCGTGTTGCGCGAGACCTTTTTGCAGGGTACTTCTTAGCGCTTTGACCCTGCGATGAAGACGATCGTCCTTTCTGGCTTGCGAGGGCCTTGACTGACCCTAATTCGAACCCTAACCTCCCGAACACGATCCAAGTAGAGTTCTACCGTCCAATTTCACGAGATGAAAATGTTTTGAAATTCTATACCGGCTGGGATGTGGATGGGAGACTTCGTTGGATAGTTGAGAAGGATGTACCCGAGTCGTGGCAGAGTACTGATGCAGTCATAACTGCTTGGAAATTAAAAGTGAAAAAAAATGTCAACGAGCGGGGCGTTGGCAAGGATCCAACGCTGAAGATCCCACTGAAACAACTGGACATTATAAAGGCCTCCTTGGAGAGATTTGTGTCTCCGGATTCTGAATAAACATGTAGCTTTCAAGTTGGTAGTCTTGAAGTTCTGAACTAAGTCAGATCACTTATATTTGTTTGAAGACGACTGAACTGAATTTCGTTCGTCCCTTCATCCAACATTATGTTTTCTAGACAAAGGTAGATGTTTAGCTCGAGTCGACCTAATGAGTTATAGCGTATTAGTTCTAGCGTATTTATGTTTTGAATACTAGCAAATTACATATATTTTGTTGGAGGGAACACTACTTAAGTGTTTCAGTCCATTCCTTATTTATCATGTGTACCACATTATAGGCCGCAGTTTAGGTCAAGGCGACCTAAACTGCATTTGGCGTTGAAGTTCGTACTTTACGAGTGCGGGATATCAACAGGTCACCTATAGTTCTTCGTGTAGATTTTTACTTAGTACCCTAAAGCGTTGATTCTATATCATATGTACTGCCACATACCAGCCATTTAGGTCGAGGCGACCTAAACGAAATCTAGCGCTGAAATTCCTAATTTGGATTTCTGAAGTAGAGCCGATAACATACATTTGTTGGTATGGGACTATACTGAAGTCCGTATGATCTTTGATTGCATATCATACTGTGTAAACTGTAGGCAGCTATGTTGGTCGAACAACTTGATTGTTTGTACAGGTCTGAAAGAGCCTGTCACGGACTCAACATTTAAGGAGTGTCGACCTAAATTGTATTTCCACACATATATATAATATAAGTTTTCCCAGCATATCCGTTGTGTCCATTTCTTGTTATTTGTTTGATGTTCATTTAGGGTGGTTCGACCTACCTTGTATTTTTTCAAATATTTCTAGTAAACCACTACGTTCTTTCATTTCCCATTAGTACTGTGTGATCATGTCCCAAATTAATGGAAATTGCTTATAAGCTTTTCCTTGCCAAGTATGGGACCATTGTGCCCATTTTAACTCGACCTGACCTAATGCATTATTTTGGAAGATTATAAATCTCCCAAAATAACAAATATGGTGTTATTGGCACACTTCTTCGGTTGCTCTCTAACCTGTTCACAATAAATGCAGTTCATTTTTGCTGGAAGGGCCATGCTGAAGCCCGTGCATGCACTTGATAGTTTTCATGTCTGCACTCATGTGCCATTCCACGGTGAAAGATCCAACACCATCCACGCACAACTCTTGACCATTGCTCTGTGCTTCTATTACCTCTAGGAACTTGGTTTTCTTAAAAACCTAGTCAAGCACATCAAACGACTCCTTACCGACTTGGAAGCATGCAATTGGCATATCTCCTGCTCTGACTGCACTGAGAAATATCTGTCATCATTCTTCTGGATTGCTGGATCGAGTGCCTGGTTCATCAACGTTAAGCTGACACGCTCGTATTTCCTCCCGTGTTGAACTTCCACTTCGTCCAACTTCAGCACAAAGATAAGCGGTCCACCATTGCACTCTGTAACACTCTGAAGCACTGTCAGAAGTTTACATTACAATTTTTCCATTTCACTTTTTCAGTAGTAATGCAAAAGTATGACTACAAAGTAATTGAATAATCTGATATTTAAATTTTAAATGTTGCTTTATATTCCTTTACACACATCGATCCGTGCATTTCATTATCACATACCTTATAAATCATAAAATTAGAAAAACAAGACCCTCTCTACTGTTGGTAAGTCAACTTCTACTTATCCACAACTGGGCAACACTGCAAATATGGAAATGGCAGAATCTAATGGAAGTCACTTCCAAATATTACGTAACAACGTGCGAAGAAAGATAGGGTCCAAATAAATCTTTGAAGATAATTTTTATAAATGATTTACATTAATATAGGATGCTCACAATTCATTACAAGAACAAAAATGAGAATATTCTTAAAATATTACTAATTATAGTAAGAATTATTTTTAATTTTTAGGGTACTTTTAAATATCCTTTGTTCACACGTGATACTCAAAAGATACAAAGACTGATCTCCCCAAGGGCACAATCTATACGTTGAAATGAATGAACATCTAAGTTGAGTTGACGCAACAAAGTACCTTCAACAGTGATGTTGTAAAACAGAACCATAGATCGTTGAACAACTTCGAGGTCCACAAACAAATTATTCTTGCTATGAAGGATGACCTCCTTTGCTGGCGTTATCTCCTTCTTCCCTTGACGAACTGCTAGATTCACACGTCTACCCTCAATATTGTAGTACTCGCCGATGAATTGAGACAACTTAGCATTCATATCTTGTCGCAAACTAGCTAGTCGATGTGGAGCAGGCAAAATGCTCGCGGTCATACCAGGACCAATCAACCCAATCCGGTTCTTCAGTGTTT
Source organism: Ceratodon purpureus (assembly GCA_014871385.1). NCBI lineage: Eukaryota > Viridiplantae > Streptophyta > Bryopsida > Pseudoditrichales > Ditrichaceae > Ceratodon > Ceratodon purpureus. The sequence continues at coordinate 79,483,680 of CM026426.1, forward strand.
GATAGATCGCCTTGTATCCTCGATGAGTCACCCCTGCTCCATCACATGCGTCCAGCATGGCATCAGGCCCCACACTGTTTCCAATCTTCTGGAGAACCTTCTTCGCTACACCGACGCTTGCTTGGCTCATTCTGGGTTGGTCAATAAGCGCATTTGCTTCACCTTGAGATAGCATGCTGGCAACGGCTGCAGCAGATACACCTTGAGCAAATGAATCTCCCATCAGTCGTTTCCTGGACCCGCCAAGTCTATTACTCGTTTGCACGCTCTCAACGATAGATAGTTGTAATTGTGCTCTCACCATGGTCCTGCGACGCTTAGCATGTCCTGACCCACTCGCAAGCTCGTGTAGGCTCTTCATTCTCTTCCGGACCTGTTCGCGATAACCAAAAGGGTCTTCACCATCGACCTACATTTTTTTTCGACCCTATCATAATCAGCTTGGCATTTTTTAAGTTTTTCTTGGAGCACCCGCACCTCCTCCTGGCATCGTAAGCCCTCCGCCCCCACAGTACTTTCCGATTGAGTTAGCAACACCTTCAACTCTAAGACTGCGGACTCCAATGTTTTCACATCACTTTCTAGCTGCTAACGTTCCTCTATCTGACATGCTTCAGCAGTGGACATGGTCCTCACTTCTACGTGGAGTTGATTGCATTGACTTCGCAGCTAGATATCTCATTCTCGTAGCCTCTCACTCTTTCTTCTAACAATGTGACGGTACTCTACGATGATTCTGCCATTGGCCTCCACCGCGTGCTTCCATCACTGTTCAAACTAGCAATCTTTAGGCGCTTTGTATAACCCAACATCCCACTCTCACCGTGGCACAGGAACTCTAAATATTGTTTGGTAGTCTTGAATTCCGGCGGAGATTTGGTCGCAGGATCTGGCGGGTACAAGCTCCCAGCAACCCACTGATCAATATGTGTTTCGCCTGCTGCTCTCCATATAGGGAAACTAGAACGACTCACTTGCTCTTCGATTATCCTCTCCTTCCGAATGGTCGGAGCATATTTCTTGTCCATCGAAATCTGCACTGCATAACTACCACGCACTATATTTGTCACATCTCTCAAGGCCATCCTACTAGATCAACTACGACTCACACACAACCTCGCTTCACAATTCATGCAGCAAACTAGCGCCGCCTGCTGAATGACGTTCATAACGGTCTGAACTAGTCCACGCGAGCTACCCCCTCTACACGCTCTCCCGCCCAAATCGGCACAGTTGGCTCATACACCTGGACATGCCGCTGGTCTGTCTCTAAAGCTCCGCACACTATATTCTTTGTTTACACATTTCTTTATTTCCAACCCCATCATGACCACGACCCTATCTCCTCGCAGCATTGGCCACGGGTGACTCCATGTAAGCTTACGGCTTAGAACTAACCCATCCATCAGTTGTTTCAGAGCATGCGGATGCTGACACATTGGGAGCTGCCCGTCCCTCAAAGCACACTGCCCGCCACTGTAGGTCAACTAATATGTGCTGCCTGGACCTGCCTTATAGGGCTCTCCCATGAGCCGAATTTGTTTCTAATGTATTAGTTTCCATCCATTGTTGTTACTTTGCAAGTGATTACGTATGTTTGTTCAAAATTCTAGAGTGATTCTTGTCAAAATCTACATCATTATCATGTCTTTCATATTTTATTTATTTATTTATTTATACTTTTTTTTTGGTGGGTCCTAGTTATTCTACGTCATCTATAATGAAACAAAAAAAGGAAAAAGAAAAAAGAAGAAGAAATGAGACATAACTAGATAGTGGTAGGAAATACAAAGGTTAAGAAAATAAAATAAAACGCATGAAATAGAATGCAACTTTATAAAGAAATCACCAAAAGTAATATTAAAAAGGAAAAAGTAAAACAATTAAATAACAAAATTCATGAAAAATATAATTAGTAAAATTGTTACAATGGATAAAAAATTAATAAAATGAATAAGGAGAATATAATTGATGAGAGGAATTCTACAAAGTAAAACAGAGAATGAAGTAAGGAAAACAACATGAAAGTTTAAAAGGGGACTTAATGAAATTTAAAGGAGGGGGGAAAAAAACGTCAAAGTCCTCAGATACAAAGGAGCAAACAACATAGTATAATAATCCATGAATAGAGTATGAACAATTGAAAGATGAAAATTAATTCCAAATAGCTAGGAACAATAAACACCATAATATTGAATACAAACTCCCAAGATAATTAAAATGGCTTAATAAAATTGGAAAGAGAATTGTAGAATTAAAAAATATAATGTATGAGTTCAATACAATATAGAAAACCATATTCATTGAATGCGTAAAAGAAATGATGAAGTTAGAAATTTGAAAAAAATTCAAAAAAAAATACGTAATACAAATTATAATGAAAGCATAAAGGGAAAAGAATTATAGAATCACCAACAGAAGGAGTAAACATGAACAAGCAAAGGAAGTAATAAACCAAGGTCGACTACTCTATTAAAAAACTAAAATGAAGAGGATGTCAATACATTTCGGAAATTGGGTCATGGAAAGGATGAACATATTTTCATTACACAATAATTTAATATAGACAAACTTAGGACCAACACAAGTTATTGTACAAGGACTAGTACTTGTAATTCATTGCGTTGATAAAGCCTCTTTCATTGTTTATGCTTTGATTTTGATTTGAGAAGAATTGGCCATTATAATCAGTCAGGAAAATTAGACACAAGGAAATGTTCGAATGCACTCCAATAAACCAAGTAGTGCATAAGTATAAAAGGACTTTGAGAAATACAGATTAAAATTCATTAATTTCATATGTCAACTAGAAATGTAGATTATGTTTTTCAAATAGTCAAAATCAGGGTCAGTACATAATAATCATTTAATTTTGAAGTTTTCAAATCCTGCAGTAAATAATTTCCATGTTGTCTCTAAGAAGGTTGCACATCAATTGGCACGTACTATTGCAACTTCAACATTGAATACAACAATGTCTATTGAAAGATGATAAATTTTATAAAGACTATACCTCCACAAGCTATTTCTCCAATTTGACTTATAAAAATATTACACTTTACAAATTAAAGAAACCAAAATTAGTTTGAAATGGCCAATGTACGGAATTAATTGTGACCTTGCAGAAAATTGTATATACCACAAATCCAAATATGCGACACTCACAGAAGGAACAATAGCCACTATTTTATGTTATGCTTCGTGGCTGCACAGTGCATTTTTTTTTCAAAGTATCAGCATATGTACAGTGTTAACACAGTGTCACGACCATTAGGTGAGAGTTCCGTTTCTAGTTCTAACAATGTTACATTCCCAAGAAATTCTCAATGTTACATTCTCAACAGTGTCATATACTATGTCCCATAATAGGGGTAAGTCTTTCTGCGTACATTCTCTGTTCCTACATACTAGTTGAATTGAAAAAGTGTACAGAGGACCACTATTACAGTTCCACACAATGTCGATGCCCAAAACACATTTTTTCGAGAGATTGAAATCATGACTCATCGCTCGAGGCTTCTCTTGACAGGACCTTCTTAGAAGCTCGAGTGATCCTAGGGAGAATCGTTGCTGGCGGTGGAAAGCCATCCATTAATAGCCCGTCCTCATTGCCCTCTAATGGATTTTGATCCCATAGCTGGCAGAAAGGAGCACGGTATCAAACATCCCTCCTTGTTGGGTATAGCTCTTGTGCGCAAAGCACCATCATTTCCTTATTCATTTCCTTTGCAGTGTGTGGTTTCAGGTACTAGCCAAGCACTTGCGTTTCCCTTGACGGGGGGAAGCACAATAAAGTGAACCAAAAAAGTGCTTATCTTTTCACCAATTTCAGCCCCTTCTGTAAACACTAGGGAAAGTGGGATCTATGTTATGTCGATGCAAAATTGAGTTTGAGATATGGAAAGTAGACTTGATTTTCTTCAACTTCCCAAAGTTGTGAGAGAGCACATTGAGTTTACAATGGAAAACGGAGACGTTGAACTCGGGGAAAGTGAATGGACTCATTTGGAAAAGTGAAAAAAATGGTTTAGGGTTTTGTCCTGAAATCACTTTTAATTTCGCGAGGCCCTCTGTATGTTTAAAAGGTATTCTAAAATAGTCAATTCATATACTCATTGATTGATATAGGGTTCCAAAAGTATCGCAAGGATGCTTTTTAAGAGGGTCTTTTCTGCAATACTTTTTGTCACTTTTTCTCACTGAACATTGTTTTTTAAATTGAAAAAAACATCATCTAAAGACAAAAGAGGGCCGCAAATGAAGAAATCAAGACTTTGGAAAAGTTCATTTTCATGATTTAGAACTAGTGGTCAAATTTAGTTTCAATTCAGAATGTTCTTTTTATGAAGGTGTGTGTAAGATACCTTATGACACCTTAGAAAGTGACTAAAATGCTCAAAAACTACACCAAAATCCTCAAAATCAGCTTTGAGCCTTCAAAAACAGCACACTTCATATTCACTTGTTAGTGGTCACATTTTGCACTTTGTGGTCCACTTTATTGTGCTCTCTCCCTGACGTAGTGTCATGAGCTCGAAACTGTTGTGACACAAGGTTGTGAAGCTAAGGTTAGAAAAATACGTAATCATTGCAGTCAAGCTATCAAAGTAAGAGAATGTCCTATTATGTGAGGGAAATTTCTTCTCACCTTAAGATATAACATGATGTTGCGGATGCACAAGTTTCCACACTCATTGTTTCCAACTTGCTGGAACACTGTGATGGGAGAGATGTCCTGAACTGGATACTCGTCTACACCTCTGAGACACTGCCACGCTATAGACATCCACCTTATGAATTTGGAGTGCTTGCCTTTTGGGAAGTTCACTGTATCCGCGCAGGAATCAAGGTGGAAGACTCGATGTGGTTGGAAGACGAGGACTGACCAATGGCCGTCACAAACCCAAAGGATGATCAACTCCTTCACCTGATGAAGGTCCACTCCAAGAGGGGGTTGGAAGTAATCCGCTGCCACCTTTTTCAAGGACTTTGCGCCAGACATAACCGCCTCTAGGTATGCACACACCCTTGAATTGACGATGTGAACCTCGTGACGCCTTTCTCTTGGATACGCCATGTATAACCTTACAACACAAAGTCGACCACATTGTTCCCCAGCCTTGTTTTTGCCTTCTTCAAATCCTTGATAGCTTTGTGCCTAACCTCGACCTCTTTCCCGTTCTGATTGAAGAACACCATCTTGGAACTTACCAGATGCCCCTTCACCGTGGGTAGGAACATTCTTTAAAAGAGAGTCGAGGCCAAGTTCTTCATACACTTGCGGGAGGCTGCGAGATGCATCACTGTTCATATACTCCTCAAATGCATCGTTGAACGTTCCTTTGCGGTGATCTTCTGATTCTATATGCGCTGAGGTCCCAGGCCCCGAAACAATATTAGTGTCCTCGAATTCATCGCAAGGTTGGGAGAGACTAACCAACTACTGCACGGTCTCCATATCATTCTCCTCTTCGAAGAGGTCCTGTAAGTTCTTCGCCGTCGAGTCTGGTCTATCTTGAATATGCTGCTCCCCCGTGCCAGTTCCACTATCTTGTAACGCTACTCTTGGAGGGGTTCTTGACATCAACTGTGTGCTGCCATCTATCCACTAGGAGAGACTTAAAACAAACTCTGTCCCATGTTGGGGAATGTTGTCCGTCTTGACTGCCCCCTTCTCGACCTGTGTTACAATCATTAACCCTTCATCCACTTGAGGAACATTCTCCTCCAGCAGTGCTTCCCTGATCTCCGGGAAAATCGCTGTAGGACCCTGTTCGTCGACTTCGGCCACCCCCTTAGAAGTACCACCACTAGAGGTCACCGGTTCCTTGTCATGTATTGTCGTAGGTAGAGTTACACAGTCAGGGTCTCGCAAAGTCTCTAAATTCTTTGCAACATAGAGTACTGTGGATTCATTCTTTAAAGCGCTCACGTCAACGTATGAATTGTCTTCTTGATCCCCCTCCGCAGCTTTACTCCTCTCCTCAATCAACAATCCTTTCGCAGAGTATCAGTGACACTGACCTGTTCTTCACATCTGCGTGTAGAGGCCGGAACCTCTAGGGGAGTGCGTCCCTTCTCCTTAGGGGGGTCGAAATATTGGTCGGAGTCGCTACTTCTGGCACCAACCACGAGGGGGCTCTCACTGTCAACCAACTGCTGAATAGAGGCCCTGTGGCGCCTATCCATTGCATCATCTGTGGAATATAGACCCTGAGCAGGAACGCGTGTATTCTGTGGCTCGTCTGCATTAGCTCTTTCCACACATCTCATCCAGTGTTCCTCGTCGTCTAGCTCCTTCACTGCTGCAATATCACGAACTGTCTTTAGAATGTCAATGCGTATCTTCGCAACAGTTGTACTCCACTGTGCTGTCCGTAGAGTCGGCACCCTCAATGTCACTGTCTTCACGGTTTTGTAAAGTATTACTCCAGTGTTTGGTGTGAGATCCCTACTCCCAATAATGCAATGTAGCCCATTCTTCGTCAAACCGATGCAGATGCTGTGCTGCGTGATCTTGAAGCGTACGCATTTGCACAACACGTATCCAATCCATCACTCCTTGTACTAAATGCTCCTTCCTTCTCTCCCAGATTTCTGCAATCTGCACAAAAATACTGTCTTGAATTGCCGCACTTGACCCTTCTTCTTTTTCCGCAAACATGAACGCGCCCTTAGCCAGTAATACAGACAAAGCCTTCTTTACCTTTGTGTTCTCTACGCAACTGTTGCGTATGAATGATGCAGTCAACCCATACATGGGGCAAGAGAGTTGCCGATATAGTCCGTACTCCCAGCATGAATAAAATCCTGAACACTTGAACCAGAGAGGTGGATTTTCTGCGCTCCACGCATTGGCGAAGTAACCTCCATCGCACAACCTGGGATTCCTACTCTACACTTAACATATATCCATGTTTAGAAATACGAGGAAAGATAGAGACATGAGCTTTCATGTATTCACTACATTGGACACTAGTCCCACAGAATCCTACAGAATCTTTTCTCTCAACTTTGCATTCTTCTCTCGAAAATCCTCCCTAGCCCGTAGCACCTTTTCATCACTCTCGGCCTTCTTTCTTTTGATAAAATCCTTACTCATTTCCTAGAACTTGGCATAGTCTACAATCCACTGTAAGTACGAGCACACCTTATCGAGCTCAGGGTATGGCTCATTGGCACCGTTGCTTGCAAGTAGAAGATCCATGGCCGAGAAAATCGAATCCCTCATTGCTCTGACATTGTCATGTAGGTTCTTGTCAGCCTGTAGAAGGGGAAAACACCCTGTAAGTATCCCTTCTACAACACGGAAATAGAGTTGTTGCTCAGTGTCACGCCAACACTAGAGCTGAACAAGACAGGAATAATAAACGGAACCAGTGCTCACCTTTTCAGCTGTCCACCACCAAAGACACCCCATAAGTTGATTGTCGAACTCCCGCTTTGGATATGACTCTTTCCAAGCTCTCCGATAAGATCCGCCAGACTCGTGATTCCAAGACCACGGCAGTTTCAAGGCCCCTTCAAAACTCTAGAGGTGATACAGTCTTGGTACATTTGGCCTCTCTGATGGCGTGGGTACCATCAACAAGTGCATTTCTTCATCTGCCCTTTTTCGCTCCATTGCTACGTGTATCTTCTCATGTCTCTGGAGTTCCTTCTCTCGCGCAATGAACCTTTGTTCTACATTCGGATGGTACTTGAATGGCTCTAGATACCCTTTTCCATCCTCCCAGTACCGCAATAGTAGGACATTATCCTCAAACTTCTCTTCTTACACCGCCATCTCCGAAACCGTTGCCTCTAGACTGATCTGACCATTCTCTATCTCTATGGGGCCAGATCTCTCACATATGTTACGGGGTGCACTAGTAGAAAACCAGGATTAAAGGACTCAAAAAATGACAGAAATTTACGTCATTTGAGACAAATCTGCAGAAAAGTGACAGAATAGGGTTATGTCAAATATGACATGCCATTCCTTGGTCTGTGACATTTACGACCATTCTGACTCTGCCTGTGAATTTTCTTCTCGAGGGCTTGCCCGTCCCAGCATGTCCATCGAGGGTTCATCGTCAGATGTATATAACTTTGTCTAGTTCTATCAACGTATGATGATCCGGAAGGGAATCCAGAATCTCTCGTGCGCAGTCATCCTGTCGATGAATCACCTAGGTTGATTTACTCTCAGTATATATTCATTTCCAGCAACTCCTGAATGTCCACTACCATTTGAATGCTATTTGACAAGAACATATGGCTACTTCACAGATGTGTAAATTGTGTACATTGCTGCTGTTCCAGTTACATTTCCCTGTCCAATACATATACCACACGTGTCTTATAGTAGGTCGATGGATTTGCTAATGATTTAGGGCCATATCAACGACCCACAGCCGATTCAATGAGGGGCTTTCAATCATCCACGTGCTCTTCGGATCTTCGTTGACTAGCAGTTTTTGTAAATAGTGTTACCGATCCATTTAGAGGATCTGTTTTCATTCAACTAGACACGAATGAGGAACACCATGTCAAATCCATATGAGGTTACACGAAACCTCGACGACATAACCATAGCATGGTTAGTGATTTTTGCCTCAGATACCTAATGCCACAACCATATCTCTTCCTCATAATCGACGCTAGCAGACTAGAAATCACACACCTTCTACGTCAATATGATGACCTCTTTCTGCTATTCGCCCTCTGTGCACTTCATCCTTCTTCGTGGATTTCCTAATGCACCGGTCGACTGAACCTTCATTACTCCCGAATTGATGCTAGAGCCCAATGCATCACTAAGATTTTCCTGCTCTGCTTCTTCCATAGGAACCAAAAGTGGTTCATTTGCAGACACGGAGCTCAAGTTCACGTGGACGTACTCGTGCGGAATAGGTCGGTGGTGAAATACTCCACTTCCTCCCAGTCCGATGATAGTCCTTTTTGCTACCAGGGCCTCCGCATGTACTTTTCCTTTTAGGCACACTTTGTCGCCTACCTGTACCTCCACATACAACGTTTATTTAAGAAATTATATAAGACTGCTGTGAATCACAACATAGTTGTGGACAGTTACGTTAGATTCCGACAAGAAAACATGTTGAACTAGGATTCCAACTAAGGTTTAGAATTTCAAATGAAATGTTACCGCACCTGTACCTTCAGTGTGTATGTACTTGGTTCACAGCATAAACATCATGCAATATCTAGCAAATATTTATCCGAGGTAAGTATATCCTATTTACTTTTAACACTGTTAGTATTTATCAATTATAACAATGCCTGATAAACCAAGTAAACAGAAAAAAAGAAATTGGTATCTCTACTTACCTTAAGATTTCTTTGTTCAGTACCTCCGATCAATGAGTCCTGCAAAACATTCAAACATTAATCAGATTTGACGAGAATAGTTACTTTCCAGAGGTATTGGATTTGAATGTAAGTTAATCTCCCACTGAGGCCTTTGTAATACTTTACACACGATTTACATGTGTAATCACATAAATAGTTCTCTTAATTGAGCAATGAAACCATATAACATCTACGGCACTGTAGAACCTGCGCTATATTGTTTCCTCTCTGAATCATCCAAACCAGAATGCACGTACAAAAATAACTATCGTATAAAATATTGCCACCCGGTTTCTCAAAGCTTGTTTCCATAACATCACGAGTACTTCTGGATAAGTATATGTCATTCTGTGCTTTTTATTTCCCATAGACATATAAATTTTCGGGCACATGATCAAATCAGAATTGACGCAAATTCACCCAAAGACGGTGCATTATTTTTTCCATACCTTAACCGCATTGACGAAGCAAGATTCCTGTCCAGTACGACAATCACGCTAATGTGGAAATGTCCAGACAAATTGTCATTGCAAGCTTTTTATAGATGGAAATCTTGAACTCAAACTACACTGCGTTAGAGTTGTTACCTTAACACACACCGTATGTATACACCTCTGTAGCAGCCATCGTGTGTTAAGAATAGCGTTTCAACAATAGTAGCGCAACATGAGATTCCCCGGTATGAAGGGATGATTTGCAGTATTTCTTACCTTTTTATCAGCCATGATATGTTGCTCTGTCAACACTCGCATTCTGTTCTGTGTGTGATGCTCTTCTTCACCCTAAGAAAACACTCAAATCAAACTTTTCAGTGGAGAAAGTAGTCAGACTTGTATTTGCTCAACAATTTGTCCAATGTTTCTAAGTATTACATTCACAAATGAAGCACTATTTTGAAATAATGCAAATAACTATTTCTTTTAAAACATGGAACTACAAAGGGATAATTTTGATTATTATACTTATAATGTGTTTCTAGACAGCATACTTTAAAAGTCCGAGAGTTCCATATTCGTTCAGATAATAATGGTACACTGCCGAATAAATTATGAAGTTAAAAGCAGAACTCAAGCACAATAGCTCCCACAGAATAGGCACACTTCAAATTCTTTGAACGGAAATGAGCAATGAGAACTTCAAATCATAAGTACTTTAGGAGTTTTTATACTTACCAGTGAATGCAGTATATCTGTTCTGGATACTCTTGTGTTCTTACAGCCTTGCAACTTATTCTGCAATTGAATCAAAACCCATTTAGAATATCCATATCACTCAATACCATTATGTTACTCATTCTATAATTCGAGATAATCATGTGTTAAGATCAAAATAGTGAATAACTCCTAGTTGATAAACAGTCTTGATAAACATACGAATTCTTAGTTCCCTTTTACTCAGGGAACAACGTGAAGCTAACATCAAATACAGAACAAAACTCATATGCCAAGTAATAACTTTATTGTTTCATCTTTTCCCAACAATCCGAGATACTCTGTTTCGATTTTCAACTTAAACTACCAACATTCACAATACCAAATTCCACAAGGTAGTATTGACAAATCTCATGTACACCCATTCGAAGTGCATTCAATATAATTTAATCTCGGTAGTATGTTTTTATCGCTCACCTGCTCTTGTGACTTGGACATTATACTCACCCTCTGTTGCTCTCCTTCTTCAATATCTTTTTCTTCATCTGATGGTTCGCATACTTTGTCCCACCAACATTCACTGCTAACCAAGCCAGCGGAAGTGCCTTTACCCTGGCATCTTCTGCCGACCTCTGTCCCCAATGGTTCCTCAACTCCAGGTCCCCCAGTCTGTGGGCGAATACCAACCTCGTTCAGAGTATCAGGTGACACACTTTTCAGTACTGTTTGCAACATTGTCTGTAAATGCAAGTTACTTTTCAACACATCTTCCAGTCTTTTTTCCATCGCAGATAGTCTTTGAGAGTTTTTCTTCTCCATTTCCTGGACTACCATCAACCCCTCCGTGTTAAATTCTCGTAGTGAACACAATACTCATTTAAAAAAAATTGACAATGAACAGCAACATACGTCAGGACATTTCTAACCTTCGGTTAAGCAGCTGGTCTTCACAACTATTTTTCCATGCCTCTTAAATCAAAACAAAAAAAAAGGCAACCATTACGTACCACAGTATCCGGGTTAAGCATTGCTGTCTTCAGCTCCTTCGCAACATCGGTGACATCTGGTGTAACCTCTCTTTCCTTTCTCTTTTAAATTACAAGCCAGAAATGTAATCAATCACTGCATACGATAAAATGACTTTTAACTACTGATTAGGAGGAAACCTTGCCTACTGAGTTTCAGCTTATCATAGGTTGAACAAGATAACCGCAATACTGATGGAAAGTTTCTCACCAATTTCATTTTCTTCCCTGCATAACCTTGACGACCAACGCATGGGTTGGAAACAACTTTCTTTCTTGTTTCTGCCATTCTGTCTGACTTCTCTTGTGACACTCGACTTTTCCAGTAATGGTTCAGGGCATCCCACTGCCCCGGCAAATACTTCTTCTGTGTCTTCAATTTTCCACCATAGATTCTCTTCACACGCTCACGGTGCCTTCTGATCCAGGTCTTGATCATCTTGTCTAGGGCTAAGTCGGTCACTTCGTGTTCCAGAAATTCGAATCTAGCTCTCAGAGCTTCACGCAATTTCTCTTTAGAACTCTTAGTCTGGTCTTCGAATTTCATCACGCTCATATCCAACATGCGGGGAGTCATGGATCTTATAAACTCTTGCCACTTTAAATGACCTGCGCAACTGCTATCTATTAAACCAGAACTATTTACCTACACGACATAAGGTCTGAGGCCTGCATTCTCTCTTCTTCTGGCGTCCTCCTCGGCAGCTCGCTTGTTGGCTCTTTGTACACGTTTCTTCAGAGAATTTTCCTTTACAGAGGAGGTCATAGATTGATTGCCCTTGTCACCCCCTACTGTTTCTGATCCATGTATGTCCCCAGCGTCAATTGGCGCATTTCCAGGAAGATATGCCCAGTTCGGTGTGAAGTTCCCTTGAGGCATGACACCTGCAGCAGTAAACATTCCTGCTCCGTGACTCTCCGAAGCCACTAACATCCACGCCCACGTAGTAGGTGGTTGCATCGGAGGTGCTGATGATGACACGAAAACATGTATACCGGGTGGGACCTGAGGATTAGGGCCATCCGCCCTACGACAATACGGCAAAGATGACTCCAACCCGACTTTTGAGTTTTGCACTTAAGGTTCGGACGGATTAACCCTATTCGACTGCCCCTTCATGTGCTTCACTCCATTGCCTCCGGCGGGTTGTATCCTTCTGTCTTTGGAATCGTCTGATGCAGAAACAAATTCACTCCCTTCTATATATCATGATGGACCTTTAATATCATCATTCTACAGTGTATGAATTTATACTTCACATGCAGTCAAAAGCTTTAGGGTTCCCGCAATTAACACATACTTTGGTTTTTATTCTAACAGTTAGATGTGAACCACGACTTCTACAGACAAAAGCACTAATCAGCCATGAAAACATGCAATAGAAAAATCACGAGCTTCGGAGATTCACAAAGCATGGGCTCATACTGATGCGATAAACTTCAATTGTGAAGGTGCCCACTGTTCGCAACTAGGTATACTCAACTCTGAGTATCAAAGATTACCTGACGCTTTGCTTTCCGATGACTTCTCGGTGCCGTCGCCTCCATTTCTCTCTTCGCTGTTGTCGTTGTTAGACAAGGTTGAACTTGGTCTTCCAGACACGCACGACGACTTCAAGCGACCACTGCGACGTGGAGGACCTTCGGGCACGGACCTTCTCCTCTTCTGCGATTTCTTCTTCCCGTCACCGATGGCGATGTTGCTGCACAGCGTATGACGGAAATGTGTAAGAGAAAGCATGCAAATGATGGGTTACTTTCTTCTACTACACAAAAACCCTCGTACAACAAAACCCAAGAGAGAAGAACAACAGTCCTTTACATCTCGAACGTCCATCGTTACACGTGGCGACCATCCGCCGAGGTCAGTAACATAATAACTAGGGTTAATCAAAGACCTGGGAACTTACAAGGTATTCGCACCGTCGACCGCAGACTGCATGAACGCGTTGTTACTCGCGATTCTTTCTGCGCGCATCCGGAGGTACTCGTTCTCCTCCTCCTCCTCTTCCTCCTTTTCACCCTCCGTAATTTCGTACTCACCGTTGTCACCGCGAATTGGAGATCTTTCTCTGGACATGGTGTGCGGCTGAGTATTGAAATCTGTGCCTTGAACGCCTTTTACTGTATTGACAAAGTGATCAACAGATCCAGAATTGGACATTCACGAGATTGAAGCGAAGTAACGGCAGGAGAACATCGAACTGTAAGTCCGCATCCAACCTCATCCCTGAAGGTAAGAGTGAAACGTCGATGTCTCTCGAATTGGGAACACGGTTGTATTCCCCACATGCTTAAGTGCAGTGAACTCGTTGTTAATTTAGAATCTTTTTCAACCTTTTCAGGTGGAATTTCCCATGTTGCAGACGTCCACGACCTACGGAATTTAGGTTCACGTATGTGGTGAATTAGGGATTTAGTCTTTCGCGACATGATTTATTGCGAATGATGAATGCTGCTGAACGCTTACTCAATGTCGTCACAATGGTGGTAAAATTGCGATTCGTTTATTATGAACTTATCGACACTGTCGCAGGTGTAAGTCGTACTGGACATCTTCAACGACGTAGTGAAGATGCCGCACAATCGGATCGTTGTGTTAGAATGGAGTAAGCTTCTAGTGATCTGTTCTAAAGGAGATCTGCTGCGTGGTAAGACGTCACAATCTAATCCTGATTGCTTACACAAAGCCCATATGATCATTCTGAATCCACATTGCAAAGTTTTACAAATGCGAAGTGGTATACGTCGCTTGATTTATTCAGTGTCTAGGATTAATTTTATTCTGTGCGTTTTTACAGTGATCGGAGACGTTGACGAGCGATAGTGCTTGCAACAAATGCAAGAGGGACTAGAGTACAGAACTTGTTCATGTCTCACTCCGGGTACTTATATCAATTTCGGGAAAAAGGTAATCAATGTAAATGAAACTAATGTCTCTATTTCAGAGTTGTAAGAATAGGCTATTAATTAGTTGTATTAAGCCAGCTATATTGCACATTGAGTAATGCAGCAACAAATATATGGACTTCTGACAAAATAATCGGCTTGTATGTACAGATTTCGACTAAAGGGAGTAGAATGATGGAGTTGAGCTTTTAGGAAACAACGCCACCAAAACATTGACCAGTGCACTGGTAGATGAAAACCAGATTTCGGAGGTGTTTTAGAACTGTACTTCTAAGTGAGCATCTATCCCTATCCATATTCAAGTTTCGCAAATTAACATAGTGTATGAATAAGAATATATCTTTGGAACGTTTTGAATCTTATATGGGATAAACCATTTTGTTAATCCACTGAAAACTAAGCTATGCACAAAAATGTGATCTGATTTTGAGAAGGAGATATTGTAGTCTCGCTTTCAGAGTATGTGAACCTCGTTTACATTTGTCTAGAAGTACACTTATTTTTAGCATAATTGAAAATGTAAACAACTTAGGCTCAACTCTATGTTTTTCAATTCCAAAAACTTAACATTACCACACTTTCTTTAAATTCAAATTGTCTGCTGAAAGTCAGTTGCTTTATTATGCATTATACGTTCTCTAAATTTTTTCCATCTCTCACAAGTTCATTACACATCCGACATTGTGCCAGGATGTTACATCGGTTGCTTCTATCAGACCTACTGTGGATAAAATCCAGAGATGACAAGCTATGGGTGCGGGATAAGAAACGAGCGAAACACTATGGTTTAAGTAGAGTGCCCTACCCATGTCACATACACAAGGGTGTTGGAGTACCTTACAAGCTCGAAGAAATGGAGAAGCATCTGTACCGTCACGGGCGCTCACCTGATTGCAGGACATGGGGAGGACCAGACAATCCTCCGATGAGGAATGGGGAAATGACTTCTCTGCAAAAAATAAAGCCGCTTCAAGACGGGAACCAGAGCGGGACAACGATTTGGAGATGAGGCAGATGATGCATGACATGTATCAACAAGTGGAGGCGTTTGCCCAAGCGAAAGAGCAATTAAATGAAGAACCATGAATGCACTGGAAACTTCGGACCATATCCTCGGCGTTAACATGGAGGATGCGGAAGGGGATGCGAATCAAGGAGGACAACCAAGTGCCAATGTGGAAGCAAATGCTGGATACGAAGATAATGCGCAAGGTAACCAGGAATAGTACTTGAATATAGACAAGCTAGAGGAGGAGCGAATGAAAGACGTTAAGGCTTTGGAGGACGCGATGCGAAATCTGTTTGCAAGATCAACGAACTCGAATTTGGGAGCCACTGTGATGCTTGTGAATTTAGTGGCCACCCATCCGGGCATAACGGAGAAAGCGGCGGATGACATCTTTGCAACTATGAAGTGCCTGCTCCCAACAGATAATAATCTACCTGGTTCATTATATCAAGCGAAGGCGTTAACGAACAGGCTTGGATTGGGATTTCGTAACATTGACGGGTGCCCTAACGGTTGTGTCTTATTTCACGAACCAAATAAGAAGGACCTAGATAGGTGTCCAGCCTGCGAGGCACTAAGATACAAAGATATGTTCCATAGAACCCGGCCATTGAAAGTGCTAAGGTATTTCCGACTCACCCCACGATTTCAGAGGTTTTTTAGAATTCCTGTGCTATCCAAACTTATGAGGTGGCATAAAGAAAACGAGAGCAGTGACGGGAAGGTACGATACCCTGCAGACTCCGTTGCATGGAAGAGTCTAGACACTATGGATCCCGCTGTGTGCGATACATCAGGTTTTGGCAGCAAGGTAACAGATGTGCGGGTTCAGATTTCCTGTGATAGCATATGCCCGTTCAAACTGCACAAATCTACCTGGAGTGCCTGGCCGGTGTTGGCAACCAACCCCCTTGGCTGATCACTAAGAAGTTCTTCACTATTTTGACGCTGCTCATTCCTGGGAGGACACAAGCTCCTTTCAA
This sequence comes from Ceratodon purpureus, assembly GCA_014871385.1. Lineage (NCBI taxonomy): Eukaryota > Viridiplantae > Streptophyta > Bryopsida > Pseudoditrichales > Ditrichaceae > Ceratodon > Ceratodon purpureus. The sequence continues at coordinate 79,500,109 of CM026426.1, forward strand.
ACACTTTGATGTATGGCTGCGGCCACTTATTGAGGAACTGAAAGATCTATAGAAAAGAAGTACCGGTCTATGATGTTCGAGCTTATGAAGGAGAGCGAAACTATAGACTAAGGGCTGCAGTCCTCTACACCACGCATGATTTTCCAGGATACGGCATCGTCTCGGGAGCTTCTCACCAAGGCTACACTGCATGTCCTCCGTGTGGAAACCAGCTGAGAGGGAGATACGCCTATGAAACCAGGAAGATGACATACAGAGATGCCCGTCGCTGGTTGCCGCCAGATCATTTCCATCGAGCGGAAAGGTTTGACAAGCTGTTTGGTGGAAAATGAGAGAGTAGGCTACGCCCTGTAACCAAAACTCCTACAGATCAACAGGCAGCTTTAAATGAGTACCTCGCTTGGCTTTCCAGACGTGGCAAAGCTTCACAACCACCGACTGTCCATGACTCTTGTCCAGACACATCCGATGTTCGGCATGCGAGTTCCTCGAGCACTCCTCAAAACCCGAGTTCTTCAACAACCAGGACTGATAACAACAGTGAAGGAGTTGGACGTGATGAGCGTCATCCTGTTTCGTCTGGTAATGCAAGGTCGCATCGACGAACATCCGGAGAAGGCAAGGGACCGGCTCAGCCAATCAAATAGCCAGCAACATCGTCAACGATACAGAAGGGGAAGTCGGGAACATGTCGAAAACAAGTGAAGCATGCTGGGAGACGAGTGCAGAGATCCCCAGATCCCTCCAAGAACCATGGGATTAAACGAGGAAGCATATTCTACAATCTACCGTACTGGGAGGTACGTTTCTCATAACGCTTTTTTATTACATAAATTTGTATACTCAGTTGCCAAAACAGGGAGTGAGGGTAAGATTGCTAACTCTAAATCATTAGGAGTCAGTGTTCACTTACGTTCTACATTGTCGTTGTCCAGTTTCCTATACTTTGAATAAATACACGAATAGGTTTATGTTCTGATATTCTGGTACTAAATATTTCCGTCAAATTGTTTCCAAAGCATATATGGACAAAGAAGGAGTAGACTTTATGGTGTCCACTTTCATGAGGTTGATTATGGGATTTCGTTTAGCTGTTATCGTTATTTTTGTTTGATTCTGTTTGTTTTCGTCATGGGGATAAGTAAACCATACGTAGTCTGTCCCGTTTTTTTAAATAACTTGTCATCTTCAAGAACAGAGTACTTTGTATTCCATACTGATTTGATTCAAACGTGGGAACTACCCTCAGTTCTAATATATTATTAAATGTTAGGAAGCAATCCCGAGTGTAGAGTTCAATTTCATATTCTCGTCAGCAGCGACAGAGTCGGTCTTAGTGTGAGGTTCAACACATTCAGAAGTATAAAAAATAACATTTCTCTTCTAGTCCTCACTTGTTTCATAAACGTCTGTGCATGTGCGATTATTTTTTTGTGAAGTCGAGCGTTTAGCAACTATGGGTATCGAGTGTTACATTTTTGGATCTTGTGTCAGAGCGTTCTATTACTACATAATTGAGAAATTTAAAGTCGTTTTATTCTGAGAGAGGAATTGAAGTCGAGTTCTATGATCGGGAATCACCGTCTTCTATGTTTGAAACTACAACTAGGAATCATAGCATACAATATGCAATCTTTTTTGAATATGTTTTACATTTGATAGTTCTGAGTGGATTCATTTCTGTTGTACAGCATCTAAAGATTTAGAACACTCTTGATATCATGCATTGCGAGAAAAATTTCTCAGAGAATCTATTGAAGACGATCTGCGGTTTCCGGGAGAAAGACAGCGCTAGAGTGCGAAGAGATATGCAACGAGAGGGAATAAGGAGTCATTTATGGATGGTACGGGATCCACAAAACTCAAACAGGATGCTGAAGCCTGCTGCTAACAATGTGTTGACTCCAAAAGAATTTGATATTTTCTGTACGCGTCTAGAGAATCTGAAAGTTCCTTCAGACTATTGTTCTGAAATTGGACGTCATATCAGAAACAGGAAGTTTGGGGCACTTAAATCCCACGACTACCATATATTGATACAGACCTTGATACCATTGGCCTTGAGAGGACTCATGGAAACTAATACAAGGATTGCAATCATGAGATCATGCGGCTTATTTAGAAGACTATGTTGCAAGGTATGGGACCCTGCTCAGACGGAGAACCTGCGTGAAGATGTTGCGGTGACCTTGTGCCTGATGGTGATCACATTCCCTCCCACATTCTTTGATGTGATGTCGCATCTACCTCTCCACTTGGTTGAGGAGCTCATCATTCTTGGACCTGCATAGGTTAGATGGATGTATCCTATAGAGAGGACAATGATGACATTGAAAAACCACGTCAAGAATAGGGCACGTCCGGAAGCCTCAATTGCCCGTGGATACTTGCTTGACGAGACTATGGGTTATTCTACTTCATACATGCACGGCTTTGATGTCATCAGGAGACGCGTGTGGGATGCAGATCCCGAGGACTGTGCCAAATATGAAGTCTTGGAGGGAGCCCCAGCTCATATTACCTTAACAAGATCTGAAAGGGACAGTTTGCACAGGTTCGTGCTCCGAAACTGTACACTAACGGCTCCTTATTACCGATAAGAATACTACTTCCGCACAGATTAGGAGGACTCTAACTTTCCAAGGCTATGATCATGGATTGCTTCCCAGATGTTACTGTATGACTTACGTAACATTAAAATTTGCCCAAAAATTAATTTCCATATTTTCTGAACAAATAGAGGGAGTGTGAGTAGTGACTGTGCACAGTTGATTTCGGCTTCCAGAGTTTTATATTGCTGTCGCATCTGACATCTATCTGTTTAGCTTGAGAATTATAAAGATTGCTATGATATAGTTTACATGTTCATATGATTTCTTGTTGTGTAAACAGTGATTGGGAGATAGAGCGAGAGAATTCTACGGGTTCAATGGATCCTGTTGAGTTATGGATTCAGAAGAAAGTACACTCCACGGCGCTGGACATGAACGACCCCAACGAATCCGACACTGTCTTACTTTCTAATCCGCCCTCTCTCAGTTGTAAAAGATACGCCCGAATGAAAGCCTATGGGAATCACTGGCGGGTGGAAGACGAATACAGTAGAAGTATGGACACCTTCGACAGTGGAGTTGCCTGCTTTGAAGCGAAGGAGCTGTCAGCTGGAACTGGCAAAGACTACGTGGAGATTCTACAAGACATATTTGTTCCTGATTACGGAGATTTGAAAACACCAATCATAGTCTTCTCCTGTCTGTGGAAGAAAAGAACAGACAACCACAACAACAATACTTATGTTCGTGATGATGATGGATTCTTGGTGGTGAATTTCAAGCATAATATAGCTAAAACAGTTGACCCATATGTTTTCCCAAGTCAGTGTACCCAAGTTTTTTTTTCTACTGATGATTTGCATCCGCCAGGGTCACAGTGGAAGTAGTTTTAAGGAAAGAAGCAAGTTCACGGAGAAAAGTGGAAGAGGATGACGATTTATTTATATCGACAACTGATGCTACTGCCGGAGTGATTCCTGGATCATCGTTTTTTAATCAACCTGTCGAACCAAACCTTGCAGGTGCAATTGTACTCAACGACACGGACAATGCTATTGCACTCCAAAGTCTAGATGATCAAGTCCAACCAAGAAGTTCCCAGAAGAAAAAGCGAAAACAAAAACAGAAGTAATCAGCGCGTAAGATTTGGATACAACTCCAATACCGCGGTATGCGAGGTCTAATCCAGTTTCTGTTTTTTTATAACTATTGAGGTCCTGCACTTTATTAACATCTGTTGAACCTTTCTGCCACGATCTTGATTCAGTGTAGTTGTTGTTGGTAGTTCACGCATGTGTTGTTCAGTTTACTATCAATCTCAGATCTCTTTCAAACTTGCACCCCATCTGGATTTGAGTTTGTCATGCAGTTCATCTAAGTAGTTACTGTCTCAATCGGTAATTGTGTGCAGGTCTCGAAATGTTGATGCCATTTGCATTGTTAAAGAAATTCCAAGCATGCGTTTTGTAAATTCTTAGGCAGGGGCTAATGGTAGGTTGTTACAGTAACATTTACAAAAACAGTAATATCCATGTCTGAAAAAATTGGATGTTGGAAATTAGTGCGAGATTCTGTGCTGCGATTCTCTCCTCGTTGATGTAGTCGCTCAACCATACTAATATGACATGAAATACTTGTTTTCTATATTCTATGTAAATCGGTCAACCAGCAAATGTTACATGTATTTAGAAGAAGCATTTCTAATTGACAGTTTGCTATTGTGGATAATTTTCTCTTATTTCAGGTATTGAACCAAACTTGTTTGTCTCAGAATACAACTACCAACATAGTCTACTGAAGGAGACTACATACCGACGATTCTATCATGTCGTATCAAGGGATAGTCGATTATGAATTCCAAAGTTGAGTAACATATTCAATGCAACCTTCAATTTTTTAATTGTTTTATCAAAATTTTGATATAAAATGAACGCCTATGTAATGTCGCTGTGTTTCAAAACTGCATTCAGCTGAGTGTTGTGGACTGAAATTGATGAACTCCTACAAACCAAAAGCGTAGTTTAGACGGCTGATTAGAAAAAAATCATGTAGGGGTAACTATGGACTTCAAATATTGCGTCTTCAGATATGGTGAATTGCCCAAAAAGAACATATTGTAAGTGAAGCAGATGAATTTCTTTTGCTACAGGCGACGATGTAGTCGACTGAAAAGCAATTAAACACTATCGTATAAGGATGAACAACGGGTTATCAGGTTTGGACTATACCTCAGATACCGATTCGTAATCCATGTTTCTTGTAATTGCGCTACTTTGAAAACATATACGATAATGTTGTTTGATTCTGTTTGAATAGTGTTATTAAAAGTAAGAGTACCTTTCGATGCATTTGCAAATCCAAACATTCGTTTGACCATATTGTTCTCCTTACACTTGGCTTCCATTAGTACATTGTTCCTTTATTTTACGTATGTTTCAAAAATGAAATTTGTTGGTGTGAGGTGGGTTTGGATATCCATGGTGAACATCTGGTTGCCTGAAGAATTTCATCAATACTGAGGTTGATATGCTAATATATCAAAGAAAGATCGATTTTTAACAAGTGCCTCGCAAATGCTAAGGACGGAGGGTGTTTTTTATTCTTTTTTTCGTTGTAGGATGAATGTTTGTAATTTCTAGATAATGGATGAAAAATAAACATTCGTATGATGAATGGATATCTATAGTGGGTTAGGCGTGATGGAAAACTCTTATTCAACGCCCACCTAATGAGTAGTCGTTTGGCATCCCAGCAACAACGAAGTTGTCTAATCAGCCCTGAACAATAAGATGTCACCTGTCAGTTGTGACTGCGTTCCTCTATGATTAACACGTATGGACTGCTTAGAATCTTCATTTAGTGTTGATTTACCAACTATCTGAATTTTTGGTTTGATTTTGTAGATTTAGATATATGTAATGTAGCTCCGGTGAACATACATCTCCATCGGATAAGACTACGATATATTTCTCATTCAGGTACATGAAAGATTGCAAACTACTTTCTCTGTAGTTTTGATTTTGTCTTCCACTGGAGTCCATTTGTTTAGTGCGACAGTGTAGGCCGATTGCGGTGCTCAGGTGTTGCTAGAGGATCATCTTTCTGGTAGCACTGTTTCACCGGTCTGAGGAGGTGCGTATTGCTTCATTTTAGTGGTTCTCCGCAACAGCAGTCGTGTGTTTTGTAGGCAGCGCATTTGCGTTTGTTAAGTACACACAAAATATCAAAATTGTTCTCTGCTTTGCGTGGGATTCATTAAGTTTATCTGGAACTTAGTCCACATACATTTTTGGACGCCTCTAGTTCGAACCAGGAGTGTATTAATGCGTAGACCAGGTAGATCAGTTTGTTTCAGCTTTGATATCAATGCGAGAACTAGAGAATGTGATCTTCGATATTGAAGCAATGCACAATATGCAGTCTGATTATGATTATGACGTCGTCGTCCTCTAATATTGAACCTACATATAGTGTACTGCAATCTTATCTGTAGACGATTTTACCTAGGTCTGGCACTTGTTGAAGGTTGTTAAGTCCTTGTCGTCAAAAAGAGTAGTTTGCAGTAGTTGTGCGTAAATGTGGATTTAGCCAAAATGCTAATGGGGAATAGACAGTAGGTTGTAGGGCAGTGCATATGTTCTAAATTTGTAATAGTGTATCGCCTTCATATTTACAGTTGGGTTTTTTCGGCAACACCACCCAATCTTTTCTTGGCGATGGTGTCCAAGAAGGAGAAGGAGATGGAAAAAACACCGATTCCATCTTCAACAACGAAGTCAGCAGGTGGCAACTCGCCAAACCATTTGTCAGGTATGTTCTTTTGAACTCTAAAATTTACCTAAGAAATATGTTTTGCCTAATTAAGCTAACTAGAGAACTGGCACTTTGACGTCGTTATCATATTGTGGAATTCAGAGTACGTAAAATAATTTTGGTAATAATGTACGTTTATTAAGTGAACCAGATCAGAGTATAAATTTAGAATTTTGTATGTGAAGAATTTCGTATGTGAAGAATTTCGAATGTGAAGAAAAACAAGTGGTCGTGATCGTTAGTAATTCGTGGGATGGTTCATAATGAAGATACAGAGGACTCGATCACGCAGAAGTTCACTTCACCACGGCAGATGTAGAAGCTGTGCGGGAGTCCTTTTGCTGCCGGCACTGAAGCGGAAAGCACTAACACTAAGAGAGAGATGGCCGCGAATGAATTGAATATGAGGGGGATCACAGTGGATTATAAGACATTTATCGAGCGTCTCTCCATGCAGTTCAACGGGGCAAGGAAGGGAAAACAGCCATGCGAGGCAGGAGGGAAGCTGGGATATGGTATCTACCTAGCTGATGTGCTAAACAAAAATACGCTCAGAAAAATAGAGAAGAACTCAACTGGAGAACCATTTCTCAAGGACCCCGGGACAATGTGCCGAGCAGTTGTTCGTGGGAAGAACAGAGACGTCAATCACGATGACTTGGCAGCTAATCCAACAAAGAATGGATCTGAATTGTTTGATCTTGGAGACCAAAAAACACAGGGAGTCTATGGTAATGAAGGAAGAAGTGCGTGCGAGGTTGTTTGTAAAGCGCCTCCGCAAACAGTGCATGGTACGGAAGGGTGGGGCTCACGAAGTGCTTCAGGGTACAATCTCTACACCCCTCTGCAAGAGTGGGAATATCTAAACGGTTTACCTGTGGACGGGGTCAAGAACGTCAAGAAGTGGGCAGTTGAAGTCGGTCTCGCAGACGATTGGAACGATGACATGCCAAAGAAAAAAAAATTCAAAGGCCAGAACATTGCAGAGCCTCCAAAGTATGGAACGTCCACTATTCGGATGACTATGTTTTCAGCAGAAGAGCAAGACTCTCCTGAAGGCACTTCTACCTCTGAGACTGATACGGATGTGAAAGCAGAGCTGGATACAAAGGACAAGGGGAAGAAGAAAATTTAATCTGCCAATTGTAGCCCGTATCGTACTTCAAAGGCATCCGGGTAAGGTTTAAGGTTTTATCAAGTTTTTGTCTTGCTCGACTCTCGTCAATGCAAATCTATTGTGAGTAGACGAGTGAAGTATTAATATTTCGTTTTTTTCACTTGCTGTAGTGGGTGTTGAATTTGCAGTTCAGTCTTCCACTCTACTGATATGAGAAGCACAAATTGATGGGACTAGAGCAGTTTCTTCTGTAACCAGAGACAGCGTTTTTTTTGAACTATATGCCGGAGCATATGAGAAGTTGGCTCAGCTAAGTATGTTTTTTTGGGAGAACAAAACGTTTTTTGTAGTTGATAGAATATAACTTTCATAAGTATTTAGGAAACCGAACTGTCTACCGTAATAAAATTAGCAATTTTTTAACGCAGTTTAAATATCAATAGAAGTGGGGACAGAATTGTGAAGTTGACACTTATGTAGATGGGGTGGACGGTGTCTATGACAATTGTTTGCATTGCACTTAACAATCTCAGTAAAGTCTATGTACATATTTTTCAGAGGAGATGTTGCTTGTCCAAATGAGATTATTTTCACTCTTATTGGGAGAACAGAAGAGTCCAGTGATTTGCGTGCGAGAAGATGTATAAGTTGTTCTTTTTTTTTTGCGAAATGGAGTCCGTTTTCGACAGGAGTTCAAGTTCTGTTTTGTTATATTACAATGTTAGTTTTTTACATGTATTTTTTATGATAAATCGCGGGAGGATCAACTAGTCATTAACTTTGATTTAATTTTTAATTTTCTGTCAGTGGTGATCCTAGGTAGTATGTGCACATGTTGAAGTAGTAATTTGGAATTTTAGAATTATTGACAGATTTCGTTGTTTGAACTTACGTGTGATTGTAGTTCGAGAAGATGAGGTCACTACTGGTCGACTCTAATTTTTCTAAATGTTCCAGAATTTAAAGTAGCCTTAAATTGATGCGACAAATGAAGAGGGTGTTTGGTTGTTTGGAGTGCCTATAGTATCAGACTTTTGTTAGTGGAGCTGCTCGTCTCAAGGCTACGTTAGGAGCAGCTGTGATCTAACGCAATCTAACTAAGTCGTGTTCTTATTGAATTTGCTGTATGAGGTTATTGGCTATATCGAATGAAATTGCTTTTGCTATGGGAGTAGCAACTAGGTAACTCGTTTTATCATTTCTTTTGAACTCTTTAGATGGGAGTAGATACTCGTCTTCCTATTGCAAAACACACCCGATTTAGCTCCAGTTCATGCCCAAACCTGATGCGAACTGGCACGATTGATCAATCGACTTACTGATTTCTGCATGCTTTGTTTGCAGCGTTCTATTGTAAAACAGGTTGGGAGAACAAAATCCACATGTTGATAGCTCTGTCGTGGCTGTTTCTTCGGGACTTGGATTGATGAAAGGCAGTATTGGAGCAATCCTTGTCTACTCAATGCGTAATGTTTGGGGTTGGGGATTCACCAATGATGCTGAGCTTGTACACCAAGTAGCGCACATTGTACTTTACCTTTCAGGACTGGCCACAGTGCATGCTGTCCAAGCCATCATTCCATGTAAGTTAGTTCATTAAATAATTCATTTATTCTGGTTCTTATGGTCCAGTAATTTGTGGATGTCAGTAGTTGGACAAGAAGTGGTTCAGGCGTTTGGGCGAAACTTTGTAGATTGGTTTATTACAGGCTCTTGTGCAGCACCAGTTTTGAATGTTGTTGTAAATGGATTTCATTGACAACGGATGCAATGAGAATCTAACGTAGCTGAACTCTGATGACTAAATACCTAGTTAATTAATACAATAGCGTAAGGAGATGGCAAAAAAGGAAATAGCACGCCTTAGAAGTTGTATTTAGCAACTGAGTCTATAGTTCCTCTCTTCAAAATCGTTTGGAAGTTGTTCTGTTTCGAAGAGCGTTTGCAATCGCGCCTTTTAAGCCTCTGCTGATTCGAAATAGCGACCTCAAAATCTCTGAGTTTAGAGAACCTGCTCTACTACTGTTCACCAATATTAATCAAATGATGACTTTAATTTGGAGTGTTTAGTGTGACTAGGTGTCTCTCATAGCCTATACTTGCAAGTGCTTGTCTGTTCTAGAGTAATCTTGGTTTGCCAAGTTTGTAAATCAAAAGTTGACCAAAATTTTATTGACTGTATCAGGTCATTTGTGGCGCTCTAGAACTAATGAGAGATTCTTTGAGGAATTACGTAAGCATTGTGCCAGGTAACTCATGTTACTGGTTTTATCTGTTTTTGGAATTCATGTTACTTGGTTATTTCAGTTGTTTTGTACCTGTTTTTCAACGTATTTCGAAGACATTACACATGTTTGAGATACCAGATTCAGCAATCCAGACATACCATTTGTGGGAATGTGAAGGTATGTTTAGATTTGCGTAGAATTTCTTTTATAATTAATTATACCCACGGTTTTAGGACTCAATGAACAAATGAGACCGAATGTTGGGGCTGATCATGATGGGTAGATGTCAATTCACTAGGAATCATTACTATATCTAAGGGGTCCTATTACTACATGCTCGTACTTCAATGATGACCATGCACGGTCTCATTTTGATAATTACAAGCTAACTCAGTCTAATCAGGGTTTTTCCTTTGGGAACAGATATGATGTAAGATGGCTGGATGTCTTATCAACATCATGATGTATCATGAACACTCGAAGAAAGTGGGCTCATAGTCGGATTCGAGGCGGCTGTCAGGCACGTCGCAGTCATCTTCTCCAACTCGCAAGCGCATATATTTCCAGCATCCCCGGGTAAGGCGCTCATTGTTTTCATTTGTTTTTTGCAATTTCTCATGTATCCTCTTGATGATCTAGGCCCCAAACACTGTCCTGCATTCTTCTCCTTCTCCTTTGCGCACCTCAAAAACTCATCCTCTCTCACCATGTAGAATACGCAGTGGACGGCGTAGTTCTCAGATTTGAAGAAGGGTCGCTTCGAGATTGTGGCGGAACACGTTATCATCGACCATGTGCTGGATTTTGCATGTGAACCTCAGGAATTTTGGGCCAGTATTGATCGTTTGCACATAGACAGGCAAGCGCTTTTGGAATTGATTCCGCGCCTTGCATGCCTGTCCAAGACATGGAATGCGGCAATACGTTCCAGGGTGGAGTATGCAGCTATTCGCGTTGCGTCCTCTATCCACAATACCTTTTTCATGAATTTAGTTTGGTTGTGCTCCCGTCCCAGACTTCGACAGGGTCTACGACATTTTCTCGAAGTCTTGGAATGTTGCGAAGCCCGTGCCGATGAGGTTGCGGACGGCGGCAATGGGTGATCTCTCGAACTCTGAGTTGTGTGTGCTGTTCGACTTACTAAGGAGTGGATGGATGGTCAACGTGAAAGTAGTCACAGGCGATGGTCAGGAGCTTCTGGACACCGTTTGGGTCACTCCGGCTGAGCGCGCCAAGAGCGTGTGAAGGTACTTCTTTTCAGATTTCCATTCCCATTTGTTTCCATGAATTTGTCATTGCTCTAAGTCAATTCTCCTGCTAAAACGCTGCTTAGTTCACCTTTTTTACTTTTGCATTTGTGATGCAGTTGTATATTTTTTGCACAAGTTTTTGAATAAACGTGTTACTGTATCATGTTCCTAATACGTGACTGTTGTGCAGATTGCAGCTGCACCTGGCTCGCGGCTACTAGAATTGAACAAGCTAGGCCTGTAATTAGAGCGTAGTTTTTTTGTGTGTTTATGTACACCTTTTTTTTCCGACTCTTGTAATTACGCTCATCGAACTTTGTCTACATTATAGCTTTGAAGATGTAGTAGTCAATAATTTTGATTTTATAATGTAAGGCTCGGGTTGGTCAATAACTTCTTTCCGGTAAAGTATTGTAATTTCTATAATCTCCGGAGATATTAATAATTCAACGCCTGTTTACACAATACCTGACCTAATATCTCATGTGGCTCCATATTACTTGTGCTTCACAATTCTGCATTGTGATTGTTGTTTTTTCAATTCCTGTCACACGTGCTTTGTTACAACTGTTTAGTCAGATATCAATTCTTATTGGGAAGTGTAAAGAGAATTGACATTGATTCTATTACACCAGTTTGTTTTGCTATTGATTCACAACGTACAGAGTCTAGACGAGTTTTTGCTCTTACGTCTGCACGACTATTGGCATGTAAGTCTCAGTAGGCGACAATGCTTCCAGTTGCGATTATATCCTTTTGATTTCATTTGATCAGCAGTGCAAAATTGGTGGTATCATTTAGGGTTCTTTCTGTGGCGCTGGAATAATTTGATGATTGGAAAATGCATTCTTGAAGTACTTGCCTTTGACCTGTGCACTGTTAGACGTACCGCTTTAGAACATTTAGACTATAGATTGAATTTTTTAAAAGTATGCTCAAACTGTAAGGAGTTGTTCTGTACAGGGTTGAATAGCCATGTAGGAAGGTACATCTATTCTCGTGACGTTGCTGATATGTTCTTGGTCCATGGGGTTTGCAGGAGGCGACGTTTCATGAGGAGAATGTAGAGAAGTGGATGACCTGTGCGGATCGCGACGACTTGTATTGGACCTTCAGACAAGCAAAGAAAGGTAACAGTGCTGAGAAAATGCTGTGAACTTCTCAACGCTTACATATTCTATTGAGATGTCATTTCAGTTTGAATTGAATATGAAGTAAATAGGAATGCTCTACTATCTTGATAATCTCAGGAGGAAGGACAAGCCGGGAACTAAGCGTACGTTACTACTGCAAATTATTATTTTTTATTTTTTTTTGCAGCCTTGTAATTTTGCTACGACCTGGAAGTAAACGCTCCACCCAGTTGACAGTAATGATGCGATCCAGTGGATTCTCTATGCATGTGGAGAATGTTTGCATCTACGAATTAGATGTTTATGTGAACATGGGCAGTTGTAGTTGAACTCCAGTCTACTGCAGATGAGTGAATACATGGGTGAGGACATTCCATTCTATGTACTTGCCATGCATACACCTTTCTTCTTTTCTGTGTCACTAGTGAAGTTGGGAATCGAAGACATATATAAATGTGTTGGAGTACTAAACCTGGAGAGTAAAACTAGTCAGAGTAGTCTAAGTAATGGACGCATTGATTGAGAGTGTAGATGGGTTACTTCATGCAGAAATAGGGACCCTCGTAGTTAGACTTGAGCTACAGAACTTCAAGTATGAGCTAGATTCCATAGACTTACCTCTTCTTCGTGATGCGTTGAGGGAGTCACGGGAAGAATACAAAGCAGAGCTAGATGCTTTATTGACCCTGATCCAGTTGTTTGCTCCCACACGCTATAGACGCGGAGTGATTGACGTGGATAAGGGGATCAACAAACAGCTCGACAATGTAATGAACGCGAGACTAGTGAAAGAAGCATGCTTCAACCGGTGGTGGCGTGGTCACAAGAGATCTCAAAATCTCCGGTAGATGATAAAGTCGGCCGAGGTAGAGGTCGAGGCTCTAGAAGCAGTCGAGAAGATAACCAGGGAAGATTGCTATGAACCAATAATTGAACTGGCCCGGGTTTGGTCTAACTCTAGAACGCGAGTCCGCAACCAGTAGCTGTGAATCGACTTTTGTTTATTCGTATTTCTATCTGCGTTTTTTTTTGAGACAGAGAATGTGAGTGTTATGAGGAGGAATTAGCAAAGGAGATATTGAAGCGTATGATATTTTGTGACACAGACTGTTGTATCCTGTCGTTATTCACACGATTAGGTTGTTCAGAGAGCGTTTAGGGGGTTAAGGGCATAGTGGTTTGTTTTATGACGGAGTTCTTCGGAGAGGTGTGTTTGTTATTGAGTCCAGTGACACTGTGAAGGGTACGTAACTTGCAGCTTTGGTGCAATTCACCAACAGTGTTTGTTCGATAAATTTTTTGTAAAGTGTTTTTTTTTAACAGAATAAGTTGGCGTGTAGGCGGAAGTTGGTGATCTAGGCATTTGACAAAGTTGGACTGTGACGCTTTGTGCTGAATCCGATCTTTTTAACAAGAACTTTGTTACTCCTCTACAAAGCAAAATATTAATGCAAGAAGACCCGGCGACGAATATATTCTGCTTACCGTGATGGAGGACAAAATGTCAAGCAGCATGCCTGACGTTGCTGTGCAAAAGTTGGACGAAGAGAGTAAGCCACTACCGTATGGTCAGGGAGGAAATGTGAATCACCAAATAGACGTAAGTGCACAAACTGAACATCAATGTAGCTTTGCCCTTTTTTTTATTTGTTAAAAATATGGTAGAAAACATATTTACAAGATGAGTCTTGAAGACTCATATTAGTGTAAGTTGTAACATTCTAGAGAATTAAAATGACAATGTATATTTTGTTCTGTACAGCCTGGTGATGGCTGCACGGGAAAAGGGGCGCCTGCTAGATTTCAGTATCCAAGAGATGCCACATCAATCTGGAATGGTCGCAACCACAGGCATCTTTGTAACTCGTGCAGGTGCATGCATTGCACGGCTCTGCGTTGGGTGGTACTCCCACATTGTAAGTGTAAACTTCCGCCTCCAAGTCATGGGTTAGCTCTCGACGCACGTATTCGTGCAAAGCGTCGATTGTGTCAGCACCTTCCACGACATAAGACTACAAAACGGCATGAATGTCTGTGCGTGGAGTTAGGAGACGAATGGCATGCTAAGCTAGTAGTAAAAGAGTGTGATATACACGAAGGAAACCCTACTGGCAATATTCCGATGGAGGACAATTACATCTGTTTCGAAAACGAGGATAAGACAGGGATAGTTTTGTTGGGTCCCGACAATTCTTACTAAGTCGTTCGATTGGGGTGTTCGATTCTGGCGTATAGTCACTGTAATCTTGTTATGTTGTTTTTTACCTTTATTTTATTTTCTTAGTTTGGAGTGACTTTGATTGAGATAGGTAGCAGTAAGATCGCTGTGTAACTCTGTTACCTTTATTAATCAAATTGGAATTCTTACATGTTAGACCGCCTCTTTCCTTTCATTCTTTTTCTTTAAGTTTTTCAGTATAAAATACTAAACCTGAACATATCTCTATATGTAATTTTTACTATTCTGGTACAGTTGAAATTACGCATCATCTTTACTCTCCTTCAAGTGTTATCAGATGTTTGCAAGTATGCATTACTTACGACTATTGATAATCTTACATGCTGTGATTAATAAGCCGAAGGTGGGAGCATATGTGAATACTCCTCTGAACTGATAGGGAAGTTTAATGTACCTTCTTTGTAATGTGGAAGTGGCAGGTACATGAACAGGTGTGTCGCATCAATAGCTTCGAAGGTGAACAAACCGACAGGGTTGAACCATGAGAATCATTTTCACCCATATTACATATGAACATGGTGTTAACCGACAGGTGAAGATGTGACAGGTATATAAGAGGTTTATCACCATTTGAATAGCTAAGTGCTCAATGAAGATTGGTGGAAATCATTTACATCAAGTTCAAGTGCAACACACGTATGGCGACGTTGGGACACAATTTCAGGCGACAAAGAAGGTTCTGTCAACAATAACACAGCGTAAGGTGAGTATCAACAAGCATGGACTTGTGACGCTAGAGACCATGGACATATGACTCCATTGTTAATGTAACTCGGAAAAGAGTTTTGATTTCAATATTCATGGAAAGGTAAATATTTCATGTTTTTATGAGTAAGAGATAATGATTATTCAATTATAAAAATGATGTGCATTTTTGTTTGACCACTGCTATTGTACACTTTTGAAGTTTGTTTTGAAATCACAAGTCTCAATTAGATGCGTATCTGCCTGGACAAAAGAGTGATCTAATTTGTTTTCTTGTATCAATGCTTACTTATATCAATGTACACTTCATTCTTATTAATTTGTTGGTAACTGCACGTAGGTTAACTTACATATTCTGATGACCCAATTCCAGTAATGTGTGCACAGGTTCATTGCATAAGTTTTTTAACACCACTACTGATTTCAAATTGGGTTTTTAACATGTCACTGTACATAGCTACGGAATATCAATGGCATAACGCATTTGTGTGGTCAATCCTTGTAGGAGAAATAATTCAACAACCCGGCAGTGATGACCCATTGTAACGAAGTGTGATACACTTCGGTTTCTCATACGTAGCGTTGGCTAAAAGAACCGGGGGTAGTGGATTTCGACCTCAATACCAAGCTGTCAAACGCACGAACGCAGATCACCTTCATGAAGCAGATCGAGTGTTAAAAATAAGTAGGAAAGGGTTTAGCGCATATTACGAATTTGTTACTTATTATCAGAGGCAGCGGATGATGGGCTAGTTTGAGAGATGTCGGACTCCGTTGGTATTGTTATAAGTGTCGTTAGTGTTGATATCAATCTTACTCATGTTTTTTATATCTTTCATCAAACTTAATCCGAATTACAAGAGTGTACATTGTTTATGTACTCTTATAACTGTTCGTATCCACACATTATGCTTTGTCCATTCACAGAAATTTCCTTACGTTTTTACAATTAGCGTTGAGAATGTCTTGTGCTTGAACATATTAGAAACACTTCAAAGCTTTCTTGCGATGCATGTGGTGTAATCCGAAGATTGTGTGCAGTTAAAGGTAGATCAGTTTGCGATAGAAATCACTTTTGCAGTCTTGAACATCTCAGTCGATTCGCGGCTCTTGAACCGGATATGGCTTACGATATGTTCCAGTGATGTACAGCGACATAGATAGAACGTTCTATTGAGGAATTCCTAGATCATGCCGTGACAAAGACTCGGACATTCCGATATCTGTATTCGTGGAGTTCCCAACAGATTCACGTTTTCGCAGATTCTCCGATGAAGGTAAACTAGCTCGAACTTTCCTGCAAAGTGGAAAATGACTGCCCAAGAACGGAGGCTCGCCACGTATCACTAGCCTAGAATGAAAAGCTTCGCAGTCCCACTGTGTCATTTAATTCGTCCTTTGAGACATGAAAAGGACATAATGTCATTTCTGTGCTTCCTCCAAAGACCGGATTCCTACTAGTGGTGTCACTAGCCCCTCTTTGTCATCATTCATATTACCATAATCGAGGGCTGACCCGCCCTCTTCTGGACACAGTGTTTCCTTCAAGCCATCGAAATTAGTCTGATAATGTTCTTGTAACACAGTTCCACCTGACACCAGGCCGATCGCAACACCCGTTTGTAAGAGTTCCAATTCCACGTGGGGGTTAGATGCGAGGCTACTTCTATACTTCTCTCTTAATGCCCTCGTTGCCACTAACTTAACCACTATAGCAAAACTCCCTTCTAGTGTATTATCCTTTTTAGTAGCAATATGCACCATCTCTTAAGCCTAAACGCTTTCCAGGTACTTCAATTTGGTTGGAAGCTTCAGCTCCCTCTTCTGGTTTGATGCGTGCTTGATCCGAGTGACAACGTGTAATTTTGGATCGGGTCTTACATCCGGAACACTCAATTCAGCTTGTGTCACATGCGGCGGTTGGGCACGCTGTGACACTGGCGGTGGAGGCTGATCCCGAGTTTGCTCACCTGGAATGGCCTTCTCAGACCCTCCAACTGTTTTATCCCGCCCCGTCCGTTTCTTCTTTTTTTCCTTCCTCTGATCCAAATTCTTTGCGGCATCTTCTTCTTCCTTCTATCTCTGGACCCCCCCCCCCACCACAACATCAACCGCTTGCAGGTGCTTTTCTGCCCCCACTGTCTTATCCAGCGGTGTAGCTTTCACCGCCAGAACCAATGCGGATAAGGCAACAACAAAGCCCTTATTCCATCTGAATATGTAGCTCCCTCGCATCCTATTTCAAATTTGTGTAGGTTGAGCATTAGCTTGTTTGAAAAATCTGACTTACCATAGTGAATGCACGCGAAGTATATGCGCCCTCTACCCGGCTTCATTCTCCCCTTGCATTGAGTGGCAAATTCTCGCATTAAATCACGAACTCGTTCTTCACTTGGATACCTGACATTGTATACGTGATCGTAAATTTTCACCACCAATGTCAGAGGGTCATTGGCCATCGTATCCGCAGACCTAAGACCGATTCGAAGATCTCATTAAATAGTGTCAAAGCCGGATCCACCCTACACCACTCCTTCGACTTCAATGTGAAAATCGTCTTAGCAGGAAATCAACAAAAGCCACGATTAGGACAAACTCCATTATCCAACATGGTTGTCTAGCTCTATACATTCTGACATGTTACAGATGCCCCACTCTTGTGCACAAACACTTTCACCCTTAGAGCCAACCCTAAACCAAATCACACTATGAACCCTAAACAAATAAGGATTATCAATACACACAAAACACAATCCACAATTCACGCAATTCACAGAGAGTACACCGTCGCCTCAATTGCACACAGTTAAGGAAATTAAGTCGGACACCCTTACGCAAATTTGGTGGCTCTGAAATGGTCGCGATTAGCAAGACCCAAAATCCCTCCTCCGTTCCCTCTATAGGTACCTCAAAGATATTTTGAACCTAACAACAACCGTAACGTAGCTTTTCCTCCACCGCGACAACCAATAAACTTACGATAGAATATTACCTAACATCCTAACCACAGTGTCACAGATTAGAGGGCCTTCAAATCCCCTAATTTAGAATTGGTGCGAGGATGACCAAAACCTTTCGGAAGCACAAAATCTAGACAATAAAATAAATCACACATGGTTCAACAAGGAAGAAGACATACTTTGACCCTCACCCTAAACCCTACCCTATGTCAATTCATTAACCACATCAATATGCAAGAGGGCTTGTCAATATTAATGACAGCCACCGAGAAAACATATGGAACATTAATGTCCACATGTGAATCCTAAATCCTAAAACGTTGGATGTCAATCATAAATGTCACCCTAAACCCCACTGTCCAGTCTTGAAACACTTGGCCTAAACTTGAAACACTGAAATGTTACCCTAAACCCTAGCACCAAATTACTAATATAGATACTGTTGATCTCACCGAATACCAGGTCAGAAATGAAAAAAGCAATGAAGAACACACAATGTCAACCGACTGCCTAAAAATGAAACGCCAGAAGGAGACAACTTTGCCGACCACCAAAGACCCTAAACTTGGCATTTCTGTATGGCTCAAGGGAAGAAGAGGTCGCTGATGTTTGCGGGCAACAAATCAAAGATAACAACGTTTCCACAAGAGTACAACGCACGGCGTCTTTTTAATTCAGACGCGGCCCTACCCGCAGACAACACCGAGAGAGAGGTGTAGAGGAATACCTATCCGGAAATCACGTCCCCGGAAGTCAAGGTTAAACACCGTGCCCATTCTCACCGTCCTGTCCCTCTCTTTATTGCGATGCATTGTGCTCCTCCAAAAGAAGATGTCAATGATCGCAGAGAGAGAAGAGACGCTGGTGACAGACTAAACCTAGGTGAGTTTACTCCAAGGGTTGGCAAGTTCAGGTCCTCACCATAGCTCGTGAAGAGAATGCAAGGAACAATCTTGCGACGATGGACAATCGAGAAAACCCAAAAGGACGCTCCGTCAATGCTTCCACAAAACCCTAACTCTCAAAAGACCTTGACTAATTGCGGAACACTACACTGGAGAACTGGAAGCGCGTGACACAGACAAGAGAAGACTATGATAAGGCTGACGTCACTCTGGGCCATGGCCATTATGACATGGCATGCGATATGATGGATGGATGGCATGGGTATGTTAGTGTCTTAGGGCGGTTTCGTTGTAACACAAGTCAGTGTTCCGAGGGTAAGCGGAGTTACTGAGTCGGGTAGTAACAAAGTTCCTATGGCGGCCGCTGGGTTGAAAGCCGCGGCGGGGTTCGCATCTTGCCACGGCCATGCGTGCGTGCCACCTGGGCTTCACTACAGTGGATTTAGCCTTCTTTCTTTTAAACGATCAAGCAATTTCAGCACATTCACACTAAAGCACTGTTAACTTTGGAATACCCAATAGCTATTCTAGAGAGATTTTTTATCAGTGAGTAGTGAAAGATGTAGCCCCTCTCTATGCATCCACTAGAACATGATTTAATTAATCTTCAGGACCCACTTCTACACTTAAACAATAAAATTTTAACCGTAATGCATATAACTGCAATTGAAGCAAGATTAGTGCCATCCTGAAGATGTAGCCTCACTTCCACCCATAATTCCAAACAAACACAAGGTTAATTCAAAATCATATGTTAGGTGTCTACAGCTACATCACTTTTTGTCAATGTCGCAGTCTAGTACTAAACCTGTCAACATGCTATCACCCACATTGACTACTCATCTTGGCGCACTCAATTTGTTTATTAGTCGCATCATCAGCAACCTCGGCCATAGCGGTGAGTTGCAAGAGCGGTCCTAGAGACTAAAAGGACATTACAAATCAGAAGAACTTAGGATTGCAAAAGTTTGCAACGGAGTAGGCTCGGTACATGGATACAATGAATGACCAACATAGGTAGCTAGCATGTCAAAGTATATGCTGAACAGAGTATTATGCGGCCTTGTGGTTGCCTATCAAAACGTCGCCATTCTTGATCGTTTGGTATGATGTGCATCATCCAGCAAACATCTTGATTGTTTGGTATGATGTGTGTGAGAGAGAGAGAGAGAGAGAGAGAGAGAGAGAGAGAGAGAGAGAGCTTAAAACAACAGCCGAGACACGTAGTCTTTACCATTGGGTTCGAGACACGTAGTCTTTACCGTTGGGTTTAGACTAGGAGGGGCAGGTAGGGAGGGAAATAGGAGACAAGAAGGAACAAAGGGGAGGGGAAAATAGAGAGGGAGGAGGGGAAGGGATGGGTAGGAAAAGGGGGAAGGGGAAGAGGAGGAGGAGGGGATGGGAGGAAGATAGAAAGAGTATCCGGTTTTGGAGATATAATCCGGACAAATGTTAGAGGAACCGGATTGCTTAGGAGAAAATCTGATAACACTCTATTGTGTCCCTGGACCGATACTGGGAATCATACGGATAGGAGGGAAAATAAGCTTGATATTGGTGCTAATCGGATGATAAAGAAATTTTCGTGTTCCGACATATACTCGAGCTTCGCTTGCGTCCAATTGGAACATCAAGTTGTTTTTCCAAAACTCATGCTTTCTATGCTCTCACACCTACTACTCAAGGACAATTTATAAATTTAATTTCATCAATTAGAACACTCATAGGGTATGCTCGACAGCTTAGAAAGCATATTAGATAGAAACTACTATGAGGTTTAAAAAGCCATGATATACGTCCTTGTCGAGCAATTCACATCTACTTCAATATGAAGATTCTTGCATCCCGGCATTAGAGATGTTGTCGTTGAAATGATAATGACTACAAAAGGATAGGTGCTAAGGTCATAGGTGTTGCCAAGTTAGATGATCTAATGACATATACAACAAAGATCCATACTTTGATGGAGATTTGGTTCAATCTCACCCATCTCCACTTTTAGCTCCTTGAATCCCTTAATAAGCTCTACAAGGGTGCCTTCATCTACCGGTTTGGCAGATTTGAAGTAAATGGTGCTGATGGCACCTTAAGTGCCTTAACGGGTGTATGTGTCATCTTCAATGCCAAACTTCTTCCCTTCACCCTTTGTTGCTTTGCAATCAAGGTGACTGTCTCTTCAATCCTCCTCTAGTTACTTGTAAAACTACACTCCGTTGCTCGGTCTGTTAAAAGAAGACAAAGTTTGTCTTCTAGTCTATCATCAGCAGCTTGGAGAAACAACTCAGCCTGCCTAGAATCCAAGATGTGCTTCTCTGCCATTGGAAGGTGGTTGTACTTCTTCTCAAAGTTCTTAGTAATCTTGTTGTACTCAACGTCTTGCCACGTTGTTGCTCCACCCAATCAAGAAAAGATCTTTGGTCATTCTTTCAAAATCTTCATCAAAATACTCATCTCTGAGTCTCTCTTCAAAAGCTTTCCAAGTGCTTACAGCTTCATCTTGCATGATTTTCAAAACACGCTTTTGAAACTAGGGAATCACAGCTAGTCCAAAAGCCTATTTCATTTGCTCTTCAAGGATCAGATGCACCTCCATCTCACACAAGTACACCTTCAGAAAGTTTGTGACATACTTGCCATCAAACCTTCCAATCTGGTCCACAACACCTTTCAAGGCCTTTGTGGAACCATAAGCTCTAGCAGAGAGTGCTCTCTGCTCCTCCATCAATGATGCCTGAGCACCTAGAGAGTTCTCCAAATTTGACTAAATTCTATTAGTACCTCCACCACTTGAAGTTTCTCGACCAAAAGCCCCTTCAAGAGGAACACCTCAACTCTCTTCTATCTCCTTTGGTCAAATCAGTAGCCCCAAAGTTCTCAAAGTGGAAGCAGTACCAAATATCGAATAAGAAGGGGTTTCCTTTGGGAAATCACATGGATTCTAGCTGAAAGTGAAATTGACTTAGAGAATAGGGATTCTTGCTCAATATTGCCTTGGTTCTTAAATCTTCAATAAATCTTGAATCAGCTCCCTGTTGGCCTATCATGTTATGGTTGTAGGGCCTTAAGGATCAAAGAGGGGATACTTCTAGAATTTGTGATACGAGACGGATAGAATGGACGATAGACCACGAGCTGAACTGTTTGTGATTCTGGATTCTAAACTTTCAAATTGAGAGTCTACTGGTCATCATCCCACTCTCACTATAAGAACAACATAAGATTCAACCATGTGGGCTATTAAAATTACTTTGTTGCCCACAAAAATCAATGAGGTGAGGCGATGAACGTAATGTCAGGCCAAACACGCAACCAGGTTTACAATGCAAAAAAATGACAATACAAAATGAAGTGAAATCACATATTCAGTGTCTAGATCCGAGACCACAGCTGCAATAAGGTTCACAATGCAAAATTCACAACGAGCTTCCAAATCAGGCTAGGAAAAACAAAGCTACATGCCCACAACATAGGGTAGGTCCTTGCAATGTAAATCTTCACTTCACTCTTCAAGTCTTCAAATCTTCGATTCGGACCTCCTCTTAACCAGCAGTACTAAAATAGTTTCTAAAAACGTTCTAGAGATCCACTTTATATAAGTAATAACACTTTTGAAAGCTAAGACAATTTGCTACAAGGTGTCAAATTTTCATTTGAATCAAAGTTACTTTTCATAAGATATGAGTTGTCAAACTTTCCTATCAAAATCTTGAGCCGCAACAATCACTACTTCACATTTTTGCTCATAAATCAAGAATTCCGGATGCTATGTATAAGTGTCATAGCTCAATGCTAAGCTAACAACAAGTTCTACATTTTCTTTGAATTTCGCTTTGCTCCAAGAAGAATTGCAACTTTGAGAGACATACAAAATCTTTGTTCCACACTTTGGGTGATAATGGAACATTCTTCACTCAAATGCTCACAAAACACTTATGAAAGCTTCAAATCAAATGAAATTAACGCCAAAATAAGCGAGACTTTATCATGTTTAAATATATCAATTATTGTATTCAAATTATGCTCACACAATACACAAAGTCTAATTCAAGCCTTGGCTTTATTCACTACAGCACCCTTCACAAAACTAAAAAAATGACAAGGAGAGAGGAGGATTCCCTTCCCATATCCTTCCAAATTCAGCCACCTTAGCCCATGCCTCGCCGATGAGGGCATCTTTCAAGCCATAGGCTCCCCTAAATTTTATTTTATCATCAATTTAAGTCATCTTTGGGTCCACAAACCTCAAAGTCAATTAGATAGAAGTAAAGCAAGTAACTAGATTTCATCCAACTCCAAATAAAACCAATTGGTGGAAATAAAACTCAATAATCAGGCTAAAAAAAAGCCAAACCTGCATTATAATTCCAATAAAAAGAAGCATTTACTTAATACACTAAAAAACTCTAAAACATGCAAAATAATCGCAGCAATGAAGCTTGCTCTCCATTCCATGGTCAGGAGATGAGCTGTCCTTGAAGCCAAAAGCGATGGCCAACGTTACTAGAATTGAGGTTCATCCTTTATTCTTCATTGTTGTTCTCAAAAAACCCTTCAAACACCATTTGATAGCTCATGGAAAGTGTAGGCTCAGATTCCAAAACGATAATCAAAGTCTTATTATCCAATTGCAAGACTGGAAGTGTAAACTACGGGATATATGGCTCTCTTTGTGGTTGCACACAACGCTCAGAAGGCCCCGTTTCATCTCGTAAACGACGTCTTGACGAAGATGGTTGACTTGGATCAACCGGTATTTGAGATAAACGCAAGTGCCAATCACCAGGATCTTGTAAATCCATCACTACAAACACTAAATCCAAATCCAAACTACTCAGAGTGGACTAAGAGAAGCAAAGCTACATGATTATCTTTATTTTAAACCTAGTAGCTTCTTTGAGAAGCTTGCTTCCATTTTTAATACTCCGATAAAATCATAATGGCTATCTTTTCTATAAAACAAACACTAACAAGCAAAGGCATCTTTTTATTTTTCAAAAGATAACCTAGGTGAAAAAGAATAGACTTAGAACACCATATTCGTTATATTGAGACTTTTCATAGTCTCAATTTAATGCTTGACTATAGCTTTTTCATTAATTTCTTGATTGATTCTATATTTGTCAAAAACGTTTTGACTATATATGGGAAGATTATCCTCGAGTCGAGGATAATCTATAATTAGAAAGTAAAAAAAAAGTTCAAATTGTCTAAAAACAATTGCTGAAATTGTAGGCAAAAAGTCTCAAAGTTCTGAAATTGTCTCAAAATAACGAATATGGTCATTTAGGAGTATTGTTCCGTCAGTTGAAAGTCAAGCCGTTAACCAACAATGGAATAAAACCATTGCAGGACTAACAACTGTTGCCAAATTGTAGACTTGGTTGGTTGTGAAAGTCCCTGGATTGCTGCCAGCCGGTTCTAGGTTCAAATCTTGTTGGATCCATTGATTAGGTCGGAGCAGCTGCAACTTGGCACCGCTAGTGAAAGCAAGATAGAAGCAGCCAACCACCCAGTCTATTCTTTTTAGCGAAGTGACATGAAGTGGTTCAAACCAAGAGCGTGGATCTCTCCACGACCCCCACCATTTTCTATCTCCATGCAATTCTTGTATTAGGACTCTAAGGTTGATCTCTTGATGTTTTTACATAGTATATGTATTTACAATACGATATGCACCGCTTCTAAACCTTCACATCCTCCGGTTAGTGCTAATGTCACTCCTCTTCATACTCTCACTGAAGCTCTTCTTCATCTTCAACGTCTTCATCCATCTCTGTGAACTTAAGAAGGATTCGAAGTCGATAGAAAGAAATCTTTCATCTCTCCTCCAAAATACTTTGATGCGCTTGCTAGCAATTGGAATTTTGAAGAATGTTCTTTCTAATTCACAATGCAAGTATGTGGCATTGTCATTAACCCTCTTCACCACACAAGGATTTAGAACTTCGTCCTTAAGGCCCATTTGGGGGCCAATTGGAAAAAGCATCCAAATGGGCGTCCAGGGCAAAGTTCACAAGCGCGGCCTTGAGGCCAAAAGAGGGCTTTCGGTATGAAGAGCCCTCTCAAGGCGTCAAGGACGCACTTTTAAAGTTGTGAATGCAAGATTTTTAGACTCTACTTTGCAATGTGTTGAGCATGATTGGTGAGGATTTTGGCCATGAGATTTGATAGAGGCGTAAACTGTGAGGTATTTTATGTGCTTGCAAAGTATGAAGGCTTGGTTTAGCTTTTTTTGGAAGCTATTGGATCTCAAACCGGAGGGGGTCATGTACCTTTAATTCTAGGCATCCTTTGAATGATAGTATGAATTTTCATGAATATGTTTAGAGGTGAGATGGAATGGGTTTTAGGAGCCTCTTGTGTTATCATTCTTGTTCATAGAATTGGTTATTATTGCATATGTAGTAGTTTAGTGCTTTTATAGTTATAGACAATATCAATTGAATGTTGTGTAATTAGGCCATAGAATGATTTTTTTGTGTGGTGAGTTGAAGCTTGGTCATACTCTTATTTGAAGTTATGTCTATTATTTTTGTGGTAATGATTGATTGCATCAAGCATGGTGAGATATGTTTACTTTTGGTGGACGAAGCTATTTGAGAGTGTTGCGCACAATCTTTTGTGACTTACGTTGTATTGTTATGCTCATTTGTGTCCTTTGTTTGCTTGTTTGTGGTGGCTCTATATCTTTTAGCACTTTTGTTAGGTTAGTTCTTGTCAAATGCTTATATGTTATTGAATATTACACCAAAGTATGCATGTTCCAATCGTATGCTTTTTGTCTTGGCAATTGCCTTCTTCTTTGAAGTGCACAATCCAAGTTACATGCCGCTGCTTGTTTTTGTGTATGGTATTGAACGCATGTCCCTTCATGTTATTTTATGATTTAAGTTTAGGGCTCACTTTCTTTGAGCTATCACCCGAACTTTAGGGTAAGTGCAATTCCGCAATAGATTTCTTGCAATTGAAATCAATCATTGATGCCCAGAACAATGCATATTGATCCTTTAAACCTTGTACCAGAATAAAAACTCTGACATTAGACAAAGCACATTACTCTCAATGATAGCTTCATTAGATGAGATATTATAGAATTCTCAGCTTCTAATTTGTTTTGATTGATTTCTTCTATATGATGTTGACCAATATAAATATCATGTAAATACTTTGCAACCATAAGTTCCAGAGAAACATCCTTGTGACCATTTAGATGTTCACTACACATATGTGGTTTGCAGCTTTGTTTGTTTCTCTTGCTCCATTCCTTGTGTCTTTTCCACAGCCTAAATATATTTATTTTTCTCTAAATGCGCTCTTCAACACTTTTAATTGTTTCTTATGAGGTTTGAAATACCGGCTTAGTTTTCATGTCCTCTATCTTAGCCTGCATTACTCCCATCTCATTTTTATGCAAACTCAATTTGGTCTCCATATTCTAGAATATAAATCAAAACTTTTCAAGCTATAAATTCTTTAGTTACACATTGAAAACTCACAGTCCTATGTATTCAAAGACATAAGCACTTTCTTAATAGATAATCACTATGTCATCACACTATCTTTAAGAAACCTTAAGTTTTGAATTCTAATCTAGTAACACTAAATGATGTTACTTTTAATACACTCATACACTCACTTTCAAGCCTCAACACAGAGATGCAATCTCAAATTGCACACACTCTTCCAACACACAAACAAATTTGAAATCACTTTTTCAATCTCTCCTACAAAAATGCACAACATACTATGCTGAGAGGCAGACTCGACTTGACTTCAATTTCTTCAGATAGTGGTTGTGACTTTCTTTTACCCTTGCTTTGGCTCTTTATCCTCCACCTCCACGTATGGTTACATCAAGCCATCTTAGTCATTGCGTAAATTGGTAGTACTATACATTTCTTTTATGACCCAAAGTCCAACAACGAACTCTCACCCAAATTGTAAATTTATCTATTAAATATAAATTTGAAAGAACAATGCTTCCCAAAAATTTCATTTATCCGTGTGTAAACTAAATTTGGCATCCTTTATCTCACGCCATTAACTAAATTCTATACTCTAACAATGAAGTGTTTGACAAAATCATCAATGAGGGCAATAAGAATATTGATCACTATGCATTATAATCTTTATCCATCTAACCTGTTAACTTCTAAAGGACAATTGTTGAAATTGGCTTTTTGAAAGTTTGGGAAGGTACTTGTAATGTCAATTTTAGATACATTTTAGAGAATTTTTGCCTCAACAAGTACTTTGAAGGAATCTACTTTTTTTCAATTAGACTTTAAAAAAAATAGTAATGGTACCCAAAGTGGAATTTTGTATTAAATGGGCAATTTGGACAACCATGCTATACATTTGATCTACCTTTCAGATTTTTCCTATAAATATTTAATGGTGTCATCTTTAAGATTTTCCAAAAGAGAACTAATATTAATACAAGATGGTCATTCCACAAAAGATCAAAGTTTTTTCACTCTTTTGGGCAATTCACAAAAAAAACTCCTCCTTTCCTTTATATAAGTTAGAAACTTTGTTTTCTTAGGTTTATTCTTTTTTTCACTAAATTGATGAATACTAATATTTATTTTGATTGTTTAGGTTGGGACTTTATAAAGTGATGGAATCTCTAGGAAAGAAACATGAATTTAACATTCATGTATATTCAACTTTATAAAATATATTGTTTTCAACATGCTACACTTGTCTTATGTTTGTAAAGTTTTTTTGTTCAATTAGCTAACTTAGCCGTCTTTATCATGCATGAAAATCCCTAAAATCCACAATGTAAAAAAGTTAAGAAGAAGAAGTTGTGTCAACCTAATTTAAAATTGTGCCAAGAAAGTTTGATTTTGGATTTCAAATTTTATGATCTTCTAATCTCTAAGATCGATTCAGATGAATTTTTTTGTACTATCCACGAAAATAATCTAATTCAAGATCTTATGGTTAGAATTGAAAAATAATGATTTTTTAGTCATTCATGATTTTTACATTAGAAATGGACGTCTGCAAAGTGTTTGGTGAAATATAGTCAAGGAACTTTAGGGGTTAAATTTACCCCCACCACACTACGGAACAAAGTTCAACAGAATTTATCACTAGAAATGGATGAGATACTATCTACCATACACAATAATTTTCATCCATCTATTAGTATAACACGTAAAATGTTGTGTATTTGCAAGAAAAATAGAGATTAAAAACCATAAAACCAGACTTCAATCCACGGATATAGGGCCAATTGTTTTACTGAAAAATAGAAATATTCTAAAAAGATTTGAATAATTTGAATATAGTTTTTAACTTTAGAAAAAAATAACTTTTTTTAGACTCCACTCTCCAATTTTTGCTTTCAAAGCAAAAAATCTCTGCTCTCCACTCTTTGCTCTCCACCCACCGCTTACATACAAGCTTCCCTTGTGTCAAGCCTCAAGATGATACTTCATAATTAAAAGTTTGATAATATACTAAATCAAATTTCCCTCATATATAATTGTAGGCAATAGACATCCATTAGATATACAATGACATCTTCTTTTGGTACTCAACTAGAAGAATGATCTTTATTTGGCTATAGTAAAAGATTCATGACTTTAGATGAAACATGCATGATGTCTTGCATTGTTAGTGATACTAAGAAAAAGTCAGTTTGGCTATTAAAAAAAAAAAGAACATAAAGATGGTTAATGAGAATTCTCAAAGAAGTCATGAGAAGGATGAAATTACAATTATAAATGAAAAAAATTAAAGATTAATATGGCACACGTATTTACCATACAGCCAATAAATATGGAAAACTAATAAGAAATGAATAACCAAATTATAAGTAATCATAAAAGGAAACAAGAAACTAGATGTTACAATATTTTAAAAAAAAAAAATTGAGTTGATTTTGGATTTTTAATTGAATTTGAAGAGAAAAACTTGCAAAAGATGTGTTGAAAGAAGATAACATAGATGAAAGAAGAAGATAATAAATGAAATGAGCTAGCATAAGAGAGAAAATAGCATTGGAATGAGAAAAAAATTAACAAGCGGCTATCTAAGCTAAAAGAAAGATTAAATGGAGATAGATAACCAAAGATTAACATGCATTAGCTGTATTGTGACACCATCAATGACACTAGACCTAAACAATGTATAGAGAAGAGGATGAATGGAATTTTTGGGAGAACCTAAATTGTAGAAACCTGTGCAAGGTTTTTTAATTTAGACTTAATGTCTACAAATAGACATATTATTATTTTTCAAAAAAATAAAAACATTAATAAATCCACTGTATAATTTTGCTGTTATAGAAGGTAATTGATCTAAAAATGAAGATGCAAATGTTCTACTAGAAAATTTGTACTCTTGGCTCTCTATAATCCGCTAAGTACTTCCATTCAAACTTTTATCATCTTTGCACTTTTTTGTTTGTCTAGAAGTTTCATCTATCTAAGTTTTACCAACTATTGATACTACTCGCCATTAGATTTTCTTTGAAAATGTCACGCTTGAAGCAACATTGAGGAATACTTGGAAAATTGAATGTACCCATCATTCCAAAGTGCATGGGAGGCTATCATTTTGAATACTTTTCACGTGGCTGTCAAACATTGACAATATTACATCATATACAATCATGGTTATTTATTGTGTCGTAACGAAGGGCATTTTTGTCATGATGCCATGACGTCACAACAACTATTTGTCACGACATTATGATGGATAGCCTTTCCTATCATGGACTCAAAATAACCAGGTTTCGAATGTAATTACGTTACGCCAATGTGGATACATAGGATGGAAGACGTCCATGGCTCATGACATGTCAACAAATTGGGGTAAACGTAAAAACAAATTCACAAAAAATACGTTTCGAATTGTCGAGAACGTAGGGAGTCTGCAAGGAATAAGTCCTCAATGGTTTGAGAACAAGGGGTGAACGTCGGAGCAAACAACGGATTTCAAGTGATCTGGAATCTTCATTTAGAATTCAAATATTGATTAAGAAGACATTTTTTGACATCCTTATGAAATTTAGATGCCAAAAATCCTCTCACATTCTAGAATACGCCTCAAAATAAGGCTTGTGGTTTCCTTAAAAGGTAGAGGGGTCAAATTGGGGCAGACTATGGGAACATTAGGGCAGATCATGGAGAATATGGGTAGATGATAGGAAACGAGGGACTAACAATAGAGAACATTGACCAATAGGTAGGAAACACGGATTGGATAGTGAAACTTGAACTATGATTAACGTAATTTGATTTACAATTTGCCTATGTTTAAGAATCATAATGACATGTTTGGATAAATTTTGGCATTGTGACATATGACATATTGGAATTTTGTGCTAGGATGGATGTAAATCTTGGCATTGAGTAAGTAAATTATCCTACCTATAGAGTCAATTCTAGAATGACTCCAGGTGGATCCTATTGTGTTGTGACAAAGGGATCCGTCATGACACGACTTGTTGTGACGACACGTCACGTCATGATCCGTCACGATAGACAACCTTGTATACAATGCATTTACATTCAACATGCACAAATTGCAATATACTAGATTCCAAAGTATCTTCAAAATGTAGGTGATGCATATCCTATCCTACTGTTTTTTTTTATATTTTATTTATTTATTTATTTATTTAAAAAAAAGAAAAAAAATCATAAATAGTATATGTAATGCAATCAATCTTATATGTAGCAATAGATAAGTTAATGAAGAGAGGCAACTACAAGGACTTGCATTTGTTTTCAACAACATTTTAGCTTATTAATGAAGCAGATACTACTAAGTGTACTCTTCAATGTGAGCAATCACAAACAAACATATATATAGCACAATTTACGTGTAGAAGCCCAAATTTTGCCAATTTTCAACAATTAATGATCATAAAAATCATAACCATGGCCATTGATCATACAACACCACAGATCCACCTTGATTTTTTTGAAACTCGAAACACTCTTTTTTTAATGATGAAGCCACTAGTACAAATGTTCTTTCATCATGTAATAGAAAGCCACTGCATATTGCATTTGCATGTGCGTAATAGACACCATTATGCGTTGCTAACATCTTTTCTAGCTTGCCAATTCCTTCAACAAATAGTCAAGTACTCTTGAATCTTAACAATATTATTGTCATCCTCCAAAGCGAGCTTTCTAGAAAAGTTACACAATATTTCTTTTGAAGATTCATTAACATGCTCTATTATCTCACTTGTCATTTTTCTCAAGTCTTTTTCTTTTAGGATATTCTAATGATTTCTAGCCATCGTTTTAGGCCTATAAAATTAAGCATTCAAAGTCCTACACATCCAATGGATGTAGAAGGTGAACAACGCCTTACCAATAGGTTTAATAAGACTAACAATGATCTCATCCTTAACATTGCAACCCACATTTTCTCATTTACAACCTTCTTGTTAAGAACTCCATCACAATATTCTCAACATCGCACAGGTCTAGAAATTGTTGTCATAATGTTGTTTATAAAATTTTGGTGAGATTCTTAAAACGTATGTCTTTGGCAACCTAGAATTCAAATCATATCCCTATGTTTATAGAGATAGTATAGCGACAAATGACATGGTTGTTTTCTTATACACAATCAATTTAGTGCACATCAATTTCTTGTCGTTGTCGATACTTCATTATGAAGTTTGGTTGTAGATGGGGTTGAGTAGCCCAAACTTTTTCAAAGTGCCAAGAAAAACAAAACCATGACACTACTACGGCAAACCATGAGCATATTTTTTAGTATATAGATTAACCACGTATTCAGCTGGATTCCGTAGAATACAGACCTTCCTCTGCTTAGTCACACCAAAACAACATTTGCATGGTAGTAGATGATTTCCAAATTTAAAGGCTACACTAGAAAACTCTATAAGAAAATGTGATGCCATTGACTCTTCAACATTAAACAAAGACATCCCGTCCCTCTTCCCTCCCTCAATTGTTAGCATAATTTTGACAATTTCTCTAGACACATCTTTTGTTGAGGATCCTTAAGCTACAAGCATTGGATGAGAAGTGAACACTTTAGGATCAATCATGTTCATATTACTTCACAATAGAAATTATCATGAATACACATTTGCTTATATTTCAATTATGCTTGCATTTTCAATTCTTCTATGAAATCATTGTTAGTTGTTTGCATTCTAGTTTGATGTTGCTCCATGTTTCTTCTGTACCTACCTTTAGACTACTTCCATAAAAAATAATTGTCTTCCTGCATCTTAACTTTTAGAAAAACAACATGATCCTTGAAGATTTGTTTAACTTCTATAAGGTCTTTGCTCCACAAAAGAGTCATTTTATCTCCAATCCATCCAAAGTCTCTATCCTCTTTAATGAGCAAGGCTCAAATCTAAATTTGAAATGCTCTCCATAGGGCTTTCTTATTGTTGTGTACAACATGTAAAAATCAGGTGGATTCTGTGTTGCAACATCTTGAAGCATTGTAAGCACGTTACGATGAATCTAGACTAAGAAATCAAAAATGTATGAATTGGAAAGTGAAAAAGTCAATCAAAGTTCATCTGCAATCCTCGGGGCAACAATGTTGAAATAGCTCTCCATCTGTTTCATTTGATTTGTCTTAGGGATCATTCTACCATCGAGATCAATATTAAATGTTATGGGATGAGGAAACACCTCTTTCTTGATCCAACATTGTGCAATTGCATGGTGTCCAAACAACCTTGCTTAAAGAAATCCACAATAGCGGTGAAACTATTCAATGGCCACGCCATTTTATTTGACTTTAAATTCCTAAAGCTTTTAACAAAAAGACTGTAATAATCAAGTTGATAGACCCAATTCAACCTACTAACAATCAGGTTTAGATAATGATGTCTCCAATTAGAGGTCATGCCTTAAATCTCCTCCTTGGCCAATATTACTTTGGCACTTATCCATTATTACAAAACATCAACAATGGACATCTCTAAACCAAAACTTTGTAAATCACTTGAAAGAAGGCATCCTTTACTGCCACTTCAGAGTGTTCCTAAGGTATAAAGAACAAGTGCAAAACATCCATTAAATTTTCTAAAGCCTAGTGTCTTGTCTCATTCATAACTTATGAATGAATTCATTTGCTAAAAAAATTAAAGTACTTGTGGAATTGCTTTATTTTAATGTATTTCTTAAGTCAACTTTTTACATAGTTCTAATTCCATCATATGAAGGTTACATTCTTCAACTTGTTGCAAGAATTCTCTATGTAAAAGCGAACAACATATACCTCAATTGTTGAACATTGGACGTCTATTATTGTTGCAAGCTATAAAAAGCTTTGTAATTCCTTTCTTTTACTTCACATTACACTATCACCAACCCAACTAGAAGAAATCAATTCTAAAGTAGGAAAATACATGAAAGGATCTCAATCTACCATGAGTGTACAATCTATAAGGGAGCTTGATTGTAGTTTGTTTTACATCATCGCACCTTGTGGATGCAGATGGATGGATGGATGGACAGTGTAGATTATTAGTGCAGTCTTGGCATTATAAAATTTGCTTTAGCGTAAAATGGATGATATGCATATGCCTAGATTCTACATATGTTCTATGAAAGGTAAGTTAAGTAGCACGCAATCCCTGCAATTGTTTGTATAATTGGGAGAAGGGGGTAAATGCACTACGTTGTGGATAGTAACTATGTCCAAACATAGAGACTATTTAAAGTTTGCCAGCATATTGTATGCAATTTACACCTACAAGAATTCTTATTTGCTTTCCATTAACATATTCGCTATAGAATTTGGATTTTAGCATTTTTCAATAACCTATAATAAAAGCTTGCTCATAAAATTGTTGCGCAAGCTCGCCAAGTCTAAGATGAAATAAAACATTCTAATCTAAATTTTATTCAAAGTTCTAATTAGTTGTAAGGTGTTAAAGATATTTGAAGGATGAATAAATTTTATAATAACATGTGGCGCTATGTAAATAGAGGATGAGAGGATCAAGACAATTCCTAGTTAAAGATAGATGGGCTAAAGTTGAACTACTACTGAGAGCAAGGAAGAACAAGGGAGAGAGAGGGAGAAAGAGGGCAAGGTTCTTCAAGTCACCATTATTTTGATTGTTTAAAATTGTGAAATTACTTTGGTAAAAGTTGGTAATGAGATTGAAGAGCGTTCGTTACATTAATGAGAAAGAATTGAATCAATCATTTCATGGTTTCATATAATGACCCTAATAAAGTTTAAAAACACAAGGTGCACTCATTTGAACTTGCCAATGTGAAATTACTTGTTGATCTCTAGAATACATTTTTTCACAAGTATTATGCCTAGGTGCTAGGAACCAAGTTGCCATTACCAATGGCAGTTTTCTGCAACCAAGGACCACCTTCCCAAAGACCATTTGCTAGAACCATAAACCTTGTTTGTCATAGCCAAAGATCATAATGTGATTGCCAACAATTAGTTTTTGTAATTCAAAAGAACAATTCATATTAATGTCATCACATTTGAGATTTTAAATTAGATTTTGGCCACTACATTTTGATCTTTGGCTACAACAGAGTGGCCATTGGCTACAACATGGTGTATGTAGAATGGTCTTTTGAGAAGTGGTTCTTGGCTACAACAAATTGCCTGGTTCTTGGCTACAACAAATTGCCTTTTGTGAAGGCAAACTAATCTTTGGCACTAGCAACGTCGTCTTTGGCACTAGCAACCTCATCTTTGGCGCTAGCAACCTCATCTTTGGCATTGGCACTGACGGGATTACTGTTCTAT
Organism: Ceratodon purpureus; assembly: GCA_014871385.1. Taxonomy (NCBI): domain Eukaryota; kingdom Viridiplantae; phylum Streptophyta; class Bryopsida; order Pseudoditrichales; family Ditrichaceae; genus Ceratodon; species Ceratodon purpureus. Next base: position 79,534,767 of record CM026426.1, read on the forward strand.
CCAATTTGTAGCTTCCGAATGGACTCCAAGGTTATATGGAAAAAGAACCTGCATCAATCTGCTGAAGGTCATGCGGGCGTCATGAGGATTAGAGTACCGAAGAATCTCTATTCCAGCGAATCAGATTTTGATGGTGAAGAGCGGCCGTGTCGTTGTGATAAACTGCAAATGAAACGGAGGCCATTTAGCACTAAATCTCCTGGACATGGCTAGTCCAAGTTGAAATGGAGTCTTGACTTTTTATGGTCTACCACTGAGAAGTGCACAGATTGAAGGCTGTAGAAAGCACCACTTCCAAGTCTAAGGAGCTAATCATCTCATAAGACTATGGCTTCTACGGTGTTCATCTGGTAAAGACACAGTGTTCTTTTCGAAATGGGATGTTTACCACAACAATTAAATTACTTTGCAGCCACGAAAACGCAAATTTTAGATAGAAACCTTCGTGACCTAGATTTATCGGCTCCTTGTCCATTGGCGTCTGGACTTGATGACCGCTTGGCAGCAGGACTTGCTGCGCCATGCTTGCTGCGCTTGTCACGCGACCCCATAAGCCGATCACTACAAGACACACCAAGACGGACTGATATCAACTTACAAGATAGACTCTATTCAGCTCTATGAAATTGCAGTGTACGATTCATTTAAGAACAGATGATAGTATTTTGTTATCACCTCAAGTAGCACTTTCAAAATTCAGAATGTCATTTAAGTGTGCAGTGATACCATATCTTTGGTGCCTTCTAGTGCGGTGGTTTACTGAAATTTATTCGCTCACACTCAGCTAGTCATTGCTCTTTGCAGAAGCAGAACTACGGATTGCTTACCCGGAGGTGTGGCGTCTTGAGGGTGGCGAACGTGATCGCGACAAAGCTGAAAGCCACCAGAGGTCACACCTAAATTTTCAGCAAGAATCCTAAATGCTATCTTATTAACTTCTATTTCGCAAAGACATCAGTAATATTGGGACGCGAATGAAAATCTATATGGGCTAGATTCATCACTAGTCAAATTCCAAAATCACCTACAGAATAAATTATCTCAGATTGAAGTAATTGAATGGGGGATCACGTTCTAATTTCAGGCACATCCCTTTGATTTGGAAAGAAACTTCAAATTAATGCCCTTGGATAGCAAAGATTTAATCTGCTCATGGCATTTAGCTTATATTTGTCCTAACTATTCTAAGGTGGAAAAAATGAATAAATTATTTTAATCCTGATCCAGGAAATTCCAATAACAGAACAGGATCTCTGAGTTAGGGTCAAATATTTTACATCTGACGCGGCGACCAGGAGATCGTCTCCGATACTTATCACCATTGAAACCGCCACCTCTGCCACCACCGTGTTGATGACCCAAACCACGAGTTGGAGTGCTGCAATCTCAACGACTTGATGTATGAAAAGTACGATGTTACGTACTACAAAAAGTGCAATTTTACTTTCTAAGAATGTCCCTTGAGATAATATGCAAAGAGCATGTAAAAAATGTCGTCTTTTTATTAGATAAAATATCCACATGATCAGTTCTACTTACCTTGAAAGCTCCTGAACTCGCATCTCCGAAGGCTTCTTTCGGTTATCTTCTGCGAAAACGACTGTAATTTCCCGTCCAGCTATGATTTGACGATCCATACGAAATTGAGCATCGGCGGCATCTGCAGGATCTCGGTACTGAACAAATCCAAAGCCACGCGGCTCTCTGCAAAAAGCGTTGATACATAAGCAACGGTAATTATGTTCCCTATATTTGAACTTTTGATAGTTGACCATGTAGAAGATTAGATAGTTTGTTTTAGCAGAGCTTTGGCAATGTTGATTGTCGTTAAATACATATCTGCTCTATGAAGAATATAAAGTACCCACAGATTCAGTAGGTGCTGCCACTCATGATCAAACTTTCGCCCAGTTAAGCTAATGTAAATAACTGAAGTAGTTGTCGCATTGTAGTCAATTCCTGAGGATGCTAAGCTGCCGTTTCCACCAGGGAAGGACTTCCAAATGACAATCTTATGTGCTTGTTGACAGTAGCCAATGAAGGTAATGATCCTCCATTTGGGCATGTAGGCAGTCCCCCATGTAGGAACAGAAAAGGAAGCCTTAGTTAGCATACCTTAACTGACCCGTGGACAGGTGTATTCTTCTCAGTGGTACAACAATCATATTATCTTCGAAATTCTTGAGTTAAACCTCGGTTCTTCTTCCTTTCACCGAAGGTCTTGCCATCTCTTTGACAACCTTTTTGTTGTTGCCCCTCTCTTGCTTTCTTTTTAGGTGGATCACTTTGAGCTTTAGGGGCTTTCTTCAACACTCTCCCAAAGATTTACATTCTTGAAGTGCAAAATGGGCTTTGTAAGGAGAAATTTCAACATGCTGGCCTCCCGACCTTCAGACACGAGACTTCATACTTGTAACCAACTCTTTTAGGCTCTTCGACACTCTCTACTAGCTTCCACTTTTTAGAACAAGGCTTTTAAAATCTGTAACACATTGGGGCCACCCAATGGCATCCAAACAAACAAGCAATTCAAGAACCCATAACAGAACTTTCAGATTCTGACAGCAAGCAACTTTCATCGTTCAACCCACTTCATTCCCTTTTTTCCCCTTTTTCTGATGCCCGGCACGTTTCACTACTCTGATTCGTGTTAAATCAGAAGACAGAACTCCCAGCTTTCAGCGCTTTCCACTTCCGATGTTTCCGAACATAGGGACAGACATAACCTCGATTCTGCGAATCAAAGCCATCAGCAGCTCTGAAAGTAGGCGCTCTCCACTGAGCCAGAAAAATGTAGTGTCAAGTAGGACTAAAGTGTAGGTTTCAGAAGATTTTCTTTTCCACAAACAAAGTAGGTTATGGTGGTTTCAGGAGCAGACGTACCCACTGTAGTAGTCCTTCGGAAGATACACGTCCTTGATAGGCCCAAACCTTTCAAACGAAGCTCGCACATCCTCCGGTCTGCAACCAGTATGAGAAATCTTCTTTTAAGATCACAAGACATTCATGACAGGTCAAAGAAACAAAGTCACCATATATAGTAAGAAAGAAAACTGAAACATACGTAGTAAGAGAGAAAACTGAACGATGGCTAATAATAAGCTGGAAACGCACTCTTACAGCTACGTTCAGATCCCAATCCACATCACAAGAGTGTACAAATTCCGCACAGCTTCACAAAACTCTCTAATGATGAAAGCTTCAGAAGACAAACAAACTATGCTTCAGAAAAGAAATCAATCCAAACAATGGCCAATTGATAGGCGACTATACATGATGGCATTCAACCCTGATTGGACATCGGGGCAATTTCCTCAGACCACTTCTATGTATGGTGAGCTTCTTATGCATCCAAATGATGTGAATGAGATTTATCATATGTGATAATGAGGTCACAATTTTCAACAATGCATGCTAATTCGTGAGTTAGGGAATGAATAGAAATACCTGGAATCTCGCGCTATGTTCCGAACAAGAAGGCTGGTGGGCGCACTCGAATAACGGCCGCCTAGGTCCCTCCCCCGCCACGATTTCCTACGCGCAGCTCCTCCGTCATCTTCCCGGCGTCGACTCTTTCGGAACGGACTTCGGCTCCGATCCCGCCTCAGAGCTGTCGGGCTGTAACTCCGGCTCCTGCTCCTCCCCATACTTTCTCCCGAGCGATTACCAGGATGCTAAAAGTCAAAAACGCAGAAGTCAAAAACAAATCTAGCGTTGACCCGCAGCAGACCTCTCCAAGGAATCCGAACTTCGCATCCAAATTCGATAAAACGTTGTGTAACACAAGCTCCAAAACTTAAACTTAATCAGTTACTCATATAAAGCAGTTACATGAACTGTTACCGACCAACCGCAGTGCAACAAATCAGCATGCAGCATGCAATTGACATTCAGTATTTGGATAGCAAATTGCGTCCTCGAATAACCAATCTCCACTCTCCAAGTGAATCGGGTATGTTCCCTGCCTCTGGCACACAGCGGCGGGTCTCTTTATTCTCCCCAACGAGCGTGGCACCGAGCCCGGTTCGGTTCGGCACCGAGCCCCGTTTTGAGGTTGTTTTGAGGTTGTAAGCTTTTAGTGTTTTATTTTTTATATTCTGGGGCTAAAATTGGTGATGCCACATTATTTCATGTGGGATAGTGACACCAAGAAGATGGCCAAGTTCATGATGACAAAGAAAGTCTTGGTCAATTCAATAAAGTCTGTGAAAAAGGTTCTTGTCCTTATGGACCTTAACCTCAAAGCATCAACTCAGCACTTTTGGTATGATTTTGGCACTGGGCAGGCTTCCTATGACTCAGTTTTTACCGGATGTAGCTGTAACTTTGGCACAGCATGGGAAATTCTCATATCTTTCTAACAAGACCAAATTTTACTTTCATCAAATTTGTGTGTTGAAAATAATTCAAGGTGAAAGATGAGAATTCAATTCAGGGCAGCTGGGGTAGGTGTGTGGCCAATAAGAGTTGGGTAAGAATTCTGCCCATCTTGGAGGGAAGGAGGTTTGAATAAAGGATTGGGCAACATTTCGAGAGGGTGCAAAGAGGGACTAAAAATGGTGTTCATTGTCATGGAATTCCAAACGGTTGACTGTGTCAGTGAAGTCTCCCTTAGAACTACAAAAATTCCCAAGATATGCAAGACAAAGTTGCAATTATTGAACACAGTGGAGTAGGCTGCAAACAAATTGATTCTCACAATTTGTAAAAAGGGTGTAAGAAGGGAATCCAACCTCAAAATTGTACACCATGTTCTTCAATACACAGTATCCACCATTTACTGAGTTGTTCAACAGAGTGTAACATAACCAGAATCTCACTAAAACTGCAAATGAAAGAAATCAAATACAGGACTGAATTCGTCAAGGCTGCTGCTCTATTAGTTCAAGTCTCGATGGGGAATAATCAAAAAAGTTGGGGGACGGGATCCAATCGCATGGGACCCGACGTCTGCAGAACCAGTCAATCACGACAAAGGGTTTCGGGAGCATATACCATATCGACTTCTGCAGGTGATGAGCATGGGGGAAACATTCGGCAGCTAGTAGCATTGGAATCCAAAGTCATGGGATTCGGTGTTTCTTACACCCACTAAAGACCGAGTCTACATCTCATGGATGTTGTCACCGCATCGACAACTGCTGCGTTCCACGTCACAGTAACAGCTGGATGCAAGAGGGGGGCGGCTTCTGGTGGGAGCTCATGCATGCGCTCTCATAGTGAGGACTGCAAGGGAGGGTTCGTCGATACCTGAGACGGCAACAACGAGGGGATACTGCGGCACTGCAACGGGGCGGCTATGCCGACGTCGACCTTGACTGCAGCTGCGGTGGTTCTCAGAGCCGGGGCGAGTCCAGCTTCACTGCAGCGGCGGTGGTTTTCTGGGCCGGGGCGAGGGCGGAATTTCTACAGTCGACCTTCACTACAAGGGCGTTTTAGTCACAAAGCCGGGGCAAAGGGGAACGGTTCCAGGTCGACTGCAAGAGCGTTGACTGCAATGACGATGACCGGAAGGGAGCTTGCACCTGCGGCATCGACGTTGTAGATCCAAGGTAAACTTCAATCCCACCTGCGCCAACTTCCAACGTCTACATCGCGGTTGGATCTGCCATCTTCAAAACAGGTAAGGGATTCTTGGTGTAAGTGCGTATTTGCCATGGCTCCGAGAGGGAGAAGGTATAGGCATTACGCCGAAGTCGTGCGACGCAGCGCACGGCTATCCATCAATGACATACCTCCTCCCTTATCACCTCCACTTCCCCCCGTTGCTCCTGTAATCCAGTCCCCACCTCGACGTCAACCCCTAGCAATGTCAGAGGCAGAGAGAGCTCTTGTAAGGAATATGACTATGAGAGAACTGCTTGGGTTGGACAAGATTTTAGAAAATGATAACACAAATGCTGAAGGATGGGGGAGAGAGTCCTCTTGTGAGGGTGAATTTTAACCTGAGAGTGATGAAAGAGAACTGCAGGGAGGTGGTTTAGAGTATCTTACCTGGCGGGTTAGTGCGAAGGAAGAAACACGTGATTGTGGAAATTCGGTGCCGGCAGCAAGAGTTGGCACTTGCTGGGAGTTGACCAGGTGATATGGGGTTGTGGGTGTTGTTCATGTAGCAAATTGTGCTTGAGTAGTTACTTGCTGAATCAAGGTGGAAGTGCGGCTTTCTTCGCTGTCAACTCAATGTGCCGTTTGCTGCCAGCGAGCTACAAAACTAGGTAACTTTTTTTTCATATCGATCAATTTCCTGTCTTGACATGATCGAAGCTTTTCTGCCTCCTGGGGGCAACGTTGTGACTAGGCATGAATTCCTCAAACTTCATCTCTGATTACAAACTCAAGATTTTGCTCTCCTCAAGTGCTCAAACTATGCAAATTTGATTTTTGCTGTGCTGGCAGCATGTTCCCTCGCCTTAGTTGGTACGAAAGGGAGATGATAGAGTTCATTTCTGTGTCTCCGAATACCTTGGGGTTTAGAGAAGCATGGCTAGACGGCCAAAATCGATAGTTCAGAGCGTAATTTTGCACAACGATCAAGATGTCCATGGCAATTGGATCCCAATGAGGCTGGACCAGGATTCGTGGGTTCTGCTGCAACCAAAGTCGAAAGGGCCTTTGGGTAGAGAGGCAAGGCGGCATGGTGGAGATAATTTTCGAGGGGCCTTCAAGGCTCAGATCGTGGATTTCTCATGGACACCTGGTGTGCGTGGAGCAAGCAACCTGGATAAGGTGCTTGTGCGGCATGCGTATCAGCCTCGCCAATTAAGCTTGGATCCAGTTGTGGCAGCAAGTAGGCAATGTACGGCAAACTACCTATACTCCTCGCACTTTGATGATTGGGTGCACTCCACGTCTATCATCAGTCCCATTCTTGTGCTCCATGCAGACATTGGGGAGGCGACGCGGAATGGTCGAAGCCATACAGACTTGTTGGACACGGGTACATTCTTCCTTGGTGGCGTATATTTTCCCCCGGTAGAGCCTACGTTGTACGGGAGGATAGATCCAATCCCGCTCCCTGGTTTCAACGACATGGAGTGGCTTTTGCCAGACATGCACACCTCCGAAGCCTTCAGGACGAAGCTGACAGCAGATTTTTCGAATGCGATGAAAGCGTCCACTGGCAGTAGTTTCGCCCATGAGCAATGGTTTATGCCTGTCCACGTTCTGGTGGACTTGTTTGCGATTGCATGTGACAGCATTTGGCGGACTCCTACACTCTTCGTTCTAAACTCTCCGTCAGAGGCACTCCTAAGTAGTGTGATGAATCCTGGATGGGCTGAGAAGTTTTACATTGGCCAGGATGTTATCAAGTGTGTTGTGAATAGGTCCAGCGTTGTCTTGTGGTATCATGTGTGCAGGCAAACACTATACACCAGGTTCTAGTATACAAGGTTTCGGGGTGCTGCCAACAACAGATGGGATGCGATTGACCATCTACCAGAGGTGGAGATGGTAGAAGTTTGTTGTACATTTAGAGGGAGACCAATGCCAGCATTTGAAGTGGGCAAGGACTGGCCTGTATCCCACTTGTGCCATGAAATTGCAATGACGCTCGGAGACAATGATCCCAAAGAGTACAACATGGTTCTAGTGGAAGCAGACGGTTCACGTGAAAAAAAGGTACATGTAAGCAACATCACCTCATTGGTTTTAGATACGCAAGGTGCTGCTACTTGGTGCCAGCATAATTGTACTAACGCATTTTGTTGGAGGCATTGATGTAGATCAACATACATAATGAGAGGCGTGTACTTCTTGGTGAGGTGGCAGTTCCTAAAACCATCAAGATAGTGGAGGTGTAGGACAACAACGTTTTCACCACGGCATTAAGGTGATCTATTAGTGTCTTCACAAGTCTGCCTACAGTATTTGAGAGGACTCCATGTTTCACTAAACCAATGCCAGAATGATTCTTTACACTTGTAAGGGACTATGCTTTGTGCTTGACACATCATGTATGGTTACATGTATGGTCAATCATGTAACCTTCCCCCTTGATGAATGAAAGTCTTCTTTTAGAACATGTTGCTGTCAGCACACATTAGGGTTCACGACCAAGGCGACTTCCATACCATCACGACCAATGTGGCAGCCACATGTACAAGATAGAAATAAAAGAGGATAACCTTCATCATAAGTGTCGATAAGAAATGAGGTTCGGTTTTTTTAACCAACCCCCCCCAAATCAGAACTACTTACACACTGCTGCCAGCAACTACTTGCTGGCACCGCAGCTGTGAACATAGAGTCAAAAATCAGGGCAGCAAATGCAAGTGCAACGTGGCACAAAGTAAATGCCACTAATACTAATCCGCTATGGCACTATCAACTAAATACAACAACAGTGAAGGATGTACCCTCCAAGCGTTTCTGGTAGGTCAGCCACCTCCATTTGATTCAACAATTGTCTGCAAGATATGTAAAGAACCTCATGCATGTATTTCTACATGTTGAGCTAAAGTATATGACGTGATTGGGAAACCCAACCAGACCAGGGCATGCATCCATCTCAGAACACATGATCACCTAGTCAAGGTTTGGGACTGCAGAGACACTAAGGCGGAGATCAGTAGCTTAATTGAAGAGCAGGTGGAGATGACACCCCGAACTACCAAGAGCGCTGTTGTGTTGGAGGCGAGCAAAATTCTGATTGGCAGCTATCTCCAACAGCCTGAGGACGCACCACCAAAGAAGCTGAGCATGGAGGAGCTTATCCTTGTCTTGGGTCGATGCAAAGACATGGCGTCACCAAATATCTGCAACAAAGTGATGACCTTCCGGCGATTGAGAAGGTACGATGTCATGGACGCTATCACCAAGCTCTGTGGAATCAATTTGAAGGCCTTATTCCAGGAGAATAAGTTTCCAGGTCAAGGAGCTGAGCGTGAGAGAGTTTTTTTCTTCAAGATGTCGGAAGTCGGGCCAGGTAGTGGTGTCGACTCGGTCAATAGAATGCAAGCTAGCGGAGATCGCGAGAACGCCTGGATCATGTTCGACCATGTGAGACGGGTGAAAGAGTGGTCGACAATGGCCTGCCATGTATACGACGCCACCTACTGCCGCGTAATCACAATCAAGAGTTGCGACATGCAATCTGAGGACACTGAGGCCCAGCTTGTATTCTAGAAGAATCTCTACCTCGTCATGACGAGGAATGGCGTTGCAGCGCCAAACTTCAAGGGGTTCATGGCGGATAACGCTCAAGCTAATTGGAATGCGGTGCGGATCATCTACGGCAACGGGAAGAAAGAAGACTGTATGGAGGATCGGGAGAGGTCCTGCCTGTTTCATTAGACAGAGAACATGGTGTACTATATTGAGGATTACTTCTTCGAAGAGCTCTAGGAACAGCACAAGAAGATGTGTAACCAACATATGACAACGAATAGTATGGCGGAGGTGAACACTCTATACCACGCGTTGCAAGCATGGTGGGTATCTACTGGGGTCGTGGGCGAGAAGGCACTAAGTAAACTTGAGCTAATGGGGGGGTTCATGTCTGCGGTATGATAACTTTAAATTGTGTTGCTTGTTTAATACCTTTTTTCATAATATTAACCTACAAAACTTCTATCATCGAATCTAATAGCTTCTATTGTCATAGCTGTAGAAATTTACGGAAGTAGAACTCACAGAAATGCCGACCTGTAATCTCAACGAAATAGTTTATAACAACTGGTTCAAACTTTAGGAAACAACGGCAGCAACCTCTATGTTGCCACTATGGACGATTTTGTTCGAGGATTTCTACAGGTTGTTATATACTACTAGTTCCTGAAACAGGTCCACTTGGCAATTGTCGTAGGTAGGGACGTTTCAATGATAGACGAGCTTCACTCTTTCCACGCAATGCTTCTCTAGAATAAGATCCCAGTAGAATCTTCCCAACCTTGGAGTATGCATGAGGTGGCAAGGGCACGACCAGCTCCTCCCCAAGTACTACGATACAACTTAGCTCTTCTACAGCCAATGGTTCTCTTGTCATGTCAAATTCTACATCTACATCATCATTTTTAGTATGCCCTTCATTGCACTTATTCGCCTCCTCTTCCCCCTTAACCTCGACATAAGGATGAAATGGGCCAACGACATCACCATGTGAGAGAACAGTATCCCCAACATCTTCCATAGCCAAAACACACTCTTCCATGGACTTGCTCCACGAAGACAATGAACAAAGAGGAACAGACCTTCTATTGCCACTACCTAAATATCCATGAGCTAGGTGCTTGGCGCTTTTGAAATCTGGACCATATAATGATAAACGAATTTCATCCTACTTAATGGTGTGATTGGGATTGTTACCACTTTTTTATTGATTTGAAAACAAAACTAAAAACCAAAAATGGAGGGAGAGCTAGAGGAAGTTTGTTTGAATTTTTTTAAATAAAATTATAAAAGAAAAAAGAAAATAGAAAAAATGAAAAAAAGAAAATAAAACAATGGTCGAAAATAAAACTCAAAAAATGCAACTGAAAGAGGGTATGTGTACACCAAGGGAAAACATGACTCAAAAATAAATATTGAAATGGGAAAAAAATATTAAATTGAAAATGAACAAAGAATAAATAAGAAGAAAATGAAGAAACAAATTAGAATATGAAATGGCAATAAAAATCAACGCTATAAAAGATAGACCCTAGGAATAGAATGGATAGATAGAGTATGAATTGAGAAGATGGATAGAATGGAAGAAGATGGGAAGGGAAACAAATTCAAATAATTAAAAAAATATATAATATGATGAATGCCATGTAGATGAGATTGGAAGAAATGTAGTAAATGACATAGGACTCAAAAAGTTAGTTTACCGAGCGTACAGACTTTAGGGTTAGTACAAAAAAGAACAGGGGAAGGAAATAAATAAGTATTAAAAAAGCTGTAAATTCAGTCCACGGTTATAGGGTAAAGAAAATTACTAAAAAAAGAATATTTTGCGAATATTCTAAGTATATTCTCAAAATATTGAAATTTTTCTGATTATAGTTTTTTTTTAGTAAAAAAATTAATATTTTTTTTATTTAGGACCCCATTTTCTGCTCTCCACTCTCTAAATCTCCGCTCATTGCTCCCCGCTCGCCACTGGCTGCACGCATACAAGTCTCCTCTGTTCTTCAAATCGTACATCACCTTCCATGCTAGGCCCATTGCAGGTGCATTTCCATCAAAAAGGCGTAGGCCCTTCACCACTGGGATGACCATTTCTAAAAAGTTGTGGCACGTGTTCCAGAAACCGTCCGCATGCACATATGTCCGCTTTGGGCGGACCTTCCTCCTCGCTGAGCTATTCACATTAGGATAGCTTGCTAAAATTGCGGCAAACGCCCTATTGATGACCATTCTCTTGAATGCATTCCGAAGCAACACAAGCCAATCAATCATAATGAAATTGGTTGCGAACCGCGTCTCAACGAACAAACAGATAGAGAGGTCGGGTGACATCCTTCGGAACAAAGTCAATTGATGAATGATGATTTTTAATCCACAAAGAAATAAGTCTCGCATTTCTTACTATGTGCCTCACCCAGTCCTCCTTTTTCCAATCTTTGAGTAACAGATCATAGCAGTGTGCGGCACACCTTTGAACATAAATGTGGGGATATCGTGTCTCAAGCAGTCGACTAGATAAATGCATATTTGGAGCATTGACAGTGCAAACTTGGACAACATGTTGGCGTCCGACCCAATCCACAGACGGTTGAATCTGAGAAGCAAGGTAATCGTGATCTTTGTAATGACCCGTCGTATCTATGGTACCAAAGAAAACATCGCCCCTGGTCCCACTCTGAATAACATTAAAAAGAGGTCGGCTCTGAACGTTGTCCCAAGCGTCTGAACATATCGTAACACCGTACTTCTCTATGGAATTGCCCAAGAGAACCTTAAATTGTCTCACCACTTCCGCCTTTCTCGCGGTCAACAATTTTGTACAGATAGCGTTCATCGACGGCGGCAAATATGCCAAAACGCGGGACCGCACTCTTTCTTAAACGGCGGTAATGAAGGCATGATGCCTAACAACGTTAAATGGGACATTGGCTTTGAAGAATGCCGTCGTCCACACTTTATCTAATCGAAGCTTAGTAGAAGCGTTGAATCCTTGTACAATATTCAGTTGACGTATTTCTCTAGGTGGAGAACCGTGGGGTGCCACATGGGGCTCTTGCGTGGTTTCCGAACCAATTGCGCACCCCCCCCCCCCCCCTCATTATCAGGAGTTTGAGGTAATTCCAAATCATTGAGCACGAGTCTAGGAATTTCACCTCCACACTCATCAAACAACCTCCTCACCCGCGCATTCATTAATCTGCAAAGTTGTACCGCATTGTTTCCAAGGTGGGCGAACATTCTATCCCAACGGTACATAATAGTCACATTACAAAATCTACATTTAACATGTCTTTGAGGCCTCGCACCTACCACCTTCAAGTCTTCCCACCATTGATCCTAGGCTTCTACTCTTCGCGGCATGCTTACGACAGAAAGCAAGAATCTAGAAGACGAATGCACTATTTAAGGTAGGGTGGACCTATTACAGAAATTGCGTCCGACAACGCACTTCTAGTGTCGTTGAATCAGTGTCAAGGAAATGAATCAAGGAGTTATGTAGGAGATCTTTGATGGAGTTTGGACCGGCCGTTCCAGTGAAGTATGCTTGACCTCTCTCGCACATGCGGGTCTCATGTAGAGGAACCTCAGACGAGACGCCAAAGACCTGAGACACGTTGTGCAAAGAAGGGCGAACAAATCGTGGTGCGTCGCTTCTTTATGCTTCCCCGCAAAGGTCAAGATGAGGCCCTAAACGAGCGAGTCTGAGACAAGAAAGTGGAGTTGGAAGATCTGTTTAGGGTGGTGCGGACGAGGTCGGACAAGGCCAAGGTCCATGGCGGTCAACCTACGAGATTTTATTTTTGACCGCATTCTTGAAAAGAGCGACAAGATTTGCATGTACATGGCAATCTAAGACGACGTTAGAGGAGTTCAATGGCAGTTGGTGAAAATGGCCCGTATACGAAGAAGAACCGACCACGGATGGCCAAACTAGCTGAAGTTCGATCGATAGGTGGAGAGCGGTTGCTCCATCATCGGACTGGGATGAGGTATCCAAACGGATTGGAGGCTCGGACGTGGTCCGCCTGCCAAAACATGCACGCAATATAGGGTCGGACGTGATCCTTGGGCAGAAAGGCTGCAAAGGCGGACATAGCAGATTACAAAGGCAAATAAACAATATCATATTGTTCTTCTAGAGCGCGGACTAGGGGCCGGAACTTTCTGAAAGATTATCCGACTTTGGACAGACGAATTGCTTCTAAGACCATAAAAACAGCGCCGGCCCGACAGGCCTCGAACTTGTGGCCTCTCGCACGAGGTTGTGCTCATCCGGTCTCACGCGGATGATGATTCGATACGGTCGGATTGGGGCAGCATGCAAAGTACGGGCGGATTCAATCCGAGGTAGCGTGGCCCAGCAATGGGCGTATGGCGGACTATATCGCGCAATGTCGGCAATAGTTTGTGAGTAGAAGGTGCGAGAACACAAGTCTCTTTTGATGCAGCTAGCCCGCAGGTACGTGTTGACGAGTCCTTCTTAGTTTTAAGATGGATCCTTGTGACATCACTAGTCTTCAGGATGAGGTCTTAGAGTTCTTGCTCAATTGGAATCCCGACCCAAACGAGGTAGTTGGGAACACCGATAAGGAAATTGCTCCAGAAGCGGGCAGCGGAGACAAGGACATCGGCGTAGACAAAGTACAAAGATTGGAGGGAGGTGTCTGCATTCCAGCTGATTAAGAGTGCAAGTGGAAGGACAACAATGTGTATGGAAAGTACAGAGGAGGTAGTGACGAGAGGTCATCCCCAGCACAGGGTCCGAAGCATTCTGCCGTTGCTATGAGCACGGGAGGTCCGATACGAAGGTACATGTGGGGACGACGAGTTCTATCCATGGCGATCAAATCTTCAAAGCCTAAGACTTACGTCGAGGAACTAGAAGCAAATTGGCCATCCAAGTACTTGATATTAAAGAAGGACATTGCACAAGCTAGGAATTCTAGGTAGTATAGAAGTAAATGTTATTTGATTAAACACGGAGAATATCCCTTGTCGACGCAATGCATTGGCAACTAGTTTTCTACAGTAAAAAGGTTGGAAGATGATTGTGTGCTTAGAAACTGCACAAGATGGATAACCCCGAAACACAAAAGGAGATTTCAAAATACAAGGCACATTCAAAATAGCACTATCCTTACGAAGGTACCATCAATATATTTAAAACAGCAAAACAAAAACATAGTAATCAACGGGAAAAAAAAAATAACAATAATGCGGATACTTTATCAAAATGCTTAGCATACATATAGACAACATGTAAAGTGAAATCCAAAGATAAACATTCCAATATTGGTAGGCTCCAAAGTCATTATCAGTGCCTCCCTCGTCTACTAAAATCAAGTGTCCTGCCAAAAACCCTCATTTTTTTTCACAATATCGGACATTTGACCGAGATACGGCATCGTTCTCCAGCAATACCGTTGAAACTCAGAGTCCGCAGTTTTGCTAGGGCTTAGGATATCATCCAAAATACACTCTATTCTACCAGCATCACTCGAGAACACAAGTGAATGCGGTATGAGAACATGTATAAGCATCATAAACTTATTAGTGACAAGACATGTAAAAGTGTGATTATGATATCATTACTCTTTTTACAATTATAGTTTCATGATGCCAATACGTAGGGATTCGAGATTAAGAGCAACCAGCCTGATTCCCACGGGATGCAATATCCAACCCGTTGTCCGATCAATGCGACATCTTCATTCCACCGACAAACGAACTCTTCCCCTGTGTCACTGTCCCACGTCCAGGGCAGTGTCACGTCCTGCGCAATCTCCCGCAAATGATACAATCCAGGCATGTCCGGTTTTTCAGGGCACACAATTTGCGGTGGTAGACGTTGAACAGAGTCGGCTTCTCTACATTGCTTTACCACATGTTCTCTTTCGATGTTGAATAAAAGATCCCTATGCGCGGTAAAACTCTCCCTCACTCCGGGATGGAATGTGAACGGCTCGGAACACCCATTTCCGGCCGCCCAATAGTATTGAAGCTCCGTGTTCGAGTCGAATTCATGGTCCCATACATGAATAGAATTAACTGACTTTTGAAGTGACACCCTTGAACTAGGTGGGTGCGGACGCCATGGACTTTCTCTGGGGGGGGGAGGGGGGGCACTTAGTGTATAAATTTAGAACCAGCTGCAAACAAAGGGTATATTCAGGGGGGTATTATTTTTGTTGGGACTAATAAAACAGTATGTTGAATTACATAATACCCCTAGTTTGATCAATAGAATGTACCATTGTCTTTGTTATAATTTTTTTTTTGGGGGAATAGATTGCATGCTAAGTTAGTTAAAAAAATTAGTTTTAGAGGATTTTAGTTTGGACTTAATACAAAATCAGAAAAATGTTGACCAACATGGAATCCAAAACCAATTCCTACATAAAAGCTAAACATTCATTAAAACACACACATTCAAAACTGGACATACAAACTATCTAATTGCAACAAAGTATTCCCACAATTCACATGCATAAACAACCTAAGTCGATTAATCTTTGAAACTGGACTTCTTAACAAGGTGATTGATGACAAACATTCTCACACATAACTGAGAAAATTAAAAACAGCAAAAGTATGTGAATACGCAGGGTGCACACAAAAGATGAACAATGCACAAACGAGAAGTCAGTGCACTATCCTCCGACAAGGTCTTGTGTCTATCGACACAGCACAGAAGAAGAGCACCGTTGTGCAACTATGACCATGAAGTGTACATGATCCGAGGTTCTAATTGTTACAAAACACCGTGATGGCTACAACCAAAAAATCAAAACACCTAAGAGTCTACGGTAATTGAAACAAAAGCTTCTGGTACACTCCTTCGGGTGTTGGGAAAGAAGTTGGGGGTCATGCGGTGATTGAAGTCTCCGAGAGAAACAACCTGAAAGAACTGTGGCATTCCACAAAATGAAGACACAAATTAGTATACGGCCAGCAGAAAACAAAGAACCCTGTCAGATGACATTACCCTCAATGACCTCCACCCAACTTACTTCATCAGAAGAGTAATCAGCAAGGCATATGTAGACGCAATTGAAACAGCTAATACAAGATCAAAGACAAACATGTTACTGCAATCCAGGGACTTAGAACGATGCGAAGTAGTTTTCCTAACAGCCGATACAAGACAACTCCGATGCTCATCAGCTCCCTCTACAGCTGCACAAGGACGGAACACGACGATTCCCAAACCACATTCATGACATGAAACCTACAGAACAGCACCTAACTCACCTTGACAATGATCACAACTCGCGTTTTCTTTGCTGAATCTAGTCTAGCACCACAGCCAACTGCTCCACCTTCAGTTTCGAAGTCGACGTGAATGCTCCGAAGTTGAGAGCCCAACGGTCCCTCACGAACTCGACCTTCAAGACCCACCCTGGGTTCCGCAATGAGGTTGTACTCCCACATTGCAAGACGGAGCGCCTGAAACTCAGGGACGGAAGAGAGAAACGAGTGCGAGTCCCTGCAAACACGTGCGTAGGTCCACAGAGTGTTGAGGTCCTTTTAAAGCAACGCACGTGAGCCCGAATCTTCTTAGGCAGATACCAGCCTCAAGCGCACGAAGATCCGCGAGAGGATGGCGGAAAGGAGTGCTGGATCCATCTAATCTGCAGCGGGTTTGGTGATTTCTATAACAAAGGAAACACAGTTCACAAAAACAAGAGAAGAAGAGAGAAAATAGAACTGCAGGCGATACGAGGAAGAGCAAAACAGAAATAACAAATTTGGGAAGGAGCAAAGCACGGTTTTAGAGTTGAGGATTTACATATCATTGTGCAGACCTAGGAGTAGGTTCATCATTGCAGGTACAAGCCCTAGATTTTAGGATAGGGTTTAGGGACATCATGAATAAATTAGGCGTGCCATCTAATTTGGATCGTGGGAATTTCAGGGCGTCTCCTCAGTCCCTCTCCATGATGATCTGAAAACATCCATCACACTCAAACACATCAGAGAAATGTCCCATGTCATCATCAGGGAGGTACTGGATCTACGTAATTCGAGGG
Organism: Ceratodon purpureus; assembly: GCA_014871385.1. NCBI lineage: Eukaryota > Viridiplantae > Streptophyta > Bryopsida > Pseudoditrichales > Ditrichaceae > Ceratodon > Ceratodon purpureus. Next base: position 79,551,908 of record CM026426.1, read on the forward strand.
TACGATATGACATGGAACTCATGACCAGGGAGATGCGTACTTCAATCATAGAGAAACTTGATGTGTGTTTTGGGTCCAACTAAATTTAATAAATAAAAAACGATAATAATGAAATCTGTATACATGAGCCGTTGATTCAAATACGTAGCTAATTCAGAAGTTTGGCATTTTGGAAGGATTGGGAGTTGGGTTCAAAATTGCTTGACTCTTGTATAATTGAGGCTGAGAATGCAACCTTAGCAAGAATTCAGGGCACACATTCTATGACAAAAAACAGTCCACATTTAAATATAATTATAAAAAAAAAACCCCAAACTCATGCATGCGAGGAGTCCATAAAAGAAGCCCGGGTAATTAATGTCTCAACACTAATCTAAATATAACTTAAAGCAAGAAGAACCCGAATTGTATGAACTCCATACGCAGCAGCAGTGACTTCTAGGCACTTTGAGGACAAAACATCAACGAAATAAACAAGGAATAGATGACTTACTTTGGGCACGTGAAGACGCTTGTAGGATCCATTGATCAGAATTCATGCTGCTATGTACCAGAAAGCATGACCAATTCCTCTGATTAAAACAAGCTCCAGATTGAGAATAGTATTGCTAGAACTCAATGCATCGAAAAGGAAAAAAAGAAAAAAATGTGTACTCCACTTACAAAGAGTTCCCAATCTTCATCTAGAATCAATTGAAAAACCATCCCGGTCGTGGGGTTGAGTTAGCAGATTTCAGTACATCTCAACTTCTTATGACATTAAATTCCAACCTATGTGACCAAATATTAGTTTCAACGCCACATAATAGTGTTTAAAAAATTTCAGAAACTGGATGATGTAGAAATTGGAGAAGATTACGAACCTGAATAAAAGAGACATGCTTAACAATAATAAACGGGTATTGAAAATATGTAGGATTACTCACTAGTTAGAAGCAGGGTCATCGGGGCTTAGGGGAATGAGGATGTCGGTGAGCAGCTCTAAATGCCTCCGTGAGAATTGCTGTACATTATTGTGTTCATGGGCCATGCACAGCCTCAAGGGGCAGGAGTGCAAGGGCAATCTTGCAAAACAAATTAGAAACAGCAAAGGTCTTTACCGCAGCTCCACATCGTACAAGCTCAAAATTATCCAGAAGGCAAATCACTATTTCAAAACGAAATCATCCAGAGTTTGCCTATCAGAATCAGCTAAGTAGTACACATTTTGCCTACTGTTGAATGTAAGCGCAACACTTGAGATTATACAATCGACATCAATCCATTGGATGTCGGTGACATCGTACTTGAAGTTATTTCGGCCAAGACCTTTTGAGAACCAGTTGAATATAACTTGAACTGTAGGAGAAGTACTTACCTTCTTACCTGTAGCCTTGGATCTATTCATGAGATCTATGGGGTTTCGTGAGGAGCCCCACTTCGTGCCATAAGACCTCCTTATCTTCTGTACGCGGCCTATCCACCAAGAACCCGTGTTTGACCCGGTTGAAAGAGGAACTGGGGAGCATTTTCGCTGCAACCCCTGTCTATTGCGTTTTTGAGCAACCCAACATGTGGAAGAAGTAGCATTCGAATCATCGAATTCAAAGTATACCCCACAATCTGTACCTAACCCGACCAGACACGTACTACAGGAACTAGAAGCAGAAAGGTAGTCTTCTGCATTATTGAAATACACTGAGTTCCGGATTCTGGTCAGTCTATCCTTAGATAAGAAGGGATTTCCATTTAATTCAGAGACTAACGTTGATTTGTATATCGTCTTACCCAAATAATCGACCACTAGCAAGATTCTTACCGTCCCTTCACCTGCCATCCCGCTCGTCTCCGGCTACAATTCAGCTGAATTCAGGATTTCGCGAATTGAATGCCTGCATTCATCCTCGGCAACTTCAACATTATCTAGGCCGTCTTTGCTTATCGCATCTTCTGACTCCTGAAAATCTGCTGTATGTTCTGAATCACAGGGTATTTGAGAGTCCCCAACAAGTGTCTCTCTCATCACCTCGCCGTCACCATCTTCTCTTGGAACAGGTCGGGTAGGGGGACTATAACACCAGTGCTAATCATCCGCAGCCTCCGAAGCCCACGGCTCCAAGAACCACTTCTTTTCTCTCGCAACAGTTGACGGTGCCATATTCAGGATTCGAAGGGTAGCTTGCGCAGACTTGAAGCCCTCCTGCAAACATAGGATCATTTGTGCGTTTGTCTCAAGGCCGGAGTAGTCGCTCAAATTTGCAGCAGTTTGATTCTCTCCCCAGGGGTGTAGCTTGGCCCAAATATTCCGCTGTTTATTGTGGACTCTATCAAACTTTAAACCATTCTCTCCGTACTCAATTGCGGCTAGGTTGTTGACGGTGTCAGTACAACCCGGTAATTCATGGAAATCGTAGGATCTCTCCATTCCCTGCATCCCTCCCACTTTACTAAAAAATATCTCAGAGGATTTGGACCCGATTAAATGAAGTGGGACAAGTAAGTCATTATGAAAATCACGGAAATACTTTACCAGAAGGACCACAAAGTGACATGATAGTTGAATGTCTATATGGCATTGATTACTCATAAAACACTCTTGAACTGAGAGGGTTTCAGTGTTACCTCCGACACTGTGATGGCCATGTTTGAACTAGAGTTTCCATAGTTTAAAATAAGAAGAAACATTTGCTGCAAGCACAATTCTATCTCGGAGACTTAACGATACTGACAAAAAAATATCTACTTAATCAGAAACTATCTGCAGGTACATCTGCGTCCCTAAGGTCCACTCCTAATGTGCGTCCCTCTCCGTCTGCGATTTCCTTAGACTGTCCCTTACCTTTTGTGAGCAAAGCCGTTGTGCACTAGCCCAATTCTGCCTATCACTTCTCTGTACATCTTCCAACCTAAGACCATGATTATCATAGGTGAATTTATTATAGACTTGCCCAATATGCTCAAGCAAACAAACATCCGCCCCCAACTGTAGACTCTTCACTACGTTATCTAGTGGATTTATAATTTCCTTTTCATTGTGTACATAATCTTAATCATGTAATCCTACTACACGACCAGTGCTTAGAATAAGACTAGATAGAGACCACCTGACCCAAGGAAGACTATACCTGACCCCCACCTTGTTGGTATAATCCTTGATCATGAGCTGCCGACACCTAGAATCCCCATCCGACGCATGTCCAATTATAGGACCATTGGGCTCCTCACAATGCACCTGCCACAAGTCGTCAATGGCAACCCACTGCTCCCTCACCCACACAGAGTTAAAACAGTTGCATGTGACGTTGACGACTAGCATAAGGTGAGGCAACTAGTCATGCAAGGTATTGACCATGATAACTATGGCAAAGCTGCCAATCTGATTTAACCTAAACGATTCTTCTATGTTAGTGTAGGCAGCCTCTCCAACTCCAGCATTCGGCTTGAAATGCCAATCACAGCGATGGTTCTCTTTGGCACCACAGAACTCGACAAGCACTAGTAGAAATATGGTCCTTAAGGACTCGTCCGTAATGACTTAAATGGTCCAAAATGACTCATTTTCACTCAATTTGAGTCATTTTGGACCATTTAAGTCATTACGGACGAGTCCTTAAGGACCATATTTCTACCAGTGAAGGACATCAGAGCGTGACTCCCATGAGATCTGACTCTTGATTTTAGTTTCATCTTTGGCGAGTATAAGTGGGACTCGCCCGAGAATACCGTAGACCCGCTTTGCTTCCCGGTAAATCTGGGCAACACAACTGAAGATCCCACCGTGTACTCCTGCCACAAATTGCACGCCTTTCTTGTTCTCTTGCTTAGTATTGGAATACAATGGAGCAGCAAAATTCAAAGAGAATAAGTCACACATGCGTCTTCCACCATAAATTTTCATGGCTTGGGAATATGACTTGGTGTCTTTTGAGTACCTAAGACCAGGTTTCTCACGGTTCAGATTTGTGGCGACATCCCTGAGGAAGTCCCACAATGCTGGCTTCCCCCAAACGCATTGGTTCTCTGTGCAGCCAGGATGTTGTTACAGAATGCTAACACATCTTTTCGATTAAAATACTCCACCGCACTTCATTTTAGGCCTTTCGATGTCAATTTCAACTGCGCTAGTTTAGCCTTTAGCAACCAATGCGATGTCTTCTCCTCTTTGTATTTCCGGGCAAGGACTCTACGGCGACCAGCGAGTTTTCTAATTGACGGGTAGTCGATCCTAAGCCCAGGACACATATCATGTAAGCCTCTCTTAACAAGTGCATGGTTCTCTCGCAAGACTCTCTGCCAAAAGTCATTCTCCCTATAGATATCATGGCATTCAAAACACATGAAATTCAAGAAAGGTTCTCCTGTCATGCTAAGTCGTTTACACTTGACGTGACAAAAACTCCCTTCAACTGTACAAAGAACTTTCTGATACATGAACTCGGTAGAGGTTGCAGGCTCTAGAACCTACAACCTCCCAGGTTTTAGGTCATGCAAAAGAGACATATACTCGTAATGCAAAATTCCATATGAAATAGAAGGACTGCTTAATCCCCAGCACAGCAAACTAAGGGGGCAGGAACACTCACCAAATTTGGAGGAGCCTGCCGAATTCTTGTCAGACGCCCTAAACCAACTATGGAGGTCCTACTGGTTTCCGATTGTTCCTGTCGAAGAAGACTGTCTGCCTCTACGACCAATGTAAATGGCATTCGATGAGGTCCTCTTTCTAGCTGATAATTCCTGCACGGCCTTACTGTGCTTCAAGCCGTGCATATGGTTCCCCAGGTTTGCCTTCAGATTCTTCCTTGCAGGAAAGAGCTGGAATATCTCCCCGTCCACCTTGCAATGCACCTTGTACCAGAAGGATTTTAACCGAGTTGCATCTTCATCGCCAATTACCACAAAAGGACCTAAACTGCCATCCATAGAGTTGTTAACCTCCTCAAGAACCCTAAGACCATCCTCAACCAAGCGTTGGTGGTCAACTACGATGAGGATAATTGACTTTCCTTTGGGAGCTTAAGATTGTGGATGGTTCGAATAATCCACACCCTTCCTCCGACACCAGGACCTGATATGCAATGAGGACCGCAAGTGAGAGTTCTTGAAATTTGCAAACAAATTATGTATGGCGGACTTAGAGTGATTACCAGTAGAGTTTCCTTAATCCTTCTTGTATTCTCCGCAGTGCAGCTTCACAACTCCAACGTCGTTCTGATCATAGGATTTCAGGTGCCAAAGATGGTCGTCAAAATCCATCTCTAAGAGTTCCTTCTGTAATTTATGGACCTAGGTCTTGAACTTCTCCATAACATCGTCCAAAACCAGGGTTGACTTTAGATTTGAGGCCGAGTACAAATCACTGCCATTCGGCAACGCTGCAGATGGAGGACTTAGAGACGAGGTTGTCAGAGCCGCAGGAGCATCCGAATGATCCGAGACTTCTGGCTCCTCAACGAGGGGGCAAAACCCTAACAATTCCTTGCCATCTCTGAAACCCTCGCCTTTGCTCCACGACCCATCGTTTGTTCTCCTCTGCTTCACGAGTCCTTCATCTCCGACAGGTTCAGCATGAATGACGTAGACCCTCTCTTCCACAGTGTTCATCCTCTCGAATGTTCTCTTGATTGTGCACTTCTCATCAACGGCCCAAAACTCAAACAACCATTCCACGCAACCCGCAAACTCGAGCTTTGCCCTCAAATCCCTACAAGAGTCATTCTTACGGCATACCAAGGGACTAATCAATACAGGGTTCAAAGATTTAGCCTCCAGAGAATACAGCTTCACCTTACACAAAAACATCCTCTGCAGAACATGCAAGTGAAAAACATAAAACCTAATCGACAGAGAAAAAATTCAACAAAACCTAATCGACAGAGAAACAATTCAACAAAACCGAAACCGTCAAGAGATTGGAAGCGAATCGCAAATTAGCGTGCTTCCTGGGTTGCCGTTGCTTTGCAACATGACGCACGCATAGAGAAACCCTAAAGTCCTTCAATTCGGCACCATCTTGCTAGAGCCTAGTTCCATAGCATCAATAATTTGTTGAAATAAAACGGGAAACTTGCCGCCAAGTATTGCCGTGGGAAGCGGATCAGACACTCCCGCGCGAGACTACGTGAAACCCCTCAATTCTCCCGCCCTGATCTAAATCGTCCATACTAAATCCAACAGTCAAAAGCGCTTTAGCCCAAACCTTGTACCCTAGACCCTACTTTTAAACATCATAAAACTTGGTCTCAAATACCCTAAACTCTATCACATCGACCTTGGCTAGAAGTTACCGGTGAGGTCGTCCACAGTGACGCGCCACGACAGACGCCGAGACGCGCCGTCCCCCCTTATCCCTCCTTACATGACATTTAGCATTCTCCCCTGAACTAAAGCAACACATTTCTATTGTCAACGTCGATCCAACTGAAGACATGGATAATTGCCTAGCAAATGAAGGCGAGGTCGCCTAGGACGAGTCTGCAAACTTGCGTGCGCGTATGTCATCGTGGGTGCTGGCATGCATGAATGGTCACTAATACAAGAACTGTCGCCCATGCTTCCTGTTATTAGAAAGAATGCAGTGAAACGGCGCCACTTTCATTGACACTTGCGCAGTTCCTTAAGTGCGATGGAGAGTAGAATTGGTCACATGGGACAAATGGTGGGACCTGCCAGGTCAGACGATCCCTTGCGACCGATGGAGTGAGATGGCCGGTGACGAAGCAATACCGCGTCCGACGTGGAATGGGTTTAGAGGAATTACAGCGCTGGGCTGGTGAATGAGCTCTATATCTACGCCGTCGAATCCAGGTTCCCATTTGCGAGGTCCTGCTTTCTAGGTCGTAGGATGTTGCGGTCGCGATTGGTTGGCGAGGTGAGATGACTTCAGGTACGTGGAGGTGGGCCCCTGTAACCGAATCAAATATGCAGCGCACTTGGCCACGTGTTCGAAGGTTGCGCGCTCAGACTGGCCTGTATGGATCGTTCAGGTGGACCAATGATGTTTGCTATTTTACAGGGTGTTCATAAATTGCAGAATATGTTTTTTAATACAAAATTTCGGAATTATTTTTTTCATATATTGCAATTTTTTATTTTATTTTTATGCGGTAATTCTTGAAATCCCTGTGCATATTGTACGAAGCGATGCTTGTTGCATAACCAGTACATTGTCCTCTGATGCAATGGACACAGTCGGAGTCATACAACAATCAATAATATGTAACCATCATCTTCATTAAGTGAAGTGTACATGTATGGATAATGTACTAAACGAATGCCAGTTCTGCTATAGTTCTGTGGAACTGCTATGTATCATATGCTTGTGTTCCCCAGTCGGCACCTAGGTATAAACCTGCATATAACCAATTCATGGACACTAACGTACTATGTAAAAATTGTTATATCGACTGTGAAAATCATAATCCAGGAGCAATGTACTACGCTGCTCGAGTTCCATATCTAAAAACCGCACTGCACTTCGTAAGCCCTGCAAGATTACACATACATTTTATGTGTGAGATCACTGACTTGTATCTACATCGATCTCATCGTTGACATGAAGCAGTAAGACTAGGTAAGGCCCACAGATCCATAATGTCAAATTTGAATTGTGTTTGCCTTACCTGAATCCACAATGACGAAAGTCAGCTCACTTCACCTTCGCCACTTCAACGTACTTCAAGTAATTGGTCTTCCACAATATCGTGAAGTCTTTGTCAAAAGCCCCAAGCTGTGTTCTGCCATTGTCGATATCCCTGGTCTCTAATGATCAGGAAACAGTACTTTCACGTGACTCCACTGGGGGTAGACGTGTTCAATCGAAACATGTTGCATTCCAACCTGCCAAGAGACCCCCTTGACGTCCGGAACTAGTTTCTTTTTCTAGGAGCGCCAATGAGATCCGCTTCTGCCAAGGGCTATTGTCTGTCCGAGATGATCCGGGTGCATTACCCATACATACCTCTTGGGAGATAATGGGATCTCTGACGAAGTGAATGACATGTAAGACAACAGCCATGGATTTAGTAGCGCCTTGAAACATGAACAACTTTGGTTCCATCCGAAAAGCAGCTAGAAATTCACAGTACCTTCTCTCCTCGGGGCCTGTTGTTCGCCGGAGGGACGTGCTTGAGGTACTTTGCTAATTTCTTCCGCTGACGTCGAAGTCTCATGCATTTCGAAGTTGAAACCCCCTGTTCCGAGGTTGCTGCCAAATCCACTTGGACGTCTTCTGATATGTCAACGGAAGGCGTTGTACCAGGGCTACGTTTCATGGCAACCGGTGTTTCGGGTTTTTTTCTGGCCTTCTTCGCCATTGCTCCAATACCGTCTTCGAAATCGTCGTTTGTCAAAGACGAAGCGTTAGTGACAAGTTCGTAACGGTACACGGCGCGGTAGTTCTTAAACAGTGTATTCGGTGCTATCTATAGCATGGGAAAGGAACATCACCTGACTCGGGAGCGTTTCTTTTCTCTCGATCTATCAGATCATCGTTGTCAAAAGATCCAAAAGCAGCTTGCAGAGCGTTCGGGAATGTAAGTACATTACTTGGGATCGGGCAATTGACGGTATGATCGTCGTGGCGACGTCAGCAGCCGACGCTGAAGCAGTTTCCTGGTGAACATTGCTCGCCTTGGGGGACAGTGGGTCAGATGGAACTTCCATGTCGACGAGGTTCGGCATTGACTCAACGTCATCATCTGCATGTTGTGGGCACGTTAGTACCGTCTGAAGTATACTAGCGTACACGCGAAACAAAATGTCTACTCAAACGGATTTGCTTACACACAGGAATGGTTCTAAGAGACGGTTACCCACTGCCACTCTGTCGTTGCATCGAGTCCACGCCTCCTGTGATACCCCCGAAGCGGATCCCGTCTTTTCCGCGGTTACACTGCGGCAGAGTTCTTCTCCGTGGTTCTGGTTGGTGTTAGGTGCATGGTCTTCAAGGAAAGGAACGTTGTCGGCGCCTCTGTTTTTGGGTCTCCGGACAGTAAAGGTATGGTTGCCATTCCCCTTTAGTTGAATCTGCAAAAGCAGATCCAGCTTCGATTTAATGTCAGCCATGTCTGTGTTTGTCTGGCCCATCTGCGTCTCCATTCCTTTCTGCCAATCAGAGTGCTTCTTGTTTTGTGCTTTCAGCTGCTGTAATTCTCTACTTACAGCGCGCTCATTAGAGAAGTCCCTCGGCAGATTGAATTCCTTCCTTGCATGGGCTGGGCTCCCCGTTGGTGTCTTGAACTAAGTCTGCTTCATCGAGAAAATGGTTATTCAAACTCCACATTTTGGAGAAAATTGAGAGAACATATTGTAAATCAACCATAATTCCTAGACATCGCAGTGGGTGATGGACACTTAAATCAGGGCTACTGCACTGTATGTACCGCGTCAATAACAGCTTCAGTCTCCGCCGTAGGGGGGGTGTTGGACATCTCCCTCTGCATACACGCAATGTACGTGTGTCAATACTGAGCATTTATCATCCACTGAGCGTGAGTACAGGAATGGAGGAAATTGCTGTTATCTAACTGCACTCTGTTAGCTCTAATCAGAGTCGGTTTTGCGATGTTCCATGATTTCGTTTTGAAGGAGGTCGTTGACATATGACTCGACGTAGTCTCGATTCTCCCAGGTGCCCTCGGTCCACAATCGCCAAGACGTGCAAACAGACCTTATCGTGGCCATTTGCCTCGACCATTGTGCAAAACCATCCCCCATGTCTATAAGTCTTGGCCATATGCAGTGATGGAGAATATCGTCTTCAAGTCCATCAAGCAGCAAAGATTCCGACCTTGGCTCATCCTCGTCCAGCGTGGGGGCTGCGTCCTCTGCCACCCTCTGTTCCTCAAGGGCAGTGATTTCAAATGTGAGAGAGGGCTGCTCCGAGAGTACATCTAGCATACAGCTCCGGCTGTCACGTTCAGAGTCCATAGATACTCTCTGACCTCAAAAAGAGAAGCGTAACAACAGCGCCCAAGCGATTATGGTAACGAGTGATACGGCGTGTGCTCGCCAATGCTCATGCCATGGCTCGATGGGTTCAGTCGCTATCTACCACGCTGCAGCCAACAGGAGGAGGACTTTGGAGCAGCGAACCATTTCAAACGTAGGGACGTCCTGAGAGACAGAGGAAACACTGAGTACAGGACTAGGGGACGGGAGTACTACACGGAGCACACTTTCATGATGTCAACGTTCGCAATACTGCGGTATGCCATCCAGGAATTCGCATGTCCGCAAATATAGACAAAGTTGCCAGGGAGGAATCCTTAGTAATGGTCACTTTTGAACGCTCCATCGGATCCTGAAATCTTGGCTTCCTTAAATGGATGACGATGGGAATCTGGCCCGTGAATTAAAAGTTCCACTTCGCTATAAGGGGGGGGTCTGTATAATCATCTTACAGATGCAATTTATAATTTTCTAACCTATCGGGTGAGATCCATACTGCAATGCATAGGGGGGACACATGTAGCGCGGGTACCGTGACTCTCACCTGTCCGATGGGATTAGAGTTTGCGACGCTGTTGCCTGGTGTTGCATGTGCACCTGACTCGACGTTGTCATGTGAGTCATCCCACCGTAGGTTTTCCTCTGTACAGGAGTCGCTCTCTTGCTGCACAATAACGCATTAGTACTAAGGCTACGTACTAAGAGTGGTATATGTGCAGACAAATTTTTTAGGTGCCTATACATCAGCACATCGTGATGGCACTTACGTTGGCTACAATTCCTTTCATAGAAAATTGAGAAATTGGCAAAGGACTTAAGCAGAATTCTGACTTACACCCCATGTGAGGTTGCTGTCACAGTTCCGAAAGGCGTCGGCGTCGCCATGTTGAATGAGGAGTTGTCTGGCGTTCTGGACTTCCTCGACGTTGCCATTGTGATCTAGTCCGAGTAGAATTCGTCTTGCGTTTCTTACTTCTTCTCGGTGTAACTTCTCACGCCTACTCTCTTCTTCAGCCTCTGAAGTGATCCAATATTTCGCCAAGGACAGGAAGTTTTCAAGAGGACACTGTGGATGCCTCTCTCCCCTCCCGGTGTTCTTCCAATGATTCTGCCACTGGTATCTGGATGACCTCATTGCGTCTTCCACGTGCCACATCATGTATCCCTCTCGAAGCGGGGGAGTGAATGTGAAGTGCATATCGATATCCTGCCTCACTAACTGGATGTCATTATCTGACTCGTCTCGGAACTTAATTAGGCTCAGGTCTAGGAAACGCTTTGCAACCATCCTGAATACTCTGTGCACAAATATTTGATACTTAGGGTCGGGCTCTCCATCCGCTGTGCAGTCTATCTTCATTGGCCACTTACTGGACTTGAGGTTGTACGCGTTCGCAGCCAAACGCTGGAGCCTTCTCTGGCGGGTCCTCTTGGACTCCTCTCATGGTGCTATGTGCATGGTGTCCAACTCGTTGGCGAGGTTCATATTTGATCCGGCTGGTACCATAGGACCTGTAGTTTGAACAGGGGGAACGACGGCTCTTAGGACATTAGCAGTGCTGTACGAAGTCATTGGTGACCCGTCTCTCCAAGTCGGCCATGGCGCTCCGCCTTGGACTGTGAATGGCATCTAGAATTGAGGCTGCATGGAGCTAGGCGATGGACTTGTCCCTCCACTGTGGAGTGGGCGCAAGTTGGGAAGATGTGTCGTGTACGTTGGTGGAGCAGCTTGAATACCCGCTTTGACGGTTGAACTGTCAATCCCTGCGTTGCGACTACTCATTCGACGGCTGGCCGACGTTGAGGGCGTGGATAAGGAGGAGCCTTGATTGGGGTAAGCCACTCCCCTGACAATGGGATTAGCCGGTAAAGGTTGAGGGCCGCCCGCGTGCTGGGACTAATGCTGCTGGTTCCCACTTGGTGTAGGGAATCCAGAAAACAGCATTTGCATAGGACCTCCGCCTCCCATTGTCAGAGGAGGACCAGCAGTGTACATGATATGGTTGCCCCAAAGGTTGGACGTACATTGGCTGATCCGTGTATGTGTTAAGGAGTGGCTGGTTACCTGATGGAGGGCCCTGTTCGTTGCATTTAGAACACGGATTAGTCATGTGTAGGAGGATCGCACGTAAACTCGTGAAGCTCTGAACACGGGAAGTGTACGGTACATCGAGGATTGGAAGATGACATCGTCTGTTACCTGTTCCCGAGAGCTCCCCGTTGAATCTCCATTGTGAGCCATCACTTGTACTGGCGATATCAGCCTCAACGCTTGTGATGAAGGGTTCCTACAAACGATGGTCACAATTGCCTGCGAGTATGTGAAACCGTTAGTATGAAATAATCCACTTTGCCACTACGACACAAACAGGAGTCCATACACAGTTATATTCATTGCAGAGGCATACTCAATAAAACCACATCACTGTTGGGCACCGCGGTCAATAGAAATCTCATGACATTGCATTAGTGAGCGACTGGAAATTTAGTCAATTTATCATGTATTATGATGTCAGTTCCATACAACACTCTCGCATGTCTCTAGACCTGAAGCTCTCCTTACAGCGGATTATATACTCGCATTGTCGGTGCGAACATGGTTAATCTCCGTACGACATCTACTCGTTTGTAGGAGGTATGAGGAATACCCCTGGCATAAATTGCTAATACCACAACCTACAACGACCTCTAAAACTCATCTTCCATGTCCGACAATGAGCTGGCGCTCCCGGATGAGGAGCTATCACTGTCAAGATATGGCTGCAATTCCCATAACAGCGACCCTTGGGTCCACTGTGGAGTGTGCTCAACAAAATTCTTCCACCCCACACACACGCATCGTAACGCTGTGCATACTCTGTAGTTCTGTAACACATCTGTACTGTTCATTATAAGCGGCCATATCTTGGCCTCCACGACCTCCGATGGGATCGAATGTAGAAACCTAGGCATACGACACAGCACTTTCTGCCTCATGGCAACGACTTCGTCGTCGTCACTAAAGTCTGAGTCTCGTAAGAATTGGGCTGGCCCAAACAAGGCAATCAGAAATTCTCCGTCTAATGGCTCCTTCTCCATGGCGTTGTAGGGTTAAGTTCAGTGTGTTCCTCACGAACAATGAGACGTACTGCAGCGTAGAAGTGTTGTCTGACGGAGCACTCTCTGTGGACTGGACTGCCTGTGGAGTGTATCAGAATAATGGAACACAATTCGCGAGGGGGGTGCCTGTCACTGACCTCTTCTGCCTGGTAGCTGTGTCTAGCTTCTGCGGAGTTGTTAGTGGGTGCAGCCACATTTCCATCAAACGATACATCGGCCGGGAAGTAATAGCCCACGCCGCCCCTAATGCTCATGGCCGCCATCTGAAAGGAAATCTTCAACTCCTGATACGCCGTAATGGATTAATTGCGTTCTGGGCCAAAGGTCGAGTTATTGGTGTGATACTCTACAAATCCTGCCTCTAATGCCAAAATAACGCTAAATCAAGCCTCACATTACTAAATAATAGCTCGGTACTACTTGCGCAAGACAGCCTCCTGGCGACATAAGGTTACAACAAATGATGATGACCGGTTATCCTAGCCAGAGGAAGGCATCGAGGGCTGTGTGCATACGACGCATTATTCTGACTGACAGCAAATTAAAGTATCCATTAGCAAATTACAATACCTCAGAGTCGTCGTGACAACGAAGTTTTCTATAAGTGCTGAGTCCTACCGTCCGGGAATAGAATTCTTCTCACATGTCCTCTTCGTAAAAGACAGACTTGGTACCCTGCAATAGAATCTCCTGCAGCCAACCAACCAGTTTAGGCATGGTCAGGGACGAGGCCCATTTTGCGTGAGGTCTGCTTCATTGGGGCGGCATTGGAAGCAGCATCTATTCTATCTCTATTTGAGTAGCCCAAATCACAATGCCTTCTATCAACCTCAAACAAGGGACACTAAATTCCCAATTCAGTCAGAATTGTACCAACCTGAAAGAAGGGACGCAATTCCAGTCTCTGCAAATACCACAATCGTGAGCGTACGGGGGAAGAGCTACGGGGATTGGGCATACAAGAACGTTGTGCGACAAGTGGTCTCCGCTCCATTATCTGCTGCAAGGTTAGTTTTCGAAATCAGCGCAACTTCACGAGCATAAGCATTGCACTTACCTTAGTAATGTATCGGGAAGAGTACGGTGTCATGTCTGCTGCTCGGGAGAGGTTTGGCGGAAACCCTAGGTGGATAGAGACCGTCTTACGGGTGTACGAGATAGGCGTGTTTGGCCCTCGTCACGAATGCTCCATCAATTGCAGGTGCGTGGCTTGTCGTAGAATGCAATGGATCAACCATCCATAATGCAAATGTAGGCTCGGGAAAGAGCGGTGGACCTCCTTCCCTCTCGATGACAGAATGAGGCAGAAGTGGTGGAGATGTCGATGCAAACCTGAAGTTCAGTGTTCCCCTCCACCAAAGATCTGCGAATGCATCCTCTTGATGCCAACGCAAGAAGCTGTTTACAGCGACGGAAACGACGGTAGCCCCGAGGCAAACACCGAACTCTTCTTCGGAATAAACAATAGTGAGTACGGGATGAGTGATACTTCGGCCGGTATTCCAGACTCTACGAATGAGAGATTGCGGTCGATTGCAATGGAAATATTGGCTAATCACGCAAGGACGCCCTTGGTGGTTCCCGACTTAGTTCCGCATTTCGTGGGCGGGAACACGGAGGATTTGACGGACCTTTCGGACACGGCGACATCCCTGCAACAGAAGCAATCTCTCCCCCTGGCATTTTCCAGAAGCTGCCCAGATGCAAAGATCCGGAAGAACTCCGCGCATGGTCCATGTTAAAGAGGGGTTTAGGGTCTGCCGTGTCAAGCCCTCGCTTAATTCATTCGTCGCTTGACGGTTTAGGGTGGGGTCTTAGTTCTCGGTTGTAGGCAAATATCAAACACTCTGTCTCTCTGGAGTTCCAACGGCCGAGACGTTCCACGCACTCAAGTGCTTTGTTCAAAGCCAGACATTACTAATGCAATAAAGCACTTTTACAAAATCTCCGTCTTGCGATGTCATCAAGAGTCCTTTTTAGGCCGTTATTATGAAGTGATTCAGTCTTTGCATCCGGTCCACTAAACGCTTTGGAATTCCGTACGGTCCATCCACGTACAGCAGAGTGCAACGGAACGTCCTCAAAGGCAGATGCTAACCTGCCATACCCTCCGCGTTCTCATAAGCGTTGTCGCGTCTTAGGTTTTAGGTTTTGGTCCTACTTCTGCAAGAACTTAGAATTCGTTGCCAGGGGTTCCAAATCTTCTAAACTGCCTGGAGAGGTCACTGAGTCTTTGTCTGTGAACGTGGCTTCTCATTGCATGCCTCCGTGGTTGATCCGCCCGCACTAGCAACAGGCCACTGCGAGCTTTTGTTGAACATGAACATGGAGGGAGTCACAGAATGTTTGTTTACGCATTGCCTGTCGTTGCAGATATCAAAGAGGAAGGTATACGTCGAGCCGGACCGGACGAAGCATGCATACGAGCCAAGGAAGCAACGCTCGTGGAGCAGGAGATTGCTTACGCCCAGAGGCAGGGTTGCAGGACAATTTCCTGTCCATGCGCCATCCACTGCCGAGAGACGAGGTCTGCCCTTGTATTTCGCAACTACCGGCGATGTCTTCGGGAGCACCGCCAACACCCTTGGTTTTTTGGGCGGTCTGAGGTGAGTCTTTCTATCTTGTTTGAATCGCCAGGTTGCCAAGGTATATGTTTCTCCTTTCACCCGCCATCGCCCATATTCGTAACCATCGTGTACTTTAACTCCCCCTCCCGCTTGGACAGGGTTACAATCCCAACGACTCCGACGACGAGTGGGACACTCATATCGCGTCGTACTATGGCGCACAGGCTTCTGAACGCATCGCTTGTCCAGTATGGAGAAACCTCGACCCCGGCATGGCTATGAGGCAGGCAATTGTGGACTCTCTCGCCATTAGGGATCGCATCAGAGGCGAGGTAATTGCTGACTCGGAGGAGCGAGATGATCGGCTAGCACGGTCCTAGGAGAGGGGCGATATACCGCCAATACCTGCAGAGACCGAAGGCAAAGATGACGTTCCCGAGCGCATGGATGGCGATGGCCGTGGCAAGGAACCTTCCCTTCCCACGGATATGCAACCCCCTCCTGTGCCACCTCCAGAAGGCGCAGAATCCTCAGACGACGAGGACTTAGAGTGGGGGGAGGCTAATGACGACGTCGACACGTTGATTCAGATGCTGGAGGAGGCGGCTTTAACACCTCTATTTCACAATTCCCAGCATTCCAGCATGGGCGCAGCGTATCTTATCCTCAGCTCAAGGAGGTTGCACGGCGCCACCAACGTGCACTTGGACGAGACTTTTCGATTATGGAGTATGACCCTCCTCCCTCAACCTAATACGTTGCCCAGATCCTACCATGAGGCTCTGCAATACTTGCGTCGCCTCGGCCATTCATACAAGAGTATAGATATTTTCCCAAACAATTGTCATCTTTTTCGGGGAGATTTGAGCAACGCAAGCGTCTGCCCTACTTGCCGCGCTAGTAGAAGGAAAACCGTGGGCAAGTCTCAAGTGCCGGAGAAAGTAGCAAGGTATTTCCCCTTAACTCCAAGGCTAAAGAGGATGTTCCGGAGCCCAGTACCAGCGGTGCAAATGACATGGTGGGCGGCGAATCAAGGCAATGGGACACTCATCAAGCACGTTGCGGATTCCCGGCAGTGGAAGTACATCAATGAACGGTACCACGAGGAATTTGCGAAAGATGATCGCAACGTCCGTTTGGCCCTCATAACGGACGGCTTAACTCCGAGTTCTGACAAGAGGAGCGTGTATTCACTATGGCGCGAATTGCTGATGAACTCCAACGTCGCACCCTGGCTCACTACGAAGAACTACTTCATTATGCTCGCCATTCTTATCCCCGGCCCAGACGCTGTGAGGGCAGAGAAGCTCAATGTTTTTCTGGCGCCCTTGGTGAAGGAGTTGATGCAGCTGTGGGAGGTAGGAGTGTACTGCATGGACGCAGCAAGGTATAAAAACGAGTCACACTTCATCTTAAAAGCTATGGTAGTGTGGACTATAAGGGGACTTCCCGGTCTATGGCATGCTCGCTGGCGTTGTTACAAAGGGCTACGTTGCATGTCCCGTATGCGGTCCTGGCACTCGGACAAGAAGATCTAAGGTTCTTCATAAGAACATTTTCTGTCCCTGTGCTCGGAGGTGGCTTCACGCGAATCATCACCTCTGCAACGACTCGGTAAACTTTGCCAATTAAGAGCGTCGGACTGCTCCCGTGCCCGTCAGTGGAGAACAGGCGCTGGCATGGGCCCGTGAGAGAGAACAATGGCTGGCTGAAGAAGGTGCCCCACCGGAGAACGACCCTCTGCAAACCTACAGCGTAAAATACGAGACGGTGCTTTTCAAGCTTCCGTACTGGAAGGTGTGTGTTCTATTTTGTCGCTAAACATTGATTTGATTGTTGTTCTCTTTTGTTGCTTCAGCTTCTCAATTCTGAGCCATCTCTGTGAAGTACTCTGTTTTCGTATAATGAGCTCCTTCTTAAAGTGCAGGCATATAATGCCCTGTTCACTACAGGCGTAACTGACATCTTGTTTTCCATTGCTTATGTACATAGTCCTTTTCTTCACAGTAGCTCAAAAGAACTTATGCCGCCAACCCTACGTAGAAAAACTCCTTCGTTTTCTTCATGTGTATGTTTTGTTCAAGTGCATTCGTTTTCTTCATTACATGTTTTATAATGTTCTTTCCGGTTCCATGGCGTTGACAATAATGTACACCTGTCTAGGACTGCCCTTGCTTTGCATTGCATGGATCTCTCGTGTATGAGGTACATCCTCTTGGAGCTTGTTGGTTTCAGAGCGAATTGCTAACCTCCCGGGTGTGTCTGGCACTGTGCAGCATCTACCTGTGCGACATACACTTGATACGATGCACATAGAAAAGAATGTGGCTGCAACGACATTTGGTTTCCTGATGGGTGAAAGCGACACAATAGCTATGCGACAGGACATGGTAGAGGCCAACGCAATGCCGGAGCTGCATCAGTAGCAAGAGGGCGATAGCCAGAGGTACCTCAAGCCACATGCTCCCTATGTGCTAAGGGACGATGAGAAAGTGAAGTTACTGGAAGCTATCCGTGCATGTCAGACACCAACGAATCACTGCGGGAATTTCAAAAAACTCATGAACATGGAGAAGAGAAAACTTCAGTTCATGAAGAGTCATGACTGGCACGTCCTAATCCAGGACATTTTACCAGCTGCCATCCGGAGGCTACTACCCGAGGGTCCCAAAGTCGTGATTATCCGCCTTGGCCACTGTTTTAAGCGTCTCTGCGCGAAGGTCATACGACGGCGGGACCTCATTCTACTCCACAACTATGTTGCCGAAACTGTTGCACTACTGGAGGTTCACTTTCGCCCAGGCTTCGGGAACGTTATGCCGCACCTCCAGCTGCACCTCCCCCGCGAGGTGTATTGGTGCGGCACCGTCCACACCCAGTGGATGTATGGTGTGGAAAGACACCTCGAGCATCTGAAGAGGCTAATCCGAAACAAAGCCAGGCCGGAAGGTTCGATCGCCATGGGCTATCAATTTGAGGAAGCGCTCGGCTTCGTCACTGAACACTTTGATATGTAACCGGGCGCTGCTCGAACGATATGGAACGCGGACGAGGATGGGAGGGATTTGACGAGGTTCTCGAAGGCAAACCGAGGTACTCAACGTGGCAGATGGCAGAGCTAGAGGAGCTCCACGAACACATCATTACGCACTCGGCCGTTACCTCGCCGTATCTTGGGTAAGTCCTGTGTTCCTTACACAAGTGCTTTTAGTTATCTAAGTCAGTCGAGCATGGCGGTGAATTGAGAATATATTCTGCTTGATACTCACTGCATTAAAAAGACAGAAGTACTCCAAGTACAAGCCTTCAGATAGTCGGAAGTACATCGTAGTTGAGTTAGATACCTATTTCTCTGTTGCTCCCACTTGTGAATGTCGTCGAATGGCATAGGGAACTGTTAACAATCATGTCACGGGCTATGAACGTCTTCTTCTGACTTACGCCTTCTTTTCTTCACCTGCACTCACATAATCATCTTAACCCTGCGTTCCTTGGACCAGTTTTTGCAATTCACTGATGAACTCCTTGTCTTGCATAGGGAGTACGAGGAGGGTCGTCAACGATACGAAAGAGGACGCCAACGTCGCTTTGAGTCCTTCGGTGTCTGGCTACGAAATAAAATACAGTCTATGCGGTAGAGAGGGGAGGTACTGGGTATTAACCTCGTGACGATGACAAAGCTCCCCTCGGAGAAGGTTGAGCACTTTCCGCATTTTCGGTTCCATTTCCGCGTAGATGACGAGGTGGGACCAAACTATGAAACCTATGACTCTGGAGTCGTGGCTATCATAACTCAGGAGTGCAGGTCCTCTTTAGGCGACCGCCGCCCTGTAGAGGCAGATCTACAGTACGTGGGCGTCATCAAGGATATTGTGCGAGTAGAATATGGACACAAACAGTGGACGACGCTGAAGTGCTCCTGGATCAAGCCAAACCTAGAGGGGACACGCACAATCAAGCGTGATGAGCACGGGTTCTAGCTGGTGAAATTTAACGCCACGCAAAGCCCACCAGTAGAGCCTTACATTCTACCTGTCCATGCAAAGCAGGTATGCAATTTGTTAACATGATCTGTACATACCTGTTCTTTGATGCTGGTAGGGTGCTTTTGCCGTGGGGAATCGTTTGCTCAGCTTGATAACCCTCAGAAGCATCCGCAGGTTTTCTTTGTCGATGATGTCAACGATCCGGAGTGGAAGGTTGTACGATTGAAGGAGCCTCGCTCTCGACGCGCCACCGAGGCAGACGACGATGGAAATCTCAGCGCAACCGGGTCCTTACATTCCACACGGAACATTGTCAAACATGTCTCCGCCAACATCGACCCAAACATTGCTATCGTTGAGTCTGTCTCCAGGGTTGATGTTGAGCACGTCATTGCATCTGAGGAGACTGGAGAAGACGACGCAGCCTTCGAGGATGTCGACCACGTCGAAGACGGCGGCCGTCTAGATAAAGAAGACAACGTCGAAGGCGCGGATTTGATGAACGCTCGCCCGGTGCCCCCACATACACCAGTTGCCATGGACGCCATGTAACTCAATTGACCAGTACGATACACACCTAAACCTTCTGTCGATTGCCAACATTCTTTTTCATTTGTTCTACTCAATGAATTGAGATCAAAATTTCTGTGGAGGTAGTTCAATTCTGTATGGGTTCATCACAGGAACAAGTCCTGATGGAATCCGACCTGGTCCATCCCTGACGTCGGTCTCGCCCTGCACCGAGCTCTTTCATCAATAAGGCAACAGCTGTTGCCCGCTATTCCCAAGCTACATAATCCGTATTCGTCATATCCAGGCTAAGCCCTTGAGGAGTCTCTGATTGGGCGTTATATTCACTGGTAGAGTTGTTTTATTTTACATGCACATGATCCATGCTTGGTCCTGTGTTTCGATGGTAGACATAATAGCTAGAGTAATACGTCTGTTCTCGTAGTTCCCCACGGGGCGTTGGATATCTCACAGTGGCGTAATATATATTGCCGTCGTGTGCCAGATCAGTAAGAGTAGTTTTCATTATCGCAATGTAATGTTCAAACTACCTAATTCAAGCGTGGCGCTGGTTTTGCTGCTTATCAACGTCCCCACACATGGCTATGCCGGACTATGCTTGCATGTCAAACCGTGTTGTCCTTTATTTTGTTTAAATTTGAATCAAGTTCTAACGAGTCCATCCATCATTCTTTCCGGCATTGAAGAAAAGCTGAGAAGTACCCCCTGATTCTTCTAGATACGTACGATTAACCCGTGCTCATGTATTATATCTCTTCATATACATATCTGATAAACTTCCAAGTTAGGTGAAGTTTCGTCTCAGGAAAGATTTCCAAGTTCTAGGCTCACTTGTGAATATGACTGAGAATTTTACTCAATCATTAAATGCCATACGTTGATGCAAGAAGGATTAGATAGGATGAGCTTTAGATCTTGATAAGATTTGCACTAAGGTGTACTCCGTGACTCTAGGTGTTACATCCTCACTCCATGATGCCTGCCCGTGATGCATATATACCTGTGCGTGTCAAGAATTCTTAAAACCCACAGGCGCCAGGTACTCTCTCAATTTCTGTTGGCTACTTTTCTCAATTTCTCTCTGTGGGTTGCGTTCGCAGGCAGAGATGACAAGCACAGTTCTGAAAGAGGATGTAACAATGTTGGACATCCAAAGCACACGTATGCTTGGGCAAGTCGGGTTTTTGGTAGAGGTTTGTAAATACAGTCTTCTCCCATTACGATGCGTAGGACATCTTCTTACATGTTGCATTTTGTACGTCTCCAAAAAAGCTGAAGTTTTTTGTGTTGGATTTAAAAGAAATAGTATGACTATTCGTATGGTGGCTTTGTTTTCAGGTATTCACTACGTTCGAAGACTTGGGAATATTAGTAGATGTGGTGGCCACCAGCGAGGTCAGTATATCATTGACGCTGGATCCTTCAAAGCTCTGGGAGCGTGCCCTCATTGAACAGGCAAGTTTCTTACATCTCCGAATCTTGTTTACTCATACAGAGGCACTTATATTTTATGTAGTTTGAGAAGGACAGAGGTGCAGTTTCCAATTACCAGAGTATCTATTCGATCATACCAACCACTTATTTATCTCGCACTAGAGGAATTTATGTTTAGTGAAACGTTTGCTAAAACAAAGTGTAAAGCTTACAAATTGCTGTGGCAACATCAGGAGTTGGAGAAAATGAAACCAGAGCCGTCAAGGATCGCTGATGTGCAGCTTTTGAAGAAAAAAGCTACTATTTCTCTGATTAGCAATGGGAAGCAGTCATTTGCTGTTTTTGAAAAGGTACCTTGCGGAAAAACTTTCTGCTGATAATTTGGTAGTTGAACCTGTGATTCAGCAATGTTTGATAGGAGCATGTTATTGTATCTGCCTTAAAATTGTGGCTTCTACATTCTCTTAAAAAAAATCCTTACTGATTGTTCATCTTTTCAACTGTGAACGTAAGTGGCGCAGGTCTTCAGGGACTTCAAGAAAAACAATATCAATGTCCAAATGCTCTCACAGGGTGCTTCGAAGGTTTGCTCAAAGTTACTTTTTTTGACCGCTGAATTTACCGGTAGTATGCAACATGAACATGGATATTTCTAGAATTATCACAGGTAGTCAACGTTTAAGTCCATGCCTCAAGCATATTGCAAGAACAAGAAGAGAGAAAGATTGAACGTAGTACAGAGTTTGAGTGGCACGGTCACTACTCCCATTGCACGGTCTCAGACTCAAAAACCTAAGACCGTGTTCTTCCTCTTAGAACGCGCCAAAACCACGGTCTAATGTCAAAGTCGGTGGTCTTAGGGAACAAGAGGGATGTGTGACAGGTTGGGTGTCTGTGATCGACTGACATTGTAAGCTCAAGCCATCATCCCCACCAACTACGATGATTACTGATTGGGATTTCAGAGTGCATGGAGGCGGCTGTGACAAGTCTATCTCCTTCCCTGCATGGAGACGTGACGTCCCATCTCTTACATCTAGGTCGATCACATAACAATACACAATGCTAGAAATTCAGTGATGAGGCTCGCCACAGAACACCGTGGACATGTTTTTCTCTACCAGGAGAGGTTGCTACTGAAGTCCTTTGGCCAGGTGCGTACTCTGCACTCTCCTTTATTGTGCTTCCATTCTCAGTTGATACCAGGGAGTTGATCCCGCATTTCCTTCGACCCAATTACAGTGGTGAATCCCCAATGGGAACATGATCTTCATTTAATGGTGCTCTTCTTCTAGTACAATGATGTCATTGATCTGGGTTCTGTCATAACTTCCAGGCGATTGTATTTACAGGAGTTGTTAATGCTGCACTTACTTCCTTAATCTCGAATTGACACACTACACATGAGTGGCTACGCGCTGCAGATTTTGTGATTATGATCAACCCTAATCCCCTAGATCTCCTTGAACCTATGCTAAGCAACCATCCCACAAAGCAGGTCCTACAAGGTCCACGTTGCTGAGTCTAACCAATTAATTTCGTGTCTACATTGTCTCAGGGCTAGTCTTCGCTTGTACTCGGGAAGCACCAGCATTAGCAATGGCGGACGTATTCTGGGAGGTTGTCCGAGAGTTGAACGAGGTAAACGCCCTCTACTTCGCCGTCTACATCGAGTCTATAGCAGCACACGAGACTCTGGTATGTACCCGCATCACAAACTCGTAGCCTCCGTTCTCCTTCGAAGAGGTTTGAAGTTCTTATCCAGCGAGGCCCTTACAAAAGTTTGCATCTCTATCGAGTAGGACGTTGCGGCTGAATTGGGATCAGAAAGAACCGACCTTTGTGGCAAAGTACTCTTGTCACTTGGAGAGTTTCCCCTTCTCTTTCTCACTTTGCTTCTGTTTCTGTTACGTTTTATGTTCAATTGATTGGGTAAGCTCAGAATACCACTTCGTGAATTCCGTCTTCCGACATCACGGTTATCAAGTCGCCTTGTTCTTTCTGTAAAGTAGAATTGTAACCATTGAAGCTACACAGAAGTGCCTATTACTGTTGCCTATGTTATTGAGTGTGAATTAAATTAAATCCGTTGAAATTATGGTCAATGGCGATGCAGCTTTCCGTCTTCCTAACGTAGATGGTTGTATGAATCAGGAAATTCCGGCCCAATTTACAGCTCGCATTGGGTTGCCAGCGATGGACGATTGCTCTATCTACACTTCACTGTGCCACCTCAATGAATGGCCCATGCAATTTAGGCGGAATGGTGACACCGCCCAGTGCGTCGGCACTGGATGGGGCAAATTTTTGCGTGCACACCAAGTTCGTGTTGGACCGCTGTTGCTCTTCGAAGTCGTGGACGAGCGCTGCCTCGTGGCGGCACTGTACTCCCGCGACAACACCACCGCCTTTGGCTCGCTTACCCAGCCACTTTATCCCCGCGATAACACACCGAAATTGAAGAAGTCAGTCCACCTCCAGGAACAGGGCGCAATGCGCTCATCCGCCCCCCTCCGCGCGACGACTGCCAAAAAAACTACCCGTGAATTGGTCACCAAAGAGGCAACCTCGACCACTAATGTACACACGACAGTGTTGGAGCAGAGCCTCCGTGGCAGGCATACTGAGACCCGGAAATCAGCTAACGTCCTCAATAACGTCACCTTCGTGAAGAAGCTGAAACAGTGTCACTGTGGCCGCACGCAGTCCTCGAAACTTGTGAGTGCAATAATCTTATATCTCTTCCTGCTCTAATACCTTAGCATGTCGACGGCATTGTAGTCGAAGCAAAGTTTACCCATACATTGGAAGCCATGTCGAATAGTCCTGCCATTCTGTTTATTTCTTATGTGTAAATTGTTCTTAGGACGCATTGGTTAGGACTTAGGCTACCAAAATCCTCAAAATATTCACTCCAACAAGGTTATCTTCCTCTTTTCAATATTCAACATTGACCAGCAGTTGCGTTGTGGGACAGGATATACCTGTCAAATTATGGCGTCCCTTTGGCGAGGAGGAGTTCAATGGAGTGCCCTACGAGCTCCGTGGACCGCATTTGGCAATGGCCATGACCAGCGTCCTCAAAGTCACTCCCGCGTAGACGTTCTGCTATTTCGGAGCATGGTGGGCTGAATTCCGTCACCTCAACAACCTCAAACTTGGCGATGTCATCAAGTTCATCCAGGTCAGTAAGGCTACATTCAACGTCACGAAGTTCTAAGCAGATGTTAACTTCCAGTACGCAGAATGGCGATATAGGAGTAAAGACTTGGAAATGGTCGGCGAGCATCATGTGGTGGGCAATCGGAGCAACGTACGGGCGCAGGCGAGAGCGATTTTGTGGTGGCCTTTGAAACTGGAATGTTCATAGACTGCAATGCAAGCCGCAGTGTCAGGTAGTTTGTCCTCGGGCTTCGCAGATTTTCTTGTAGATAGTCGAGGTCTGAAGAAGGAATATATAATTAGAGACAGGCTCTGAACACACTATGATTCTACACGTTGAACATCTTTGTATATATAGAAGTTGCCAGGGTCTTAGACGAAGCAGGAGATGCCCTCAACTCAGTTCTTGGGCATGTCACTTTGAACACACTACTGCATTTCAAATTCAATGTATTTGTTACGCACGTTTCATACAGTCTATATTCTGTATCTACTTGTCCTTTTCACCAAATTCTGTGCCCGTTGCCAAATACCAATGTCTCTACAGTTTTGCAGCTTACGTGAACCCTAAACATATAAGTACCTTGTAACCTCGACAAGCTTCCACAGAAATTTGAGGTCCTAAACCAAAATGCGGAGAATGTGAGGACTTGGTCCAGTTCCTTACTGCAGAACATGCGAGTGTAACTATCATGAATCTCCGGAAACTACCTACATAAACGCGTTTCCTACTCACCACAGGTAAACTCCATTTATAATCGGAAACCTTCTCTCCAGAAAGTAACCACCCTCGAAACTCGCGATTCCAATTCTAAGTTTAGTGACTATGTATGCGACATAACTTATTGTCGATCAAGTTCTTACTGTGATTCAAGCAACGATTCTAATGAAGTCATTTGCGGTTAGTTTAACGTCGTACTATACAAGTCCAGGAGGGGAAGTGAGATAGTTTAAGCATTGTGGACCCGAGAAAACTCGAAGTATTTATTTCTAAGTAAACCTCAATTTTACACTGGTACCTCATTGAGATATTTGCATACAATAAAGTGATGAGTTACTCCGGCATACCTTCAAATATCGATTTTATGATGTATGCCAGATTTCATTTGTAAGGCACCATGCTTCTTGTTTGCCCTTATATCGGCTTTGTCGACATTGTAGATGGACACTTGTTTCTTAATGCACTTTTGTAATATATTGAGTGAACTTGGAATGTTCTCTAATGTATGTTAAGTACGACTCGCCGTTCAGTTCGAAAGCAAAAATTACTCCCATTTACAGCAAACCGATAGAGGCATCGGAATTGTTGATGATGTCTTGTCTTTTGGCTACACAGCCGGGATATTGCAGAGACGAAGCGCCGTTGCGCAAATATCTTATCAAACTAGACGTCCTCGACTTCTTCTCGCTATATAAAGCCACGTTCAGACAAGAGATCACTTCGATATATATATTGAGGCGCCGCCTACCTCGTCATTTTTGGCTATGATATTAAGTTGTGATCTATCTACTTCACGTCCCGTTTGCTTGCAATCTAATTGTAGATCGCTGAATAGAATAGATCATCCTATTTTGATCCAAAAAATCTTCTGAACACATATCAACCGCCCTGACAGTTATGTCGCCCTCTTTTTGTTGCTTCGTCCTAAAGGCGGCCGCCACACCCTGGAGTAGCTATGGACTTGAACCTCGAGATTGCTCATTCACTCCCTCACTTGCTAGTGACAGTTCGAGTCAGTTCTCAGAATGTGGTTCTTCGAAATCGGTTTGTGGTTCTCCTTACTGTTTTCACTACCACCCGGACATTACAATAACCATGGCTAATCGCTCTTCCCAACGACCGAACTTGTTCCCTGCTCGGATGGAAGAGCCAATGCCTCCGCTCAACAAGAGTGTAAGTTCGATGCAGGCTCTTGTGGAGCACTTAGCGTCCACCTCGTCCAGCAACGAAATTCACTCCTCTGCAGGATTTCGCATGCCATTGCAAGACGTTCGCAGCATTGCACCTCATTCACCAAGCGCGATGGAGTTGAGGTCGCGTGCTGCTGGGTCCTTTGATAACGTCGACCAGTCCGCTCAATGTTCACGGCAATTTCAGGTACGTCTCGTTTTCTCTGTATATGAAATTGGAGTAGTTGTTGAGTACAAGGGATTTGTGCAATCGCAGACTGATATAATGACATGCACCTTTACGTATTAGGTAACCGTTTCTGTGTAGCTGGTTATCGATCGTGAACCGGCCACATCAGGTAGGGTGAGCCCGTAGGGCGAACCCAGCCTGATGTGGACGGATCACAGTCGATGACCGGCTGCACAGAAACGGTTACCGGACATAACCGGTCAACACCTTCTGTCGATCCGGCATTTGATTTTAAAGTGTGGCATGAGGCCTGCCGAAGTCAGCATTTCATGAAAATCTGTAAGTGCGCGCTTGTCAATCTGAGCGCCGGGTTTGAAGATTCAACCTTTGCCTTGGAACATTCAGTCTCTGTGAGTGCGCGCTTGTCAATCTGAGGTGTGCAGCGCGCTTGTCAATCTGAGCGCCGAAGGCTGAATGTTTGCCGAATTTGCAGATTCAAAGATTCAGTTTACCTAGAGGGAGGGGAGTTGTGGGCAGAGGCAAGCGCGCACTCAGTCAAGGAACATTCAGCCTTCGCGTTGGAGGCTGGAGGCTGGAGCTTCGGAGAGTCTGGAGAAGTGAAATGCTTCAACCTTTGATCAGAAATATTGAAGAAATTTGAACATATGCACACGCATGATTACCGATCTAGAATCACGCCCTGCGCACATTTATTTAGAGCATACGCACACATTATCCTATTTCCAACCGAGAAATCAAAGCTTTTTAACAGCATGTAACGATGGGGATGTCGAGACAGGGCAACGATGTCGCTTCTGAGTCATGCAAAATGAAGAAATGAGTTGCATGAATGTGTTTTCAATCAGCAAGTTACCACAGGAATTTCACATTACTTTCTAATGACGGTGTCCATACAAATGCTAATATGAGATCGTGTGAATTGAGAATCTGTTTGTTTACATGATGGTCTGAGTATTGAATTGTCAGCTGCTTTCGTCTTGGTGGTGCTGCGATCGGGATGGTGTCCATTGATTTGAATGCGGACAGTCGCGGTCAATGACCGGCTCCAAGAAATGGTTACCGAACGTATGGCAACGAGCGCCCTTGTCAATTTCAGCTTTTCATAATCGGTTCCAGAGGCTCGGTTATCAATTGAGAATGGTGCTCCTGATAACCAATGAAATGATGACACATAGGCGAGAAAGAAGGCAAGGCCGGTTATGTCATCTTACATGGTTTTTTTTTTTTTCGTTTTTTCTTCTCCTAATAACTAGTCTTGTAATGGGAAGTCTCCACAGGAGAATAGTTACAACTTAGAGCATCCCCAGTAAGCTGTAAACCTCTAAGCCTGTAATTATGAGAACGTCGTTCTCCCAAACCTGAGTGCCTTTCCGAAGCAAAACATTCCAAAACCGTTTACAGATTTACAGGTTTGCCCCAAAAAATCTTCCAAAATGAGGTTTCGACCTGTAAATTACAGACTTACAAGCTCGAATACAGGCTTGGCCTGAACCGCAATTCACGTCTTTCTACATCTTTCCGATTACAGGTTTACGGTTCAGGCCTTACTGGGGATGCTCTTACATGTTGCCCCTTTACCTCCACCAACCGGAGGCGCCGTATGGACACCTATCCGCCCACACGCGCTGATGGTGCTAGCCAGAAGGAATGTAACACCTCTATACACCCCCCACATACAACAACTCGGTGGCCCTGAGAGGACGCTAGGACCTCAGCGAGAGCATGAGCGTGAGCAATTGAGCCTATTGAAAATTGAGGAGCAGAGATTGCGTGATGAGAAGGATCGACAAAACAAACGGAGGTGCTTGCAAAAACAGCGTGAGGACACCTTATCTTACCGAGATGAAACAAGTTCACGCAGAGCAGAGAAGTTTGAATGCACTCATCCCGACGTCTCCACATGGTGAGGTAATTGGTTTAAAAACCGTATTTCACGACGCCGTACGCACCCTCGCTAGGCGTTGTATCAATTATTCTTATCGTAGTTACAAAGGGAAAAAGGCTGAATGGAATGCAATTATAGATGGAATACTCATGTCCCTTGATTTAACTTACACATTCTCTTACCCCCTTTCAAGAAAATATGTTTCAAAATTCTTGAAGGGAGCTCTAGCTGACGATAGGAAGGCATACAAGGCCTATTATTTTGCGAGTAAAGGTGAACAACATCCAGACATGCCGAATGAAGCATTCTAAGTCTGGAGTAAATGGCGGTTGAGTCCGAAGGGTCTATTAGAGACTGAGGATATGAAGGCACTCAACGCTAAGCGGAAGAAAAGAAATGTAAGCGAAAATTAGCAAAGCTGAACGAGACACGACGCCGGGGGAGTGCAGTCCAGAGGACGTAAGTTTCCCTTTCCAGACAACTCCTCCTCAACTTTCACAGGTTCCACAATTCCACAATTGATTTTCTTTTAAGTCTACATTCAATTTTTTTATCGGTTTGTATGAATATGCGACCAAAAGTATGCATCACCAATTTCAGCTCCTACAGAGATGCATTGTTAATCCTGCACT
This sequence comes from Ceratodon purpureus, assembly GCA_014871385.1. NCBI lineage: Eukaryota > Viridiplantae > Streptophyta > Bryopsida > Pseudoditrichales > Ditrichaceae > Ceratodon > Ceratodon purpureus. The sequence continues at coordinate 79,581,235 of CM026426.1, forward strand.
GCGTTTTCTACCATACGCATTAGTGGTCCACAATCACGGCATGTTTCAAACTGCTCAGGATTGGCAAGGTGTTGCATGTACCCGTGGTTTCCCGCACATGTCCGTCCGAAGTAAGAGCACGATTTCCAGCTCAGCAATTCCAGGTTCAAGTGTGGAAGGGCAGACGCTTACAACAACTACAACTGCAGGTCCCGTCGGTTACGCGACTACTTCAGGTTGGGCACAAGATCGCGCACAGACAGACGACATGACTCCAACGTTTGCTTGGGTAAGTTTCCAGCCTAACTGTTTCTGGAAGGTTCAATAACTCAATACAATTGGGCATCTGAGCATTATGTCTATTTTGTGTTAATTATGTCACTTTAGAAAATGTCAGAGCGCATATACCCCTGAGTACGCTCGACGGGAGGGCATCTTTGTCAATTCCGCAGTTACCCCTCATTTGCTATCCCGGCATATGGAAGCCATGGAAGCACAAGTGAGCGAGATGGCTTCTAACGTGACTGACAACGTGCATGTCATAAATGAGGTCCTTCTCGCACAACAATCTATTAAAGAGTACATGATGTCCTTGCTCATGGCTTTGAATCAAAGTAGAGTAGATCCTTCTCCGCTCCGTCATGTTGACATCCGTTGACATCAATCCAACAGTCCAGACGGCAATGTGGCTGCTTTACAATACGCCGCTCAGTCAGGGTTGGATGTATCTGGCGTGGCTGCCCCATATAGTCCTTGTGAGCATCATTCCCATGTGCCATCTCCACCGTCATGGATGAGAGCAGACACGGTTCCTGTGACTTCTACAGATATCGACCACTAGGAACCAGAGGTGGAACGCACACAGGTTTCAAGGGGTATTTCACAAACGAATGCTGCAAACGACATTGAAGGAAGACCAGGTCTCTCCAACCCTATTAACGAGGTCAGTGAATCTGCAGACAACGGTGCGTTTGCTAGCAGCCCCGTTGTAAATGAACGCGTCTTGACAAGGTCGCGAGGCGCTGTCAACGAAACTTGACCACTTCACGGACTCGCAATCGCGGCGGAAAATACCAAGTGTGCACCAAAGGAAAAGGCGGTGGCATTGGCGTCTAATAAACCATGCTGGATTCTCCATCCAAATGCAGGTGACGATATCATTGTAGAAGGTAGAGCAGGCGGTTTGTGGAAGTCTTCCACTCAAAAGTTTGGACACCTTTGTGCATATGGTGAGCAGATGGTTCAATTACATAAAGTATTCTGCACTGATATCCCTATTTTGTTCATGGAGGATCGCAACCCTCATCTGCAGAGCATATCTGATGCAGTTGTTAAACCAAAGTACTCCAATGTTTATGTCAAATGGGATAGCAGATATTTGATAGGGAAACCTTCTACACAAATCAACCCGACTTGATCGCTTGAGTGGCGTCTTGTAATTTTGCGCGCATGATTCCCCAGCAATGAAACATGGCTTTGCATTCTCGGACCTATCGCTCCATGATTGTATGTCATTTAAACTATGGACTTTATGTTCACAAAAACCGTAATGGCTAGCTTTCGATTCCTTTGTTTAATTATTAATGAATTTGATTATCCACCGTAAATGTAATCCCTAGTCGCCTCTGATTTTTGAAATGGTGATATCCGGATACTGAGCCCCTATTGAGAACCAGACCGTACACCTGCGGTAACGTACCCAGGGAATATATCCTAAATTCGAAATCCGGAGAATAATTTTGATACCGGTCCTCAAGTATCTTGTACCAGATATCAACCTCCACCCAGTCATCTAAAAATAGGATCCGGATACTTCAAGTTAAAACGGTTACGCACATCATCCGGGCTTACTAAATGTGGAACCGAAGTATCAACGATTGAAATACCCGGTCCCGTGGTTGTAAATATCAACTACAACCCGTGTACAAACGGATATATACACAGTTATGATGAACTGGACGGGTATACCGTGAAGCGGGCATCTACGGAGCTTTCTCCAGTACACGTGGCCACGTGCGGGCTTTGACGATAAGGACATCAATTAGGCGGCCGTCGGTTTTCAGCAGGGTATGTTTGACCGATAGTTACCAACGTAATGGATTAAACTCTAAACTTACGGAGTCCATCATTCTCATCCGTGTGAAGTCCATCCACTGCACGTGCACTTTACTCAACTTTCCTACTAGGGTAAAAGATGTCCAGACAATCATTCTACAATTGACGGGCCCACTCCTGACGCACAGAACCACCAGTCCAACAATGTGACAGTTGCTGCGAATGAAAACTCCCGATTCCTCCAAACATTGCCCGAGCAACTAGAGCAAGGACGTATCACCTAATTGTGGGCGAAACCGAGGTGGAATGCAAGGGCAGCGCGCTACCTCCCACTGATGCATTTAACCCTTAAACGACATTTTGGGTCCTGGGTTGGCAGCCCGGACGGAATCTAAATCTTTTTTCCCCCAAAAATGGCTCTACAGTGCACTATAGCGCCGCACTGTAGCACTGTACCATTGTAGCACTGCTGAACTTCAGGTGCCCCAACCTCAAAACTTGTTCAATTTGATAACTTTGACTGCTTACCAATGATTCCACAATCTATCAAATGAGGCAAAATTTTGGAATCTAGATTGCTTTTTCAATAGCTTTCCAACGCAACAAGTCTCCGTTGATTTGGTTGAGAAATGAAACTTCTGTCTCCAATTATTCCTTTAAACCCAGCCCCTCGGGCTGGGTCTGACGTTTAAGGGTTAATACTTTGGAAGATATCACTTGCTGTCTTCTTTAATTTTAGCACTTCTTCTAAGTTGGAGAATAGAAATTGAATGACTTGTGCGCCTCTCGTCCATAACAAAGAAATATAATGCTATATTAGAATATAAAAATAAATTTCAAGGTATCACATGGAAAGATTATAGTTAAAAGTATTTTACTAAAAAGCGAGTTGATCTATAAAGATTGTAGGATCCTTTGATCCCCTTACCAAGCCAATCGAGGTTATTGATGGACCTCCAGTTCTGTTGATTGATACGTTGTTTAGCGCCCTTAATATTTACTGCAACTTATTAATCTCCATGCCCTTCAAAGTTTGCAACATTTGCTCCATGTTTGAAAACCTGCTTTTCTTTTCTCTTTACAATTGACAAAGCAATACACTACGTCAAACTTAGCATCTGTCATCCAATCCAGCATATTAACACAGTTCAATCTAAGAATCTTAGAGATTTGGCCTAAGAATCTTAGAAAATCATTCAAGAGCATTTGTACATTGATAACCACGACGGTATTAAGGAAGTTGCAGTATTCTCAATCTAGTTTTTTTTTTTAATGCTCTTTTGGTGTCAAAAACATCTTTAGAATAGTGGAAAAGTTGTCTTCCTTGTATGGACGGGCTAAGGCTAATCTATGCTTCATTAGAAAACATTCCTCAACAAGATCCTTGATAATCTTTCTATACTGTGTTTTGATGGTGGCATTGGTGACTTTGTATTCCATTGTATACTTAGCATAATCCTCCTCTGTATGCAAGGATGTCCTATATGTACTACACCTCGAGGGCTTCTAAAAGAAGTAGTGCATGAACTCATTTTTGTTGGGCCTATGCTTTTCTATACGTGGCATGTTGATCGAGTGACTTCGGATTTTCATTAGAAAGTGAGTTGGGAGTATGCTCCCAAAATTTGAGATTCATACAATATAGAGAAGTATTGGAAAACCACATTTCAAGTGATGGGGGTCAAAGAAGAGGCATATACAGTACCCGGAAGAAAAGATACGTGATTCTGTGTTATGTACTAGAAAAATGTACTGAACATAGAATTTGGTGAGCTCATGCGAGGTTGAAAATTCATGGAATTCAATGCAAGAAATTGCATTTGAAAGCCTGTAGAATCTATTTCAATAATAATATTTGTTTATATAGAAAAATAAACAAAATCAACACAAAATTTACTTTCTCCTATATAGTACTCAAAATCTAGTACTACCACCTTTTGCACTAATTACTTCCTTCATACGTGTAGGCATGGTATCAATAAGGTTTTCTAAGAGGTCAAAAGGTATCTCTTCCCATACTCTTTGAAGTTGTTCCACCAATTCTTGTGCATTGCTTGGCCGCGATTTACTTTGAACTTCATCTTTAATAATTTTCCATAGGTTCTCAATTGGATTTAGATCTGGAGAGTTGGCAGGCCACTTCAACTTCGTTATACCGATTTTTTGTCTCCACTTGTTTGGCAAATTGCTGTGATGGACTGGAGCGCCATCCTCCATAAGTAACATGTCTTTGTGAGGTTTATGGATAAAATAAAATGGAGTTAAAGCGCCATCGTAAATAAGTTCCACAAAATCACCTGCACTTCGCTTATCTGAAGGTATGATTACCAAAGGAGCCATCTCAAAGCCACTAAAAGCACCCCAAACCATCACCGACGTACGCGCGGACTTGAAAGTTGGTACTAGACATTTATCTGAATATCTTTCATAAGCCTTTCGCCACACTCTAATTTGTCTAGAACTCCTTCCTATTTCGAAAGATGATTCATCAGTCCAAATAACCTTCTTCCAATCCTTCTTTGTCGAGTTTTTATGCTCTTTAGCAAATGCTAACCTATCTGCCATGTACTTTTTACTGAGAAAAGGTTTTTTTACTGCAACAGAGCTTCTATAACCACGGGTATGCAAAGCATTCCTTAAAGTACGAGTTACTAACCTTTGCAACATGTGCCATCTCATTTGTAATTTCTGTGAGTGGTTTACGACGATCTTCATTAACGAGACGTTCTAACTGTCTCATATCCCGCTCTGTAAACTTTCAAGGCCTACCCGTTGGCTTTGGTGACTTCACACTTCCTCGTTTTTGGAAACTGTTTATAACACCATAAACGGTGGAAGAAGGCATACCTAATTCTCTTGCTATCTCCACACCTTTGCTTCCAGCTTTGTGCATTCCAACCACTTGTCCTTTCTCAGCATCTGTCAACGCTCTAGTCTTCATCTTTCTCAAAAGATTATACCACTCAACCTACCCACAATACCAAACAAACTTATTTCAATAAGAATAATATACCACACACTAAACAAAGTCACGCTAACACCCACAATCATCTCAAAAGTTAACCCCACACTTACAATGCAATCACAATTCAATATCACATACATTTATATTTTTTAAACTGCGGCCCAAAACATTATTATACCATAATGAGACCTAATAATAGTTAATGCATGAAAAAGGCGTGGACACACTTTAGATAGGGCAATGGAGAACTATTACTTTACATAGATTTTTTCTATAATTAGACACAAATCATTTACTTTTCACAACCTTACTCCTAGTTCTAAAAATAGGTGAAAACCCCAAGGCAATTGCTCACAAAGTGAAAGTGTAGTGCTCACTTGAAGTTCACTGTCTATACTCTAGTCAACTTGGAGATAAGTAAAATTCACGTATCTTTTCTTCCAGGTACTGTACATTGCTTCTTTTTGGACACTACAAATGGCTTACCTAAACTTCTCATTCTCAAGATCCAAAGGGTGAGAATATCCAGTGTTACTAAAATGAAATTTTAGTGAAAAAAAAAATCATAAAATAATAAAATCCGAAAGAGATATGAATTTTAGAGCATGAAATGTGATTTAGGAGGTCAAAATCATGTAGGGCAGTGATTGAAAAATGGGTGGAGAAGGAGACCCGAGATAAGGTATGAAAATTATAACTCCCAACTAATGAATAAGGAAGATTGAAGATGAATGCATTGTCATCAACTTTTTAATTTCAACAAAAGTGACATACGAATTGGGAGCCAAAGGAGCCGTTGGAGGAGAGGGACTGTGGGTGGTGCCATGTGACGAATCATTGGCCTGAGGAGGACCATGAGACGCCCTCCTTGCTGACAGCCAGCCAATAACTTCGAAATTCCTCCCCCCAATCAATAGCCTCGGCCCTCATCCTTCCCCCATCCTCTCTGACGTAACACCCTTTAGGAATTTTTTTCTATTATACTCAACGTACCTCCTGTGGCGTAATATGACGTTGGGACCGCGACACTTCACCTCTCGGGTTTTTGGGCGGAATTCCCGCCCCGCCCAAAAACCCGAGGAGGGTGAGTATTTTTTTTTAGGAAATTGTACAAAAAAATATTAAAGAGACAAAGAACAAAGATAATCAATGTTAAATTCCTTTTAACTTTCGTTAAAACAGTTAAGTTTTTCTACTGCTAACTTTGAACTTTAAAGAAAAGTTCCTTACAATTATTACAATTTAAGTCAATTCTACTAAAAACAGCAAATACTTGAAAAGAATTACAGCAGTCAAAATTTAGAAGAATAAACAGTATATAAAAAAGTATCATGAAAAAAATCACTTGTCTGTGATGTATATTTACAATGGATATTTACATTGACAAAAATTGACTCTCGTTCACAGAGGTCATTTGCAAATTCTTCAACAGAAATCTACTAATACTACTCTATCTACATCCGAGAAGAAACTGAGTAAACAAAACATAAACAAAACTGAGTAAACTGCTCTTCCATCAACTGAGGACTCTATCTACATCTGAGCTTCCATCAACTACACTTCCATCAACCTGCAATCCTTCTACTGAGAAGAAACTCGAGCCGACGCCATTTCTCCATCAACCTGAAATCGAAATTCGAAAACGGTGAGATTAACTTAAACCAAAAAGCAGAACAGAATGAAACTTCCAAACGATAAAAAAAAAAAAAAAAAAAAAAAACACTATAAGATATGTACCTTTCTCTCAACTGGTATACCTTGGGAAGTTTGGACATAATCGATGTCACAAAACTTGAATCAAATGAGCCATTGAAACTAAAAAAATTGCATCCTGACGCAGATCAAAAAACAAAACCACCTGAAGTAGATCCTTGTATTACAAGCAACTGACAAAACACACATGTTAACACTCTCAAAAATTAAAAGTCTATCACTTTCAACACTCTACCTAATCTCTCTGGTATCTAACTGTGACAATAGTTACGCAAATCCATTAAAGAATGCTACACTTCAATCACTTCATCCCAGCATGATCCCAATTTTTGCAAATGTAGGAAAACTATAGATTTAAAGAATAGATATTTATTCAAAAAATACAAACTAACCTCTTTGTCGTCATTTCTGGTCGCAATTCCAGTCTTGCAATTACCACGAGATACCGAACTCTAATCCTGCAAAACCAAAGACACCATAGAAATTAAGATAACATAGAAATAACATAAATGCAATTAAATGGAAACTATAAACATCAAGAAACTATAAACTATAAACAGAAACTGCAAACACCACTTACATTTCCTGCTGGAACACATTTCCTGCTGGAACACGTTTCCAATCTTTACTGCCCTTCACATCAGCGTTCTCTGACTCCACGACTGCGTTCTCTGCCTTCACAACTGCGTTCTCTGCCTTCACAACCGCGATCTCTTCGACCTTCAATACACCACGATCTTGCAAAAGGTAAAATAAATCAATTAAAATAGCCAAAAAAAAAAATATTAATACTATCAAAAAAGATAGAAAAGAAAAGAAGAAATATAAAATTCTAAATATACAAACCTTTTTTCCGCCAGCCTTCCTTATCACTTGCGACAGAACTTTGCTGTACTTCTTTCCATCCCCGGAGATAATCTTTTGACAAGTATCCATCTGCAATTTCACAGGGTTAGAATTGTATTGATTGTAGGATTTCACATCCCTATGCCCAGTCACCAGCATTCCCTTATTAGTGGGAATCTGAGCCTCGGCCATCCTAGAGATGCCCATTCTCCGTGGAGTCTTGTTAGTAAACTTCCGATCTCCAATCACAATACATGCCATCAAGTAAAAGTTAGAAATCATATGAAAAAAACTTTCTAAACTACAATTAAAATACTCTTACAATCTAAACTACACTCACAATCTAAACTACACTTGAACTTACATTCCCAAACAAATCAGTGAATAAAAACCTTACCAGGAGTTGATTCAATTAAGGTGCGCACAGCTTTACCCAAGGTGTTCTTCTCCATTGCACGTTTCTGAAACCACACCTTATCAGTGGGCTTGAAATTCAGTTTCGCCATCAAAAAAATCGGATGAGGATTCCCTTCATACCGATCTTTCAACTCCTTTTTGCTGAAACTCGGCCAACGAGCAGACATACGCTTGAATGTATCAACGACATCAGCATGAGAAACATCTATGCTATGCCGAATGGAATGCTTGGAACAATGGTCCAATTTGTAATTCTTGGAAAGACTCGGATTATATCTACAGCACAAAGTGAAAGTATAAGTACAATCATACAAGTATATAATTAACTTCAAGTAGATTTAACAATAACATTCTCAAATCATAATCAAACAAAGATCAAATTAACAATAAAATTACCTCAAAAATTCTGTGCCAGCATCCTCCAACAGCTGAAACTGACCGACATGTGTAGCACGAAGTTCGTCTGCCCCCGAATGAACAGGTTTCTACAAAAGAAATATACCATGCGCAGTATTAGTCCATTGGGATTCAGATCTGAAGCGGCACTAGAACTAAGGATGAGGATCTCTTCTTCTCTGGTAAGCACATCGGATGTTGAGGTCTTGATTCCCAATCCGCGACGAAATGACCGTTTCACTGACTTGGTCCCAGCAAATTTGACTATCCTGTAACGACGATCAGTCATGATGTTGAAAGGAAGTTCCACCCATGGTTGTCATAATGGACCGACCGTCCGTTAGTCCGTTAGTCCGTCATGGTGACAAGACAGACCCCCGTGTCCGTCACATAAGGGCGTTGACCAGTTGACTCACGATAAGGGTAAAACGAATTTACCTAGCGCTGAATTAGTGCGGGCGCGAGCGCGATTACGGGCGCGAGCAGGACGACGTGCGCGAGCGTCCGCGCGAAGGCGATATCACGGGCGCGCGCTGGAGTGCGGGAGAGCGAGGGCGCGTGCGAACGGGCGCGAGCGTCGCTGCGGGCGCGATCCACTTGACGGTCGCGAGCACACTTATCGGGCGCGGTCATGTGGGCGCGAGCCTGGATCGGGCGCGTGCATTCGGGCGAGTGCGCTGCATCGGGCGCCGGCGGTCGGGCGCGAGCGCTGCAGGTTAGTAGGGAAAGAACGACATCGGGCAAAATCACAAGAGAGGGCATGTATTTCAAAAGAGGGCAATTGGGAAGTGCAATGTTTATTGAAAAGTATTGCAAAATTGTGGCAGTAAACCACTTACAAAAAATGTCCCCTCTTATGGAGAACTGAGAATATCACATTGTTGTCACTACTTGCCTACTTCTAAATATGTTTGCGATAACAACACTCTGGGATTTGGAAATTGTAAAGAGGGGCTGTTAGAGTAGCGTGGACCAACTGCAAGGTGGAGCGGCTCTTGGGATCGGGATTTGTGAGCTCCTTCAACGCCACCGCAAATCTAGCCTTCCCCGCTGTATCCTTGAAAAGGTCGATGTCGTCCTCGTTATCCCAAATCTTATTTTCTACCACTCCAACTGAGTACGCATCGGCAGCCTGCGTATATAGATGTCTCCTCCTTAGGGTTTCCAATGAGTTCTTCGAATTTGGCTTACCATAAGTGTACCACAACTCCGGAGCGACAAAAGTACCACGTTCCTTGAAGGCAGCCGTACGCGCCTGAGTAGTTGGGTAACCATAATTTGAAGGAGTTGTCTCACACACCCGACTTGCAAGGCCCCAATCGCATACTCCAATGTAAACTTCGCTCACTTTATCCTCTAAGAAGTGAAGCAAGACGTTTCCCGGGGAGATGTCATTATGCTGCAAATACCCCTTATGGACCCGGTCCATAATACAGATCAATTCCCAAGCTAGCTTGGCCCTATGGGTACGGAAGGCTTTAACACGGTCACGTGTTTCCATAGGCATATCGGTTTGCTTGTGGATGTTACGGTTCTGAGTACCCTCACCGATATTTGAATTAAACTTGTGTAGAAAATTCTGCAGGCAATCCCCATTCCACCAAAGCGTGTAGGCTTCCATCGTCCAGTCATTGACCGCAAAAAACTTAATAACGCCGGGATGGTCAATCCTGCAAACCATGGCTTCTATTGATGTCTCGTACCGCTTTTGGGTCTCGTCAGGAGCCTTGGACGTCTTCCCCGCAAAGACACAAGTCTCAGGTATGGTTTGCATGCCAACAATACGTAATTTTCGGACTTTACCATAACCGCCTTCCTTTGTGCCTGACAAAGGAACCAACTTGACCCCTCTTGGAACTCCAACCACTGCTCCCCACAAGTACTTCTCCATTGCGCTTTTCAGTCCAGCTTCAAGCCATGGCCTCACCCTCGTCCTATTACTCGAGAATCTCGCGCACGAATCCTAGACATATTTGAACTTCTCTATCTCCTCCTTCTGCGCCCGCGAGTAGCCCTCCTTCGGCTTCTTGTTGACACACTCAAAGACATGCACAATGTTCGTAGTGTTTGTTGTTATTTGTTGCTCCATCCACTTAGGGAAATGAAAGTAATGAATACAATCATTATATCTCTCGGAATTGTCCAGCTTCTTCCACAAATACTCTTCCAAATGGGTCTTCAAGTCTTTAATTCCGGTCTCCCCCTTCTCAACGTATGTACGAGTAATCATCTCCCGTCTCCGACATCCGTACCACTCCAATGCTAGCTCTCTAACGAAATCCTGGTACCGAGGAGGTGGGTAGTCCGGGTCCCTCTCACTCGCCGACTTCCGGTTCTTCTTTCCCGATGAGCTCGATGACGGGTTTGAGCCTGTATGAGATGGTGCTGTGGAGGTTTCCATCACATCATCTACAGGAGCATCAAGATCTACGTAGGCGGGGCGTTTCCCGGATCCACAAGAGACCGACATAGTTGAAATAATGAACTAGACACACAATAAAAAAAAACAAAAGATCTCCCCCACCCAATCTGGTTGCTCCCACTTCCTGCAGTTCCAAGCAGAGCACGTGGAGTCACGAGCTAGGACAAGGAGCCACCTGGAAGAGGAGACTTTGAAAAGTAGAAAATAAGGGTTAAGGGCGCCTTTTATGCTCCCCTCGGCTGATCGCGCCCGTAAGCGCGTACACGCGCGCGCACAGGGCCTCCACACGCGCCCGTCCGCATGCGCCCGTCCGCACGCGCCCGTCCACCGCGTTCGCACGGGGGACTGCCCGCGCCCGTGCCCGCGTGTGCGCGCCCGTCAGCCCACATCGGGCGGGCCCGACGCCGCAGGCGCCCGTGCTTGCGTGCTCGCGCCCGTAACCCTGTGCGCGCCGGTTATCTGTACGCGCGAGCACGCTTCACGCGCCCGTGACCGCGCACGCGCCCATCCCCGCGCACGCGCCCGACTCCGTGCACTCGCCCGCCTTCCTGTACGCGCCCGTCCCCGTGCACGCGCCCGGATATGCAGCGTTACATACACTGTACAGGTTCGGTTACGGTATACTCGTATATTGAACAGAATCCAAAAAACAATCACTGTAAAATTACTCAATGGAGATATATTAACCGCATTTAGCGCTCAAAAAATAATACAGAGCACAACCATACAATTCCTTCGAGTGTGAGATAATGAACTAGGTTGACTCTAAGTAACAGTATAAGTCTACGTAATAAGAAGGTGCTACCAAAAAAAAAAAAAAAAAAACATTAAGAATAACATAGTATTTTTTTTGGGTTTTTAGCCGGTAGATTGTATGGTTAGATTTACTGCTACTTCATGCGCTAAAAAGGTGACCACAGTCTAGACTCTCCTTGCTTTGCGGGGCTTCTTCTTGCGTGAAGATTGTCTTTTCCGAGCCACAGTGGGCCCCAATTCGTGCCGGATTATCATATCTTCGTCATCTGGCGCCTCATCGTAATCCGGGTCTTCCTCCTCTGAGTGCTCGTTGTCACCTTCATCCTCAGGAGCTCCGACCACTGGAGCTTGTACCTCTCCTTCCACCTCCGATGTAATATTGCGCACTTGCATGGAAACTTCACCCGTATCGCCATCTCTGGCACTTACTAGGCGCTTCATAGGCCTCTCCTTTCCGAAATTACCGATGGCTGTGATGCCATCCTCACTGATTATGCGTGTGCGAACAACCCCAGTTCCAGAAGATGGCCCCCCTTCAGTGTACCCTGTATAGAATGGGAGGGGATCAGGTCCGGTTCTTTTGCTTGACTTTCGTGTTCCTCCGCGGGGTTCTTGTGATGGTGGTTTCCTAACAACCTTGTCTGTGGACTTCTTCGCACCACGTTGGGCCACATTCTGTACGGCGTCGTCTATAGCTGGCGCCACGGGGACTAGCTTGGCGGTGGAGGCACCACGCCGACTACCACCAGCTCGATTGAGTGGAGGCCTCGCCGCTGCTGATGATCTAAGGAGTCGAGCTATTTTTGCGCCCATTGAACTTGTGGGCCTCCGAGCCAGGCCTCCATCCACGATTGTATCTGGTTCGATACCCCCCGTACCAGTGGGTTGCGATGGAGGCACAGTCTGTGCGGGGATTGCGTGCACGGTCCTTTTCTCGTGAGCAGGAGGAATCTCTTGAAGCAAGCTTGAGTCTCCTTGTGCCGGAACGGTTCCCCAATTGCCCTCCCCACTAACAAGGCCGGTCCAATGAAGTCCATCTGCAACCCGTCCATGACTTCCATCACCCCCTTCGTCACTGTCCTCGTCATCATCGCCAGCATGGATATCGTTGCCAAGATGGTCCTCGCTGGATGAATCATCTGCAACCCCGTCATTGTTCTTGGGATTGATTTGGACTGGAATAGCATCTCCTACGTCACGTGCGTCTCTTCCTTCTGCATTAGCCGCTTCATCAAATACCGGGAGTGTGGGTAATTCGTCTCCATAGATGTTCATGTCCGGGTTTCCCTGGTTATATTCTGGTTCATTGTTGAAGTCGTACGCATCACTGTTATCATCGTGGTTGTTGCGGTCACGAGGATTGTTGCGGTTAGCGTCACCGCGCCCATTGCCATTACCGTCGTTTTGCCCATTCGTGTTAACGTCGACGTTATCATGTCCCCAGACATCATCATCCCCACTGCCTGCGTGGTCAACTGGTATGTAATGATCGTCGTCATCTCCTTCCTCTGCGCTTGGATCTCTCTCCGGATCTGACTCCTCTGACCATGCATTGTTCTCGTACCATCTAAGGGGGTTGGGCTTTGGACGTTTGCGGAGGAGTCTGCTATTCGTATAAATGTACACCAAGGCCTCAGACTTCTCCAACCCTAGGCGGTTGCGTACCTTGTTGTGGACAAACGAATACATGTTCCAATTCCGTTCACACGATGAGGCGGAGCAGACCTGAGATAAAATGCGCTTCGCAATGACTGCCAAGGGCCCCCCTCCAATCCTCTGCCACCATTGATGGGGTTCCAGATTCAAACCTCTGATATCGATGGTCACTTCGAGGCTGTAAGGGCCACGTCCCTCGTCGAACTCGATCATCTCTTTCATAAGAACGGCAAATGGAGTTCCCATTTGGCCACCCACCTGACGAAACACCCGATTGAGAGCCGCCTTCGCTTCTCCTATGACTTGTAAGCCCTTATGCATTCTAACCCAAGGGTTCAAGAGCGCCGCGGCATAATGAAGATCGGTATGCATCATGTCCCATCTACGGTCGAATCGCATCTCCATCCTTGTTGCCATGACAGGTGGGAAAAAGCAAGGGGATCCTCGGAGACTGTACACGTGATCCTTTAGGTTGCTCATTGTAATCCATGCCTTGCCCATTGCCGGCTGGTTTCCATCGAAGGTTCTGAGAGCTATCAGGGCTGGTTTCACTAGGTGCGTGAAGTTGTCACACTGATGCCAGAACCCATCATCACGAATTGTTTGATGCACTACGCTTGCGCGTGCATGATTACGCACCCCCTCGGTTTGGTTGAATAAACCGTCGACATAATCGAACCACTCCGCTGCCATGACCACTTGCTCCAAAGCAAATTTAACCTCCATAAGGCGCGCTATCATCCGATAGTTATAAGCGAATCTGGTCTCAGCGGGAACCACCAAGGACAACTTCGGTTCAAATTTGCGGAAAAGGGCCATGGGAACATGATGTCTCCGAATGTAATGACACACGTGTTTAGCCTTGGCGACCAAATCCTTCACAAAGACTTCCTTGCCCCAGTCCTCCATAAGAAGATCTAGAATATGGGCACAAGAGCCCTGCTTGTACATGTGAGGAAACTCCTCTAGGATATTATCCATGGCGCCAAGCATGTTGGCTGCATTGTCCGTGCAAATCTGGACAACATTCTGAGGGCCAATTTCTCGAATATATTTCTTCATCTCCCCGGCAATATATCCCATTGACTTCTTCTCGCCAGTCGTATCAACAGACCCAAGAAATACATCGCCTGCCGGACATACTAGCATGACATTCATCAACGGTCGGCGATTCACATTATCCCAACCATCGGAGCATATGGTAGCCCCGTATAACTCGGTCACGGTTTTCGTACGTTCATCAATCTTTGCCTTGATCAACTTCTTTTTTTCCTTGATGTGCGTTGTTCGCATCGCGTCATAGGAAGGAGGACCGTAGTTAAATCCGGCAGCCGCGGTTGTGCTCACCGCCTTAATAAATGCTGGGTGCTTGGCCACGTTGAATGCGACGTTGGCTTCGTAAAAGAAGGATGACCACAACATGTCCAGCTCCTTTCGCTTGGCGATCTGGAGTGCTTCACTCATGTCCTGTTGCCGCAAGCTCCTAGTGGTATTCGAGCCGGCCCTACTAGGTGCAGCACTGGAGACATTTCGGTCATCTTCAGTATCATTATACGAGGGTTCGGATCCACCGTACAGAGTGCCATGTGTGGAAGCACTGGAACACCCACGTTGAACTGACGCGGGGAACGTTGGCCTCATACCATCCATCTCCTCCTGTGTCAAAGGGCCGGGAATCTTTCTAGCGCAAAACTGAAACTTCCTCTTCACTACGGTAGGTGCCTTTTGGCAAACCCTCGAGAGATTGGACTGGTCCCAACCATAATGCTGAAAGCACCTAGACTTCACGTACGAAAACTTGGTCCTGCAATACACACATTGGACTACCTTATGTGATAGTGACCCTTCCTGGAGCTTGACCGTAAACCATGGTGCCCACTCTCTCGTACCGAGTCTTGGAATGGCTCTAGCCGGAGCAACCACTTCAACCGGTTCAACCGCTTCAACCGGATCCATAATGAATGATTAGGGAAGTATCGGGACTAATAGGACCAGTAGTACCAAAAGATTATTATCTGAATAACTTAGTGTGTCTGAAAAGTGCTTGACACATTGCTTTATGGAGAGAAGAATTTTTACATTCCCCCCACGCAAACCAAGTGTCTCCCCAAGCTAACAGTTTCAAGCAAGGAGCCCTCAAGGAGACCGAGGACATGAAGCACGCAAGGAGGTAAGGTGGATGTCAAATCAAGGGGGCAGTTTATATACTGCCGCCCTCGACCGGGCGAGTACTGTCCGGACGGGCGCGACCGAACGGGCGCGCGCGCACCAGTAGATCGGGCGCGCTCCGACGCGAACGGGCGGGCGCAGGTGGGTGCGCGCGATTGCAGGCCGCGTGGCGTTTAGCGCGCGCGGGGGAAGACGGGCGGGGGCGGGCGCATGCGGGCGCGAGCGCTGGAGCGCGAAGCGGGCGGGCGCGGGCGGAGAGCGGCGGGCGAATGCAAGCGCGGGCGCGCACGCGCGGAGAGCGGCGGGCGAAGGCAGGCGCGGGCGCGCACGGGTGGTTGGGTGCGGGCGCGATCGAACGGCCGAGATCGATTTGGCCACCTCAATTCACTGAGAAGAAGTAACAACGAGAGGGAAAAATGAATAAAATTTAAATAAATCAAAGTGTGTAAACTACATACACGTGCACATCTACATAAAAAGAAATCCTATTTAAGTGAAAAGATTGAGAAACATGAGAGTGCGGGAGGACTACCCACCCCTTTCACACATGTCTAAGAACTGGAGCACGCTGTCATCTCGCCCTTCATGTTTCTGCCCTCCCACTGGAAGGTAAGTCGTTTTAAGCTAACCTCAGGCAGTGTTAACTTAAAATATGGGATAAATTTTACTGGTTACTACGTTAATCCAGTTGAAACCACGAGCGCGCGCGCACGCGGCGTAGTAGAGGACGGGCGCGAGCAGGCGCGCGCGAACGGGTGGGCGCGAGCAGGGCGCGCGCGAACGGGTGGGCGCGAGCAGGGCGCGCGCGAACGGGTGGGCGCGAGCTTGGCGCGCGCAGTTCGGCGAGCTCGCGACCGCGCGTGGAGAAAGCGGGCGCGCGTGTGCGCGCGCGCGCGTGGGCAGGTTCAATGGGTCGACTGCGGACGCCACCGCGCGCGCGCCTGCAGGCGCGTTCGGACGCGCGCGATCCAACAGGGCGCGCGCAATGAAGTTTAAAAGTCGTAAGTTCAAAAAAAAAAAAAAAAAAAAGCTTAAGGGAGAGAATGGACTACACTGAAATACCATACATTAGTATGGGAGATTGGAGTACCCAAAAGAAAATAAAATTAAATAAAGTAAACGAATAGGCATTCGAATTTATAAAATGAACAAAAAAATAAAAAACAAATTAAAGAGCGTAGGAGTATTGAATAAATGTAAGGCGGGAGGATGGGGGAGAGGTGGAATTATAAAAATGAACAAGCGAAATGAGAGAAGGAATTAAATAAGAGCGTAGTGTTCAAAGAAGGGGAAAAACAAATAAAAAACAAATTAAAGAGCGTAGGAGTATTGAATAAAAATAAGGCGGGAGGATGGGGGAGAGGTGGAATTATAAAAATGAACGGACGAGATGAGAGAAGGAATTAAATAAGAGCGTAGTGTTCAAAGAAGGGGAAAAAAAGAATAAAAAAAAAATTAAAGAGCGTACGAGTATTGAATAAAAATAAGGCGGGAGGATGGGGGAGAGGTGGAATTATAAAAATGAACGGACGAAATGAGAGAAGGAATTAAATAAGAGCGAAGTGTTCAAAGAAGGGGGAAAAAAAAAACCAATGGATATTGACGAATCATCAGCTAAACTCAAGCGCTTAGAGGATCTTCAGGTGACTCTGGGTCGACCTGAAGATTTACTAGCTTTAGTATATTATAAAAATGAACGGACGAAATGAGAGAAGGAATTAAATAAAAGCGTAGTGTTCAAAGAAGGGGGAAAAAAAAAAAAAAAAAAAACAAATTAAAGAGTGTGGGAATATTAAATAAAAACAAGGGGATAGGATGGGAGAGTGGTGGAATCATAAAATTTATTTGAGTGATGTTGTTGGAGTGCTCGGGCGTGTGCAAAACGGGCGCCCGCACTGATGGGCGCGAGTGCGTGCGGGCGCGTGCAAATGGAATGAGGGAGTTCGGGGGGAGAAATTAGTTCTATGATATGGTTGCAGTGCTCGCGCGCGAGTATTGACGGGTGCGAGCAGTCAGGCGCGTGCGGAATGCGGGAGACATTGTGGGGGGAGGAAGAGTTTCAGAATCACGCGACCGTGCGCGCGCGGTTGGTTTGACGGGCGCGATCAAGACGCGCGCGCGCGCGTACGGGCGCGTGCAAATGAAAAAAAGAGTTTGGGGAGAAAAATTAGTCCCCCACCCAGGTTGCAGTGCTCGCGCGCGTGCAATGTCGGGCGCGAGCAGTCGGGCGCGTGCGAAATCGGGCGCGAGCAGTCGGGCGCGTGCGAAATCGGGCGCGAGCAGTCGGGCGCGTGCGAAATCGGGCGCGAGCGGAACGACGGAGACACCGTCGGGTGTTCCACATTTCGGTATCCGTTCGCGCGCTGTTGGTGCGACGGGCGCGAGTAGTTCGCGCGCGCGCGCACGTACGGGCGCAATCCTGGGTTTACTCTCGCTGGGGGTAGGTTTGCGGGCGCGCGGGTACGCACACTACGGGCGCGCGCAAACGCGCGCGTGCATGCGGGCGGGTTCAGAGTTCAAATCCACGTAACATAAAATTCAGTCCATAAGTTAAATACACTTACAATAACTTAAGTTTTCTTACCGTGACTTAAATCCACAAACCATATTAAACATTTTGGTGTGCAACAGAGATATTTATACACTTATCATACGATGGAAGGAGATGAGACAACGGGCGGAATGAATATCATGATTGGCAATTAAAAAAAGGGAGGCCAATGTATTATGTAGGGAGAATAAAAGCGTCTTGAGAACCACGACAATGATTTACAAAAGAAAATTATCATCCATTGTTTGAGTTTAACAAACATTAAACATGTGAATGTAACCCTAAACCTATCCATACCCCTATGCCTTCTACATGTATTTATATTCCGATATCTTTTTACAGAACGTGGTCTTCACTCATGGATCTCCACGACGTCACGTGCCCGGTGCAGAGGAACTCGATCCACCCTCATCGTGTCGAGCACGAGAGCTACCGGCTGCACTACTTTTTGCCCCATTGTTGGCGATGAGTTTCCGCTTTGCAGAACGGGTTCTCTTCGCTATGCCATCTCCTCCAAGCATTGCTTCCATGAAGTTGTTGTTGCGCATCCGACGGAGCACTGTTACAACCTCCGGAGTATGTTCCGCACATAGGAAATCCACGGCTTGAGTCTTGAACAATATATTCCATTCAGATTCCGCGGTTTGTACTTCCTCAGCGATCCGGAGATCCTCTTCAGTCATGTCGTGCAACTCCTTGATCTGATCCGCAACCAACTTCCCTTTGGAATTCCACTTAAATCCAAGAGGATGGCGGCCGTACTGGAATGTACGAGTTTGAATATCCCAGTGCCCATGTAGCACTTGGTAGAAGAAATTCCTCCTTCCCTCGACGTCGTCCTCCGTCCCGCCCTTGATGAGTTCGTGGCAGATCCTTACAATCTCCGCAGGATTCTGGTCCCACCTCCACTGATCGCTCATTTGTTTAACATAGGACTGGTGCATTCCCATAAGCCAATTCCAAATCAAGTCTTCACCCCACTTCTCTGGAAAGTCAGGAGTATTTTCCTTATTTTGCTCCCAATGCGGTGGCATCCAATTCACTAGGCCGAATTGCTCATAAAAACGCTTGTGTAAGGGGGCCTTACATACTGCACACCGCCGACGTATCAAGGCATGGGAAATCAAGCATTGTGGATGATACATGCATTGACAGGATCCCAATGACCAGCCCCCCTCTGGCCCAAATAGATTGGTACAAATTGCACACTTGGTTCCATCCAACACATACCTTGCTGGATTGGGCCAGAGCAATCTTGGCTTTGTATTTTTAGGGATCTTCTCATTGGATATGGCGGTCTTGTACTCCCACTCCAACTGCCTCCAATCTATTGCTTTAGCAATCATTGGTATGTCGTCAGGGAACATTTCATCTGGATCTGCGCACGAGGTAAGTCCGAAATCTCTCTTGGAGTTAAGCTGGAGGTAGTCGCGGTCAATCCTCTTGAACTCATCGTGCATCTGTTTGAAACGGTCGACGTTCATGATGCATGCAATCTTCCATTGGTAGTATTGTCTGCTCATCTCGATCAGATACTTTCTGAGCATCCCGTTGGTAGCTTGCAATTCGGAGACAGTGGGTACTGATGGCTGTTGAAATCCCAAAGAGTCCTCCGTCTCTTGAGAATCCTCAAACATGATTTGCCGCTGGGGGGGGTGCATCACTTGACTTGATGACGCGAATGGGATGATTGGCTTACGGGGAACTCGGACCGGGGTATCTTCCAGGAGACCGTGCGTGGCCGATTCAATGATGGCATTCACGTCTTCCTCGTTCATTCCAGGGCTACCAGGGATTGGAGCTTGGCTTGCCTCGTGGACGTAAGTCAGAGCCCTCGCAGATCGAAGTTGCGAAATCTCTTCATTCTGCTTCCGTATAATCTCATTCATCCTATCAGCTTCTTCATACAAGTTCTAGATCGTCTTCTCCATCTCAGAAATCATTGCATTTTTTCCTTCCAGCTCCTTCTGCAATGCATCGCCTTGCGGGCCCTGGGCATCAGCGGCGGCTATTGTAGCCTCCAACTCATCTGCAAACCCAGTGTCATCATCTTCCATTACATCACTCGGGCCCGCAATATGTGGATTCAGTACAGGAGGAGCTACATCAACATTGCTCGGGCCCGCAATCTGTGGATTCAGTACAGGAGGAGCAACATCAACATTGCTCGGGCCCCCGACAATTGCTGGAGGAGCCTGATGAGGAATACCCGGTCTAGTAGGATTTGCAGGCGGTGCACGATTCCTCGTCGACAAACAGGCAGCTAGCACAGGGTCCTTCTTTTTTAACCGTGTGATTCTAGCACTAGTCGCTGCTCTTGTTTGTGACTGAGGGGGACGGTCTACCGAACCATCAGAATCATTATCCTCCCCTGAGTCACTCCAATCAACAGGCGCTTGATCCTCAGGATCATCCAAGTATGCCCAGTCCACACCTGGAAAACTTAGGACCCCTGTAGGTATCGCCATCTCATGTGGACGCCGCTGGACGCTAGGAGTCAACCGTATGGTCCTCCAATCCACGTGCCTATGAAGCACTACCTCGGCATATACCATTCTACAAATAAAGAGCGGAACCTCATTTCTATCGTTCATCGCCTGGTTGTATAGAACCTGCCACACCTCCAAACACCGCCTCCCGAACTGACGGTTCTTGCAATATTTCATGTTCGCCTTGTTTGAAGTACGATTATTATTATGACGGTGCAACGGGAATAACTTCCCAATGTGGCACCATTCAATGAATTGTTCACACGTTGCTAGAGTCCATGGTTGCGGTGCAGCTTCCCACCCTCTGAATGCCAGCTTTGCTGGATTCAATAAGACGTGAACCCTCTTATGTTGGAGGTTTCCATGCCTGACCCGTCTCGCATCCTTTTGCTTTTTCCTCTGCTCTGCCGCCGTGAGCTGATTTGGTTCTTGCCGTTCCATATCTGCTCGAGGTAGATCGTTCTTCGAAGTCTTCCAAAAGTGCAAAATTAAAAGCCTACGACTACCCCAAAACCTCAAATACATTTACAAATTATAAACATTTACAAAATTCTCAAATGTAATACACAGACACCATAGAGTTCTGGAGAACAAAAACAAAGACACGTGTCAGAGTGCTGGGACCCACGTGAGTACCTCGCAATCAGCTACCCGGGGGCTGTTGAAGGCAAGGTGCTCAAAGGGGGGGGAGTGCAAAATGAGGGGGGAAATCGCCCTTTTATACTCACGGGCGCCAGGGAACGGGCGCGAACAACCTGCTACGGGCGCGAGCGGAAACCCGACGGGCGCGCGCGGGCGCCGACGGCGGGGTTTCGGCCGTGTATACCTCCGCGCCCGCGCGGATATCAACGGGCGCGAGCGGTTCAGTGGCGGGTATATGACGGGCGCGAGCGGGTTTTACTGCGCGCGAGCGGGTACCGACCCGGTCTTCGTCGGGCGCGCGTGGGCGTCGTCCGGGTACCGAAGGGGCGCGCGCGCGGACGTCGATGCGGGCGCGCGGATATTAGTCGGGCGCGATCCGAATTGCACGGGCGCGACCGTCGGGCGCCAACGCTGGATGGACGGGCGCGAGCACTAGTCCAGGACCGGCGCCACCACAAACTAGAGAACTATTAAAAATCAGCGTAACCAAAGAGAACTTGCAAATTCAGAGTTAAAAAAAAATACTTTATTTATTTTGAAAATGTATCACTTCATTGTAATGTCGATTACAGTGCCATGCACTCTAGGTACCGGTCCTCTAGGTCTTTCAAGTGCGTCTCGAAATGGTTCGTTTGAGCACTAGAGACAATATTAGGGACACAAAGTATTGCCATCTCCTTCTTCAGTTCTTTGATGAGATCGCCAATCTCACAGTCAAGTTCTTCGACAGTCGCTTGGGTTGCCAACTGCTCTTTAGTGGTTGGAGGCAGAGGGCGTCCATTCTCTGCGTAGGCTACCAATTTGTCACGGCGAGAGATCCAATCCTCGAAGAAGTCAATCAGTTGACGGAGTCGCTCTAGCATTGACCAAATCACTGTGTCCGTTCGCTGTGCAGTGCCTGGTGGAGTGGCACCATTCGTTAAACTCATAATCGACTTGATTTGTTGGCAATTGCAAGCGTTGGAATTCATGTTGGACGGTACAGCGAATGTTGAGAAACCCACCGTAACACTAAGCAATCAGCTACCCTTGGGCTGTTGAAGGCAAAATGCACAAAGTGGGGGGGGGTGGGAATCAGTGGAGGAGGGTGGCAATTTATACTCACGGGGCCGACAGTGTGGGCGTGAGCAGGTTGGGCGCGCAGGCTGGTACGGGCGCGAGCACGTTCATCCTAAGCTACGGGCGCGCGCGACCGTGATCGGGCGAGGGTAATCGGGCGCGATCACTGTGCGCGCGTGAGACAGACGACGGGCGCGATCACTGCGAGCGCGGGCGACCTTGATCGGGCGAGGGTAATCGGGCGCGATCACCGCGCACGCACGAGACTGACGACGGGCGCGATCAACCACATATGACAGGGGCGAACAGGCGCAAAGACGCGCGCGGACACGACGACGGGCGCCACCCATGGTAAACAGTAGTAAACTGTGAGGACAGTAATTTTGCTCGCGGTCGGGAGCCCGTCCGATAAGCGTCCGTCCGATAACCGTCCGTCACGTTCGTCACGTGACTACACGACAATTTTTTGGCCCGTCCGTCCATTATGACAACCCTGCATAGTGTCAGCACACTTGTTTTCTGAGAGCCCCCCTTTCCTCCACTTCTTTCGAACTTCTCCTCGTTGGCGCAGCTTACTTGCACTTAAGTTTCACTTCCTCCATTTCAGTTCACTGATCTTCTGAGTTCTGCAATTGACACATACAAATTTGGCACTGACTCACTTCGGACTATTAGAAGAAGTGCTTTCGTAGTACAGAATGCCACTTCTCTTCTGAGAGCTCCCCTGTCTTCCACTTCTGCTACACTTTTCTTTCCGTGGCCCCCCTTTCTTCCACTTCTATTTCACTTTCCCCCTTTCAATTCAGACAGTGCAGTGAGAAAGCACAGAGAAAGTGGATAAGCATACCACAAAGCGTGTGATGCATTGGAAAAGTAAAAGTGCAGGAGAAAGTGAGTCGTGACCATGGAAGTGGACGACGACCTCTTTGCAAACTGACCATGAAAGTTGGGAACTGTCTCTCTTCCCTTTCCTTCAATTTCTCCAAGATGTGAGGGCTATTCACAGACTTCTTGTCACGGTTAATGTCATTCATCATTGTACTGATTGTGGTGTCAAATCGGACTGCTTCAGGACTTCATTGCACGCCCAAATCGCTGTGCTCCGTCTGTGGATGTCACTTCTTTTCTTCGTTGCCCCCTTCAAGCCATAGCAGGGGCCGGATTCCAGGTATGTGGAAATGGATGAACGTACAGGAGATCCAGGCTTCAATTGCCTTCAGAGTACATCATTTCACTTCGATCACCTACGGAGAGCTAATCTTCTCAGAGATACGGGGGGGAGATTGCCATGATGTATGAGAAGGTACACGTCATGAATTCCTGCTCTGTAATTGTGAGTCACATTTCCTGGGAGAAATAGGTTCTTCCCATTTCGTGCGTGTCTGCGGAGTTGGCGAAGCAGCTTGCGAGAGGGGGGTGGATCTCATATAGCCGAGGGGTATTTTTGTGGAAGCCTGGAAGTGAACGCCGCTTAAATATGGGGAGGGGACGCGCTGCAACGTCGAGGAGGAGAACGACGACTTCACTGAATTCAGTTGACGAACCCAACAATCTGGAGGAGCTGCGGCCATGGATGCAGAAGGTGGAGCGCGCGCGCAGACGCGGCTTGGACATCCCGCCTTTCGTTCACATTGCGAAGCTTACGGAGCCCGATACGTCGTGGTGGTGGACAGTCGCCTGTGCCCTGGAGCTCTTGGAGATCATGGCAGCATCCCGCGTCACGTTTCCCGTCCATAACACGACCGCCAACATGGTCACCGACGAGAACTCTGTCACCCGTCCTGCAGCGGAAAGCGTCGGGAGCGTGGACAACAGTCACTCCGACGACGCTTCAGTCCACTCGTAGGTCGGAATTGAAGGGGATGGCAATGCGCCAATTTTTGACAAGAAAGTACAAAGCGCCCTGGGCTCAAGGAAATGAGCTATGCCAGGACCTGTAGAAGACAGAGTGTTCACGCCTTGGTTCACCATGCACTACGTGTGAAAAACAATTAGAAACTTGTATGCTTTAGTTCGTGTCCTTCACGAGCGTCGCTGACTTCTTATGCGTCACAAAAACTTCAGACTTTATCTACTCACCTAGTTCAGTTGATACTCTACTATTTCTCTGTATTTGCTTCGCAATGTGCATCGTTCATCACCCACTTCGCATTCGCAGACTCTGTCTGAACTACACAGACTACCTAGTGGTTGACGTCGTTCATATCTGACTCTTTTCAATGTGAACATCACGCAGGCCCGACGGAGTTCGCAGATGGAATTTGCTGGGACCGTGTCCGCAGGGGACAATTGTAGAGAGTCCGTAATATTGATGGGCTCCACTGCGTCTTTCTAGGGATGTAGTGCGTTTGTTTTCCATCGTTTACCTTGAAGAGCTCACATTTGTATTCCATTGTCTTCACGCCCATATGTCCAGCAGTTAAAGGTAAGCAATGGTCGTAGTGAACTGCATTCGGTCCTACGTTCTAGTCAGACTTGGAACTCAGTTGTTGTCGTAGAGAGTTTGCTGGCTGCATGTTTGTATGGACAGGTCCGTGATCAGAGCATGGGCGTCCCCTGGACGATTACCGAGCACCTCCCGACAACTCGAAACATAACACACATGCCATTTCACGCCACTGTCATCCGGACACGGAGGACACGCACAGCTTCTGCCGGGACCGGAAGCTACCGGTCCAAGGTTTGTATCTCAAGTGACTGATAAATCAGTAGAATTCCTGGAACAGGTATTTTACTTGAGTTATGATTCCTCTTTGTAGTTCAAGCTTACCATTCTCAAACTAGAATAACCACTGCATTTACAATTCACTCAGTCTTTGGAACTTGGAGCTCGTTTTCGAAGGGGATGCATGTGGGGTCCCTATGCTCATGAATTACATTTGACGGAGTACTCATAAAATTTCATTTAACGTCCCCCGTGCAATCTTGGAACTCTCTGTGCGCGATTCTGCCATGAGAGGACTCTGTGCGAAAACCTGTGCAGGTATGTCGCAGAGTGGTCCAGCCGGCCTCCTCCACCATTAGTTTTGGTGAATGTCGCTGGACATCTCCTGTATGATGTCGAAGCGTGGAGAAGAACTTCTGTCCCATCCAATGACATGATTGCTTGCGAAATTGGTGACAAGCTCTCCCGCAGCACGACGACATGACCACTACGCCATGTCCAACGCATCTATGTCACGGCCGTCTGCATGATCCAGAGAGTAATGAATTAATGAAGCCTGACTGGAGTTACGCCCAATGGCGGCGAAGACGGTGAATTGATCGCCATCCTTGGGTGCGACGGGACAAGTCGGGATAGAAGGAGATCCGTGCGCCGGGATTTGGTATTGCTGTAAGCCACCCTCGTACTAATTGAAGGAAGGCCGTGAATACCTGCCCCCCCCTTGTTCAGAGCTCATTCTCTAACCACAGCATTCTTGTCTTGCACTTCAGATAGTCATATACGCCTGAGAGATACCCGTCTGCTCTAACCTCTGTGATTCTGTGTTGCCTGTTTCCATGGCGGATCTGTACTCCAATGTCATTGCAGAAATGGAGGACCTCGGCGTACCATTCTTCAGCGTTTACCTTGACACGGCCCACTCCATGTTGGTTTTGGTTAGTTCTCCAATGTCCATGTCCCATGCTCTCCAGGTGAAATCAGTCCATGGAATAGAATTTCGCAAACTTCAATTTCTGAATTCGATGGTTGTTGCAACGCACTGCCTTGCGTGGGCAACCATTCTAAGATTGCGATCACTAGTATTTACTCACACACGGAGACCCTTATACATTGCAGGATGTTCCTCCGGAATTCACGGGTTGTACTGGCTGGCCTGGCTGTGCTGATTGTGGTATCGTCACCTCATCGACCACCATGAACGAATCCCCCGTGCGATTTGAACGAACTGGCGCAGTTGCAAAAAGCGTTGGCGATGGGTGGGAAAAATTCCTTCGGGCAAACAACATCGGGAAGGGAAAGTTCGTTGTGTTTGAACCAGTGGACAAGAGGTGCCTCGTGGCAGCTATTTACCCGAGGCCGGGGACACCGGAATTCAGCAAGACCCTCCGATCCTCGCATTTCGGGAAGAAAAATTCCGCTAAGCTCGTCCGTCCCCCACTGTACCACTATGTGCTCGTGCTCCCTTGTCTGTACGCCAATCTGCGATTCTTCAAACGTTGGAATGTAATAAGTGTTTGTCTCGCTTTACTTCGAATGGAACTGAGTCATGTTTACCTGTATCTAGTCTACGTAAATCTGCAGTCCATCATGTTACTACTTTGACTTTGGCGCCCTTGGCAGGACATACCCACTCGCTTCTGGCGCCGCTATGGCTCTGACAAGTTTGATCAGCGCGCGTTCACGCTCCGCGGACCAGAGTGCTCGGTGACCGTGACCGCCGTCCGGAAGCGCAGAGCTAATCAGATGACTTGCTATTTCACGAGTGGCTGGGACAGGTTCCGTGAGCAGAATGCCCTCGGAGTCGGTGACACAATCGTCTTTACTGAAGTTGGAAATGCGCATTTCCTCGTTACAAAACTTTGAGGAATCCTAATTGATGTCACGTAGCAGACCATATACCTGCATCCGGAGTGCGGACAATGGTTGACTTAAACTCTGTGTGCAACATTTAAAGTGTATTAGTCAGAGGAGGAGATCGGAAGCCACCAACGCTGGAGGGAGGTGAAAAACGCTCGGATTTGAAAGAGTTGCCATGGCCAGCAATGCATGTCTGTTCTACCATGGACTGCGGACTTATTCCAAACGCATTTGGTGGGCCTCATGTACATAGAAGTCTGTATAGTCGGTCCATACTCACTGCAGTTGTAATCATGTTGTCGTTGGATGACTCTGCGAACTCCGATATGTTTTTCCAGATTGCTTTGTCCACTTTCGTTACAGTGCGTGCAGTCTTTACTTTGTAATTCTTGCTCTTGTATTATTGAATGCACGCATGGAAGAGAATGTTGTCCATTGCTAGAACAGTGATTAAACTGCGCACTATACCGATGGCATGGGGGCTAATATTTACAATTGGTTGACTTCTTCGTAACCAATTCTTGATCGTGCTTCCATTCATTACGTCACAACTGTGGACGAAGCCCTCCTTTGGGGTATTCAGAAATGTCCACATCGATGCTCCAGTAGGTGATACCTGCTGAATGAACGGCAAATAATCCGAACAGCAGGGATAACTTCCTCCTCCAACCGTGGCATCCCATGTCACATACACTGTAATCCACTGTCAATCTCGTGTAACGGCAACTCTGCACTATCCACTTCCTAATCAATGAACGAGTCACTTGGACCTTCTGCACTCCACTTTCTACACTTTCCCCTTTACTTCCCACTAATTGACAGCGTTGCATCCCTGTGAGGACGCTCTTTTTCGCTTGATATTATCCCTTGGGATTTCGTTTCTCATTGCCCATGCACAGATGTGGGTATAAAGACGGACGCAACGGAACTGGCCCCCCGAAGATGCTGAAATGTTAGTATGCTTCTTAGTGACGGGTGGTTGATCTGCATTGGTTATGCAGTAACATGCAGCTCGGAAGTAATACTGGAAATTAAAAAACAGAAGGATATACAATCTCGAAATGGCCGAATTGCAGGAGTCCCGACAACATGACACGGACATTTTAATGTCGAACCCGGCTATGGAATGCAAGGCATTTTGACTACTGATTAAAATACACAGTAGACAAAACTGAATCATAGGGGCTCTCCCGAACTTTGACAGAAGTATAATATCGAAGCAGAGTATATGAAAATGGAAATGGGAAGTTGCAATTTCGAAATTGTAGTATGGCCTCCCAATTTGATGATGATCTACGTGCCCAATGACTAAAAGACTTTGGATCTCTCAAAATGGCCAGAATTTAAAATTATCATACCAGAATAGAGGTATACAGATGTTAACATTCATATGCGGAACACAAGGTACACTCCTCATGCTTGACATTACTACCTGAAAACTTCTGCCGTTTACGATCTAAATTATGATGCCGAATTATGATGCCAAATTCTGCACTCATCTGCGCGGAAATATGAGTCACTCGAAGTATAAGAAAATTGTTTACGCTGGAGCACATTGTCCAGGACGTTGAATTCCTCGCAGCAGCCACCAAGCCAGGATTAGAACTGCATTATATGTCAAAATCTTTAGAGCACTGCTTCAACGTACTACATGCCACTGTACACACCCGGGTCCGTCTCCGGGGCCACTGAAACCATCGGATAACAGTGACGCATCCTTAAATACCCAGGACGTCCCGCTTACGCTTTGCATTTTTTGCCTCCGCGCCCTCGTCCCTTCCCTGCGTCAGTGATAACACCGGGAGCCTTAAATTTCTCCTGCAATCCAAGATGGGCCAGAGACTTCATATGAGACCCCTTCTCACTTGGACCCGCAACCTCGGTGGATCGCCCCCGCCCGACGCTCCCCTTCTTACCACGCGACGAAAGCCCCGTCGATGCGGCTCCAGATTCCACACCGGGGGAAGGGCAGAGTGTGTTTTTTAACGCCGCCTGGCGACGCGTAGCACATGGTTCCACGGATTGACTGCTTCTCGTTTTCTTACAACCCATCTCACCGGCTTCATTGTCTAGTGGACCCTTTCCGCTGTCTTCTCCATCTGTCGGCGTTTCGGTGGGTTCGACCTCTTCCTCTGCTGGCATCTCGTTCGGCTCTGACTCTTGGGCGTTCTCGTCATCACTCGTCCGGGTGTCTTCTGCTTTTGGCGCAGAGGAGGGCTCTGGCAACAGCTCCCCCACACGGCCTTCGTAGCCTGGCAATGTCTCCGGGATGAGGGTTACCGCCACCTTGAAGCCGACCACGTTCTCTGCAGCCGACAACGACAGTGGCGCCTGACTCAGACACACCTCGTTGTCAGGTCCCATGGTACTGTCGTCGGAAGTCCTACCTGTGCCTGACCTGAGAGTGGAAGGTGTTCCCGATTTTGGAAGCTCGCTCGGGCTTATTCCGGGCACGTCCTCTTTGTGCAGCGGGCGACCGAATTCGTTGACCCTGCCGACACTCCCCGTCGGCGTCCTTCAGGTCCCAGACGCCGGAGTTCCTGCTTGCACTGACGATGGCGTTCCTGGCCCATCGTGTCGCTGGGAGATCGGTGTCCCCGACGCAGACGGTATCTGATCCGCAACTGGCACAGAATACAATCATGTATCCATCAATTTTCCCGCAGCAGTGACATAACTGAGACAGCAACCTCAGCACTTGAAGTAAATTTCAATTAATTCTCCTAGGCAACTGAAATCACTGCCACACCAAAGTCAGTCCTCGGTGAACATTGAGAGAAGTCAAGATCTTCCGAATGGGTGGAAAAAATATCCACTAGAATTGTACGTAACCGAACGAGAACAAAAGACTCGAAAGTGGAAGTGAGTGTCGCCACCGAAAGAGAAGTGCCCTGTCAGTGTCGAAGCACTTCCAAAAATGGTGGAAAGTGACAGCGACCACGGGACACCGCATCTTAAACACTGCCACAGTGAAGTACTCAGTGACAAGTGAACGTCTAGAGCTTTGCTCTCCAAGACAGTACAGTGCAAGCACAGCTTTCACCAAGTGAGCCACCTGACTGTACAGGGAGCTCCGGAAAAGAAGTGGAGTAGAAGTGGAATTGAACGTCACATCCCCAAGTCTGCTGCCTGGCCACTGTGTCTTGACTTGTTTCTGGGTTTTTGAAGTGGTCCCGAACACCCATAGTACAATGCAAGTGAAGCAATGCCTTGGCTGAGGGAAACATCACTTTGTCACAGCATACCGACGCAGGGAATTATGAAATCCTCACCACCCAGACACGTTCACAGTGCCTTCAGTGACGGAAAAGCATCTCCAAAGTCTTTCACGGTACTAAGCCTCTCCAGACCTCTTTCACGATACAGAGCAAAGTGACTCAAGTGACATCAGCTCTAACGCAGCGTTGTACCCCACCGAATATTGACTTCTTCTAATGTGACAGTCATGAAGTGGAATACACTACTGCATGCGCGTGTCCGCGATCCTCGATAAAGTGGACGCGCCCACAAAGTGACATGCCAGAAGCCTAGATACAGTCCGAACCGGTGATAAAAAGTGATAACACGTCTCAAAGCTGGGTGTAAAGTAGCAGATTTCCCACTGCATTGCCAAGGTCACTCTTGACACAGTACTCCCTGTCCGAAAGCAAAGTGAGATCCTCCCCAAACCTACAGTATTTTAGATGTTTCCTAGTCGGAAAGTACACCAGCGCCAAAGTGAAGTAAAAGGCACATTCGATTTAAGAATCTCACTTCCACTTCCACAGTGGACCTCTAGCACCCTGGACCGCGACCAACGCATGACACAGTGACTCACAATCCCATGGCACCATGTACCTCGTCTGACGCTCTGGGAAAAAAGCACCCTATACGAAGGTCCTAGAAAATCGATGAAGTAACTTTTGAAGTGCAACATCCCGGCATTCGGGAACAATCTACAGTAGTCCGAACTCGAGTCAATGACGGCAGAGTGAGATTGAAAAAGCACTGAACTATTTGCTTCATAAAGACATGTGGACACGCATTCTAAGCAATGATCTATACAAGAACAGTGCGGGCGGCCTATCAGAGACTGAGTTTCACCGAAATCTTTCAGTCAAACAACAAACTCCAGTAGTCATAATTATGATCCAAAGGGTGTGGACTACACCGTGTGTAACACCAGCTTCGCACAACATACTTCCATCTGCTACGCGTTTTTCAGTTAATTGACGTGAAATTCTACACGTGGTTAGGACAGAGTGACATACAATACAGAGGAGAACAACTTCCTAGAGGCAGATCAAGCAGAGCCATGCGCACTCCTTCACCCATCCCCACCGACATCTCAATGATAAACCTACAACCTCGGGAAGGGGTGCAGAGGACTTAGAGTTTGTGGATGCGGCCGCTGCAGCACCCCTACTGTCCAGTCTCCCGAATCTAGCGACGAGGCTCTCCAATTTCGGCTGTTTAAGTGGAGGCATCCTGACCTGATTTGCCCCAAAGCTCTGTAACCAGTCGTTGCCGAACTCCTTCTCGCACCACGCCCCCGCACAGTGTCTCCTCCCATCACTTAACCAAGCAGCCATACAGAAATGGTGATATACGCACTCGCAGTCTGCCACAACGATATTAAGACACTTGAAGTTGAAGCCACAAACAGGACAATTCGAAACAAAGATAACCTTTACTTTCCCGGCCTCAGGGACTCTAGGAATTCGAATTGGCAGAGGTGTGGTACCCATGCCGGAGCCTCCTGCCATCAACTGCACCTGCTCGGTCAATCTTGCAACCCACAACTCCCCCCGGTTGGCTGCTACACCTCGATACCTTATCTCACTGTCAACTGTGCCCAACTCAGTCTCCACCTGTTTTTGCTCCAGCCGAAGCTGCTCACTGCGTGCACTCTCCCTTTCCAGCATCTTCTGCCCGAACTCGATGTCATTGTCTATGACTCTCAGCTCTTCGTCTTCCTTCCTGGACGTCTCTCCTACCATCTGCATCTCCGTGTCCCCAGATCCCGCAATGATTCTATTCTCTTTAAAATGGTCGACCAAGCTTTCACGTCTTCTTCGCATGTTTGCCAAACCGAGCTCTTCCTCCCTTATGGACTTTTGTCTCTCCGCCAGCGCTCCATCAACCCCTTTGCACCGCTGCTGCAGTTCTGACCTCCGATGCTCTAGCACGGACCTGCGCAAGGAAGGTTGGCAGAATTTTGTCAGGTGTTGGTGACGAGTGACAAAGACCTTATAGGTATGCATCTCCCACAGCCCACGCTGATTAGTTTCAACAAGAAAATAAACAATAGAATATTCAACGGAAATAGAAATCAGAAAGCACGGAACCAGAAACCGTAACGGGATTGAATTAGAGACGGACTGAACCCGAAGGTCCGCTGTGATAAGCCAGGCATTAGGTTCCTAGCTCGTCGTGAACACACTAGATTCATGATCAACTGATTTGTGTACAGACCAAGGAATCAACGGGCACTCCCATTACGGAACAGTAAATGCCAATTATCTGTGCCCAGGTCCCAGGAGATACCAATTCTCACCAGCCTATTTGCTGCACATGCTCCATCCTTACTTAGATGATTTCTTAAAGGAGTGACGCACAGAAATTGGACCAAAATTATTTTGTTTTAAAAAAAAAAAAAAAGGAGAAAACCTCAACCACGAAGTAGGAAAACAGGTTCGGCTACTGTTTTCAAATTCTGAGAACAGTACCGTAATAAGTAAGTTGCAGAATGTTCCCACAAGAGTGGAGTCTGTACAATACCTTCATTCTTGAAAGAAATGGGCCAGCAGCCCAAAAGTATACCAGGAACAGTAACTTGTAAATCACATTATTCGTGATTACTGTCCACCGAGCAGCAAAAGACAGAATACAATCACTAGTAGCCAATTCAACGGACAGAATTCACATTTTTAGCTCACTGTACAAACTAGAGAGTGAGAAGCAACAGAAGAACACAACATCCTTGGAAAATCAGCCTGTTTAATAATTTCAGCAGGTGAAAAGTGACAAAATTCTTCATTGAAAACGTCAGATTTGTAACCAATGTATCCTTGCCCGGACCTTTCACGAAGAAGGTCCTTAACTGAATTTGGGGATCGCTGGTCTTTAGCCCGACAGGTTCGCACTGGCCTGGCTTCGGTCTCGTTCATATATGTACGCATAGACGCATTTCGTTTTATTCGATCCCTTCAGTCCAAAAAACCAGAGGATCTCTACGTAGACTACTGCCCTACAAATAAGCAGCTTCAGGACGGGGTTAATTGGAAAGGAGGGATGTCACGGATATGGAAGAGCCAAAAAACATGGTCCAATGAAAAAGAGGAAACTCAATTGACGCCCAAGAAATACTGTACTCCACTGACATTCTAGATAGAATAGTAGAAACGGGTTCTCAAGCTTTATTGCTATGTTGGATGTAATTAGCTACGGCAAACAACCTGAAGCACGAGTGGGTTCGGACTATTTCATTCTGTAATGTGTTATACCGAGACGCCATGATCACCGAAGCTTAAGTCAACTCTCCGTATAACCAATTACAAACAAATCAAAGTTATTATACATTACTATTCATTGGACAAGCATCTGGTGTTTCCAAGAACATGTGTCTCTACTCACAGGATTCAGAGACTGTAGTGCTGAAGACTAATCATACTGTAACGAAGGATCGCCTCAGGAAGAGGGTTCTTGTTTCTTCGGCCAGCAACTGTAAGGATCTCTTCGAGGGCCATCTTCAAAATTACAGTGCTCAAATTTTTGACTAAGTGATCAAATAGGGAACTGAATTAAAAAAAAGGGATCTCAGCCATTGCAATTCCATCAATACTTCTCTAAACATGCATGATTATTGGACGTCACAAGTTACCACAGATGTTGTCGGATATTTGAACTGTCTATATTGCCGTCATTCCGCTGACTGATCACCGAGTAAACGCATCGTACTCATAGAGATCTTCGTGCGCCCTATCAGGACATCGATACATAGCACTAGTGGATCATATTCACGTCATGTCGAAAGCGTAGACAGAGTTTTCTGCCCTTAAGTTTACACAGGGCTACTTAAGGACTATTTCTTGAATGTGCGAATTCACGTCGACATATGATGATTTTTAGATTTGACCACAGAAGCCACACTCCAGATCGGTAGCAACATTCCTACCTTTTGGATAATTCCGCTGGACGATGTACCGGTCGAATCAATCCTATTAAATTAAATAAATTAAAACCAACTCATGCCTTAGAAGCAAGATGGAGCATTACTTAATTTCAACAGTGAAAACTATAACCGACCATAACTCCGAAGGGCAACATCTATGTGACTCATAGTATGAGCACGAGAATGGGTCAGAATCTTCTAAATCTCCGAAGCTTCCGTGAACTATATGTAATTAACATCAAAATTATCAAAGCAATGTCCACCGAAGGGAAGACATCTTTCGATTATCGTTTCAGCCATAATCGGATCTGAATCACGCTTAGGAATGATGCCATTCGACCCCTGTTGTCAAATTATTACGCTTAATATTCCTCACATGACATTTACTCTCTTCAGCATGCAATGCAAGTAAATGGAAGTCCTAACAACACTCGTACAGAATTCAGGAAGGAAACGAATTCAAAATTAGCAGGACAGCGTTCCGCTTCACAAGAATCTGAAGATTCGAGGACGCCGTTTCAGCCAGTGGACTAGGTTGGCGAGCGAAACTCTACAGACGATAGCCAGAGGAAACTACTGCTCAGTGGCTCACTTCGCTATCGGCACTAACAGTTCGATTTCGTACACATTCGAACTGCAACACAATGATGAGAATTCTAGCAATGTTGCTTTAACATCATACTGCTACAAGTACCAGCAAAATTTACTTCCGGAGGGAAATTATGCGAGATTATTTGGATTCTAATAGTATTAGGTAACTCGTCTCTAATGGTTTAGTTTGCCACCAAACCTTCAGAATATGCTCCCTTAAGGAATCGATCACGCGCGAACTTCTAGTTTATCAATTAGGTTCCACAAATAGACAGAAGGATGTCGAAGATGGTCACATGCCTATCGAACACCAGAGATCCTGACAAGCGACTTCACATACTCAAGCTCGTAATTTCACGCGTGAGCACATCAATGACCATGACTATTACTGTAGATACCACAAAGACAAGAACAACTCCCGTACATCGACCCACGCAAGTGCCTATTCTGGGTAGACTTTTGCAATTCCTTAAATTCACAGTGCATAGTAGGGGACACAAACTCACAGCTTAGGCCCGAGTCGCTCGTTATCAGCCTCGGCAATCTTCAATATCTCTAGTACTCCAGAGGTTTGCTCCGTTGAAAATCGGAGAGGCTCACAAGCTACTCCGAATTGACGGCGTTGACTCAGGGTAATGTGCTGTGCTATATTCCCCGAACCTTCCATGCTTGCCAAATCGTCCCACTTCGCGTTACAAGCCTCCTCCACTCTCCCGTCTTTCTCCCACTGACCGTACTGCTTGCGGCATATATCGTAAGCAAATTTAGCCCAATTAATTTTCGCCTTGCCTTCTCTTTCAACCAACCAGCTTCTCAAAAAGTAACGTGTGTACTCCTTGTTTGGAGGAGGGTGGTTGTACATCGCTAGGTACAGCTCCCATACCTTGGTGCATTCTTCCTCAGAGATGAAGTCGTTTGGCACCACTCGGATTCCGCTGCCACCCTTCTTGGGAAATACTCGCGTCAGATGGGCATCCGTGATGTGGCTGGTGCCGCATTCCGTTTTCCCACAAATTCCTGCATCCTCGTAGTTGAGATTCTCCGCAAAGTCCTGCACACTCCACTTACAGCGACTCAGCAACGCCTTTGCAAACCTAATTCTCTCGACATTCTTCCTGCTTTGGTCATGCTCGCTCTTCGGAAGCCCGGTTGCAACTTCAGACCTCGCCGATGCCATCTCCCTTCCGGACTGAACAAAGTAGTCCCACCGACTCAGTTGGGGTTCAAAACCCTAAAGGAAGACCCTTCGCAGCCCTGAAACCCTAATCGAAGTACTCCCAAAATAGCAGCGCCCTCTCTTGCAATTTAATGATGACGTTCAGAATTCACCAGCAAATACTCCGCTTGAGCTTTATTGACATGTACAGTTTTCGATGATCCTAACGACTTCGACACTCGTGAGAAACAAAATGAGAAAGGTCCGAAAATGTTTCCTGCCGCAGAATATGCTATTGCTTACTGCTGCAATTGTGCAAACTCGGCGAGTGCTGAATTCGCAAAGACTCACACCCTTAACGAAACGCAACGATCCTAAACCCTCCAGGCTTCGCAAAACATATTCGGAAAATAAGTGGGTCAAATCGCCGAAAACCTTGCAACCCCCTATCCCGACAGAACCCTCGCTAAAACTCAGTTCCTTGATCATCAACAAAGTGCCAAGTCAGTAAAGTGCGCAGCAAATCGAAAGATCCAATTCCCACACCCCTAAACCTATTCCAACCCTCTGAACGTAGCCTCCCAACCCAGCATGAATTAAACATAGCGCACACCTGCAAAAAGCTATGTCCTCCATCCTCGAAATTGGCAGCGGATCCGGTTGAACACAGAAGTGGCTGCGGAGCATTGACGCCACTCCTTCGCGGGCTTGGAAGCAATGAAGAGCTTTCACTTGGCTTCTGTGCTCGTCGCGAAATCCTACAGCAAGTGTCACCCTAGAAGCTATGTTATTTTCTAGTCGTTCAACAACCAAAGCGTTCCCGAAGTCCCCAAACAGGGCACTGAAATTCCACTGCAAGTTGGTCACAAATTCCACTGCAAGTTGGTCACAAATTGCACTTGGTGGTCCACTTTATTGTGCTTCCCCCCATAGAGAGGTTGGGCTTTTTTACTACCATTAGATTGGACGTTGTCGTACCACTATACTCGTCAAGCAATGTGGCAACTTACTCTTTAAAGCAATGTAACGTTGCGGTAAGTTGCGGTTAAGATTTAATTGAAACGCCTTTCATATCCATAACTTTTGGC
This sequence comes from Ceratodon purpureus, assembly GCA_014871385.1. Lineage (NCBI taxonomy): Eukaryota > Viridiplantae > Streptophyta > Bryopsida > Pseudoditrichales > Ditrichaceae > Ceratodon > Ceratodon purpureus. The sequence goes on from CM026426.1 coordinate 79,617,860, forward strand.
CTACATATGTTAAACCTTTTGCATACACGCCAACCAACTTTGTCATACCTAGTTAAATCGTAGTATAATTTATACCATCGTTATATTTTTTAAGGAAATTTAATTGTCCTCATTGTTATTGTAGTTGGACTTCTATATTATTTTTAATCTACTTTCGCTCTTGTGCCATCTAATTGATCATTGCCACCAATTAATTTTATTTTTAATATTGTTCCAATACTCCCGTTAGTAATCACTCTGTATTTATCCTTTTTAACCCCTAAAGGACAATCTGCCACATTTGGGCTTTTTTTGAATTTGGGCATGTACGTATGTATGCAGTTTATATCAGGATTTTCTGAAATTTTTGTTCTAGGTGGTCCGTTTGGAGATCATGTGTGGGTTTTTTTTTTTTTCAATTCCGACGTCGGGATCAAAAGTTATGAAGGTTTAAGTGTCAAACGCTGCTCGTTGGACAGCTGCTGAATGTTTCGAAGCCACTGTGAATGCAGCAAATTCTGCCCAAAACTGCCCAAAACAGCCAAAATCTGCCCAAAGACGAAACTTTGAAATTCCACCAAAAATTGAGATTTTGATATTTTTCAAAAATAAAAATTTCAATGCATAGAGAAGACAGTAGAGCATGTTTCCGCCGTTCCGATTTCCAATCCAGGATTTTTCCGTATGCTATTTTTATTGTCCAAAAACGGCCTCTGTTTGTGAATTTCAGAATACCCCCTGGCGGAAAATGATTTTTTGGCAACGTTTCACAACTTCTTTGAATATAATTTTCTCAACACAATTATCTAACTCAGTCTTCTTTGACGTGCATCAAAACCCCCAAATTCCATAATGCAAAAAAATGGTTTTTTGGGCCTTCAAGACTCTGAAGTCCCTTTTTTTCGTAGGGAAAAAAAACTTGTTTTCCTACTTTGAACGTTATGATCTTGCAATTGGTGAAGAATGAGTGTGTGAGATTTGGTGTACATGTAGACATAGAAGTTAGCTACAAGATCTTAAGGTTAGATGTTAAAAAAAACCGCCAAGTTTTCAGAATCCACCTTGCTTTGAAGAGGAGCTGTTTTTAGGCAGTTTTGATGAAAAATACCCTCAGAACTTTAGGGCTTAATATATTATTTAGCTCTCAGTATTCTCTTCTATACTCCCACCTCATTCCTTTATCATTCACAAATTTGTTTCTATATCATCCTTATTTAAACATTATTTCATAATTTCTCTATAACTTTCCCTTATTTTTTTTTTCTTATTAAACGCTTATTCATCCTTCTTCATTCATAGCATTTTCTTTTCTCCATGAAAATCGTATTTTTGTTTATTCTTGGCTGCGTGGTCCGTGAAAGTCGCTGTGATCGGAGAATCAGAGCGATTGAGCCATTGGAACCTGCGTTCAACACTGGGAATTACGCGGTCAGTGGATCGGACAGGTCGGGATCGTGCTCTCGTCGGATCCAAATGCACCCGGGTTCAAGCGGACGGGATGCGGAGAGCGCGGATACGAAGGTCGGACGACGGATGGCAATGTCGGATTTGAGTGGACGTTCTTCTTTAAGTCATGCACTAATATGTCTCCACTCCCACCAAAACATCAGTACTTATGATTTACATGCTTGATCTAATCATTGTCTCTCTTTCCCTGCTCTCAGATATCATGTCAAATGCATTGTTCAGTCATTATTTACTCATTCTTCTACAACGGCAGTCTACTGTCTACATGGTAGATTACCTATGCTCTTCCACGATATGCGTATAGTAATTTTGGTTATTCTTGAGACTCTCGTTTTAGAATGAACAGGGTGCGTATTTTTGAGACTGTCATTTGAGACTCCCACTTGACTCACCTGATTTCCGCATCGTCTCGTAGCATGGCCGCGAGCTCCTCGTTTAGAATGCCTAGTCCGACAGAATCCTCCCCGCACCCTAAGACCGCCACGGATGTTTTGCAGTGGCTGCTTGTAACCCGCGTGATGCACGAGATTCGAGATTTCCGGTATTTACCAGATCACCAGGATATTGTGAGGTCTTTGTTGAATTCTTATCGTGATTTCCAGTGGACGCCCATTATGCAGGAGCAGTTCACCAACGTCAACAATGTGTTGAACTACACTTGGGTGCGACGGAGTTTACTCGCAGCCAGAGCTGCGAACTCGGGAGATCAAACTGCACGCGGCTCGGCTCACGCGCAGAGCGGAACTCCTACGAACTCGCAGACCGGATCACCCACAAGCGCGCATCGCGAGACGGACATCCCCGCTCCAATCCGACCGGGCATATCTACACGGACTCTCGCCGGAGGTGGCCGAGTCGCACGGCATCGGAGAAGTCGGGAACGGCGGCTTCGTCGCGATTACGAAGGTATCCCTCTTCCATTTATTGCTTTTTGCGGATCCACGACGCCCCGGCGCGTCACTCGCGACCAGGGAACGCAGACCGATTTCGTGGATCTTCTGTCGGAGCCAGAATGTATGTGTAACTATTAATCCATTTGTAAGTGGACACTACGGAGCCATATGAAGTGGAACAGTTTACGGGCTTATTAGAATGGAGCGGGTATCCGCGCAATGGAAGGGGTGGACCTGCATTCGAACGAAGAATTTTGTTGAAGTATGAATCCGCCAGCGATGCAATGCAACTTCCTTTGAATCCGCCTCTTCTGAGGGTCTGCTGGAGCTGCGGTGCATAATGAGCTTTGCAGTTTTTAAGCTTCATTTTGAGAACTTTTCTTCACTGTAACTTACGTCTCACAGATCCCTTTTTTCCAGTTCCTATTCTTGATTTACGGAAAGTGATCCTAGGTTGGATTACTCGGCTTTTCTAATCCTGCACGAACCTTTGCTAGACATGTTGTTACTATCGGTTTATGTCCCGTTTTAGTATATATAGAACAGTGCTCTGGCAACGTCCAATAAAGTCACAATTCCGTAAGATTCTCGTCCAATGGAGTTGGCGGCGTGCATTAAATCTCGGATCATTCATTGTCGTGATATGGAGTCCGCGTTGCCTTATGGAATTCTGGCTCTGACGGCTGTCATGTGCCTGCCTTGCCTCTAATTAGTTTTTGCGTATGTTGTGTATCCTCTTCATGTACGATACTGGTGTTCTAGCCAGGGCAATGCGTGAAAGACTCTTGCATGCGGGCTTGTAATCTTTCTTTTGCAATGGAATTCCTTTGCGTCAAAAAATAAAAAAAACTCTTGCATGCAACCTCCACCTGTATGGTTCCTTCCTTTTTTTCTCGAACACGATTCTGAATGTGCAACTGTCCAGTAAGAACTCACTGTAGAGCTGATCATCACTGAGAACTTGTGTAACGATTAATCCAACATCCGGTCGGACACATCCTTGCAATTCGAACTCATCCTCATCGTGATCCGTAACTATAAACTTGAGGAATACCTCCGAACTGGTGATAGTTTTGTACATGTACAATGCTGCAGTATCCTATCTTCTATGTGAAAAGTCGTCCGACGAGGACCTCAATCGGGTCTTTGAGATGAAGTTTGCTCTTTGGCACAAAAAACATCCAAGAAAGATAATGAAAAAATAATAAGGAAAACTTTAATCGATAAAAAACCAAGCCGGATCAACGCAGCGGAACCCTATCCCGGATGGCGTGATAATTGGGGAGCACCAAAGCTTGGAAGGGCGATACGACGGACGAGGTCGGACGAGGTCACTCTGGAATGTTCGCGCGTGTCAGCGATACAGCGGACTACAATCCGGATTGTAGCGCGGACTGCGGACTGCAAGCCGGACTGACAATTCCGAATCGGAATGCGAATCAGTAGTCGGACTAGACGTCGGATTCCTGGTCCGAAGTGCCCTCGAACGGAAAGGGAACGTTCTGCACTTGACAGGGAGCGCGGGATGTGGAAGGGAGCGAGTAATGCGAAGGGGCAAGAGCAGGATGGGCAGTGGGTCGGGCGGGTGCAGAACGGAGAGGCGGACTCGTATAAATGCAAGTTCGGACGCACATTTGTTCTCCACACTTCTCAACTTTTGCGCGTAGACCGCTTGCCTCTCTCTGAGTGTGCGGGCGCGCGGGGTGCGTGGTGAGCGTGGGGTCCTTGTACGACCTTAATATTCTGTAAGTACTAAATTGACCCTATTCGTGTGCTCTGTCACATTATATACTTAATGTTAATTTTTTCCCCGGAACCCAGCATATGCGAAGTGTCCGTTTAGGGTTTAAGAGTACTGGTATCAGGAGCTAACCAAGATACTGCGAGCAGGTCCAAAGTTCGCAGCACGAGGATGTCCACCGGCGGATCGGGCACTACCTCTAGAAGGAGGCCGAGCAGACCGGGCGGAGATGAGTCTGCCGGCGGATCGCAGTCCGCCAGTGGTTCCGGGAAGAGAGCCCGCAAAGAACTGGATTTGCAGCTAGACGCTTTCCACAATCGAGCGATACTGGCTGGTAATGGCTGGGAGGAAGTGCTAGAGCCTTGGGACGATACGACGGCTATGCATTTTGCCATCCGAGGTAGGTGAGGAGAGTTCCGGGCCAGATGTGGCTATGGTCGGATTGGAAGAAGTCGTCAATGCGACAGTAGCCTCCTTTTCTAGAGCTGACATAGACCTTGACATGGCGCACGATGGGATCGGGAATGGGGACCCGGGTTTAGGTAGGTTGAACGAGGGTTTGGGTGCGTCGGACGAGGGTTTAGGTGGGTCAGACCACAGATTCGATGGGAGAATCGCTCCGACAACCTCACGGGATTGGCGGATGCCCGCCTCGGAACACGGGTTATTCGGACGAGGTGCGACAACTAGCACTGCCCATCACGATCCTCCTCAGCCGAGAGGTGCAGCAAACATTGTATTGGGAGCAGACCCAGTAATGCGGCGACTGCTAGAGGAAGTTTTTGCCAAACTTGACGTGGACGTTTGCGAGTTAAAAGCAACAATAGGTGGTTTGGAACTGAAGATAGAGGCTCTTCGCGTGTCCGATAGCGGGGACCAGATCGCAGGAACACCGGACACAGAGTTGATGCGAGAAAGGGACGAGGCGCTGAGACCCGCTGAGAGAGCGGAGGCACGGGCTAATGCATGGGAAAAGGATATGAAAGCCTCCATGTACGCAGCAAAATCGGCCGAGGACCTGACCACGCAGTTAAATGGCCAACTCACGGACGCTGAGGAACGCATTCAGGCGTTGGAAACGGAAATGAGGGAGATGAGCGTCCGACTCGAAGATGCGGAAAAGCGAGCAATAGCGGCGGAAGCCAGATCTACGGAGCGGGGTGTCCGACTAGAGGAATCCGAGATACGTGCGAAGGCAATGGAAGACGAATGTCGGAGACTGTCTCGCCAACTGGAGGAGGAGAAGAAGAATACATCGAAGCAAGGAGAGATCATCCTGTCATTGGCGTCCAAAATGGAAGATCATAAGAATAAGGCTTCGGACGCAATAGCTTTGGCAAAGAAAACACAGGAAGAACTAAACGAGCTCCGGGAAGTCGCTACGACGAGCGACAACTTGATACGTGCGGAGGCAGAGGCGGAGAAAGAAGCAAACAATGCCAAGGTGGTGGAATTGGAGACAGAGAACCTGCGACTACTAGAGGAGGTAACACGGCTTGGGAAGGCCACTGGCGCTGTGAATGAAGGTGGTGCCAACGATGATCCAATCTAGGGCTGGTCCGAGTCATTAACTCAGGAGCAGAAGGCATTACTTGTGGGTGCGCTCCAAAAAACGGAGGATATGTACGTGATCGCTATCCTTGTATTAGCGGGGCAACTTCAGTACGAGAAGGAATTCGAGGCAATTCAGAAAGAGTGGACGGAGAATGGACGATTGCGACACTTGCTCCTCACCTCCTGGCCGTCTTTATAGACGATGTACCCTCCGGAATGGGAGGACAGTCCGGGGATGCGGTCCGGCACGGGCAGCATTCAGTGGGAGAATGTTGGTGAGATTGATCATCAATGGAAGCGGGATCAGCAATGGGGGATGGGCAAGACCAAAGAGCAGCTGGAGGCGCTGACTTGGCCCGTCCCGCACGAAATGACAAGTGACGGATCCAATTGCATCGTGTGCTTTAATCCTTTTGGCCCGGAGGGATGCTATCAACTGGGGACGTGCATACATGGATTTCACCCATATTGTTTAATCCCGATGATGATAAGAAGACGTGCGTGTCCAATCTGCTCAGCCCCTCTCCATCCTCGCCTGTATTTGACATTCGGATTGAGGGAGTTCATGCCCAGGGGCTGGGCGTACGATGCAAGAGAGTTCCACAAGAACTTCAAGCTCGGGGATTTCAAGGAAAAACCAATGGAGTGGGTCTGGCAACTACACACGTCGCAGCTCGAGATGTGGTACCAATTTGAGAAGTCGGACTTGCTAAAGAGGCCGAAGACCATTATGCAAGCGGCCGGTTTGTTGTACCCAGGGAAGCCTGTCGATGATGGAATCAGGCAATACTTTTACCAGATGTGCAAACACTACTACGACCGTGCAAAGGGCCAGCTGGTCCCAGGGGAGAATCCAAATCCAGTGAATTCACAAGGATTGCTTGCGACACCTTCCGACGTATTGGCAGGATTTCCTAACTGGAAAAGGGATGCTAACAGTACGCAGGAGATGGTTTACGAACAGGGTTACCACACGACGCAGCTAGAGATTCTCGCTTTAGAAGAATTGTTATGCAAAATTCTCCCCGCTACCAAGAAGTGGCTGGATAAGAAAGGACCGAGGCCCAAGCCGAAGGAGCCATCATGTCGTCAACGCCTGTTATCGAGTGGTGCTTCGACTTCAGGAACTTCAGGGGCCACACCAAGGAGCGCGACACCGCCGGGGAATTCCACGAGGAACGCGTCACGAACCCGTTTGAACCCAAGCCAGTCGGCACCTCCCTCCAGAGTCCCGACACCGCCGATTCCGCCGTCCGAGGGCCCAACGCAACCTGGCCACGGTAGTGCAGCGTCCGGATCAGGTGATACATTGCAATTAGACGATTTGGAGTGAGATAAACTCCTAGAACTGTATAGAGTGATAACCATGAACAATGTTTTATTTTGTTTCATAAGTATAGTAACCATTGCATAAACATAACTTCATTTGGCTTTTTCCTTTGCCGAAGAGTCACCTAGAGTCACCAACGCGTAAGTCTGGATATATGCCATATGAGGAGTATCATCCCTTCAGTCCGCGCATGCGACCGAGTCCGAGTCCGCCCATGCGTCCGAGTCCGAGTCCGGAACTCCAGCTTCACCAACCGTGGACGCTCCAATATAGCATGCCGCTCTAGTCTGAAAATGTGATGCTCATGGCCAGCGTCACAAAACCGTGACCATGATGTCACACAATGCAGAAAACACCATCAAACCCCTAACCTCTGCCGCTGCACGCTAAAAACGCCATAGCTTTTCAGAGTAAACCCTACCTCACAATTCAAAACCTGCCTGTCCTAAACTTAGAGGCAAAACGTCAAATCATACTGAGGGTACAACGGGGGCACAATCGCGGGGCGCGGGATGGACGCCCGACGAGGGTGACGGGACCGGGATGAAGAACGGATGACGGACAGACAGGGCGGGGAGCTGCAGCCTGGGCGGGGCTCACCACGGGCTCGCCCAGGGTTGGGGATGGCCTGGATCGGGGAGGGGAGGGTCGGGGGCGTTGCGCTGCCCCTGCCTGCGTGAGGGGCGGCTGCAACGCTCGATGGGGCAAAATAGAGAGACCCTGTAAACACACCTTTGTCGCAATGGCTTTGCGGTGAGCAGGTAGCGGTACGATGTGCAAGTGCGATTCTTGGCGATAGAATCGAGTTTGCTGTGCATTGCTTTGCACCATCCCGGGTGATCAAGAGCTTCTTGAATCGATGCCGGCAGTTCTGTGGTGCCGGGGAACGAGGTCATGTTGACATGACAGTCCTGCAGGCGGGAAGGTATTTGACTAAGGCGACCGCTCCGGATGATAGCAGTTGGTGGCGAGATGAAGCGACTGCTTTGATGAGACAAAGTAGGTGCAGCAGTGATCATTTCTTCCGATTCATTCTACAATGGTAAATGAACAGAAAACTCAGCGGCGTTGATGGGAATGGAGTGTCGAGAGCTTGTGCCTGTGGCAGAGGAACGAGCATCTCCCATGGGAGATCTGTCATGGTCTTCTTGTGGCACGGACGACCCAGCAGGGTTGTCTTGATCTGGCTTGTTCGTCTTGCGGCAACGCTCACTGGGTCCTGATGATGCTTGAGTGTTCGTGGTGGCAGGTACCGTGGTGTGACGGTGCTGAGGCTCAAACGGAGCTGGAAGTGGCAGAGGAAGCTGGTTCGTCGCGGCGTCTTGGTGTGGGGGCAACGACTTGATTCCCGAATCGTTGGGAAAGCTAATTGTGGGTTTGCCTGATCTGGTTGCAGGGACCAGGATTGATGGGTGAGCATCAGCAAATGAGGAGTCCTCAGCAAGGAACGGCTCCTGAAGCCATTCATCAGGGATGGATCGGATCTGGGAGCCAGAATTGGTGAATGCTAGTGGATAGCTTGCCTCATCAAATGTGACATCTTTTGAGATGATGATTTTCCTTGAGCAAAGGTGATAATTCCTGTAGCCTTTGGACTCGTGATCATAACCAACAAAGATACATTCCACAGCTTGGGGACTCCATTTTTTTCTGGATGGAGTTGTATCTAAGACAAAAGATCGACATCCAAAAACTCCCAAATGAGCAAGTGAAGACTTTGAACCTATGAATCTCTCATCAGGGGTGTCCCCTCCATTTGCTCTTGTTGAAGAACGGTTGAGAATGTAGTTCGCAGTAGAGACGGCCTCAGTCCACAGATGAACTGGGATGTTGCTTTCGTAAGCCATGCAGCGAGCTTTTTCCAATAAGCTTCTATTTTTTCGTTCTCAGACTCCATTTTGATGAGGGGTATACGATTGTGTGAAATGTCTGGTGATATCAGAGATTGCACAAAAGTTGATGAATTCTTTGGAGATGTACTCTCCTCCCCTGTCTGATCTAATTTTCTAGAGCTTGAGTGGTGTTTGAAGCTTGATCATGGACTTGAATTCCTTGAACTTGCTCAGGGTCTCACTCTTATGCTTGAGAAAGAATAGCCAAGTGTATCTACTAAAATCATCCGTGATTGTTGGTATGTACCTGGTTCCTGATGGGGAGGGCTTTGCAAGCGGTCCACAGATGTCACTATGGACTAGTGCCTGTGGCTGAGAAGATCAAGGTATGCCATTGAAGCCGTTGGATCCCAGAGCTTTGATGGAGACAGAGAGGACGGGTTGCTGACTATGCGCAAGTGGGTCCTCCGAGTTTTCTGCTGTTCTTTGGAAAGATCTGCATTTGATTGATCAGCATGTGGCAAGTGTGCTGGATCAGGTCGGACGGTGCTTGGAGCGGCGCTATGTGTGAATCTGAATCTGGATCGACACTACTTCCCGAAATGGCAGGCCGGACAGTCCAGAGCTGGCAACGATGATCTGCTCATCTCAGGGATACCCGTTGCTTTCATCTTTTGCTGCATATAGATGAGGGATGGGTGGTTCATGTGGCCCATATGCTTGTGACAAAGCTGCACATCTTGAAGACATCGTGATGGGCTGGGCGTTGAAACTTCATTGACGCTGATGGAGGGAGGTCTGGCTTCGAGAGGCCTGAAGCGGTAGAGCCCGTTGCTCCTGTTTCGATGTCCAGTGGCAAGAATGTGACTTGAGCTGGGAACTTGATAGTCACGGAGAATCCACACATACTTTGAATCAAAAAGCACCATCTGGTTTGGCTCTTGGTCAGTGATGAAGCCAACTGGCAGTAATTTTTTTGTAATCCCAGGCACGTAAAGAACTTCGTCAAACTTTATTGCTCCATAATCAGTTGGCAATGTCTACATTTCCATTTCCTTCTACCCGAAAGATCTCCCCTCCAGCAGTGCTAACTCTTGAGTTCTTCTCCGATCCTAACTGACAGAGTGTTCTTCATTGTCCAGTGACGTGATGAGTGGCACCGCTGTCTACATACCAGTCAGCTGGTGTCGGGCGAAATTGCGTGTTTGCGAGGTGCAGTTTGGTCAGGTTCGCTGCCAACTTGAGCTGTGGACCTTCGGAGTCTTCTTCGGAGCAGAAGCCGGGATCATCTCCAAAGTTCTCAACGAGGTTGACTACTTGCTTGGTTGCCGATTTCTCCAACCGGGCAGCTTTTCTCCGTTTGAATTCAGCAGCAAGCTTAGGGCAGGATCTCGCCCAATGTTTGGTGCTGCCGCAGTAGTGGCATTCTCGAGTGATGCGTTCCGAATTCAAAGTTCGAGTTGCTGCCGGTGGTGCGCTTCCCATGTGTTGAGAAGATCTGCTGCCGCCTCCCCTGACCAGGTGTACTTCGTGGTCTGATTACCGGTTTCGAAGTAGCCGGCACTGTTCATCCTGGACAGGGATCTCCATGAGCTCCGATACTATTGGCAGCGCTGGTCTGTACGTGAGATGGTCAACCATGCCCCCAAAGCTTTCTGGTAATGCCATAAGGACCTGTTCAACAACCTGTTCATCAGCAATGGTTTCCCCGATACTTGCAAATTCATTGAGCAAGACTTTTAAGTTTTGTAGAAACAAGGACATGGAAGCTCCTTCTTCCATCTTTAAGTTAAGGTATGTGACCAGAAACCGACCATTTAAGTAAATTTGGAGGTTGTTTTTCGAAGTATGATGTGGCAGAAATTTTTCCCATGTAGGAAGATAAGGTATTTGTGTGTACATAAATTTACAAAATTTTATTTGCAAAATTGAAATTATTATGACTTTTGAAAGCCAAAAAGTACACTTGACTAGTGATCAATGTCTAGACTCTTCTAATTTTGATCACTGAGAACAGTACTTCCTGCTCATTCTAGTAGTCCAAGTATGATATGTACAGTACGTAACTCTGCTGTATGTTCTACAACACTTCCGCTCATCTTAGTAATCCAAGTATGATATGTACAGTACGTAACTCAGCTATGTGTTCCATGACATTGTGATAAGCACAGTACTAGCAAAACCAAATTTTAGAACTAGTAACTAAGAAGCTGAGTCTGTGAAGGTTGGCTATCACTTCCACAATAACCCAAAATAGCCTTTGACCTTGAAATATCCGATCTGTCCATCACAAAAAAAAAAGGAATATCAGTAGGAGACTCAAAGCACCTAATTAAAGTTCTGACCAGAAAAACATCGAGTTGTAGTCTGTAATCGGACATCTAGTAACGCCTTAACCTTGTAGTGCAGACAAAGCATTGTGGTAATCATGATTTAGAAGCATGTAAATCATTAACCTCGACATTGCCTCTAGATCTCATGTCCCAATGTGGGAAACAAAACTCTAAATTGACAATCACTTCACCAATGTTTAAACTAGTTCCAGTGAAACTGTATGGAAGAATTATGCACATAGGTCTTCAGGTTGATTGAAACAAAAAGCGGAGAGATAAGAGGAACTAGCAAACCTTTCTATGAACAGAGACTTCTACTGGTCCTGACATGATTTCGTTTCCCAATCTGCAGGTCATGCAATCCGTGTAAGAACGACATATTTCAGAAGCCTCAACCATGAAAACCAAGGTGAGCTCTATCTCAATTCTCAAGATGCTCAAGGCATTCTTGAACAGCTAGAAAAATAACATTTCGTCGAAAAGACAGTGACTGCTCTCGAACTGCTCTTGAAACGCATCAAAAGTAAAACTCTAATACTAAAATTCACAACAATGTTGCTAACAATGACACAGGAACGACGGGGGCTTACTCTGGGTTTTGCATTTTGATGTCTCCAAGAAACCAATCGACAAGACTAACAAAACCGTCAACGAGTAAGGAAACGTCAAAAAACCAGAACCATTTAAACCTGCACTACATCTCTAACGATAATTTAATTCACAACCAAACAAAGCTAAGCTGGTTACACTAGTAATCATGCTAATTCATGCAAACAATAAACGACTGTTCCCAAAGTAGGCATGCACAAAACAAGCTCAGATAAAAAATCTAGCCTCAAACACTCTCACCTCCTTCACTTCATGTCTCTAAATGACTGTAACACATATTTTAATTTAGAATCAAAACTATGCAAATTTACAGACTCGGAGAAATGAACCTCATTATCAACCTGATCAATTTGATTATGCAAATTATCAACCTCATCATCGAAGCAAACCCCCGCCTGAACATCTTTTGAATCTACTCATCAGCGATGAGAAAATTCAGGAATTGATTCAAAATGACTACCTGTTTACCAGCCTGGGAAACTTCCTGGAGGTGCGTTCATCTCTCCGCTGTGTGGTTTACCTCCCCGCCCATTCCGAGCACTCCCACGTTGTCCAAAATTCGAAGTTGTAGGCATTGTGGTCCATGGCTAATGTCGCTAATGTCGGAGAGGCTGAGGACACATTGGTGGTGACAAATGCCTTCCATGAATCATGTAGGGAAGTGTTGCATGTGATACTGAAGGCAACGTAGAGTACATGGCGGTTACAAATGGGTCGTTCGGATGTACCTGCTAAGAAGAAGAAACAAAAGGTGCAAATGGCATGGTGACATCATGCGTTGCTCGACGCACATCACTCTCATCAGCTTCGACTTCGACATCTTGTTCGTGGCGCCGCCCTGCCCTACCCGCTGATTGCAGTTCCTTGAGCCTTTGTGCTTCTAAACGATGCGCTGATTTCTGTGCTTTCTTCGCAGCACGTCGAACGCTAGCTTCTTCCCATTGAGCTCGAGCTTCTTCCCGCTCACGACCCTTGACTGCCTGTGCCTCTGCCTTTTGTGCTGCTCGGGCCTCCCTCTCCCTTCTTTCTTCTTCCCTGTCGGCAACTTTCGTCCTTTTGTGTTCTTCCTTCTCTTCACGAAGTCGTTGTTTCTCGTCAGCTGCATCCATTTTGGCTTGACGGGACTCCTCTACAGCAGCAGTGTACTCATCAGATGTTAGCATAATCGACTTTGAGAAGTCCACCACCGGATGTCGTTGTTTATTACTCACTTGTGGACTCAGTGACGGCAATGTTAAGAATGTAGTCACGGAGTTCAGAACTTCGACGTCTGCATCCAAGTGCACCATCTCCTCGGGAACATCCGGATCAGCAGGATTCACAGCCACAAAGAAGTGCTCAACACCAGGTACGTGTTCCTCTGGTATGTGCATTGCTATCTCGTCAGATCCCAGTAACTGCTCCTGGCCGGTTCCGATGTCCTCTGCAAATCTGTCATGTTCTTCACATATGGTGCCATAATCGATTGCTGAAGGCCCAACTCCATTATTTTCTTGACATATTGTGCCACACTGACCCAGCCCGGACGTTGGCTCCTCACTGATTATGCTTGTGTCAGTATTATTGCACGTCTACTGATACACTGCCGCTGGCTTGAAGTGTTCCTGACTGGCCTATCGATTTAAAGGAAAAATGCCAGTGCCTTCAAATCTAGCCTTTATATTTTTCTTCGACAAGGCCAATCGCAAAGCTAACGACACCCAATGTGCCAGTGTCTGCTTCGAGGGTGTTGCATGAACATTGTGCCTGCTCCAGTAATCACGATATCGTCGAAAGTACCCCTTGAAGGGCTTGAAGACAGAATAATCCAGCGGCTGTAAGGCGTGTGAGGTGTAGGAGGGGCGCGTCACTATGTCGAGGCCAACAGATTTTGCATGAGATATGACCTCCAAGCTAACGTGACTACTGTGCCCATCCAGTATCAGCAAGTGTCGTCGCTCCTCTGAAATGCCTCCTAGTTTTTGAATGTTTCTGATGAAATGCGACATCCATGTGGAGAATAAGAAGCCAGTTATCCAAGCTTTCTTTTGCATAGTGGCTCCTGGCTCGCACTTCTCAACGTAGTTGTGTCGAAAGCGTTTTCCTCGAAAAATGTAAAATGAGGGAATAGATGCCCAACTGCATTTACACAGACTAATATGGACATCCATTCCCGTTTGTCAGGAACAACTGAGTGGACGTTGCGTGCACCTCTCCGAGCAATAACATGCGCTCCACCATTCCTCCCCGCCTGGGTCCCTGTTTCATCACAGTTCCAGATCCGATCTGGAGAGTAGGAATGTATATCGTACAGGACCTCCAAGTTGTTGTAAAAAGGGCTTGACGTGTCTGCAGACAAGCCTTGAGCCCTTGCTACTTCTAAAGCTTATGAAACTCGCACTATCAACTCTGGATGCCGTTTCTGCCAACATTGCATCCAACCCGGCCCCGGGATCCCATCATTAAACGGAGTCCATCTCCCTTTGGTGATCTCAGAAACCTTCAGCTTCAACGCCAAAGGGGTCAAGCCATATCCCAACTCTGACATTGTCACCAAATAATTCACAATTTCTTGCTCCTCGTCAGGAGTCAAAACTGCAAGAGGGCCACGCTTTCGACTAGTGCGCTCACTGAAGCACCATTCCCGAAATGTTGCACATGGTATGCCAAACTTTGTAGACTCTGCTCTTATGGTAGATCTATCGTCCACTGCTGCTATTGCTACCTGCAACGCCTCATCAGTCCAGGTCCCTGTTCGCCTTCTCTTCATGTTTTGAGTGCCGTATTCTTGACTGCCACTGTCTTGTACAACATCGTGGCCAAATGTAGGATGAGTTGAGTTTGTGCAGGGAATGCTGTCCATCATCCCATGAGATTGGTGAATGTGTAAACAAGAAGAATGGCGACGGGCGATGTTGCCGCTGCCAATGCCGTCTGGGTTGGTGTAAGTGTGGGCACATGCACGACTTATTCCTCCGAGCAACCTCATTGGGACAGTTGCAACTGAGCGATGCCGACGTCGTTGAGACTGCGGAGTGTTTTCTGATGCAGTCGTTGTTCGAGGATGACGCTCTAGTCCAATGTCCACCGCAATTCCGTAGTGAACTGCATGCTCCTCCGTGGGCGACTCCTCACCACTACTCTGTTGGTCGTCACTACGAGCATCGCTGATCAAGCGGCTGATGCCGTGGTGCTGAAGTTCCTCCTCTTCTGCCAAACTCCTCCTTGATTCTATGGCCCTGCAATACGAGATTGAACAACTGACCATGAGCTGGAAAGAAGGTCGCACTACAACTTCAAAAATGCATGACATATGTTAACATGCAGAATTATTACAAGCTATTCATATTGCGGTGGTCTGATTTTGTAACGAAGAGGAATGTCGAAACCAGTGATTGGGGCAAGTGTGTATTCTACTTTGAATCAGCGGAACGAAATAGAAGCACTGACTTGTGAAGTCTACTCACCAACTAGCTGAAGATTGCTTGTTGAAGATCACGCACCAACGCTAGCTCCAATTTAAGACTCCTGGGAGCGGTGACACAAGAAAGGTTATCTCATATAAGAGTCACGCCGTCAAAGCTTTTAACTGAGTACAACCACCTCCTCTAATCTCACAACACTGGGCAGTGGTGACTGCACATATTCACAGGCTAACCACAGATTCAAAGTATGGTTTCGACTTTGCTTGAAACGAGAAGATCTGTAAACGAAGAAAAGGAATTTGGTTTATTCTGTTGCGCCTAATTGGCATCCGACTCACGCATGGAATGCAAATCATTTTTTTTTTGGTAATCAGATTATCATCAGAAGACTTCTACAAACAATTGGCATTGAGGATGGAAAGGGCCTCGACTTGCCCTTGTGAGAAGCGCATGAGCGCTTACAATTGTCTCCACAGACGGTATGAGAACCTTGGCCACTGCTAATTATGACTTTGTGAATTAGACAGTTGTCTGTATACTACAATGGTTCATACAAGAAAGCAAACTAACTCACGAATTTGATGCCATAAGCAAGAATGTTCACCTCCATGCATGGCATGCATTCATGGGGATTTTCATGATACTGTCATTACAACCAGGACAGAGATATGAGAGTACATACCTTTCAGAGGTGAATCACTTCGACTTCCTTGACAAGGGATACAGTACTGCAACCGTCCCAAGTATTGCGAGATATATATTGATAGTGCTGAGATCCTGCAATAACATGCAGTGTTACTGAGATGCAGAACAAGTAGCTAATACAACTTCGAAAATGCATGACACCGAGCAAGAATCGTTCACCTCCATGCATGGCACGCTGAAATGTCGATAAGACCTCAGGGCATTTTCTTAGAAATACTTATCTCTAAGAGATGCTAAATTTCAAAGGAAAGAACTCTCTCAACGATTAACGTGGATCATGGTCCATGGCTTACATCTGTCTAACATTAAGAGCAACAAAGGATCTGCAAGCTTAATTTAGTAAAACCGAGAAGTATTGAACTAAAGAACAAGCTTGCCTGTCTGCAATAACCACAGAATCCAATCAGTTGGCTTTGTCGAATTGCATCTCCTTTGGCAAGACTGGTTTCCGCAAAACAATTAAGATTAGAGACGAATTCACTTAGACGTAGGCACTCTATTATGTTTGCAACACACAGATGAAAGAATCATTTCATAGAGAGAGCATATCAAATACTAACAATAACCATATTTACTCCATGCATGGCATGCATTCGTCGAGATTTTCATGATAATGCAATTACAACTAGGACAGAGATGTGAGAGTACATACCTTTAGAGGTGAATCACTTCGGCTTCCTTGACAAGGGAAACAGTACTGCAGCCGTCCCAAGTATTGCGAGATATATATTGATATCGTTGAGATCCTGCAATAACATGCAGTGTTGCTAAGATGCACAACAAGTAGCTAAAACTATAGAAAATGTACTGAAAATGAGGGTGGCGTATAACACATAGGTAGCATTGGCATCGCCTAGGAATGCATGTTCCAGTATCACTTCTTCCTTACTTAGCAATGCCTAACTCAAGATCTGATCATCAAAGCTTGAAAAGCCCAATAAGGTGCACTCCACTAGTTAATTCAAACTTGGAGAATATGTCACAAACAACCTAGTCGTGAAAACATGTTATGTATATTTAAGACTTACCTTCCTCTACGAATCACAGCTT
Organism: Ceratodon purpureus; assembly: GCA_014871385.1. Lineage (NCBI taxonomy): Eukaryota > Viridiplantae > Streptophyta > Bryopsida > Pseudoditrichales > Ditrichaceae > Ceratodon > Ceratodon purpureus. The sequence goes on from CM026426.1 coordinate 79,634,757, forward strand.
CCTAAAATGATCCTTGTCACAAGCGTCTTCAAAGAGCCGATGTTGTCTTGTTCTGCTTACGCCTCAGATACCCAACAAAAATTTACACTACTTACAAGTCCACTTGATACTATGGTAACTAAGGAAGACAGCCAAACACGTTTACAACATGAAGGTTGGACTAACAATGTGTATTACATTGTAACTGTTCAGCATACTCTGAGCTGCACAACCTACACTTCAAAGTGTTCCGCAGGCATGCATCACATAAGCGTTGGGTACTACTGTTCAAGCGTAGGATATATAGTGTTGGCCGATACTAGTGTTTGAATTGTGTAAGCTTGCATCTTGAATCGCTCAAAGTAGCTTCTAGAAATGGTTTAGCAATAGATATAGTGTTCAGTACCATCCACCTATATAAATCAACCACCATTGATCTCCGAATTTGATAGTATAAGTTAGCTCAACCGCCTCCAACTCATTCAATTAGTACTAATACACGCTGCCATTTCCAATAATACAAGCCACCGTTCTCATGAATATATGCCGCCATTTCCAATATTACAAGCTACCGTCTTCAATAATGTATGCTTCCAATTCCAATACCTCATGTTGTAATTACCATCACAGCTGTCAATCACAAACCATTACTCACACTACTACTAGCCCTGAAAACTAGCACCTAATTAGAAGTAGCCTGCAGAAGGAGTTCTAGAAATCCCTTCCTCCCTTGGTTAGAATTTTGCTCCGCCAGAGTTGTTCAAATAGACGTCCGGTCCGGCTCCGGACGTCCCTCGTCCCGGACGCTCGAGAATTATGTCGCGGTAATAATTTTGCAACCCCGGGGGAGTAAAAACATCTCCCAACCGTCTGATCGGCCGATCCCGCCACCACGCCCAATTTCAGCCGTCAGATCGCGGGGACGGCCGCGGAGACGGCCGCCGGGTCACTGAGGACGGCCGCACCTCGATCCGACGGCCAAGATGGGGCCGTTCTAGCTCATCGCGGGCCGTCGGATGTGGGCGGCCCTCCTCGGCCATCCGATCCCGCGGCCATCGCCGTGATTGGCTTGGGAGGGCCGTCCAATCGGGCGGTCGGCCCCGGGGACGGCCACGGGATCGGACGGCCCGCGGCCGGCATGGTCGGCAGCGGAGGGTCGTCGGATCGGACGGTCGTCCGCGTGGGCGACCGCGGAGACGGCCGCGTCGGGCGACGGCCACGCGGCGCCATCGCCCGACGCGGCCGTCCGATCGGACGGCCGGCGCCTTCGGGCAAAGTCGCGCCCGATTGGACGGCCGCGGGGACGGCCGTGGGGACGGCCGCGAGGTTGGCTTCCTCTATATAAGGGGAAGCCGCCTCTTCATTTTTTACCCTTTTTCCCCCATTTTGAGTGAGGCCGATTGCTACTGGTGGGGGATTCGCTCCTTCTCCGTTGGTTGTTCTCACCGGGAGGAAAGGGGTCTTTTATTTGGGGGGGGGGGGGGGGGGGGGGGGGGGACTTTTCGAATTTTTAAACGGTTTTTTTCAAAACCCTTTACATTTGTATTGCTCCGATTAATCTTTGTGGGAATTGAGGGTTTATTTGGAATTGCGTATTGGATTGCTTGAAGCCTTGAAGGCTTTCCAGGATGCCGAAGAACAAGAAGTAGAAGAATGTGGAGGAATGGGCTGACAAATACGATGACAAACCGAGCTTACGTTGCAAGGATTATATCACGGCATTCATCGTGGAATTTTACCAGGAGAACACCCTTGTTTCATTGAACAGTTGTTACGTTCGGTATGAGGAAGATGGGCCTAAGAAATTCAAGTCAGAGATGGAACAAAGGATTATGGATCGTTTGATACATCCGCACTGGCATTCGGAGAGACAGAAGCCTAGTTACCTTCATTTTGTGTCAGAGCGTGCACATGATGCGTTATGGAATGCTCATGACGTTGTGTCTAAGTATGCAAGGGAGCAAAGCGGGGTAGTCGAGGACTATAAGGATGTTATTTCAAAGGCAGATTGCTTCCAGAGACTAATGGCGCCCCTGAGCTCAAGAAAGCATCGACGGATGTCTGTTAAATGGTGGAATTCTCCGATTGGGATGGAGATGGCGGCCGACTTACGTAGACGGCATTTGACTATCTTGGCAGACTACGCAATTTTCTATTACTTGGACAAGGAAGTTCAGAGAGGTGGTTATGCTACCATACGTAGGGTTTGTATCGAGGGAAACACGGAAATCCCACCATTCAGGGAGTTTGCTGAGAAACGGCCGCTCAATTGGTCTATGAAGCCGGATTTGGCACGTGTGGACCACAACAATGAATCTCTTGCGATAAGGATTTCCCATCCTGGTGTCATCCGCTTCATGGCCATTCATCAGAAGGAACATGTGAGATTCATGTACTGGTGGAATGGTGGGATCCTTCGAGCCATGCTACAGAGGGACAATGAGGCCCTGGGTGACCTCCCTATCCACTACATCTTCAATAGGAATCCAGAGGACAGTGCGATTCTAGGAAAGAGTCTCCGACTTTTCCGGAGCAAACGTACAGAGCTTGCTTGGGCATTGTGTAACATCATAGATGTTGTGCACAAATACGGTTACCTCCACAATGACTTGTCACCGGCCAACATCCTACTTCACTTTCCGGAAGATGAGTCCTAGATCTACATCGGGGTTTGTGACTGGGGCTTGATGACAAAGATAGAGGAGAACAGAAGGTCGCCTTGGATTTTTGAGAGTGTCCATCAGATGGAGGAGACTATGAGGAGGCGATACTGGGTGGATCCTCGCGTGGTATACGTACACAAGGAAAGCCAAGATATTAGAATTGTTCCAGATTTGACGGCTGCATTCGAGGATTTTGCAACCGCGAAGATTGCGGCAAAGATCAACGACGGCAACATGTGCACGGCATACCACGAAGCGGAGCCAGTAGAAACACGCCATTTTGAGAGGATCGGAGACCTCGCTACAGTTTTCGAAAGTTATCTTGATAGAGTTTGCCAAAACAACAGAGGAACGGTGGGTGGACTCGGACATCTTATTAACCGTTTCAGAGATACACACAACTGGCCCACTCCCTTCGAGCACTACCGCCTGGGGTACTGATATGGAGAGGCATATCTACCTTTCCGAATTCCTATAATTTCATAATGTTTTTTTTCTTACCGGACGGCGGGCATAGCTCTCAGTAGTGAATAGTTATATTTAGATTCTAAATTATGATGAGATGTTGGAATCTCAATTTTTGTACATGGGTCAATATTTTGTTTATAAATTTTATTTGCATTTGGTTCAAATCTGGTCTTGTGTACTGAGATTGGTCTATTTCCGTCCCTTGTACTCTCTAGAAAAAGGATTTGCTCCACACATCCAGCAAAAACTCGATAGTCTCAATTGTAATTATGAAAATGATGTGATATGTGAATTGCAACCAATATGCTTTGTACGTTTTAGTCTTAGAAATATTGGCAAGCGTATACTAAACTTCTTTTCGTGAAGACGAAACCGTAAGGGCCGCATAACATGATTGCTCATAATCCCCGGTACAAACAAATAGCTTAAATATAAATATGCATCCCTCGAAAAGGATCATTCACGATATTCTTATTAATTTAGCAAAAAATATATTTGAAAATTATTGTGGATACTTGTCTTGAGATTCATAATATTCAACTGGTCGTAACCCATGTCAATGGTAAGTTGTCATTTTTAAAATAGTGATATTGATATTAATGTGCACTAAGAATACCGTCAGGAGAAGATTAAAAAGACAAATTCATTTCAAATGTCAAGACAACTACAATATAGAAGACAACACAACTACACTCTATTCCACTAATTCTATCTATTCTATTTGCAATATGTGGCACGTGCCAATTTTCTTGAGTCCGTACATCTTAAACCTCTACCTACAAAACTACAAACTACGTACACACTATGCTTGCATCTTTTACTTTACGCTGTAAATTTGTAAAATGCGATGTCCACATTAAAGACTCGGTACGCTCCGATGCTGTAGAAAGTACTACCATGCACCCCATTCTAATGGTCTCCCCTCCACCCTAATCCATTGTAGTCATATCAATGATAATAGTTTCCATCATTGGGGAGTTCGCTTGGACCTCCCCGATCGTACGTTTCTTGTGGCCCGTGCCCTGCAGAATTTGTCGAGGCTCTCAAAAGTCTCTCTCTCTCCTCCATCAATCTTTGATTATCCCGTCTAAGGTGAAACGCATGATTCTCCATCTGTAGTACATAATTTTGCCTTGTCCGCTCCAACTCTAATTCTTCCTCAAAATAGCTATCTCTTACAACTCGACCTGGAGGGTATCCAAAAGGAGGAGGTGATACTCTGTCATCGGGATGAAGTACGTTGCGGTTTTCCCCGCTATTGTGATCAGTACCGTCGTTGTGATAACCTAGAGGTGGAGGAAATATTGCGTATGGAGGGGGAGTTCCGTAATGATCTCTCGCGGGTGTTCGATGGCGCGGACTAGCACTCCTTGGAGGACTCGGTATTTCCGACCAGCCGTCCTAATAGTTACTAAAGTATCTTGATCCGGTTGCATAATCCGGCCAAGGTCGTCCCCCATACGGACCATACGCATCATCCGCGAAGTCAAAGGGTAAATCAGCTCCTTCGGGTTCCCCGTAGCCATAGCCTCGTTCGTGGGGTCCCACGTCTTGACAATCTCGCGAACGGTGTCCCCCGTGGGCAGAGCATCGTCCATACTCCTCATGGTTGGTACGCGATGACTCTCTGCCATGATGCCCTCTGCGATTCTTGGGATTTTCGTTTGAGCGACGTCTTCGATAGTTGTCATCATCATCATAGCTTAAACGACGTCTCTCCTGTTCTTCATCATTATATTCGATGGCTAGAGTTTGTATTCCTGCATCTTGTGCCGGTGGATTCCGACGGTTTGAAATATGTAGTGGAGGACAATCGCTATGTCCAACCCAGGCTGTGTCAAGATCCATGCTTTCTCTGTTCATTCTATCTGTCCTCAGGCTCGAGATTGTGCGCCAGTCGACCCTCTTGTGTAAGACTATCTCCGCCCACATCATAGCCATATTCGAATACAACATAATATGAGGTCGGGAGTTCTGGATTTGTGCTGCTCGAAACATCTTGTTATATCTAATTTTGAAATGATTACTTTCACAATTCGTCGACCCTGATCTCTCCCCGTGTTGCCTGTTTCTCCGCAGCCTCGGTACGTAGATGTACTGGGATCAACTTCATGAGGTGCTTCATCTTCACATATTCCTTGCAAGCAACCATCCTCCATGGTGATGGTTCCTCCTCCCATCCAAACTCTGCTACGCAATCAGGATCATTCGTAGCGTATGGATCCAAGGGGTGTTTCTTTTTTGGAGTCGAGGATCCTCCCCGGTCGTTACGAGGCATGGCAAAAGTCGGGTAAGCGAGTACCTGTGAATACCGTGTATCGAACCAACCTTGTAACAATGGCTGTAACTTCTCCCCATTGTATAAAAGTTGATTTAATCTCGTATATATCTAGTGCATAAGGACCAAAACATAACCCCAGACTCCTGCCAAAAAACCGTAGGTATGAAGCACTAGTTTGTTGGTTCCATAATAACCAACAAACGGTGCTGATAACCCGGAACTTAATCCCACGATAACCCGTGGGTAAATAGAAAAAGCTTGGAGGAACGCAACTGAGCTGAAGTAAATCCAGCACATGTAGCACGAGCACCCAAGTGGAAAAAAGGATGCATGGCCAGCCTTTTATGCTGGCCCGAACCCCTAGAGGGCCAGTTAGGTCAAACGGCGGCCCCCCTACGGCCGTTGGATTTCGGCCGATGGAGAATCCAATGGCCGTAAGTGGTTCGTCACGAGACCGGTCGCGGCCGTTCAGGAACACGGTCGCGACGGGTCGTGCGGCCGCGATCGCTCCCAAAAGGGTGCGTCGGTGGACCGCCGCCCCGCGGTTGGAACGGCCGACCACGCGGACGACCGTCAGGGTGGTCGGCCGCGGCCCAACCCGCGGTGACGGCCGTGGCCCACCCCGCGGTCGGAGGCTGTGGCCACATGGTCCGCTACGGCCGTCCATGCAGACGGCCCCTCCGACCGCGGGTTCGGAGACGGCCGTCTCCGGGGACGGCTGCGGCCGACCCCGCGGTCGGGGGCCGTCATCCGCAGCTGTAAGATCTTCTTGGCGGAGAAGATTTGACGGCCATGGGCGACGGCCCCCGTCCGCGCGGACGGCCGTGGGGGGGGAGGGTCCAAGGAGCTCACCTCCCCTTGTGTTTTCTCTCCTCTCCTCCCCTCCTCTCCTCGCCTACTCTCCCCCCTCCTTCTCGTCCCAAACAATCCCACTTGGAATTGTGTGGATAGCGTATCTGCCCTAAAATGGAAAATTCAGACTTATGCCGGATATTGTGGGGAATGTCCTGAAGATCCTATGATTGGGGAGGTGGGGTCGACGTTTAAAATTGGGATCCAATAAACTATGTGATATTTTGGTTCTTTGGAGGTCGATAACCCCCTAGGATCTACAAATAATGTGAACACGTTTATGAAGAAGAATATATATTCTATCGAATGGAAAGAATCGTAAACATTGTCGGTATACTAAAACATTTTGTACCGATTTTCATTTAAAGAAACCAAGTTACTCATGTTTTAGCATATGGTAATAAATTAACATTTTATATTATGTAATCGGAAGAGTAAATGTCAACAACGAGATGATAAAAGGAACATCACGGTCAAAATGCATTAAATGTAATTCACCGCATAAATTCATGTACACACTTGGTTTTTCATGCGATGCAAATTATGTTTACATAGTTAAGAGATTTGCATTTATATTTTACCGGTTTACCGTTTCATAAATCTCTTAGAAAAATAGATCCAGCTTCTTCTTAATTAGTGGTACACAATGAAAAATTTTATATAGATTCTTTAACTCTAATTTTTTATGGAATGTTTTCTCCCACTTTTATTTCTTCAATTTTACACACTCCCATGCTTTAGTATTTTGATAAAGTCAAAAAAAACATAAGTAGTAGTTTAGATTATGAGATGAACTGGGGATAATAATAAATTTAAAAAAAAAAACATTCAATTGTCTTGGAATAATGGAAATTAGGGGAGAAATAAAACTCAAATCATTGTTTTTATAACCAATTCTAATTTTTCACGCCCAGTTTAGAGTTATATGAAATAAAAAAACTCTTCTTGCACTTTTATGTCTTTTATTTTACAAACTCCCATACCCTAATATTTTGATAATATTAAAAAAAAAAAAAATAGTAGTTCACATTATGAGATGAAAGAGGGATAATAATAAAAAACAAAAAATAAAAAATAAAACATTTAATTGTCATTGAATAATGGAAATTTGTGAACGAATAAAATTGAAATCATTGTTTATATAAACAATTATAGATTCTCATGCCCAGAATTGAGTTGTAACTTATATGAAATAAAATAAATAAATTTAAAAAAAAATAACATTATATACTATTGGAATGTATGTTTATACATACACTTTAATGTAAATAGAAGTATAAAATTGGATTCCAACTTATATAGAATATACGTACAAAAGTAATCACTTACTAATGACACAATGAGAAAATTAAACAAACACGATAATTCATAGAGACATATAGTGTACCAAGGAAAAATTAAAAAGGCACGGCTTGAAGTACTTGGAACTACAGGTATGGAAATAAAATTATTACACGAGAACGTATATTGATGGGATATAATTTTAGAAATAAATATGTTATTAGGATACTAAGAATACTGATGAAAAATGTTTGGTGGGGTGGTATTATTTCAAAATAGTAAGTAATTAAATTAATCAACAAGACAAAGAATAAGAAGGTTGAGGATGGATATGAATATTAGAACAATAACGACAACGGGTGTAATATTAAAAAATTATATTTCGCTACACTTGGGGAAGACTGTGAAGTAGAAGTATATTCATAAGTAAACAAATGAGTCAACCATCGAAATATTATAAGAAAAAAGTAGAGGTAGAGAGGGAAACTAACGAAATTTTAATTATTAAAATAAATAGACGATGGCGATGACATTATGATACATGGGGAGTTCAAAATATATATATGAAAGAGGGGTACAGTAGTCAATAAAAACTAAAGCAATAGGGTAATAGAGTTGTGCGATGGGAGGTATAAAATTTAACAAATGGAGGAGTGCAAGAAATTGTAAAGGAATGTCTAAATACCAAAATAAAGTGTGGTTGCTTGAGGGTTGCGATTTTATACGTAATTGAAGGGGTATATTGAAAGAGTGGCAGATGTAGAGATTTACAATGAAACAATGACGGGATTTAAATATTATGGTAATAAAATGTTTAGAAGGCCATGAGCGTAACGAGGGGGATGAATATCACCTTCCAAAAAATTAAAATCAAGATAAAAGAGTAGTGGAATGGGTAGCAGAAGGAAAGAGAAACAAGAAAAACCAAGCTCGAATGATGGAGGACTCAGGAGCATGTGAAAGAACCAAATAAAAATACATATTCAAGATCTAAGGAATTTCAGTACATGGAGAACGGGTATGGTGGAATAGTGCTAGAATTAGTAAAATATAATTTAACATGGGTCACGGAGGAAATAAATTGAAATAGAAACGTTCGAAACGATATAAAAGAAAGAAATTCAACATTAACATTTCTCGAGCTTCGAGGGTTACAGTGGTAGATTAGACGAATTACACGTAAAAAAAAAGGGCATAACATAGAGGGGAAAAAACATAGAGGAAAATAAAGAAAAAGTAAATGAAAAACATATTCGAGAGTGGAAATTGTATAGAGGGAGGAACGTTAAAAGTACATAAAGAGATGGTAACCCGAATTAAATTGAGAAAATGAAGCCGTTTAGTGAAAGAATAGTAGAAGTATTTCTGTTTTTTAAAAAATAAATAATCAAAGCGGAGAATATGAAGATTGAAGACTAATAAGATTAAATATTCTAAAACAGGTTTAATTCACTTGGATGGCAGCATAGAACTTCTGGAGTGGGATGGTAGACTGTATGAAATATATGGAAAAAAATAACGAAACGAATCATTGCAATAAATGACACATACATTAAGTTGGTGGGAGTGTACAAAATAATGACTCGTTGAAGAATTTAGATGGTTTGCATAACATGAAGTCTTTAAATTCATGTTAACATGAACTGTTGTTCTGATTTTAATTGGTGAAAGAAATTAACTGTTTTAGTTTAATATGTGGTCGGAAGTTGTAGCATTATATGTTTTTTGATTTTTTTTTTTTTTAAAAGGGAGGGGGAAAGTTTCCCGCGGCCCCAACGGCCTCGTCCCCGCGGCCGGGGGCCGCCTCCGCGAGGGGCCATCCGCGGAGACGGCCCCTTGACCACGGCCGTCGCCTTGAAGACCGCCCCGATTGGACGGCCGCGGGCCGTCGCCGACGGGGCCGTCTCCAAGGCCGTCTCCGCGGCCGTCACCGCGCGGTCGGCCGCCATCGGACGTCGATGGCCACGGAGACGGCCACGATCGGACGGCTGTTGCCGAGGACACAGCCCAATCGGACGGCTGCGGAGGCACGGACCCCCGCGGCCGTCACCATGGCCCCCGACCCGACGGCCCCCAACGGCCGTCGTTAGGTTCGGGACGACGGCCATTGGCCGCGGCCGTAGGATCGGGGGCCAACGGCCCTAGGCTTGGGGGGACGGCCGTAGGGTTGGAGGCCGTCGCCATATATGGCGACGGCCGTCTCCATCTTCCTCACATCACTCTCCTCAATTGTCCCCCTTGTATTGTTACAGTTTCCCAATTCACTTGGGAGCTTGTTGGTACTAGGGGATGAGGAGATGGGGGTCCATTTTTATTGTTGGCGGGGGGGGGGGGGGGGGGGGGGGGGGGGGGAGTTTTTGAATTTTCTGTATTCGTTATTTTGTAAACCGTCATTTATCAACTCCTTGTTTTCTTTAAAACAAAACCATAACGTTTTTGTTTAAAACAAGGTTACTATGGCGGACCCACAACATGATGAGATTGGAGGAACCGGGAAGAAGAATAGGCCGAAGGGAACGTGCCACAACTTTTCGTGGGAGATCCTAGACAACAAAAACATCGTAGCGGAAGAAGGCTGGGAATCTGTGGGGGACATTAATAAGACGCACAAGGAGTGCAAGACATATGTGAAGATGTATCACATTGATAAGTTGTGGCTCCGAGAACAACACGATTTGAACACACGGAGTTTTAGCTGCAAGCCCTGGACATGCATGGATGACCATTTCTTGCATCGAGCATATGAGGTCTGGACTACTCTGTTTGGGCAACGTAAGCCTAGCAAAGGCCATTTCAATTATACCATTTGTAGTATGGTATATGCCGAGCTAATATTGAAGCGCAAGATTAGTTGGTGTACGTACCCCACTACAAAAGACAGGCCGTTGCAAATTGGATGGATGATAAGAGACATTCCGGATTTATATCTGATCGATCCTTTGCAAGCGAAGAATGTCGTAGCAGAGTTCCGAAAGGGGCAGTGGCCACATTCGAAGAGTTTCCCGAAGAATGAAGTAAATAATTTACATAATGAAACTCCTCATCGTCCAAAGGAAAGGAAGCCCGTTGCCATTTCCAATGTGATCGCTACGATGTTCCCCATTGCCACGGAAACTAATGTCCCTCTTATTCCTAGAGCAGACTTGGGAATCACAGTGAAATCTTCCAACAATACAAAGGGCAAGGCAGCCGTGGATGAGGTGGAAGTTGAGGTGGACAATGACTGTTCAACACATCATACGGCTGCGGCAGCTGGATGCTCCAACCCTCATTCAGTGGACGATGGTCGGAGTTCCTTGGCAATAGTACAAGTGCCTACCGAAGAGGATAGCACAAAGGATGCAGTTTATTCCATTTCGGAGATTATGGAGCTGGTGAAGTCGATGCCAAACAACGAATCATTGAAGGAGTTACTAGATTTTAGCATCAAATGGACGAAGGTGTGCTCTGATGAACGGCGTGGGGGCTTAGAGAATACCACGGAGGGAGGCGATGCAGGAAAAACCACGGAGGAAGTGCAACAAATTGAGAATGTGTTGAAGATTGCACACATCCTGAAAGAAAAGGCACCTGTATTAGGCGCTATGGCACCATATCTAATAAACATGGCTCATGCATTTGGAAGTATCACTCCGGGCATGAACACGGTGCCCTCGGCTTTGAGACTTTGGTATCTTCCATTAAGCCTCTTCTGGAAGACTGTGTGCAATTAGGCGAAGAGAACGTGGTGCTGAGTAAGGATTTAATGGAGGCAACGCAACAAATCGAGAAATTAACAGAAATGTTGGACAATGTGAAGAGGAGTTGGAGTGCACAATTGGAAGAGTGCGAAAAGTACCACCCGATAGATAAGGAGAAAAGAAAAATAGAAGAAGTGAGGCCTAGGGTAAAGAAGGAAGCGGTGAAGGTAGAAGGAAAGGATCGTGTCATTGAAGTACTGAGCAATGATGAGGATTCCGATGACCTCGGCCTTTCTAAATTCTCAAATAAAAGTGGAGATGGGGCCACACAAGGGATGGCGTCTCAAAAGTCTAAAAGGACATCTGGTCCAGTTCCATTGGACATTGGCTCTAGCCAAGCAACACTAAGACATGAGGATAGAGGAAAAGGGCCAATGGATGATTAAAAAGAAGTAGACATTCTTTTACGGGATTTGGAGGTCGCTAGAAGGGAAAGAGACAAGGCCCGTACAGAACTGGAGAGGCTGAAGACCACTATACAGATGGTAGACGATACACCATGTTCCACAAGGGCATTATCATGGCTTAGTTGGGTCCACAAATTGCGAGATAAGGAGACAATAGTCTCTAAAGCACAACAGGATATGAAGAAATGTGCAATTACTTCCATGGATGTCGAAGAAGCTATCCAATCATCTTTACAGAAGTATAACAAGGCAATAGCCAAGGGCGGCGAGGATGCTACAAAAATCACGATATGGCGCGATGTAGGAGAAATGATGGAGCGCACATTACATAGTTCCAAAAATAAAGAAGGGGTCATTGACTCGGCGCTAGAGGTCGAGGAGGGGTGGATGCCGTACGATGTACTATCATCTCATTTGGATGAATCAAAACGTGTGGTTGTCCATACCCGCAAACCTTCGGAGGAATATTTGAAGGAGAGGTGTCCCATTTGTCAACAATATTTTGGGCCGGAAGGGGCCTTTGAGATGGGACATTGTAATCACAAGTTCCACATAACCTGCATCGCGAAGGCTGCTTTAATCAACAAACAGTGTGTTATGTGCCGCTGCCCAATTAGTTCACGTTTTTACGAGATGCTGGGACTACAACACGTAATGCCGCCTGGGCATGAGTTTGATCGATGGAATTTACCACTAGACCAACTACCTAAGAAAGAGGTGACTTATTTTGATTGGGGCAAATCACTTGCTTGGAACCCAGAGACAATGACTCACCAACTATCTACTGCGGGCAATGCCGAATTGGACGATTTTTCATGAATGACACACGACTATGAGGTGGAGATGAGGGCACGTGAAACTCCGGATGCTAAGGAGCGAGATTTTTTTTGTAGGAACTTCGGTGGACATTGGAGTGCACATGACAATCGGTTCTTCCAATTTCCAAAACCTGAAGTTGTGGTAGATGCCAACGGTAAAAGAAGAGAAGTAGAACGGGACTATGGGCAACTTCATGAGTAGAAGATGTACGACAGAACCCCGATTGGGAGGGCACTTGTATTGAGCAAACTAGAAGAAGCCATTCGGCATCGTCGCACGTTTATAGAGGAATCCTTCAATTATTCGGACCTAGACTGCTGGGTGATCATTAAGAAGTCTGACGATGCTCTTCAGAAAATAGTTTGCGACTGGAGAAGGGCACTTCGTGTGGAGGGTAATTCCTCTCGTTGGTCACGCGAGAGTATCGAGAAGATTGTGCAAGAAACAATAGCCAAGATTGAGAAGGCAGAGGTCCAAGGAGTTGTGGGACGGGAAGAATTCCAAGAAGCGCAATCGGGACGTCCCTTATGAAGATGACGGTGAATGGGGGAAAGATAATCGTCGTTCGTTGGAACGCGTGGAAGAAGAATATCGATCGGGGGGTACGATTACACATCCAAGCCAGCGACGCCAAACTCGGAGGTCAAATGCAAACAATAAACGTTGAGTAGAGTATTTATGTTGGACATGGTACCCGCATCACTTCGGTTAATGTGACAATACACTGGGTGATGGTCGTATTTAGAGCAGTAAATATATTGGTTGCGTAGCCGGGTGAATGGACTTTACTCTACCTCTATATGTACTTGCAAAAATCACCTCTGGTTTTAATACAATTTCATTTATGTTTTCTCGGAGTTGCATTTGTGTTGAAAATATTGTTAGTACTTAGATGCATCGAACTTCATATGTAGATTTTGTACATTCATTACGAGAAAGAAATTGCGAGAAGTACAATCAAAGTAAACATAAGTACACAACGTGGAGGACAATATTGAAGAGGCAAGCACCACCGCCTAAATGTATATGATATGATAATGGTTTCTAGAAATGGACATTCATAAAAGAGTGGCATTCTAGGGTGGTGCACTGGAAATGCTGCCTTCTAACTATCGTGCGCAATCATGCCACATAATCATTGTCGTCCTTCACTTCGGCCCCACTAGGACCGGAAGAATCGTATTCGTCATCGCCATCGCTCTCGCGTACCTTCTTCACCCTCTCCTTAGTCTTCTTCTTTGACTCAAATGGGTCATGAATTTCTTTGGGCCATTCGGGTCATCCAAAGGAGTTTTTGGCTTCCCAGGATTGAAAGCCAACACCTTCTGAGTCTTATCTTCAGCCTTCCGCTTGAACATGGCTCTAGCAGGGGGTTTTTCAGGAAATATGTCCGGTTTTCCCAAAGCCAACTTCGGCCCAAAGAGATGCCCAATTGGAAGTCCGTCATCAGTAGAAAGAATGCCCGGGCCGCTTGTCGGGTTCGGGCCAATCTCTTCCTACATTTCTCCGCTACTTCAGCAGCCTTAGCATCTGCCTTCATTATTTTAGACAAGTCAACCAACCTCGTGGACGATTTGAACCCACCAACTTGGACCCTAGTCTTTGCGGTTCCAAACAATGTCCGAGACGCACCCAGTACGGGTACGGGCACATCCCCCTTTGTAGAGGGTGGAACCATTTCCTCCTTTATGCGGTTGAAGTCTGGAGAAACAACCTTAGAAGTATCAAGGGTGGGGTCTTCCTCTTTCTTTGGTACGACCAAACCCACGGTAGTATGAGATGATCCTCCCCGCAGAATCTTATCACTGTTTAATAAACCATCTCCATTCAGAAGAGAAGCAAAAGGAATCGTATCCTCCTCGTTGGTATCTTTTTCTTCGACATCATCATACTCGAAAACATGCTCCATCGGCGTAGGAGAACAACGGGATTTTCCTTTTGGTGAAACCTCGAGATTTGTAACTGGGTTGTCAATAGGGGGGTCAATTGATAGATCGTCGAAGGGTAGATCAACATCAGACTCACTAGAGTAGTCAACGTCGTTGGTTTCTTCGGCCTTCGGATCCTCCTTCCCCTCCAACTCCCCATAGAACCTCCCTAAGCCACTCAACTTGGACTGGGAAATTAACTTGGAATTTGTATACACAAACACAAGGTCATTAGCCCTTTCTGGAAGTAAACGGTTTGGCTTCCTGTTGTGGACAAAGGAGTAGCTACTCCAATTCCGCTCGCATGAAGAAGAAGACAGGGGCTGAGCTAAAATCCTTTTTGCAATTGGGGAAATGAATTTACCGGCGGATCCGTATATATCCCACCAACCAGAAGGCGGCAATTGTGACTTAGAGGAGTCACGTACATCACGAAACGGAGGATAAGCTTCACAAAATGCGAAGAACTCTTCAATGACCACTTCCTTCAATGTAGGAGGAGCCATCGACAACAAGACCTCCTTTGCGATGCCATCGCATCAGTATCATTGTGAAGGTCCTCATCGTCAATAAGATAAGGGTTTAGAAGCGCAGCAGCACACTGTAAGGGTGATTTGACCATGGCTTTACGCTCATAGAATAAGTCCTCGCACAAATCAGCATTGTCACGATCTGATTTAAGGGTTTGAGGCGTAAACAGAGAACATGCTTCTCAAGGTTGCGGGGAACGACGTACGCTTTACCCAATGCCGATTCCTTTGCATCAAACTCTCGTAGGGCGTAAACAACGGGCCTCGTCATCCACTTGAAGTTTGAACATTGCTCCCAAAACACGTCATCCAATACAACCCTCTGGACATCACGTGAGATCTTCGCTTTGTCACGGGCAGATAAGGTCTTCTTTGTTTCGTAGTTTCTCCACTCAGGATCCACAACGCTCTACTCCAATGCTCCTCAAACCTTGGGTAGCCGCGAAATCATAATGTAGTGCGATGCAAACCTAGTCTGACCAGGCATCAGCAAGTTAAAAGACGCCACGTGCTTTCGAAATATCGAAAGTGGCATTTGCCTTATCTTTATGAACTTCACCAAGTTCTTGGCCCAATCTAGGAGCTCCTTGACCCACTTCATCTTACTCCAGTCCTCCAGCAAAAGGTCCATCGCATGGGCAGCACATCCTTGGACAAATATGGATGGATAGAGTGCTTGGACCAACTTTCCGGCATTAAGCATCACCGGAGCATTATCGGAGCATACTTGAATGATGTTCTGGTCTCCAACTTGTTGGATAAACTTCTCAATGCCGGTCGCTACGAAGACGGCATCCTTCTCTTTCCCACTCGTGTCAACGGCTCCCAAGAATAACTCACTAGCGGAAGATACTAGCATTGCATTTATTAGAGGGCGACTACTTACAGAAGTCCATCCATCGAGGGCCAACGTTCCCCCGTACTTCCTAACACTGGAAAAAATCCTATCATTCAAGGAAGTCTCCAAATCAGTCCTTGCTTGGGTTAGTAAATTTGTTTGGAGATGGTGGAAAGATGGAGGTGTGTATGATCTCTTCATGTTGGATGACTTCAACACCGCGTCTTTGAAAGAGGCACTCCGAGCCACGTTAAACGGGATACTGTTCTCGTAAAAACATGTGGCCCATGCTTTGTCGCATTCCCGCCTCTGAGTCTCTTCGAAGCCCTCTTGAAGGGTAGATTGCCTCTTTGCCTTCAATGGAGGAAAATGTCCACTACCTTCCCCCGGAAGAGTGGAAATGGAAGGTACACCCTCACCCAGTAAGACAGGTTCATTCTTCGGAGTTGAAACCCTAGATCCAGCGCATGAGTCCACATCCATGGGAGTGTTCACTCTCGGGGATATATTGCCACGAGTCACAGGGGAACTACTCTGCTCCGACATGAATATTCTGGAGTCGTTGGGGAATTTGCCACGGCAATTCTTGAACAAGGACTGTATAGCGGGTGACAAATTAGTGCAACGACCTACACCACTAGTCCGTACCCCTACAACTTTGTCATAGCCCAAATGACTGAGCATCCGCTCAATCCTCTTAGCAAAAGTGTTCTTGCATAGCATACACTGAACCATCTCAGTCTTCTTCTTCTCCGCATGGATCACATGAACTTCGGTATACCATGGTGAGTAACTTCTAGACGCCATTGCTGCACTTGATAGATCGCCCGGAAAAAACTTCAAAATATCGGGGTAACAAGTCCTCAAGAGAACTAGAGCCTCCGAAGAAGCTCCAATTCAACACACTTCTGAACGCCGCTGTTCACCATGCAACAGATACACACGTATGTTAGTGCAACTAGTAGCACATGGAGTACAATTCAGAAGTGTAATGCCAACTTCTAGGAGGGGTCTTTTATACCCATCCTATGAAATGCCAGGGGGTAAGCCCTAAAATCAAGGGAGGACGGCCGTCGAGGCCGTAAATCAAGCGGGGGGCCGTCGGATCATGGGTTGTCACGGCCATCGCCGCCGACGGCCCCCCCACGCGGCCGCAGCAAGCCTCCCCTCTGCGGCGACGGCAAGGGGCCGTCGCCCGGGACGGCCCCCCCCACCGCGGCGACGGCAAGGGGCCGTCGCCCCCCCCCCCCCCCCCCCCTCCGCGGCGACGGCCGCTCCCTCCCCCCGCAACCCCTCCCCCGCGTTCAAGGTGTGGTTTCACCCCGGGGTGAAACCTGTGTGGGTGATTTCTTTTTCCTAAGTTACAGGACGTCCTGGGGCGCTTGCGGACGTCCGCGGACGTCCCGACGTCCCGAGCGTCCCGGACGTCCGTGACAACCCTGTGCTACGCTAGACACTGGGGACTGGTCGTGGCTGGTTCCTGGTCACTTACCTCAATTAGTTGCCTTTTCAACATTAGCTTTCTACCGTTTGTTTTATTGGCATAAAGACTTTCTAATACACTTGTCAGGCTCAGTTATTTCAGTGATGTGTAGAATCGCGTTATCTCTAAATGACAATGCAATCATACTCAAGGCCTTATTTTTTTGTACTTGGAGAGCTGCAATTTTTGCTGGATCAGTAGGGGCTACAGTTCCAGTAGAAGGGTCAACAAGCTTCCATGAATCCTCTCTTAGTAGTAGACTCCTCATCTTGAAACTCCAAATGCTGTAATTGGGATTACCTTCCAGCTTGGAAGCATCCCCCATTAGACTGTCCCTTAGTGCCATGTTTGATTTGTCACGTGTTTACCCTGATCTTAAAGCTTCAACACAACTCTACTACTTGATGCACAATCCTTCTACAATTGGATAACTATTCTATGATTGTCAGTGGCAAGTCAGTAAGTTGAGAGCAAGCTTGAGTGATGATACACACAAAGCTCTGATACCATGTTGAAATCACAATGAGATTAGGTGAAGCCCAATCGTCAAGATGAAAAAGTCGAAGAAGGGTTGTCCGTTATACATGGGGAGGGAGACCTCACTAACAGCCTATATTTGCCAGCCACCTTAGTGGAATTAATTCCACTAATGAGCCTTGAGGGCGCCGGTTACTCTATATACCAGCTACTTCACTAGTAGGAATTCTGTCTTTTGAGGCACAGACAATAATGACTCATGGTCCACATTTGGTCCAATATGACTCAGGAAATGACATGGTCCAATATGACTCAGGGGGAGACCCAACTGAAGATACGTGTCATGCAATGGTGCTCGATTAGGTGATTTTCAGGCCAGAATTGCAACCAGAGTTACTCGACAGATTTTACCTCATCTGCTGAATGTACTTCCTGAGAACACAAGATCCAAATCTTTGAGTAGTTGGCTTAAGCTCTTTGAATGAAACCCTGAAAATTTTCTACAGAATGTTATGGTTATTGTGCTTTCTCTTTGAATATGGCTGTTTCGGAGATGATGCGAAGCTACTCCTTTGGTATCCCATGTGTCATTATCATCTTCACTTGTACAACATCTTGTCTTTGAAACATTTCTTCCTTACAATGTATATATTGTCACTATGTGCTTTTTGCAGTACGATGAATTACAGAGCAAGCGGAATGGTTGTTGATTTAAGAATTTCAATTTCGTTTAATAACACAACGATGGATTTCATTTCGATTTACACTAATGAGTTGTATTAAATCTTCGAAATCTTTGAACAGGCTTCGTCGTCTCTTTTCAGCATTCCGTCGTGTTTGTTTATGCGACAATTGCATGCGACTGGGAGCCCTTCTCGCCATAGTCAGGAGCTCGCACAAGCTCCAACTTGAGTTGCGCACCTTGCCCACCTGAGTTGGGCACCTCGCCCACCCTCCCTACCGAGCACTCACTTGGCGACTTCCTCGACCACTCTTAAATTCGCATGCATGTGCTCATTCGTTTAGGGTTTCTTGCGCCGCCCTCTCAAGCGCCTCATTCGCGCCTCTTTTTGCTCGCAGGTCGCGGCTCAGTGATGCGTCCAGGATTAGCGTTAGGAGCGCTACTGGCAACGGTAAGTCGCCCTCTTGATTGATGATTGCGCAACCTTCTCTCCGAATATCATGTTCTTGAGCCTTCTGGTTTGATCAATGTGGAGTCTTCATTGTTGAAAGCTTGAAGAATATTGTTGAAAGCTTGAAGAATATGGTGAGTGGAATTTTATTCTATGTTTCTGGTTCTTAGGTTTAGCGAGGAGATATGAGAACCAAATGTCAAGAAATTAGGCAACCATGGGCAACAACGTCGTTGCCATGGAGCAGGTCTACCAGAAGCCCGAGCAGGTGCAGGAGAACAAGGTAAACCGTCGTGTTGAGTCTTCATTCTTGGGCTATGTTTCAAGTTTTCGTTTCATGGTTTCGATTTAGGATTTCATGCTCAATTCTGTGCTTGTTGAGTTCCCTAGGTTTTCAATTGTCTCGAATTTTTGTCTCTTTCGCGAGGATTGAGTTCAGTTTTTGAGGAATGTTATTTTTCATGATGGGTTTCATGATTGCGAATGACTTCAGAGAAAAGAGGATATTCTCAATGCATGGGACCGGATTTTTCTTGAGGGGGCTAATACCGACATCACTGTATGGACTGATGACGGCAGTCGAATTTATGCACATTCGGCGCTTCTGGTAAGCATTTCCAGCTAGAGTTTTATGTTAATTATCACTAGCGAATTCGACCAGCTATTTGGTTTCGCCTTAATGCTTTCCAGACAGCTTGCGGATCTCTATTTGAGGTTTTGAAATTGATCTGAACCTGAGTATTTATCTGGTGTGTTTTGCTAATGGCAAGCTCTCCTGTGTTGAAGTTCACTCTGAAGAAGGAGCTTAGGACATCAAGGCTGCTTGTTCTTTGTGTTCTCGGCTTAGGACATCAAGGCTGCTTGTTCTTTGTGTTCAAGGCTGCTTGTTCTTTCATGCAGTTAGATGTTTCTCCGATATTCGTACTCGTCTCGGTGCGATTTCTTCACCTTGGAATGTATTCAACCACTGCTACTCGATTTCTAGCATTAGGATTGCTTCGAATCAATTTGAGATTTTGTTCAGATTGAATTTGACTGGTGCCTTTACAAAGCAGCATTTCAACTTCACAACAACTGAAAGCGAGTCTTCCTAAACCCTATGCATTCTGAGCGATTTCTGTCTACATTTTAGCCATGGAGTTTGTAACTATTGTTTCCCGGAAATATTGGGAGAATTCATGATGATGGTGCCTTAATATACGAGTCAAGGGATCCATTAGAGTCCCTTGAGTTTCCTGTTCCTCATAAATTTCTTGTTTCTTGACTAGGTGTGAGCAATCTGACATAGATGAGTGTGCTCTACACTTGCTAGTGCTGGCACATACTTACATTGGTCCCAGCCCTCAAGCGTCTTTGTACAAGTCATTTTGAGCAAAGGCTGCTGAACGTTGATATTGTTGTGGATATCCTACAAAAAGCTAGGTGCTTTCTCGTCCCTAAGACTTCTCGTAAATTGCTGAAATTTAACCTACGACAGTTTTTCAGAGACTTTGTTGTGGGGTAACTTCTTAGATTGAATATATTCATGTTCATACTTTCCTCAGGTTGCACTGTACCTGGTAAGGAGTTGGAGGCTTGGAGCACGGGGTATCGAAGTGTGTGTAGATAGATGTCTATTTTGGTTTCCCGAGCATTAGCAACCTATTGGCACAGTAGTGACGGTATGCAAAGTTTATGATCGGTAGTGCTTATAAAGAAACAGGAATACGAACGTACTCACGTAGTTAGAGTCAATTAATGCAGCCCTTCCTAATCACAACTTCTCTAGCGTAAGAGTGGCATGTCAATTTTGACGTGAAGCCCATGTTGACATTCAGACTATCTGCACTATCAGGCTTTGTGATGCACCTCGACTATGTCTACTGTGTCTACGACGAATTATAAAAAGATTTCAAGGCTGGAGGACTATGAAGCATTCCAATCCAACCCTTGAACAAGAGGTGTTAGAGGCAGTCATTCGAGCTAGCATGGTACGTGAAAATTGCCTCATTATGCCATCCCAATGCCCGATCTGGAGCTTCAACTGCAATGTACTCCAAGTAATACTCTATTAACATGAACGATCCTGTTTTAGGCAATTTTGTTCTGCTGAAGACTTCATTTGTATGAAATGTTTAAGAAAGCTCATACGGGGCTTTCAAGTGTGCATTAATTTACATCGAAAGGTTTTAGGTAATAGAGTGGCTACCTGTATTTACATTGTTATTTTTTTAAGGTGAAAGCCAGAAATGCGAGAGAAATATGGATTTTTTTTTGACCTTGACATCCCTTGTGCTTGTGTTTGAAGCCAAATGCTTTGTTCCAAGGTGGTGATGATGCCATGCATAATGCACTTGCAGCAACAACGAACTGGGTGAAGGTAAATTTTGTGGTGCCTCTCTAGTGCTTACTTGTGCCTTTTGGATTTACTCTTTGGACTTTCTTCGCAGCATGGATGACTTGGTGAAAATTTTTGATACATTATCTTTTACATTATATTAGTTATCAAAACTTGAGATGTGGTGTGTGACGTGCTAAGAAGTCGTATTGGTTGGTCTTGGGTACAGATTTTATAACTACAAGGATGCAGTCTGATCAGAAGGCTATCAATGTAGGTGACAACTATCAGGGAGATTTTATTTGGAAGATAGAACCATTCTGGTTGTTCCTGTTGTAATCAATGAATGAAATAATAAAACCATGGAGTTGCAAATATCTAGCATTTAGTATGATTTTCGTGAAGGTGATTCGAAGACTATACATTGGAACTCATTGTTTTGTAAATGTTGTGTGTATGAACATTGTGTGAATGTTATGAATGTGAACATTGTGTAAATATTGTGTATGTGAACATTGCGAACATCATGAGAAATCCATGTGCAATGGAATATACATCTTCGGAGTCTCAGTCTTGTACAGAGGGTGTACATATCTGAACATGTTCATACAAAGTACATTTCTCAAGATGTTCACACCAAGTACATTTCCAAAGATGTTCACAAGGAGTACGTATTTGAGGAGATTTACCTTGCAAAGTTAAATTGGTCCGAAATGACATGGACGCAGGAAGGACTGGTCCCTATTGACATGAAAAGTTAAGTGTCATTTTTTGGGAAACTTGTCCAAAATGACTCTTTTCCAAGTCATTTAACGCGTCATTAAATACCAAATTTTTACTAGTGAGCTTCCAAATCCCCTGACAGGATCCAGCTACAGTGTTCCTTGTCGAATCTACTTTGATTGTCAACATTGTAGTGTCCAAAATCTACGAGCTATACATTCATCAGCAATTTGTGCTAGATCAAAAGATTTGTTGTATTCCTCACGTGGGTATAGATTGCCATTATAGCAAGAAAAGACGGGAGTACCATTGCAGCAGTATATAGGAGGACCTTGAAAACAGCTTTCAGATTCTCTCGTGTGAGAGGTCGATGCGCCTGCATAGCAGTTTTGATTATCATCTCCCTGCTGTTTAGAATGATAGGGTACTTTGAACAACCAACAATTGGCCTTCTAACATATGACGCGCTAGAACAGCCGACCGATCTTGTACTAACTAGCACTTGATCATCTTCACGAGGCATTGCTTGGAAACACTACAATAACAAAAAAATTGTTTGTATTCCACACCTTGAATCAGCCTCTTAAAGAATTAGGTCCTTGTCAATGACACGAGGTTTTTTTATAGAAACACTTCTTCATATGCTTGCACATTCTACATTGTTTTTCCAAAAACTTCTAGGTCCATAACTTCTATGTACATGGAGATAATTGTTTACGAAGACGACAAAAGCAATATCCTTGCCCCCTGGATTCATAGTCATTAGGGATCCCTTCAGCAGCTAGTATGGCACAGCATCTGAGAATCTCTAGATTCATTTTGCAAATAAAACCGTACCCCTCTAATGCCATGAAGTAAAAGTAGTACGCAGTCAGTACATGCTACATATCATCTACATTTCAATTTATTTGCCACTTAATGCAAACAGATAATTAGAAATGATTGATGTTTTGTATTCCAATGACTTTAATTTTCTAAAAGATTTAGGAATGTTACCCTTGGTCCATTCCTTGGTCCATTCTTTGGTCCATTTTTTCCAGGGCAACTTTTAATCTTTGTCCTTAGATCGGAATCCTCTGCATGTCATTACAATTTAGAATAGAAATATCACTAGACCCATTCCTGGGTTTCTTCCTTCAACTTTGTCCGCTGTTGCTTCTTGCTTGAGCGCAGTTGAGGTTGTTTACGGAGTTCTGCTAATATGGATTCAAGAAGAAGGTCGTCAAGTCCTGCACAAGCCTTGATTACTCATTTCTTCACCAAGAAAGAGTGCAAGAAGAAGAGCATACTGAGTGGGTTTTTTTATCAGACCTTAATTACAGACTTCTATCATGAAAGGGAAGAAACAGTAGAAGTCGGTCAATTAGTTTCTTAGCATAGCTTTAGTGATTTAGAGTTTCATTTCCTCCTCGACATAGAGCCGCAGACCCCAATCTCACAATATAGTTTGATCTACTCAAATTGCTCACACGTGTCTGAAACCCCAGAAATTAGAGTTGCCGGAGCCAACTTTGATGTTGAGTCAGAGGTAGAATCAGAGATGCACAAATGTTTGTGGCAGTGGTAAGTGCCGAATGTTTCTTTTGTATCTCATTTGGAATAATTTTTTTCACAAATTTCGCAGTAGATGGCTTTAATCATGGCTACATTTGCGTAGGTACAAGGTTCCGTACCTGGGAAGGAATTTTGCTCGCGGTGGTAGTGCACCAGTACTGCTTTGGGCTTCACACCGGTTTCATGAGAGAGTAAGGTTTTCTTTTCTCTGTTGAATTCATTGTATTCTTGGATGGATGTCCATCAGAGTTCAAGTGTGCAAAGTCTCTTTACTTTGTCTCGAGGTATTCATCACTTACGAGATCGGATGATATGTCGCTTGGTTGTGTGATGCAATGGAATCATTTTGGCACTAGTCATCGAAAGGGTCAGTGGGATGGAGCAAGGGCGCATGTGAAGGAGGCACTATGCAGGGAGCAAGTAAAACCAAACAGAGTGAGTCTACACAACTCCTGCAACGTTGTGACTTTCCTTTGTGAGGCTATGAACCAGAAATATGCTGGTTATCACAACGCCCAAAGTTCTGTACACCGCTACTTATATGATGTGAAGGAGGTTGATGTTAACTTGTTACTCGACCCGAATGCTCGCACAGTAGAGGGTGCTAGATCTTTTCACCAAGTTAGAAGTGTTGGGCTTGAGGGGACATCCTTGCAGGTTCGAAGACTCTCCTACTTTTGTAGGTTTTTCCTGGGCGGTGGGGACGGACCATGTGATACTCTCAGATTTGTTGAACCTTATACGCTGATTCATTTAGAGCCATGTGAACCGCAAGCTCTTACTAGGCGTGATAGGAGGCGACTTGATTTGCACCCACGGATGACTGCTCGGGAGGCACTTGCCGCCACATTGGAGGTTGAAGACCATTTTGCAGTCGTGGCAGATGATGGATCCGACTATCCTGAACTCTTCATTGTCAGGAGCCTCTGCACGGTGTATAGGAAGATGTGATGGAAGATACTTGGGGACAATCAGTTTATTGTGGAGAGAAAATTGTTATAGGTACGTACTACAAGCAAAGGGGCAGCAGTCGTTCTTCATACATCAGAGAAGATCCACAACGACCTGCTCTCATATATTCTCACTTGTTGGTTGCTACAAAATTTGATCTTCCAATAGCCACACATTGCCAAAAAGGGGGACGAGGAGGTACACAGGTGTACAAGCTCATAGCTCAGGCGCAGGAGCACATTCATTCTCAACTTTTGGTTCTCGACTAGTAAATTTCATGTAGTTCTCTGGTCATAACATATTTTAGTAATATTGTTTCTTGGTATTTGTTTTTCTACAAATCTGTGAAGAGCAGGAGATCTACTTCATGTAATTATGTTTGAAGTTTGGTTTGGTGTAGTCACATTCGGTAACAGACCTTGGTTGTAACACTGGTTGTAATCATTGTCTTCTATTACAGAAATATAAACCACCACCTTTAAAATGATGAGTAAGTAATCCTAGGAATTTGTTGTTCATAGGATCTAGTTGGTTTAGTTATGTTTGATGTTCTGTTTGCAAAATTTCAGTTGGTCAAAGGACTAGTTAGAAAGAGCAGCAAAGGAACGTGAAAATCTTGTTATTACAAGGATCTTTTTATTTGTGACTGTCATATTAGCGTACATGTAGTGAATGTCAAGAACGAAGTTCCCATACACTATTCAATGAATATCATGAATTCACATACACTATTGATATTGTCCGTATCTTGTAAGAATTTTTGCATACCACAAATCTAAAAGAAGGCCCTGGCTGCTTGTCATATCAAGTTGAGACAAAAGGTTGAATATAGACCCATAAGAGTTTTTTGCAATTTGTTCCAGTTTCAACTTGTTCCAATTAGTACTTGAAGTCAGACGCTGGAAACAGGCCTCTAGTAATCGAGCCCCAAGCATAATTTGTGGCCTACTCTTGTAAATTATGACCTAGTATGTGTGTGAATGGTATTCTTATGTGGTTATACCATAGTCGTTGTATTGATGGAGTCTGCTGGCATTAGCTTCTGCTTAGTAGCGCGGGTGCCTACCATTAGCTCTATAAACAATATTCCATACAAAAATGAGTTTGCAATTGACTTACAAAGATTAAAATTTTGGGTGGATGTACACTAAACTAGTACAAAAATGTAGTCACACACTGCAGTTACAGAGGTGTGTGGTATTGAATTCTATGTCAATCACATCATAGTAACTTGCAGGGGTTTAGGGTACCATAAAATGATAATAGACCCTACATTGCAGCTATTTTAGAAGTTGTTATTAATAGATTGTGATTTCACTCGTGAACGGCCCTTGGGCTCATAAAATACAAGACCGTATTTGACAAATATGATGAGAGCAAAAGCAGAGCTTTTCAAGCGGTAGCCGATCCATGATGCAAGAAGTGTTCATAAAAAAACTTGACTTCGAATTTGACGTAGATTCACAATTGTGTGATTCACAGCACGGTATACAGAGTGGGTGGCATACGGCCAACAAAGGCTTTCAGGCCGTTCAGGGATTAAATGAACGTAGAGAGTATATTTATATACTCGCATATACTTGTCACAGTTTTGTATTTGACACAAATATACTTTGTTGGGCAAGAAAATTTGTACAATCCAAGCAGAAGTCATGGATTGTATATTGTATACACATTCTTCTTGCACATTTCATCTAAAAATATGCAACCTAGGGTCTAAATTATCATTTATAGAAAGCAAAGGCTTATTTATTGTAGAGTAAAGAAAACCTAAGTAGATATGATTTTTTTAGGATCTTTTTTTTTGTGCTTTCTAATGTGACCAAAATATAGTTGGGCCAGTTATAGCAGAGAGTAAATTCCATTCTCATAGCATATATTGCAAATTTATCTAATAATGCTGCTGGGGACGAATTCAACATACTATGAAGTACTTCAGGGTACTTAGTTGCATGGATAGGGCCTGGCAGTGTTCCACGTGTCTCACCTTTTTGGAATCTGTTTGGGGCCGGACCGCTACGCGATGTCCACGTATTGTTCTTGGATACAAAACTCCGCCATATCAATGCACAACCTCAAAAAGTGATTATCATATTGACAACGATTTGTTGTTGCCCTACTTCATTAGCAAATTCTTTGGACAATATTGCGAAACTAGTAGCACACTCTCCCTTGAATCAGATCTAAATTGCCTCATTTAGAAACCCGCTTAGGACTCTTGCTAATTGCTACAACTTTCAGGCTATCTTTTGCCGTTCTGGCTTCAATTCAACGCCCATTTTGTTCTAAGATCCCTATATGAATATGTTAACGTTCATTAGATGAAAGGAATCTCAATGAATTTTGGTGGTTTAGGGTTTGGGGCTTTGCAACCTCCTTATATCCGTTTGGCTTCTTCTCAGGGTTTTGTGTCTTGAGGGTTTACGAGCAAGAAGTTTGCAAATTTGTGAAGCATTGAGAATCCGTGAAGCGCTTTGAAGGTTTCTGAAGCGCATTGAGATGCTTTGGCGATGCATGAAGCGCATTGAGGAGCTCTAAGAGTTTCTGAAGCGCATTGAGAGGCTTTGGCGATGCATGAAGCGCATTTAGGGGCTCTAAGAGTTTCTGAAGCGCAGTGAAGGGCTTTGACACTAAACCCTATTCGGGACGTGCAAATCAGAAGATAAAGTTATCCGCGGTATAAGTTGGAGTTGCTATATGTTTAGGGTTGCAATTATCGACAATCTGCAGTTATGGTGACATCGACTTTTCTCCATAGACGTTTTCATCGCTTAACATAACTTTTTTTGTGGGAGCTTTGTAGTAAACCGAATGGGAAATTTGAGAAATCAGCAAAGGCACGTTGGAGTCAGGCGTCCTGGACCAGCGCAGAGAGCACAAGCTCTACAAGACGAGCAACTAGGATCTTATGTCATTTTTGCAAGAGAACGAGCAGTTGAGCGTCAATGACAATGTCGGGCGAACAAACTCTGTCTGAAGGAAGCTTCAAGAAATCTCCCGAGGAGTGACGAGGGAGCACCATTGCCTGATTTTGGGCAAAGAGATGCCACTAGAGTCTCCAACAAAATCGACCGGTTCATCATTGAGGAGTTTGAAAGGGTGAGACGGGGTCTTGAGTTCCGGAAAGCTGTCCTGGAGTTGATGCTTTGGAATAACGCATTAATGCCGCATCTGCCAAACTATTACTCTTGCCTCTCCAAAGCCAGAGCTCAATATTCCTTCGTACAAAGCTACAGGACCGAGTTAGAATCATTGAAGATTCCAACTTCATTAGAGAAGTTGGTGAGAAAGACAACTCTGTTTGAAGCAGCGGTACCTAGAGATGTTCCCGGTGTCAGAGCTGTGTCAAGGGTCCTTGGTTCAAAGGCGAGTAACATCTCCAACGCAATTCATAGGCGCCAAACTCTGGAATCCTCACGTGCCTCAATCTTCACCTTGGCCAAAAGGAGAAAGCGAGAAGGCTTGTCAAACAACACCAAAGTTCTAGTCAACCTATGGTGGACTTCTGAAACCCGTGTAAGTCCAAACAAAAAGGATGTAACATGGAAGAGGTTGGGGCCAAAGATATATGAAAATCACCCTACACATTTCCTCTTAGAATCACTGAAATGTTTTGAACTCCACATACACCCAAAATTCTATCAGTATGCAAGTTAGCGATATATGATAGAAGTCTGTCCTGTAGATTCTATCTCTTCTGAATGCACTTGTTTATTTGAAGTTTCTACCTCTAACTTGAAAATACTTCACATGAATATGTCTGAACTTTAGCGGTCTAGCTTACCACGTCCACTGTCCATGGATTGGGTTGTACTGTTGATGATGTATTCCTCATACTATGCCTTTACCTTGTATATTCTTTGTGGTGTGTTGTTGAACTATTTGTTCCACGTTTGTATACTATGAATTGTACCCATTTGGTGTAGGATTTGAAAACATAGTGCCTTCTACAAGATACAATGTTGTGTGAGGTGCACCAGATGGTCTACAAAGTAGACCTTACCTACTTTGTATACTCTAATTTACACTTAGTGAGGTATGTTTGATTGTGAATTATACATGATGTGTATCGTAGATACATGACATTGTATTTGTAGAGTATTTAGTGTACGCAATGCCTATGTAGAGTACCATTTATGTACAGTTGAATGGTACATAAAGAACTCTTATATACTTCTCACAATCTTTCCGTTGAAAACCAAGTATGTTGGTGTAGAATTCTAAGTATGTATATAGTACTATCCTATACTGTCCTATATAGCCCAAAAAGTATATTATTTGACCTACAACGCCTTCTTTGCTTTTACATTTCAAGTATAGATTGTTTGTGTTGTGTTCACATAGTTACCTACTTTGGGCATGCACATTTTTCTTACTTTTGCAGTCATCTTTCTATTCTCAATTCCGTATGGGGCATGGAAACCATTCGATAGGATCCAGCACATTTGAGAGATTGAAGCCGTTTTTTGTGAAGAAGTGTGCAGACCAAAATGTTTGCTCCTGCAAAAATCACGTAGAGCTAGACTTGCTTCAGAAAGGGATAAACAGCATGAGAAATGTCAATAAGGGAGTACATGCCACCCTTTCTTGCGCTTGTGACTGTCCACTTTGCATCAATGCTTCTGCATTGGCGTGTTGTGCTTCAGAAAATAGTTTTAAAGGGGTGACTATCTTGTGGGCGCAAATTGTCTGCCCTAAGGCAGAGACTACTGAATTTCACAAGCTGGAATGTCTCATGGGGTTGTGCGAGGACTGTGGTGCAAATAAGCTTCCACGTTTTCCTCTGGAAAGGTCAAATTCGACGTGGATTTTGAGATGGAGGTGTTTTGTGAACAAATTCGTCGGTTTCAATGACAACGGGGAGCCTCGGAAGAAAATTAAGAAAGTGTGTAAAGAAACCTCGTGCTATGATTTCATTCAATATTTCTTGCCAAGATTGTAGAAATATGTGACCCATAATTTTGTTGCTAGGTGGCAAGATGTGCAATGCCGGAAAAGTATAGAAACGTTGCCTCATGATATTGTTCTGTCTTACAAAGACTTTGCTGAAAATTACACATTTGAGATGCAAAATGAAATACAATCTATGCATTGGCAATCTTCACAGGTAACGATACTAGTGCACATTACTTATTGCATGGATGTTGCTACAGGAGAAATGAAGAAAGACACTCATTTTGATGTCTTTGTTGACCGCACTCATGATACCTTATTTATCTAGCATTGTTTGCTTCTCCATTAGGCTTGGATGGAATCTGAAGGTGTCCACCCCTCTCGCCATTGGGTGTGAAGTGATGGGAGAGCCGAGCAGTTTAAAGGGACCTGATCAATGTATTTTTTGAGTCGTTATCTTGGACTAACAAGGAGGGGGGGGGGAGGGGGGGGAGGGTGTGAGATGACTTGGAATATCTTTGGGACATGGCATGGAAAGGAGGAATGGGATGGGGCATGAGGTGTGGTACAACGGGCTCTTTGGACAGAGCAATTTCATAATCCGCCACGGAAGTTACAAGACGCCCAGGATGTTGTGGAATTCCTACAGTAGTCCATGTCAGGCCTGGTTCAAAGTTCTCTCCAATCAAAGAGAAGTGTGTCTTAAAGACACTTTTATAAGATCAAGCCGGATGATGTGGGCAGGATACATGTACATGGATGCTACACAATTCCAGGTTCAAGGAATTTGCATTCTATACATGCAGTGTCACCAGCAGACCCTTCATTGTTGATGGTGAGAGTGCTAAGTTGCTATTGTGGGCCATGCATTGATAGTGACTGGCAATCATGTGAGTTCAATGCATCATTGGAGGGTTGTGAAATTAGCTTCCACAAATGTTTCTTCTGTGAAAGACCAAATGCTACCTTGTCCAGGAGAAGGAGGTAATTCTAGTGATGAAGAACCTTGGGATTATGTATCCGATGATGAATCGCTTGGAGGTTTGGTGAACATGGATGACAACTTTGTTGTTCCAGCGATCCAAGGCAATGAAGAAGGTGTTGAGTTTTACATTTTGCAATGCCAAAACAAAAGACAGCTTCTGAGGGAGAACTTTAAGTGCGTGTGGGGTGGAGAGTTTGAGCCTGGGCAGTATGTGATTGCAGGAACCTACTACAAGAAATGGGGGAAAAGTGAGAAGTCCTTTGTATATTTTGAGGAATTTCCAACTTGCATACATTGATGCTGATATGGTTCTTGCATGCAAGTTCAACTTGCTACCGGCTCCTCACAGAGTAAAAGGGGAGGACCGTGTGTACCAGTTGACAAATGAGAGTATACAAGTCATTAGGACCAGTCTTCAGGGCATGTGAGCCCTGAATTGCTTACGTGCCATAGAAGGCAATCCCTTGTTTTTCATCATATTGATATCAATGTAACCGGGGCTTTGAAATCTCCAAAGTGTAGTGAATTAGTCACTGAGGTTTAGACTGGGCTTGTGTAGATTGGGCTTTCATTCAATTTGTTGCTTTTAATGTTCATATTGGTTGCTTTTAACTTGTCCAAAAAATGCAGCTCTTGCTTTCAATTGTCCATGAATGTGGTAGCAAATTGGACTCTTTAATTTTGGAATTTGGAATCATAATTCTTGAATGCATGAGGAATTTTGTACAAATTTCCGAAGTGAATGTGTTGTACAAAATTAGTGACGTATCCAAAAGAAGTAGAAAATACACATGGTCAAAACTTATAGGGAACACAAAAAACACATGGAACCAAACCGGCCCCTCATAGTTCGTGGCGCACAGTCAGGCATAATTTACTACATATAAGGCATGGAGGTTTTTTGACAGGCCAAACAATCTCTTGTTTTCTGGGGCTTAGCTAAACGGCACCCATATCCCTACAGTACGGGCTATTGCAGCAACAGCTGAACCACGAGGCTGAATTTTCTGCATCTTCAAAATCAATGCCGTAGTCCCAAGTTAGCTCCTTGCCCACCTTGACTTCCTCTTTCGTAAAAAATGCAACCTGTTTACACATCCAATCAGGTAGGGGTTGGAAATCTGCACCAAATGTTCATGAAAATTGAAAGCATATTAGAAAGAATATAAATCATACTCACATGATAGTATCGTGATTCCATAGAATCAATCTTGACTGGAATATCAACAAGATTTGAATAGTAACACCTGTAGAGCACACACAGCATATTCATACCACGTGTTTACTCCATATTCGTACACCATGTTTGCACATCATGTTCATACACAATGTTAAACCACATGTTTTACCTGTGGTTCAGGAAACGAGAAACGTTCCCACACTTTGTAGCATCCAGACACAAGGCCTCATCATCACTAAGCTTCTGTTCATTTCTCCAATCCGCATCTATATTCATCACATACTTGGGATGGAATTGCCGGGTTGAGATCTCGTGGTTACTGACTATCTGGCCAACATATTCAAACACAAAGGCTCCCTATGGAAGGTCCTCCAAGTCTATATACCCCACTCTTTCCTTGAGTTTGTCCAAAAGATCTGAAACACCAAAATCCAACTTAGAATCTTAAATAACTTACATTATAACATATTTGCATAATTTAAAACCACGATGAATGACAAGCCTCACAAACTCTAGAGTTCAGTTTGAATCCACGCTTGGACTGTAACTGCAAGAATTGGACAAAGGTATTCATTTTAGGGTCTGGGACCAGGTCCTGAACTTAACGTCACATTTCAAGTTCGTCTACTCAGATCAACATTTGTACAAACCAGTAGTCTTCTTGTTAAACCTTGCTGCACAATCTGATTTGAGCATTCACGCGACAACCACATTTTTTGCTGCATTCCTTCAAAAAAGTGCAAGATATATGGCCGCTGCACATTTCTTTTGCCAATGGCACACAATCTGGGTCATTGTAGTATTCGTAGACGTCCATTCAAAGCCAGTCGTTTCTATTGTTGCCTAGTCAATCACATAAAACATTTTAGAAATCCTTCCAATTCAATAACATGCACAACACTTAGAGGGTTTCGGTAGTACCATCTCAATGTAGTGTGGGTGTAGTAGCCCATCGGCTTCGTATGGAGGTAGCCCCTTTGGATAGCATCACAGAGACACCGCCTCCTCTTCGTCCCACAGCCCTGCCCACACTTCCCCAGACAACTCTCACTACTCTTGAAAATCCTTGGCAACTTCAAATTTGCACTTCCATGACGTACGCTACACTTCACATATTTAAAGTGCGGAAGACCATGCAGCACTCTATCCCTATAGAAGAATCAAACAAAACCGTCCTTTTCTTTTGTGTTTCAAGCCCCACAGAAAGATCAAAGGACACTTTCTTCTTATTTTGTGTTTATCCCTGATTCAACTTATTAAACAATGTTCAAACAACACACATACATCTGTAAGGAGGGAGGCCAAAAACTACAGAAACACAGTCGTTTCAGAGAGAGCCACCTAATTTTGATGGCTCGCAACGATCCATACATGTTGTGTGTGTGTGTGCCATCAATTGCCTGTGATGGCAACACCATCTGAGAAAACCATGAGGTAGCAGTGCCAAAACCCCTAAACACATAATCACCTCAATTTCACGTAACTTAATAAACCCACTGCTATACTTCCCTACGCCTCACTGCCTCCTTCCTGTATGTTTTACCTTTGCTGGTGTGAGCTGCTGATCACTGTTGATTAACACATTTTCTTCATCTTCCTTGCGCTGCAAAGATATAGGTAGGTCTACCTTCTACCTCTTTTGTGCCTTCTTCGTGCTCCTCTTCTTATTCTCAACTTCCTTTGCTGGTCTATCCCCTCGAGTTTGTTACTTCTCTCCCTTTGCCATGTTGCGTGTAGTGACCACTGTGGCCTTCGGAATTGGAGCTACTTTAGCCACGGTCCTAGTTTTCACAGGTCCTTCGTCATCAAGTTGACATACCTGGAATGGTGGAACCTTCTTCACAACTCCCTTTTGGCCAAACTCGGGTGCGGTTGGAGATTTGCTCTCCCTCTTCATAGTTGATGGAGAGGGACCCTGCCCCCTCAATGCTGCAATCTCTGCCCTCAATTTGAGACGATGTTGTCTTGATCACTACCTCCTAATTTATCACCTTTATCACCACTTGACACATATGCTTGAACTTTTGAGAGTCCGGTATCACCTCCACCACTTGGGAATGCATCTCGATCCCGCTCTTCGGCCTCATCTTCATCAGGGGAAGGTGGCATTTCCACATTCAAAGTGAGCTTCAAAAGACTTGGCGCAACATCTTCTTCACCGTCAGAATTCAGTACTAGCGCAACGTCGTTGCCACTTCCTAATCCGAGGTCAGCATGCAATGCTTGGGGCACTAAACCCACTAGAGGACTATCTGATTCACCTCGCGATTGGCAAGCATCTCCCTTCACCTTGTCGAAGTTAGGCGAATTTTTAGCAGTATCCTCTTCAAAGTCTTCATGTTTACGGCCACAAGACTCCTCAATCCTTCGCTTCAATCGCGAGTTCTTAGCCTGGCTAGCCTCTCCAACACTCGAGACACATGTGCCCATGGAGACAGGCCCAAAGGGCAGTGGCCAGGATGAACCTGCAAAATAATTCCCCCACAAATATTAATGACGTGACTGAAAATCCAAGAAAGAGGTCCTACTTTTAACTCAAGAAATCCGTGAAAAGCATACAGTACATTCATAGCATACAACACCTAAAAAACGGTGTAATATTATACATGGAGAAGTACAATATTCAAAAAATCAACTCAGATGGGTATGCGATCTTACTAGTGAAGTACTAAATGTACTACATGGTAGTATGGAATACAACTATTGGAAGTCCGTACACTTATTCTAGGTGTATTCTTATACTTCAAGTACAGCACAATGTAGTACACTACATTAAAAACGGTTTAAACCTACACTTAACTAGACAATGTTACATATTAGAGGTGTGTTCTCGTACTCGGTAGTACATCACAATATACTATACTACATTAAGTATGGTCTAAACCTACACTTAAGTAGACAATGTTTTATACTACAAGTGTGTTCTCGTACTCGGTAGTCCAGTTGGTGATATACTATACTACAATAAGTATGGTCTAAACATATACTTAACTAGACAATAATACATAATCCTTGGTATGTTGGATACTCGACAATAGCCAAAACTCTAGTATATGAATCGAGATATCTATGTTCGTACTCATGTAGGGTATAGTGCTAGACTTTTACCTAACCTAAAACTTATACTTAACACATCCAAAATTAATCCACACTGCATGGCCATTACCCACAAACTCTCTCATTCACTCTTGTTTAATACTAAAGGAATGCAAATGTATAGCATATAGTAACTGCAGGGTGTTGGCAAGCTACACCGGGTACACTTTGGGCAGATTTAAGAAGTACTTCCCGTGTACATTTCTACCCCAATGTACTTGATGTACTTTTTTCGGATAATCTGAGCCGTCCATATCATCGCTGCGTGCCACCGGCACCCAAGCTCAGATCGACCAATGAGAAATCATCAGACTGGTGGTTGTAGGTACCTGGATTGGGTGGTACCTGCCGTAGCCGGTAGTCTTCGTCTCGCACTTCCAACGTTACTCTGGTCTCGTTCACTGGTCTGTGTTTGCTGGTCTTGGTGTTGTTGTCTTTCTCGGTGGTGTGTTGTGGTTTTGCATCATAGTTAAAACTTTGGAGTTTGGAGAGGAGACAATGTGTTATATGTTTTACGTTGGTTCAGATAGAGGGTTAGAGTTTTTAGGGTGAGACAGAGAGATAGAGAGTTAGAGGGTTTGTGTGTGAGATACTTGTGATGAGCTTGGGGTTGAGTTTGCTGTCGTAGTTTTAGGTGTTTTTTATATTGTTTCGCTTGTTCAGATGGGGATTGAGGGTTTTGCTTCATAGGGTTAGAGAATAATGTGGCTCCGAGGTTTCAGATTGTAGCGACTGTTTCCGATATGGTTTCTTTGCTGCTCTAGGTTTTAAGTTGGGTTTTTCTTTTCAAGGTGTTGCTTGAAGTAGGGTTTAGTTGCGGTTCATTTTGTTTAGGGTGTCGCAATGTCTAGGAGGTCTAAGTCCGGGGGGGGAGAAGGACTGAAAGCAAGTTCTCGAGATGGAAAGGTTAAGTCGGGAGTTGATGGTGGATCTGGAATGGGAGTTAAAATCGGGAAGACTAAGTCGGGTGGGAGCGAGGTGGTAGGGGTTTCAGTGAAGGAGGAGGAGCGATTCCTGGAGGTCGGTGATTTGGAGGAGTTGATAGCGAGTTTGAAATCCCCTCCAGATTTGCTAACCTGGGAGGACTTTCGCGATAGATATGCTTTGGAGTGCAACCCTAACTCTATCAACCCGCATCGCTGTCGCAAAGATAAGGATATCTCGGACAAGCAGATGCAGGAGTTAGGGTTTAGGCCGGAGGGGGTTAAGGGTCGTGGCGGGTACTCTTGGAGCGACTGCAAGGTGCGGGAAATTGTCAACCGCATCAAATACGTGCACCCAATTGTGTACCAGCATGGACCAGACGAGATCCCAAGGTGTGTGACAAAGCAGTTTGCAGTTGGAGTCGTTCTTGAGTACCAGAAGAATGCGGTGAATTGGGCTTTGTATGGTCAAGAGACCAACAATCACCAGCGAAGGAAGTATGAGCAGGATTTGTCGAAGCTCCAGTTCGCGATCAACACGGGGGCTAGGGTGACAAAGCGCACTTGGAGGAGTTTGAAGGTCGACGTTGCAGTGAAGTTGGAGCCCAATGTTGGAGTCGATGTTGCAACGCCGACAAAGGTATGTAGTCTACCTAGTTTTTTATAAACTGTTTCTTTGTTTGATTAGAGTTTTTTGTGTTTATGATAAGAGTTGTTTGTATTGTTTATTAGAGTTGTTTGTATTATTCATTACTGTTTTGCGAATTTCTTGGTTTTTATACTTAGCATTGCAAATCTGAATAGTACTTTTAGACCTAGCATTGTAAATCAGTCGTATTGCATTGCAGTGTTTTGTGGTATACTTTTGTTATTGCTTTCAGTTTAAGTCTAGATTTAACATATTCTTCGTATGTTCTGTTTAGTGTTAACAATTTGCTATTACTTAATGTCTGTGTCGTTTTAGGATTACAGAGATAGAGAGTTTAGGGTGATGCACAGTTCAGAGAGATACAGAGTTAGAGAGATACGGAGTTAGAGAGTTACAGAGTTAGAGAGATACAGAGTTAGAGAGGTACAGAGTTAGGTGTAGTATTATCGCATTCATTTTATCTCTACATGTGATTTATTTTGTGAAAGCTTTGTTCGGTTTTAACAATGCGGTACAATGTAATGTGCTTGTACTTGTAGAGGAGGGGTGTCCCGCCACCAAACACTGCGCAGACGAATTGGAAGGTGGGACTGAAGGGTGAATTGGCGGTAAATTCGGTGAAGGTCGAAGATCGTGGAATAGCATCGATGTCGAAACTAGAATACTTCCAGACGATGCACACTATACTCTTGATGGAAATAGAAGGTATGAAGTTGGACGAGGAGATGGCGGTGAAGGCAAAGGACTCAGCTGCACAAGATAAACGACTTGCGCTATTAATGGTGGAGAGCTACGAGGCTAATCTGGCTTCACTTCAGAGCACTGACGGGGAGCAAGGTGGAAACGAAGGGAAGCGGAATGTTTTGGCAGAGCTCCTGGAGGATCAAAGGCGCACTCTAGCAACTAAGGAAACAGAGGCGCTAGCGAAAGACCTAGGAGCAGCAGAATGTCGAAGGCTAAGGGAGCAGAAGATTCGGATGTGCGAAGGGGTTAGGGTGGAGATAGAACGCATCAAGTATGGAAGGAACAGCGCTAGTCTCAACCCAGTTCCACTCGTGTACCCTGACAGTGCGTTTGGAGAGGATGATTCTCCCGAGAAGAGGTTCCTAAAAATTACTAAGTGTGCCCTTTGCGGTTTTAACTTTCCTAAGAGTGACATTGTCATTGCATCCTGTAAGCATATGTACCACCCTTTCTGCGCTAAGGTGACCTATGAGAATGGTTATAAATGTGCCGCAACAAATTGTTCAGATAAACTTGTAGATCCAGATTGGCATCGTAGCTTCGGGTGGGGAGGTCCAGGGAGTGTTGTCGTTGAAGATGTAGCTGCGCAGATGGAGATATGTGACGAGGAGGTGGCGCGTTTACTTTCGGAGCGAGCTGAACGTGCACGTCTACGATGTCCGAACACGGGTGAGTACATAGCAGTGCTTAAAATCTGTTCTCATCGTGCCTTGTTGTTTCGTGTTTCTCCTGATAGTACTTGATCTACTTGGAGTCGTTCAGCTTAGTATACGTTCTGCAATTTGTGTATTAGTGGGATTCTCATAGATGTACTTCTTAGTGCACTTGGTACTTTTCGGTTCAATCCAGAGTCACTGATTAGTACTACTTGTCTTGCAGAGGATCAAGGAAGAATACATTCCCCTCTACCGTTTGTACTTTTTGTGACTGCAATTGTTTTCTGTTTCTACGTTTTCTGTACTTATTGTATTCGAATCAAAGTTATGTGTACTTTCATATACTTGTTGGTTTTATCAGATTGTTGGTGTACATTGAATACTGTTGTAATATGTATATTCTAATTTACATACTGTATATGAAGTACATTGTGTATTCACTTACATATCGTAGCCAGATCCGACTTAGTACATTTTTGTAAATGTAATATGTTAGTACTAAAAGTATGGCATACCTAGATCGTTAAGTACTAATAGTACTTAGGTAGTTCAGTACTAATAGTACTTAGGTCGCCTAGTAGTACTCTATGGTACTCTAAAAGTATACTGATGCAGTTTGTAGTGGGCAATTATCGAGTTTTACTTCATAATAATGTACTATTACTATCTCCCGCATGATTAGAAGTACTTATAGTATGTTGATGTACTTTTAGATTTTCTTCTAAATCAATTAGTTTGTTGTGATTGCAGACTCGTCGTTGAAGCCCATGTCTACCCTTTCTCACGGAGTTGCGAGTTTTGGAGAACAGAGCCAAGCGGTTTGCTCGACGCGGTTACGGGACTCAGCTGCTGGAGAAACTTTTACAAGCAGCCTATTCCAGATCAAAGAGGAGGAGAACAGGAAAATGGTGGTGGACAGTCCACAAACAAAACAAGTGACAGCAACAAAGTCTGGGGGGAAGTTTGGGAGAGTTGAAGGAAGAAAACGCGAGGCACAAGCACAGCTACCTCCACAGACAATTTACGAATGTCTTGTGGAGGATTCGCGCGGGAAGTCAAAGGCGATGGAGCCGGAGTTGAATGACGAGTCGGACGAGGAAGAATCTGAATCCGAAGGTACGCAATTCGAATGTAATGAGTAACTTATGGTAGCTTATAATTCCTAATTATAGTTGAAATAGAACATACGCTTTAGAAGGGTAGTGCTAATACTGCTACTGTAGTGCTAATAATGCTACTGCAAAAGGCCACCATTTAACACATGACATGTACAATTTAGAAGCTATAGTCTACAGTTCTAAAAGCCGTGAATGCTAACGTCTGCGGTGTGCTTCGTTGTTTGACGAATTCCATGTTCCTTCAATTTGTTTTGAACCGATGGGTTAATGACATTTAGTTGATCTAGTTCCATATGCCTGCCCAAATGTTAGAAGTGGTGTGTAATTAGCTGTTTCTTTAGAAGAATATTCCAGGGTTGGATAAGGTTTCAAGAAGGTCAGAGGCTAATTGTGATGGTGGGATTGTTATAGGTAATGTCCCAGATTTTAAATCGAGCTCGGGCACTACTGTTGGTGGCAGTGGCAGTGGCAGTGGCAGTGGCAGCGATAGTGAGGAGAGTCAGGATGAAGATGACGAGGGCAACAGTGGCCAGAGTTGCGAATTGGTGGATAGAGTTCAAGAAGAAGGTAAGGGGGAGAACAGTAGAAAGTTAGAGGTGGAGAAGAGGTTTAGGGAAGGAGGTTTAGTGATATCTCCGATTCAGCAGTTGAAAGCTCAAGAGGTAGAGTGCGTGGATATCCCCAATGTGGTCGTGCCCTCAGTGGATGTGGATGTAGTGCAAGGGGCGGACCTAGGTGAAGTTAGAGGGCCGGGTGGAGAAAAGAGGGAGAGTGATATGGAGTTAGATAGTGAAATCGAAGGGGAGGGGGAAACTAAGGGGAAGGCAGGGGGGTTGTGGAGGGGGTGAAGCTTCAAGGCATAGAAGAGGGATTAGATGAGGGGCAGGAAGTGGAGCTAGAACAGGAGAGCTTGGAGATATGGGGTAGGCCATGGACAGCGCTAGTGCAGTCCAACATGGCCACGGAACTGAGCGCCGACCAGGGCAAGGACTGCCCACCACAGGGGAAGACGTTGACTTCGGAGAGTGAGCATACACGGGGAGGGCTTGAAGGTTTATCAATGATGAAGAAGCCAGAGGGAGATGAAGGGGCCCCGACAGTCGAGGTGAACCGTGAGGTGAAACATCACCGAGGGAAGAGGAAGTCCGAGGAGGGGAGAAGGCTGCAGGAGGAGTTGGAAGGACAGAATATGGCAAAAGAAGTTGCCATTGATCAAGGGCCAGCTCAGAGGACTCGGGGACGCAGAAGATCGACCGATGGCGGAGATAATCAGCACTTAGGGGAAGGTGTAGAGCAGTCATCCCACCGTGCACACAAGACCAGGAAGCAGAAGAAGGAGAATGCAATGGAGAAGGTTGGGGAAAAAAAAACAAGCAAGAGGAAGAAGAAAGAGACCCCTACTCTACGTAGCGTCCCCGAGGTTGCAAGTCCAGGAGGGAGCCCTAGTGGAAAGAAGCAAAAACCGGTGAAGTTATTGTTGGAGTCCTCTAACTAACTGATGTAGTGCAAATCTGCATGGTTGTGAAAGATTGTGTAGGCAGATTAGAGTGGCTGTAAGAAAACTTTGTACACTCTGTTTTGTATCTTGAAACATTCATACGTGGGCTCCTTTGGGTCTATGGTTAATTTATTGTAGAATACATTTTCGTATGTATTCCATCACTTGCAAAAACATTTGAGCTCGCACACAAGTCTTTCATTTGAATTGCTGATTTAATGTGCCTTGTCAAAACAGGATAATATATTGGTTCAAGATCTGTCCTATGGTTTGGAGCGGAATCCTGTGCAAGTGGTCTGTCCTAATGGATCTCACATTCATCCTCCTAATTTTTGGTACACTAAAGAAAGCATGGTGCTTGTTGAAGAGCCTAATAATGGCGACTTGTGGAAGAGTGTTAGAAGGTCGTTCAGACCAAGGGCAGGTTGTTCTGGATGCGGTACAGATTGCCTAAGGTCTGGAAATTCCGGTTGCGCTTGCGCCCTACAATCGGGGGATTTTGCTTACAACACAGCTGGTCTCCTTCGGGCTGACGTGATAAACAATTTGGATGACAAAACTGCTTTGGAATATTGTAATAAGGGAACAGGCTGTTACTGTGCGAGTCTCCCTTCTGAAGATAGTAGTAGCACTGACGATGGAGTTTGTCATGGTCACCAATCTCGGACCTTTATCACAGAATGTAACTCCATGTGTGCTTGCCACTTAAAGTGTGGCAACCGCATTATACAGCATGGCATGACGGTGAAGGTACAGGTAAGGCTTGTCCAGAATTAGAGAGATGTCATTTTAATTATCAGTTTCTATTTTTATTATTCCCAGTTTTAACATGTACTTTTAATTGCACAGGTTTTCATGACTCCTACTAGCGGTTGGGGTGTCCGGACAGTGGAGCACATCAAGGCAGGTAAGTTTCTATTTGAGCTCGCCGGGGAGATTGTGACTAACGGTGAACTCATTGAGCGGAACCACCTCCTGCACAAGCTACTTGGTTTTCGTCAAACATATACTCTACAACTGGATGCTTCTTGGCGGTCTGAAGTTATGGCCAATGACAACATTTCACTCTGTATCGATGCCACCCACTATGGAAATGTTGCGAGATTCCTAAATCACAGGCATGGACCGTCCTAGCTCTAATTGATTTATGTAAAATCAAATATAGTGCCTAAGGCCTAGTCGTGAATCTTACTACAAAATTTGTGAGTGCTCCTGTTTCAGGTGTGAGGGAGCTAACGTCGTCGACATGCCTGCGCAAGTGCACTCCGGAGATGAGCGTATCTACCATGTGGCATTCTTTGCCAGTCGTGACATCGAACCTGGAGAAGAGTTGACTTGGGTAAGGACCCTGAATCGAACATGAGGCCCTGACTACTCTCTTCCGACCAACCTTTAATTTATGAATCTGCAATTTCTAAACTTAAGGAAAAAAAATCTATGACTAACTCATTAAACCGGGTGTGGTAGGACTATGGCGAGGATTTCAAGTCTGATGACGGAGATATACCCGGCTTTAGATGCACTTGCGGGAGTACCAAGTGTCGAGACGTGGGAAAGCAGTCATTGCTACAATCACAACGGGATAAGACAAAGAAATCTTCACGAGGGAAGCCAAGCAGGTCGCTAAGAAGGAGCAACAGAAATAAAACGCAGAGAGAAGCATGTAAGAAACCAGTCAAGCACCGCTAGTAAGCCTGGACAAGCACCGCTAGTAAGCCTGGACAGATAGTGTGTTAGAATTTCTGAATCGGAATACATTGAACACTTATTTCTAATCTACTGAGGTCGGCTCTGGAGAGACTTTACCTCTATTAACTTGCTCTCTATTCATCACGGTATCCTCGAAGTCGGAGAGTATACCACATGAAATCCACTGATCTTGATAAAAAAACTTAAATGAACACGGAATCTGCAAAACCGATGCCTCATTCAGTTGAGTCCCCCAACATACACAGAACATTCTAGAGGAACAAGCACAAGTTAAGAAGAAGCTGAACTAAGAGAATAATAAGAGTGAAGCGTACCTAGATTAGGACCTGGTTCTGGTTCTGAGGCAAGGTGGTCCAAGTTGGAACACAAAGAGTCTGTAATTGCGAAGTTGTAGTCTCGATGTCCCCCTGGCTTCCTCTTTTGTCTCCAAACGGACACATTTAGGGGGGAACTTGGTCGCCCTTGATCCCGTCCCGCTCGGACCTTTCACTCTAAAACCAAAAAGTTCCCTCCTCTATGAAGACTTCCCGCTCCTGCTTCTCCCGCCACATGTAGCCGTTAATAATTTATTCATCTATTCAGGCTCAGCAGTAAGGGGTCTGTGTGCAGCAGTTACGGTATTGGATTCCAGTTTTGGTAGGATGACTTATCTAATTTAATTCCTTACGGCCATTTGTCTACCGTATTGGAGATCTAGCTTGCTTTGGAATTGGTTAGTCTTTGAAACATAGTATTAATTTTGCTTCAAACCTTATATATAAGTATTGATGGGGTCTTGCAAACCGAATCTTATTCATACTACTCTGGAACTTCATCCACATAACTCTCAAATTTCAATAAAATAAAGGAATGAAAATGGGAGTTAAAAATAAAAAAAAATAAAAAAAAGGAGTTGGAGAAAATATTAAAGGAAACAACAAAGGGATAAGGAATATGTAGAGGAGAATCACGAAGCTAAGGGAATGGAAGAATTACTAAATGAAAAAATAAAGGAATAAGAGTGGAAGTTAAAAAAAAAAAAAAAAAAACAGAATGAAAATTGAATTGAATGAAGAAAAAAAAAAAAAAAAAAAAAAAAAAAAAAAAACACAACAAAGATGTTTTTAAAATCCCGAGGATAAGGGAATGGAAGAAAAAATAGATGACAAAATAAAGGACGTAGAGTGGAAGTTAAAATAAAAAAAGAAAAAAAAGAGAATAAGAATTGAAAAAAATAAAAAAATGAAACAAGAAAGGGATAAGAAAGATGACGACAAATTATGTAATTCAATGATGAATCTTACAAAATAAAGGACTCCTGTAGGTGAGAGTTCATTGAAGATAAAATCCTTGAAATTATGAACCTGCTTTTCATGGCCTATATGATGAAAACTACTAGAGCTTTACGTATTAAAATATAAATATCGTAGTATTCAAAATGGTGTGTCTTTATGAAGGAAACATATTAGGAGAGGGGATAGTCATGTTTTTCACTTCGTATCAAGAGAATGAAATCAATTTTAAAGCGTGTGAATTTTGAAACACATTTAAAATTATTCTTCCATTCCCTTATCTTCGAGATTTTAAAAACATATTCTTTATTCCTTTGTTCTTTCCCTTATTTTTTTCTAACTTCCGTTTATACTCCTTTATTTTTTGAATTACTTTTAATTTCATTCCTTTATTATTAATCAAATATAAAACGGAGTATTATTTAAAAATTAATCATTTCAAGCTTAATGCTCACTTTAATCTTTTTAAAATTTAAAAACCTCATTTTTTATTAATTTGATGTTTTATTCAAATCTCGTTTCACTATTCTATTCATTATTTAACTTCCATTCTTATTTCTTCATTTCTTCAT
The DNA here is from genome assembly GCA_014871385.1 of Ceratodon purpureus. NCBI lineage: Eukaryota > Viridiplantae > Streptophyta > Bryopsida > Pseudoditrichales > Ditrichaceae > Ceratodon > Ceratodon purpureus. Next base: position 79,678,476 of record CM026426.1, read on the forward strand.
TTCATTTATCTTCCATTCAAAATTTGTTTTTTCAAGAAATTCCATTCTAATTCCTTTATTGGTTCATTTTTTTGATCGTCCATTCTCATTCAAATGAATTTTTAATTATTTCTTAAACTTCCTCTATTATCCACTAATTCCTTCATTTTTTCCCCTTCCAAAATCACACCATTATATCACATTTTATTAAACTTCTTTTACCATTATTATTATTTTTTATTTTTTTTCTTTTTATAATTTTTTTTTTCATTTTTCTTCACTCTACACTTCCTTGTTTTGTTCTTCATTACCCTTCCCATTTTTATTTTCCTTTTATTATCTTGCATGTATTTCATTTTTATTTTTTATTTATCCTTCCATTTCAAATTTTAAATTTATATTGGTTTTCCTTATCCCTATATTATCGCTAGATGAATATGTCTTTACTTATTTCATTTATAATAATTGTCTCATATATTTTATTTTATGTTATTGGTCTTCCTTTCCTATGAATGAACAAGGGACATAATGTATACCTTTATGTTCTGGTCAAGACATGCTGTGGCAGTTGTTTGTGGTGGTACATTGTTTCCCAAGATGATAAGATCCGTATTCTTTTCTTAGCATAGGACATACTTACTGTTGCAAGTAGGAATACTATAATGCTCTGCTCCCGAAGCCCTAGTAAAAAACAACTTCATATTCGGTCGAAAATAGCATTTTGGTTGGTTCAGTAGGCGGCAAACGAGGGAGTCCCCACTATATTAGAGAAAGGCAGTTCAGAATTAAAAATACAGAGAATTTTCAGGAGATGTCAGACTCTCCAGTTTTGGACGGTCAGTATCACTGTCGCAAGGCATCCTTAGTTAAGAAAGTGGTTCTTGATCCACAATAATGACACCATGTCAAACTCGTCAAAATCCATACGTGTCGGCTCTTCAGCGAGGTTTTGTCATTCATGGTTCCTTTGTTCGATTCCTTCCATGAGGTTCACCGTTCTGGTAGGTTCGAGTAGTATTGTATATTAAGCTAACACTAGTTTTTGCAATTTCATCTTACATTTTGATCGATAATGAGTTCATGCAACAGCGGTACAGAACGTCTTTCGGGTACTGTTAATCAGCGTACATGTAATAAACCAAAATATTAAGCAAATAGTTTGAGCACTATGTTTGTAATGGAGTAATCATTGAACTGCATTCTTAATATTCAACAGCGGAACAATTCAAGGTCACAGGGGTAAAACATAATCATTAAAGTCAAAGCTCATGATAAAAAAAATCCTCAATAAACTCAAAGCAATCTCATGAAGAGATTAAACACAAAGCAAATGACAATACTTCTAAGTATTACTCATCGTCATTTTCCCACAACTGAGCTAGAGCATGCCGAACTACCTCTACTACTTCAGAGGAAATTTTGTAAACTGGATCTCCACCTTTCAAACAATATGGAGCCAGTTTCATACGGAACTTGCATGCTATGACAAGATGAGAAGCAACATGAGCTACCACAGACTTATCCAAGTAAGTGTAAGTAAATTCCCCCCGCCCTGACTTCCTGTAATATGTTCCTTCAACAACATAGTCTCCTACTTCGAATTCAGCACCCCAAGGACACTGCAAAGGAGCCCGCAATTGATATTTTCGACGTTGGCATTGCATGACATAAAAGTCAACTCCTTCCTCATTCGGTTGCTCCGCTGGGACCACGAAGTTGTCTCCAACGTCGAGCACATCATCTAGTTTCTCTCCTTGCTGAACCTGAATGGCAAATTGTAGACAAAATTAAGGTTAGAGTTGAACATCAATCCAGCAGTATGTTTAATGTTGTACACTAGGGAAACATGACAAAACACTTAATTAGGGAAATGAACATATACATATATAATTGTCACCTGCTCCATTGGGTCATCTTCAATGGGGTCCAGCTCCTCAGTTGGGGTCTTTGGCTGAAGTTGCACAGCACGCCACCCAGAAACATGTGCATGTTGCTCACAATTCTCCCAATCCTTCTCTATGCATGCCTTACAAAAACATGAAAGTTGTCTCACTAACAAGACAGTTTTGTTAAGGACCGAATTTCCCATAATTGAATGCAGTGATCTCGAGCCTGCAATGGTGTTGCAAGCCATTGATGACTCTCTGTTGATTTCGTGCTCGCCCACGTGCCAAAAGGTACGGTGAATGTCTCTGCTACTTGTCCCAGCATAAGAGGAAGTCGCACGAGTGGAGAAGCCCTGTTGCAAGAACTCGACACACTGTAGAGCGTTCTGCAACTGCCGCTCTGGGTTTCGGATTTGCTCCATTCGTAACGCACGCTTCACTACTGCCCCTGCGCCATCCCATTCCCCTGCAAATTCAAGCAACCAGGAATTTAAGAGGTCATGATATAACATCAAGCCATCGGCCTCTTCTATGAATTGGAATTTTTTCATTGCGCATTCTAGAGTACAGTAGACAGCAGTGTAGATTTAAGTACTAAAAGTACTAGACAGAACTTAAATAGTACAAACAGTACCTTTTCCGTGTCCCGTCGCAAAATAATTCCAGATCATGGAGCAGCCATCAGTGAGACTCGGGTACCTTGCAACAAAATACATAGCGGTCGCACCCTTAAACTGCCCTGCACATCCGTCACTAAAAACCCAATGCTCCACTGGTCTTTGACCGTTAGCATTTAACCACCCCCAGTGAAGCATCAAACAATGCTGAACAAACAATGAGTCATGTTTCTTGTCATCCGATATATAGTAGTGTGTATGTTTTATGGTGATCAAATCACCACTCACATCACGGACTCTCTGCAAAGTGATGTGAACCAACAAAGACACATACTCAGACATGTAGTACATACTTTGGACTTCGTTTTGAATCTGGAATTCATAGTTCTCTGCAAAGTCGATGTGGGAAACTAGAACTCCCTCAGGCAAGCCTTCCATCATTTCCTTGCACTGAGCATCTTGCCAATTGGCAATAAAGTTGTGCTTTATGAAAGCCTCCACTTTCGGCTTCATGTAATTGATGAATTGGACTGGACTCGTTTCTTGGTACACCTCTTGCAAACGTTTTTTTGGTTTCCCCGTCTCTCGATCCATGCCAATCTGAACGTAGGAAAACTGCTTCCAACGTAGCTTTGGCTCCTCAGCCTCAGACAACTCCTGTGGACAAAGCTTCAGAGTATCTACCCCACAGTTCTCACAGTCACCCATTATACAGCTTAGTTTGTGCCATTCATCAAACTCAGATTTTGGACAAAGACAAGCTTCCCAAAGTAGGGTGATTCGTTTGTATGTGCTGTGATGAGCATCACAGCCCACATTATCACCCAATGCACCCTCGGAGACAGCAGAACAAACATCACATCTACAGGAGCAACCCTGTTGTGCATGCAGTCCCCTATTTTCCTCCCGTAGAGTGTTCAGTCCTGCCCTCATTAGATCCATTTCTACGTGGTAGATACAGCAGCACACATTACGGTCCATTAAAGGTTTCACATACCAGGGCTTGAGGTTATCGAAGCTTCGTTGTCCTATCTTGCACTCCGGGTGGGCCTCTTTAAATTGCAAAAAGAAGGTCGCCTACAACAAGCCACCGATGATAAGTATTAGAAATACTTTAGTTGATCAACTTGACCCTCGAAGCAATTTCGAAATGGACGGACTAATACAAAGTACAAACTTTAACTACCCCAAAACACTAAAAGTACTACAGTAGATGTAAAGGTACTACTACGAAGTACTCTGCATCAATTGAAACTAGTTTCGGTACTCATCACCATGACCCTCAAAATACATTTCGGAATGGACAAACTACTACAATGTACAAAATGGAACTACTCCGAAACACTGCAAGTACTACAGTATGTTTCACATACCTCTTCGAAGTACTCTTCACCAGTGAGTACTAAATGAGAGTACATACTTTGAGAGAAAATGTAAAATGACAACAGTACGAAGTGGTTCAAGTACAGATGGTACTCTAATGTGAGAGATGAATTATACCTTGGAGTACCTGATTTCCAGTGCAGGTAAATCATCTCTATGATAATGTACTTCACAGAATACAGTTCGAGCAATGGTAATACACACTCTACTACGGGTACTACTAGTTCAAGTCAGAAAGGAACATAATTTTGAATTCGGACACAAACAGAGTACTGCACAAGGCGATTCACGATATCTGAAGTACTATACAACATGCAAAGTGACACTGCAGTACTTAGCATAGATGTGGTAAAGCAATGGGTTTGAGTTTTGTACTAAATCCATACCAGTGTGACAGTTAAGTAGTGCTTCGCATGCGTCTCTCCTCCCCTCTTCACACCACCGCCTTTGTTGACCACGTCCTTCCTATTCGGACTAACTCTGGTGTGACTGTGCCACCATGCTTTGACTAACTCAACTGTGTAAGCTGTCGTAGTGTCAATTCTTTTTTGCCTGCGTAGTGGTACAAACCGAGGAGCCCCCTCTTCGTATTCTTCTCTCCTTTCCAAGGCAGCTTGAATATTTTCAGGTTTAGTTCCTAAAACACGTGCAAGCGCCCTAACACCACCTACACTGCCACTCACAGCAGCATCTAACAAGGCACCTTTTCTAACTAACATGTTGTTCGAAAATGGTATAGATAGGGATTGTAACTCAGCTCTAAAACTTTGAATCAAGTAATGGATACTTTTTGCCTCTAAATGACGAGGGTAGTAGTAGGGTAAGAGAGGCCAAACTTGATTATGGCGCAGAACCTTCTCGAACACAGTCTGTCGACACTGTGTTCCAGGAAGAGCATTGAGCTCATGAGATATGCTCGTGGCAATTTTCTGTGCAACTCTGGATGCATCCCTAGGCGAAATGTAGTCGACTTCATCAGTGGCTGTGTCCCTCGTCGATATCTCCTCCCCTCCTTCCGAACGCACCAAAAACTTCTCTCGATGGCGTTGCTGGTACACACGATTGCGCTCCGCTTTCTCTAACCGTGCAGCCTCTGCCGATTTCATTACTGCCGCCCTCTCCGCAGGACCAGGCCGTCGCGTTCTGGACCTCGTTCTCCGGGTTTTGTCGCCCATCCTACAAATGACCGTGAAGAGCCGCGAACACCAACAAGGAGAGACTACGCGGTTAGAGAAGGAGGAGACAGTCTGGGATTATAGATTCTGCAAAGAGCCATGTCGTGAACCTACGAGCAAAAACATTTGTCAACATGTCGTACATGTTGTCTACAGCAGCAGTAACTTCGATTCCAAACTGTAATATATAACTTCAATGAAGCTCAGAAACTAAGGATAAGGAAAATTAAACTCACCAAGGGCGCACTGGAAGGGGTCGGGGATGGGTATGCGGTGAGCTCCTCAGGTGATAGTGCGTCTTCAGTGAGCTCGGTTCCAAATAGGGTCTTCGAATTCCGGACAAGACACTCACGGGCATGTACTGCTTGGTTTCCACTATGGAGGTACCATGCAATATCTCCAAGCCTCGAAGTTGGTGTACCGGAAATGTGCGAGCTGCTTGACACATCATCATCCGGACTATAGCATGAAGGGACGGTAAACGGTTGATCTACACTCTGACTCTCCTCATCGACACCATCGCAAACAGGGTAATAGTGAGTAATCCGTTGTTGGACAAGCTGAGGAGGTTCTCTAACTACATAGTACGACGTTATTAGGGACTGAACTAATGATGGGTTGTAAGAAAAGCCTTCCCCAGACATTGGTGTTGCAAACCCTTGCAACGGCAGCGCCGCACCATACACCGCCTGAAACACTGAAGGGAGAAAAGAGACGACGTTGCGAATCCTTGCATGCGCCTGTGCGCATGCAAGACAACCCAGAAGTAGATGAACAGAAAAGAAGAAACGTCATCCGTATTATGAATGAACAGAAACTTCACCGGAACTCAAACAGCCCAGATCCAATATATTCGGATCTTATCATGACGTGTACGGCTGAGATAGGAAGGCATCAAAATTGGACGATCGAGATTGCGCTATGAAGTACTTTGAGTACTTTCGTTTCAGGAAAGTAACCCGCATAGTACTCTTAGTGGCGGCCGCATGAAATCCTAAAGTCCACAAAAAACATAATTTTTAGAAGATCAAGCCGTTAGCCAACAAAGAGTAGACGCTGGGAACGCCACCTCCATAGGAGAATCAATCTTGCGCCCATTTTTTCGTGGACTTTTGGACTGCAGAATAAAAACCCCCACCACAGCAATTTTTTCCACGGATTTTAATTTTTTGGTTCTTTTTTTGATAGAGATATGTAGCGACAAACAAGCCACATTCTCTGCAATAAAATCAAAGTCAGAAAAAACTCCAGTTGCAAGGAAATAAGTACTTTGTCAAAATTTCTACAATCTGACATACTTTAATAATTTGGAAAAGTACTACATACAGAGGTGCCCAAAGATTTTCTTTTGATATCTGACTTTAAACAACACTGCATACCAGTGGTCAAAGCTAGTTTCATAATAAACAGCTCAGAAATACGTTAATTTCCAGTAGAAAAAATGTACTTTATCAAGGGTACTTTCGAAAATGTACTTTTCTGACATACTTTTTCCATAGGCGTAGCTTGCCAACACCCTGCAGTATATGATACAACCAGAGAGACAACATGGAAATGATAAGGTAAGATATCTCACCAATATCAGGGAGTTTTCCCTTAGCAATTGTGGTCCTCTCGAAGATCACCTGTTGCCGCTGCACCTCACGATTGAGCTCCTCTGCCTTTTCTCCAAGGGCACCATGGGGCTCAACAAAACCAAAACTTTTGTACCAATTTGGGTGCACTATGGATTCACAAGTTTTCTCTTTACATTTCTAGGATACCCTAAACCATGTAATTCCACACCATGGGTGGTACAAGTGTCTACAACTACAAACGAGGATCATTGTTAAAGGGATTTTTTGCCATTTTACTAGAGCAGTACTGTAGGAGCAGGAACGGTAAAACTGCCTGGAGCAGTAACTAGTTAGTTACTGCCCATTTACTGTCCACTGCGTTTTGGATGAAGTTTTGACAGTCGGATGTAATTCTGAACTGGATGAAAAATGGACATAGGAGGATGACGGCTAGGGTTTGGGGGGTAGTGAGGAGTGAGAGCATGGCGGCTCTCACTCTCTCTCTCAGTCTCTGGGGTTTTCAATGGTATAATTAGGAGTTAGGAGGGGTTAGGAGGTAGGAGAGGAGAAGATACTACTGTAGATCAGAGTTATGGGCAGTATGGTTGTACTTGGCGGAGAAGTAATGAGTAAAGACATTGCATTTACAGATCTGAGTTGAGTATTGAATGTTAGGGTTAGGAAGAATTGAATGAGGAAGCTTTGCATTGATGATCAGATAGGGAGCAGGGAGCAGGATTCTGGTGTTAGCAGGATCAGGTTAATAGTAGTAGAAGAAGAAGGGTCAGTACTACATTTTTTTCAGATTCTATTTGACTTAGTAGAAGTAACCAAGCTTTTTAAGGGTGAAGCTTAATCACCCTTTAACATTGGCGACCATGCATTAAGAACGGACCAGAATCTCTGGCTGCGATTCTGTACATACCTAGGACAGGGGTGAACCAGATCTACAGGCACAGTGGCCAAGGCACGGGATACGTGTTACAGATCACAGTCAAAGGATTCGTCACACAAGGCAGCCGGGGGCTCAGTACGTAGCTGCGAGCAGATTCAGTTTCAGAAGTTAAGGTGGAGGAGCCAATGGCAGGACAGTCAACATCCACAGGAGCTGAGGACAGCTCCACAGTCGAGGGGGGATAGTTGCCAATATCCAGGTATGTCTCAAACTACTATTGCATTCAGGCAGTAAGAAAAAAGGAACAGTAGGTTGTGTGAAGAAACCAGCAGTAAACAGTAGCAGTTAAAAAATTAAAAAGTTACTATCCAGTAAAAATAGCAGTAAAAATCAAAAATTTGCGAAGTTAGTAACCAATGGCCGGATAGTAAAGGTAACAGTGGGAACAGAGGGTAAAAACTGCAAACAATAAATAGCCTAAGAAAATTCAGAAAATTGGAAAAGTAAAAACAAAAATGAATGGACAGTAAATGAACCAAAAAAAAAATCCATAGAAGAAGCTTGCAAAACTGTAATGCATGGAAGCTTGGAAAAACTAGGACTATGCTAGAACTTGAAAAACTAAAGGCATGAAACTATCCACAGTAGGACAGTAAAAGACTGACAGCTCCTTAAGGAACCGGAGTGGAAAGGTGGCAAAGGGATGGACTGGGCAGAAAACAGGAAACAGCAGGACTAGCATTCGACAGACCAGAGGAGGGCTGAGGACAAGAGCCGACAGCACCTACCCAAGAGTTTTGGAGAAGCAGACTCAGTTACTGGAGACACCAGCCGGACCAGTTGAACACCTGACCAGGGAGTACCAAGGGAAGAGCAGCAAAACTGTACTGCAATGGATAGAGAATACCCAGGGTGGGACAAGGAAGAAATAGCCAGGAGACAAGCAGCAGAACGGTTGGCAAGATACGAACTCAGGGAGCAAAGAGCAGCAGCAGAAGTAGGAAAACCAATGGGAGGACAATTAAGTTCAGAAGAAAGCATAGCAAAAGGGAGAACCAGGGACCTGATTGATATGGACCTGGTAGGAGAGAATTCGAGCCAGGAGACAATACTTGGAATAAGCAGGAGGACAGGGTCAGCAAGAGGAGAACCTGGCCCAAGCTTCAAGAATTGGCAGGAGGATGAAGAAGAAATTCGGAAGTATGAGGGACATCCACTATCACCTAGGACCAGCAGGAGGGAATTCCCAAGGCCAGGTGAAGGAGACACACAGCATTGCTGGAACCCCCAGACCAGAATGGCATCAGCATATGACCATTACCAGGAGGAGGAGAAGAAAGGAGGCAGCAGACTAGACACGCCAAAACCAGGGGAGAAGACACCAGGTGATTTGGTGGAGACATTGGAAACGCTGAAAAAGAAATTGGAAGAAGTTCACACTGGAGACAGAATCCAGACAGGAGCAGCAGCACTGTCAGAGATGTACAAAACGGGTAAGCCAGCACAGGTGAATCCCAGGAGACCAGTGGTACATTTTGCACAAGAGCAGTTCCAAGGAATGGAGCTGGAGGAAGATGAGGAGGACAGAAGACAGCTGGAGGAGTTAAAGGCTCGACAGCAGGCTAGAAGGCAGGCAGAAAGAGAACGAAGAAACCAGCAGGCAACGGAGGACCTGTACAGGAGGCAGATGGAGGAGCTAGGCCAGGCAGCTAGGTTTAGAGAAACCATGGAGGCTTGGGAAGAGAAGAATCGGGAGGAGATCAAACTGAAGGAAGCCATGAAACTATGGCAGGAAACAAAGAAACTGGAAGAGCAGGACCAGGAGAAGCAGAGACAGGAGGCTCTTAGAACCTGGCAGGAGACTCAAAGAAGGGAGGAAATGAAGCAGGCAGCAGAGAGAAAAGAAGCAATGCAGCAGGACCTGCTAAGACAGGAGGCTCTGCGTTTATTACAAGAAGCACAGAGATTGGAGGATCAGAATAAGAAGGAGGAAGCTGCCCGGCAGGCGACCCTATACAAATGGCAGGAGATACTGAGGGAAGAGAGCCAGAAACTCCAGGCCAAACCAAGGGCGGATCCGTGGGCAGCATATGACCAATCAGTGGTCCAGGGGGACAGACCAGGTCAGCTGAGGGAAGCAGAATTGATGGGAGCACCCTACACTACATCTGCTGTACCAGGAAGGCCAGGAGCACACCATTTCCCAACTTCGAGGACTCGGGTGAGCCCAACAGGAGGAGGCAGGGTACAGTCTACCTATGTGGATCACCTTACAGGTGATGAGTACAGACCAGAAGTCAACAGAACTGCATACTGGCCAAGTGGAGGAGCAGAAGCCGGAGCAGGAGTTCCTGACACCGGAATAGGATACAGAAGACCAGCGGAGATAATGAGAGGGATGCCATATGACACTAGGCCACCTGCAGGAATAGGAGTACCAGGGGATACAGCGGACAGCAGTTATCCAGTGAGGCATGGTCCACCAGCCTACCCACCACCTGCTAGACCTAGAGTACCCCCAGTGACAGGACCAGTCCTTGTGGCACAGAGGAAGCCGCTGACCTACACGAAGTACAAGGAAGGGACGAATCCAGATGCCCATATACGGCAGTTTGAAAGGACCCTATGGCACAATGGAGAAACTGATGAACAGGTGATAATCAACCTGATGGGTACTACCTTGCTGGACAAAGTTGGTGCATGGTATGAGAATTTCCTGGAGAACCATGTATACTGCTCATGGGAGGATGTTAAAGCTGCTTTCAGGAGGAGGTACAGAGACCAGACTACGGATGAGGCAGTATACAGGGAATTGAAGTCCTTCAAACAGGGGGACAGAGAGAAAGTACAGGACTACTATGATCGGTTTATGACATTAATTAAATGTCTACAATCTGATCCAGGAGAAGGGTTCCGAATCACTAACTTTCGAGCAAGACTGCTGGAGTATATCAAGATCACTACCAGTGTGGCACCAGTCAGGAGTTTGACAGAGTTGGTGGATGCAGCTTTGAGATGCGAGGAGAACTGCACTGATTCTAGTGGTAAACCCACTAAGATCGAGGTGAAGAAAGTGGAGACCAGCAGTAAGGCAGCCACAGTGACCAGGAAGGAACCAGACCAGGAGGCTCCAAGGAAAGCCTGTGGTATTTGTAAGAAGCTGGGCCATGATGATAAGAACTGTTGGTATAACCCAGCTAACCAGAGGGGGTCAGGTGCGAAAAAGGAAGGAGAAGAACATGTTTGTGTCAATGAAGTCTTTGCTTCTAAACCAGCAGGAACTTACAGTTACAACCAAGGATACCAGCGACCACCTAATCCCAGGGCAGGCAGCAGCCAACAAAGGAGTTATGGTGATCAACCACCGTGCTGCTTCTTGTGTGGAGGAGCAGACCACAGAAGCTGGAACTGCCCCAAAAAGGCACAATGGGACCAGTTTTTGGCAGACCAGGAGAAGACCAACAAGAAGCAGGATCACCATGTCAGTAATGTGGAGATTGAGCTAATAGAGGAACCTGAAGAGTCAGTGGGGGTAGCTACCATGACCAGAGCCCAGCGGTTGAAGGCAGGACTGTTACCTATCCAGGATGAATCAAGGGAACCTGAACCAAGAAAGGCCAGAACGAAGGAGGACTGGCAGGAGGAAGAGAAAATGAGGAATTCGATGCTGAAAACCTTGAAGGAAATTGAGCTTCAAGCAGAGCAGGAGAAAGCAGAAGCAGAGAGACTCAGGGCGACTCTAAAAACAGCAGAGAAGGAAGGAGATGGTGAAGTGCTGGATAATGAGTGGGCAGGATTCCCAGACTCAGATACACTAGCCTACAGCACCAAGACCGTCAAGCAGGAATTGGGCGCAGAAGGGGAGACCAGTACAGAGAACAACCAGGAGCAGCACTATGCAACTGTAGTTGGAAGAAAAATACTAGACAGTCCCATCACAGTCTCACTAGGACAGCTGCTGAAGATGGCTCCTAATTTGACAGAATTTGTGAAGGCCCACGTATTCCCAGAAATGGTAGCAGACCAGCCAAGTCAGTCAGAGCCAGCACCAAGCAAGAAGCCAACAACCAGTCAACCAGGTAAGACCGATTTAATAGGCAGTCTGGCTATTGATGTTGACAGAGAACTGCCGGTGTTAACCGTGCAGATAGGCAATGGGACGCTGGAGAATGTCCTACTGGATGGAGGATCAGGTGTGAACCTGATAACTGAGGAGGAGCGAAAAAGACTGGGCCTCAAGGACTCACAGCCTGCTCCTTTCAGATTAAGAATGGCGGACCAGACAGTCGTTGACCCGGTGGAGATGATTCGCAATGTGAAAATTCACATCCACGGTATTCCTTACCTTATAACCTTGACTGTTATTAAAAATAAAGAAGTTAACGAAGCCTATAGTATGCTGCTAGGCAGACCATGGTTGATTGATGCTAAGGTAAATCACGATTGGGGTAACAATCTGGTTACCATCAGAGGTAATGGTACTGTAAAAACCATCTCAGTCAGTCAGAGGAAGGGGCCCAGGCCTAAGTTACCTGAAGTCCTAGTATGCTATAATTTTACTGAAGGACTAACAGATGAGGAGGAAGCCTTGTGGTTAGCTAGTGAGCAGGACTTACTGGCCGTTGGGACAGTCACTCTGCCTCGAATGGAGCAGAACAAGGACCAGGACAACAGTAAGGACCAGGACGACATCAAGAGCCCGACAAAGAATCAGGACCAGGACCAGGGACAAGAGGGGGGATCACAGCGAGCCTACCCAGACCACTTCTACAACTTTGAGGAGGGCGACATTGAAGTGGATGAGACACCAGCCCGGGAGAAAGTGAAGAAATTGAAGATAGCATCCTGGACCTTACCAGAGTCAGAGCAGTTGAGAAGAATTAACCTTGGAACGGAGGAGGAGCCACAGTATCTGAAGATTAATGCAGCCATTAGTCCAGAACAGGCTATTGAAGCAGAGGCTCTGTTTAGGGAATTCAAGGATGTATTTGCCTGGACCTATAAGGACCTGAAGGGTATCCCACCCTCAATTGCACAGCACAGGATTGAGTTGGAGAAGGATATCCCACCATCCCATCAGGCCAGATATCGCATGAATCCAAATTATGCCAGTATTGTGAAGCAGGACTTGGATAAACTGCTTCAGGCTGGATTCATTACACCAGTAGAGGATGCTACCTGGTTATCCCCTATTGTTATTGTCCCTAAGAAAAATGGGAAGTTGAGAATTTGTATTGATTTTCGCAAATTGAATGCTGCCACTAAAAAGGACCCGTATCCATTGCCATTTACTGAGGAAGTGTTGGATTCTGTGGTAGGACACGAGATGTATTCGTTTCTGGATGGGTACTCCGGGTACCACCAGATTCAGATAGCACCAGAGGACCGGCACAAGACTGCTTTTGTAACAGACTGGGGAGCATTTGTGTGGATAGTCATGCCTTTTGGGCTGAAAAACGCACCTCCCACATACCAGAGGGCAGTAAACAAAGCTTTTCGTGATTTCATTGGTGATTTTATGAAATTGTTTTTGGATGATTTTAGTGTGTACAGTGACATTATTAGTCATCTGGTCAAGCTGCGGAAGTGTTTTGAGAAATGCCGGGAGTATGGGATAAGTCTAAATCCTGAGAAATGTTTACTACAGGTTTTCTCTGGTATTATACTGGGGCACATTGTGTCTAAGGAAGGGAAATTTCCTGATCCTAAGAAAATTGAAGCAGTAGAGAATATGCCTAGACCAAAAAAACCGGTAGATGTGCAGGTTTTTAACGGTTTTGCCCAGTTTAACAGGTGCTACATTAAGTCGTATGCACATATAATGGAGCCAATCACCAGACTCATGAGGAAGACAGGGAAGTGTGACCAGCCCATTTCTTATGCCAGCAGGTTACTGAATTCTGCCGAGAAGAACTATAGTACCACTGAAAGGGAGGCTTTGGCGATGGTTTATGCTCTGAATAAGTATAGGCATTATCTACTGGGCAATAAGTTTGTTTTCTATGTTGACCACATGGCACTGGTGTATCTGGTCAATAAGCCGCAGGTATCAGGGAGGATAGCAAGATGGCTACTGCTGTTTCAAGAATACGATTTTACAGTGGTGTATAAGCCAGGGAAAAATCATGGAGTGGCAGATGCGATGTCAAGACTGCCCAACGGAGAACCCGCAACTGGTGTTGAGGACCAGACCAAGGACGCAGGTTTGTTTTATGTTAAACCAGAATGGTTAGAAGATGTACGGTCTTACCTGAAATCTGGTGTTGTACGACAGGACTTGTCCAAGGAGGAGCAGCGGAAGTTGATTCTGAAGTCACTACCCTATACACTGGTCCAGGGAGTTCTGCACAAGCGAGGACATGATCTGGTGGTCAGGAGGGTACTGGACCCAGTACAGGCAGAGGTGGTAATGAAGGAAATGCACAATGGAGTAGCAGGTGGTCATTTCCCACAAGATATCACCAGCAGGAAGATACTGGACGCCGGATACTGGTGGCCAGCGACACATCGGGATGTTGCAGAATACTGCAAGGCGTGTGACAGATGCCAGAGAGTGGGAGGCATGGCAAATACTGGTTTAGCTACCTTAGTGGCCAGTATGCCAGCAGAACCATTCATGAAATGGGGATTGGACTTTATCGGGCCCATTAAACCAACAGCATCCAGAACAGGGAACAGGTACATACTGGTGGCTACAGATTATGCTACCAAGTGGGTGGAGGCAAGGGCGCTAAAAACTAATTCAGCAGCAATTACTGCTAAGTTTTTGTATGAGCAAATCCTTTCAAGATACGGGTGTCCTTTGACACTTGTAAGTGACCAGGGTTCTCATTTTATTAATGAGGCTATAGAACACCTGGTAGAGCATTTTTCTGCTCCAGCATCGCACATCAACAACCTATTACCCTCAGGGTAATGGGCAGGCTGAATCAACAAACAAGGTGATTGGTCACCTACTGAGCAAGCTGGTCAATGATAGGCGAACAGATTGGGATGAGCATCTTCATACTGTACTGCTCTCCTACAGGACTGCTTACAAGGTCACTACAGGTCACACACCATTTCAACTGGTCTATGGCTTACATCCGTTAATGCCAACAGAGTATATAGTACCAACTAGGAAGACCAGCTCAGAAATAGATTATACACCAACCAGGGTGTTGGCAGCCAGGATTGCGGATTTGGAGCAGATGGACACTTCAAGACTAGAGGCCCAGGAAGCAGTAGGAGCGAAACAGTGGAACAGGGCACTTTGGAGCCAGCAACACTACAAGCGAAAGGATTTTCAAGTAGGCGATTATGTGCTCTGGTATCCCAAGGGCCACAAGGAGCATGTGGGGAAATTCAAAAGTCGGTGGTTTGGACCTTATAGGGTCCAGTACAGGCTCCCCAACAATACTGCTCTGCTGGTCCAGGTAAAAAATTTCGAACCGGACCCGGTTTTAGTTAACATTAATAAGTTAAAACCATATCGATTTTATGAGAAAGGAGTAGTGGAAACCAGGACACCCGCACATTTGACCAGAGGACTGGTCAACGAGCAAAAGGGGGATAGAATCCAGTCAGGGTTAGAAAATCCAGGGATAGAGAGTGGAAAAAGCTGCGAAAAAGGAGAAAGTGAAGCAGTACATCAGCAGAGGGGCAAAGAAAACAGTGCGGAAAAAAGTGAAAGTCAAAAGATAAATGAAAATGAACAACAAGAAGGGCAGCAGTTAAGGGAAAGAGACATGAAGGAGGCAATTGAAAAAAATAATGGAAAGGAGAAAAATCAGAAAAAAGAAAAAAATAAAGGAAAAAGAGAAAAAGAAAAAACAAAGGAAAAGGAAGGATTGGAAGTCATAAGTAGTAGAGTAATAGAGGTCGTACCGGTAGAGGTGAAAACGATTGGAGGGTTAAGTGGACGGCCCATTAAGGACAAGAGAGGACGGAGTTCATTCGAACAGGAGCCATCATTCATTCAGGCTCGACGAATGGAAACGAACCAACTAATTTCATCCCACCGGGATGAAACCCGAGAGCATGTGGTGGAGCCAAGGGGCCATTTTAACTCTTTTGTTTTGGGTCGACAACGGAACCTCGAGAGTAGAGGAGATTGGAGAGAAGCGGGACGAAGGAATAGAGAAGCACAAGAAGACATTACTGGCCGAGACGAGAAGGCATTGCACCACGGGGGTAGAAGAGAAGCAGCGCAGGAGGGGGTGCGGCAGCAACAGCTAGAGAGGGCGCAGCAGCAGCAACCCGAGAACCAGCAGCAACTTGAGGAAGAGCGGAGATTTGAGAAGCAGCGGCAACGGAGCCAGCAGCAAGAAGCCAAGGAGCAGCGGCGGCTCGAGAACCAGCAACAACTCGAAGAACAGCGACAGATCGAAGAGCAGCTGCTCAAGGAGCAGCGGAGATTAGAAGAACGGCGGCGATTCAAGGAAGAACAACGGTACCGAGCGGAGGAGGATCATAGAAGGTTGATACAAGACGAGCATTGGCGGCGACTGGACGAGGACCAGCGATGGCAGTGGACAGAACTTCGGAGCCGACCTGAAGAAGAAACCCTAACCGGAGGAAGTGTGGAGAGCAACGAAGGAGACAGAGCAAAACAGCCGCGAGAAGATTACAAGGACGAAGAACAGTCACAAGAGGAAGGAGGGCGGAGATACTTGACAAGGTCAAGGCGACTCCAAAACGATCAGGTGACTCTAGAGGTTCAGGGTTTTTGGGGGGGTTTTCAATTAGAATTAGATCAATCTCCAGTTCTAAAGAGTTCAGCCAGGGAGAGGGTAGAGCAGTGGCGAAGGATCAGGGCTTTAGAGAGAGAACATAGGAAAAATCAGAAGAAGATAGGAGAAAGAGCAGGAGGTAGTAGGCAGAAAGAGTGGAAAAACAAAAAGCGAAAAAACGAGAGAGGCCGAGCGCATAGGAACCAGGGGTCAGTCTTGACTTTC
The DNA here is from genome assembly GCA_014871385.1 of Ceratodon purpureus. Taxonomy (NCBI): domain Eukaryota; kingdom Viridiplantae; phylum Streptophyta; class Bryopsida; order Pseudoditrichales; family Ditrichaceae; genus Ceratodon; species Ceratodon purpureus. Next base: position 79,694,903 of record CM026426.1, read on the forward strand.
AGGGATTGGAGACACGAAGAACCAGTACAACAGAAAAGAAGAGGAGGACTAATGGACAGAATCGCAAGTACCAGTGGGGGCCAAAAAGAAGACGCACCAGCAAACAGACAAGGGGTAAAGGGGACTCTACACGACTACATCAGAACAACAGGAGCAGCAGAAGGGCAGGAGCAAATGGAGGTACAGCAGGAAGGGGAGGATGCACCGCCACCACCAACCCAGCAGACAGCAGGAGAAGAGCAGCAAACAGGACCAGAGGGGGAGGAAATACAGAGGACCGGGGGGAACACAAGGAGGAAGAAGACCCCGATCCTAGCTCGGGCTCCAAGGACAGTTACAGTGGAGAAGAAAAGGAGGAGGAAGATCAACCTGACCTTCATACCCGTGGAATTCTGGAAGGGCTAGCGGGAGCTGAAGGACGACATCTGGGCTGAGAAGGTTGGCTTGGGGGCCTTCTACGAGTACACCTGGCCGGTGCCAAGGGAAGAATTGGTGGCAGACTTTGTGGAAGGTTTCCAGTACCTGAGGGGAGAGAAGGCCGACTACAACACACCGATCAGGGCGACGGTCAGGGGGGTACTAATCGAGATCATAGCATGGACAATATCACAGGCTTTAGGGATAGAGGGCAGCAAGACATCTAAAGTACCAAAGGCAAGTGGAGACCTGGACCCGAGGTACATGAAGATGTTTGGCTTGACTAAAGCAGACCACAAGACGGATGGGACCAGGGTCAGTGGGTTCGATGAGCCGTATCAGGATAGAGTCAAGGCCCTGGTAGAGGTAATGTGTGTAAAGAAGAAGTCCTTATACGCCAGCAACGAACTGATGGAGAACATGTACCAAGCCGTGAAGAGGGGGGAACACAACTGGGCTCCGTTGATCTTATCCAGCCTGAGGAGGATGCTGATCAGGGTGCACACCAGTGAGACCCGGGAGATTAAAGGAGCGGAGCTTATAGATGCCCTGTTGAAGAATTGGTTTCCGGACAATGAGCAGTACGTGGAGCCACCCCCAGCCCAGATCAGCGAGGAAGAAAAGGACGATAGCGAATGTGAGCCAGATCAAACACCAGTAAGGACAGTAGGTGATCTACCACCGGACGTGATCAGTGGAGAAGGAGCCAAGGGGGTACTGGACCATAATGTAACTAAGGAGGCAGGGAGACCAGGAGCCGAAGCCGAACACCAGTCATCCTCCTCTTCTGGTCAGCAGAGAACCGCACCAGGAAAGAGGAAAAGGAAACAGCACCAACAGCAAACACCAAGAGGGCAAGGAGCAACTCAGAAAAGATTAAGGAGGCAGGAGCAGCGGCCCAAGTACAAGGACTGCTCCTCAGAATCCTTAGATTCAGAGGAAGCAGAGGAAGTGGAGAGAGGAGCAATCAACTCGGACGCCAGAAAGACACCCGTCACGAGGGGCAGGAAGAAGGCCAAGACGGCAAAACAGGTACAACCAGGAGATACGCCAGTGGAGGTCTCTAGGGCCCTACTGAAGTTACGGGCAGCACCACAGCAGGAGGCCCGGCGAGTTTCACCTACCCGAGCCAAGCAGGTAGCACAAGAGCAGGAGCAGGAGGTCCCAAGGGAAGACTCGACACTGAAGAAACAGAAGGGCAAACCCATAGTGGCATTGACCCCCCGTAATCTTGGAAAGACTTTTGAGTCTACGGGTGAAGATACTAATGGGATAGCCGGAGGGTTGGGACAGGTGATGGAACAACTGCAGCAGGTCCTGGAGAAGACCGCCCGCATCAGGCAGCAGCAGCAGGAGCAAGAGGAGAGGCAGCCATCGTATGAGTCGTTGCAGGTTGTCAATCAGGAACTGGAAGGGAAGATCAAGGGGTTGGCGGAAACCTTACAGTCTACAGCCCTGGAACTCTCGACACTCAAAACCGTATGGGCAGACACCCAAGGACGGTTAGCTGCTCTCACTAGAGCACAGCAGCAGGAGAAGACCGCACGAGCAGCCCGAGGAGGAGAACTGGAGGAAGTCAAGAAGCGTCGGATAGAGTTGGAGATGGCCACCAGTGCCCGCCTTCGAGGATTCGATCAGCTGGCCCTTGAGAACCAGGAGCTGAAACGCCAACTAGAGGTGGCCAACAGCAGTGCTACACCAACCAGTCGAGGGCTCCAGCGACACATCTTGGCTACCACCAAGAAACAGGTCGGGGAGGAAATCAAGGCCTACAATGAAGACCAGGAACGCCAAAACAGGTACTTGGTAAGGTTTGCTGAAGCTTACCCTACTTTCGTGTACTGGTCTGATGAGGAGCCGGGAATGGTGGAGGATGAAGGTGGCCAGCAGGAGGCATTTATCCATACTGGTGTAGCAGTACCAGTAATGGAGGAGTCAAGACTAAGTTCGATCCAGTTGGGACCAGATATGCCTTCTACTTCCTCAGCCCCTGGGCCAGTTCAGGCACCAGTTCCAGTAGGACCAGTTGCGACTCGAACCATACCCGGACCAGTAGCAGTTCCCGAGCCCGAGATGACACCAGGCGAACAGGGCCAAGACATTATGAAGACCACACCAGCTAGTGGCTAGGTAGTAGGATACGTAGAGTACTAGTAGGACCAGTAGTAGACTCTCTTTTTAATTTTTATTTCCTTTTTTATTTTTGGCTAACTACATAAAACTAGGCACCAGAGCATCTGAGGGCAGATCCAGACTAAAAGGGGGATAATGTTAAAGGGATTTTTTGCCATTTTACTAGAGCAGTACTGTAGGAGCAGGAACGGTAAAACTGCCTGGAGCAGTAACTAGTTAGTTACTGCCCATTTACTGTCCACTGCGTTTTGGATGAAGTTTTGACACTCGGATGTAATTCTGAACTGGATGAAAAATGGACATAGGAGGATGACGGCTAGGGTTTGGGGGGTAGTGAGGAGTGAGAGCATGGCGGCTCTCACTCTCTCTCTCAGTCTCTGGGGTTTTCAATGGTATGGTTAGGAGTTAGGAGGGGTTAGGAGGTAGGAGAGGAGAAGATACTGCTGTAGATCAGAGTTATGGGCAGTATGGTTGTACTTGGCGGAGAAGTAATGAGTAAAGACATTGCATTTACAGATCTGAGTTGAGTATTGAATGTTAGGGTTAGGGAGAATTGAATGAGGAAGCTTTGCATTGATGATCAGATAGGGAGCAGGGAGCAGGATTCTGGTGTTAGCAGGATCAGGTTAGTAGTAGTAGAAGAAGAAGGGTCAGTACTACATTTTTTTCAGATTCTATTTGACTTAGTAGAAGTAACCAAGCTTTTTAAGGGTGAAGCTTAATCACCCTTTAACAATCATCATGGATGTCAGTGAATGGGAAAGGAAGATCACACACAACACAATTTGTGTTCTTAATGTAACCATGATCATTCAAACGTGATGAAATGGAGGATGCAATAGGGTGAAAGTGAAATGCAAATCTAGGCTGACCCTTCTTCAATGAATTCAATTGAGCAATTAGAGAGGCTAATTGACCCTCCAAGAAATCCGTCCTCTTCACCAAGCTCTCATGCTTTTCAACCTTCAAGGACTATTCAGTTGAAATGCTCTCAAAGTCAGCATGTTGCAAATGCCAACGTGGTGTTAAAAACTCCAAATTCATCTTCAATTTTGATGCCTCCGCTCCATATGGATCAGCTGCAATCTTGGAACGGTAGTCTTCACGAGTTTGCCCCATTGTCCCTAATGCCATGCGCATGCTCTCCACCTTCTTGCACATGTCTTCCTTTTCCTTCAGCGCTCTTCGATATCCTTCTTGATGCACTTCAGCTCCATGCCGATGACCACCAGCAATTCGCCAATCTCTGTTTTCTTCTGGATGATGAAGGCATTAGCTTCTCCAATCCTACCTCCAATTGTCACTGCTGGACTCTCTAGAACCTCGTTCTTCACCACATAGAACCCCTGCAGTAGGTCGTGAAATCCTAATCAAAGACTAATAGAAATCGCAAAATAGCAAACAATATAAGCACACTAAAGATCAACGATAAATTATATAATCAGAAGGTTGAATGATTGAAGATTACCTGCAGTAGATCGTCCAAGCCCTCCTCAGCGACCACCTCCTCAAAGGTTTTATCAATGAGTAATGCCTTATATTGCAAAGCTGTGACCATTGTTTTCTTCCATGCACTGCGCTGGTTGCAATTAGTTTGAAGCGCAAAGGCAGCCCAACTAACATCTAATTTCTTCACAACATCAGCCACAATCCCAATGGCGAAGTCCTTGCCGATCAATTTGTTTTTGGGACCATAGGTAAATTCTGTTGATGGCACTCTTCACCTCTACATTCTTGCAATCTCCAAAAAAGAACCCACTCTTATCTTTCTGGGCTCCATAAACTGCTTCTAGCTCACTCTATTTTATTACCACAGGACCTTTTTTTATATGAGGGTTCATACCTTCAGCGGACAACCCAAACTTGTCGCGGAAATCCTCCAAAGTGTATGGCGGAGGGGGCCTACTTTTCCCCAACACAGCAATCCTATCTTCTACATCTTCTAAGGCTACAGTAGGTATGGGTTCTTTGTCACTCTCCCTAGCTACTGTTCTGTTGGGACACTTCCCTATGATGGACAATTGTACCCCAGGAGCGTGTCTCTAAACCTAAACCGCCACACCCTGCACCCTTCAAACTCCAGACACATGCATTTACACAACAGTTAAATGACGCACTGAACTCAACCTGACTATTCATTTTTATTCAACAATGTTTGGTCTAAGAAGCCGTGAAAATAACTTCAATATTCTTGAGCTGACCTTAAACATGTCTAAAACCCTATCCATGACGGACTCCCTCGCAATGCAATAACCATATTACTATTCTCACACCAAGAAAATTATCAACAAACAACGTGAGCAAACTTTCTTGAACCCTTAACAGATTTGTGGCAGCGAAAAAGCGGCTTCAACAACTTGAGAGAAAGCACCTTTGACAGCTACCTCCGCACAGGCCTCCTAAAATTGAAGCTGTGTTGCAGGAAGCCTAAACCCTAAACCGTTCCAAGAGCAAGAGAGAGACCTCCGTAGTCTTTGCGAGCTCAGCACCTCAAGCTTTTGGGGCAAATCGCACCACACACACACACCGCACTTCGGAAGCTCGGATGCGCCATGGACGAGGTCGGAAGGAGGCACGCGAGAAAACAAGATGCGCGCGAGACAGCGGAGGCCAACATCTTGCCCACGGCAGATTTTGAAACCTACCCGCCGAGCTCTCCCCCACCCCCCCCCCCCCCCCCAACCAGAGTACTTTCCGTCGTCCATCCGCCACGTGTCGGGCCCTCACACGCCCACTCACCTCAATTTTGTATACCACATAGTATAGCATATACCTCACGAGGTTTTGTACCTAGTTTAGTGTACATTCACCCTTTTAACAATTTAAATTTTACGACTCCCCTGTCTAATGCCGTGACAAAGTCGTTCCTGTTCAGAACATAAATTATCATTGCAATCCTGTAAGACTTCTCTGCAGTACTTACGGGATTGGGTGGGAATTGAAATACTTAAATGGAAACACTATTATTTTAAATATTTGGCGGGTGAAAGATTGCCACAAACCTTTGCAGAGATGACCAGCTTGGAATAAGTGATAATAACTGTGATAAGCTTGCTGTGCTACCACATTCCTTTGGGAGACTAAGAGATCTAATGGACTTGACACTGAGAGCCATTCTTATGAAACAAATTATGCAATTCTAGACTACCATTTCAATGCATAGGATATGGAAATAAATAATCATATTAATTACATTTATCCTACACCAAAAGCAACCAACAATACTAAGTTGAATATAACTAGGCATACTTAAAAAAAAATCATTAAGAAGGGGCCACGGAAATAACAAAACGACTTTGATTGCTGAATGGATACAGTACACAACACACTGACTCATAATCAATTCTTATTTCCAAATCCTACACTCTGTCTATCCCTCCTCTCAGTCTTCCAAAAGATTTTCTACCTGAGGATGGGGGAGAAATGTTTGCAAGCATCTTCATTACCTCCATGGTTTTATCAGATTGGTCTTTCATCCTGGTGTGTCTTTAGATGCGGTACATGTTAAAGGGTTCTTCCTTTTTCCACGAGAAGGTTGGACTTCTTTTGGGTCTTCTTGGTCATCATGGTCTCCTTTCAAAGGAATTCCTTTGGCTCTTCATTGAAATCACATGTTCCACCTCTACCATTCTCTTGACAGGACACTACAATACCCTGGTCAGTTTCTGTTGGCTCTAATTGCGGCCCAACTACATCGTTATGAACTTCCTCAACAGACCCCCCCTCATCTGGACTGGTGTCATTGGCCTGTTTTTTGTTTGATTCTTTTTCTAGAAGGTTGCTAGAAACGGGTTCCTGCACAATATCCTTTAGAGTAGAACTACTCGCTAATAACCGCTTTGGTTTATTCAAAACTGTTGTAGTGAGGGGAGAAGCACAATAAAGTGGACAAAAAAAGTGCTTAGCTATTTGCCAGTTTCAGCCCGTTTGCAAAAATTGCACAAAAGTGATAGAAAGATCTAATCAAAGTCAGTTTTTTTTGCTAATATGGATTCTAAACTTGTTTTTCTAGACCTTAGAAAAGTTTCGTGCAGAGTAGACACTTTAAAGTTATTGTTTGAAGGCTTTAAATCCAAGCAAAATGAATGCAGTCATTTGAAAAAGTGACTAGAAAAGAATAAAAAATTATCTTAAAATCACTTTTGATTAAGTGGTGCCCTTTGTATGTTTAAGAGGTATTCTAAAATGGTCAATTTATACACTCATTATTTGTTTTAGGGTTCCGAAAGTAGCACAAGGATGATTTTTAAGAGAGTCACTTCTGCAGTACTTGTTGTGCGTTTTTTTTCACCAAACATGGTTTTTAAAATTGAAAAAAACATCCTGTAAAGACAATAGAAGGCACCAAATGAAGAAATTAAGACTTTGGAAAAGTTCATTTTTATGATTTAGAACTAGTGGTCAATTAAGTTTCAAATGAGCATGATCTTTTTACAATGATGTGTGTAAGATGCGGTATGAAACCGAAGGAAGTGACTAAAATGCTCAAAAACTACACCAAATTGCTCAAAATCGGCTTTGAGCTTTAAAAAACAGCACACTTCATATTTACTTCTTAGTGAACACATGCTGCACTTTGTGGTACACTTTATTGTGCTCCCTCGTCTCGTCTGTGTGCATGTATTTAGCCTCATCTTCTGTTGTGTCCTCCAAATTTGATGATAGATCTGCTTCATGTCCACCAAAAATTTCCATACCATTTCCACACGGCCTTGGACAAGGATTTGATCGCCCACTCTTCTCGTCAACTTCAGGGTCAATGGCATAGTTAAATGCACTTCCAAGTGCTAACAAAGCCATCTGCGGTACAAATTTTGAATCTCTGGCTCCGTCAACAATATCTTGACATGTCGGACAAAGGAAGATGTCGCATGCACATCCTTTAAAAATGCCTGAATGCCCACAAGGCTGCCAAATGAATGGCACAAGTATCAGTAACTTAAATTAGAGTGAAAGATAATTTAATTAGTGAAAAATGCAATGATTTTATATAACATCTCAAGTAAAGCAGCAAGTTAAGTTACAGTACCTGCAAAGTGACACGGAGATTGCATGGTCGTTTGAGTACTAAATACTTCCCCATATCATCTGAGCCTTGTGAATCATCATTAACGGTGGCCATGGCAACTTGTGAGGATTGGCTGCAGTTGCTACTGTAAATGTCCTTCTCAGTCTTCTATTCACAATCGAATTCTAAATTGTCATGAGACTGAGATTTCTCAGTGCCCGTTTGATTATGTTTGCTTTCCTAGAGCTCACAAGTGTGTCTGTTTGCAGTTGATAGGTCTGACTAGATCTGCTTACTGCAGAAGTAGCATCCAAAGGTAATCCATCAACTGAAATCACCACATGACATGCACAACAAGATCAGAAGACATATAACATCGAAAAACATAAATGTCTAAAGAAAACTCAATTCTTGAACAAGGAATACATTCCTTCACCAATGAACCGATATCCTTGACTCTGATATACATCAGGAACTTACAGTACTAAGAGTAGAGTAGTAAGTCATGAACTTACAGGACAAACATTAGAGTGGTATGGGTGATACTTAAAGAACATAATTTTAAAGGAATAGTAAGGGAATCAAGGACCATATACACTTATTCCTAAATGAAAATCCTAACATATCAGTTGTACCAGGATTAAATACATCTACAAAAGGAACAGTAAAAGGATCCAAGAAGAATTCCTTGGCTATTTGGTCTATCAGTAATACATTACTGTATAGACAGTCTTGAAAGAAAATCATTAAATATATAGGAGCAGGAAGGCAGTATTTGGTAAGGAAAGCTAAAATGCTAGGTAGGAAGTAAGTTCTCTAAATCCTAACCCTGGTTCAGAGCACGCAAGGAAGTAATAAAATAATATTAAAGGAAACGAGTATGTCCACATAGTTGTGTCCAAAGTCTCCTATGTAACAAAGGAAGAGGAAACACATCAGGAAGGATAACAGCTTGGAAGTGAGAAAAATATGAACAAGCAGATTAGGAAATAGAAGTAGAACTCAGTAATTGCCATAGGAAACATAAACACCTCAATAATCCGGTGTTGTCTCAAAGGAGTCACAGAATTCTAAGGATAAAAACATGAAAACCTTCCTATTCAACTAAAAGGAGTCATAAAATTCTATCAAGAATTCAATCAAAAAACAACCCAAAACAATGCAAGCAGCAAAACTGGCAGGTCTATGTTTTCCTCGGAGGATAGAATAGAAATCTTATCGGACGTTCCACCAGAGATTGGACTGCCTTGGGTGACATCTGAAGTTGGCACAGAGGAGGGGAGTTGAGGAAGACCCCACCATAATCGCCATTCATGGTCAAATTCCTTGTCACAGAACTCTTTAATACACAAATTTAACTTTGAGGAGTGACTGATTAGTCAGAAGGGGTGATAGCAATGGCCGCATGAAGTCACAGCAGTATCGTTGCAATGAAAGTCTTCACCACAAACAAGGAAGTTTTCTACATATTGAATATTGGACTTTCTATGAAATTCCTTCGACCTCTATATTGGCAAGGGACTGAATTTATGTACAATACCATACTTCAACAACCCTAGGTAATTGACAACTAAATGTTGAAACTGCTCCATGCACGCTTGATTACACAGTACAAAATTGTATCTCCTCGTGCATGCTTTCATGCTTTTAGCTAAATGAGCACACATTGTCTCTATATCTTCTAGTTTTAGGAGGGCGTGCTTACTATTTTGTTCCTCTAAACGCAAGTGATCCTCTAATCTTGAAATCCTATCTGCAACATCGTCATTTGAAGAGGAAGTCGGGCTACAGTGGAAAAGATTAGGAGGAGAGTGGCCAGGACTAGGGTAGATAGGATTACTACAAACTCCTTGGTCTGGAAAATTTGTCCACATATCAACGTACTCACTAGCACTTTCTAGCGCAGCCTTAAACTTCAAAACTTCAGATTGAGCAAACTCAGCAATGGATTTTCTATCACTGCACATTAGCTTGGCTCTTCAAAGACCCAACTCTCTCTCCTCCTTATCTAAGCTCAAAATCCTCAACCAATCCTTTGTTGCTATGAAACCTACCTTGGCACTAGCCAATAGACATTGGACTGTCTCAATGGTCTTGACAATACTTTCCTTGATACAACTAAGACCAAGTTCATGCTTCCCGACACCCTTACATCGCTTACTGGAGGAAAAGGAATCCATCCTAGGCCGCAAATTAGGTGTTGGTAGCAGCCGTGGACGGGTGCTGTCAATCGGTAGAGACGGCAGTGAGACACCTGGCGGTTCACTAAAGCCCCAACCTCGCTCCAAAGTGATCGTAGGAGAACTAGGAGCCGCAGATTACTCACCCTCCAAGGATACAATGCGCAGGGCTTCTTTACTACTCACGCCAGTTTTAGAGAGTTGAAGTTTCCTGGTGTGAGGTGAACGACCTGCTATCCTCGAGGGCTCACCATTTGCTGTAAGCAGCAACTGCATAAGCAGCCCAATAAACTTGTATTTCCTTGATCTTTGCCACAACTTCTTGCGCAAATTCCACGGAGATTGTGTCGTTTAACACAAACTCTCTTCTCAAAATTTGGCAGTAGAGATCTTTTATTTGGCGCTAAACCTGTGGTGAAACGTTCCTAGTAATCTTCAACCATTCTTATGGAACCCTGGCCCCAAAACATCATCAATTTCTTGAAGGGAAACATCACTCTCAGTGAGAGATTTCACTGGACGGCCTTTACCTCACAATCCTTGCCTATTCGCAAAAAAGTGAAAGTTGTACACCACCTGTAAAGACAAAGTGCCCACGAGATATTAGGCAAGCAACATCGTTGTTTGCGCCCTTAACCCTAGACTGCAACCATAGCTATCTCCAAGCAAAACACTTTCACATGATACTTGAAGCCAAAGCATCGAAGATAGAGAAGCCACGATATGAAGTTCTGGTGTCCTAGCGCGGCTATTGAAATATACGATAGTCGGCAATCACAACAAAGGACAATCGAAGAAGTGTGCAATCAACAGAATGGAAGTGAGGAGAATATGCGACAATATGATTACTTGAGACTTACATATTTTGATTTCTAAAAGAGGTTGTGCAAATTCTGAGAGCTAGTACGAGATAGGCGGAGAGACGATGGAAAACAAACTTCTAATTCGAAGAGACGATGGGCAACTTTGGAGAGACGATAGCCTAAAGCTCTCTAAGAGAGTAGCAGAAAAAAGAAAATACGAAGGGACACGGGCATGCAAAGGAACAGTAGGCTAGCAAACCACTTTCCTGTTAAACCTACCAATAAGATAATTACAATTTTTAAGAACAAACAATTCCAAATATTACATCAATGGTACTTTGATTCCTTGGTCTTAAGTTCCTAGTGGTACCACCCAAGGATGCTTACCCCCGCTAGATTGGTTGAAATGCGGCAGGTATAAAAAAAAACCACCTATTGCCGACCACCATGCAGAACACATGTTTTGTACAACATACACAAAGACATCTTTATAGCACAACCTTTTCATGCAGAAAAGAAAACATCAATGCAAAATTTTCTCACCCCTAAGATCGCTCAAGCCAAATGTAGCATTAATTCAAGGAAGATCTCATTCCTGAACTTCAACAACATTTCAAATTGCCATTCATTTTGAAATTTGAGTGCAAAGAAATTGTTCTGCTGCTCAATGAGATCCATGTCAATCAAGCCATGCTCTTGGTAACAAAAAACACCACGAATCTTAACATCCTTTCACATTCTTAAACTAACAACCTCTTTTTTGTGCTTCATCCACAAGTCCCCAATACACTTATTAGCCAAGTCTTTTATGTCATGTGGGAGCACAAATTGATCCCTTCTCACTTCTATATTTTATAAACCAAGCTCCATGATGTATACCTTGAGCTAGATCATCACCTGAGTTAGTGTCGAGCTATAATCTAGATATCATGTCAATTCTCTCTTCATTTCATCAAAAAGAAAAGTGTCCATGGAATGATTGAAATCAGCTACTGCAAGACTGTTTTAGTGTTCTCCATTGCTGTTCATGTATCTAGTTTTTTGTATACCAGCTGACATAAGCTATTTTCCATATAGTTCATCTTTGCTAGAAAGTGCCACATGCACCCTTTCTTCATCGAAGTTCCTTCCTCCTTCCGACCAATGACGGACTTGTGTTGCGTAACGCGTTTTCTATTCGGTCGTGACTTGGCCCTCTTGCGCCATAATGTCGGGACGTCACGACGGTTTAGAGTCACGACCGGACGTCCCATTCGGTCTTTATTGTGACGGCCCAACTCCGAAATGCAACCTTTTCATTTATACTTTTTCATTTTTACACTACAAAACCTATTATGACGTCGGAGGACCCTCGTCGCGACCCATTCCGACGTCGCGACGGGATAGTCACGACCAGACGGGATAGAAAACCCTGGTTGCGTTGTTTTTTTCTCAGAGGACATGACATCATAGTCTGGTATATGCTTCTTTCCTCGCTTCTTCTTCTATGATATGATGGCTCTTCTCTTCTTCTTTAATTGCTCTACTAATAGCAGACCCTTTAAGTCTTTGATGTAGACGGAGGAGTGGTCAGCAAGATTTAAATTACAACTAACCTGTGAATCATACAGTATAACAAAATTGGAATTAACATGTACTGCAAAGGACTACAATTGGAAGTTTCTATTACAATTTAAACATCATAATTTGAAGGCGGCCTTACAAATAACACATTAAAGATTTCTTACCTAATAATTTTGGATGCACTATTTGCCCAAGGAATATTCCAAGTTGGGTGGCCTACTCCTATGCATCTCTTTTGTGAACATGTAAGGAAAATTCTTATTCATACCTTTTCCACTTCTAAAGTCCTTTAACCTACTCCATGGAATCATAGCAACCTCAGGAAGATAGTATTATTTTACACTCTAAATTTGAATAGGTATTCATGCAATGTCGTTGCAAAAGGGTCTAGGTGGTGGAATTTGCTTCATATCTCTAAATTTCTTTGTAAGCACTTGTTTGCACTCGAGTCTCTGGCAAGGAAACTCCTCAATGTCCGAGTCGTCCACAAGTAAAATAGGTGGTGACTTTGGTGAGCATGCACGACCATTCTTCCTACAAACTTTAAGGCTTGCAGTTTGCCACATTGTTGATGGTATAGGAGCTGCTTCTACCTTTGCAGCGTCATCGATACCTAGAGCTTCCTTTGCAGCAACATCAATATTATAACTTCTTCTTCCGCCCTTTGTCTTGGGAAACCAACCTAGAGCTATCGGCTTTGGAATGTCATTCTAAGTTGTTGTAGAACTTTGGCTTTCAAAATAACTCACCTTCATACTTTGGCCATCTAGATCCTTGGACGACAAAAGTCAATAAGATTTAACATCATCTAAAGTACCACACTCTTCCCACGGGGTCCCATTAACAATCTCCATAACAACACACATCTCAAAAGTAGAAACATGAAGTATCGGGCTTACTTCACGGTGTACATAGTTCTCCTTCAGTTCAGTACATATAAAAACAAAGTCTGTCAATAACATACTCCGTTTCAAGGGATAGCAAACATGAGTCATCACTACCGTCTTCAATATATAGTGAACCACCACAAGCATAATTCTGGGTTTCTGGAAACATAAAAGATTTGTGGACAAACTGCTATTAGTCTTAGTGAGATCAACACACGTACTCTGCGTGAAGACAAAATGGTGCAATGGACCTCTACTTAAGACCTTTATAGAGCTCAAAGAAGACATATATTCCTACGTCTTTCAAATTCAATATGGAAATACTACTCACTCTAGCACAAAGGTCAACAAATGCTAGACCAAATTTCTATGTCCAGAATGGCCTAAGAATTTCTTTTAGATCTTCCCTTAACTTTCCACTTCTCCAACCCTCAAATTTATCTATCTCTTCATCAATTGTCAAATCAACAAATACCGCACCCAGTTCACAAGCACTTGATCTCATATGACTCTGAGACTTCTGTACTTTATACAAATTTTTTGGAACAATCTAGCAAACCAAGCCCGCAAAGCGCAGAGCATTAGCTAAGGCAATTTGTGATGACTACCTAGTATGAGGTCTCTTTGACCACAAAACACCGGAAGACAAAGAATTCAATCACCCTAAACGAATTGACTTTACAATACATTAGCTTCTCTTTGGTTTCACTAATATTGCACCATAGCAAAGAAAAACATTTTTATGCACAACATGTCTTTGGTGCAGCTTGAACCCTTAGCCGCAACCGTCCTAAACCTAGTACTCTAAAGAACCCTAAGTTTTAGATTTTTGAAGCACAACAAATAAATTGCACTCCATGATTGAATTCACCTAATACGGATTCTTTGACAGCGCATCAATTTGTGGTATTCGACATTCTTAGAACTCTATAGCTACACAAGTCATGGCAAAAGTAACATCATTCAATGATATGATAATCAAACTCAATTAAAAGCCACACTGAGCAAGGTAGGACATGTGGCATAAACATAACAAGTACACTTACTAAATGCTGAGGCTTGTTGATATATTGGATGGTAGCAGGAGCGGCGACCACTCCCGTGCAACCCTAAAGTGCCCAAAAAATGGAAAACATCGACTTTGTGGGGGGTTCTTTGTATGAGGGCTAATTCTTCACAAATGTTTTTGCTTGTCCACGTCCAAAAATCATGAAATGAAAGGCAAAATAAAAGTAATCCATCCCAAAACCGGTGATTTCAAAATCAAATTGTCCATGAAAAGTTAAAAAAACAACTTGTTCCAAAATTGTTTGGAAATTGAAAATACCCATCTTATAAGAAGTACAAGAAAACCTCTCAGAATGTTTGTAATATTTTTAAGGGAATTGAAATTAAAAAAGTAAATATATAAATAAAACTAAGTCTAGCATGGCTTATTGCAAAGCCCACACCAAGCAAGCTTCAAAACCCAACCTGGCCTGGCCCAGCTCTCAAACGTCGCACTGACACGGACGGCAGTGACTGTCGTAGTCTAAATTCTATAGACTGTGTGTTGTAGACTTCCTCTTTAAATAACACGCACTCTACAGGAGAGTTTCTGGTCGCAACAAACTACTACTCGTATCTTGTAGAGCCTGGAGTGGGACTTTGTAGCGCTGAGCGAGGTGTTGTCTTGAGGAGGAGAAAGATATGTCACCTTTTTTAATTTATAATTTTTTTCCAAATGTTAGTCAAGTATTGTATAGAAGAAATGAACATATTTCTAGATTTAGAGTAAGTCATACATTTAGGATTTTTGGTATTTCATGCCAGCGGTGATTGATGTGTTTTTACTTTATATTGTGATTATGTCCTTGCCTGTGTTTGGGGTACCTAGACAAAGGAGAGATGCGCGGCAATGGAGCATTTTTTGTATGTTTAGGGCATCTTCGTCTTCTCAAACTTTGAATGATGGAAGGAATGAATTGCTTGAGTTGTCAAATATTTTGTTAGGGATTCTCCACATGGTATATTTGATGTTGAGGTAGAGCAAGATGATGTTCAAGACCATGTTCGGATCAGGGACGACACTGAGTAGGGAGGACAACGATCTTGATGATAGTGCAAATGATGAGAATAGTGTAGGAGTACAAATTCCACCTTATATTGGTGGAATACGGCCTTTATGGAAGAGTGAGTGTATGCCCGCATGGCGTCAAGGAAGGCTTTAGTTGATGCACATTGCTCTGCCTAGAGGGAAGCCTTATATGAAGTTATAGCATGTCAAGCACATGGTTAACATACACGTTGGAGGACTGTTGGAGAGGATTGTGAATCTTTGCAACTTTCAACTATGAAGGAATATAAAGGATCAGCCCTTCATCCTTATGCCATGCTCAGGTGGAGAACGGTGACAGATAACTACAAGGCAACTACCATGGCTAGACATATGGTAAACGCTATTGATTGAGAGAGTGCTAGAATTGTCTGTTGTATGAAGATATCATATCATTTGGTAATTAATGATAGAGCCATCAACCAGTTTGAGGTTATGTGTCAAATCATCAGACACATGGGAGCTCGAGACATGCTTGTCAATGATGAGTATGGTGCCAATTCTAGTAGACAATCTCCATATGATTTTTGTAGGCCACACGTTTAGGGTTTCTAAACAGAACTTGATCAAAAGCCATCCACGTACTAGCTTGAAGTTGGAGACTTTAGATGCTTTGATGTGCATTTCATGTGCAGATATTCCTATTGAAAATATTAATTGGAATGCACTCATATGCTTGTTTAGAGAAACATTAAAGATAGGAGAATTCATCCACTTGTTTGAAGACTAAGTTGCTCTTTTCTTAAAAAAATACCATGTTTATAAAAACTAAATTTTATTCAATTGCTACGTATACCTTTAATTTAAATCTCTCACATTATGTTTAAGAGATTCTAAACTTAATAATTAATAAATCAATGTGTGCAGGTGAAATCAGCACTTAAAGATTAGTATTTGGATTGTTTATTAGTGGTTTGACTCGATTGTGCTTATATTCACATGCCATATATGACATAATATAATTGATATTTGCACATTCTTTTTTCATTGAAAAAAACAATCAAAAATAAATTTAATTTTAGAACCCGTCGAAAGTGTATTTGGCATGTCCAAAAATTGGTTCTTTTTTTGGAAACTCGTCCACTAGAAATGTCTTTTTTATGAATATGTCCTTGGACATGTCAGGGACCTTGTGAAAACTCACTAAAGTTAATGCGACGCACCTCAACCGACTCACTGTCCCACCTATTGGAGAATGACGATAGAAAACTATTGTACAATAGCCACCAACAAATTAATGTTCATTCAACTTTTCAAAGAACTGCTAATACAAATTACAAAAATTACTAGTTTTGAGTCTAATTTCGACAAGTTGTAGTTCACAAGAGGGAGAATACATACGATTAATTTTTGATGATAAAAGGTTTTTTTAAATCTATTTTTTATTTGAACTAAACCTTCATTTTTTACTCCTAATTCAAACAACTATAAACATTGGTTTTGTAACTTATGGTTTATAAAACTTTCAATGAAAAGAATGCAAATCCTCTGTAGAATCACGTGGAAAATAAATCTTGAGTCCTGAGATCATATTTACCAATATAACAATGTTTGAAGCTTTTAGTTTAACAATGTTCAATTTGAGTATAAATTATACATTTTTATCATATTTGATCCAAAAATTGTCCAAAGAAGAATTTTTTCCCAATTCAAATGGTTTAATTTATCTCAATATTAATTTTGATATTTTTATGGGACCTTAAGGGAGTGCCTACGCTCCCAACATTGGGAACGCAGACGTTCCCTGAGATCCCATGAGGTGGGAGCGCCAAAAGTTCTATACATTATGAATAAGGAAATCAGGATTTGAATCCTGCGTCGACACATGGCTCCGGGAATCATTGGTACTGTGTTCGAATATGGAGAGGCAACATCATGCATTCTTTAGTACTGTGCTCTAGTATCGATGGGCACCATCATGTATGTTGGTGCTAGGTTGCTAGAATAACTCAGTGAAGAAAGTGTGTACATTAGTATTGGAATGACCATATCAGCTGCTTCAGTTCCCTAGCTCTAGAATTCAAATACTGTAAAGCTACCAGATATCAATGTCCGAAATGTACCCATTCTGAGCTTTGTAAAATCAACATTACATATGTAGATTCCAAGATTTTTGAGGCATTCTCGAATCTTCAATGAGGAAGATTTCTGAATTCTATATTTCTTATTAACTTGGAGATTCAAATTATTCTTCGCAATCCTGAAATGTACAGAGCGGTGAATTTACGTTATCTACATTTTCTTCTAGATTGTGGACATTTGGAAAAATGTGTGGTTTCAACCATTTGGGTTGAAACAACATTTCTTTGCTGTTTAAATTGTTGTGGTTTCAACACTCTAAAAATGTGGTTTCAACCTGGGTGGTTGAAACATCAAATTTTTAACCACATTTTTAACCACATTCTTGGAGATCCCGATGAAAATCAGCATCACCTCCGAGAGCTCTTTCTCCAAGACGAACTCTTTTCCTTCTCTACTCATCATTCTGCATCCTCTCCTTCCTCTTGCTAGACTTTTAGCTCAAACGTGTTTTTCTCGGAGTGAAGATAAGCCCTGGTATACATGTTCAGTGCAAAATTAGGGATTGGTGTCCTTCCCATAGCTTAATTTTGCAATCCTTTATGTAATTTTTGTTGCACTTTAAATTCAAACAGAATTATGTGGAGTGGAAGTGGCTCGGGTACCAAACTATTATGTTATATGCGAAGTTAGGATTTGGTCGCCAAAGTCTAAGGACTGAAGTTCTCGTTGGTTGCAATGCTTAAGATTAGGTTCTATTGGTTTAGGGTGTAGTCAATACACTTCAAACATATTGGGATTTGTAATATGTACTGACCATTATAGGTGAATTAGATGGCCTTTATAGATACATTTTTTCTTGGTTTGGCGATAGTATAAAGATTCTTTTGGGTCAATTAGACAGCACACACTTCAAAAATTCATAACAAATTCATACTTTGTCTAAAAAATAAAACTTCATTTCTACTCTCCATTTTTGTTGTCTTTATGTGGAATTTGAGAAAAAATTCAATAGTGTTAACAAGACACATCATCATTCTGCTTATCACATCTTGTTTTATTCTGTGCAGATATGTGATTTTGGGATATCAATATTGGAGTGTGGAGAGAATTTTCCATTTGGAACCCAAAAGTGCTGAGACATATCAAATCATTATTGTTTAAGGGGACCCCCATGGAATTTTCTTGTGTGAGGTAGTACAACAATGTGATTGAAAATACCAAATCTATTTAAAGATTTGGAGAAAGTGTTCATTTAACATTTAGCTTGGTTATGCATCAAATATACCACTTGAGAAATCCAACTAAGTATACAGCTAGTTAAATTGATTTTCATTACAATACATAACTTTCCAATTTTTAAAAATAGTTGTTTATTATAATAGTTGACGCAAATATTTGATAAAATCTATATAAGTTTTGAAAGAATAATAAAGGTAAATGCTTGATAAAAAGTAAAGAGTATTTGAATGATTATGTTTGGAAAGCATGTGGATATTGGTCAACCTTTCGTTTTTGATTTCAAGATGGGAGGTGAAGCATCTTCACAAGAACAATATACAATGTAATCACAAATTGCAGTTCATATGATACGAAGTTCAATACAAAGTTCAATATCAATTTCATCTTTGATATCGTGAATTTGATAACTACAGCTAAAAGAAGCAACACACATACATCAATAGCTTTAAGTCATCAACACACTCTTTGAATATCTATCTTTACAAACTTATTAACAAAATTATATCACAACATACATTGATGATGAAACTTGTATTCATACTTCGTAATTGACACAAAATTTTGGAACTATGAAACTTCAGAAATACAAAGGGGTAAGTTGTTGGCTTGATTGACTTCTTTTTTCTACTTGAATATGCTCATGCTCCTATCTTGAACCATATACTTTAGTTTTGACTTTCTCCAAGTTTTGAATTTATAGGTGAACCTTGAAGTCCCATACATCTTGTTTATAAATTTAATTTGATTCAAATTTTTGAAAAGCTGAAATGAACGTAAACTTATTGGTGGGTACAGTACCAAGATCGAAGGTTGGACGGTCACCCAGCCATTCGAGGCCTCTGGTCCGAAGTCCAACCTCTAAACCCGTGAATAGGGTTCTACAAAACCCATCACCAAACCAGAAACCCTAAATCCAGTTACAGTGGAACGAAATATTCACTAGAACCCATCCAACGGTTTAAGCCTTCAATCGACGAATCTTGCTCCGCGGCTAACTAAGTGTGTTGCGCACAAACCTGGGGTATCTTTCCGCTTGGCTTTCACTCGGCTCAGCTTTCGCGCATCTCCTTGTCGTTGCCCTGCAAGCAGCAGTCGCGTTTCTCACCATGGTACGCTCATAGCATTCTCCACTTCTTTGCTATCTATTTCACGCATTTTCTTTAGCTCCCCTTTTCGTAGATGCGTTTGGGTTTTAGCGTTTGCCTTGGAGTAGGGTTTTGAGGCTCTGTATCTGGTGGCTGTTGTTGACATTGGACTGTTTGTGACAGACTGTCAAGAGGCGCAGTGGAGGTCGCAACAAGCATGGCCGTGGCCATGTTAGTCCGATTCGGTGCTCCAACTGTGGGCGTTGTGTCCCTAAGGTATGCTATTGAAGATCCTGCTAAGACGGATGTACGGTATCTGTTTTGTAGGGTTGAAAAGGATTAGAATGTCACCAGGAATAACGCTGTTGTTACAGTGTTTGTCTAGGGTTAATATTTTGACGTGCTATCGTGGAAATGCTTTCTCAGGACAAAGCTGTGAAGAGATTCTTGGTGCGTAACATTGTCGAGCAGGCTGCTGTTCGTGATGTGCAGGAGGCATGCGTCTACGATGGTAATTTTTCTTATTATTGATTCATGATTTTTTCTTAATGTGTACAGTATTATCGGACTAGGTCTGTCAGATCAATTGACACTGTTTGTTTAGGATTAGTTAATGGTATGAACATTATCGATCAGAGATGTAGATAATAGGAAGTCGAATTAAGATTGCCAATTTTACAGCTGATTGATTTCTTCATCATAGGGTACGTGCTCCCCAAGTTGTACGCAAAGATGCAGTATTGCATCTCTTGTGCAATTCACTCCCACGTAGTTCGTGTCCGCTCCCATGAGGCTCGTAGGATTCGTGACCCACCCCAAAGATTTCGTCGTAAGGTATGCACTGTTGTAACTCCCAATCCTCACGAAATGACTTCTCGTATGGGATACTATTTAAATCTCAAGGATTTCTATATTATACCACCCTACCTAGGGTCCTATTAACCACCTTGTTGCAGATGTTGCCAGCTGCATAGTTATGTTTTCTTACGGAATGTGTGATTCTAGTTAGGGTTTTCCTAATTCGGCTTGCCTTGTTTGTTTAATCGTTGCCCAGGAGGACGGTCCCGCAAGCACTGTACCTGGTGCCCGTCTTGCTGCTAATCAGGCCAAGGCCTGAGATACTCTTGTGATAGGCTAGACTGATTGAGAAGTAAGTAGGGGAGAGGAACCAGAAATTTGCTTTGGGGAATTCACTAGGACATTGTCAGTTACACCTTTTTGGCGGTTGTCTTGTGAATTAAGGAACTCTTTTTTCCTCTGTATCTATTTCATCTAGCGCCAAGTTTTTTTTCATAATCAAATGAACCATAAGACGTTTAAGATTTTTCGTATCCACGACTTTTTTAGCCGTGTTTATGTCAATACTCCGTGGTATTAGATTTTCTATTTTAACCCCTAAAGTTCCTTGACTATGTTTCCAAGAAGTTAGTCCAAAACTGCCATTTCTGGTTCATAAAGTTTGTAGCAGATGAAAAAGTTAATTTTAGAATTTCAACCGGAGGATCTCGAAGTGAACTTACATTTGGTTCTTGTGTAAAAAAATGAATGTGTTTGACTGCACGGATTGCTAGATTATAGCATTTGAAGTTCTAAAAATGTTTTTTTTGCAAAGGTGCCGGAGAGGATCAGCCATGTTTGACTGCCTGTGGTGTGACATTTTTACACTAAGAAGGTTGGGATTATTGGAAATTCATACTAAACACCAGCGTTTTTTTTTTAGGCGAAAAAGAGCCTATTGGCGAAATTAATTACTGGAGGTTCCAAAAAGTAACCAAAACAGATAAAAAAACAAAGCAAAAGGAGCCAGGAACTTACCGAAAGTGATCCGAGCATCGCCACCGTTCGATCAACTTCGATCTCCTTGGACCGTCCCGTCGCCCCCATTTCCTGTTATGATTCCTCCGCCGTTTCGATGATGGGGCGAGATGGCGAAAAACCATCGAGTGATTGGACATTTGGGAGCCAAAAAAGTTGGGTTTGAGGGGCACTGAGTACCCACTCCCCAAGTGGTGTTCGCCACTATGTCTCTCCCACCCTGGGAGTGGTTGTCGCCTGTATTATATTGTCTCTCCCACCCTGGGACTCTGGGAGTCGTTGTGCTTCCTTGTCTGTACGAGTGTTTCATGTGTTGCGTGAGATATACTGAGATCATTGAGATGATTAGCGGGGGTGGAATTCAGTTTTATATGCAAACTTGTACGTGGTTGAGGATCGAACTCATGGTGGGAGCGTTTGTATTGCTAATTCTCGGAAACCCTGGTTCAGAATTGAGTTATCTGCCCCACCATTACATGCAGCGCTGCTTGCATGCTACGCTGATCTTCTCGTTGTCACGGCTGTGTGTAGCCCCCTCATATCTTCGTGAAGCGAATTCGCACAAACCCTGGTTCACAATTGACGCTATTACTCTGCCCTACACTTACATGCAGCGCTGCTTGCATGCTTCGCTGGGCTCCCCTTTCTATCGGCTGTGTGTAGCGCTCCCATTCGCGATCATTCTTGCGATCATTTCTGCGATCCGGTGGCGCCCCCATTTGCAATTGTTTTTGTGATCTTTTTTGCGATCCTGTAGCGCTTCGTTGGGCGATCGTTGTGCACTCTGAAGAAGTCGGCGATTGGTGGTCGCTACAGGTACTAATCCTCATGTTTCCAATTTCCTATCGTGCAGCCTGCCGTTCTTGACCATCTCTGATATAGATAATAGCATTATGTTGAACCAGATATTGAGCATTGTGGGTCTTCTATGCAGCAGTACGCGGAATTGACTTGAACTCGTGCTGAAGAGAAGCATATCGAAGTCCGAGACTTGCGGAGCTCATGCGGTATCATCTTCCCTTAATTTGAGTTGTCGAGTCATTGGCGATTGCGTTCGGTTAGGTGTGTGTGTTGTGTGTCATCGGGGTGTGGTATCATCTTGACTTAATCTGATTTGGTGTGTGAGAGTGGGGGATTGCGTTTGGTCTCGTCTGTGTGTTGTGTGTCATCGGTTTGCAATGGTGAAAGTCGGGTCTGCATTGTTTCGTTACTTCAACCGACTGCCTGGGATTGAGTCATCGTCGTCATCGTCGGGGCTCACCCCACCCGCGGTTCTTTCTGGGTCTCTGGGAGAAAGCACACCTCACTCTGTTCCAGAGAGTAGTGCAAGTCAGGGTAAGCGGTACTCTGTATGTGAGAGTCCAAGGAAGAGAAAGGCGAGTGATCATGCATGTAAGCGTCGTAGGTCAAATCCTGCCGTGACTTTGTTGAATGAAGATGCCGAGAGAGACCATTTGTGCAGTACCCCTCCGAGTCCAGTGTCATGCATAGAGGTGATTGCATTGTCTTCGGATGTGTCTTTGCAAACTACGCATAGTACTAACACTGTGGAGAGTTTTGAGGAGGCCACGGTTCGGAAAGGCAAGAAGGTCCTGCCTGTTGTCGAGGAGCTTGATGACATGTCCGATGAAGAGTTCGAACCTGATGCGAAAGACAAAGTGCCGAAAAAGGACTATGACGCAACGCGGAAGTTCCAAGACACATGGTCGGCAAAGTTGCCCTGGGCGGAACTGTACAGGGGCAGTGACGGTCTTTACGAGTCTGTCAAGTGCATGGTGTGCTCTCAGATAACAGGCAAACCAAAAATCCTTGGACCGAAGTGGGACACTCTTGTTAAACACTCGGGCAAACGCAAGGCAACTAAAAACATGGCGATGGGCATTAAAAAAGGGCAATGGTATATGGCAAAAAATTACAAACACCTCCGATTCGAGAGACTATACGCTGCGAGAAACACTGCTACAGTGGCGCAGCAGCTTGCTGTCGTCAAGGGTGAAAGAGCCAGAAAGAGACTACAATTCGCTACAGTGTTGCACACGCTATCTGAAGGCCGTCCAATGCTGGAGTACGCGGCTTTGCTGCCCCTGCTGAGCTTCCTAGACGTCCCGAAACTGCCTCGTAAGCACTGGTCGGACTCTGCTGGCTGGGGACTTGCGGAGTGCCTCTGGAGTCAAGTGCAGATGAAGACGAAGGCAGTGATGGCTAAGGCCCGCTTTTTTTCAGTAACGTGTGATGAAGTCACGACTCTGGACACGCAGAGTTGGATATCAATCCACGGCTACATATGCGAGAATTGGGAACGCAAGCCCCTGCTCTTGTCCTTGGAGCGAGTTACAGACGGTGGCGGGAGCGACAACCTCACAGCGGTGATAATCGCAGCTCTCAAGAACGGCGCCGGCTTCAAGGAGACGGAGTTGGTCTCACGGCTTGCGTCTTTCGGTGCAGGTGAATTCCTGCTCGTTTTTTTGCCTCTTTCGCTTCTGATGATCCTGTCTTTCGCTTCTGATGATCCTTTCTGTGGTTAGTTTATGCGACTTGTTGTGTTTATGTTGTATATGGGGCTTAGTTATGCTATGGATATGTTGCATTATGGGGTTGCTGTATGGGATTTGTTCTGTTTATGTGAGGGGTTCAGACTTACTTATGCGATGTTCTTCACTTGCAGATGGGGTTAGTACGTTCCAGGGCAAGAAAAACGGAGTACTGAAGCAACTGAAAAATAACTTTGCACCCCGAATGCTCGGCATACACTGCATGGTATGCATTCTAAACCTGCTTTTCCTTTTTAAATGACACATCCTTCTTCATCTACTTAGTTCATTTGAAACAGCTCGAAGCATGGTTACTGGGGTACTAATTCTTGTTGTGTTTGTGTCACTGTTTTAACAGGCTCACAGAACAAACTTAGCGGTAAAAACGCTAAGTGCCTTACCCGTGGTCGAGAGAATCGAGGACATGCTAATGTCGCTCCATGCATTCTTTGCGAAGTCACCGAAACGGCACTTAGAATTCGTGAAACTTGCGGAGCTCATGCACTCCAAAGGCTTGAAAATTCTGAAAAATATAAAAACCAGATGGATCTCTATGCTATCACCTGCTGTTCGTGTCATGAGCGAGTACCGACCGCTAATCGTGAAAATGTACCTGGACTCTGCTAAGCCTGTCCAAGACGTCCTGGCCGCTAAGGTGAAAGTGGACAAAAAGTTAATGGAGATAGCGAAGAAAAATCTTGACCATCTCACGGACATCCAAATTTTGCTTGGACTTGCGGGCTTGTTGCCTCTGCTGAAGACCATACACAGCCTCATGCAATTCGCACAATCTCGAGACGTTTTCGTCTGTGACTACGTATCAGCAATCCAGATGTGCATCGCAGATGTGCACTCCTTATATCTGGATGAGCAGGCTGCTTTCACTCAGGATGTTTTTTTTGACTTCAAGGGACTTGTCCACGTCAGGCATGATGCCATCCCGATGAGCTGGGTACAGGGGTCTTTTGATTTAAATTCGGACTCTGTAGACGTCTTGCACTTCACACCGAGTGGCCACAGCATCCCCGCCATTTACAGGGCCGTGGGCACACCTTCTGCGGTGTCGGTGACAAGGGCTGTTTATGCTCAGATTGTGGACGACGTTAAGATAATGTGCAATGGTGCGTGACTCTACCCCTATCACTTGATCTGCTTTTAATTATTTCTTTGTTTTCATCATTCAAGTGGACACTGAATCAGTATTGTTCTAATAGATTTACCCTCATGCACTACAGGGGCAGCGAAGCAGTTGATCTGTGAATTAGAGGGCCGGTTTCCATCGTCTTCTCTCATGGATGCCTTCGGGTTCTGCTACCCCCAGTATTGGCTGAGGGAAGGAGCTGAGGGTGACTTTGACAGACACCTTGCTGTGATTAAGGAGCATTACGGCCTTGTCAAAACATACGCCCTTCTCAAGAAAGACAAAGCTGATTTGTCTAATTCCCTTGAGTCGGAGATCTCTATTGGGGCCTCCACTGTGCCTGACCCTAACACCGCAAAAGGCAAAGAAGCTCTTCCAGTACTATCAATTGCTAAACTGGACGAACAAGCTTCTCTCTTTAAGATTGCAATGAGGGCCAACTGTGAGGCCGCAATGCAAGGAGATCTCCCCCTCAACCCTCTGACACGATTGTGGCGTCGCATTGAGGCCAATGCACTTCTTCGCCATAAATTATCCGAGTACCTCAAAGTCGTGGACTTAGCGGTGGTTACGGTCCTCGGCTCTGTAGAGGACGAGAGGACCTTCTCCACTCTGTCTTTCATGAAAAACAAGCTCCGCAATCGCTTGTCCACCCACCTGCCTCTTGTCGTGGGGATGCATGCCCAAGAGTTTTACGGGTTGGAAGATTTCCCTTATGATGCCGCTTATGACGAGTGGAAGAGTTCGGTGAGGAAGGGGGACTAATGTTTGTGTGTTGTTGTTGTGTGACTTTTGCAGGTACTTCTGTCGATGATGAAATCCAGTGACTCTGGACGTCTGTCCTTAATCACTGGGAAATGCCGGTTCACCAGGCCCTCTCTTCAACTTGTTTCCATTACCTTCATTTGTAATGCGTTTGCTTTGCTTGCCCTTCTTTGATGCTGTATCCCTTAATCTGCAATCTGTAATTCATGTCTTTCCCTGCTTCAATTTGTCTTGACTCTTGACACTATCGTTTGCTCATGTATATATTACGGAGTACCCCTGTTAATGTGTTTGCGGTTTCGGGTCCTCAGTCCTGACTGATATTTGCTTGAAGTCATTTTTTTTTCCTTTTTTTGTTTACTAATCCTGCAGAAAGAGGACTGGTGAACCGGTTTCTGAGACTGAGACTACCGCTGAAGAAATTCAGTAAACATTGAAGACCCAGGCAGTCCATTCCCAATCCAGGCTGATCGAAGAAGACTGAAGACGGAGTAGGATCCTCGTAAATTTATTATGCACGAACTCTTTTATACTCTGACGTGATTGATGAATAGAACTTGCAGACTTGTGCTTTTCTTGCAGGGTCGATGTGTATATCAACTCGAATAGTGTATATAGTCTCTGTTAGTGTTACATGAACTCTGATTCTGTATATAATCTCGCCAGCTTTCGCTGGGAATCATGTCAGTGTCGCCATGGACTATTTATATGTGTGCATGAAATTAGTATGGTGGTGCCAGAAAAGTGACTTCGAAATTCAGAAGGATGCCACCTATTGGTCCATTAAAAATCTAGAATAGTGCCAGAAATGTTGTATGTTATTTGGAAGTAGCCACAACATTTTCCTTTAAATAAAATGAATGGAAGCCCAGGATTCGCTCTCTGAATGCCACATGTTGCCACAGTAGCTCTAAATCAAAAATCCTAAAAAAAACGCTGCTAAACACCATGTATGGTATTCATGTACCAAATTTGAGACATAATGCACAATTATGACCTTGGAAAAAAAAGGCTGCAATCACGACATGCTCTAAGTTGTACTTGTAATGTGTTTTTCTGTTTTTGTTTTTTTTTTCCCACACTGAAAATTATAGAGCTTCACAATCCAATTGGTCAAATGAAAAGTGACAAAATTACCTTCTAATAAAAAAAAAGTTAGTAAAAAAAACAAAAACCCGAATTGGCATCTTCCGAAAACCGAAATTTAATTTTTTTTAAAAAAGGCAGCAAGGGTACATGGCCGGGGTGCACTCCCACCCTGCACCCCGTTGTCAAAAGCTGCACCCTGCATTGGTTGGCGTTGATCTGCGCCCTGGCCCCTTGGTTTAGTGCAGCGCACCTGGCCTGGCCCAGTGGGTTGGGCCCTGTGGAGCTCCCGGGAAGCATCCCCGCCTAGGCCAGGGCGACCCGCCCCGCCCCGCCCCACCACGCCCTTTGATTTCAAGGCAGCCACACGCCATTCTTGCCCGGCCCCGCCACGCCATTGGAGAAAATGCACCCCACCGAGCCCCCAACCTCACCTCCCTTCGCCACCTCAATGTACCCCAATGTAACATATGTCCTGAAGTTGTGGTTTTGGGGCTCTCTTCTTCAAATGCTCCTAAATGCGTCTCTGTATCAATGGAAATTGGCTGTGAGCAACTTTCAAACACCCCATTTCCTCTATAATGAGTTATATGCATCGGAAACGGACCAAATTTTTTGCATACATTTTCATATTGTATGTGTCGGGCAATGAAAAAAAATTTAAACATATATATAAATATATATATATATATAAATATATATATATATATAAATATATATATATATAAATATATATATATATATATATATATATATTTATAGCACCCCGGAGTGTGGGGGTGGGAGAATATTTTGGCCAAGTGCAGAATGACCAAGTGCCGAAGGGAGGGAGGGCGAGGGGGCACCCGGGTGTGTGGGGGAGGAAGGGAGGTAACAAATCTTGGGACGGTGAGGCCGAATCTCAGTGGATCGTAGCAGCAAGGCTACTCTACCACTTACAATACCTCCTCCCATATTTAAGTCGTCTGCAAAGCATTCATCTCCCCGATCGTCTGAAATTGTAATGCAAAGCGCCCGGGCCGGCATGTTCCGCCGGCACTTCTTCTTTCCTCTTGTTTCTTTTTCCTCTTTTGTTTTTTTTATTTTTTGTACACCATATATATATATATATATATATATATATATATATATATATATATATATATATATATATATATATATTTGGTGATGTGCTTTGTGTACCTAAAAAAACAACTAGGTATAATAAAAAGAAGGTATTGAAGCGGTGAGACAGTATGAAAATTAATGTTCTAAATTGAATCTTTGCTTTCAAAATATATTTGCCAACCACAACAAAAATTGTAATGACAAAAGAACATAATAATTAACATACAAAAGGTTATAGTAAGTAGCTTAGATGTGGTAAATTTTGCTCTCAAAGGGCCTCGTGATAATCTTCAAAACATGTTCCACTCTTGAAACACATGAACAGATTATCGCAAGATGGGCAATAATAATGTGGCCTATTACCGTCTGCAGATTTAGAGTTATTGCAAACCACACAAGGACTTCTCTTCTTTGAATACATAGGGTAGCAGTACCTCGGTCTTCGTGGTAGAGGAAGAAGGTCATCATTGACCCGTCCTCTCCAGTTACGTAGCAAAGCCTCATATAAGTTGGTTCGAAACTACAAATATGTAATTGGCCTCCGTACAGGGATAGCACGCTTGCATCTATGTATATAAATGAGGAACATATTGACAATCGTCATATCAAGTAGAAAGAAGAATATACGATGCCACCACTTATGTGACCGATTCTGTGTGCTATACGATGAACGGAGTTGGTCAGGTACATCTATACCGCGCATATGTGTCGTATACTCCAAGTGCATCGGTGAAATAGAGATATCCTCTCAAATTGCGCCATTTCTACGGGGAACCGTAGGTACAATGAAACCCGGAGCAATCGTTGGTTGAGCATGCGTAGACAATCAAAGAATTGATTTTTTATCTTTCCATACCACTGAGGACATTGTCCTCGACTCATGCATTCTCCATTCCATCCACCCCTGCTCTTTGTTCTTGTAAGACTTTGTATTTTTCAATACAAGGGGCAATCCAACACAGTTTGACCTCATTGTTCCTGTCGCATATATATGATTCTCTAATAATTCCTTCAATAACCCAACGCTCATGAAGAAATTGTCCATGGCTATTACGTGACCCTTGCCTCCTATATCCTTTGCCAAATCTAATACCACATTGTGCGCTAGCTTTGGCTCCCCTCTAGCTCTTCGATGTTCATCTTCAACAACTTGGCTTTTACCACAGTAAATCGAGAAGTTCCATACATACTTAGAAGCTGAGCACGCTAAACACCACACCTTTATCCCCCATTTCTGTGGTTTCTGTGACATATACTGTCTCAAAGGACAATAAGATCCTTTATACCATATCACCATTTCATCAATGATGCAGAATTTTCCCAATGACCATGCGCGCATATAATTCTCTCTAATGGCCTCTGTCAACCATCGTACTTGCCCCAACTTATCATATCCTGGCACATCTTTGTCACTCACATATTTTGTAGGATCCGTAATATGCAAACATTTGGTCAACACCATGAACCGAGACTGAGTCATAATCTTGGAGTTAATCGAGCAGTGGAAATTTGAACCTATTTTATGCCAAAATGACTTGCTATTGGGTTGACGCTTCATACCCATATAAAGCCAAATCGCCAAAAAAGCTTTGAACTCTAGCACTGTGAAATTTTCCCAACCTTGCCCAGCCATAGGTTTTCCATCTTTGTCATCCCCCATCGCATACCGATTTGTCTCCCGTACAGTATCCCGAATAATCTGCTGGGTCCAAAAAAGCTCAAACACTTGAAGCATTGTGGGAAATGTCCTTCCGTCAAAAATTGACATGGAAGTACCATCAAATTCTATGGGCGGAGGGTCATATGTGAAATATGTCTTTTTCCATGTAGCATCGCGGTATAAAAATTTGACACTATTAGGATCCTCAAGTTCGCCATCATCTTCTTCTTCATCACTAAAAAATATGTCATCTTCTTCATCGTCACTTTCACTCTCCAATGTGGACACCACAAAATTATCCTTCATTGCTCTTCTCCGTACAATACGAACATGTTCACGTCAATTGTTGTTCATGTCTTCCCCAACACCATTCAGTTTCCTCTCCAGCTCTTTGTCCTCATAAAATGTTGCATCCTCTAATTCCTCCCCAAAGCCCCCAACTTCAAATTCCCTCTCCAACCCCCCACTTTGATTTGTATACAACCCATATACCCTCCCGGTGTCTCCCCCATTCTCCCATCTCTGTGCCCTACACCCAGGCCCCATCCCCACCCCCATTCCCCCTTCCTCTGCAGTCCCAATGTCTTCCCCATTGTCTTCCCTCTCGGCCCCACCCGTATGCCCCGTCCCCATCCTCCCTCCCCTCATTACCCGAAATTGTCCTCGACCCCTCAGTACCCGACACTCCCCCCGCCCCTTCAGTAACAGTAACCCCCCTTGCCCCCCCCAATATCCAAAACCCCCCTCGCCCCCCCAATATCCAACCCCCCCCCCCCCCCCCCCCCCCCCCCCCCCCCCGCCGTTGGTATAGGCGCAGACTTGAAGGCCGTCCCCGACATGTACCCCGGGCCGCCACTGCCCGGGTCCTCTCTGCCCCCCATACCCGGGGCGTCGGAGCCCTTTGCCGCGGCGTCGCACCCCAAGGCCGTGGCCTCATCGAAGGCCACCGCTCCTTCTTGGTTCCCCAATGCCGATGCCGCCAGTGCGGCATTTCTCCCCAACCCACCTGCATCCACTCTCACCTCCTTCCTCTTCTGTCTCTTACCGTACCTAGCATCAAACCTTTCAATGTTGTATAATGTTTCTTCAGGCCACAGTAACTCCTCCAAAGTTCTCCCTTCTTCGAATGCATACTCACCCTCATCGAAGCTGTCCGCACTTGCTTCGTCACAAGAACTTTCTCTCCCATAATTCTGCAGTTGTTCTTGGGAATCAAAGAACTCTGAGCTTGGTCCTCCAATTACTGATTCCAGTAATGCGTAAAGATCATCTTCATGATCTGTAGCTTCTACATTTGATGGAGCTTGAGGTAATGTAGGTGCATGTGGAGAAGGAGGTGCATATTGTGGTGGTGAAGGTGGTGGTGATACATAAGAATTCAAAGTTGAAGATTGTAGATCTTGCAACCTGTAGCTCCTTCTTGGAGCCTCCAAATAACTTTCCTACACACATCATAAAAACAGCATATGTGAGTGAAGGCAGATTGTAGACTCTATTTCATACACATTGAAAACATAAGTAAACTTTCAAAAATGTATCTCACCTCCTTTCCTCTCCATGACCTAAAGCTCTTGCGTGGCATTGCAACCTCTTACAATCTACAAATCATTCAATGTTTGCAATATAGAAGTGTCATACTATTATCTCTTGAGTTCAATTTATAATGGTGATTGTGGACGTCAATGGACTCCAATTTCTTACATCTACAAGTTGTCATTTTGTTCTCGTAAGAATTTTTTTGTAAGATGCAGAGGAGAGTGGGCGGAATTTAATGTGTGATGAGAATTTTGAGAGTTCAAGTATTGTCCCTTGGAATCTTGAAAATATTTTTGGGGCGCTGTCTGTGCATACAGACAGCGCCTATTACGGAGAACGCTATTTCGCATGTAGGAAAGGTGGGCCCCGTCGCGCCGTCCGACGTGGCATGCCGCGCTGGCCCCCGCGTTTTCCCACGATCCGACGGTTCCGGTAAGTCGCGAGTGGAGTAAAATCGCGATGTCACGTAACACTGGACTACCGAGACACCCCGTCGACCGAGACGCCGTGACACTGAACACTGCCCACTTCCGAGACACTGGAATCGGAAACCTGACCGCGAACTCAAAAAAACATGACGTCATAATTACGTCACAGTCCCCATCGTCTTCTCCATTCCGATTAGGGCTTCCACGGATTAGGGTTCCAGTGTTCTCGTATTCTGCCTTCTCCTGGCGGATCACCGTTTGAGGGGTTTCGCGATCTTCAATGTAGACATCGTACTATTTGCTAATCGTTGTAATGGGTTCTGAATGCGTTTTCCTTTGGACGTGCATTGTTGTCGATGTCGTGCATGGGTTTCGGAAGTTGCAATGCCGTTGAGATTTCATAGACATCGCTGTAGGGTTTCACTTCTAGGTCACACGACAATTCACCTTATGGGGCTGTCTACTTAGATAGGTTTCCGTACTGGTTGTTTGGCCTGTAAGCAACGGCCAATGGGCGGCATGGAGGGCGCCAGTGCGGAGTTCCCAGTGTCCATGGAGTTCGACGGTACTCGGTCGGATGTAGATCTCGATGCTATGGAGGGGCATAAACTACAACTACAGGCAATCCTGGATCGCGTGCAGAATCCTCCCGATGGTATCTTCGGACCACGCGATCTGAGTTGGGAGCTGGAATACCGTCCTCCACGTGGTGAGCACAAGAAATCTCATGTAGTACAGCAATGTTTTATTCCATCTGATAGGGTTGAGGACTTCATAGACGGAATGCAGTGCGGGCGAGAAGGTGCACAATGCAAATTCCGCGCAAACAAAGAGAATCGTAAGCCCAATCAAAGGCGAGATGGGCACAAGACTGCCATGGAATTCACGAGGTTTGTATCTTACTGTCACAGTGTATTGTCCAGAACTTCCATTTCTCACGTCTGTAGACATAAGGTGTTTAGTGAGTACTGTTGCATGCGCAGGTTCAGATGTGAGTACGACCCGAAGGATTTCTCACATATTGTTAAGCCTATATCGGAGGATTTACTTCCGAAGTCTAAGAAAAAACCTAGGGTTCCTGACAGCGTTCCAGAAGGCAACATTTTGGCCCCGACTCGGAAAGCTAGAGCGAAACGGACAAAGGCTGATGGAGGAAGAAAACCTCCTCGGAAATTCAAGGCGAAAACAGCTGCCACTGTCACCGATGCCATGGATTGGATGGTTCAGGATCCCATTCCCTCACCGAAGAAGCGACGTGGTAGAAAGGGGAAAGGACAGAGTACTGTTGCAGTGCCATGTGACGCCACCTCCACCGGTGCGTGTGCAACTGGGATTCCGGACCTCAATGAGCTCCCACGCGAGGTACATGTCTCCGATCCCCCTCCTGCAGTCGCGAAGAAGAGATCAAACCGTAAGAAGGCAGCAGGTGCCGGTTCCGAAGTGTCCAGTGTCACTGCTCCGGGAACAACTACCTCAAAACCTAGAAGACGAGTATCAAGGGCGAAGGCTGTCGCTGTCGTCACGCAAGATCCGCCGATGGCTTCAGAAGTGGATGTTCACGGTGCACTTCTGTCTGATACAGGTTGCATAACGGACGTCGCACCACCTAAGAAGAGAGCTCCTAGGAAGAAAAAGGGCTTTCTAGAGCTTCTGCAGGGAACTGATGTTCAAGTTCTGCAGACCACATGTCATCATGAAGGCGCAGTGCAACATCCATCCATTTCCGGGTTATGTGACATTGCGGGCATGGTTGAAGATCATCCCCCTCCCCATCCCTGCCTTAATCATGGAAGCGGTGATCCACTGGCTAGTTCTTTGAAGAACGCCGCACCAACCTCTCGAAAGGCGGCACGGAAACCCAGTGCAAGGAAGAAGAAGCCGTCTCCTGTGACACACGCTGTTAACACCCAGTGTCACGTCGAGGGAGGACCTGTTACGACGATGAATCCGGTAGGTACGGTGCACACACCAATACTTCCAGAGGATTCCGAAGGGTGTACGACCCACTCAAAGGACGGTTTCGCTGAGACACAAGGTACTCTCAATTACGGACTCCCCCCTATATTGTCTGTTCTTTGTGACACTGCAGACGCCCTACGCGAAGAGATGACGGACTCCTTGGTACGTGATGGACGGGAGGCTATCAATGAGGATTTAGGAGAAGTCGACGACCCCAGCAACAATACACGGGACGAGGTACA
Organism: Ceratodon purpureus; assembly: GCA_014871385.1. Taxonomy (NCBI): domain Eukaryota; kingdom Viridiplantae; phylum Streptophyta; class Bryopsida; order Pseudoditrichales; family Ditrichaceae; genus Ceratodon; species Ceratodon purpureus. The sequence goes on from CM026426.1 coordinate 79,728,605, forward strand.
AGACAATCCCCCTCCACATGTGCCTAAACCCCTGCCCCGGCCTAAGATCAAGAGAGACTCGAAAAAGAAATGGGGGAATTCCATTAAACGGGGCTGCCAGGCACAGTTCACTGTAAAGAAGCTTCTGTATTTACCCCACATTTCTGAAATTTGCATTATACAGGAGAAACATATTAACCGTGACGGTTTAGTTGTTCACGGTGGAATGAAATACGGGGATCGAAGCGCCTTCTCAGCTCATCTCTCTCCCGAGATCAGATCATTCGTCGAAGCCTGTCTACGCCGCGGGGATTCATCAAATCAGATAATGAAGAAGCATCTTGAGCTACTTAAGAAGTACAAGGCTGAGGGGAAAGACATCACTAGAGACTTATTCCTCACTACCAAGGACATTCGCAATATTTCTGGTAAATTGGCGCAGGAAACATATATGCTGCATAAAAACGATGCACAGAGTGTCCGGATGTGGGTAGAACGAAACCCCGAGAAGGTATTTTACTACACAGAATCGAACAAAGAGAAACCTGTACCTGTTCCAGGGGAATTGACAGGGTCCAACATGCCTTTCACAATCGGAATCCAGACCGAATGGCAACGTAAAATGATGTTAGAACATGGCCACCGAGGGGGGATCTCAGTGGATGCAACGTTTGGAACTAATGAGAAGAAGGTATGTATTTACTTAACTAGCTTTCCTTGTTGTGGTTAAGCTTGACTCTAATTCTGTTATTATCGTGCCTACCATGCGCAACAATCATCGTAGGAATCAGTTAAATCTATTTCATTCATACACAGATATTACTGCGAAAAGACTACGCTTAATCGCCCAAGTGGTTTTCTTCTTTCTGTGTGGCAGTTTCCACTCTATACACTCATGGTGTTTGACGAGTGGCACAATGGGGTTCCCGTGGCTTTCATTCTCACCTCTAAATGTGCAAAAGTTAACCTAAGTCCCTGGATGAAGGCACTGAACGCAAGGATGATTGAGGAGAAACCAGATTGGAAACCGGCTGCTTTTATAGTAGACTGTGCACAAGGTGAAATCAATGCGATAAAGTACGTTCCACTTACTGTTTCTACGTGAAATGGAATGTTACAACCGATGCTATGTACTCTGATCTATAATTACAGTGTCACAATATGTATACGAAGGTCACGGTACACACTTTAGTGTCACGGACGTCAACTACGATTCTGTGACACTAGAGTCTCTATCACAAATATGCGAATACGTTCTCTCTTCAGTGCACTCTACTTTTATCCCATTTTCCCAGGTATTGGATGATTACTGATCTTCGACAACCTACTGTGACACTGTCTGCAGTGACACGTGGCCGGATACCGCGATTTTCCTTTGCCTATGGCATGTGCGAAGAGCTTGGCAGAAGAATGGGTGCTATAAGATATCAGACTTAGGTAGACGAGCAGCTATTATGAAGGAACTGGGGCTAATGATGTACGACAGAAGTTCACGCCCGGGAGAAGAGGGGCAACACTGGGCAAAATCGCGTATTGAAGAATTAGAGAAGAAATACCCTCAGGAGGTGGAGTTCTGGGACTACATGAAGGAGTATTGGATCGAAAAGGCACATATGTGGGTTGTAGGCTTCCGAAATTTAAAATACTGCGGACAGGATACTAATGCTGCTATTGAGGGTTACCATGGATTCGCCAAGTCCATACTAAGGTCTGAGCGTAGTAGAATGACTGGCAGGCGAGTGGATTGGTGCATCACTGCCCTGACAGAGGACGTTCTTGACCATTACTGGTACAAGGATCTCAGAAAGGAGAGTGGATTCATTGACAACAAAAAGTTGCAAGACATCACCGTAGAGTCGATTTTGAAGGCACGTAAAATTCCAGACAGTGATGTCACTCTACCAGAGGAAACCGGCGGATTTGCTTTGGTCACCTCGACAACGCATCGTCATATGCGTTACACAGTTCACAACCCTGATTCAGAGTGGGCGGTTTGTAACTGTGTCTGGGCACAGAAGGGTAACATGTGCAAGCACCACGTGAAGGTTTTGACCATGATGAATCCGGACCTCGCAGAAGGAACAATTGCGAGGTACTGTGGCAGGATGGCTGGAAACATCAATGGTGGACTGAAGCAGCTACTGACACCTCGTCGTCAAAACAATGCTGAACCAGTGGGAGCATTCACACCGTGTGGTGACTCTGCAGGCGTACCTGTGACACCAAATATTACACCAAGATGGCGGACGGTAGAGGACCTGCCGGACATGTTGTCACAGCAAATTTTACTACTGTCGGAGGAGGTTAACGGAGATTCCGTAATGATGGAGCATTTGGTGGCTGAGTTCAATTTGACTCTGGGGCGCTTACGAAGAATTAAGGCAGAGAGGCGGGATGGAACATTACATCCTATGCAAGGAGAACCCGTTTTTTTCCCAGTAGATGATGGCATGGGATTTAAGCTAGCCCGAAGGAAGGATTTCCTCGAGCGTTCTGGTCCCTCCTGTGCCCGTCGACTTTGACCAGGTACGACTATAACTTCACTATGGTGGCGGATCTTTTCTACTAACCCTAAATCTTCATACGCAGTCTTCGTAGAATATTCTGTTATCACGAGTATCTGAAGGTACTTAATGCCGGGTCTTCTTTGTTCAATGTCTTTCGAGAACTCGTGTTTTTAGCGATTCAAGTGGAGAGTGTCCAGAAAATGTTTCGTTTCGGTCTGATTGTGGAGATGGGTTCTCTGGAATGTGTGATTCTGGGATGTACATTGCTGTTTGCTTTAGTATTCTGGAGGTGTGTCCGCAATGACTGCGGAGGCCGTGCTGCATTTGCCCCGATGTCACTCGGCGACTTTCCCCAGCCACCTCATACTGTTTGTGTTCCGCGAGAAGGTGACCAGCACGGTGTGCGCTATCGGGATGGAGCATGTCTTGCCGAGATCGTCGGGCATCATTTCCGCGACGGGGAAGAATTTCACAAGAGGGAGGCGGAGATGGAGTCGCGTCGGAGTTCGTCCGCAGAGGACTTTGGCGATTCGGCATGGGTTATGGAACAGTATTATAGTGGTATAGGCGATGAGGGAGAGGACAATGTAAGCAACTACAGTGCGAAGTAGGGTGTGAATCGGTAGATCTTGATGTCCGACTGCTTCTCCTTCCGAGATAAAGCCGTAGCATAGTATTTAACGGAATGTGCTCTGTTCCTGTAGCGACAGCGTGACACTATTATCCGTTATTTTTTTGTGACACTGAAAACTTTGAAGAATACAAACTTATATTTCATTTTCAAGTACTTACGCTATATCATGTACACCATCAGTAGATAGTCCTTTCCCGGATTGCCATTTCTGTTAATTTGTGTATGCCTTCATGTTTGTCAATCTGAGCTTCTCTGTGGTTGCACTGCGAGCTTGTTTGAAAGTTGGTGCGCTACGTTCGGAATTTATTTTCTGCTTACCGTAATCTGGCGGTATACATACATATTTATAATGGTCAATTTTGAGCATCCAGTGTCACGACCATGTTCGCACAACAAGAGTACTATACTACCGCTGGGGTAATTCATTATTACGTTTTGACAGACTTTTATCTTTCTGGTAATCTATATGTTAATGAGCACATAGTGATGACGTAGTTTCCTTACTGAGTTTCCACTAGCACCTTCAAAATTCAAGCTTAAATTATATAATCCACATCATAGAGAGTACACAATACGCGCAACCTAATGTGGACTAAACAGTACTATTAGCAAGTGGATAATTATAATGCCATCTTCACATACTATCTAAATGTGTGCCACCATAGAAGACTACGTCCACTATCTAAAAATGAAACTTAAAACCCTCAACAAGAGGGCACAAATATTCGGAGTACCAGAAAACAAGGGCAAACAATGTGGTTGTTAAAAAAAATATATATATATATAAGACATACATATACAGACTTGAAAGAAAATGTGTGTCGTAACTTTTAAATTTATAGAATAAGAAAAAACAATGAGAGAGTACATGCGTATTGAGAAAATTAAAAAAAAAAATAATGAATAAACAACAAATAAGATTAAAGAGATGAATATGAAAATAGATATGAATGAAAAAAATAAAATAAAATAAAATAAAAATAAAATGGGAAGTGATCGGGTGTAACTTAGTAAAATGAAGATAATGATTAACCACTGAACAAAAAATGTAAACATGATAATTACATAAAATAATTTAAGAGAAATCAAAAGGTTACGACAACGTGGTTAATGAATATTCAATCACATATATTATGAAAGAGTAACAATTAATAATGTGAAAAAGTATAATTATTAATCCACTATAATTTAAGGGATATAGAAAGGACACAACAACATGGTTAATGAATTTTATAAAATAATAATGAGGGTCCTGTATAATCAACAGAAACGGTCGACGTATGCATAAAAACTGATGCCCTGTGAACGTACAAAAGTAGGTGACACTAGTCGAATAATTAGTAACACTAGAAGAGTGGTCTGTAACATATGTGACACTGAACACTTTTTTTATACTTGTCAGCTCAGTGTCAATAACTATCTCTTCTTGAATAGAACAGTCGGTGACACTGATTTAGCACCACTCGACCTCCGTTTTGTTCATATATGAAATTCATATTGAAAGACCAATATTTAGAGTATACCAATACTAGAAACCAATGTTTCATTGATAACTATGCTGGTAAAATCCATGGTTTTGAATGTCACAAAGTCACAGTGTAACACACCTGGACTAGTGTCACTAAATAAGAGGCACATGTATCCGCCTATGATGTTAAGACATATAAGTGCGTTGCAATAAACAGGATCATATCAAGGTTGATACTATATTGCTGCTATTGTCATCCCAATATTAGTTATTTGAAGAACATACACGAATGTCCTTCTATGTAACATATATGTAATTTCATAAAATTCAAACTTATCAACTACTGTGAGTACAAGATACCACAGAGCTACAACCACATTTCATGCCCTTTGTGTCAGATGCCGATTTCTTCCACTTCGACTGCCCTTGCAATAGTGACACGTATGTATTGTTACACTGTACTCCCTTGAAATGTTCTCTGCCGGGGAAGAGAACGACCTGCTTCCTATCCAGTTCCCTCGATTGAACTCCCAGAGGAAGGGTCCTCTTACGCTTCAGCTGGGCAGGTCGTAAAGTCACAGGCAGAGGATATACTCGATCATTATGCGCATGAACAACTGCGACACTGGAAGACGGACTGGATGGACGCACTCCCGGGACAGCTATATCCACAAAGTCGGCCATGTTTGCTAGAAACTCCAACACTTCTGATTCTAGCCCTTCCATACCGAAGATCGACTAAGAGAAAGTATAATAGTCTTCACTTGGACCACGGCATAAGAAATGAGAGTCCCAAGGACTGACTGCAAGAGAGGGTTCAAGCAAAGAAGTTCTCCCTTATATACAGACTTTGGGGAACCATTATATGAGAACGGTCCACGTTCCTCTCCTGCGGGAACTTCGTGTCTTTTAAAACTTTGAACCCTAAATCATATAATGCTCACGCAATAAGAACTGTACGATTTTAATATTATTATTGGGAGAAAATGTTCATTGACTAGAGCAACATGTAGTCCTTCAACACTACGTGTTTTGTATATGAAATTACACAAACAAGTCTTAAATAAACACTCGGGTATATTAGGATATATAATTGAACGTGTCCCCTCGTGGTTATATAATTTTTTTTATTCTTCAAATGTAATTATAATTTATTATTTATTAAACATATAAGTTAGCGATATTGAACCATATAAATTTATAATTTGGATTTGTATCGTAAATGTTTTCAACAGTGATATAAATATTAAATAACGGTAATATATATAAGTAAAGACATCTCCAGAAATGTAACAATATAAAATTTATCTTTTGTGAACTCTGGGACATACATGTCCAGATGGTCTTTAACAAATTTTTCTTATATATAGATGCTTAAATTCGAATTAAGCATAATCAGTGCCACACGTGTATCCCGACAGATTATCCAGTGAGTCGCATCAATTTCCCACAGTCTCGACTCTTTATATGCTTGTTATCGTTAATGTCACTATCTTCCTAGTGAGTGTCTCTAGTATTCCTTAGTCTCGGCTTACTGTTCCTTTATCACCGTCAGTGTCACGAATTTTTCGGTTAGTGTCACCAGTGTTACGCATTCCTGGTTATGTATATGGTTGTCACCATCAGTGTCATAAACTCCCCGTCAGTGTCTGCAATATACCGCAAATCTGGCTTTCTTTTGAGTTCTTATGATTAGTGTCACTATCTTCACATTCTGTGTAGCCAGTATAGGAGAAGTCTCACTTGAGAGTTTTAGGTTCATTATAAATGCAACTCATGCATTCACAAATAAAGGAATATGTATGGGAACGGAACAGATTTAGAGGGACATATGTTTACATAGTCATAGTGACAGTAACTTAAAGAAATATCTGCCATTCAGTTTCCGATTTCAGACTGCGGTACAGGGAAGAAGTCAAAAAGGACATAAAGATACATACGAAGGTTAATATAGGAGACCTCTATCTCTAAAACAGACCAGTCCCTACAAGAGTAACTGTGTGTCGTCCACTTCTCCATCACTGTGCACCATCTTCTTGTCCTTGGGAACAGAGAAAGGGGCCCGATATCTAGTGTCACGCCGTCCAAAGTCCAGTTCTCTGGATAAGAGGCAAAGCACTTCTGTGTTCATATCCTTCGGTTTATACTCCTTCATCAGAGCCATTTTCAGCAACTCCTCCCTGCTACCGGACCGCCTAGCCCGGAACTGCAATCCAAATCCAACCAAGCACGCCAACAATGAACATACCATCAGCCATGTAATCGATGTCACCACCATAAACCTAGGTGTACCTGAATAATGCACAATTATTCAAAAATTAAAACGTATTGTCACAAAAACAAAACCAGTGTATAGCATGGTAAGGAAAGTGAAATTTACCTTCAAATACAGTATTGCATTATGCAGGGTATGGTGGCCGCATTCGTATTTCCCTTTCTGCCGAATGACATCCAGTGTCACGACAGGCACGTCATACGGTTCTACCCCTCTCATGTGCTGCCACGCATGACATATCCACTTTATAAACATAGAGTCCTTACCCTTTGGATTGTGGTTACCGATACGGGAGTCCAAGTGGTACACACGGTCAATCAAAAACACCAAGAGAGACCAGTGGTCTCTAGTCACCCACGGGACAAGGACTTCCTTCACCTGGTGCACCTTCACTGGTGGAGGGGGTGCTAAAAAAATGGAAGCCCACTTCTGTAAGGCGTCGTCAGTAAACACAGAAGGCCTGGAAACGGAACTGATGCGGGATAAAACCACCAGTACTTCATGTCTATCTCTAGCTGGGTACTGAAAATAGAGCCTCGACATCACAAAATCAACCATGTCGTTCCCAAGTCTATCTCGCGCGCGCTTTAGTGATCTGATAGCTGCAAACCGAACCTCCAATTCCTTCTGTTTCTCGTTGTAGAACACCACCTCCTCTGCACCATCCCTACGTCCTTTCCGTCCTGGGAGACTCTGCAAGAAGTCATCTATGTGTAAGTAGTTATAGGCTTGGGGCAGAGACATAATACTCACATCCTCCACTCTAACAATGCCACCACCTGGCCACGGCGCAGCTGCCATTGCATAGTCGAGGTCTTTTTTACTCGAAAGTACTCTTGCAGTATGCTGCTTACATTGCATGTCGTGACGCTGAGAGAGATCCACTAACTGCTCCGCCGTTGCTTCCAACTGTTTCTCTTCTTCGAATGTAGCATGTAGATTCCTGCACGCTGAGTCCTTTGGAGGCCCATCCTCCTGAATCCCCAGACGGTCAGAGACATCGACTTCCGCACCAACTTGACCAGTCACAATGGATACTCCTTTATAAGGAGTCTGAACCGCCACGTCTGTAGGCGCCTTCATCCACTGCACGAAACTTGGATCCTGTGAAAAACCCAATGAGTGTTCCTCAACCATGTCCTCACCGCCGTGTGCTGTATTATGAAACTGGCTGAGTGTGATTAAAGGGGCTCCTCGAGGAGACGTCACTGGGTCCTCCATTATGCGCGTAATCTCTGGAAACACATTTGGAACCGCCTCACAATCCCGGTGGATGACGACGATGGATTCTGATTTTGTTACCGCTAACACTGGAGCATAAGATTCCTTACAGTCATGTGGAAGTCCGCTGCTGACACCTTTGACAACGCTGGAGCCAGTATCCGCCTCCACGGTCTCCGGCTCCATTGTGACGTCAGTCTTCATATTATCCTCGGCCCCTTCCACTTCGCATTTATCTTCACTGTCTCCAGAAATGGGAGAAACGGATCCACTTTCAGGACGCGCGCCTTTAGTACTCTCCGCAGCAGGGAATGAATTGGAGAATAGGTCCGTGGGACCATGATCTGCTGCAATGTCATCCATGTGAACAGCAGTGTCACAGTGTGACACTGCTAGCGCTTGCGGAAGTACGGAAACGACAGCCTGGACTTCCTCCCTAGTGTCACGACTGTCCTCCTTCACGTTCTCTCCATTCGATAAATCTCGTTTAACTTCCGCAGGTACTGGTTTATCTTCCTCACTCTGGAGGTCCTGAAACAATCCTGCAACAGAGTTCGTGACACTAGGACATTGGGACTCCGGAGGCGCGAACTCTCTACTGCACATCTCCCAGAGTGATTTATCCTCGTGAATGATGGTGTCCTACTTCTGTAATTCTCTCCTGAATCTCCTTACGCAAAGTAATAACACGGGAATCCTGCGTAGGATTATCTGCGCCTATCGCGTAACGGACATCACGTTCTTCCCTCCTTCGCAAGACCTGATCCCACGTATGAGCGATCTCTGGCCACAACTCATGAGTCACTGCTGTCCACGCTCCCGTAAATACCGTAGCATGAGACAACGCTAGGTCCTGCAATGCCCTGACCCGCACTCTCCGCACCCACAGCAGTACCTCCTGAATAATCTCCTCGCCGTCACCACCATTTATCTTATCCACATCCTGTAGAATCTGTAAGCGGTATGTCTCTCCCAGAACAAACCCTATCCGTGAGTACTGATAAGGACCTTCCGCTATGAATGTAGATAACGCTCGGTGGATATTTATACCCCTATGGCACTCCTCGGATATTACCTCCCTCGTCAGTCCGTATCTCGGACAAGAGAGTACTCTGAATTCCCCGTAATGGCATTTAAAGAGTACACGGAAAATATAAATTAGCGGAGGGGGTGTCAACGCCTCTAATCTATCACCGCATAGTATTCGGCGCACATGAGCGGCTTCCTCTCCTGTTCCGGCCACACAATATTATTTTCAGTCAAAGAGTAACGCCAAAAAATACTCTGGTATTCTACGAATGTTTAGTGTAGTGATAGACATGTAGTATAGGGGAAGACTCTCACCATCGTGACGCCACGGTAGGGTCGGGAGAGTCGACAGAATTCCTTCCTCCACTGCTAATACCTGCCATATCGGGGACCAATCCCACCGGACTTCTTCAAACAGCCTCCCGTTCGTCGATCTGAATTCCGTTACCGCCGCTGCCTCTCGATTCGCCTCAGCTGCACGCAAGTCTTCCTTATACTTCGTCAACGCTTCCTCGTATTTGCCATAATCAATCGTCCACTGTATGTAGAGTTTCAGTGCGTCTAGATCTGCATATGGTGTCCCATCTTCCACGCTTTCAACAAGCGCGTCTATGGCTTTCGTGACTTCCTCGACGACGTCTTTCGCCAGTGGACTCTTCTTGTCTCCCTGTACCATTTATCTATATATTAGAGTGCATCAATATCTGTGGAGTCTTATTCCGAAGCATATTAAAAAAACAACGAGATCAATGTCACTGATACGTGCAACTTACCTTCTTGCGACTCCACCAATACGTACAGTGAGGCAGCTTCTCCCTGAACTCTTTCTCTCTTACTGCTTTTTCCCACTTCTCCAAAAAGTCGTCACCACTGTGACACTCCCAAACCCAGGGCAGTGTCACATCCCCCCCTATGTCCCGTAGGTAGTATAGACCAGGTCGTCGGGGTTCCGGTGGACACACTGGAGGGGGCCTAATCCGCTGTGCAGACTCGGCTTCCTTACATATCTTTGTCACGGTCTTCTCCTCTAGGTCGTTCATAAGTTTAGCACGTAGCGTGAACCTCTGAAACGCTTCCGGGAAAAAGGCAAATGGATCCCTAGACCCCTTCCCGTTTGCCCAGTACTGTTGAATGTCCGTCACACTCTGTATATCACCAACCCAGACATGTTCCGCGCTGATTCTTTCTAGAGTACATTCCGTATCCCGTACAGGAACATTCTGAAATGGCGTATCAGGTACAACATTCTCCTCCTCCGGTACACCGTCACTGTGACACTGTATGGTATCTGACCCCCCTATACAGTGATCCTGCAATGTAACACTATCTATTACGCCGTCCCCAGTGTCACAAAAGGGGTGATGCAAATCACAGGCGCTGCAGTCACTACTACAACCTAAACCACTACATTTTCTAGAGTAGTACACACTATGCGGCCCTCGAAGAACACTTTGAACAACTTTAGTAAATCTATCTCTTAAAGTATCTATTGCCCGTTGCTTATCGCTTACCTCAGCGTCGGCGTCGTACGAACTCTTCTTCTGCTTCTTCCCGCGCTGTCCACCTGGCTCTCGATAGGCGACATGAAAACTCTGGTCAGCCTTCTTGGAGTTGCCATTCCCCGTCAAAACCTCCCGTAATGTAGGTGACAGCACCGCCTCGTCCTCACTCGGAGAGAGTTGACGTTGAGCATTAGTATCACAATTCCCAACTGGTAGGCCCTTCACCCGGGCATCAACTCCTCTGTGAATAACCTTCCCGGTCACCCGTATGTCCTGTTTGGGTGCATTCTGGGCTGGCACTAGATTCTGTACAGCCTCTAACTGAAAAGCCACAGACCTTTTCCTCTTACCTCCGTCGACGACATCCTGGTCTCCTTCCTCCGGAGTGTCTCGCGTATCATCAACGTCCTCGTGACACTGCTCCCGAACTTCCTCTGACCCCGTGACTCTATGCTCCGGGGACCCCTTCGACACAGATTTACGGCAACTACGGAACGGAGGGGCAGCCCCCGTTGGTGTAGTCTTCCGCTTCTTATGCCCATCACCCCCTCCATCTCCCCCTACATCCGATTCACAGACCTTCCCGCAGATAATATCAGGTGCAGGAGTAATCTTGTACCCGGTGGCGCTGTTCCCTTCCACCCTTGGTCCACGAACTCCGTCCCCAACAGCATTGAGAGACCCTTCCTCCATAGCCGGTTGCTCCATCGAACTCTTCTTCAGTGTCGCATCTACTCCCTTCCCGGACTTCGCAGCAGCCAATGCAGTCTTCTTCTGCGCCTCTACAGTAACCTTCCCCAACACCTCAACCCTCTTACCCTCCCCACGTTTGAAATCAGGGTAGGGTAAGAGTAACGCACGGGAACCATCCGGATGCTTTGCCCCGTCACAGCCTTCTACGTATCTGTGGCGGTTGAGCATCATCTTGTTACTGAAAGAGTCGCGACCACAATGGATGCAAACAAAATACTTTCTCGTCCCGCCTGGTTTTACCTTCCCCTTCGCCGCGGTTGCAAACTCGGCCTGGAGCTCTTCAGCACGCCTTCTACTTGGGTACTGGACTTCGTAACAGATCCCATAAATCTTGCTTCTCAGTGTCACCGGTTCCTCCTCCATGTCTTCAGCCTTGTAGACCTGCGTAGATGACCCACACTTCGGACAACCAGCAGGGAAGAAACAAAGGAAACGAAACTTATTGACGACCCCAATACAAGCGCCGCAGCTATGTGGGCATAGCACGGGATGGTAGTACCAATCCTGCTCGGTGCTTTCGACGTCGTCCCTGTCGGGCTTAGTAGTTAGAAGAGTGCGAGCAAGATTGCAGTGGTAGAAATGTGGCTAATGTAAAATAACATTAAGATCCTAATCCTAAGCCGTAAGGAGCTCCTGGATTTGTAGCTCTAAACCCTAAACACATTGTACCAGGAAAACAACATTGCATTCCCAATCAGACTAGAAATTTCAGTAAACCCTAACGAAGCTCTAAAATGACATAAACAGAGATTCAATGCGAAAAAATATTACCTTGGAATGCTCCAGAATATAGAGCGCTCGTGGATGGGTGTTTCCAGGGAGCCCCTGCTGACAATGCGAATGTTAGAGAGGTGAGTACAGTACGAGTCCATCCCGCGAGCGCAACCGCCTTGAAAACGAAGAAACAACGAAGAGACGACAACAAAACCCAAGACCAATTACCTCCATGCCGCGAAATGCTCGTAAGTGAAACCCCTAACACCTTCAAAGCTCTGCGCCTGCGCGTTTCGAAAGGGGTCAATTCCAGAGCGATTTGCACATTAATTGTTGAATGATGTAGTCGAATCCAAAACGGCGAGACGCGACAGCTTCAACACGGAGAGTACAATGCAATTCAATGAAAGAACATGTCATAATTCCTAACGCAATCACTACTAAACCCTAATCTCCCTAGTGCTTTGAGAGACCTGAATGCACACATACTCCCCCTCTACCCACAACGACAAAGCTCTAACGAGACACTGGAAGCCCTAATCGGAATGGAGAAGACGATGGGGACTGTGACGTAATTATGACGTCATGTTTTTTTGAGTTCGCGGTCAGGTTTCCGATTCCAGTGTCTCGGAAGTGGGCAGTGTTCAGTGTCACGGCGTCTCGGTGGACGGGGTGTCTCGGTAGTCCAGTGTTACGTGACATCGCGATTTTACTCCACTCGCGACTTACCGGAACCGTCGGATCGTGGGAAAACGTGGGGGCCAGCGCGGCATGCCACGTCGGACGGCGCGACGGGGCCCACCTTTCCTACATGCGAAATAGCGTTCTCCGCCTATTACTGCCGCAGCCACCGCAGCCAATTTTCGCAATGGCGCTCTCACCAGTTGGGAGCCTCGCAGTGAGTGCTGACTAACCAAACTTAGGGGCCCAATGGCCATGCAGGCACGGCCCATGGCCTTTTGCCCCCCATGACCCCATGACCCCATGACCCCATGACCCCATGACCCCATGACCCTGACTGGATCACAGGGCCAGCCTGCCACCTGTGAAGCACACTCTTGGTGCGCAGGGGCCGCAGCCCGCCCTGCCACGTAGGTAACAGCACTGTAGCCTCCCCGGCCCCGACTGGCAGCCCCCTCCTTCAGTCCACGCCCCGCCCATGCACGAGGGCCCTTCCTGCCTTGCCCGGCCCCTCCCCAATGTCCACCCTCTCCGCCCCCATTTTCTACAGTGCCCGACCCCGCCACCTCCCATGACGCCCCCGACACTTCACTCCCATACTTATGCTACCCGCCCTTGAAAGTCAATTTCTGACCTCCATCCTCATTGGAGGAGGGCCTTGCCCAAGTTTCCCACTGAGGAGCTTTTTTGCTCAGACCCTCATAACTTTTGCGTTGAGTGTCGGAATTTAAAAAAAAAAAACATCCACACGTAGCTCTTGTTATGGCCTATCTTCAATAAAAGTTTCAAAAAATCACAATTAAAATTGCAACCGTAGGTACATGCCCAAGTTTCAAAAAAGCCCTTTTTAGGACAATTGTCCTTTAGGGGTTAACAGGGGTTTCCGACAACCGGCGGATTTTTTTCGACTACCTGAACGGGTTCTACCTAATTGGTGTAGAAGCGTTCTATTTTCAGAATCTAACTTCATGTATGGTACTAGCTTATGTTTGGTTATCCCTTAAACTGACATATGCTGTCCTGATACCCACCCAATATCTGTTCAACTCCACTTTGTTCAACTCCACTTTGTTCAACTCCACTTTAACTAAGATTCTGTTTTCAATCTGCTTTAGCTCTACTATGAAAAGTATAGATCTCTTTAAGGTGCTCGGTACTGTTATCTTGAAGATTTACACCATGCAAGACAACTAACATAAAAATGAAAGACACAATAAATATGGATTAAAAGCATTCAATAGCACAGAAATTGGGTTGCTGGTTGTCATCCACCGTTGCAAATCTGCATGCTGGAGTGCTAAAGGATTAAGGCCTTCCTTGGGCTCCACATTCAGATATTCACAGGAAATTATAGTATTACTCAAAAATGTGCTTTTTGGGATAGATTTGCACTAGCTTAGCAAAACCATTTAAAATAATTAATATTTTACACTACTGTTCTAAGTAAGCCAATCTGAAATTCGTGGGATTTTCAGCATTTTTGCAATCGTTTTACACTTAAAGACGTGAGAACAGCAATCAAGTGAAGGAACATCATAGTGAGGAATCTCAGAGCAGTGAAGTTGTTTAATACACCTTCGTTGATTTTTTGACTTGTATCACCGCAGTTCGGTTTGTGAAGCTCTTAATTATGATTCTGCAAAATTTAAATGATAAATTGACTGTTTTTCTTCAGCAGCCTCGTCCACAAAGTGTAGTGAATAATCCTAAAAGGTTCCATGAATTTTTCAATGACCGATAAAAATTGTTTTATCATTACAATAAGTCCATAAATATGAAATGCTATTTAATTATGATGGAAGACAACGTTCTACAATTATTGCCACGTGTAGGCAATCATTTAAAAAATAGCTTACCCACATTTTGGCCATGACTTAAAACCTCGCCATTGTCTTGATGAAGATCGAGAAATTATTCCCCTCTTACGGACGGAGCGAGATAGTTTTCACGTTGCCAAACCCTTCTCTTCCAACCAAATTCTTTCCAAGGTTTGATTCTGCATGCAATCGGCTTCCGTTTCTCAGTCGCTATGTGAGTGCTTGTCTCGATAGTTGCTTGCTATGTCCCTCATCATACTCGTGTCTTGTCTTATTCAACATAAAGACAAGAAAATCTATGGCATGGAATGTCGCAGGATCATGCTATGCCGTCATGGACCAGGGCTATCTTTGGAATAGGATTTCATCCGAGATTGAGCGACATATATCATCTTTTCCCTCAATGACCTCCTAGGATGTCATTGTATATCACTTCATTTGTAGATGTTACTCTTGTGGTGGCTTCTAAGAGCTAAGATGTCTCGTTGGTGCTAAGTTTGTGGTTGGGAGGATGATAGTGTAGGTGTTTTTGATTCTGTTGCGCTGTCAGGTTGAGCCTTATGTTTAGAGTAATGATTTGGGATGTTTAGAAACGTTCTAGATGAAATAATGGCTTCTCCTTCTTCGGTTAAGTATAAATTGCAAGGCCTTTGGTAAACATCATTTACTATTTTGACTGGTGTGAAGAGAGGTCTATTTCTTTTGTGTTGTCTTCTATTAGAAATTTATATAGATGAGTCAAGTATGCCGTGGCCGAAGTTCTGCCGTATTGCTCATTTAAACGGTGTTGCTCAAAGGATTAAAGCAGAGGAAGGGTTCAAGAGCATCTTTAGTTAGAGTTTTCTTTGTTTGGCCTCTTCTTTCATTGCGTCGCGGTGTGTGCGTGAGCTGTGTTTTGTAGACATTTCTCAAAGAACTAGAAAGTACACAATGTTGTTGTTTGTCATTGATTTCGTTTGGGCTTAGGGATTCTAAAAGACTTCTTTGCAATTGGTGAATAAGAGTATAAGATGCAAATAGAGATTTGGATGCACCAAAATTTATATGTCACGGATGTTTAGGGTTTCAAACCTTGTTGGCTCTGTGCCTTGTACTGTGGTTTACTCCGTTCTATGATGTGAGGTCCCCGGTGGTCCGTGAGAATGGCTACATTTGACCTTATATTCAACAAGGACTATGACCTTGCTATCAGGCATGAGCTACTTGCGCTCTAGGTTTATGGTGTTTTATACGAAACTTCAAGATGATTCACGGCAGAGATAAGGTGTGAGGAGTATGTATATTTATTTTGGAGCTTATTGTTGTGTCCTTACTAATTAACGTCATTACTTGTAGATAGTATCAGCATCTTGCGTCAAGTCCTACAGAGTCTCAGAGGTGTAGTCATATGCACCTCCTCCGAGAGCATTAATTAGTGGATAAGACGATTCTTCTGATAAAATCCATCATCCTTTGTTTGTTTCTAATTGTCTTGGTAACCTCGTTGTCTTGGGGTATATGTGATCCTCCTGGTACAACACATACTCATTTACGGTATACTACATGTTTTAGATGGTTATCTTTTGATGAGGCACGCAATGCGCAAGGACCTTAGATTAATCACCGCTGGCGTGACGGTACATTAGGAGAAAAATAGGGTCTCAAAGGGGCCCTGTAAGGCAATCCGCATTAGGTGAACCTGCTGCCCACCACCCCTCTGCTAGTAGTGGCGTTGGCAAATGCTGCCTACAAAGTTAAGAGCCTTCCTTCACAATGTCGGAAGGAAGTTGCGTGGCGTGGAGGTGTACTTGCTGGCGCCAATGTGTACGAGTTGTTTGGCAAACGACTCGTTTAGAGCATTTACTCATCTACATAGTTTAGAGTCTAGAGTAATTGTATAGAATACTAAAGGGGTGGCGATGGCCGCCTAAGACGTCAACATCCACCATCGCCAAGTCGACGTTGTCCATTGCCAATGCAACATCCACCTATAACACCTCTGTTGCCACCTATAGGACGTCTGTCACAATCCATAGGACGACCGTCACAACCTATAGTGGATCAACGTAAACGTATGGCTTGTCAACGGAATTACATACTTCGACACTGCCACCCATTGTGTCAAAACATCCACTTTTGCGGTGTACACCGCCACATATTGAAGGGGGACGGTGTCAAAACTCGTGGGATGTCCACTTAACACAAGGAAATGTCCTCAAGAAAACCATTTCCGGGCAGCCCGAATCTAAACCGGAACCTCAACCCGAACTTAAACAACAAAGGCATGGATTTGGCAAGGACCTGTGAAGCAGCCCGTACAGGACCCTGTCCAATCGGTTCGTATTTTTTAATTGGTTTCTGTTATGTAAGGGAAGGTCCAATGCTGAAATCCCATGTAATGAGAGAATCAACACTTTAAAAAAATCGAGAGGATGAAACAGTCTGGTTACAATTAATTTTATTTTTCCTTCTATTTTGGAATTTTTGGAAGAGGCCAAGTTTTCATCCAAAGGTTCTTGTGGATCCAATTGATTATTGACTGCTCTCCGATCAATGAATTCTGTTCTTAAGCCATTAATTCACTTTTGTCGCGTTCGTTTCTTATGTTTGTTTAGTTGGGTTTTTTGAGGGTCAAATGGTGAACTTCCATTGCATCAAAGAAAATACGCCTTTTGGGTAGAATGTCCTTAAACCAACCAAAGAAAGATTTTAGTACATTTGTGGCATTGCTATGTATTTTCCAGTAATATTTCATCGAAGGCAGAACAAAATTAGAGAATCTGGCAGATTTTTCAGAAATTAAATAGCAAAAACCCAATTTATTATGAATTTTGTAAGTGAAAAGTGTCCCAGACCTAAAACCGATCAGACGCTATAATTTACAATTGACGTACATCTGATTTTTTGAAATCTAGAAATCAAGCCTAATCAGTTTTGGGTCGTGGTTGGTTTAAGGACATTCTATCTTAGATATCCGAACAAGGGGAGCCCTTATGGTGAAAAACAACAACCTATCAAACTAGTGATAGTTAGGGCCACAACTGCACTAGTTGGGGCCCAGCCGTAGTAGTTGGGGCCCCAATTGCATTTTTTCGGGCCCTAGTGTAACAATTTGGGGGCCAAGCTACACTATTGTCTTAATACGTAGTTCTTTAAAACATACTTTTACGTGTCTTATACGTACCACTACATTCTATAACTCTAAAGGACAATTGTCCTGGAATTGGCTTTTGCAAAATTGGGCAGGTTCCTGGAATTTCAATTTAATTTGTAAATCTTTGAAAAAAATTAATGTAGGTAGGCATTTTGAAGAGGTTTGTGTATAATTTTTTACTTTTTTGGAGAATGTGCAACTAGTGCAAAGGTGGCTAAGCCTATTATAAACAAGGCAGAAAGCCCTAGAATTGGACAGATCCAACACTCCACTTCATAGAATAAGAACTGTTTGATCATTTATATACTTATGAAGCCAACACTTAGGGCAGAATTGCCTCCTCGTAGAAAACAACAATATTAAGTTTATTATTGCCAATGAATTTGTGGTGATTGCTTGGAGAAGTCATGAACTTGTCCAATTACTAAAAATTTATTTAACTTTGATTTCTCAAAGCATACCCAATGTATCTTCTATACTTTTATCACTAAAGATATTGAAATATGCAATTACAAAATTTTCATGATACTTTTGAGCAGGCTTTAAATTTTTTTACAAGAAAGGAGTGAAAGGGACAAAATAAAGATGTCTCTTTTGTACACAATTCTACAATGTACATTTGTGCAAAGGAGGAATGTTGAATTATCTATTCTCAAGCGAATTGACATAAAAAAGCGGTTGGAGAATTAGGTACACAAGCATTTCAGATGGTAAAAATAAAATAGAAGCATTACACAGTGAAGAATAAAAAATTTGAGGACGAGTTGCAACAAGTTTATCAAGACAATCACCTTATACCAACAAAACATAGTGCTTTATTACTAGATGGAAATAAAGTAGTAAATGACAGAACATTAAATTCAAGTGATTTATCACTGAATCATATTTTATTTCTTTATATACCTGAAATAAGGAATAATTATTTAATTGCATATTAAGGCACATTAGCTGATGCGGACATATATTATGAAACTTCTCCAGTCAAATGAAAGTCCTCTCAAGACGATCCAATAAGAGGTTAACAGAAGTCCGTAGGCTATCGATATATAGCTGTCGTAAAATATATTTAGACCCATTGGTGGTTCTGATTGTGGTACAATGGAGAGTGTGGAGATTATAGAATGCAGGTTGCAAGTCATACTAGTAAAGTAGAAATGGAGTATATGATCAACCAATTGGAGGAATTTCCCAATTGAACAAGTTATGGAACAACATGCGTCAATCAACATGAACAGTAAATGCCAATATTGTGCTGTTCGAGGCCATTGGTATGAGAAGTGTGATAAACTACCATTGACCATCCTATTGGGGAAAAACAATAGGTTGCGAATTGTGGAGCAATGCGATGCGGGAAATCCTAATCATGAGGTGATTGACCCTTTAAGGTCCTGAATCATCATAGTTTTCAAAGATTTGGTATAAAATGGTTGATGAATCACGAAAATTGGCTTGATGTACAAAAGAAAGTAGTTAATTTCAATGTGAAGATAAGATCTTTACGGTTGGATTCATCAATAGCAATTTATTAGCAAATCATTTTGTTTGAAGATCAGAATCTTCTAAGAAGAGTAAACTAAAAACGGAATTCATATAAGACATTTCTATGAAAAATGTCTGATCGAGACAATGTTGGTCTGTTAACCATGATTCTTGTAAAATAGCTTATTGTAGAATATATAATATTTTATTTTATTTAAGATATACATTCATAATTTAATCCCATGTTGTATTTTATATTTTGTAACAAGTTTGCTAAATGAATTATAATTTTCTTCGCTTAAAAACCGTCATGAGATTGAAAGATTGTATGTTTGTGTCTATAAATCTTTGAGAATTATTATTTTTGTCAAAAAATGTATCTATGGAATTCCTTGTTTTGCAAGTATTTTAAGCATGTTTGTTTAGCATTCATGTTGGACACCCTTGATTTTATTTTTTTCTTAAAAAAATAAATTCATCAAGCCTTTTTAAAACATAATCATAAACTTCCAGAATTATGACTAAACCTAAAGAATGTCATGGAACTTGGTTAACTTGCACCATTTATTATCAATATAACTTTTGCCAAGACTTAAAATTTGAATAATTGATGGTTTTGTTGAATTTTATTGCAAACCATTCATTTAATTCAAGTTTGTACATATCGTGGTTAAGAATATAAGAGCATGTCTCTAAACAACCATAAAATGACTATGAAAAATTTATATTTTGTGTGGCGGATTTTATGTGATCTCTAGATAATTCTCTCTTTAGAATAAGCTTCCGAAAGATGGGGGAAAGTTCGTATGTGAGCGGAGAGCGGAGAGCAGAGAATGGAGAGCACAGAATTGACAATTAGCAAAATTTTCAAAAGTAAAGTAGACCCTATAACTGTGGAAAAATACTAAAAAAAGGCATGATTTGTTACTTTTTTTAGGAAAAGAGTATATTACCGTGGAATTCAGGGTAATCTCTGGTAAGAATTTTTTACGTTTGTTTTTTGAGGTACAAATTAGGGCTGATGTCGTGATGACATCATGCATACAATCCTTTAGATTCGGTCCCTTATCATATCTAGATATGACTATTCCAACATCATGTTCTTACATCACAACAATAAATTTTGAATAGATAATATAGATAATTCTAGGAAAAAAGAAATGCAAAAGAAGCAAAAATAAATGGTCTTAAAACTTCGTGGAACAATTAGAGTTCGTGTACAATAATGGAGCTGCTGAAACCAAGATGTATACCAAGTCAGAGTGCTTGTCTTGGTCGAAGAATTCAATGTCTTTGGATAAGACCATTCATAGCTTAAGTGTTAAGCAACGATCTATATAAACCTTAGCAGACGACCTTGAAGTTGTATTAGCTGAATGATTTCTGTAGAACTTAAGCTTGTACTTGCTAGGCAGTTGTTTGAAGGTATGGACAGTTCATTTGAAGTCGTTGCTTGTGAAACGATTTTACAGGATTTGCTTAAGCGGATTGCGGATGGGCCTAACCCCTAGGATCATATAGGTAGTAGTGAAACGCAGGGTCGGACTCCTCCGACGGTAATCACGTTTGAAGACGTCGAGAACGCTCGTGCTGTGTCGAAGCTTTGGAAGCGTGAGATTGACAACAGTCCGAAATATGCATGCCTTTGGCTAGCGAGATGGGATTACTTTTTGTACGAGGATGGTCATTGGAGTCCGAAGGACGAATACGAAGTTAATCGGTTCAACATCAATTGGAGTGTTTTTAGCAGTTCTTGGAAACTTGCAAATCCAATTTACAACGAGAGGTTAGAGACAGCGTCCCTTGGAGAACTTAGTTGCGTTGAGTTAGATCAGTTGAAGACATTGCTATGGGCCAATGCGAATCAAGTCTTGGATTTGCCGGAAGGAGAGAAAATTTCTCCAAGAGATGGTATCTGGATCTCTCCCAAGAATAGGTAATATGGCTATGGAAATGTGAGATGTTGAATGATTAAGAAAATAATTACAGCATTATATATATTTTGAGCATTTCAGTTGTAACATTTCATTGTTCATGTTACATTTTGAGCATCTCAGTTGTAACATTTCATTATTCTTGTTACATTTTGAGCATTACAGTTGTAACATTTCATCCTCTACATACACAGATACGAATTGGAAATGAGAATCATAACTACTTTAAGGTGTTTGCTGTAGAGTAGACGAAGGATTATGCAATCAACTCCAATTAAATTAAATCAAATCAGATGAAAAGAATGATAGACCGAAGCCTCCTTAAAACTCACAACATGCTACAATCGCTACTTCCACTCTCGGAACCAGATGACTTTGAATCTCCTTCTACGGCCTCTGCGTCAACAAATACAAGGGCCATGGGATCAAAAGTAGTTGGCCGACTAGGAACATATGTAAGGGCTCCAGATTGAAGCACTTTTGCTAAGTCCTCTGTATAATCCGGAAGTATATAAGGCTAAATCGGACTGGAATGAAGACGCCACGATGGAATGGACACGGGTGTTGGCCTACGTGGCGGTGTTGCGGCAATTACTCTGCAAGAGAAAATCGATAGTGGTAAGAATGAGTAGGTGAAGATGGAATTAGTAAAGAAGCAAAGAGAACTAGCCCAGAAGTTTGAAAATGTAAAGTAGAACTTACAGTACTTATCTTGTCTTGCTCTCTTTCGAGGTGCTTCTTCAACTGCTGCCAGTCTAGGATGTTTAGGAGGGCCCATGGCGGATGGCGTAGCCATATACGGTTTGAGAAGGGCGTTGAATATGGCTTCGTCCTCCTCACAAGCTATAATATGACGACCAATACTCTGGCAAGCCTTGATGGAGGCAATTGAAGCATGTAGCACAAGAAAGAAGTGAGTCTCTGTGGAGAAAATCAGAGGAATGGAAATGCAGAAACTGTTAATGAAAGATTACCTGTTCCTGCCTTCCACTCAAAGACTACGTCAGGGCTTGGACATCTCTTCAATTATGCTCTGCTCCATCTCATGGGCTTTCTCCCTTGGCCCTCTCCACAGTATCTCCCCATTCATTTGCTGCGAATCCACATCGATGAAGTTGAGAATGGCATCACTCGCGGTAATGTGGAGGTCGTTGTATACGACATCGGATTTCTTCGTTCAAAAAGTTAACTTGGATGGGAGATGACCACCATGAACGAAGACGCGCACCCAGAACCGAAGAGACTGCGGGACACCACAATATGTGAGTGCAAATAATAAGAAAGTTTAGCAGAATGCAAAGATAAGGAATGATTATGATGTACATACCAAGGAGCCGAAGATCGTAGGGTGAGCCAAGCCTAGTGCATTGAAGCCCCACTAGTCTCATTGCTGCACAAAGGCATTGACCTTAGCCTCTTCAGAAATATGCGCAGCCAGGTCTTGGTCGTTGTTGTGGATTATGCAAAGAGCACCATTGTACTGCAAGTAATGTCTTGCAAATTCGAAGATGTTCCACACATAATCGTTATCACGAGAGTTCCAAGGTGGAATGACGTGGGGGGGATCGGACACCGAAGGGACGGGAAGATTCTCAGGGATGTCGGCAATGATCAAGTCGAATCCCAAGTGATTCTGCTCTTCGCATCGTGGCGAAACTCGGTTTTGGCGGCCTGCTCCAAACTAGAGGAAACAAGAAAACAGAGTTAGACACTGTAAGATTTACAGTATTGTACGTATCGAAGGGGAAGCACTAAGCAATGGATCAAACCTTTCGAACGATGTCTAGAGCCTTGTTCCATTTGTGATCGCCATCCATGTCAGAGAGCTCCTTGTGTCGAAGCAAAACTGAATCCACAAATGAGTTGATGACATAAACCTGTGTGGAATGCGGAGTTCTAGCGGAAGAAGTAGTCTGCGGAAACTGCTTGGCCTTTCTCTGCTCAAGGAGACTTTTGGTGATCTCGGAAGCATTGATTGGGGAAGGAGCTGTCGTAGAAGTTGGAGAAGCCTTCGAAACGACATTACCTGGAGAGGGCTCTGGTGCCTTCTGACCTGGCGCAGAAGACTCCGCACCGGTTTGCTGTGATGCCTCTGATTGAGAACGCAGTGTTTTAAGTCGCCGCCCTCTCCCTCTCTTTGATGGAGGAGCAGATGATTGATCCTGCTGTTTTTTGAAATTTTCTGCACCATCCACCGCGTCTTCGACCACCACCTCCCATCCATCGTGTAAAGTCTTGACGTCCACCTCTGAGTCAATAGTGAAACCACGAGAGCAATCAAGATACCAGCATCCAGCTTCCAAGTGAGGAGCTTTGTACCTTATCAAGTGCTGGGGAGAATAGATACACTGGCCCGAGCTTCTTTGCATCCATGCAGTAAAGTACTTGGGGAGCTGCTGAACGGTGATGGCCCCCTTCAATACAAGCTCTCGCTTGAAGTACCTAAGGAAAGACATTTAGAAGGTTAATAGCAAAAAGACATAGAGAGCGAATTATAAAATGCAAATGCGATAAAGGTAGGTTACGTACCGGTAAGTAACCCGCTTGACAACCTGAGCGGTTCCAGGAAATTTAGCGAAGTTGGAGTTCTTGTCGAAGGGCTTCTCAGCCTTCTTTTCAATGAACGTAGGGAAGGCCTTGTCCCATAACAGAATACGTGAACTCTCCACATAATCGTCCGGCTGTTGGACATCAGGATATGCCCTCCAATTGATAACGAGGTTCTCCGCCTTGCATATGTCCTCGACTTCGTTGATGACGGCTTCCTCCAACTGTAATACAGAATTCAAATAAGTAGCAACGAGAAAGAATTCAGTAACATAAGAAATCATGTTGTAATTGGAATGGTATATTTCAAAACCATACTCCAACCCAGAATGAAGCTTCGTTCAACCATGGGTCGAATTCGGTATCCTTGAAATCTGGCGGTGGAAATCTGTAAGACAGTCGGGAACTGAGAGATGAGTTCCACCACCTCAGCCACCGAGCCTTGTATTTGGCCTCAACGGCTGCTGGAACAATCTTCTGGAGCTTATCGTGGGACATCTCAGGTTTAGGGAAGTCACTGAAATGCTGATTGATCTGCCAGGAGTAGAGAAGTATTAGAAAATATGTTTGCATTCTAGAGGATTTAGAACCAATGTTGTAACAATTCCAAATACTAAACTCAAATTCATTGAAGGTCTCACCTCATTGAGGAAGTCGTCTCCATTCCTGGGATTTGCAATTGCCAAATACTTGGTGAAGTCCTTCCTCTTAATAAAGTCCCCATTCTATCTCATGCGTCATTCATGACATCCCAAATCGCAGATGCAGTCTGTTCATCTGCCGGTGTCTTCTCAAGGTAGGCCCTAGCTGCTTCATTCGAGGCCACTGCAATTTCCCGCTGTAAAAAGATAAACAGATCTTAGAAAATTCATAAATGAACGAATTATAACTTGCAAAGAGTGAAAGGAGATTAACTTACTCGGTACAGAAATGCGATGAAAACTTTAGTTGTCAAGGGAAACCATGACGGATTAGGTGGCTTGTTCTTCAAACATGCAATAAATTCTACAGGAGTCAGTAGGTCTTTAAACTCCTCCAGCTTCATCATTCGGAATGAGCGGATTCGAAACAATTTTGCTGGAAGATTACTCTTCACGTGGTCATTCTCAGTCGACTTGAATATCAAATTAGGAATTAAGAAGTATAAAATATAATTGGAACAGACTTCAATATGGATAACAATTATTCAATACTTATGAACGTACCAGTTGATGTCGTGCATGGCGTGAAGCAGGTTGCCGACATGGCCACAGGGGTCAAGTACAATGCAATGCACAGATATGTGCCATGCTGGGTCGTCCGCATGATGCTTGTTTATATGCCGGAGTCATGCGGAGAGGCGGTGATTACCTTCCCAGACAAAAAACATCTTGTGCGAGAATTGCATCCACTCCTCGTCTCCACGGATTTCATCATCAAAACGATCACTGGCGGCCCTCCATAAAGGGCCCCAACCAGCCATGATCTCCTCTGTAACATCCTTCGTCCTCTCTTCATTGTTGTACATGGAAATGTACATGACGCGGTCCCCATCTCTATATCACTTAACAAACTCCCGCTCCAAATTTTGTACCCCCATTTCGCCCACTGGTCTAACCTTGGCCATTGGGATCATCCTGTACAGGGGCACCAACATTCGAGACTTGTGCGAGGGTTTGATTCTGAGGTTGTTGATGACGGCTATAGAGACCACCTTATGTTGTTTTCAATGCTCCAATTCCCCTTCTATAGCACTCTTCAAGTCAATCGGACAAGACGGTTTTGCCAACATATCTTGTGTTTGCACAACCTGCCAAAAGGTGTGCAAATTAAGAGAAGAATCACAATCAAAGAAAGACATGCAAAGAAGACAAGTATGTAAAAGATAATAACATTATAGTTTCATACTGAGATCTCTCTTGTAACAACTCAATTATCATCTGCGCTTGGAGGAACTATCTAAGTGATGCTCGACTATAGTACTCCTTAGACTGTCTACAGTTCCAGTAACGGCGCCTCCTCCAAAGCCGCCTGGTTTGCTGAATTGGGCACGGCAGTATTGCCGGAAGAGCGAAGACCACATGGGCTAGCCTTCTAACTCTAATAGGCGAGGAAGGAGAGGGTGGAGACATCGGCGGTGATCCCTGTGGAGGGGAGGCGGGCATGTAGCCCAAGGAGGTAGGCTCATACACTAGGGATGTAGGCATGTACACTGGGGATGTAGGCATGTACACTGGAGAAGTAGGAATGTACTGTGGAGAGTGGACCTCGAAAGATCCACTACCCACACCTACAGGGTTTGCAACAGTACGAGTATAGTAGTGCTGATCAAATGAATCCGAGATATCGGAAACATTGATAACTGAAATGGGGGAGGTGGCGGGCAACTCAAGAACATCCGAATATACCTAGAGTTGAAGAAACAAACAAAGGGTTATATTCCACTTTGAAAAGAGTCAAGGCCAAAGCTCAACTACTAAATCATACAAATCTACGATGGTTGAGAAATTATTCAAGTACCTCGGTCTCTGCTGGAGTCGGGTCTTGGCATTAGCTCCCCATATTATCCTCAGAGGACTCCTAATTGTAAAACAAAGTAATGATTATTAGAAATGACAGAAATCATGAAAACTTAGTGTTTACTTACTCAATTTAAATTCAATGTAAACCGCAATCCAATGTCTTACGCACAACACGTCTGGAGATCCTAAAAGCAAAAAAAAATAAGCATTATCGGTCTACCCCGGAGGGGTGAGCCTCCGCAACCATTTCAAGAGGGAGTCTCTTCGGCCTACTGTCGTCACAGATAGTAGGCTTCGGTGATCTCCAAAAGAAAAAAATTAAAAAAATACGACATCGCAAGCAAAGCGTAGCAGCCCCAAGCAGCAGCAGCAGAGAAGGGATCCCCAACACCAACAAGTTGCGCTGCAAGCAATGCTCTCCCCCGAAGGAGGGAGCCTGGATAGCGAACGCTTATTTTCCGATTCAGGGACTCCCTCGCCTACTGTCGTAAGAGACACTAGGCTAGGGGATCTCAAATAAAAAAGAATTAAAAAAAAAAAGACATCGCAGCAAAGCAGAGCAGCCCCAAGCAGCAGTAGCAGAGAAGGGATCCCCAACACCAACAAGTCGCGCTGCAAGCAATGCTCCCCTCCGAAGGAGGGAGCTTGGATAGCGAACGCTTATTTTCCAATACACGAGTGCGCACTGAAGCGTGGATGGGTGCCAAGATGACCCCCACCCCAACTCTCGCAGCATCCTCGCATTCCAAACTGAATCTAACCCCCCAGCCCACACTGCGGCCGCGTCACGGACAGCCTGCTCTTTTACAGCATGCACGGCTGGCGGATGTGATGGAGCCGACCCGGCGGAGCTTGGCACCTGCAGCGACTATTTGTCCCCATCCCCACCCCCAAGAAATCACAATCGATTCCTAAAACCCCTGTATAGAACTACGAGAGCCGGGCTAATGTAGGGACATTGCTGAAGGCGCTGCCTCCTGCAAAGTTGATAACTAGCTCGAGTGACACGATGCGGCCATTAGCGAATCGGCACGAGACCATCCCAAATGAGCAGCAGTATGCGAAATCCGCAACCCACAATCCCCACCTCCAACTTGCATAAACCCGCAAACGACAAACCCACCACTCGCAACCCTTCAAAAACCCCGCAAATTAAAATTAATCTACAACCCTCATCCCACACAAGCAAACCCATCTCTACAGGACCCTGCCTTGCGGCCTCAGCGCCAACTTGCTCTTCTTGCCCTGCCCTCACCTGCTCCTGCCTCGCAACCATTGCCTCGCCCCCGTCACCTACTCCCAAAATCTCACACCTCGCCCTCCTCGCGATGGCACGCAAATGCTCGAATTCGCTACCCACTTCAGCAAGTGAGTCCCTACTCAAATCTCCGACTACCCTTATCCTTTGGTTACTCTACGCATATATTTAAAAAATTTACAACCGTTGGGCACTTATGTGAGTTGAAGCACACCCTTCGGAAATTTTTCTAAAACAATTTCAATTTTGTAAATACTAAAGATTCTTCTCTTTACAATATTGAATTAATTGAAACAATCCACAGCAGTCAAGACAGTGTAGAAATACTTACCTTATCGGAGTTAAAAGATAGATCTGATTGAGAAACCGGCTCCCCCGTCGAAAAGTCATTGAATCTAATAGAAAGTTGCGGTGACTCTACTCTTTGACTACAATTAAAGACTTATTCTTCCGTCATGGCCTCACATGCAACACCATTTAAGAGTACCTCCTCGTGATTCTCGACGACGGTGTTCTCTACAAACTCTTCCTTCTCCTCCACTATAGGGTCTAGAATGAGTTTACGAATGCTAGAAAACTTCAAAGCTAAAGGTAGACCTGCTCCTCTCCTTTCCACGGGTGCACTCAAATGGTCACCTTTAAAAACTACCTTCTTACGTGATGCTCTCCTCTTTGTAGCTCTTCTATTCGTAAAATCAGTGCGACCAGGTTTCCTTCTCTGTTTAGGAGTGACATAAGTGGAGGGAGATGGCCCTCCACTCTGCTTCATGTGTCTAACCACAGGAAGGACTCTCTCACAAAAAGACTCTCTGGAAAACTTCCTCCCGGCTTAAATACCTATAACGTACAACTATTTTCATACAACCGTGAGTTGATATACAATCTTAACCACTTACACATTTTCTACCCTCTTTATATTAACAGTACCAATAACAATTCTATAACTGAAGTAAAGTTTAAAATATCAACCTATAGAAATCCAATCACACTATAAATTAAATGCTAAACAAAGAAGGAAACCTTATATACTTAGACCCGCAAAAAGTTGCATTCTATTTAGTTAGCGCCGTCTCTCTTAAATCAAACATTCGTTATGTAACAAAATGAATCATTACCTAGTCGTCCAAATGGAAATTCCAACTTGAGTAAAATGATCAACAGCGATGCATCATTCCTCTGACTTTGCTCTCGCGATACTGCTTCGCTACTACACTCACTCTTCTCCCTTCTTCCACTAGTATCACTGAGTTGCCTGCGAACATTGAGATGGTCTGTCTGTACGCCCAAGGCATGAGAATCCCTCTTAGGTTTCGCATAAATGACGATGGTCTAGCTACTGTATCCTCTCTTTGCCTGAGTCTCAGATTCCATTTCCGTAAGGATACCATCAGTATTGAGGAGGAGATCTTTGATGAGGTTACTGCCGAGGTTACCCACACACTCAAGCAACCTTCAGTGAGAGATGAGAACAATATGTTGCAGTGGAGACTTTTCCCTGGATCCTTTAGAATCTATGGCCTTACTGATTCTTTGATGGCTGCATCCACAGAGATCCTCACCCCCTGTCGCTCTTCTACTTGCACAATTCAAACTCCCTTACCTGCTGATGTAAAGGTCAAAGTTGAGCCTAGAAGCGAGACTTCAGATGTAGAGAAACCTCCTCTTCTGTCCGTCATATCACTCTCTTCTGATGACGAAGTCAGTCCCGTCAAGTTGGTGCCTAAGGTCCACACTGATGCTCCTCCTTCCAATGTCTCTCCTTCATTGTCCCAGGTCACACGTAGCATTGTTCCACTCCTTCAACAGCTTGCAAAGGCGCGTGGGTCAAAAAACATTTTGAAGAAGATAGACTATTCCACTATTACACACGAGAGAGTAGAGTACTTGCCTACAAAGTTTGATGGTCCAGTTCTTTTTGAGTTGCCCCCAGCAGCTGCATGATCCTCTAAGCTCGCCGCCAAGTCAATGCAGGGAATGGACAAACGATACGACGGTCACTTGTGGACCAAGACCATCACAACAAACATCAAAAACGACTTGGGACTCTCTTTTTGAAGTTCGAACTGCGTCGAATGGCTGCGCTGCAGCAACAAGGAGTGCGACTTCCTGAAGCGTGTTCCCAAGATCTTCAAGGTTAACGAAACCAAGTTTGAAGGATGTACTCTCTAACCTCTTCCGTTGTTCGAGGCTCTTCCATCCGACTCTACACTACTTTGCAAGGTATGTAAAGAACCTCCATCATGTGTGGCTACATGCGAGGCTAAGATTTATTACGTAGTGGGCAAAGCAAATCAGACTAGAGCTTGTATTCACATAGGAACACATGATCACCCAGTGAAAGTTAAGGACTATAGAGACTCTAAAGCAGAGATTAGTAGCTTGACACAAGAGCAAGTAGAGATGAACAACAAAGCAACGAAGAGCGCCGTTGTCTTGGAGGCGAGCAAACTCCTCATTGAGAGCTATCTGCTACAGAGCGAGGATGCACCACCGAGGAAGCTGACGATGGAGGAGCTGGTTCCTGTTCTAGATCGATGCAAAGACATGGCGTCACCAAACATCCGCGACAAAGTCGCGACCTTCAAAATCATTAGACACTAAGGTATCATCAAGCTCCGTGGAAACTGTCTGAGGGCGTTTGTCCACGAAAATAAGTTTCCTGGTCAAGGAGTTGAGCGTGAGAAAGTCTTCGTTGTTAAGATGTCGGACGTCGGGCCGGGTAGTGGTGTTGACTTGGTCAGGCGAATGCAAGCGAACGGTGATCTCGAGAACACCTGGATCATGTTCGACTATGTGCAACGGGTGAAAAAGTGGTCGACGACGGCTTGCCATGCGTACTGCCGCATGATGACAATCGCCAGTTGCGATATGTAGTCTGAAGACACGGAGGCCCAGCTCGTCTTCTAGAAAAACCTGAACCTGGTCATGGAGAACAATGGCATTGCAGCGCCGAACTTCAAGAGGTTCATAGCGGATAACGCACATGAAATTGGAATGCAGTGCGAATCCTATACGGCAATGGCAACAAAGAGGACCGAATGGTGGACTGGGAGATGTCGTGCTTATTCCACTGGACACAGAACATGGTGGCGTATACGCAGAAGCACTTCCCCGAAGAACTTTGGGAACATCATAAGAAGATGTGTACTCAGTACAAGAATGCGACCAGCATGGCAGAGGCGGACACTCTGTACCACGCGTTGCGAGCATGGTGGGCATCCACAGGGGTCGTTGGCGAGAGCGAACTCATCTAAGTCGATCAGTGGCTGTCATTCTGACACTACTGATTCCGCGAGTAGGGGCGATTCATGACCACGGTATAATTACTCTACTATGTTTCGATGTTTTTGATATTGGTTTCCTATCCATAGTCTACGAAACAGAGATTGTTGAATCTAACGGCTCCTACTGTCTTAACTGCAAAAATTCACGGAAGAAGAACTCACAGAGATGCTGACCTGTAACATCGCCGAAACAGTTCGTAACAAGTGGCTTCAAGCTTCAGGAAACAACAGAAACAACCTCTACGTTGCTACTGTGGACGATTTTGTTTGAGCTTTTCTACAGGTTGTTAACTACTACCAATTCCTCAAAGGTGACGTCGGCAAAACAGGACTAACAAAGAAGGAACTCAAGCTCAGGATGGCGGAACACAAGGCAAAAAAAACAGGAAATCCTACAGTGCTCGAAGATCTCATGCTCGATATGCTAGGAGCGGAAGAGTTCTGCACCCGTCAGCCTATCATGCCTGAAGCGGAAGTGTTTGGTTCACAGAAGCGAAAAGCCAACGTCCCCATTGGAGCTGACGAGGAGTCTCATCGCCCGGACAAGACAAACTTCTCTCGCCCAAGAGGCCTAAGACGTGCCGTCAGGGCTCGCCCTATGCAGATGCCCGTCATTGTGGAAGAGGACTCCAAACAAAACACCGAGGTAGAAGGTACCCAATCTCCTGCCCATGAAGTTAATTCCCCTTTACCTTCACCTGTAAACAATGCCGACATTTGCCATGTCAATGCTGTTGAAGAAACCAAGGTCGACGTGAAGGATTGGCACAGTTCGAGACTTCATAAAGCTTCTGCGAAGTGTTGCTGGGCCCAAAGAGCTGAAACGAAGAAGAAGTGCACTGAGAGAATTGTCAGGGGGCCCAATTGCACTGCTGCACCGACCTACACTGGGCTTTGGACTAACTATCGCAGGAACACAGTTGAGAAGAGAGAGTTCTTCTTCTGCTCCGATGATATTGAGTGCTGCGTGAAAGGCTCTAAGCGCAAGTGGGTAGCACACTATTCCAAAGACCAGGAATTCCCCTCGATTCTAGAGGTCTGGCCAGTGAAACTAGGTACTAACCTAAAACTCACTGAGATTCTTGCCCTAGAAGCAGCAAGGTTTCAACTTCCGTCAAAGAAGCCAGTCTCTCCAAGACGCCTCTTCTCCTCTGCCCTGCCCCCTGCAAATCTCAGCTCGGTGCCAGTCCCTGCAGACGCTGACCGCTACCCAGGCAAGAGAGACGGCAAGATGGTGAAGCGCATTGCCACTCGTCCCAATCCAGCGCAGCGACTCTCCATGGGCTCCTCCGACTCCCTCAAAGCGCGCCTCCATTCTGTCACTATGATACCTCAGCCGGGCCATGGTTGCATCATTGGGCTTGACTCAGACGTTGCTCCGCACATCACACGGTACCAGATAACCATCAGTTCTTACCCTGGTTGCACTTGCCCTGCATTCAAAAAGACGATGACTACGTTCCGAGGCAGGACTCAGTTCACGTATTGTAAGCACCTATACTACATATTCTTGAAGGTCTGCAACCGTGATCCCGAAGTTGAGCTTTTGATCCATGCGCCAACCTTCAGCTTCAACGAGGTCAAGCTACTCCTAGAGAGTGGAATCTTGCGTCACCCCTTGGCGAAGAAGTAGATAGCACTCCTTGTTTAGAACTGCCATTTTCACAATGGCCATTGATCACGTAGTTTGAAGGTTTATTATTACGCCCTTGGCAATAATAGAAAAGGTTATTATTAGCCATCTCCTCTTCTTCGTCTTCCACCTCAACATATGGTTGAAATGGACAAACATCGTCAGCGAGTGAAACAACAATATCTCTGACGTCTTCCATAACTGCTGTCCGCCACTACAGTAAAGAGCTTCACAAAACACCAACACAAAAGAGGAAGAGACATTCCATAATCTTAACTTAAATATCCATGAAGAAGATGCTTGGCGCCCTTGGAAATCGGCTTTTCATTCATTTAGAAGTTGTCATCCTCTTAAACTGAATGGAAAAGGATGAGGGTTGTGCAGAAGTCATTTAGCATTTTATAAAAAAAAAATTAAAAATTAAAAAGTTAAAAAATAAATTGAAATTATAAAAGGAAAAAAACAAAAACATTTATAAAAAATGAAATTAAAAAAATATGAGTAAAGATGAGCAAAAATAAATATAAAGGTTGAAAATAATAGGAAGGAGATTAAGAAAATAAAAATAAAATAAAATGAAAGGACTCTTTTGAGCCCTTTCACAAGATAGATAGAATAAAGGAAGTCAATAAAAATTACAAGTCAATTATAAAAATAATAAAAATAAAAGAAGTTGAAAGGCAAGTAGACTATGGCAGATCAATTCTAGCAATGTTAAGAAAATATTAAATCACCAAGAGAAGAGAAAACGAACTACAAATTCA
Source organism: Ceratodon purpureus (assembly GCA_014871385.1). Classification (NCBI taxonomy): domain Eukaryota; kingdom Viridiplantae; phylum Streptophyta; class Bryopsida; order Pseudoditrichales; family Ditrichaceae; genus Ceratodon; species Ceratodon purpureus. Next base: position 79,761,718 of record CM026426.1, read on the forward strand.
ATGAAAATACTGTAATTAGTCCACGTTTATATGGTCAATTAAATTACTCAAATTAGTAACCTTCTAAAAATATATAGAGAATATTCGAATCTTCTAATTTTATATTTTATATTTAGATAAAGTGCTATTTTTAGGTTCTGTCCCTCATTCTGTGCTCTCCGCTCTCCAAATCTACGGTCAATGCTCGCCGCTCTCCGCTCACGTACAAGCTACGTCCTTGTAACAATTTACAGTGACGACAATATCCCATTAGCAGAGGGTTTGATCCGGAACCTACGGTCCAGCTTGGTATCTGACACAGTTGGCTCCCTTGGTGATTCCGTTGTCGTCGTCCAGGTATCACGTTCGTTAGTCGAAGAAGAGTCAGTGGATAATTGGAGGTACTCCTTCAAAACGTGGCCTATCAGCCACATCTATCTGGATGGAGTTAGATTACAGCACCATAGTCAACGTGATGAGTATAACTGTTGGGTTGCGGAGCGTAACCGATCTCTGAAAGATCGTACCCTCTAGGAATGATCGTAACCGATCCCTCTAAGATCGTCCAAATGGATAACGCTGTCAGCGATAACAAGAATAGATTTGTATTTTCATTCTGGTCCCTATTAATCGCGAAGCGGGTGTTTCGCGAAGTGTACGTGAACTTCATGCTGGTTGGCCATACTCATGACAATATTGATGCCCTTTTCGAGCGATGGAGCATGGCTTTGCGGAGGGAGGACTTGCCCACAGTACCTCTCTTCATCAAGTCCTTCATGAAAAATGAAGCTGTACCAACAATTCCTCATCTCATTGAGGAGGTCCCAGTTTTCAAGAAATTCATCGCGGAGTGGATGCTTGATGGCGATGATATGTTAATGGGTCACACTAAAGCTCATCAGTTCAAATTCTATGTAGATTCTTAAGGATGCCCATTTATCCAACATTATGTTTTCTAGACAAACCTATATGTTTAGCTCGAGTCGACCTAATGAGTTATAGCGTATTAGTTATAGCGTATTTATGTTTTGAATACTAGCAAATTACATATATTTTGTTGGAGGGAACACTACATAAGTGTTTCAGTCCATTCCTTATTTATCATCTGTACCACATTATAGGCAGCAGTTTAGGTCGAGGCGACCTAAACTACATTTGGCGTTGAAGTTCGTACTTTACGAGTGCAGAATACCAACATGTCATCTATAGTTCTTTGTGTAGATTTTTACTTAGTATCCTAAAGCATTGATTCTATATCATATGTACTGCCACATACCAGCCATTTAGGTCGAGGCGACCTAAACGACATCTAGCGTTGAAGTTCCTAGTTTGGATTTCTGAAGTAGAGCCGATAACATACATTTGTTGGCATGGGACTATACTGAAGTCCGTATGTTCTTTGATTGCATATCATATTGTTGAAACTGTAGGCAGCTATGTTGGTTGAACAACTTGAATGTTGGTACAGGTCTGAAAGGGCCTGTCACGGATTCAACATTTAAGGAGTGTCGACCTAAATTGTATTTCCACACATATATATAATATAAGTTTGCCTAGCATATCCGTTGTGTCCATTTCTTGTTATTCGCATGATGTTCATTTAGGGTGGTTCGACCTACCTTGTACTTTTTCATATACTTCTAGTACCTTGTAAACCATGCAATTCTTTCATTTCCCATTACTACTATGTGATCATCTCCCAATTTAATGGAAATTGCTTATTAGCTTTTCTTTGCCAAGTATGAGACCATTGTGCCCATTCTAGCTTGATCTGACCTAATGCGTTATTTTGGGAGATGATAAATCTTCCAAAATAACGAACATGGTGTTATTATCATATAGTGGCTCCCATTACCTTCCTTGTTCTTAGCCTTGGGGATATCCACAAAACCTTGACAGCCGAGGCCCAATTAAGCTGCCAAGATCCAGCCACCTTGGAGTCTCAAAAATTGGGGGAGAACGACAAACAAACGCCACTCAGTCAAGATAATCAGTTAGACAAATCTTTGGCACACCACGTCAGATTAATCAAAACATCCCAGGATGAAAACAAAAAACTGACTCACCATGCAGTCATGCCCCAGGGCCTTAAAGATATACAAACCTCCCAAAAAACAACAAAGGATATGACAACTCATCCATGGGAAATCCATGTCAGCGACATTCACATTAGTCTATGTCACCAAGACTTTCACGGACATCATGGCGACGGGACAACCTTGGACAGCACTAGGCTCCACAACACTAGGGGCTTGCCGCCACCATCCTCGCTTGGTATCCTTCATCACCTCCAGCCGCCTAAGCGCCGTCCTATTTGCTCCCACCCGCACATCGTCACATCCTGCCCAAGACATCCCACATCATCCTCCCCAACTGCCTTGGCCATCCATCAACGCAAGGAAAAGCATAGCTCCACAATTCTCCAAGTGCTTCCTCCGTTGTTAGCTCTCCCACCTAAGGCCGGGCAACATTGTCTCTTTCACTGTGGAAATCCTCTTCGCGCTCAATGTTTTCCTTCGCATCCGCTACTTTGATTTCCGCTTCCCTGGCCCCAGCTGTAGCTCTGCGCAGTAGTTCAGAGAATCCGTTAGAGCATTACCTTCACTCCCGGCATTGCCCACTGCCTCCACGGATCCGCTTCTCTGTTTTTCTCCCCATTGATATAGATTTGCAACACACCACACAGCACCAGTTAGCACAGTTGTGTAGAGAGCTTACCAGTGAGACTATAGGGACCAAGCACAACGCACCACCCATCTTCGTGCCTCGCATGATCCTCGAGTGGAGAAGGCGCTCGGATATTATCAGGACACACAACACGGGGCTAGGACGCTACTGGATGCTTTTGGAGGGCAAGGTGGACATTAAGCGCTGCAACGAATTCATCGAATCCAACAAGGGACGCCCGGAAGATGAGTAGTTTCCATCACGGATGGTCAACGGCATCATTGTCCAATATTCAAGCAGGTATCTCTATAAATTTTTTGGGTGGGATGGTACTGGACTTACAGAGTAGAGCCCTGCGTGTAGCCAGCCAAAGCATGACCTCACGCCCTAGGCCAACACCATTCGGAAAGATGGCACGGATGATGTATTCGCTCTTGGTCAAATTCTGAAGGATCCATGGTTTTCTAGGATACGAGGAGTCCTCAGCGAGGTGTATTTCAAGAATGACTGCGACGGGATCACACCCACGCAACTCAGCCTCTTGCTCTTGGATGACAAGGGAGAACGAATTAATTGGGGGCTCCTTGTTGAGGAGCATTTTCGAGTAGAGCTGCGGGGTCACCGACGCAAGCCAGATTATTCCAGCCCCATTGGGCCCTTTCTTAGGGCCTATATTGCGCACTTAATCTCGTATTATCACCGCAACAACCAGCCCTTGATCATGGGCACATTCTTGGATGTCCCGTGGGAGCTGGCCGCCGCAGCCGATAGGGATCCCATGGCACTAGGGCCTAGCAAGAGACCTAGACAAGCAGACATTGCACCAACCATGGATCGCATCGCACCAGCAACATGAGGACTACAGGCACTACAGTTCCTGATCAAGAGCAAGGTGCTTACCGAATGCATGGAGACCGTCTTACAGTTCATACACAGTGCAAAGCAAGAGCACCAGGCCATGGCCAAGGCAGGCAAGGATTTCGAGGAGCAAGCCAAGCGTAAGGCCGCTCAGGCCATTCTGACGGCCCAGACTCAGGTGCAGAAGCAGGTTGAGGTCACTGAAGCAGAATACCGCCAACAGATGGAAGAAACAACCCCAACGCTCAGCAACCACCGAGACCAGGTGAAGAATTTGGAGATGGAACTTGTCGCAACCCAGGAGAATGTTGACACGCTCTCTAAGGATAAAGCTATCTTGATGGAACAGATCACAAAGCTGGAGTTGTAGGGGGCGGAATCTTTGGCTTGATGCAAAGCCTTGGTGGCCGATAATGACGCACTAAAGCAGGGCCGCGGTTCACAGTCCTCGGCAGCACAGATCACCGAGGAACTTGTCCGTTTGCAGCAAGAACGCACAGCCATCAAGTAGACCAAGGAAACCTTTGAAGCCAACAGGGTTGGCTAGGTGCATGACGCAGCTACCTTGATTGCCAACTACGCGTATCAGTACCTTCGAAACAACCCTCCTACAGCCGACAACACACCTCAGGAGTTCTTGGATAAATGCTTCGATGAGACCTTGGTCGCCTTGCAGTTGGAGTAGTCGGAGCACGACTCGAAGACAATGGACATGGATATGGACCTCTTGGGCACTCCACAAGAAGCAGCCTTTTCCATGACCATTACCCCCCAAGCGGTCCCCGATAATTCGACACAGCCCGTGGTAGTCATTCCAACAGGCCCTGTTCCTGCTCTTGGCCTTCCTAAACTTGGCAATCCTGAGGAGTGCCTGGACATTCCCGAGCATTTGATGGACCTAGAAGTGACACCCCAGCCTTCCTCTCGCGTGCCCAATCCTCCCCAAGCTTCTCCAAGTCTTCCCACGGTACCTTTCCGCCCTAAATCCTTTAAAATCCACAAAGACGCATTAAAGAAAATGAAAGAAGATAACAACCTAGAAATTCAGGCGAGTGATGAGAGTGGAGCGGAAGAGGAATTAGACTTAGCAATTAGTGAGGTACAAAACTATTTCACCAACCATGCTAATCTAGTTGCCATCTATAGTAATCCAGAATCCGAGAATGTCCTGTGTCCCGCATGCAATAAGCTCCTCCGTAAAACAGTGTACGATGTGTAGCAGCATGCCATTACCTCGCGATCCAAGCACAACTTAATCCACAGGGGTGTTGCTGCAGACATAGCCGCGTTCTATAATGGGCAAGCACCTCCTCGTTGCCAGATGCAGGTACCTTGAGAAGAAACTCGTCCCCACCAAAGACCCGCCCATCGTCGCAACCATGGCTGACAAGGCAATCCGAGGACGCATTGCACTCTCAAAAAGAGGGCAAAATGTTACCCGCCAAGGTAAGATGAAGACAAGGGACAATCATCACCAAGCCTCGGCCTCCAAGGAGCAAACTAGCGGTGTTACTGGCAGTAGAGAACATGGTTATCGGCTCATAGAATAGTATAAAGGCATAGTGAACAGTAGCCAAGACTCTCTCTACATTTTGTATGCAATGTGCGACTCAGCCTCAGGGCTCTGTCTCCTTGGAACTTCTTATATTACAATCTACCCGTTTCTCTAAAAGCTCTCTCCCTCCCCTTCCCTTGCTAAATGCTTGATATCCTTGGTCTAACATTGCTCACTTCTATACTTCTGATTGATTGTATAAGTCTCGTCCTCTTTGCTTGTGGCTTGCTTCCCCTTGCTCTTGGTAAACTACTGCCTTGGTCACCTTGGCCAGCCCCTGATACTTCCATAGATGTCTCGGTCACCAGGACTAGCACATCACCTCGCTTCCTTGGTTGACTAAACCCACGGTTTGACGCAAGACCCACGGCCACGGTCATAGGGCAGAGTCTCAGACACCTTATACCGTGCACAGTGAGAAACTAACCAAGACTCTCTTTTCGCCCTCTACCTAATCACCTCTCTGCCTCCCCTGGTCTTGTGGTCTCACCTCTCCATCACTAATCCCTGACTAACAATCCCCGCTAGTGGAATTAATTCGGGATAGTATAAAAGACTAGGGCTTTTTGTCCTTGGAAGAGTCTCTTTTCCTTGTTAGTTGCTGCTTGGTGACGGATTTGGTCCGCCTGAGCTTTGGTGATACATTTGTCCACGGAAGTAACCATAATCTTTTGCTGGTAGTGTATTCTACTTTGGTTGCGAGACCAGTCATGTATAGCATTCATGTCTTAGAGCTAAGGAGATTCTTGTATCACTTAGAAATTGCTCCACTCTATCATGTCTAGGGAATTTTTCCTACAACTGAGTCTTACAACACAGACATTATAGACACTCAAGACGGTGACCCATCAAACATGATTCTCCCAAACATCCATGTTAGCCATGTCCGTGTGGATCTTACCTTTTAAAATACAACACATGGACACCAAAAGCCAACGCGATTGCGAAACCCTCTAGTCAAATGAAGAGAACTCAATTTTCATGGCTTGATGGGACGACATAGATAGCCGACATACCATAACGTCCATCTAGCCACCACCAAATCATCCTAGGCCATCATGGAGACCATGGTGATTGGACAAATCACCTCCAAAATTCCTCTCCATGAGATTGGATAGCACCACCATTATCTTCGGCAGCCACCAGTATCAAGAGCTTACCTCTGCTATCAAAACAAGCCAAAAGCACTCCTTTAGAAGGACCCCCTCCCATGATCTTCTCACACTTCTTCACTCTCATTTTCTTGCCTCCTCTCTCCCTCTCCCTCCTTCGTTAGTTTGTTTTTGCTGTCCAGAGCTGTTCTAGAAGTAGTTTTCAATTTTTGTTTTTAAATTCCTTGCTGTTCACTATAGCTGTAGTAGTCGTAGACACCATGGAGGGCAAGAACAACTTGGGGTCGATCTACACGCCGCGGATGGTGAGGGAGTGGAAGGGCAAGACTGATAGAGCAAGACTGACCAAGACCAACCTTGTCAAGTACTGGACCAAGCTGAGTGGCACAGTGGACATCGCGTGCTGCACGACGATCTTGACATCCATGGTGGTGAGGAGCGAGGACGAGCCATGTCCTTTTGGTATTGTGGAAGGAGTCTTAATGCAGTTTTTATATTGCTACTTGTACGCATTCTTCAGCTAGGACAGCACTGGCGTTACGGAGTGGAGCTCGGAGTGCGCAACACCAAGGCCTGACATTGCCAAGGCCGTCAAGAGTCTCCAGCCACAGGATGATGGGAAGAATGATATTTTTGCCCTAGGGCATGTTTTAGAGGAGCCTTGGTTTGCTAGGTTTTGGTGGATACTCAATTAGATCTTTTATAAGAAAGACTGCAATCGTATCACCCCCAAGCAGCTTAGCCTACTCTTTCTAGCCGATCACGGAGAGAAGATCAATTTAGGATTGATACACTAGAACACAAGAGCATTCTGTCCTGCGTTAAACTGCTCATCCAAATCGGAAACCTGGACTTCTAAAAATTAGTGTGGAAATGTAATCCAATTAAACATACTGCACGTTAAACGTCTTAACGTGCAGGCGTCACTTTTAACGTTGCTTTAACGGCTTCTGTCAAAGAGTGTCAACTTGATTTTTGAAGTGACGGTTCAACGTTAAAAATAACAAGGTGAGTGACATTGCATCAACTTAAACAGAGTTCTGCTTTGTGGAAAGTAACATTTCCGGGGAGTTTTTTACCACGCAGTATTTTTTAATGGATGAATTTAGTCACATCCCACTTCAGCATGTTTCTATTAACGTGGAGGGCGTTTATGATGACATAGGAAACGTTCAATAGTGTTACTAAAAACATATAAACAAATTTGACGTGGAATGCCTTGCTGACTTAGAACGCAGGCGTGGACGATTAAGCTGATCTGGAACGTAGGGTTTGGATACTAGGGGGTGTCAACAGAAGACGCTCGCGTTCTGGGTGACATGAAAACGCGTCACACTGCGTTTCAAGAAACATATGGACATAGTTGATGTGTCCCCTATGCATGTAAGCTACGGATGACATGGCGGCTAGGTTTTGACGAGGTCTATGTCCTAAGGGGTGTCAATAGTGACGCACGAGTTTTGAGTGACATAAAAACGCGTCTAATTGACGAGCGCGTTAACTTAAACATGAGATGCATTACTCAATGTTTTGATGTGAACGTGTCACTACTGACGTAGTTTTAACGTGAACGTGACAGATTGGACGCAGGTTGAACGTGATAGCGTCACGATTAACAAGGAATAGTGATCGGGTCACTATTACAGTTGTTTTAGTGTTCACCCGTCAGTATTAATGTTGCTTAATCATGCATTCCGTTATGAATGTTACTAAAAACGACAAGTGATGTTCAATAGACGTTGAACTGCGTTACTTGAAACATCATTTAAATTCATTTGACATAAAATCTGTGGATGATCAATGCTCACTATCTGATGAATCGTCGAGGAGGTGGTCGGATTTCTCATAATCAGTGTCCGCTGCTACTGGCTCCTCCATGTGCCCTTCTACAAAGGACCCGTTTACTATGAAGTCCTCCGCGTTTGAAGGTTATGATCTAGTGGTCTCTATGTTATTGGCACGTGATGAAACATGATCTGTGCATCTGCGTTGTCCTCTTCTTCTGCAAATGCGCAACCTCCACGGCTGCCTTGAACATCAACCTTGCACACCACCTTCCACGGTCCGACGTCGGTCGCAAAAAACACTTGTTGTATATGAATGGGAAATGCAAACGATTGGGGACCAAGAGGTGCTTTGTAGTGATTAGCAAAGTTCACGGAAAGGAACCCGTGTTTATCTTGCTTCATTGTAGGAGCAGCACCTCAAGTTCTTCCTTTCACCCATGAACATACAAGAACTACAACATACGTACGCTTCTGGTCTAATTCCAGTATTTCTTCAACATGGCCCACGTACTCCTCTGTTTGTGCCCCTCCATCGTCTGTGAAGGATGCATGCACTCCACTATTCATGGTGGTGTTTGAAGCTTCAATTGAGCGGCAACGAAAGTGCATGCCATAAGCCTTCATTGATCGATAAGCGGTTGCATAAAACGACAAAGGCCTCGACAAATCAAACGTGGTTTGGTCAATGCGCCTCGACCCAGTGGCACGGTCAGTAGCAACCGCGGCAACTTGCCAATCAAAAAAGGGTTGCAAAGCCTGCAGCTCTGAAGGCATATGAGAGGGCCTCCGTCTCCTTCGAGAAGGTCTTCTAGCGGGAAGCACAATAAAGAAGGACCACAAAAGTGCTTATCTCATTGTCAATTTCAGCTTGTTGTGTAAACACGCGAGAAAGTGGCATCTAAAACTTCTTGAGGATATAGAGTTTGGAACAGAGAAAGTGGCGTCTACAACTTCCGAAATTTGCGTTCGTAGTTGTTGAATTGAGAACCTCTATGAACACCACAAAGTTGAATTTGGAAAAGTGACTGTATTACATTGTAGTTTTAATAAAAATCACTTTTGACTTTGCGGTGCCTTTTATTTGTACATTACGCTTGTAGAATTGATCCAGGTGGCCGTGTTTGCAATCCTAGATTGGCGAGAAGTATCTCCGAGACGTTTTTAAGTCATTGTTTTCGATGAAACTTTTTGTGAGGATTTTTTGACCGAATATTGTATTTAAGATTGGAAAAAACATCCTCTAAAGGCAAAAGAAGGCCCTTTATGAAGAAATTAAGACTTTGGAAAAGTTCGTTATCGTGATTTAGAACTAGCGGTCAAATTAAGTTTCCATTGAAGATGTTCTTTTTATGGAGATGCATATAAGATACCTTATTACACCTTTTAAAGTAAATAAAATACTCAAAAACTACACCAAAATGCTCAAAATGAAATTTGAGCTTTGAAAAACAGCACATTTCATATTCACTTCCTCGTGATCACATATTGCACTTGGTGGTCCACTTTATTGTGCTTCTTTCCTTCCACGGTGGCGCTGGCGGCGTAGTGACGACCTAGACTCCTGTTCCACCTCGTACGCTCTGAAGTGCGCAATTTTGAAGACATGTCAGAGCTGCTCCATTAGATTTAAGGGAAACAATGTACAAAGTGACACGTTTTAACGCGTTCGTAGCCATTTTAACGAGTGTTAACATAAATTCTGGTGACGTGAATGTAAATTAATGTTTCTAAAGACGTTAATTCATGTTTACGGACGTTAATATATGTAGGGGAAAAAAAGTACGGAAGGGTCAAAGACACAATTTAGGGTGGCACCGTCTGTAGTGCTGAAGTGAGGCGGCGTTGGTGACTACAAAGTTGTGAATCCATTCACGAAGAGTGCGGGACATTACTCGCCTTACTCCCTTGCCCTCCACCATTTCATCGTGCATTGCTTGATCTTCATTTGCATCCCACACTCTGCGGGATGTAGCACCGTAACGTTCCATATACTCTGAGCAAAATCCAAGTCTTTCTTCCATAGAGTATGCCTCTGCCATACAACCCTCGGGCCGAGCGTAAAAACGCACATAATCCTTGAGGGGCTTCATGTATCTCTCCATTGGATACATCCAACGGCTCTGAACTGGGCCGCATAGAAATAGCTCCTCCATGAGATGCACAAGAAGGTGCGCCATGATGACCATTGAACCTAGAGGGAACTCGCACTCAATCATACAAAGTGTCTCATTTGCGTCTGCATCCCACTCTTGTTCTTTAGACGCGTTGACCATGCGACTGCACAAGCGTCTAAATACCCTGCTCACTCTCATGATGCAAGTCCGGACTTTGCGTTTCATATCGACATTCCTTAGTGACACGGGTAGTATCTGCAAATGCACCGACAGCAAGTCAATTAGAATGACAGAAAGTATGGAATTAATATTTTATTTATATACTACACTACGGCACATGACGTCTCATTGTTTTCAAAGGACATTAATTTGGATACCTGCTTTGTCGTTAACGAGACGTTACTCTTTGTTTACAATAACGTGGCACTACGTTTCATCAAGTTTAAAATAACATGAAGCAACATCTTCTGACGTCAACATTACGTTACTCATTGTTTCAAGTAACGTTACACTGCGTTTCCGAGGAATTTAGCAAACATGAAGGAGCATGCTTTGGCGTTAACTAAAACATTCCATTGATGAGAAGAAAAATATTGCGAGTATCTCTATAGTTGACACACATTCAATACGTCAACTTAAACATAATAGAAACCTGGAATTGTAATTTGTTTACCTGTTGCATTAGGATGTGAAAGTCATGGGATTTAAGAAATCTCAGTCTTCCTTCAGGCACCCTTTTGTAAATGGCGCCTGCATAAATCTATGGCACCTTTGTCAATCCTTCAACAGCAAGCATGTCAATCTTAGCTTGTGGTAGGAGAACATAAGGTGCGTGTGGCATAAATAGCCGGCCGTCTCTGCCGTCGGTCTGTCTGAGCCATAAGTTAGACCTCACTCCCATATCTTTGAAGTCAGTCTCCCCAAATAGAGTCCTCGAGAAAAGTTAGTCTCCCCAAATAGAGTCTTTATTATATTATCACAAAGGTTTTTCTCGCAATGCATGACGTCCAAGGTATGCATGATGAGCAAATCCTGCACCACATTGACGGTCATGGTCAAAATTCTATAATTTTATACATTTTATACATTTCTGTGGGATGCAAAAAGTGACATTTTCAAGTGACGGAGGTTGACAGAGTTTAATGATGTTCTGTGTTTAAAATGACGGTACTCTATGGCACACGTTCATGTTATATATGACATTACTGTGACGTGGGTTAATTGAATTTTTTGTTGCGATGTGTCTCCTGCACTTAAACATATTGAAGAGTCAAGAAAAAATAAAAAGCAGTAAGTGTCATGGCCCACACCTTTCAATATGGAAGAAAGAAAAGCGCAGAAATTCTCTTCACTCCGTGCCTCCTCACGGGATCGCGTGGACCGTCTACCCTTCCTCCAAAGGCAATGTACGCCTCCCTTTCTTGTGCAAACCGCAGGACGTCATTGCCAGCCATCCTTGAACAGGAACAACTTTTTTTTTCAAGACCGTTGAACCGCAGATTGGTACGGAACGCATGGTCCTCCGGAAGACATTGACGTGCACCTACGTACACTATCTTTTGGGTCTTTGGGCCCCTCGCGCTTCTGGAAACAATGTTCGGACCACAAACTAGGCAAGCTTTGTAGCCCTTGGTTTGTTGTACGGAAATCAAGCCATAAGTGGGAAAATCCCAGATCGTCCAAAATAACAGGCCACGGAGGGTAAAGGACCTCTCTGCGCCATCTGCTGAAGCCTCTACGGCTGGTACGCCTTCCCGAAGGGCATGCAATTCTTCCAAAAGTGGCACAATGAAAACATCTATATTCTTGTCCGTTGGTGACTCCTTGCCAGAAATTTAAATGCTCAGCCTGATGAAAAAGCATTTTGTGAGTAACCACGGCGGTAGGTTGTAAATTATCAAAAGATGAGGCCACGTTGAATGTGACGTACTCCGAACCAAAAAAGGGTTCAGTCCATCAATTGACAGTGCCATGCCCACGTTCCGGTTTTCCGCTTGGAATGTGGAATCTATGACTCCAATGTGTTTCCAAGCGGGACTGTCGATGACGGTCTCCATTACGATTTCGCCATCCCCATTCGTGGTCACCCCACGCTTTGAATGCCATTTCAGAAGCTTTGCAATTGCAAGAGAGCCAAACATGCGCCACAACCTCGGAATGAGGGGAAAGTGCCTTACAACCTTCATCGGTGCTGCCTTCGTTCCTTCATACAGATACAAAGAACACTACATCATGTTACAGATGACACAAATTGTGTTACAGATGACAAACAATGTGTTTAAAATGACATCAATGCATTCTCAAGGGTGACATAAAGTGCGTTTCAGATGACATACAGTGAGTTGCTGATGACATACATTACGCTTGACATGACATATACTGCGTTACGGATGTCCAAAACTGAGTTGCAGATGACATAAGGTGCGTTACGGATAACACACACTGACTTCCGGATGACATACACTATGTTACAAATGACACACACTACCTTCTCTATATTTGCTTTTCCCGCATCGGGGACATGATTCGCAGTCCTCGTGCTCACCACGGAATAGAATACAACTTGCAGGACAAGCATGTATAACATTGTACGCTAGTCCGAGTGCCTGCAGCATTCTCTTTATGCTGTAGTGCTTTGCGGGCAAGATGTTTCCTTTTGTTAGAAGCTCCCGTGACAGATAATGAAGTAGCTCAGTCACAAATGCGTTGCTCACCCCGTGCGTCGTACACAATGTCATGATGACAACCACTGCTGAAATTAGGCTCACAAGACTACCTGGATACAATGGATGTGAGGCCTCCAAGTATTGTAACTCCAACGCCTCGACTGTGCTATCTGCAAAGTCATCCTCATTAGTGTCCTCATTGGGCCTATTCTCGGAATCTTGCGCAATCTCCTGTAACTCTTCAGCAGTTCGCAGAGCATCCTCAAACTACTTATGAACATCGTGGTGGCTAGGCGGATCAGAATTTGTGTCTTTAGGTACAAGATGCTCAAAAACCTCTTCATCAAGGCCATCATTGCCTGCCGTCCACTCCTTGTCGCTGTGGTACCATGCTCCATCCTCCGGATACCCCTTTTGGGGATCTCCTCTGATCATAGAGCTGTACAAAAATTGGTCGCGTCCATTAGATTTCAGATGCTTTGTTATTGCTCGGACAGGCAAGCGTTGGCCTCGAGGACAAAACGTGCATGGGCATGACCACCTCGTCATAAGAACCTCCCTTCTTGTAGCGAATTGAAGTTTGTGATAATTCATTGAAGTTTGTGATGGTGAAATATCTTCTCAGACAATCTCCACTTGCGTTTTCTATTGGGAAACGCCATTTCTGCACACAAGCCCCTTTTATAGGTTAGGATGCGGCCTTCATACAGCTAATGGTGTTCATACACATGTGTAGATTACGTTAAACCCCGTGTAAAGTCACATAAGAACGCGTTTTACATGATGCTACATGCCATTTAAAGTGACACAAACCATAACTGACGGACACAACATAGAAGCTTATATTGCGTTTCAAGTGACGCCACATGACGTCTTAGTAGATGTTACATTATCTCACAACACATTTTCAATGACGCAAAACTATGTGGCAGATATCACCTAGTCAAATCATGTATCCAAAGACATATTTAAATTTCTGGGGCTTTGTACACGAAGCTACAGACTCTGCCACTAATGCGTCTCATTGTTTAAACATTTTGGTTGCCTTACTACCGCCCATGAGCAGTACTATTTGCGTTAACAGCAAAGTCTAGTCTCTCCCTGCCTTGGTGATCTTCAAGACTGATTGCGAGTACGGTTGAAGATGTAGGTCGCGGTAAACGCTTGGGCAACTACGAAACGTACATCTTTCCGTCCTCAACGGCCCCAGCATATAGATTGGCTGCGCATCGGATTGTTCTTGATGGAATCTGTCTCATCATTTTGGCTTCCAATAGGAACTTGGGATCCTCGGAATGTTCTTCGAACTGCGAAGCTCAAAATATGGGCCTGGTCACGTAGGATTCAAGGTGACCCTATTTGCCGCTTTATTGATTACAGCCTCTTCCCTTTTAGTGGGAATCATATAGTCATCTAGGTTTGAGAGGATATGGATTACTTCGCACTCTTCCGCACTCGGAATTCAAACTTCATGTATTTTTTCTGCCATCCCCATACTGCTTGTATCTTGTGCACATTTGAGGCACCTCACTGTTTTGTTATTAGCCATAACCTAAAAGGCTTATGTCGCGTTTCAAGTGACGACATGTGACGTCTTGGTAGCATTACATTATGTTAGAATGCGTTTCCAATGCCGCAAAATAATGACGTAGGTATGACCTAGTCAGATCATATAACTAAGCAATGACATAAAGCAATATTGGTTACGTGTTCATCGAATAAAGATCCTAGTAAGTGGAGAGTGGGGTTGCTACCTGCGTTAAGGGAGTCCTGTCTGCCGTGCGTGTCCAAGAATCCAGGTCACAGTAACCCAAATCCCTGTTTCAAAACAAACTTTGTTCCCATGTCGCACACCATAATTCAAAGCAATAACATTTTGGAAAACAAGACAGATGACAAAGATGGCCACTCGGTTTAATGCTTGCAATCAGACTCGTTCAATCATTGCTACCACGCTAGTCCATTTTAGTGGCAATCTAGAGAAAAGCAGAGTGGCAATTTAAATCGACTAAAGCGTTAACTATTACGTTACGTAGCGTTATGCATGACAATCAATCATCTTCTATCATGTCAACAATGACGGTTCATTGCGTTAAAGGAGACGTAGAATTGAGTCACCTATGACAGTAGATGACGTTATATCGCGTTTATTTAAGACAATGCAACACAGAATGAGAAAATCTCAATGTAAGATTGTCACCTGTGGCTTCGATTCACACCGCGGAGGGTCTTACATGCTTGAGTCGTCTTCCTCTTCCTCCTCTGGTTTCCGGCTCACCTATTTAACAATAGACAAAACAGTCGGATAGAGCTATAATACTACTCAGGTTTTGATTGAGATATCAGGATTGCACATTCCACACGTGCTTACAACTGTGTGATCATACAAAGTCATTGTACAAAGAGTATCTGGGATCAAGTGAATAGATTGCATGTACACATGGTACTTGCAATCAAGGGACTAGAGTGCATGTACGTTCAGATTTCGGGCAATTTAGAGTGCCTTGTACACCTCTACAAGCTAGTTCAGTATGCATTAGTAGACATCAATGCTTTTTGTTCGGTCCCCTATACTTCCAATTCAATCACCTCGGACGCATGCACTAATATTTTCACGCAAATAAGAGATCAGCACTGCTTGAGCAAATCCTGATGATAAAACCCGTATGTTCTCCATAAGGGTGCCTTTTTCAGTACTGTATCCGTCAGCAGCATCTCCTTCCTCCCAACTGTTGTAATGAAAGGGTCTTACCTATGATCAGGGTCTGCAAGAACACGTGATTCCTCCCTTCCTCAGTCACAAGGGAGGCTATTAGCGTTTCTCAGACATTATTGCCATTATCTCCTCCTTGCTCCGAGTTCAGGGTCCTGGTCTTGAACTGGAAATGGACAAACACGTTTTTTTTAGTTGGTTGGCCGAGGTCCACCTGAGAAAAGAAACACATGGCATTCAGCTTCCGAATGTTCCATCCCTTGCAATGTTTGTTCAATTTTCTAACGAGTTCTGTTGGAGTGATTTTTGTTACTAGGAGGTGCTTTCACTGGGAAACGCGTCTAGCATCCATTTTGCAGACTTCTTACGTCTTCATCATGACTCCAGGAGCATCCGCGGATTATCACCCGCACATCCAATTCTCCTCGACGATGACACTGTGGAGGATGTCACCGAAGACACCGGAGACTCTGGTCCCTGGTCGTACTCATACAGTACCTCAGACGAGTCTTCTCCGAGGACTCACTTGGACGCACTGTTTGATGTTTTCCTGAGTGCCGGCCAAGGATCATGTCTCGCACCCAATTAGATGTTAGTTGCGAGATGCGCACGATGTAGTACGGTATAGAGGATAATACCTTGGTGTTGTTTACGATGCATTACCTTTAGCATCTCAGACTCTAAGACTGCCATTCTGAAAAATTTAATTACCGGAAAGTTTTTAGGCCAATAATGTGTTTTGACTTCATCTGAATCCATTGTCTTGACGTTCTGGGATTTGCCCTGTACAAAAAGGAAACTTAGGCATAGACAGATATATCACTTTGTCATTAAACCTATTTCACAGCCTTTCGGTTTAATATGACTATGGCAGAGGCTAATTTTTTGCGTCATCATCTTGAATTATTCATTCACCTACTTTGCTCGTTTATCACTTTGCTATACAACTACGTTACGTCGCGTTTAAATCATGCTCATGGAACGTCATGCATGACAATTGACCATGTTCCATCACGTTACTAGTGACGTGACACCATTAGCGTTGACTGTATGTTACGTTTAAGATGACATGCGAGTAACAGTCATAATACGTTAAAAAGGACATTACATGACGCTCACTGTGATTAATAACCAAGAACAGTCATAGCCACAGTGAGAACTCCAAAAGTTAAAGCTGTAACAGTACTCATATTTCCCAGCATGAAGTTCTTAAACAGTGGCTACACCTTTGTAGCACGCGCGTACATAGCTAATGCATGTCTGAGAAGGCCATGTTCCTCGTGTAAATTTGCATATTGTAGATAAAGAAGTCTACAAACTGCTTCCAGCACCTGCTAACCACTTCAAAGGTAAGAAGCCATGCTCTAATCTCTACAGAGCTCATTATTCAACGAGTGTTTAGAACTAGCATGTATAACAAAATTCTATTAGAAGAATAGAGATTGAGAGACACATGAAGTACATGAGTGCAACTTCTGGTGGCAATCCCTGAAAAATGATAATTCTCACCTCTTTCAAAGCTTGTTCAAATAAATCTCGTGCACGCTCTAATTTCTTCCCTCCGTAGCAACCTAGGAAACAGAGTCTAGTACATAGACCACATAATGCAAACATTGTGATACTTCAATACCTAAACGAACTCTGAGTTATCTATGTTCTTAGAGTTTAAATTGCTTTATTAATTTACTAATTCAAATCATGTCAGCGGGCATCAAAAAGTGGAAGTTTTATCCACACAGCAAATACCAGCCACCGTCAAACACCTCTCAATTAAAAGCGACAGTAAATCAAGTTACATCACGACACACTTGACATTTCATCACGTCAGAGTTGACATTATATGACGTCATAAGTGACGTTACATCACGAGATAGTGGACAGTACATCACATTACATATTACACTAGATCACATTGTGTCACGACAAAAATGACGGAAGATCACCAGCATATCGTGGAGCATATGTTGAGGAATGAAGATTCTTCTAGTGCTTGCTCAGATAATTCTTGTGCACGTTCTAATTTCTTTCCTCCATAGCGACTCAGGAACTTATACATGTACATAGATCAAATAAAGAGATTATGAGGATACTTAAATACTTGTACATCTCTCTTGTAAACTTTACAAGCATCTTCATAGAACTTATGCTCCTGCATCATAAGGGTAATATAGGCTGTTAACATGACTATGTCAATGAACTTGTGTATGGACACAGTGTCTGTTGAAATAGCTAGTGAATCGGACTAGCTGTCGTACAGAATACATATGGAGGTGGGCCACGGTGAGATAATATGTCACATGGCAATCATTGTAAGAATCCCCTACAAGTTCAAGTTAGGAACAGTCCTTGGATTGTTGGACACGTAGGTGCACGGCATTGGATGATAAAACATCGCTACAACTTGTGACACTTACCATCGACTTCAATCTGTGGAGGGAGAAATGGAAACCACTAACATAATATAACAGAAGCGGAGTTACTCTTTTTCTAACCAATTACATCGAATTGTTAATTATTCTTTCAAATCACATATAGGCATTAAAAACTAAAGTTCTGTCCACACAACAATTACTAGCCATTATCAAACAACACATGAATCATATGTGAAGCTACGTTGAACCACGTTACATCACATCATAGTTGACATCACATCACGTCACAAGTGACATTATATAACGACATAGTTGACATTACATTACATTGTGTGGCGTAAAAAATGACAGAGGATTACGTTAACATCACGTCACAAAGGACAGTACACCATGTTATAGGTGACGGGACTTCTTATCTCAAGAGACGGTATACTGTGTTAGACAAGACGATGAAAACACTTCTTGCACAATTAATTCAAAGCATGGAAGTAAGGGACATGTACCTGATCACCGCCAGTATTTCCACAATGTGCCAAATGCCTCATTGGGGCATCTGTCATGCTGCGCACCTCGGTTTGCAAAAAAGAATTCTCTCCACTCTAGTCTATCATTCTTCACTGCACCTTTCAAATACTTAGAAAGATACGTGGAGCACAAAGGATAATCATAAGTGAATATTTCACCTAAAGCATCATAAATTCTCTGTACAGCCTTCCACCATGCCCCTTTTTCCCCTTATAACTCGTGATTGACTGGTCGATGGTTTGCCTTGCAATCAAGCGGACCTGTCTATGCCAAGCACTACGTAAACCGATGGGCTTACCTGTTGTTGTGGGGACGTGTATGACAGGTGACCTACGCTCGGAGTGTGCGCTAGCCATCTCTGTCAGGTAGGGCTTGGAAAATTCACGCTGGAGTTTCCGTCTTTTCGCTTGTTCCTCCAATGGTGTGCGCCTGGAATCATGCAATGAAGGATTGCTTGTCTCAAACTGTGCAACCCAAAGCTGCCCACAACCGAATAATGCGGGAGAGGACCGTTGAGTGGAGGATCTCCGTTCTGGTGCCGGAACATACCCGCCTCCACGTACTGCACGCAAATCCGCGCTGTGCATCCTTGGAGACTCCGCGGGCCTAATCCCTTCCTCGAAGTACGGAGGAGTTGAGGAAGCCCCCGCATGGAATGAAGTATCAGCTACATAACTGTCCCTCCAAACCACAGGGATCTCTTCACTCACAAAAAAGTTCTCAAAGTCGTCGTCATTTTCTTCTTCTTCACGGATATCTTCTCTGGGCTGTACGAAGTGTGAATGATTTACCGGTATTACGTCATCAAAAATAGACGGTTGTGCATACCAAGTGCAGACAACGATGATATAACCAACAGTTAAATCCTACGACGATACATTGGACGGTACGAAACTATATGACATGACTGGGAAATGTGCCACTCCTACGACGGCCTGGAAATCTCGAATCCTAATTCATTACCTATGGGTTTGACTGTTTCTGACGTTGACGGTGAATGGAAGTAAGAGAGATATTGAAATACCTGGGAACTCATTTGAGAGAGGTTGAAGCCGGGCCCAAGATCGGAGTCATGAACAAGGCGTGGCGGAAAAATCCCTGCTCCTCGAGAGTACTGGAAAGCCATACTGCAATTTCTGTGCGATGAGACAACTACAGGATACTAGAGACCGCTTTGAACTGACGACATGATTGAGTCTGCGGAGTCTGTGATGGACATGGAAGACTGATCTGAAGAGCTAAATGATGGTGATAGATCTCTACATCTTCGAACGTAATTACAGAATTCCATGATGGTAGCGAAAGTGGAAACTTGGAATTAGGTGCATTAATCCACTAACTAAGGACAACCAACTCTACGAATCTAAGAACGGCGTGACGGCGGGCGGAATTAGGGTACCGCATCAAGGACAAACACTCAGACTTCGACTGTAATTGCAATTTTGAAATATCAGCCCATAACAGATAAAATGCATGAACATCGTCGTGTAACCCAGAAACGTTGTCCCCGCAATATTCCAAAGAATTCTGACTACCCGTCCGAGTCATCACATCCTTGTTGATTCTGTCCTCACGTATTGACATGTACCTGGCAGCCATTTCGGGCGTACCCCATTTATGGATCCGCTTCATTCATGTTCAGGAATATGAAAAGGCCAATGACAGTAATCTAAGAAGATGAGATTCGCACATGGAATTTCTGGACGCCATAACACCTTATTTATTAATTTGGGACAAAATGGTGACTTTGGGATTTAAAACTCTAGTTTTCCGGGAGCCTCAACCATGAGCTAAATCCACATTTAAGTCAACAATGAGCTAAATTACCTCAATTATTGAGCTAAATAAATATTGTTCATTGTGAGCTAATATATCTGCTTCCTAATAATGTTGTTAATTATAGGGACCATTGAGGAAATTCCCATTTGTGATGTATGTGTAGTGTTATATTATTTCAAGAAACCTATGTGAGGCATGTAGGATATAATACCTACGTTAGATAAACAATTACACGTCACATTGAAGTATGCATTTAGTCCACAACGAGCTAAAATTCAACCATAGAAAGCGGTTTCTACTAACATCATCGCATTATCAATACTCTTCGATAGTGAAGTATGCATCTAGTCCACTCTGAGCTAAAATATATGGCAAATGAAAGCTGTAGCGTCCAACATCATGGCATTATCATTATTTTTCAAAGGCAGATATACCGAACTGATACCACATTGTATCACATGTTTATTGCATGATGAGGGAAAAATGAAACATTGAAATAAATTAAGTGAAGTAATTGGCCACTAGAATTTCACACACGAGACTTAATCTCCTCTCTTGCCTTGAGTTCTTCCATGGCCTTCATGATCGCGCCCCTCCGCGAAACTGTTCTACGGTGGGATTCAGCAAAAATAGAAGTCTTTGACTGAAGTCGAAGAATCGGGTGCGCTAAAGAGACTCTCATTTGCCTCTTCAAGGTCGCTAGATCTGGACCTGTAGAGGAACAGGAACGGGTTGGCTGAAATCTTGATAATCGAGGAGGTTTAGGGGCACTACTTGACATTGTCAGCATCGCGCGTCTCGAAACACCACGATCTCCATCATGTTGCTCACTAATTGGCGTAGGCAAAGAAATAATACTAACTAAGGATTTTGTTTCTACAACATGGTCTTTACCAGTATTAACAACAGGATTAGCTAATGTCTCGATTACCAAAGGGTCACGTTCTGACCCAAGGGCCCCGTATAATTGCCTTCGAGGGGTCAATGTTGTCTGGATCGTTGGAGAGGTAGAACGCTCCCGTCTCGGAGTGCACCTCCCAACCAACTTTAAAGGAGAAGGTGGGTTAGCTACAAATCGACCCCCTCCACAGCTAGAGGACTATTCACAACATCTTGCTCCAAGTCCCCTCGTGAGAAATCCATAGCCGCAGAGGCACCATCAGTTGCTGAGAACAATAAAAACGGTTTGGAGTACTCTTGACCTCTTAATGCTCCACCTTCGGATATGGAGCATGTACCGACCACCTCCCTACTTGAAAGTATGGATGGCGCTCCCAAAGAATGACCGTACTTGCAATCAAGGCCACCAGAAACGGAGCGTACTGGTGGAACCTGGAGAAATAATACAAAAAAAAGCAATTGGATCCATTAGATAAAAGATCGGAAATGACAATCAATATAAATGGCAACTCAGGTGGAAGAAAGTTCAAAATACATTTACAAAAACATTTAAGCAAGTTAAAGAAATACATTTAAAAAAACATGTACAAAATAGTCAACAGTTTAGCTCAGTGTGAGCCAATTTATTCCGTCCTAAATGAATTCAGAAAGCCCTATGTTTGCCGACGCCACAAACATTGAATTTTGAAACCCATGTTCTATGCGGAAAGACATTTAGGAAAACATTTACAAAATAGTCAACAAATTAGCTCACTGTGAGCAAGTTCAGTTTGTCCTAAATAATGTTTAAAAAGCCTCAAGTTTGCCAACGCTGCAAACATTAAATCTGACACCCATATTCCGTGTTGAAAGCGCCATCCCTTCTAAAATGTGATGAAATAGTGGAACGTCTTGGGACAGAGGAGGGACTCCGATTCTGTTTGCATCAACGTACTCTACTAGTTTTCCATTTCCCGCATTCCCGTCCAACGTTGACAACCATGGGGCCGATATGGACATAAGAACGCAATCGTCCGCATCTTTCTCAACCCAAAATTTTTTGAAACCGCATTTCCAGTGTTGTTACATATACTCTTCTCTGGACTATCATCGATCAGGATTGTATTTGCACAGCTATAGGTGGAACTCTCCTCGAATAGGGCCCTTGACGAAGTTTTGAGAAAAATCGGCTTGTCTCCGTCCGGGTACTTCAAGATAGTACGACGAGATGTTTCGATACGGTCGCAATCTTCTTGACTAAGTATAAGCAAAGGCATTGGCAAGCCATTGAATAGGTAATTCACAACATCCATCGCTGTTGTGCACTTCATTGAACTCCATACGACGACATGAGCGAAAGTGTTCATGAATGATATAAAATCTGAAAATCCCGGCCGAACATACACAGCCTTAAGACCTATAAGAGTGGGGAATTTTGGGCTTAGAACTCCTAGGTTAACATGGTTCGTCACTAAGTCCTTCAATCCACTCCGCCTGTCGATGCATTTACTTAGAATTCCATTAATGTCCAATACAACGTTCAGCCACTTTTTGGGAGCTACACCCTTAAGACCTCGTGAGACCTTTGTAGACGCTTCAGCCTGGAAAAGCAATGAAACAAGACAAAAACCGTTACCTGATGAAATGCAAAAGGACGAAAAGGCGAGGACAATTTGAATTTCTGATTTGAACAATTTGAACGCAATTCCACCTCGCTAACCAGAGATTTAACACCAACCGGGCGATGGACATAGTCAGTTGCTTCTAGCTGACCATCCATTGAGAACAACAATTTAAACAAGTCAAGTTCTTGTAAAAGTCATAACATTTCTAATGTGAAACAATAACTACTGTGAATACAATGTTTGTATTAGGCTGAAATGGAAACCCGGATGAGGAGTTTTAAGCTTTATAAATGGTGTCACACTTCAAATTGTTTGTACAATCACTTATCATTCAGATAAGGTAAACTGTTTAAGCAGATAACAATGCAGTCCTAACACTTAGAGGTTAGGATTCACGTAAATCCCAGAACCGCATACCTCATGACCGTCTGCACCCTTCTGGCTCTCCAAGACAATGGGCAAAGCATCTAGAAGTGACAGTGATACCTCCGGGGAGTCCTCATAATCTAACAACTCCTCGTCTTCGCCATCTGTAGGTGCATTTGTATCCAAGTGGCAATCTTAGGGCCCTTCCTTCAAGCTCTGCTTGTTCACCGAGATACCCTGCCCCTGCTCAGACACATTAGAACTGTTTTTAACAACCTCCATCGAGGTTCGGTCACCACCAACATTTCTATCAATGTCATCATCCTCATCCGGCGTTCGAGGCACCGAGGTGTCTGGCTTGCAGGTGGTCTTAGGAACCGGCGGTTGCAAATCTTCCTCCGAGGCTGTTTCAGCCAAAAGAAGGGTAATCACAGGTAATTCTAAAGGGGGAGGATTTTCAGCCATAGCGGTGTCGGAGCTTACACTCCCAGGTTCATCCAGGCTAGTTTGCTCACTGTGAGCTAAAACCGGCTCGTCGATACTCGGACAAGGCTCCAAGGCTGGAGCGGAGATGGAACCAGAGTTCTGAGCTACCATAAGAGCGAGCATGGCTTTCATGTAAGCAATCTCCTTGTTGCGTTGCTTGTCTCTCTCCTGCTGTTCCCTGAGTTGAATCTCTGCCCTCTCCTTAGCCAGCCGAGCCTCCTCCACAAGAATCCGAGTGGCCTCTGCTTCCCTCTCACTCTTTTCCTGTTTCTTCTTTTTCCGCGCCATGTTCCAATTAAACCAATCAATGTCTCTTTTGACGATTGGTTCCCTAGGATGTGGAGCCTTACCGGCGGCATTAAATACCTCATCTTCATCCTCTGGAACCGATTCGAGACGCACAGCGACAGTAGGAATAACCGGTCTCAACGATTTGCCCTGGCAATTGGCACTGGGAGAGGGCACATCTTCATCATCGTCTTCGGAGTCGCTTATTAGTACTAGGGGAACCCCCATTAAAACCCCGGCTTTGACTTGCACGACAACTGTTTCTTCCATCGGCTCTTCATTCTCCCTGGAGTCTTCCTCCTCTGCTTTGGTCCTCCTCCTAGATGATGATCCCACGAGATCAGCATGGAGGTCTTGCTCAAGATTGAACTTCTTCACTAACCGGCGACCCAATCTAGAACTCTGACTTCTAAAGCGAGATTCAGGTAGGGGGCAAGAGCCTCGAGCCCGTGGTGCACCCATGTTTAGCTCACTGTGAGCTAATAGCAGCTGCCGAGGCTCTGTCCGTGGGCTAGGCGGCGGTGCATCCTCTTCATCAAAGCCAGCTCCTATGTCTTCACCAAGGTCCTCAGCAGCACCAGCATTGTCATCCATGTCATCAGGTGACTCCTCGTCTTCGTCGTCGGTAGACAAGTCTAAACCAACAGGACGATCAAACTCGTCGCTCTCAAGGAACTGCTGCCTCTCCAGTGCGGGCTGTGTCTCTTTTGAATCATAGACGGAGTTCTCGTGGATGAAGTCATTGATATCCAGGGATGGTACAAGCTTTGACATATCCTTGTAACACTCATCAAAGTTGTGGTCAATGATCCCATAGTTGAACATACCATATATCTGGAACACATACACATGTCTTAACACTGTTAGTAACCTTCAAATCCGCCCGACTTAGCTCACAATGAGCTAAATAACTACGTATCATACTGAGGAGCTACACATCTGTTACACAATCCACAGGAAGTGCTAAGAAACTTAAGCCCCAGAAACAATTGACGCTGCCTCATATTGTAAATCCGCAAACATTTGAACAGAAGGAAATCGTTCTAGTCTAGTAGTCTTAATAGTTAGATATAACATTAAAGTTTAAGATAAAACATTTAGCTCATTATGAGCTCAATGGTTAAGCAAGATCTCAGTTCATCAAATGGTTTACTGAAATGCCAACAACACTCAGTGCTTTTATGAATTAGCTCACTGTCGGGAAAATATATTTATTAAATAGAAAAGCACATCACCACCATACCAAAATATGGTACGTAATATTATGTATCAGCGTGTAGTAGAACAGTAAGCTTCCATTCCATGTTAATATTAAATTCAATAATCTATTTATCACATTTAGCTCACTGTGAGCTAAACAGTTTAGAGACTACTTAGTCAGTTTTGACAGAAACTGAATAAGCTACGCGAAGCAAATTCGATTAAGCTCACGTTGAGCAATATTAGAATAGCCAAACACATCACAATTAGAGCAAATACATTTCTAAAAAACAATGAGAAGGAAGCTTACCCGAGCTGCCAACATGCACTTGGTTCCACTGAAGACCCCCCAGAAGTTCTCACCCGGCAAACAAAATGTATTCAGTAACTCCAGGTAGAACTCCATTCGCAATTCCCGAGCGTTGAGCCGTAAATGAGCTTCCTTGTACAGCCCATACACTGTATAGTAGTTCGTATTTGGAGCTGTATAAGACACCTTCACCTTCTTCTTGTCATGTTTACCACCAGCACGCAACAAGAACACCAAGTAGAGTTCATCCTTTCCAGAGTTTCGAGTGGTGTGGTCGTTAAAGCGTTCATTCTTAGCAGGTATGTACCTGGAAGGAACTACTGAGTATCCTTTCATGTGCTTCTCTGCGTACGCAATCGCTTGGGCATTTCGTTTCTGCGTAGCAGAAATCCAAACCCACACTTCCGGGTCCGAGATCGAAGGCCCCTTCACCGCCATCAGCTTCCTCAAAAGAGCCTTGAAGAAAGGATTATCCACCGTGTCGTCCTTCGTTGAATGACCTGGGATGTCACGAAAATCCAGCAATGCTAGGCTTAGGTGAGGGATGCTGTCATAGGTCCACTGTACTCCGAACTCCATCTTCACAGCGTTGAAAAGCCGAGTTTGAATTCGACCGGTTGGAGCCACAAAGTTTCCTTTCACCTCCAAGAATCTGGCAAAGAATGGGAAAAATTCTGGCCACCGCTCCGTCAGATTCCGTGCCCTCTTGAACATACCCTTCTTCTCGGCGCGAAATCCGTAGAATCCCTTGTCAGGCCGATCGAGGAGGACACTAAAAGTCGCATTCGAAACACCGTGCTTGGCTTTCCAGTCGTGCCACTTCTGCTTGTTAATTGTATAGTCAGGATTGCAGAGCCCAAGACTAGGCTTGACATCGTGAAGCTCTTGGATGCATATCCGCTTACGCTTCTTCCTCGCCATCCAATCCCCAGAAGAGTAGTGATGTGGTAACACCGTACCACGTGTCTTCTGCACATAAACTTTGGGGTACCTTAACTTCCAATTCTTAGTAAGCTTCAACAGATGACGAATCAATGCCTTCGTTTCTTCTTCTGTCATGAAACCCATCCTGCGAAAGAAGCTACGCTGAAGCTGGAATGCTTTACCACCCTTAAACCCCTTCTTCTGATTGAAGCTCTCGCAAGTCTCCGGATCAATCAGTTCACCAGTGCTATGCTTCGTTATAAATTCCCTCCACAACATGAAATGATCCTCCGCTGCGGTGATAATCACCATCTCGTTCTTCACATCCGGTGGCCCTTGTACACTCTTACCGTCTTTATTGGGGTCGACATTCTGAAACCGTTTGATCAGAAGCTCGAGAAATTTCTGGAAAAAAACAGGTCGTTGAAATATGTTATTAATTATGGATTTCAGCACAAATAGAATACAGCAAAGATTGCAAACACGGTATAAACAATGGGACTAACACTGTATTATCAGAGTAGATAAAAACTAAATGATAAAGCATATCAGAAAACTGTTTACGGCAGTAACGTTTAATTCCTAGTGTTCTTGAGTTTGAGGTAGCAGAAAGTGATGCACTACAGTTGGGATCAGTTCAAGTTTAGAGAAGAGAAGATGTGAATTTAGCTCACTGTGAGCCAAACTCACGACAATTACATTTTTATATCCTTCTATAGGTGAGAAGTTTACCTGAAATTTCTTTACATTGTAAAGTGCATCGTTGTTTCTTGTACTATCCTTTATATTTGTTGGTCTCCCCTGGCTGATCCAGACATTACGGGCGCTTAAGATATTTGTCCCCCACGTAGGTTGAGCATGGTTGAGATGGTTACACATATTGTAGAATACTGATATCCTCACAAGTATAAGAGGATCCTTCGACCACACTATGTATGCATCCCAGGTTTCGAGTTCTTTCTTTCGTTTTTCTCCACATCCTTGGATTTGGAGCTCCAGCGATGCAACAATACTATGTTGTCCGTTAATTATCATAAACTTCCCGTCCTTGATCTGATCCCACGACGTTGGCTTCTCTGGCAATAGCTCCATATTGTCTTGCACCATCATGAGGCAAACTTTCTGTCTTTGATTAATATCACCCATGTGTACCAGCTCCTCCTTCACGGACTTTACTATATCCCGCTCTAAGTTTCTAATGATATATTCATCTTTTGCAATGTGGCACTGCTTCACATTCACCGGGAATGTCGTATTCATATTAAATACATAGGCCTCGGTACAGTCATCCCAGAAGGTCTTCTGAATCTCCGTGAACTTCTCGTGATCTGGGACTTCCTTATCCTTCTTCTTAGTCTTCTTCGTCTCCTCTGTTTGCGTAAGCACTGATCCGGAACTCCCTGCCTTTGTTGTTTGCTTCTTTTTCCTCTTGGAAGGACCGTCTTCATCTGCTTCTAATCTCGGGCGCTTCAAAGCCCTGGACTTTGCTGGAGTTGGAACTGCCGAGGAAGTTCGTTGTTGAACATTGCCCCGAGATGGTGTAGCAGAGTCGTCGCGGGTAGAGACAATAGCTGCACTCTATAACGGCACGGGTGGGGCCTTCGCTACGACCGAGTCTGTGATGAAGTAGGTAAGTGTTAGGAAAACCCGTGACAGTCTTTGCTCAAGTGCAACTGCTTTTAGTGGGCCACCATCAGCACTCTTCCACGACACCTTCTGAATTTCGTCCATCAAGGTTTCGCCCGATGTACCTATCAAGCTCTCAATCAATGGCTCCGGGTCAAAGTTTATCTTCTGCTTCCCGACTTTGATGACCAGGGAGTGGACGTGTGTAAGGTCACACTCAGACTCTATATCAACGGCCCCAACAACCACGACAATGTAACTCCCGTGATGCTCCTCAATTACCTTTACTCTCTCGGCGACACATAGATCTAGATACCGTGGCGAATTCTTCTCTTTGTGTAGTATCCGCGCAAACTTCAGATACCTTGAGACAGCGATCGACCAACCTTCGACATGGTCTTTGAACTTCCAAAGCGATCCGTAGGAGTATTCAAGTGAGACTTCAAAAAATGGCTCATCAGGATCCGGGTTTATGAATGGCTCGATGAAGGGCTCGAGGTGACTCATATCATACCCGTCTGGCATGAGAACTTTAGGTGTGATTGTCATCTACAATGAACATAAAGAACTCAGTTAAATCATTTAGCTCACAGTGAGCTAAATAAAACTAGTTCTACACTTCTAGTAAGCTATCATCACAGTCCTCTAAGTAGACTTTAGAAACATGTTATTGATATCACAATTTATACATTGATATTCTAAATGATTTAGTTCACTATTAGCTAAAATTTTTACCGTCGTGGATCCTCCGCAAGATGCTCAATGATTACGTTGGAGTGACTGTAGATGAAAATCAGAACCTGAATTCAGAAAACAAAAGTTAATTAGATTCAAATCCAAAGGGACACTTTCGGCACGTTTCCTGGTTAATAGACTACAATCGAAACATAATTCAGCTCACAGTGAGCTAAATTGTATTGCATCTACAACAATGTAACAGCTTAATGATGGCTATTGTTGTCTTGAGAGGGTATGTATTTAGCTCACAATGAGCTAGAATAGAGTCGTATTCTAATTTCAGGATGATACACTTTCTTCAAACCTCATCTGAATTTGTCCAAATGCCTGAAGTAAGCATAGTATGTTACTAGTTTTATAGACAAATAGGCTAAATGAGAGCTAAATTGATATTTGATTGTGCATAATTTAGCTCACTGTGAGCTAAAGTGGTGTTAATCTGTCAAGAAGCTCTCGTATTTTGAACTAAGTAATTCCAAATGCTACTATCATTTAGCTCACTATGAGCTAAATTCTGCTATATCGGATAGAGGTTTAGCTCACAGTGAGCAAAATAATACTTGGCCTCGCGATTATACTGCTACCCTTTAGATACATTATTGAAGATTCGACCAACTTTAGCTCACTGTGAGCTAAATATCTCTTGTACTTATTGTTTCTCAACGCACTTCTGGCTTACTTTACATCTAATTAGTTAGAGTTTAGCTCACAGTGAGCTAAACTTTTATTTATATTAATTTGTAACTTTGAGTTAAATCTACTTTATATCTCACATATGAATATGAAACATACAAACCTGTATATTTATAGACTTCTCTATACCAGTTAACATCAAAATGAGTTTCAATGTATGGCAAATGCAAAAGAAAATGAAATCAGAGGATACAAAGACACAAATATAGAAATACCATAAAATGGAAACGACAAAACAGATACAACAGTTTCATAGAATTAGAACTCGATTGCATTCTGCTTTGGAGAACTATGGATTCAACTGTACAGATAACAAGCTCTACATATGAAAGTATTAGATGCAAAACATCCTGATAATTGAAACTCCCTTGAAATCTGGATAAAAATAATGTGCACTCTCTGAAAACTATAAGCGAACACTCGTGAATCTACAACAACGTAGATATATCTAAAATCGGTATGTAGTACAATGTTAAAACATGAAACATATAGAACACATCATGCACTCTCTTTGGAGACGTAGAGGAACACTTGGAAGAGAGAATATTTAACAACAACAACAGTTTAGACAAAAGAAAATGTGCGTACCAATACTGCAAAAACAATTATTTTGGGTGCGGAGTTGAAATTAGCTATGTTGCTCCTTTCCAAAAGTTTACGCTTCGGCACTCATATACCAGTACCCTAACACATATACATTACCATTTCAATATCATCTAATTCACAGGTTTACCAGATCTATATTGAATCAAATTAACAAATCAGATTCAGTAAAGTTCTGTAAAACTTAGACAGTACTCGCAGATTGTGTGCATCACAATGATGATGACAGAATTAAAGTAAGGTCACTCTTACCTCGTATGTCAAAACACTGGCTAGTACGGTTTCACGCAACTTGTGGCTATACGATAAAGAAAACAGATCTGCACAAAACACGCAAGATACCGAATATATTAATGGGACAGTTTAGGTCGTCGTAGAACACAAACAACGACGCGAAAATGGAAACATAGCGACTCGCAAACGTTAAACACAAAGAATCATTTCTTCCACATGGAGAAACTCAGTATTATACTCTACAGTACTTTGGAACTACAGAATCAACTTCACTAAGTATAAAACGTTACTTTGGAGCAACAAAAGAAAGTAAGGAGCAACAAGAAGACCTAGAAATTGGGTAGTAAAAAGCAGTAACAATAATAGCACAAGAGGACGTACTTCGGAGCAGAAAACAAGACAATTTACACCCTACAACGTACCTTCAAATGCAGCGCCGCTCACATAAACCCTCCGAATAGTATCGAAACCAGTCGATAGGTGAACACAAACCACAGCCTCAACGGAGGTTACTCCGGCGCCAAAGATAATGTTGACCTAGGGTTTCTAGAATAGCTAAAACCTACTATGATCAACTATCAACAATTACATGTCCATGCTCGCCTCTACAAACCCATGAGAACCGACCCAAATGAAGAACAAGACTGCTTAAAACCCAAGCTAAAAAAACAATGTTGTTCGCTGAAAAGCCTACATCTTTACACCTCCAACTTCGCGGATAGAACAACAACTTTGAGCTTTTCGTGGAGAGAGAAAGTACGAAGCAGTCTCGGTAATCCGTCGCAGGAAGGAGGAGCGAGGCAGTCTCGGGCGTCGGCGACATACACGGAGAGTGTAAAACAATATTCTTCATTTGTGACCAAAAAATAGTAATATAAATATATTTTCAAATATAGATATTATATCGATGTAAAGAAATAAATATATGCATTTACGAATATGTGTTCAGTGGTTTCTAAGAACGTACCCATGATTAAAAGAATCTTTTATGTTTCTTCATGTTTAAAAGTATATGCTCGTTAACAACATATAACTTCAATCCATATCATACTTTATATAACCATATATATAAATGTATGGTATATACGTATACAATATATAATACGTATGCAATATATAATACATATACAATATATAATACGTACATTTTCAAATATGTATATATAAACATTTTGACGTCCACACCTTTAAACTTTTAAATACAATATGCTTATATTCACGCATATATATATATATATATATATATATATATATATAAAAGCTTGGTATTGTTTATAATGAATGTACAATTAGTATATTTATATGTGGAGAAAAATTTCTATATCACGTATCATATACAAACATATAGATTATATATATAAATATATATTTGTATATAAAAATATTTATATCACGTATAAATATACACGTATCATATGCAAACATATAGATTATATATGTAAGTATATATATATATATATATATATATATATATATATACAGATATAAAAACTTGATATTAGGTATAATGAATGTATAATGAATATATATGTGGATAAAATTATGTATATCACGTATAAATATACTCGTACCATATGCAAACATATACATATTAATATATATATATATATATATATATATATATATATATATATATATATATATATATATATATATATATATATATATATATAAAAGCTTGGTATTGTTTATAATGAATGTACAATTAGTATATTTATATGTGGAGAAAAATTTCTATATCACGTATCATATACAAACATATAGATTATATATATATAAATATATATTTGTATATAAAAATATTTATATCACGTATAAATATACACGTATCATATGCAAACATATAGATTATATATGTAAGTATATATATATATATATATATACAGATATAAAAACTTGATATTAGGTATAATGAATGTATAATGAATATATATATGTGGATAAAATTATGTATATCACGTATAAATATACTCGTACCATATGCAAACATATACATATTAATATATATATATATATATATATATATATATATATATATATATATATATATATATATATATATATATATATATATATATATATATATATATATAGAAATGTACAATATTGAAAATATGTGATATGAGTATGAACGTGTAGGTATTATATTTATGTGGATAAAAATGTGTATATCATATATAAATATACTTTATATACACACATATACATCTTAATATATATAAATATATATACTAATGGAGAAATTTGAAAATATGAATGTTGAGTATGATCACATAAGTAATATATATATACAAATATAAAAATTTGAAAATATGTATTATAGTGAATGATGGATATATATATAATATACATTATATATATTATTTACATATGTACGTTTTTGCTTATATATAAGGTTGTTTGAACACACACGTATACACATACATATATATGTACATTTATATATGTCTTTGTATATGTGTATTTATGTTTATATATATGGAAGTAAACTTATTTATTATGCAAAAAGATATACATATTATAGGTATATATGTCTTTGATATTTATATTTGAAGCTTTTTTAGAGAACTTATATATTTGAAGGATATATATATATATATATATATATATATATATATATATATATATATATATATATATATATATATATTTCCATATTTAAATATACAACGATGTCTTTATAAATAATACGCTTAAAATATCATATGTACAATTCATTACATATACTAATGTATATTTACATATATATGCTTATTCAATTTACTCCTAGTAGTGTATGCTTATTTGAACTTATTCCCCATTTTGGCTGTTTGTATTTTAGATGTATTTTTAAGTTTGTATTAGACATAGACTTATTGATATTATTCAAGTATTTAATGTACATACAAAGGTATATATATATATATATTATTTTAAACATTTATTTATATGTATATATGTTCATATCTATTTATATATGTATTATATGTATATTGAAGTACATATTACAGTAGTTTATATATGTAATATATATGCATATATAAACGTAATACTTGTAAAAAACATATTTCGTAATGTATGTATATATAAAAATATCATTCCAATGTTTGTATATATTTGATTTGAATAAATTGTTAATTTGTTTTTGAACGAATATTGCGATTTATTTATTTTGGTAAGGTACATTTTAGAATGCAAGATTCAATAAATTAGCATACCAAGACAAATATTCTTAAGTTAAGAGAAAAAGTAATGTACGTAAGTTAATTTTTTAAATTTAATACCAAATGACGAGGATTAATATGATTATGATTTGCACCTTTTTTCTTGTTCAAAATTTTACCAATATTTCTAAACATGTATTAAATGTATATACATATATACACCTATCATACATTTTTATATGCAAGTATTATACATGTATGATTATGTAATATATCTGACACTATTAAGCGTAATATTTCTATTTACGTGAATGTGTTGTGTTTATATAAATACATGTATATATATATATATATATATATATATATATATATATATATATATATATATATATATATATATATATATATATATATATATATAAATATATATATATATATATTTATATATATATTTATATATTTGTTATTCATAAAGATTTCTATGTTTGATTAATTTTTAAATTTTTTTTTATGAATGTATAAATGAATAAACCAGTACTAAGAATATTGTTCTTCCCGCCAAATATATTTGATCCAGTAATTCCCGCCTGATATTACATTGTCAAAGCATTTCCTTGTTTTGTCGTTCCTTCATGAAAGTCAAAATAGGATTCTGAGGAGGTGCTGGATTTAAGTGGAAAAGCGGGGAAAACAACTGTGGACCACTATTCTTTCACTGCTCATATCTAACTCTTTCCAAAAACAGCCGTATTCGTTGAAATCATTATTGCTATGTTCATGCCCATGCCGCAGCCACCGAAACACGTGTCAACTTTCTATTAGCTGAGATGAAAAATACGACTAGCATTCTTATCATTCCATCTCTTGAATGGTCCATAGCGAATGTTGTTGTAAAGTGTTCTATTTCCCGCCGGGACTGGTGGTGGATGGATTTCCCGTTCAATTTTGAGAGCCGTTTTAGGATCCTTTTGAATCGGGATATAAGAACTTGAGTCTTCATTGTCAGGTCTTTATTTCTTTTTCTTTCAGAGAGTGTAGGTGTATTGCGCTGCTTAGAGATTTTAGGGTTTCACCTTCTTATGTCTTTGATAGAGGTATGTCGCCTCGGTGGATTCTTAGTTTCATACTGAATATTTGATGCTTCTGAGTTTGCATTCTAAGCTGGAAGAAACCTCTACGTACCGTATACTGTGAAGCTGTGCGTAGAGTCAGTGAGATAAAACAAGTAGTTTGAAAGAATTGACAACAAATTGACTGGTGAGTATTTGTCATCATTGCTCTTATATGAATTCTTGATTTGTTACATTAGCGTGATTATGAACATTTTTGTGTTCATTTTGCGCCTATTTGGATTTGGCAAACCCTTTTAGAATATTTTCTGTTTTGGCAGTTGCGTGGGATGACTCGTAGGCCCAGATGCTGGGACGAGGAAAATCGCAGAGTGCCCATGCGATTCCTCCTAATTTTCCGGACTACTAATTACAGAACTTATATTTCGTGAATTAATCTAATTTAGCTCACAGTGAGCTAAATTGGTTCACCTCACAATTAGCTATAATGGTATAGTCCACAACGTGCTCAATAGGTTTAGATCTCAGCGACCTAAATCAGTTTCGCTCAGAATGAGCTAAATTGGTTTAGCTCATAATGAGCTAAATTGGTTTAGCTCAAAGTGAGCCAAATTGGTTTAGATCACAATGAGCTAAATTGGTTTAGCTCACAATAAGCTAATATGGTTTATCTCACAATGAGCTCCATTGGCTAGTTCACTTTGAGCTAAAAATGTAATTATCATTGTGTATTTACTTGTCCTAGCACATGATGAGATAATGCGGTGAAGGTCACCGTTAGCTAAACTTGAATTGCTCTTTGCGTCATAGAAGATTTTGCTTTATATCTTTGAAATGGTAAAGGTCACTATGAGAAAAACCAAACTCGCACATTGTGAGCTTAACCTATTTAGCTCATTATGAGCTAAACCTATTAAGCTCATCT
Organism: Ceratodon purpureus; assembly: GCA_014871385.1. Lineage (NCBI taxonomy): Eukaryota > Viridiplantae > Streptophyta > Bryopsida > Pseudoditrichales > Ditrichaceae > Ceratodon > Ceratodon purpureus. Next base: position 79,796,955 of record CM026426.1, read on the forward strand.
TGAGCTAAACCTATTTAGCTTAGTATATCTAATGTCAATTTTATGTTTTGGTCCAGCTCTCAAAGTGATTTTGAGAGAGCAATATGGAGAACTTCTCTGAAGTGGAAGATCTTCTGTTTCCACAGGAGCCTACTCTGCCAGACGACGTGGTTCATTGCGATGGTCTGTCTAGATCGTCTTGGATTACTAAGTGTGTTACTCTTGTGAACGACTATGGCTCTATTGTTGCAAAGGGCATCTGCCACAGCGTCGACTCCGACCTTGTGATTGGAAGTGACGGAACAGCTCTTGGTGATGATCGAGTGGCCGTGCAGATCGCAGAGTCCCTATGTGAAGATGACGTTCCATCCGAATGGATGTTTTCACTCCGAGCATGGCATATAAGAAACGTATTTGTGAATGGAGCGTCATTATATGACCACGACGAAGTCGCAAAATATAATGCTGCCATAGCTTTGTCGAGGGGAAGGAAGCGCGTGGGAGTGCGACCATACGAGAGCTCAAGAGTACCGCGCCTCCCTGCAAGTACGCCCAAAGCAGAAGATAAATTATCCTCAAGGTCTATTTCCACAGTTTCTAGCGAGAACTGTTGTAGGATAAATTGTGTTCAGTTTTATCCCCGTGAAAAAATCGAAGCCCTTCGAAATCAGTTCTGGAGAGATGGGACTGTTTATTTTAAAAAACATACCCAGCTAGATGTGCATCGTCAAATGCACATTGACCCAGCTGGAAATCGAGTCGTCACATTAGAAGGACTTGAAGTATGTCCTGTTGCATGGTACAAAATACTAGGAGTATCACGGACTAGCTTCTTCCGTCACCAAGCCCTGGCTGATCAAGGTGTTAGAGCAGATCATCATGGGAATTTGGGCAGTAAGAAGCCACGTACGTACACCATTCAAGCAAAAGCAACATTGGGTTGCATGCTGGATAGTATTGCAGACCAGATGCCTCATATATCGAAGACCTTGGATAATGGTGAGAAGGTGGTATCGATGGCGTTACCTCCGTCCTGGAAATGGAAGGATTCATTATCTCAAGTTAATATAGTTAACGGCCAGTTGGGTTTGAAGAAAGTGTCAGTCTCCGAGATTAGCAATATTAGGAGGCATTCATTTCCAGAGTTCTCTGTGAAGAAACCTGGAGATAATTTTGCTCGTTGCGGTACGTGTGACAGATTGAAATCCTTGAGAGCTGCTAGCACGAAAGGTTCTAGAGTAGAAGATCTTTGGAAGATGAAGCTTACAGAGCACCTTGCCGCTCAACAGGCGCATTGGGAGTTATACTACGCGAATCGATATAGCTCTCTAACTGAGCCTGACAATGTTGTTACCGTGATTCACAATAAAATGGACCATTCGAAGATAGCATCGCTTGCATACTCGCACAAGAACAAGGCAACAAATTCCTATTTCAAATTGCCATTGCAAGTCACGGGCATGATAGCTCATGGACACAAAGATCAACGTTACGCGCATTATGAACTTGATATTTTTTCCAGTGACTCCAACCACACCGTCGGAAGTATTGCGAGACTTTTACGTGATATTGAATCAGTACCAAAAACATATTCACAGGAATTGTTTCCAGGTGGTCGTCTAGCACCTCTTTTTGAGGCTGTTTTGAGTGGAGGAGATATATGTACGACGTCACTTCCTCCTATTCCTAGAAATTTGATTACAGCAAAACCACTCCCTCCAATTCTAAATGTTCAACTGGACAATGCGTGCTCGGATAATAAGAACAGATACATGCTCTGTTATTTTTCACTTCTTGTAGCTAGAGGTATCTTTCGGGAAGTGTATGTGAACTTCATGCTAGTTGGTTATACACATGATGATATTGATGCCCTCTTTGGGCGATGGAGTATGAAGCTTAGAAAAAATGACTACCCCACAATACCTTTGCTTATGAAATCGTTCATGGATGCTGAAACTGAGCCCGTTATTCCACACTTTATCGAGGAAGTGCTAGATTTTAAGGGGTTTATAGATGGTCATATTGCTTCTGGAGATGAAGCTTTAGAAGGGCATACCAATGCCCAACAATTTAAATTCTATAAGCATGCAAACGGATGGCCAATGATGCAATATAAGCTTGTTTGCACGGATAGCGAGTGGCTTCCAAAAGAGAAAGGTGGTATTAAGTTGTGGACTGAATTAAGTGACGGCAGGCCAAGCTTGCCTTTAGGGTCTCAAATGCTTTACCAGCGCAAAGCATGAAGAATAAAGAGGAAATCATTAGTGGTATTGGAGGATTCATCAACCATTGGGATACTATGGCAAATGAAGATTTGACGGGCGAGTATCGAAGAAGGAATGAAGGCATATCACGATATTGGAAGGGGGTGCATCAAGCCCTCTCTAAAGATATCATTTTGCCTTCAGTTTTAAGGGATGGTTTCTGGCCACGATCTCGGTTCTCTGCAGCTCCGGAGGACGAATACCTTGATGACGGGGCGATGTGGGATGCGTTTGCTAGAGACGAGCCATTCATTGGCCAACATCGTAATCGGCCAAATCCTTCGTTCCGAGGGGCACGGGATGTATACGAGGGATATTTTCTCTTTGTCCGGCCTGCTGATGACGATTTACGACCGTTTTGGGTAGCAAGGGCTATGTCAAATCCATTTGATGACCTTATTAATCATCCAAATTGTATTAAAGTCCAGTACTGGAAACCGTTGTCTTCCAATGAAGATGTCCTCAAATGCTATGTTGGGTGGAATTCTGGAAGATCCGTGCAATGGGAAGCTGATGAAGAGCACACGCCAGAGTGGATTGATACTGATTCTCTTATGACTAGTTGGAAATCAAAGATAAAGTCCGGAACTGTCAATCCGAAAGTTCGTATTCCAGTGATCCAAAGAAACGTTATCACTTCTACTCTGGTGAGGTTTTAGTCAGTTCAATGTGTCCATGATTTAGCTTGATGTGAGCTAAATACTTAATATTGGCAAGTTAATCATGTGTGAGGATAAATAGAGATTGTTGTTAGTACTATTGTGAGGTATAATAAAGTTAGATGTGCCATCGTTTAGCTTAGATGGTGTATTAGTATCGACAAGTGAGCATGTGAGGATATGTAGATACTGCAGCCAGTACTATTGTGATGTTTTATAAAATTTAATGTGTCCATCAATTTGGCTTGATGTGAGCTCAATATCTAGATAGTGTATTAGTAACGACGAGTTAACATTCGAGGATAGGTAGATAGAGCTGCCACTACTATTGTGATGTTTCATATAGTTTATAGAGCCTTTATGCTTGATGTGAGCTAAATACTTAGATGGTGAATTAGTATTGACAAGTTAGCATGTGAGGATAGGTAGATACATCTGCCACTACTATTGTGATGTTTTATATAGTTAATATTGCTTTCATTTAGCTTGATGTGAGCTAAATACTTAGATGTTGTCCTAGTATTGACAAGTTAGCATGTGAGGATAGGGAGATACTGCTGCCACTACTGTTGTGAGGTTTTATAAAATTTAATGTGTCCATCTATTTGGCTTGGTGTGAGCTAAATACTTAGATAGTGACATCGGATTATATTTCCCGGAGAACGGCTGCGATTACAAAGACCAGAGGAAGCGCGAGCGTAAGAGGGGGAGAGTCAACAACGGCTGGGGTGTATTTGGAGGAAAAGCGCATGGCCATCATCTTTGGTTGAGAACGGAGAGCGCTAATGGATCTTCACACCAGTAGCCCAGAAGTCGTTGAGACGAAACATATATTTCGGACGCTAGAAGATAGACTTCGAAGGATATACTCTTGCGATTGTAGTCACATATTAGACTTATGATGGAGCCTGAGAAATATTACGATGCGACTTATGCTAGGGTGATGCTTGAGTTGGTGAAAGATAACACCCTGGGAGGCGTGCTGCCGGAGGTAGTGAGAGATGACATTGTTGGAGAGGAGATGCCGGAGTTGGAAAAAGATGAGCCGATAACACTCGCAGAGCCGCGTTGACCGACGCCAATGGTGCGATTTACAACGCTAGAAGAAGAGACCGACGATCCGTGGTATCTTATGCCGTCCGTTGAAGAAGTTTTCCAGTTCGGTCCGGAGTACTTCAGCTTCCGAATCCCGTATCACGTCCATGTGGCGGAGGTGAACGCGTCTATTCTGACGTCCCTGCTGCTACTGAGAGTCGGGGAGGCCCACGGCTTTCCTTGGGCAGAATCCGAAACGGTTTGGAACCGTGTGTTTGGATTACTCTTCAATAATTTCATGTCATTCGACTGATGTCTAAGATGAGTTCGTACGCAGTTAGAGTGCAGAGAGGTTACGGTTTTAGATAATGTTCATTACAACTTACATATAGCGGCTTTTTGCAATCGAAGTTCCGCAATGATTATATGGGCATCCCATGTTCAATTTATGCAGAAGTCGACTAAAATCTTATTCAACGCTGGATGTTCATTATGATTCTCCATTAATAAAGTATCATACTCTTATCCGAAATCATTGTCATTCCTTTTTCAAATAAATTTTGCAAAATTTCAATCATGACCCAGGCCTTGAGGACCGGCTATGGCCGGCAAATACCCATAACGAAAACAGTAAGCCGACAAATGTCGCTTGACATGTGCAGAGGAAATGGCCTTTGTGGCAATTTAGGGTTCTATATTGTTAACGTTGAAGCGTTTCTTGTCTGTGCTTCGTTAGATTTAGCCTCCGTTACATGGGCTTCGGGTTAGGCAAACACACTTCACCTTATGTCTTTGCAATAGAGGTCGATACCTTGAAATATGTGACAAAGGTACAGGGTTTAGCGTTATTCATAAGACACTGAGGTTCGCCACGATTGTTTAGTCCACGAAGGTCCTTTAACCCCTAAAGCATCAACTCAGCACTTTTGGTATGATTTGGGGTCTGGGCAGGCTCTCTAAGACTCAATTTTTACCGGATGTAGCTGTAACTTTGGCACAGCATGGAAAATTGTCATATCTTTCTAACAAGACCAAATTTTACTTTCATCGGGCTCGTGGTTAAGAAATAATTTGTGTTTAAAGATCAAAATTCAATTCAGGGCAGTTGGGGCAGGTTTGTGGCCAATCGCATCGAGGTAGAAATTCTGCCCTTCTTGGAGGGAAGGAGGTCTGAATACAGGGTTGGGCAGCAGTTCTAGGGGGTGATGGCAGGGGCTAAAATTGGTTTCCTATGTCATGGTATTCGAAACGGTTGACCTTGTTAGTGAAGAACAGTTCAAAACCACAGCAGAAACCATATGCAGCTGTGAGGTGCAAATAATGTACATAAAGTAAATAATGCAAATTACGCAAATAATGTACATTCACTCAATCTGTGCAACTCCAGACAGAAGCTGGTAATCTAAAAGGTAAGAAAATATGCAAGTCAGTGACCAATCAATTATATTGAAAAATCAAAAAATGCTAACTACAATGTCAACTAACTACAATGTCAACTAAGCCTCTGCACATAGACAGACAGACCAATCAATTACACAGAGAAAATCAAAGATGCTAACTACAATGTAAACTCAAACAGAGCAATGAATTCCACTGATAAATTCAAAGATACCCACTACAATGTTGACTCAGCCTCATGTACACATCCGCAGAGAACATAAGGATTTCGTGGGTTGCCAACTGCACATCGGACCGGGAGTAGTTTCAATAGGGCAGTGAAGTACACCGAGTATCAAGCAGCAGGCAGCATCATCTGCATCATTGCAGCAAGCACCATCAGTCGCAGCAAGCAGCATCAGCTGAATCAACGAAGGTTGGGCGGGGGGGACATCGAGGACTCGGAAAGAGCACGAGCTACACCAGCAGCAACGGGAAGATCACCATCTGCAACACCGGGAAGTGCTACACCTGCAGCAACGGGAAGATCACCATCTGCAACACCGGGAAGATCACCATCTGCAGCACCGGGAAGATCTACATCTGCAGCAACGGGAAGAGCACCATCTGCAGCACCGAGAAGAGCATCATCGACAACATCACTGAGATCAGCTACACATTCTCCGGACCATCAGCAGCTACAACAAGGCGGACCATCGACGGCATCGTTAGCGGCAGCATCGACATCATCATTGGCGGCAGCATCGACAGGTTGCATCGACATCGACACCATCATCGACACCAGACATAGAACAAGGCATCCACTGCAGCATCGTCACTGGCAAGGGGGACTATCACCTGCGAGGGACTACACCATCTGCATCGACTCGGCACCATCTGCATCAACATCGACACCTGCCATCAACATCGACACCGGGGGCAGCGTGCAGTGAAGCGGGGCGGGGCGGCATCAACTCCACCAGCCGAAGGGTAAGTGCTCCTCATCCAAGGGGTGTCTCATGGCGCCAAAAAGGAAATACAAACACCATGCCGAGGTGGTGCGCCGCAGCATGCGCCTTGCTAACCAAGAAACTCTTCCTTCTTCCTCATCTCTTCTTCCTTCTATTACTCCTGCGAGGGAATCCACACCTCCACCTCCTCCATCTACACTTTCAGAAGCAGAAAAGTCACCATAAGGAACATGAGTATGAGGGAAGTACTAGGGCTAGATGGTTTTTTTGACTATGACAATACAAATGATGAGGAATGGGGGAGGGAGTCATCTTGTGATGCCGAATCTGAACCAGAGAATGATGAGAGAGTCATGCAAGGGGGTGGGTTAGAAGACATTACATGGCCTCCTGAGCTACTCCACAGACCACAGCCACGACGTCAAAAACAAAGCACACACATTAGAAGAGAAGATGGGCGGGGGAGAGGACAACTTCAGGACACTGTCGACGCTCATGACATTGCGGAAGGAGAAGGGGGAGCTGGATTAGGTGCGGGAGGCAGGGGTTCAAGGTGCGAGGAGAGGGCGGGATCAGTGGCTGGCGATATGCATGTGGAGGGATGGGCGGGAGAGGGTGGTCTGATTGAAGGGGAGGACATGGCGGGGGAGTTTGAAAACCATCTGCATGGCGCAACGGGTTTCGGGAGGAGGATGGGTGCAGTGGATGGCGGGTCCGACGGGGGAGGCCGAGAGGAAGGGAGCGGGGTCGGGGAGTACCAGGGGAGCGGGGTCGGGGAGTTCCCGGGAGGCTGGGTGGAGTCTCAGGCAGGGTGTAGTCGGGGACCGGGGTTGAGGACTCTGGATGCCGTGGGAGGGGATGCGGTGTTGGGGACCGGGGAGGCTGGGCGGGGTGCATTGGGGCTGGACAGGGAGGGTGTGGCAAGCACCGGGTACGGGGAGTTAGGGGGGGAGGGAGTGGGGGTTGAGATTCTAGGGAGGGAAAGGGTGATTGGCGAAAGTGGGTCTGCAGAGGCAGGCAAGGATGGAGCGGCGTGGGGGAGAGATGACCAAGGAACTGATGGTATACAGAGGATAGTGGGGCATGATAGAGTTCCTAATGAGCTTGGAAGAAGACCAATTCGGAGGAGACTTCAAAGGGCAGCTGTTTTTGTTGCTGAACTGAGTGATGATTCAATGGATTACGAGGATGAGTATGAAAGTGAGGATGAAAGTGAGGGAGGAATGAGTGAGGGACATCGGAGAGAAGTTGATGAAGATAATTTACAGGATGAATACGGGGATGAGTTTTGGGGCCAAGACCACTATACATATGAACCCGTTCCAAGTGCATTTCATGGAATTAGTGGAATAGTCCGTTTTTACCAAGATATGCCTTCAGTATTGACTCTTTGGGAACTATTTTGGCCTTACAATTTACTCCGCAAAATTGTAAGGGAAACCAATCGGTATGCAAGTTCCATTAGAGATGTTGTGGGGACCACAATTGGGGGGAGGAATTGGATACCAATGACCATTGGAGATTTTAGAGCCTTTCTAGCTATTCACATTTACATGGGAATGAAGAAACAAGCGAACATGAAAACATATTGGGAGAAAGTTGGTTCTATTTTCCATTGCCCTATAATTTCGAACATCATGACTTTGGCAAGGTTTAGGGAATTGAGAAGGTGTATGCATATTACCAATCCTGAGAATTACCGGGACATTGAGCGAGGCCAAGTAGGATATGACAAAATGCGGCAGATTCGGTGGCTCGTAAATGATATTAGGGATGCTTGCATGAGTGAATGGGCTTTAGGTGAATATGTCACTATAGATGAGATGATGATTCGATATAAAGGTTCATATTGCCCCGCAAGACAATACATGCCCAAGAAGCCACAGAAATGGGGCATCAAAGTTTGGTGTCTAGCGGATTCTAAATCAAAATTTGTGTACAATTTTGATATTTACTGTGGTCGTGATATTGAAGAACAAATCGTGGTTGGGGTACCTAGGGGTGGACCAAGTGTTCCACATAGGGTAGTTCTGAAATTGATAGAAGGCTTAGAGAACAAAGGCCATTGCGTAGTTATGGACAACTACTTCACATCAGTGCCTTTGTTCAAGGAATTGGCATCCATGGGAATTTATGCAACAGGTACAGCTCGGTCTAACCGCGTTGGGCTTCCTACGTATTTGAAAACTCCTCGAAATTTTAGAAGATCCCCTCAAGGCTTTTTGGAGTGGAGAATGCATCGCAGTCGTGCCATGTCTTGTGTTATGTGGAAAGACAAGCGGCCAGTTCTCCTTTTATCTTCTCATGCGAATCCTATTTCTTCTCCAAATGAGCCACAAGTCGTGGTTCCTCGGAGAAACGGGGCCCTTAGAGAAGATATTCCCACATCCCCGGTTTTAGTGGAGTACACAAAGTATATGTGCGGAGTAGATGTGGCAGATCAGCTCCGTGCATCATATTCCAGCCAAACACGAAGCCACAAGTGGTGGCATCGTGTTTTCTGGTTCTTAGTTGACACAACGGTGGTCAACATGTATGTGATGTACCTCAACCAACTTTCTCGTGGTAGGATTGTGGAGTCTCCCATGACTCACTTGCAATTCAAGACTAAATTATGGGAAGAACTTCTTGAGCATTATGAACTACGATCGGACCGCGAACACGCAATTCGAGCGCATAGACCGGGCGTTCACATATTATCTCATTCAGAAATGAGAAGAACATGTGTTGTGTGCAGAGCCCGGGCGGTTCGTACATATTGTTTTCAATGCGACGGCCAATTCATGTGTTGGAGAAATCCAAATTGCTTTGAGGTGTTCCACACGAACATCTAAAACTCTTCCACATAATGTACCCCGATATATATTAGGTACGTTATATCCCCGTGTTTCCTTTTTTATTACTTTATTTATTTTTATTTCCAGTTCTCGTACTTCATCAACACATTGGTTCTTATGTTGCGTTATTTTGTATTTCATATATTGCGAATATTCTATTTCATATGATGTCCCTTATTATGTTTTTGATCAATTTATTTTTATAACAAAAATAAATAATTACTACAATATATTCATTTAGATTTTTCCCTAATGAGCATGAGTATCTAAATTATTTTTTCCCACAAACGGGACTATGTGTTGGAGTCAAGATCTGTTGGATAGACTCTGGGCTCATCTTCTGGGGTCACAGTCCAAACAGGAGGGTGGTGGCCATCTGGCATATTGAGTGGGGCGGGGGGAGGAGGGGGCTCCACTGTCCCATGCGGGATTACCCGCCCCCTGGAAAGGCAGAAGGGGAGGACCGGGGAGGGAGCGGCACGGTCCCTCGTCAAGGAGGCCGCGATGCAAGTCGGGGGCGGGAGGCTGGCGTACAGGGAGCGGGGACGGGTAGTTCCCGCATGGGAACGGAGTCGGGGAACTTGCATCGGAACGGTCAGAGGATCAGGTGAGGCCAGGGAGTGGGAGGGCACCGGGGAGTAGGAGGCCGGGGGAGTGGGCGGGGGAACGATTGGCGGGGTGGGGTCAGAGGATCAGGTGAGGGGAGGCCGGGGAGTGGGAGGGCACCGGGGAATGGGTCGGGGACTTTGCAGAGGCTGGGGATAGAAGGGGCGATGCTGAGCTGGGGGATGGGGCCGCATGAGGGTGGGTCTATTGGGATTATTAGGTGGCACTGTTACTTTATGGGTGTCATGCTTGGTGACCATGCTTGGTGGCCAACGGCTATTGTACATATTCATGAATAAAAATTCTTTCAAAATCTCCAATTAGAGTTCAGTGATCATGATAATGCCTTTGCATTCATCTATCTAGTTTTCTTTCATTAGTTGGCAGTTAGGATTTCCACCTCTAATCTCGGGTGACTCTCTCCACCCATTTTTCCTTCACTGCCCCAAACCAATTTACTCCACTAAATCACATTATATGCTAGAAAATTTATATCTTTTATGGATGTAATATTTTTTGGGTTTTTTTTTTACTATTATTTTTTTTTAGTAGGAAGGGATGTTTTCGCTGTTTGGATTTTGGAAATAAAATTTTGAGGGTTGGCATTTCTACTCTCACATAAGAGGTAGTGTATGTGTGGTTTTTGTGACCCTAATCACTTCAAATGTGATTTTTGTATACTTCCAAGTCTTGTATGCTCTTCAAATTTGGGGAGTATACTCCTAACTGACTTGGAAAGGAACTCAGCATTGTCTCCTCTCCTAAAAGTGTCGAAAAATTGCCTAATTCAATGTCTGAGTGGTGATTGTCCCTGCCGGGCAGTACCGAAAAAAACTTTTCTACTGACTTCAAAGTTTATGATCTTACAAATGGTGAAGACTTACAATCTGAATTTTTTTTTACACATACATAAACAAGTTAGTTACTAGATCCTACGGTCAGATTCTTTGGAAAAGGTGCGAATTTGGTTAATTATAGTTCAAACCAAAACAGGGCTGATTTGAGGGAAAAGTTCAGATTTTTGGGCCAAATGCTTTAGGGGTTAAGCACCGTTTGTTGAGCGGTTAAGTATATCTTCTCGTATGCGCATGTTTTTGTAGCTATTCCAGCGGGCAGGACATAGTCAGAGGAATTGTATACTGGTAGATGATGTGAGCCCAACATCCATATCGTGCTCGAGGGTGATGGAGGGTAGACTTCCAATTGGATGTGATACAAGAATAAGGGCAAGAGATTGAAAGCTGGAATCAAGGGAGAGAGCAGTAGCGGAGAGGCAGAGGCGAACCCACAGACCATGTCCGTGCAACATTTGCCTCGGCGAGAATCACTCTCGTAGGTCACACGCAACTATAAGACATCATTTGGCGACGTATGGGCGTCACCCATACCACCGTAGAAGCACACGGGTAAGTTTCTCCTCCTCTTTTATTGATTTCAAAACCCAAGTTCTGGTGTAATCTGGTAGGGTGTCTCGGTTCCATGGCCATGTCACACCTTCTTTGACATTTAGAAAGCATATCAGAACCGGTTGATCTTCAATCCTGCAACACTGCGATTGTTTGCGCAATTTTAGATGATTTATATGAAACTGACTCAATTTGGGTGGGCAATTAGGGTTGGCCATCGGATGACTCCGACGGAGAGTGGGACATCGTTATCAGGGAGGGGTACGGGTCTAGGAGGGAGGGATTTCTGAGTCAGTTTGAAGCACTCCTCGACGAAAATCTCGACATGCATGGATTGGTACAAAACGCATTTCACATATATGATGCATTAGGGGGTACAATTGGCGTAGCAGAACCCGTAGATGGAGAGGACATCGGCATGGCGGATGGGAATCTGGCAGACGAGGCACCAGTCTCCACTCGTGATGGAGGCCAGGCAGCGCAGACATGCAATCAGATTTGCCTGCATTCGAACAAGGTGATGTTGGGCAGACAAACCCGGAATGCAGCCCACCTTCACCTGATAGGCAACCTGTAAACACGATGGAGGGAGATGACATCGCTGCAATGGAAGGCGCCTTCGAAACAGAGAGCGCATACTTAGAAGAGTGCGCGAGAACGCCTCTCTACGCAGGGGCTAAGCTGACTCAGCTGAGCAGCACCTTGCTGTTACTTAATACGCTGAGGACACACGGAGCATCAAACGCATTGGTGAACGAGTTGTTCCAATTGTTATCCCGTAGCATCCTACCGTCAGTCAATTCTCTTCCCAAATCGGAGTACCAGGCCTCAAAAATACAATATCTTGCAGGTCCTCTGCGTTGCAGAAGTCGGTTTATGATAACCAGTATCGAAGGTGGTTTCCCATGGACCATCCGTGGCGACGTAATACAGGGTCGTTTAACGGTGAAGAGGAACTCCGTCCTCCTCCGCAGCCTATCACAGTGGAGGAGACACTAAGGTGGGGCAGACTGCGGGAGGCATTTGTCATGCGTGGTTCTACTCCGAAGTCAAATGACCCTGCAATGGAGTACGGGGTGAAACGTGTTTCATGTCTGTATTCTCTACCTTACTGGGAGGTTAGCAGACAACTATCTCCTTGGTTACCGTTAAATTGAACCTGCAATGTTTTGCTTGTATTGATTTTTTTGTCGAAGGCATTAGAATGCCTTCCCTGGTCCTCTTCTATGTGAATTGTTGTGGTTCGTTAATGGGCTCTGAAATGAACCACGACACCCACGAGTCCACTGTATTGTAGTCAATTTTCGACCGATTAGTATTGTAATCAACTCACATTTACGTTATCTTGCACTGTGTTAAATAAGCTGTGGTGGTCGGACACATTAAACCAGTACTAAGCTGTAAGCACCGTAGCATGCTCTGTTCATCTTTATAAATTCCGAGTGTCGTTGATGTTTTTCAACGCTAAATTCATTAACTGTATTTCAATTCGTATTATTAGAAGAGAATTGTGTAGGTGTGTTTCGATCAGCTCAGACTGTGTGTAGAAACTCATTTTGATCTTCACATGTTTAGAGGATTTTGCTTAGGCATAGGGCTATTGTTTTATACAAAATTAAATAACAGAGGTTTATAGTGATTTTGTCCATCAGGACGTATGGTAATCCTTATTCATTAAAACGTGGAGCGCGTGAAGTTCTGCAATTTTCTTACTTTCCTTCGAGAGCATTGCTTTAGGTGGCTTCTGGTCTACCATGTCTGATGTTAAGTAGAATGTCAGAAGCTAAGCTGAGGTACGTTTAGTAAGGCCACGTTAAATCCCAACATAGGGAAACATCTGTTGCAGGAACAAGTTTCCCATGCATGTGTTTGGGAATGTTTGTACTTTTAAAACAAGTGATCGATGTCGTTAGTGTTCATGTAGCTGATGAGGAATCCACCTGTCTATCGATTCAATGGCTTACAGTCGGCGAGGAAGGCACTTTGGAATAATGGATATGTATCGGAAAAGGAGGTAACAGATAGAATCCGTTGAAATTTTGGCTTCCGAGATGAATACAGTAGCGGTTTCTAAGATTGTAGCTCCGCATAAGATTACGTAGTAAAAGAATCTTGAGGTAGTCCCCTGTACAATTCGAGGTAGTCTCTCTGTTGAAGTTGTCCAAATTAGAGTCTTCATGGTAGAAGCCTGCATATTTCTCAAGCGGGCACTATGGTCCTTCTGTATGGGTGTGATGTGCACTGATAATTTTTTATGACGCAGTGTCATGTATGATTTGTATCGCGTCAGGTAGGAACTTCCACTGTTTTTTAATTTCGTACGCTGTGAAAGGTCCTGTATTTCCATTTGTTATGGAACCTAACGTTAATGTCGTCAGATAGTGTACCCCTGCGAACTCCAAAGTCTAATTCTGTTGGATGATGTGCAGATGCCGGTACTCTCTTCTTGAATTTCATGTAAAAAAAAAATTCCTGTGTTGTTCTGTTCCACATGACGCTGCTGTTTAGACTGAGTTCATCTAACAATGTAATTTTATTCTATTTTTTTTTTCTTGCCATCCCCCCTAAGTAGTAATGGTATATCCCGATACTACAACCGTACCAGTGTCGACTTAATTTATGGCATGTCCTGGGTCGTATCTCTTGTGAGGAGATCACATGTTCTCCTTTAAGGCCACTGAATAAAATTTCTGACTGAAATGTCACCCACTGCTTAACTTCAATTAGCATTAGTCTATTCGTGTGGTTACAGGACACCCTGGTTCTGTATGAATTTCCTCGATTGGTTATTGCATTTTCTTTTCCTGACTTTCTCTTCATTGCTGTTTGATCCAGGAGCTACCTATAAGGAACACGCTCGATGTGCATCACATCGAGCGCAATATATCCGACAACATATTAAAACACCTATTTGGTGAGAAGGATACTGCTCCTCTTCGCCATGACATGGAAGAGGCAAATAAATTCCATCACCTTCATCTTGTCAGAACCGAAGACGGAGACTTCTTAAAACCCAGGGCACCGTACCTTTTCACAGCCTCAGAGAGACAGAAATTCATATCCCTGGTCTCTTCAACTAAGGTACCTTTTGGGTACTCTTCAACTCTAATCAAGCATGTTGGAGAGTTAAGGTTGTCTGGACTTAAAAGTCATGACCACCACGTCCTCCTACAAGAGATTTTACCAGCAGCAGTTCGGCATTTGTTGAACAAGGGCATTCGGGAGACTATTATTTGGGTGGGAAAACGATTCAAAAGAATCTGCGCAAAGGTAATCTTCAAGTCTGATCTCCCATCCCTGTACCAGGATAGTGCGGAAACCCTGTGCATGTTAGAAATGTTTTTTCCACCAGGTTTCTTTGACATTATGCCCCACCTTGTGGTGCATTTAGTGAGAGAGATAGAAATTTGTGGTCCAGTACAATCTAGGTGGTGTTATTTTGTTGAGAGGTACCTTGGTCAACTCACGAAATACGTTAGGGACAGATCGAAGCCTGAAGCAGGCATGGCTTCAGGGTACATGGTAGATGAGAGCCTTGGATTTTGCACGGAATACTTTGCTTTGTATACCCATACACGCTGACGAGTCTGGGATCCAGAAGAGGAATTGCGGGACGCTGGAGAGCTTCTACTGGGGAAACCAACACAGAAAAGGCTATCAGCTGTGGATCTCGCATATGTCCATGAATATGTAATTTGGCACTCCGTATTCACAACTGAGCTTCTAAGGTACTTGCACTGACCCTTCCAATCTGTATTGCTGTCCCCTTGTGTAGCGTAATTTTTTTTGGGGGTTTTCCTCATATAATAGAAGGTCAGTTTCTGAGTACACATTGTGGGATCGAAGTTCAATGCAATGGTGAGTTTGGACTGACGATTCGATTTTTGAATTACAGTCCAATTGCACACCTATGTTTAGAAGTAATTGAAGTTCGTAACAAGTTCTGTGCGTATGCAATACTCCATTCCGTGTAATAAACACAATCACCATGCTCTTTATTTTACTGGTGTGGCATTCATGGACTCTCTTCGTTTATATTGTTAAATCTCGACTGAAAACAAAGTGGTTTGTTCAGAGGATGCACTTTAGAAACAGAAATGATTCCGAATTAAATTGCATTAATAGTTAATCGTCTTCATCGTACTTCATTGCAGTTGTATTTTACATATGAGGAGAAACATTTTTTATTTGGACATTTAACAGGAAATGAAATCGTAGCACATCATGTGAACATTATGTTGTTGCACAAGATTGACTGATTCCTCAGACTGTTTATGGTTTTGTCACCATGACCCCGAATTAAAAGTGGATTAGGTGGCTTCAAATCACTAATTCTATAAAGTGACAAATTTTGCAGTAGTTCAATGAACAATGCAGGTAGTTTTGCTACTTGTTGATTTTCCCATCTGTTTCCAAGAAAGATTTGGTTCATTTTTGTGGAGTCACTTCCCTTCGCAGGAATCAGTATCACCAGGAATGACTTTCGTTTTATATTAATTGTAATGTGGCATTCAGTCTTACTTCGCGTATGTAAACTGACACGGTCTACAATTTTTTAGTGGACAATGCGCTAGCTAGGGTTTAATAACCTGTCTATTTCTTTTTAACCAATTACAAAACCTTTCAAATACCGTATCTACAGTTCGCAGGCTCCACTGCGGTATTATACGACTTCTCTGACCCCATTCTCATTCAAATGTGGTTGACTGCCTCATTGAATTTCAATGCATGGGAGGCGGAGCGCGATAATTGGCATAGAGAGCGTGAAAATTTCAGAAGAGCGAGTCGTGGTCGAGGGCGACGCTCTGCTTTGTACCGGTACCCAGACCACTTATCCGGATCCTTTCCTGCCTTCGCTGTCTGGTTAAACGCAAGAGTTCGATCTCTTAGGCAAGACCAGTTTCCTTTGTCAGACGAGCTTCAGGAGTTACATTGTCCTCCTAGCAGCCTTGTGATGTCATACCGTGCCATGTGGGCCTTTGGTTGTCATTACGTTGCCTCGGGCGAGGTCAGAACCTGTACGTCACTATCGATTATGGAATCGCATCCGTGACAGAGGATACAAGTTCCCTTGACGTTGGCCTGCTCAGAGATATATTGCTCGTCACGTATGGCAAACTCATCTGTGTTATAATGCGTGGCGAGTGGATGAAGAGCAGTGATCAAGGGAGGGCCTCTGTTAGGAAAGACAGTCTTGGTTTTTGGTCTGTTTTATACAAATCTAGGGACACTCATGCACGTCACAATCCTTTTGTTTTCCCCTCCCGGGCTTCACAAGTTTATTTTATGAACGACATACAAAATCAAGAGTGGAAGACAGTTCTTCATCATGAACCCCGCGCAAGACGCGTAATCGAAGAGAAGGAGTTCCCTGACATTGATAGCACTGGAGGACAAGTCCCCCTCCCCGAAGGTTCGGGAAGTGCAGTCGACTCCACTTCCACGAACTCGAACTTTGTAGATAACGATGCCGTAATTCTTCCCGCAGGCACGGTTACGGCATTGATTCACGAACCCACTGTAGAGGAGGAAGAGCACTTTCTAGATGACGCTGATTTCGAAGACGAAATGGAACTCCAATACATGGAGTAAACTCTGTTGCATTATTTGTCGGTACGCATTTTCGATGATCATGATGTCACAGTTTTTGTATGCTAAGTACTCTCTTCGGGATATCATGTTTTCTCGCGCTGCTTGGCATTACATTACTTGGTTGTTCGAGTAATATGTAGTACATACCCCCGGTCATGGAAATAAGTTATCAAAATAATCTTCTGAGATATTACTCGTTTTTTGGTTTCAGAGTTTTACAGTTCCAGAATATAACGGGTAAAAGCATGTGCGAAATTGATCCCCGTTACGCAACAGGACATGATGGATGGACTATTGTTTTAGTTATTCGAACGAAGGGTCCCTGGCGGGATTAACGACTTGTGGGGTATGCCTCTCGGGAATACTGATATTTATTTGCTGAATTAAACTCCAGATTTAAGTGTCCTCTGTTTAATGTAAATCTTTTTTTCTCTTTTCTTCTTTTTTATTTGTGAGTTGTCCGCGTCGGCTTCATACTCTTTATCCTCCCTTGCTCCCATGGTGGTTGATTATTTCATAGGATATGAAGTCCGCTGATCACAATTCGGCATGGAGTGTCAACCAATTGCTATAAAATTTATGGTAAGCTCACACACACCTGCAACTCAGTTTTGAAACTCGTCTGAAGCGATCTTGTAGCCCGTTTATTTTAAAACAAAAATCATTTCAATTCATGACAGTATGCCTGGAAAGCATTATTAGGAGCCTGTCGAACCTTCGATTACCATCCCCATGCCATATTGTTTCTCGGGCCGTCTGAATGCATTCTTTATTTCAGGTACTTGTCTGTCAATTGTGTCTGACAGTATTTAATGTTTTAGTCTAGGTTATCACTTTTTAATACCTGATGTTATCATCCTTTGTCGTGATTTTCTGGGGCTTCAGAGTGTTTTATATTTTAATTCCTGTTATGTCCCCTTCATAGGGTCGGATTCGCATCGTCCAGAGAATAAAAGAAGTGTCCAGAACTTCTCAATTGGAAAGCTAATCTTCAGACTTCGGAAACGTATAAGGTTTGTTCCTCCAATGAACGGCACCCTGTCATTGTTATTTTCAATGTTATGATTTATTATGGGGCAGTACTTCCGTCCAGCTCCGTCGAGGTAGGCTCCTTGGGGGACATGCTATCCATTTCAGTTCAGTTCCACCGAACTAAATTCCATGATTACTACCGTGTGAGTCGATACCTGTAAGAAATGCAGTATGCTCGTACTAAACAAATAACTTCTCCATGGAAATCTTCGGATGATTTTGCAATTGCAGGGTGGTACCATGTAGACATGCTTCATTTTAGTCGACGGATGATGTGCTCAGAGAGTGGTTAGTCCCGGGGGCAGAAGATGCTGACAGAGGTTTTCTGGATATCATGATGCTACTCCTGTCTGCGGGGTATCTGGATATTCACGACCGGGACAGTGTAAGTTTATGTCTTCTATCTTCCGGATAGCTCTCTCTTACTAGTAAGTGTGCATTATTTATTGAAAAGGGTGGAGACGGTGTTGCTGTGTCACATCGCAGTAATCTCAGAATCATCCTAATACTCTCGGTTATATTTTTGTCTTCACTTAATGTGGTTCCTACAGGCCACTGTACTTCCTTTTTCTGACCAGACGGCCTCTAGTTCACATTAAGTGCGTGATCGTAAATTGCAATGTATCGTATGTAACTACAGCATTAATTGGGGCAGGCCCTAATTCACGAGTGATCCATCTTCCACCAGAGGCCTCTATGGATGAATAAGTATGGGCTCCTGCGCATTACTCAATATCTCTTATTTTCCGTTTTTCTATTCCATCGTCTCCGAGAGGTACATTTTCTTAGCAATTTATGAGTGGGTGTGTTGTGATTTTGCCATGGCGATTGAAGGTCGGAAGGGATGGTACCGTGACTTTGTACTACTGCCGAGCAAGGGAATTGTACCCGGTAAATACAGAAAAGACCTGTACCCAAAATCTCTCCGTAGAGAGCGATTGGGACCGTGCAACCAGCAAGGGGCGTATGAGTGGCGCCATTTCTTTTTGGGGCCATACTAGGGTTACGTGGAGGAGCTCTTCGAGCGAGTACATCAGCGGAAGCTGCGCCGGAATGAGTGTCTGCCTTATCACTTCTGTCGCGGTGTACTGGCTGAACACGATGGCATCGCAGTGGATTGGGCCCAATACGCGGTGTCCATGAGGCGTTGCGGTGGCCAGAGCACGTCCGCGAAGGTCATGGCAAAGTATAAGACTCCGAGGCGCCCTGTACCATGGGAACACGCCCGGCCGATCACACGACCTTCGTCCCCAGAACCCACAAGTCCCGTAAATTCTCGGAATACTATTTTATGCTAAGACTTTCACTGTAATGACATTGACTGGAAGAAGGGTACTGGACTAGGTGCTATGTTTGTTTCATGGGAGTGTTGCGACATGGTTGTCACTTGAGTTAGTATGGTCTGCCTCGATGCATTGGGGATTCAAAACCTGGTGAAGACCATCCTTTGCATGTGTTGCACTAAACTACACCATATCAAAAGTGTATATGATCATAATTGTTTTAGACGCCGTTGTAAATTGGATCGTCCATAGGGATACGTTGACTCCTAAAAATTATTATTCGATGTTTGCTGTCATGGTCGGGGTGTTGGTTTTTGGGCCGCCCTTTTATAACTTCTAATACACTAAAACGAACATCTACATTGAATGCAACACGACGCAGCGTCGGAATAATGTAACGCCTTGTCGATGTGTGTGCTTTACTCCGTATTTAATAATTTTCTCCTCGACTAACCGCTATTCTAGGTATCATGATGCAGAGTTGGATTCGTGACTTCGTCCCCTTAGGGGCTGAGGAAAGCAGTGCAGACCACATATCAGCGGCGGCAACTGCAAATGTCTACCACCCTAGCATTGGAAATCCTGTTCGGGAGACAATAGGCAGGGGATGCCACAGTGCGCGGGGGAAAGGCAACGCTGAGTCTAGCAACAGCGCTGGAAAGTCTCCATCGCGAATGGCATTGGAGGACTTGCTCGTCTCACAGATTCCATACGGAACATTGCTAAGGAACGCCGCCAGCAAATACTCGTTGAAGGCACTGATTTGCGTGAAGAGATGGGCGTTGCCCATGAGAACATTGAAGGGGCGAGGTCAAAATTACAGAGTCTACATCGAGTTTATCAGACGTGGGCCGATAAAATTCCGGTAGCTCAAGACGCACACACTCGTGCAATTGCACTCCGAACCAAGGCGAAAGACTCTGCGGTTAGCAATACCCCGGCAGCGAATGCCACTCAGAACATTTTATTTAATTCAGAGGTGGAAACAGTGTGGGAGGACAACGTTCTGGTTGCGGAGATGAATCTTGCGTTTCTAACCGACAGGGTGTCAAAGCTGCGTGACTCCATTGCTGCGCAAGAGAGGACCGTCGCCAGAACTGAAGTGGAATTTCAGGGGATTTGCGAAAAAAATCTTAAGAATACCACTGAACTCAAGGCAGAAATCGCCAAATTGGATGCCCTCATCGAATTCCTAAACCATCCCGATTTCTTCAACACTGGCTAAATCATTTCGAGTAATGAAGACTACGGGAACTTGAGAATCCCATGTACATACTTTACTTCTGAATCTGTCACCTTCTAATTTTCCAAGGTTAGAAGTTCAGGATCCTTTCTCCGACTGCACTGCTATCCATTAGTATTTCGGATTGTTAGCTCTTCTACTGCTTCCACCGTGACAGGACGCTACTTGGTTCTTCTATGCAGGACATTCGTACAGACAAGGATTTTGTAATAGATGTTAACATTAGCATGGACTTAGACTGCATTGATCTGTTTACAGAGAATGAACAATTTCCTGCACCATGGAAATTTATTTTGGAACATGGAGTGTCAGCTGACATGCTTGGCAGTTATAAATCCGCACCACACTCTAATTCATCAGAACTACACGCGTACCGTGAAATCCAAATGTGACCAGCGGGTATCCACCACACTTAAAACATACCCGGACCTCCGAGATGTTACCCATACCCCCCCTATCCGGGTACCAGTCTCAGCCCATCACTTGATCGGTTCATTGACTAATTCTCTATAAATTCGCAGGAAGTCCCAATCTACCTTGTTTCTCCTACGTTTATTACCCGAAAAAAATAAGTAATGTTCGCGTCACAGATTCCAAAAGCCCGCGTGGTGGGCCTAGCCATCATTGCAATGTTCCCCACATACCAGTTTAGAATCCCCAAACCTCGGACCCGTCACCCCATATGTTCGACCTCGACCAATCAGGTGCACTGTGCTTCACTTCTTCATGACCAGGATTGAAATTAGTCATCCAGTTTGGTCAAATGGTACTGGGTTTCCACTAGTGTTGTCACGGAACACTGACTCAATCAAGGTTTACTTTTCATTTTGTCACCTTATACCAGTACGTTATTGGTCTTCCTCTTTGTTTGTGGATTTTTACTTCTTGCTTTCTTGTTTACGTGCCGATGTGTAACGTTTTTAGTTTCGTATAATTCACCTATTTCACCTATAATACACCTGTTTTTAGTTTCTATAGTAAAACCTATTCCACCATCCGTAAGACAGAATATGAGAATACAGTGAAACTAAAGTTCTACGTTCTATGTTGCCAATGGAACACTCTTGTTGTTATTTGGACATACATTCTCCGTGCCAAATTTTCATTACTTCATAATTTAACACTCTGTCTAGGATAACCCTAGCTTGGCTATTGAAGATGTCTTCCTCAAATATCTACTGGAGTGCGTTTTCCTTTCATGTTTACGTCGCAGTTGACGAAGGTGAAATCAGCTTGTTTTTTTTTTTACTGTTATTCCTAGATTACATCTGCAACTTGTTATATTGAACAAAATTTTTGTTTTCTGTAACAGATTTGTTGTTTAAGAAAGTTGAACATAAATTTTGTTTAAATGCTTTGAGTTTGATTTGTAATCTTTTCATGTTAATAATTTTTCTGTCGAAGTGGGTTGACTTATAGGTTGTGTAATGTTCCATCTTCATTTGTCTATGTTTTTTTTGTTTTCTGTACATGGAGGTTGTCATCTCATGTTATGTTTCTCACCTACCCTGTTTTACGTAGGCTCGGCAGATGAACCAAATACTGAGGAAGATGCTATCTGTAACGGTGCAGCTACAGTTACGGAGACAAATACATCTCTATCAGGTGAAATGAGAACATTGTCTGAATCGAGATTAGCCTTTAAGCTTCTCGTATATTACAGTTTACTTTAGATTTTCAAATCAAGTGTTAGTATTTTAAGTATTTGTATCCAGCCGTTAATTACAATGATATGCAGAGCAATGCCCAATTACAGATGAGGATGCAGAAGAGGATGGTGGACAGCATACTACCTCAAGTACTCTTCCAAATTTTTTGGAAGTTTCAGAAGTGAATGTAGAAGCAAATGCATGCACGTTTTTAGCAAAAGACAATAAAAAAAATGATGCACGTAGGAATTATCCATCAGTCCTGGAAGAAAGAAGTTGATTGTATCTATGTGATTTCAAGGATATATACTAGAGTTCAGTAGATATCCTCGGTATATGACTTCTGCACGGATGGATTAAGATGAAAGATAAAATGTCTGCGAAGAATGTCTAGAAGAGCACTTCATGGCGTTAAGGCAATTCGTGTTTCATCGTATTCATGCTTTGTAGAGGATATACATCCCTCTCCAGTCCATCGAACTCGTTCGAAAACCCGACATACAAGAGAAACGTAGTAGTTCGACGTCGGACGCTAACAATTATTAAGATGGTGGTAGAGATTATGAGGTCCATTGAATAACTAGAATAGAAGTAACGATTTGTTATTGTAATTGAAGTTTTATCTAAACTTGAGTCGTCCTTTGATGAAGGTCTTGAATTTTGTGTTGTCGTTATGCTCCACAAGATACCTTGGGTGTAGCTTCGAAGATTCAAATGGTTCCCTCGGGTTGTGCTAGAACGAGATCGATCATTCTTGACATAAACCAGGTACTGTGCAATATTGTTTTTGTCCATTCAAAGAGAAAAGAAGATGTTCCCACAAACACTTACATGGATGTTTGGAAGGATATCCAGTACAAGAAGCCGGTTTTTATTAAGGCTTCTACAAGGAAATCGTATAGGCTAGTGACTTCTCGTCCAAATGTCCGTATGGTTCTACAAAGGCTCATGGGGGTTGCACATGTAGGGGTTTGGACGTGCATGGCGAAGGATATGGCTAGCCCAATAGTGTCGTGGTTGTTTGGAGAATGTCAACCGCTGTTTCTTCTAACACAAGAATACTGCGCTACTCTGAAACATGGCGAGAAGGGTTTAATGTATCGTTCTCAGGATAATCTTCATGAAGAATTCTTCAAAGAACTTCTTCTTTTGTGGAAGTTGGAATGGCCAATAGATTTTAGAGGCTTTATGCCATCACTCGAGAACATGGTCATTGTTGATGATACTCCTTTGAAGTGTTACCTGAATCCAGAGGGTAATTGTATTCATCCTAAACCTTGGCATTGTATTCATCCTAAACCTAGCTCAAATGATACGCACACTGATATTCTTAAAGATTTGGGCATACTTTTCAACTCTAGTCATTCGAATATGTCTGTACTGCAATTTGTAGATATCTTGATAGTGGATCCTCAGGGATTTAGATCCATCGGGCAAAATCCAATTTCAAGAGATAGTCAGATTGGGAAGACGTTGAAACCGTTCACTAGGTTAGTTAGACCCAGTATATTGTTGTTGATTCGTAGCGGTTGTAAGTAGATAGTAGTAACTGAGAGTCTGAGACTATAAGATTAAGGCAACAAACTTAATCATTTTGAACATCCTCTCGGTGGTCCGTTACCTGTCTTCATACTCCTCATATTTTGTGGACCAATTACTATGGAATCATACATGATGGATCATTTTTATATTTCAAGTTGCATTTGGTCTCCTTGTATTTGCCTCATTGATCCATTAGATATTAGTAAGGAAAAAGTGTAAGCTGTGTTTTGAAGTAAACAATGTCCTTAAGGAATGTATGCATTCCGTTTCAGTATCTTGGAATAGTGCATTTAGTGTGTTCTCTATTATTCACTTCGGTGCATGTTGTTTTGGATTGCATACATTGAGGATTTGGTTACAATAGAGGACCTGAAATCACGGCTTTGCAATGCAGATATTATGATGAATTTGTGTTCTTTATTGAAGCAGTATAGTTGGACAAGCATTTATTGGAAGAGTATTCTTAATTTATAATTTGCAAATGTTTAGTATTTTTTAGCTTTTGTGTGTAGAAAGCCACAAAAATTACTTTTGATGTAGAATGTGAAGCTAGGTTGTATCCTAAACCTTGGGCACCATTTGATGTCATAGATACATCTCAAATTCAAAATGTATTTGGTTCTGTATGCCTATAATTGTTTTTACTTTGGCACCTCTGACATTTGCTTTATATATCAAGGGCCTTTAGAGGTGCGGTTGGTGGTCAGCCATTAGGGGGAAAATGGGGTCTCCAACGGGCCTTGTAAGACAACCCGGATTAGGTGAGCTTCCTGCCCATAAACCCCTCTGTCCCTGTCAGCAGGGGTCTGAAACGCTGCTCGTAGCGGCCTTTTGGAGACGGAAGGGAGCTGCGTGGCTGGGTTTGGCCTCGTTGGTGAGAGGGCGTGGACGGTGGTTGTTGAGCGCCAAGGAGTGGAATTTATTGCTCTGCGATTAATAAACTGCCTCGATCCGTTGCCTCAATCTACGGATTGTTCGACTTGTTGCCACAACGGTTTGGGCGTGATGGCGCCACCGGCTCTACATTGTTCAGCACCAAGAAAACGAAGCGCCCTGTTCAGCTTCAAGCAAATCGTTTATGGCACTGTGGGACGCTGAATTGTATGTGATTTGCTCCAAAGATTTTGAGTGGCGATGGCGCCCCAGATCGGTGGAGCAAACTTGAGACTCTGATCAATTTCTTGGCAGCGACGGCGGCGAGGGGTCGTTCTCAGTCGGCGACATTGGCAACATCGAAGAGATGAAAACTGATGTACTTGAAGGGAAGGTGAGTTGCCACGATAAACCTTTGTGGGGTGTTTAGGGGCTAGTGGGTTTTAGAGCAATTTGAATTTCGATTTCATTAAGCCTTGCTGCCACAACGGCATGAGGCAAGGTAGGTTTCGTGGTCGACAACGCTTGTAGATGCCACAGAGGTCTATCGAATTAGGTTCAGAGTATTTGTGATTGTGAATTTAGTCATCAAGCAATAATTATCACGATTGAGAGAATTTGCTAATACTCTAGTCTTTCATTGGGTGTAGGAAATGTCCCAAAATCATAACAAGTTTTGTCGAATACCTGCAAATCACCAAGTGTGACCAGGGGAGATTTAATCAAGACTACTGACTATCGGGTCCACGATGGCAGCAAGGGCTGCACAAAGCACTCAGTACATTCCCCAAGTTTCACTGGACGCACGCTATGCCCTGGTCGTGAGACAAGGTTCTACGCAAGTGGAGCTGTGCATGAGGAGCTCGTTTCCAACACGGAGGTTGCGTGGAGACACGAACATTAACTTGTGGATCAATGGAGACATTTACCCTGTTGATCTAGTGATAGGGAAGCCACCTTCAATCAAGTCGCTAAAAGAGTTCATTGAATTCATATAATATGGAGAGCAGGGTCTTCGCGGATATACATACAGGCTGCTGGATCATTGTGTGCATGGTCCTACACAGGAGGAGACGTGGATCCAGTTGGCACAGTTGAGCGAAGAAGTGCTTCAGCTTAGAGGCGAAGCTTTGGCCAGCAACTCAAGGCCAGCCCAAGATGTCCAATTGGAGAGAATACGTTGCCTTGAGTTAGAGAAGACATGCAGGGGTTTGCAAGCTCAATTACAGGCTGTCCGTGATTGCCATGCCCAAAGGGTGGAGCAATTGGAGCACCATGTGCGGGGTCTCGAAGAAGACGTTGAGCGCTGCAAGCGGAGGGCCAACTTCGAGAAGGAGACCCCATGGGCATGCAAAGTAGGAGGAGGGCTCTTAGAGGGATGCACGAGTTAAAACTTGGATCAGGTGGAACAAAAGCAAGAGTGAAGCTTGTACGGACAGTGCTGCAACTAGATGTCGTGTAGTTTGTTGTCCACAGGAACCGAAGGAACCGGAAGTGCTCTCAACTTCGGGGGGATAAAGAGTCCCAAAATAGGACTGTAGTAGCACTAGCTCGAATTTTGTCACGTCATGAAGGTGTAGCTCTCGCTTCTTAGTCTGCAATGGCACATGTTCAGTCAGAGATTGCGAACAATGTGCTTAAATCGATTGGTAAGAGTATTGGACCGGACAAAATTCTTGCTGTTTGCGACCAGGCAGGGGTTTCCCATCGGGGATATGGTGCTATCTACAAAGCTGTGAAGGCTCCCATTGCTGATCTGAACAAAGGAGTCTCCGGGAGTATTTTGCCGAGCCCCTATCATGTGAAACTGCTACGGCAAGAGTTAAATGCAAACCTGCCACAATATATTGGCAAATACTACCATGCTGAAGGACGACTTACGCTGCCAGCAAGTTCTAAGAAGAACAAGAAGTCCGAGGACATGGTAAAGGAAGTCGTTTTGACTGAGAAGAATTCTTTATTCACAGACCTTGAGGTGGTCCAAAGAAGCATGGTGATCTTCTACGGCATAACGGAAGAAGGTAACATAATCACCTCGAACTGTTGTTTTTAGAGTTTGCTGTCAGCAGGGTTATTTATCAATTAACCGTGACTTCCACATCCACTCGCCATGTTTCCACAGAGTTAAGAGGGGCATCACTGGTATTTGTCATGAAATTGGACAAGGCCGAGATTGTCAATGGCAAGAAATTTGAACGGGTCAACATCACATTGATGAATAGGGCGCTCGACCTAGATATTCAGAGGAACCATGCCCTGTTTTTCTCAGTCTAGTCGGAGCAGGAAATCTAGCCAGTGGCAACCTTTCAAGTGGAAAAAGAGTCCTACAAAGTTCTCTCGTGGATATTTGGGAAATCCAAATTTCCATCTGTGATTGCAGCACAGTCCAATGGCGAGAAACTCTCGGTCCCTGAAGTTGGAAAATTCTATGTGGAGTGGCATCTCGCTGCGGACATGAAGACGATCAAGTGTATATACGGGCTTCAGTCGGGGCCGTCGTGTGCAATGAACTCCACATGCTGCGAGCAGCAGAGGGCTAAGCCTACTGTAGGGACAGCAAGCCAGGCGAGTGCTGCCATCAGAAAACGTAGGAAACCGAACTGGGTGGGGGGTCTGTTTGCCAACTCTGTGGAGCCAGAACCTTGTGACATGCGTGCACATACAAGGTGGCGGCCTATCTTGCCAATTGCATTGCACAGAGTGCACATTTGTACACTCCTTGCCCTAGTTCGCTTAGCGGAGAAGATTGTGCATCAACACATGATTTATGTCTGGAACATACAAGATCAAAGACTGAGGGCTACGGCGATAGAGCAAATGGAGAAGTCCTTGTCAGCTATTGGGGCTCACGGTAGCAACGTGGAGATCAGAAAGGATCCAAAACTGAGTGGCAGCACAGGGAATGTGCCACAAAAACCATCTTTCTGTAGAGTTGTTGCCAGCAGACTATTTAAACCAAGCGATTGGTCTAGAAACGACAAGGCCTGGAAAGATATATGTCAAGCAGAAAGCAATAATAGTAGCGGCGGTGCACATCATAGGGCAAGGGTTGCTATGTGGCAAGCCTTTGAAGAGGTTCTACCATATTTCAGCGGCTTGGTGTTAACTGCAGAACAACAACTTCAGTTCAAAGGGAAGATAGAAACATGGGGGAGAACATTTTTGGAGGCCTTTGGAGAGGAGCATGTGTCGCACTACATGCTGAGTTATATCCACGATGTTTGGGATGAATTAGGGGTTGATGGCTGACCTTACTTTCTTCAATTCTCAATCGAGGACTAACCTTGGAGTGGCTGTTGACAGCATGTACTTGTCAGGCATGGCAATTGGTTTGTGGAGGAATACGGTAGTCTGGCCGTATAGAGTTGCCAGGGTATGGAAGAATCCCATCTTCAAGCGAAGGCAGCGAAGGCAGCGAATCAAGCGCATACAGCTCATGGTGGTGGCAAAGAGCGCATGAGTGTTATTTTGCAACAATTCTAGCATTGGTACCAAAATATACAGCATCGGTATAACAAGAAATTAGAGTGCACCAGGGTTCTCAATACCCCGGTTTATGAGGCAAGATTGGAGGCTACGCATAGAAGGCGAGAACAGTGGCATCGATCAAATGCTGCTAGAGCTTTGGAGAACTGGCGGTCAAGGCGACGGCGTGTTCGAAACGCTTGGGTGTGTGATAACACCATTGGAGGTGGTGGAGCCAACAGTGGACAAGCATCCGATTCTGCCAACGAAGAGGACCATCCACGAAGGTGGCAACAATGTGGATCCTGAGGAAGGTCGCAACTCCACTGACGATGAGGACGCTGGCAACAAGGTGGGCTGTGGTGACGCTAGCAACGACCGAGTGAATTGAGTGCAATCCATTGTAAACTCACTGTATGGACATATAGAATGTGGCTGCCAACAATGTTTTCATTTAGTTGGGGTGGACCGGGAGGAAGCACAATAAAGTGTACCACAAAGTGCAATATGTGATCACTAAGAAGTGAATATGAAGTGTGCTGTTTTCTAAAGCTCAAACCTGATTTTGAGCATTTTGGTGTAGTTTTTGAGCATTTTAGTCACTTTTCAAGGTGTTGTAAAGTATCTTACAGGCATCTCCATAAAAAAAACATCTTCAATTGAAACTTAATTTGACCTCTAGTTCTAAACCATGAAAATGAACTTTTCCAAAGTCTTAATTTCCTCATTTGGGGCCCTCTATTGTCTTCAGAGGATGTTTTTTCCAATTTAAAAAACAATATTTGGTGAAAAAAACCTCACAAAAAGTTTCACGGAAGACAATGTTTTAAAAACGTCCCTGAAATACTACTAGTCCGCCCAAACTTTCATTTGAAGTGGTCATTGTCATTTCTACAACCGCAATTCACAAACGGAGGTCCCCATGGAATCAAAAGTGATTTCCGACAACATTTGACACTTGTTCTTATGACTTTTTCATATGACTGCATTCACTTTATCGGACTTTGAGGTTCTCGTATGGCATTGTAGAAGACGCGAATTCATCAAACATGTTTAGGGGATAAGCATGGTCAAGAGCAAGCACAATAAAGTGTACCAAAAAAGTGCTACGCTTATTGCCAATTTCAGCCCCTATCGCAGAGACATAAAAAAGTGGCGAATCCTTCTCCCCCTGCTGCCCGCGCTGCTGCTGCGGGCCCGCTACTCCTCACAACCACCGAGCTCCTTACTCCCCCAACTCGTTCCTCAGAACTCAACCCCGCTCCTCGCAGCTTCGCCAAACTCCGCACTCCTTAGCTCATCCAAGCGCAGCGCCCCCGGCCCCATCTCCTCACAGGTCCTCCATGGAGCGCACCTCACAATGCGGCTGCCTTGAGAAGTCCTCACGGCTCCCTCTGCACCCACAAAATCCTCACGCCCCCCTTCGTCTAGTTCAAAATTGCGCTCCTCAATGGCAGGAATCTTGGGTATGGAGAAAGACGAAAGATCAACAAGCCTAAGAACTACTGTGTCAGCGCAAACCCGAGGCGCCTGCTGGAAGCAAGAGGTCGGCAGTAGAAGAGAGGCGGAGAGCAGCTAACAGTCAACCCCATATCCTTTTTCGGGAAGAAGGCCAAAGACTGGTGTGAAGGAGACTCTTGCTGGATGTTTAGGGGATAAGCATGGTCGAGAGTAAAATCTGTTGTGTTTGCACTACGAGCGCCAGGGATGTCGAGCCGTAGGAAGGGAAAGGTCGCAGCTTCTCGGGAGGAGGATCGCACTGTGAAGAAGGAGGTCGTGGAGAAGAAGGAGGTCGTCGAGGTTGCTGACAGGAAGGAAGAGGAAGGAGTTGAGTCGCCATGGGATGATGCGTTTGATTTGGAGGCCTTACCCCCAGCACTTCATTGACAGCTCCACCGCCCCGCCCCATTTCTACTAGGTAGGCAGGCTGCGGATTACAATGAGGACTTCTTCCACCGCACCTTGGGGCTCTCCAATACGGGCTTCAAGTTCAGTGACCTCAGCAGCGACAAGCATTGCAGGAAGGCCGACTCCATCGACAGATGGCCGGAGCGGTCTTCTGGGCGGCACTACGTTGCTGATTGTGCGGATCAGGAGGCCCAGAGGAATTACTTGGAGATATACCGGAAGACCTATGGAGGTGATCCCGACAATTGGGCATTTGGGACCTCCTTCCTTCGCGCTTGCCACCTCTTCTTTGAGGAGGGCGAGGATGTCAACTTTGCCCAGAAGGCGGTGGCCCTTCAGAAGGGGCGTGAGAAGCTGCCAAGGCGTAATCCGCAGAAGTTGACACCCCCGGCCTTGAGGGAGCAGATTTGAAGCCATCATCGACTTCCTTGCTGGTCACATCCCCGGTGCTGGCAGCAAGAGCAAGAGCGGAGGGGCGGAGGCGAGCTGCGGAGCCAAGGCAATTGGAGCCACCTCCAAGGCTGTCACGTTCGCGGAGGCGAAGAAGGTCAGGGGTCCTAGATCCCTGCCTCCTCTTGTCAAGGCCGTGGCGGAGAAGAAGGCCATGAAGACCCCAGCTGTCGTTGCCATCAAGGTGCAGCCCTTGGTGGCAACGGATCCGAAGCAGGTCCTGGAGCAGTTGCTCCTCAAGAAGAATTCATTGGAGGCAGCACTTGTGAAGGTGGAGGCCAGCCGGGACCGCGTGGAGGTCGACCTTGCAACCCAACGGGACTACACTAAGGCCAAGGAGGCCGAGGAGTCCAAGCTCTATGACGACATCTTCTCCGCCCGCGAGGCCGCCAAGAAGGCCGCGGCTGATGGCAACGATCAAGAGAAGAGGCGATTTGATCAAGCGGCCCGCCTAGGCCAAGACAAGCTGGGGCTTGCAAGCAAGGCACTCTTTGAGGCCTAGGCCCGCATTGACCGGGTCTACAAGAAGTTGGAGGAGATGGAAGCTGATGAGCAGAGACGGCATGCTGAGGTCTCCGCGCTGACAACTGAGATCTCGGCCTTGGAGTTGGCATCAGCTTTCTTGCGGCCGAAGAAGGTGTTGGGTAGTTACCCCCGGGAGTGGCAGGTGTTGCCAATAGCCTTGAACGACCCATGCCCCTTTTGCGAGCGTTACTTCGTTGACACCTGCAACGTACCTTTGTTCTGCGGCTACTTGGCACATCCCTAGTGTATGTTTGAGGCAGTCTTCTCCCAGGACGCCCAATGCCGTTGATGCGAGCGGGGTATGAAGGAAGGATGGCTTGCGCAGTGGGGCTTCGACCTTGACTCCAAGGCCACGGAGGAATTGCGTCTTACGGAGGAGATCCTTCTGGCCGAGCCCGCTTCAACACGTGCTGGCAGCAAGCGGCCCGCTGCCTTCTTTGTGTCCGCGCTTCCATGGAAGAAGGCCAAGGGCGACCAAGGTTTGTTGCCCCTAAACCTACCTACCCATCGCTTGTTGCTTGCCCCGTTGTTACATCCGAATGTTACTTCTTTTCTAATTCTTGTTTGTTGGCAGCAACTGCAGAGGATGCTCTCCCCGACTCAGACTCCCTGGCGTTCGATCCCACGCAACGTTATCCTCATGAGACCCAGGCAGCCCTATCCGGAAAAGGGAACAAGGACTCCTCCGCCACCACGCAAGGACCAGGTGAAGGTGAGAAGAACGAGGACGACACCATCATGGAGGGATTGTCGAGCCTTGTTGAGGCAATTGCCACAAATGCAACTGTGGAGTAGATTCCCACCTTGGATAGTTTTCTAGACCGGGTTAGGGGTTTGCTGGCAGCGACTGTAGGTCCGGACTTTTATGGGCCACCTTTCTCAAACTTTTCCAAACTTGAAAACAATTTGCCTCTGGACTGCCATGTCTCTTTGAAAGAAATGGCATTCTAGTAACCCTTCTTTTTTATTTACAACAATATTTCTTCTTTATTGTGGACTGCCGACAACAAAGGCTGCATTTTAGCCGCCATTTTATCTTTCGACCTGTTTCTCTCTTCAAGCCGGCGCTATATGAGAGCCATGGTTGTCTTCGAAGTTCTTCCCTTTGAATTTCCCTTCTTATGTGCAACCAGGTTGCATTTTCTATTTGCAAACTTTTTTGTTTTTTTTTCTTTTCTTATTTCATTAATTGCAACCGTGGTTCCTTTTTATATTTGCAATTGTTATTATTTTCCATATGCGACCTACTTCATCTCTTACGTACAACTATTTTTTATTTTTATCTTACTCTATTAGAATTAACCGTGGTCCTTTTTTTATTTGCAACCTTCCTCTTTTTTCCTACGTTGGCAGCAAGGGCTGCATTGTACCCGCCACTGCCAGCTCAGAGCACCAAGTTCACAAAGGAGCCAACCTCTACGACCAAAATGACAAACTTTACATTCCTTCCTAATTACTTTATATTTGTCAAGTGCCAAACTCCATTTTGTGTTTGCAATTGTGGTCTCTTGTTTGCAATTGTTTTTATTTCTTATTTTACGCTGGCAGCAGGCTCCACCATCAATGGCGCCACCACGAGTTCTAAGCAATTTTCCAATTCAGACCCGGGCTCTTTGAAACCGTGGCCATTCTTTAGACTTCCTGTATTATATTTTATTTTTCATTGGCACCCTAGGATTCATTTCTTAATTGCAATTGTCTTTGTTTTTTATTTCCGCTGGCAGCACGTAGGTTGAGGGTACTTCAAATTTGCCTCTATATAACACGTTAATAGAGGAAGTCCCACAGAAAGTCCTGAATGGTAAGCAAAACCACTACCTGAACTCACTAACGACTTCGCGAAGAACCTAATGACTTCCCACATATTGTAACTACCCATCTCGAAATCACTTTTCCTACAGCTCCACAATCTTGATCCTTTTGGGAACCGCGACATCTGTAGCTGTAAGGTGTCTCTCATGGCGCTGGTTGATCTGCATCCAACAAATCCTGTCATTTTCGTCTGGTGGCAGCAAGGAGCTCCAACATTAAATTCTCAAGACATCTAAACGACACGATGAATTCCTTAGACTCATACCTTTTTCTCACAAACACCGTTGGCCTCTATCACAACCAGGTTGTACTGCCCAGGTACATCATCTCCAAGTGCCATTGCAATTTCGTGCCGCAGGTGGGATATTGGCCAACCCTTGCCAACTTCAACTGTTGGCAGCAGGTTCCCCCTAAACATACAAGACACTGCCACCATCACCTCCTCTGGTAGGTGATCCATCGCTTCCCACTGGCTGTTGGCAGCCCCCCTATACCTTGTATACATGAACCTGGTGTATAATGTTTGTCTTCCCACATGATAGCGGAAAACAATGCTAGTCCTGTTGGCAACGCACTTGATGACATCTTGGCCAATGTGGAACTTCTCGTTCCACCCTTGGTTCATCAGACTGCTTAGTAGAGCCTCGGATGGACTACTCAAAACAAACAGTGTAGGCGTCCACCTAATGCTGTCAGCAGCTACTGCAAACAAATCAACCATAACATGGATTGGCATAAATTATTGGTGGTGGACGAAGCTGCTACCTGTTGTTTTCATAGCATTTGCAAAATCGAGAGTGAGCTTTGTTCTAAACGCCTCAGATGTGTGCATGTCTGGCAAAAGCCACTCGACATCATTGAACCCTAGAAGCGGGAGTGCTTTAACCTTCCCGTACAGCATGTCACCTTTTGGAGGCAAATACAGACCACCAAGGAAGAATGTACCTATGTCCAGCAACTCCGCGTGGCTCTGTCGATTCCGTGTTGCCTCCCCAATCTCAACATGGAGCACAAGAATGGGACCAAGGATAGATGCGGGATGTACCCAATCGTCCGAAAGCGATGTGTAAAGGTAGTTTGCCATACCGGAATTGGTTGCTACCTCCGTGGGATCCAAGCGCAAATGCCTTGGCTGATATGCATGCTCCACAAGCACCTTATTGAGGTCGCATGCTCCATGCTCCGTGGAGATCCAGGAGAAATCTCTGATTTGCGCTTTGAAGGCCCCCTGAAAATTTTCTCCACCATGCCGCCTTGCCACTCTACTCCAAGGCCCATGCGACGCTGGTTGCAGCATAATCCATGCATCACAATCCACCCCCATGGGGATCCACTTGCCCTCCAAGTCTTGAGTGTTATGCAGGATGACACTCTGTACGAGGGAGTTTGGCCGTCTAGCCATACCACTAGAATGCATGAAATTTTCGACTGTGAACTCAAAAACTTACAAATATTGTCGTTCCTGTCATAAATCGCGAGAACTACATGCTGTCAACAGACCCTCCGCCATCACAAACGGCTAATTCCGACGTCCACGGCGTCGCAAGCAAGGTATGAACTACCCTAAACTTCATTCCAAAACCCCAATTCCCAACTCAGGTACTCTTTCCAACCTATGTGGATGGCAGACTGCTGGCAGCATTTGGGAGACCACTACAGCTAAACCCTAGATCTTTATTGCACAATGCGTGACCACCCACAACCCAAATCAAAAAACCTGATGAAGCCTTTGGAGGCTTCCACCGCTCCATCCTGGTTGACAACGCAACCGCGACAACTCTCTCACAGGAACGCATGGGGTTCGGAATGACCGTTGGCAGCATTTTGACATCAACACCTTCTGCACATTGCATCTCAAAGGGGGAGCGGCGACTCAATCCCGGTAGGTGGCCACACTAAGTCAGTATTGTCGGAATTCATGAAGCCCACCACCGCTGACACCCTTCTGCAATGCTCAGATTCTGTGCGGGAAGAGGCTCCGTTCTCGAC
This sequence comes from Ceratodon purpureus, assembly GCA_014871385.1. NCBI lineage: Eukaryota > Viridiplantae > Streptophyta > Bryopsida > Pseudoditrichales > Ditrichaceae > Ceratodon > Ceratodon purpureus. The sequence goes on from CM026426.1 coordinate 79,831,452, forward strand.
CTGTGGGAATACACGCGCGAAGGAAGATAAGCCTTCCTGAGCGACTACTGGCTGGACCCCCCAAACGTCGATTTGGCGACCTTTTGGCGACCTGCTGGCACCATTGGTGCCAGCGGGTAAAGTGCACGGGCATGGCCAAATTTTCAGGCACAGATTCTGACCAAAGGCCTGTTCGAGACCCCATTTTTCCCCTAATGCTTATGCAAATGTCAATGCAAGCTTCTATGGTGGTGTATAGAACAGATTCGTTGGAAGGCGTTCTAGCAGTGGAATACCATCAAAAGTCAAGATAGAAGGTCCCATGCCACCTGGAAGTACTAGATCAAACAAAAATGCCCTTATGGGGATTTATGAAGAAGGAAAGGCAGCTGTAGCAGCATGGATTATTCACTAGTTTGATGCTAGGTACATTCTTGTAATATATGATATGTAGTACATATGATGAGACTAGCCTACATTGGGCAAAATGTGTGCACTACATATTACATTTATATACATCAAAACATGTTTTGGAGAATAAGAGGCTTTCAAAGTTGGTGAAAATTCAGTCATATGACTTAGCCTACAAATTTTCATATAGTTTTGGTACTACTGGGGAGAAGCACAGTAAAGTGGACTAAAAAAGTACTTATCTATTTGCCAGTTTCAGCCCTTTTGCAAAATTGCTCAAAAGTGATGGAAAGATGTAATTGAAGTCAATTTTTTTCGCTAATATGGGTTCTCAACTTGTTTTACTACAATTTGGAAAAGTTGAGTGCAAAGTAGACAATTTGAAGTTATTGTATGAAGGCTTTAAATCCAAGCAAAGTGAATGCAATCATTTGAAAAAGTGACTATAAAAGAATCAAAACGATTAATGACTATATGAATTGACTATTTTAGAGTATTTCTTAAACATACAGAGGGCAGCACTTAATTAAAAGTGATTTTTTAATTGGTTTAGAGTTCCAAAAGTATCGCAAGGATGTTTTTTAAGAGGATCACTTCCGCAGTACTTTTTGCGCTTTTTTTTCATCAAACATTGTTTAGAGTACTGAAAAAAACATCCTGTAAAGGCAATAGAGGGCACCAAATGAAGAGATTAAAAACTTTGGAAAAGTTCATTTTCATGATTTAGAAGTAGTGGTAAAATTTAGTTTCAATTGAGGATGTCCTTTTGGTGAAGATGCGAGTACGATACCTTATGATCCCATAGAAAGTAACTAAAATGCTCAAAAACTACACCAAAATGCTCAAAATCAGCTTTAAGCCTTAAAAAACAGCACACTTCATATTCACTTCTTAGTGATCACATTTTGCACTTTGTGGTCCACTTTATTGTGCTCTCCCCCTACTACCTTTTGAAACTCAATAATGAATGGGAATATAGTTTGAATAACAAATATTGAATAAGTTAGGATAGAGTTTGAAGAGACATGTGTCTAAAATTACAAAACGCGCGAGTGGAATTCAACGAGGCAGTTTTGTACTGGTCAATGTTCTAAATTTGCCCATTGTTCCCAAATTAATAAATATATTGTTTAAAGCTCGAATACGCATTGCCATCTATAATCCCACGAAGGTTATGAAATCTAGAGGTTCTGAAATCTATGTAATGTTGACCTTAAACCCTAACGGGAGAATAGAGGCCGTCCCACAAATGAATTGATATAATGGGAAGGATGTACATTTATCTTTGCATCTATGTAGTAGGTTCATGTAACAACCTAAATAAATTAGTGAGAGAATTTCAAATCCACTGCAAAGTTACCTCAAATCAGTTGCAAAGTACAAGAAGATGACAACACACTGAAGTTCTGAAAAAAAAATGATCGAAAGAAGTTATGTCATTTCATATGTCACATAAAATCCAAACTGGACATAGTGTCATTTGCTTAGGTGCCCTCATGGAAAGAATTTCTACTAGTGGTAGACCCTATTTAAGCGTATACGAAATGAATGCATTTACAGGAGACGACATTTGTACATCTAAATGGTACGAGCTTAGGTATATGAGCTGAAGGACCTGAATCCGGGGAAAGTTTATTGAGCAACAGAAATTACAACGGATGAATGAAAGTCATCCAAAGTAATGACCATGCGGCCCAACTAACAAAGGCAAACACGGCATAACCGAATAGTCCTACGACAATCCAAAGGGAGGGGGAAACTTGAGTTCCAAACAGACAGAACCTAAGCGGCTAAGTCTAAAACTATTACCGGGAGAAAAGAGCCTAATGAGAGCTTAGGTATATGAGCTATTCAAAATTTTAGACACTAACTACTATTCAGGCTGCAAAATACACGGCATCTAAACATGTGCATGGTGGTAAAGAAAACTTGCGTCAAGACAGAGAGGCTCACAAGAGGCTGAGTGATTTTCCCCCCATTAATCTCCACTTAGTGCGGTCGTTGTCTTCGAGCTTGCCGTTCTACGATGACCCGCTCTCCTGTGTTGACGACGTTAGAAAAGGCACTTCAATGCTCTCCACCAAAGCTGATGACAGCTTCGACTTCGTTCCCGGAAATACATAACAACTGGGTCCACTTCTTGTCCCCGCTGCTGCGTTCCTCCTACGCCGGTTTTTCTCGCCTCTAGTGGCTTTCCCCGTATAGATCCTTTGCTTGGCTTGAACACGGTCTTCCAACTTCTTAGGTTGCATGGTAGTCTTCCGAGTAGGATCCTAGTAGCAAAGGTGTCGTTTTTTATCCATACTTGACTCCAATCCGTCACAACAAGACAAATATAAATACCTGTGTCCTGTAACCATTGCCCAGGTTTTGGACTAGTGTGACGGATTGGATCCAAGCATGGATCGAAAACGACACCTTTGCTACTAGTGGGACACCGTATCCCCTTCGCATTGTCCTCGTCGTCACCCTCCACGAGGATGGGATGGGCAGCGGTACCACCGGGGCACCCTAACATGGGCGACATCGAATTGAGGTAGTCCTTGAAATGAACTCCAGAGGCCTCCTGCACTTCCAGGTAACACGCCTCGTTCCAATTAAACTTATTTGAAGTTTGGATGAGGAGACTGACGGCTGGAACGTCCAAGTAACGCAAATTCTCACTATTTCGGTGCCAGTGAAAAATACTAAGCCAACCTAGGATAATTCCCTTCTCCATTTTTAGAAGAAGGACCATAGTAACTATGGAGGGCAATGGAGAACTTCACGGAGCTTGCAAATACAGTGACGGCCAGCATGCAGAGGTGAGTGTCGTTCTATGTTAGTGCATTTAGTTCAATGCAGAAGTGAACTAAGCTGAAATGAACAAAGTATTCTTAATCGAGGGTGGAGATGTATTTTAATTTGGTATTGCTTGAATGTGATATGCAGGAACTAGCTTCTCAGCTACAGAAAGTGGAGCGCATTAAGGAGTCTAATCGACTCAATGTTTTCTATAATTTAGAGGCATCACAAGGAAGAGACAATTAGTGTTCCAGAGAAGCAATTGACAAAATGACTTTTGAAGCTAATGGGGATGGTGACTTGATCAAGGATGGTTCAATGATGAAGGATTTTTTAATATAGAATTTGGAAAAATGTATTTGCTTTCCATCCAGTCTCTGTTCATCAAATTATATCACATAATGCATTTGTCATCCAAAACTCGTTGTATAGTGACACGCGGAGGTTTAAATATAAATTCCAAAAAAAACACATGTACACAATCTAATGGTGTTGATTAAGATTAGATCCACGGTATTCCATGAGATCAATTTAAGCAACAAACCAATAACCAGAGTAAAATTGGACGGTTGAGATTTATGCGTAATTAATCATAGTAGAAATCGAGTGCCAAAATACTAGGATATATTACTATTCATTCTCTGTTGTAGTTATTTGGATTACTGAAATTACAGACTTTTGAAAGCTACAATCAAACATTAACCTCAATTGATTTCCGCGTAAGCCATAAGTTCGTTTTCACTGTCAAGCCCAGCCGGACTATCCATTTGTCCATAGTGACGTACTCGACCGGCGAGACGAAGCAAGAAGCCACCATCGGACGTCGACCTCGTGAGTCAAAACTTGGTCGCCGATGTCGCTTTGTTTCTAATTACAGGAATCAAGAGCAACACATGATTTCTAGCACTGCTAGCAAATATTGCAACCCAAATCGAACAGCACCTGAATCACCGGTTGCCTAGGACAATCTTCAAACTGTACCTTTGTCTCCGTTCCGTAATATGCTCTCATATATCAAACCATGAAATCTAACAAAATTTGCGTGTCGATATGACCTTCACTGTCATCAAAACAAACAGGTGGATGCGAGACCATATTGAAGATAACAAACTGGTGGATGCGATGTAGGGAAATTAGGATGAGCTGAAAAGCTTGACTCACCATTGAGTGAGCCATATTATATTCAAAATACAAGTACCTACAACATTAACACCCACTAACAGGTGGTTAAGCTCATCTTAGTACCTTAATCATTCTCTAGCCCACTACCAGATATTCATACCGTAACTATCCTTCCTACTATTAATCCTGTACTACAATTAGGTCATCAGACTGAGCACTATCATACTAATGAAGCCAGGGCGAATCCTTGAACTAACACTCCTCCTCGCAACTGGCTTCAAAGCTCCCCCTCAGTCCAAAATGCCTCATCAAGTCGAGACTAAACTTCACAAGATATGTGTGCGTCTATCCTTCTCAGACTTTACTTTTATAGGTATGATTCTGCTTACTTTACGGGATCTTCTTGCATTGGCTCGGTGGATTATGGAGATTTTGATAGATCAGTTCGTTCGATACCGGTTCAATGCATTCAATCATCGGTTTCCTTGCATCGTGGAACATATTTGAGCTGATCAACGGGCATTGAGAGTAACAGCACTTCCTCCGGTGATGCATGCTGATGGGACTCCTTATCTCATTCTTGGACTTTTGGATACAATTGTGAAGTCCGTTCTTCTTCCATGGATACTTTATCAATCTGGTCCTCAAGACATCTTGTCACTTTTGCTGGTGAACTCTCAGTGGCACGACATGATGGGAAATACTCAGGAACGTCGATCACTGCTACAAGGGCTTTGTCAACATCAGCAAGTTTTGCTTCAAATTAGGGATCCACCTAGGGTCAGAGTAGCCTACATATCTTATCTTTATGAAGTTCATGCTAAAATGTATGAAGCTCGTAGAGCTGAGTGACAAAATCTAGAAATCCTAGAACCTCGCTTTTATTAGGCTACAAGACTCAAATCAACGAGACCGAGAGCTTCGCTGAACCTTGTGAATTTTGTCCTTCCCAATGGTTTAGTAAAGATATTAGCTACTTGTTCTGAAGAGGGTGTATGGATAAGTTGAATTTCCTCCTTCAAGACCTCATTCCTAATATGATGATGCTTGATTGGTATGTGTTTTGATCTGCCGTGAGCTACAGGGTTTTTGGCCATCTTGATAGAGCTTTGGTTATCGCAGTACATTTCCACACACACATTCTCCATCAAGCCAAGCTTTCGCAGGAATTGCTGAATCCAAAGTCCTTTCCTGGTGGCCTCTGACAAGGCTACGTATTTAGATTCCGAAGATGACAAAGCCACACCGTCCTCCTTTTTGCAAGACCATGAAATTGCGGAAGATCCCAAGAAGAAAACATACCTTGAAGTAGAGAGCCGTATTTCAACACAACTTGCAAAATCATAATCCACAAAGCTCCGAAGCGTTGACTTTTCCCCTCTCTTATATAACAGCCCCATTTGTGAAGTTCCTTTCAAAAACTTCATAATGTACTCAGCAGCCTTCATGTGCGCTTTCTGAGGAGCAATCTGAAACTGACTCAGAATACCTACAGCAAACAAGTTATCAGGTCTTGTATGTACTGTGTGTCTGATCTTTCCCACAATCTGTTGATACTTGGTCAGATTGACTGATTCTTCGTTCATGTCAGTCATGAGCCTAAGACCTTTAGGCATTGGTGTTGAAACCGGATTAGCATTAGCCAATCCAAGCTTTCGAAGTGCTTTCTCAATATATGTTCGTTGAGTTAACACAACGCCTTTAGGATGCTCTGTATACTCAACTCCAATGTAACACAACATAGTTCCTAGATCAGTCATGTTGAATTTTTCACAGAGCGATACAATGACCTTTATCCTTTTTTCCACATAGTCACCAGTCACAAGGAGATCGTCAACATATATGATGACAATAACAATCAGATCTCCTTCCCTGCAATAATACAGGTTATAGTCATAATCGCTCCTCTTAAGTCCCAACAATCTTAGCTCAGCATCAATGGTTTCCCACCAGGTGCAGGGAGCTTGCTTCAACCCATGAAGGGCCTTTCGAAGCTTGCAGACAAGGTTCTCCTTTCCTATTGCCTGAAAACCTTCCAGCTGTGATAGAAATACTTCTTCCTTAAGCTCACCATTGAGAAACGCTGATTTCACGTCAATGTGCTGTATGTGCCAATTCCTCTGTTGTGCAATCCCCGTTATCATATGAATAGTACACCACTTAACGACTGGGGCAAAGGTCTCGTCATAATCTTCTCCAGTGATCTGCTTGAAGCCTCAAACAACTAGTCTAGCCTTGAGCTTTGAATCCATTCCATATGTTTCCCATTTGACCTTGTATATCCATTTGGTCTCTAGCAGGTTTGCCCCATAGGGAAGTTCTACTAAACTCCATGTCTCATTGTCTAAGATCGCACGAAACTCTTGTTCCATGGCAAGTCTCCAGCCTGGGTGACTTTGTGCCTCTACGAAACAGATGGGCTCTTGAACTTCTGTAAACCTATAAAATCTCGTAACTTTGGTACAATGGAATCTCGTCGTGGTAGATCGTCGCAGTGGCGCCTTTGCAGGTACTGTTATGCACTCAAGCGAACTAGTGGCTGACAAATACGAAGTCGAAATGATCGATGGAATCTTAGGAGACAACACTGCACTTATCTCCCCCTCGACAGAGGATTTGGCAGATGAGGACTTGACTAGGGTCAACGGCATGTGAGGACTCGGTGCCAACGAGGATTGCCTAATCGGCAGGTTGTCATATGCCAAAATAGGGATTGGATCCTAAATGAGACTGTCCATAGGATTGCCATAATTTTGAGCAATTGTAGGCTCTGTTGATGATGCATAAGGAATGACTGATTCATCCAAACGTACATCTATGGAGATGCGTACCTTACGGGTATCTCTGATGAAGACTCAATAACCCTTGGTGTAAGTATTGTAGCCCACCAATACACCTTCTTCACTCTTTGCGTCCATCTTGGTACGATGCTTTTTATCAATGTGCACATGAGCCATGCAACCCCAAACGCATAAATGATGAACAATGGGAGGCTTACCAAAGAAACGACCATCAGGTGTAACGCCAGCATTGGCTCTCGTTTGGGAGAGATTCACGATGTGATTGGCGGTGTTGATAGCTTCCGCCTTGAGGTGTGGTGGTACCTGGGCCTATTGCATCATGGCACTGGCTCTTTCCACCAACGTCCTGTTCTTGCACTCGCTGACCCCGTTTGAATAAGGTGTATCAGCCTGCAATAGATGACGAGCATTGCCGTGATTAGCACAATATTGCCAAAAAGCATGGCTCAAATATTCTCTGCCCGGATTTGAACGGTTGACATGTGTTTAATAAAATAAACAAAAGTCTTGCGAGAGAAATCATCAGTTATGGTGAGAAAGTACGTAGTTCCAGCCAATGAAACAGGGGTAACTAGCCGACATACGTCTGAATGCAATAAGTCCAAGACTGCCGTTGCACAATAGTTTGCAATGCGAGGCGCTCTTTCGCGACACTGCTTACTAGCATTAGGAGAAAAATGAGCTCAAAATAAGGCCGTGTAAGCCTCCCTTTCTAGGTGAACTCCCTACTTTGGGCACCTCTGCCGCTGGCAGCGGATGCCAGAGTTGCTGCCCGCACAGAACTGCGTGGCGCACTCACAACAAAGGTCCTCGGAATATTAGATGAGACATGAATGCCTCGGCTCGGGCTTTGGTCCCAAGTGGGCAGGTTGTGTCAGCCCGACACTGTAGATGTGCCCTCCACACGCCTCCCTCGCAGGTCATTGGTTCGAGCCCCCGTGGCGGTTGCTGGCACCACGGTGGCACCTCACATGCCATGTCAAAAAGTACGCGGGCAGCACCCGTTTTTTTCTCTCACGTGCCGCTTACACGGCCTTTTTGTGACCTGATTTTTCTCCTAATGTCTTACATGGTCCGCAGACGGTGGTGATGATTGAAAGCTGCGGTAATCCTGTAACAATGCTCTGTTGCCAAGAAATATAAACAAGATTTGGTACGTTCAAGTGACCCATCCACTTGTGCCACAGGGTGGTGGCTTGATGTTTGTTGCCACTAGGATCGATGAGCATTGCTTCAATACTAACCGGTTGCTTGATGCACTGAAACTTGTATAACCCGTTTGTAGGGTCCCGACGTCCTCGAGCAAGCACTTGATTAGGCCGCTTGATAAGTAAGCATTCGTTGTCATCAAACATAAACATTACGCCACGATCGGACAAGGCACCAACTGATATCAGGTTCTCGGTGAGAGATGGCACGTACAAAACATTGTCCAATTCCTTTATTTCTCCAGAAAGTGTTACAAATTCCACTACTCCTTTTCCCTCTATCTGGTGCGATTTCCTTCTAATAATTTTGATTGAAGCACTGTCAGAGAGGTACTCAAGGCAATTGAAAAGATTCCTATTGCCCGTCACATGCTCGCTCGCACCACTATCAATATACCAGTCACTCTCACAATTGATGTCGACTAAGTTCACAGACAGTTCCAGCATGTCAACTTGACATTCAGGTTGCTCAAGGAGATCAACTCCTTCTATCAGATTGGCACTGATTGGGCGAAAGCCTGAGTTAGAACGCTCGGCCTTGCGCTTCAAGATCTCTTGAGCGGGCACTGGACAGTTACGAATCACGCGCCCAAATTTGCTGCAGAAGTTGCATGGACCGATCATTGGTCCGCTTCTGCCGAAACCACGTTCCTTTCCAAAGCTAGGACCTCCTCGATCAAAAGAACATCCTCCATGATAATGATTATGATCTTCCGACTAACGATAGTACGTGGGATTTCTTTGAACCATGAGAGCTTCTGAGCTCTCTCCTCTCAAGCGATTCTTCTGTCTAATGTTCATGCAGTTTTTATGAAGTAAGAGTCGCCCTGAGATATCGCCAAGACTGGGAAGTGTATCCCAGTAAGCTGATATTGTAGAACAGTAAGCTGATATTGTAGATCAGGAAGCTCTTTTAAGTATGCCGAGATAGTTTGACCTTCTTTCATACGAGATGAGCTCAAGCAATCTCGCAGGTAAAACACGTGAGCGATGTTGGAGTTGTGATACAACTGTTTGAGGTGGAGCCATGCATCATGTGGGTCGGAAAAACTGTTCGCGACCTAAATAAGATCAACTTGTACGGAGAGACTCAAGGTGGACAACACTACCTGCTTAGCCTTGGCAATGGCGACCGTATGAGCTGTAGGTACGATTGGCGCCACCTGAGCTGCGGGACCAGCCTGAGCTGCCAGTAAGTCTGCAGTGTAGGTGCAGCTTGAGGTACAACTTGAACGACAGGTGCCCCTGCAATCTAAAGTGCTCCAACACCTGCTTGTGTAGGATCCACGTGCTCCCATAAGTCCTGCAAAATAAGAACATTCTTCATCTTGGTACTCCGTATTATATAGTTTGTCTGATCTACTAACTTACTCGGCTCTGATAACGAATCGTCAAGAATCTTCGACATACTGATTTTACTCCATTCTGTCCAGACCTATAAAACACCTTACGCTTCTTGCTTCACTAGTATGGTGGAGCAACGCTCACATCCTTTCTGTAACACTCTTCAAAATAATCTCAATAATCAAATCTCTCTGGAAGAGCAACGCTCACGTCCAAGTAACAAGATAACTCTATGAAGCTGGAGCAACGCTCACAAGCTCTGATACCATGTAGGAAAACTAAAATGGGCTGAAAAGCTTGACTGACCAGTGAGTGCAGCCAGATTATATTCAAAATTCAAGTACCTACAACATTAACACCCACTAACAGGTGGTTAAGCTCATCTTAGTACCTTAATCATTCTCTAGCCCACTACCAGATATTCATACCGTAACTATCCTTCCTACTATTAATCCTGTACTACAATTAGGCCATCAGACTGAGCACTATCATACTAATGAAGCCAGGGCGAATCCTTACATCATCATGCGAGACAAGACAACGCAGAAGCTTCAATCTTCGGGAAACAATGCACTCTTTTGTCGCTATCGAGATCAATAAGCTTATACTTCGAAATCTGCCCCACCACGTCTTGGTATTTTGTGTACCACCAATCGTGGAAACTTGAGATTATCACCACAACCTCCCGGCGTAGATGTTGGCTCGTGATGAAGAGGGGAATGAGCCCATCGTTGAACTCGTGATAGAGATTACCAGTGTAAACTCCGGTGCTGAAAATGACCCCAGGTACCTTGTGATGGACATCACACTTTGGCAGCCTTCGGTTAGGGTTAGCAATCTGTGATGTTCGCATAACTTCGTTTACGGTGCTCATTGACCCTTCTTCCCATTTTCGTGTGTATGGCTTCAGCTTCTCCATCCTTTCTTCCGCGTCTTGTGCGTAGAGCACGAATGACTTGGACTTGTTGTGGGGTTTCCATGCGGATATCGCCCCGGAGATGACAGATGTCGGTCCGGAATCGCAGTGAAAGAAGTCGTGGTTGATCGTGCCGGGCAGTCCAGTGGAGATGCCACGGTCGTTATCTGTCACACCGAAATGATCGTACCAGCCGCTGTTAGTACCAATGATTGTAACTGAGAGAGCAACTGCCAGGGATTGCAACAAAGTCGGGACCATTCTCAGTTCTCAGATGCGGAGGTGGTCCTGAGGCGTCGATGCTGTAGAGGGAGTGGAATTTGTAGGGGTGAAGGGTGGGGTGCGAGGTGGACAAGTGGTAGAGGAAGGGTTAGGGTCGCAGGATGGGCGGGTGGAGGACGTCGGTGTTTACGCTGGTGCCCAAATTGCTGCTGGTGCCCATGATCGTGCTGGGACCCAATCAGCTGCCGCCGACGTCCGCCAAGCTGCAACCGTCTTTCCATGGAAAGAATCTGAGCAGCAGCGACGCTGCGGCCACATGTGCGGAGGAGTTGATGGCGCTCTACTCCGGGCCGGTGAGAGCTGCCAGTCTGAGTGAAGCCCGGGCGGACGAGCTGCGGTCGTGCGTGCGGCCCTTGGTGCCGTATCACGAGATTTCGCCACCGTTGGGGTGCCGTGGCGAGGGCGAGGCGGATGGAGTGGTGCCGTCCTCGCGGCGCCGGCGGCTGCAGATGAGCAGGTCGGGGGTGCAGTCCAGCAGTGTCGATGAGTTGATGGATGTGAATGCGAGGTTGTTGAGTGGAGGTGTTGTAGACGACGATGCGCAGGAGAAAGTGGAGAGGCTTGTTCAGTGGCCGCCTTCGCAGGTTCTGAGTTTGGCGAGGAGGACGGTGGTATTCGGAGGTGACCCATCGGCCGTCTTGAGTGAGCTCTCACCCATAAAACATCCGGTACTTTTTTTTTGCTACCCAAGATCGTATCTTAGTTGAGCTTCAGTTTAAGATTCTGACATCCTCTTGTTTTTTAAATTTGAAATGACTGGGTTTTTTGATGGAGCTATGTGATGTGTCGTGTGTAACAGGTGCCGGATGTGCAAAACTCCACTGCGGAGAAATGCTATCTGACGAAGTATGATTATGGGAAGAGATTTGAAGACAACGTAGGTTACCTTTTGCGCGTCCTCGTAACCCTAATTCTTTTGATTGGATGTTTTCCCCGTGTGCTGCTGGTCATATTTTTATGTAATGGTGTTTTAGTTTGTTGATCTGTAGGATCGTCCGAGTGTTGTCGCCATTCCAAGTAAATTGAAATTTGTTGTGACGTCTGTTGCGATGCAGGTGATCAATTCGTACATCGTATTCCTATACCATGCTATAAGCATGTTGTCACCTTTTGTGGGGTTTAACGTCTCACTTAACCGCTTCGACCTTTTCCATGGTCACATGTTCAGTACCTACGACACAAACCGGCTTGGCATTTTGTGAGTTCGGGCCAGATTACAATCCTTGCATCTACTGTGTAAGGTCCTGTTTAGGTGTACTGGTGTGTTGCCGATGTTTATAGAGCAAGTCACATCAACAGATTCTGAAGCTTTGCTTTGATGTCTTTTACCTTCACAGATTTCATTCACGGGAGTACCCTCAGTATGACGAGAAGATATTCCCTATTAATCTGGGATACTGCCAGAAGGGTAAGCCAGTTCTTTGCCTTGGTTTGCAGATCACATGGGTTTGCTTCAAAGGATGTCGTAAGAATAACGTGCAATATTAGCGATTTGTTTGTGGCAGGCTCCAAGATACCGTACGACAAAAGTATGGATCTTCGAAACATTTTGTGGTTAGCTCCACTTGCAGCCTGTACAGATAAAGGAGTCTGCTCTGATGATTGGCTGGCATCAGGTACTTCGAGGAGGATATTGATGACTCTCATTTTGTAAAAGTCCGTTGTAACAGGTCTATTTTGACTGTCTGTTGATTTATTTCTTCCGTGAATTCGTTCTAGGGAGTTGGAATCACTTTACGAATCTTTGGTCCTCAAGGAAGAACTTCAGGTCATTGATGTATCTACTTGTATAGTCGAACGGTTTTGACACTGTAGATTTGACATATGTGGTTGTCTGGTGAACAAAATGAAAATATAAGAACTCGTGTGGATGTGATCTAAGCTTGTTTGTGACAATCGGGTATTTTTCAACGTTATGTTGTTTGCGTATCAGGTGTACTTTTTATCTTGGATGCAAAAGAAGGTGGTGTGGTGTACAGGGAGCTGATCCCAGAATATCTTGATGACGTACGCACAGTATCAGAGGGTGAGCAGTCCTGGCATTCTGTTTTTCGGTTGGGTTTATACAATTGAGCAATTTTAGGTCTGAAACTAGAGAAAAAACCTGTAATGGTTTTTGTCTGCATAAACACATTTTTTGCCAGCTCGTAGCCACTCAGACTTCTATGGTTTATGCTTCGTTGTTACCTTCTTATCGGAATTTGATCAAAGATGATTGCTTGGTTAATCTGAATGGTCGTAATATGCAATGAGTTTACATCTGCAAATTTCTGGTGTTCAGAAACCAAGTAGGCATTCATTAAGTAGTACCTCGTATCTTTCCCACTCCTAACTATTCGCATTGTTTTACCAGAGGAATTTGGATATCTTGTTGCGGACGTCAACTACCTCAACCTCGATATTACGCCACCAGAAAGTAGGGTATTCATCTGCTAGAATATTTATTCTGTAGATTTAATTTCTTCGAGGCGCCTTCCAATTTACCCATTTGCTGTAGGTGCGTGTAACATTATTTCCCATTTGTATCAACAAAGCAACAATTGATATGGAAAATTGACCATGAGACGCTGCCTATATTGTATAGAACTTGTGCGCATCCAATGCTGCTAGATTTTAAGAATGATTTATTAACCCACTTCGATTGTCTCTTTCAATGTTGCTGACACCGATCTTCAATTTTATTTTACAAAACTGGGTGGTAAGCTATGTACATTTTCCTACTGCTTCCAAGACTATAGTAATGCGCCTGTCTGTCACCGGAGCATATCGATTAGTTCTCAGCAATCTACTCTACAGGATTGATGTTTCATTGTCGATCTGCTCTAGGCTTGGATGACTCATGCGAGGCAAAGAAGGTCGCACATCCTGTCGCTCGAGGTATATCTTCTTCACGCTCTTCCATCTTTGCTGCGTGATGCTATCTGGATCCACCAAAGCGGGATCCGTGGCGTTGTGCTTGTCGCTCAGGGAGCTCTCCTCGGAAATAATATTATACGGCACGTAGCGTAACCCAAGCATCACTGCCGGCTCGCCATAGTACTCATCCGCAGCCCAGTCGGTGCCGAGCAGGACCACTTGGATGAGAACCGTACCAGGTCATGGCGGCTCCGTGCACACCGAACAAAACATCTGTATTGTTCAACAACCATTAAATTTTCTTCAGTTCAGTCGCATGGCCAGGACTCAGCAAATTTACTTTAAACCCGAACTGCTCACCCAGCTGCACAATCTTGTCCAGATTCATGAACTTCCGCGTCTTTATCCTCACAATAATCGTCAATCCCGGCTTCTCATCTTGATACTTCTGCCTGATCTGCGGTTCGTCACGCGGTGACGCTGGCTTGTCCGCCCGATTTAGCAACTCACGAAAGTCCCCGATTGTCGGTTTGGCATCCTATTACGGTTCAAACAAAGCTCCCCATGGATGTACAACCCAGCTTCAATGTCCGGGAATCAATGCACTCTTTTGTCGCTATCGAGATCAATAAGCTTATACTTCGAAATCTGCCCCACCACGTCTTGGTATTTTGTGTACCACCAATCGTGGAAACTTGAGATTATCACCACAACCTCCCGGCGTAGATGTTGGCTCGTGATGAAGAGGGGAATGAGCCCATCGTTGAACTCGTGATAGAGATTACCAGTGTAAACTCCGGTGCTGAAAATGACCCCAGGTACCTTGTGATGGACATCACACTTTGGCAGCCTTCGGTTAGGGTTAGCAATCTGTGATGTTCGCATAACTTCGTTTACGGTGCTCATTGACCCTTCTTCCCATTTTCGTGTGTATGGCTTCAGCTTCTCCATCCTTTCTTCCGCGTCTTGTGCGTAGAGCACGAATGACTTGGACTTGTTGTGGGGTTTCCATGCGGATATCGCCCCGGAGATGACAGATGTCGGTCCGGAATCGCAGTGAAAGAAGTCGTGGTTGATCGTGCCGGGCAGTCCAGTGGAGATGCCACGGTCGTTATCTGTCACACCGAAATGATTGTAACAACCGCTATTAGTACCGCTTCACCTACTCTTCACCAGCTCACAGGATCTTATGCCATGGTTTTAGCATTGGATTTTGTAGTGCACGGTTAAATCGGTAGCAGTGATTCTTTTAACCAAGGGTATGGTAGACGGTCCTAATATTGCGCAGCAATGTTCATGCTGCCCTAATGCTGCGCAGCAATTGCTCAATGGAGCTAGCTGAAGTAGCTGAAGTTACTGTATGGTATCTCACGGGTATCACACGGATAAAATACCAATATCACACAAGCATCACATAAATATCACCTGAGTATTGGCAAGATATCAACCGAGATGCGCATCATGCGCAAACTGTAAACTCTTCTGGACGCCTTGTGCAAGACTTGCAGGACATGGCGTCGCATTGCTTGCGCACCATCCCTTCGCTTCTGCGCCGAACGCTGCCTTCGTTGCCGTTGCCTTAGCATGCGGTTCCAGCTCCTGATCCTGTTTTATCACTTCCACTGTTGACGATTGCATTTACGAAGCTCCACTTCCAGCTCTTGCTGACGCGATCTCGGATCGTTACCCCAGCCGCGGGTTGGAGGAATGCAGATGCCCACTTCTCGTATCGCGATGCTGAGGTATTCCTCTTATCCCGAGAATTGAATGTGTGCACGTCACAACATTGTTAGAATTAATTTCTTGCAAGTTGGCTAGGAATTCGGGGTTTAAGGATTTGAGGTCTGTTCACAAGTATGCGAGTATAATTCTTGAGCATAATATTTTTTGTACATGGAATTGTAGCTCCCGGACCCTCCCTCCCACCCTTACTCTCCTCTATCCTTCACATTGCATGATGCCGTTAGCAACTAGATAGCCCCTGGCAACAGTTTTTGTATGGATTAAAATCTTCGACTCCAACAGATGATAGCGAACGCCGGAGATTGCTTGAGTATCCGAGCGAGTGGCTGAGTGACTTCCCGCCAGAGGCTGTTTCGTACTTGGCAACGTATCCAGACTTTGAAAGCTTGCTTGGTTATATTCTTTATTGGTACGAGCTAGCTACAAACTATTTGCAGAGCACTACAAGCCTACAACCTCAGTTACCAGTTACATTAACGCTTGGGTGGGATTCTTGATAAATTGCACTGATTTATGTAATAGTCATGCTTTCGTCAACACGATTGGTACTTTACTGGTGGGTTCCCAATATTGCAAATTAGAATCTCATTTCATGCTTTTCCAATTTCATTGTGGTATGTGTTTATGCAGACGATAGCAAAGACGATGAAGCTGCCTTGCTACATCACTGTTGATGCCGGACGTACACAAATTGCTTCCAGTACGTACATTTGTTTTGACTTTTATCTGTTGCTTGCAGTTCAGAAACTCGTTTGTGAAGTCTGATGTCTTCTTTTTTGGTCAGTTTTACAGAAGGATTTCATCATTTTTACAGCGTAAGAAAATAAATAGACTTTTCTACAAACATGTGTTGTTTTTGGATCCATTATGTACCGATTTGTGCTCATTCAATGTACCGATTTGTGCTCATTCAGTGTACCGATTTGTGCTCATTCAGTGGCTGGACTAAAATGGTGATGCAGTTTGGCAGATGACCTAATCCGGTCTTTGTGTGCTTTGGAGAAGTATGGGTAAACAAAGGGATCCTGCTAGTCCTCAAACTAAGGATGTAATTGTATGGGGGAGAAAGGTATTTAGGGCAATGACTCCAGCTCCCATGATTAAAAAAAAAAACAAAGATAGAGGAAAGTGGACAATAGAGTCCATGAGATTGGCTTTGGAGAGCATCAAGAGTGGACAGATGTTAGGGCATGAAGCATCACGTTTTTACAATATCCCAGAGTCTACCATAAGAAGCTGGAAGAGTAAAAAGGTTACAAGCAGGAAGAGAGGCCCCCCAATTGCATTGAAACCAGATGAAGAAATTGCATTAGTCAAGTGGTGTGAAGGCATGCAGGATGTTGCTCACTGTGTAACACTTCAAATGCTCAAGTCAAAAGTGGAGCAAGTGTGTAGGGGGCGTCCTACTCCTTTTAAAGGTGGGTTACCAGGAGATAAGTGGTGGAGATACTTCAAAAATAGACATCCTCATCTGGTATTAAGAACCCCTCAAGCTTTAGATGGGAAAAGAGCAAAAAATGTGACTAAAGAAAGGTGTGGAACTTTCTACACTCTTTTACAAAGCATTTATGCTAGAACATCCTATCCCCCTTCCCATGTGTGGAATTGTGATGAAACTGGCTTATCAGCATCAATTAAGATTGGTGGAGTAAAGGTAATAGCCAAGAGGGGGAGCAAGGCAATATTGACTAGGATGCCAGGGAGTAGAGAGTGGCTTACAATTGTAGTATGTGTAAGTGCAAGTGGTGACAAGTTACCATCACAATACATATTCACAGGCAAGGAGTTTGGTAGCAACTATGTCCTGAAATGTGAGCCTAATGCCATCATGAGTATGCAAAAAAGTGGCTGGATGAACCAAGAATTGTTTGTAGATTTTTTGAAGCATTTCACGAAGTATGTCCCTGGAGGGGTGAGTGTGGAGAATCCTCACTTGTTGCTGCTAGATGGACATGGTTCCCACATGAGTGAGGAAGCTATTCTCCTAGCAAGATCCATGGGGCTAGAGATGGCATGTATACCCCCTCATAGTTCCCATAGACTTCAGCCTTTAGATGTAGGGGTTTTTAGACCTTTTAAGGTCAAGTTTGGACAAATGAGGTCAGATCTAATAGCTGACAATCCTACATGGCTCAATGGTGAGAACAACAAGGCTATGTTGGCAGAATTGGCTTCTAAGGCTTTGATGGCAGCATGCAGTCCAGAGAATATTAGAGCAGGGTTCAAGAAGACTGGTATCTACCCCTTTAACCACCAAGCTCTTGATTCAGATTTTGGGCCAAGCAGTGTTTTTGAAGAAGATGGTGAATCATCTTGCAATGATGAAGATGATTCAGCTCAAGGTGAAGATGTGGCAACAGAAGGTGAAGGTGAATCACTTCAAGGTAAAGATGAATCAGCCCAAGGTGATGTTGCAAGTTTAGAGATGGATGATGCTGATGCAGATGAAGAGCTTTCTCAACAACTATCTCAATTGAGTATTGAAGAGGAAAATCCTAGAATTACTAGGCTTATGGATTTGTTTACTATTCCAGTTTTACCCCCTCCACGTATTAGACATGATCAAGGCCAAATCATTTCTTCATATTCATCCCTCACCAGTGTTGAGTATACACAGTACATAATAGAACAACGTTTGGAGAAAGAGGCAAAAGAAGAGGCTGCTAGACAGAAGAAACTTGACTTAGAAGAGAGGAAGAGGACAAAGCTTGAGAGGCTTGCAGCTGATAAGCTGGAGAAGGATAGAATAAGAGCAGCCAAAGGAAAAAAGCTAGAAGAGGACAGGATAGAAAAGGAAAGAATCAAAGCTGCCAAGATACAGAAGCAAGAAGAGGTTGAGTTGCAAAAAGCCTTGGCAAAAGAAGCAAAGGAAAGGCTAAAAGCAGAAAAGCTTGCAGCTAAGATGTTAAAGCCAGAGAAATCAAGAAAAGGTAAAGATATCAGTAACGTTTCAAGTGAAGCCGTCAACAAAGCCTACAGAGATTCAATCAAGTTTGCAGTGGAGCATTGTTTGGCTGCCCCTTCTCCACCTCCAAACTTGTGAAGGTATGTTATTTTGAGATTGTGTCTGCAGAGGTTTGCGGAGTGATTTTCTGGCTCCAAGTCTGGTAGTTCATACTATAGTTGATGCATTTAGCACTGGATTTGGTTATGGCATTGTGGATCTGATTACTTGCAAATTTCTCTTTGCCTGCTGCTGTGAGGAGAGATTGGTGCCCCGATTGGTGCATCTGGAACTGGTAGCCTTTTGAATGAGATTTTCAGCGTCAATCTTTGTATAGTCTGTGATAGTTTGCTCAAAGTAGGAAGCTCAAAGCTGTGCTTGCTGTCTTGATCACAGGGGAAGGCTGATCAAAGCTGTTGAGAGTCTCCAGAATTGACAACGATGCTTGGTGAATCTTCCCATCGATATTGGTTACTTGAATTTTTGAACTAGATATGACTAGAAATAGTGCTCAATTCTCACTGTTTCTCTTGAATTTCTCTCTTCCGACTTACTTCAAAAATCAAGGTAGAATATCAACCCATATACGGGATGTTCACGAGCTTACATCCCTTGCTAAATGCACCCCAACGGAATGTTGTATATAATGGAGCAAGGTTGATCTGTAGAATTAATTGAAGCTGGTGGCAGCATTCCTTTCCAGTGCTCAGAAATTTCTCACATTTGGGGTGGTAGTTGATTCTCAAGATATTCAAACTGGTTGCATATCAACGAAACACAGAGTAATTTTGTAGCGGATTACGGGAATAACAGTCCCTTACCAGTTCATGAATTCTCACTATTTATCATGAACTTGTTTGAAAAGGCTACGTCTTCATTTCTGGTTCTATTGTGAGGTTTATGGAAGGGTTCCAGGTATATACAAATTTGGAACCTCAACAATTGCAAAGGTTCCGTGTCTGACTTCGTATGGTTCAAAGGTTCAAGGTTTTTCCAATCAAGGGAAAATCTTTTGTTGTCGCCAATTTCTGGAGGTATGCTGCTCGTGAGGTATCTTGCCATGCCCTAATATTACGCAGTTCATTGCGCGCGCAATGATCTGCGCAGTATTAGGGCGCCAATTTTAAAAACCAGAATATCAACCCCCTTGGTAATCGGGCAAGACTATTTACCTGCATTTCATCTATTTTGAAATATTTTTTCATCCATCCAAATTATGTAACATCCCACTAGATATTCCCCAAAAAAAAATTTTAAAAATCTAATTTTTCTGCCCGATATTTCTTGACGATGTCAACACTGTGCAATATTAGGACCCTCTACCATAGAGGTGTAGCATGAGTTGGTGAACCAGCAATATCGCTACCATGATGCTCTGATCGAATAATTCTACATGCTTTGAGATTGCAACTGCTGCACTGGGTGGGCACGTTCTTTTGCGATCGAAATTCTTAGCGACTTAACATGACGAATCACAAAAGCCGTTTGAGATACTGATCAAAACGAATGTATAGAAACCCTATGCAAAATAATCGGAGTCTTTGCCGATCGGATCACGTAGGAGCTGCCAACTAGGTATGAACAGTTTGAGGTTTGCACTGCAGACTTTTAGTTTCATTTCAGGCATCCCAAGAAACTAAATCCTCGATCGATGATGCATTAAGTCTTTATGGAACGACAGAATCTGCACTCCAGCAGACTCTCTCCAATTAAATTGGAAGTATGCTAGCCACTCAAAACTTGCAGACGCCATCGTGATCGAATGACCAGCAAGAGTGTTCTAGATGGAGATTGGGTGGGCTTCCCTGACCCCGACTGCTTGCAGGAAGCGCCTAGTAAGGCCCCTGTTGAAGTCCCTGCTGAACATGCCCGACCTCAGTCACAGACTCTCAATACTGTCGTCTGTCACCAAGTTCTGGAGACACCCATCACAGTCTCTTTGGGGCAGCTGCTTGGCCTAGCTCCAAACTTAATAGAATATGTGAAGGTGAAGGTGTTTCCTAACACTACAGGGTCGTCGACGCCGTCGACTCACACTCCATCCGGAACCGCACTACCGCCGCCCACATCGTCGACTACGTCGTCGACTTCGACTTCTCTTCGCGCACCGTGTACCATGGGCTCAGATGTACACCCTAACCTAATGGTCGGTGCAGTGGATATTGACCAAGGACTCCCTGTTATTTCTGTGCACCTGGGCAAGTCAACTTTGGAGAACGTGTTGCTCGAGAAAGGTTCTGGAGTCAACCTTATCACAGAAGAGGAAAGGTTGAGGCTAGGACTTAAGGCCCCTTCTAAAGCTCCTTACCGATTACAGATGGCAGATCAGGCAGTGGTTTGAACCGATTGGGCTGATACGGAATGTCCGGATTCACATCCATGGCATACTGTACAAGATCAGCCTCACTGTAATCCATAACAAGAAGGTCAACGCAGCCTACAGTATGCTGCTAGGACGACACTGGCTGATTGATGCAAAGGTCACTCACGACTAGAGTAATAAGCTGGTGAAGATACGGGGCAATGGCACAGTGAAGACCATCTCCATCAATCAGCGGACATGTCCCTTACCGAAATTGCCAGAAGTACTGGTCTGCTATAACTTAGCAGAAGGATTGACAAACGAGGAGGAAGATCGGTTCTTAATGGCAGAGGAAGATTTGTTTGCTAATGAGACAATAATCCTCCCGCAAAATTAGGACGTCACCCGGTCGACCATCGTCGACTCTTATGTAGCTGTCGCTGACACTGTTGACTTAGAGCCGACTCACGTCCCCATCACCATTACTTCGTCGACTGATCCTGTCATTTACCCGGATTTGTTTTATACCTTCATAGAAGGCACTGTGGAAGTGGACGAAACACCTGTCCGGGATAAGTTGGGGGATGTGAAGGTAGCAGCATGGAATTTGTCGGAAGAAGACCAACTGCGTCGACTTAACATCAGGAATGAAGAAGACCCAAAAATTGTGAAGATTAGTGCGCATCTGCCACCAGACCAGGCTCAAAAAGCAGAGGCACTGCTACGGGAGTACACTGACGTATTTGCTTGGACTTATAAAGACCTCAAAGGCATCCCACCATCAGTTGCACAGCATCGGATTGTGCTGGAGAAGGATGTTCCACCCATTCATTAGGCTCGATACCGGATGAACCCCAACTATGCCAGCATCGTCAAAAAGGATATTGACAAGCTGTTAGCTACTAGATTTATAGTACCAGTAGAGGAGGCGACTTCGCTATCACCCATCGTGGTGGTTCCAAAGAAAAATGGCCAATTGTGTATCTGTATTGATTACAGGAAGTTGAACGCTGCTACTAAGAAGGACCCTTACCCTTTACCGTTTATTGAGGAGGTGTTGGATGCTGTGGCAGGACACGAAATGTACACATTCCTGGATTGCCGATCTGGGTACTATCAGATCATGATAGCTTCAGAGGACAGACACAAGACTGCCTTCATCATCAAATGGGGGGCTTTCGTCTGGATCGTGATGTCCTTTGGCTTGACAAACGCACCACCAACGTATCAGAGGGCGGTTAACAAGGCGTTCAAGGAGTACCTAGGCGTCTTTAGGACGATGTTTCTGGATGACAAGTTTACAGTCTACAGCAACGTCGTCGACCATTTGGCAAAACTGCGACTCTGCTTCCACAAGTGTAGGAACTACAACATCAATCTGAACCCAGAGAAGTGCGCCTTCATGGTCACTTCAGGCATCAATTCTAGGACATGTGGTTTCCAAGCAGGGCAAGATGCCGGATCCCAAGGAAATCCACGTTATTCAGGATATGCCACGCCCTCGACGATCAGGAGATGTGCAGGTTTTCAATGGCTTTGCCCAGTTCAACAGAATCTACATCAAATCGTACGCTCACATTATGGAGCCTATCACCCGGCTATTGAGAAATAATAAGGAATTCGATTGGACTACAAGACAGGAAGATGCGTGGCTGGACATCAAGGATAGATATACCAAGGCCCCTATTCTAATTGCTCCGAGGTAGGACCTGGAGTTCCACGTCCATACTGACGCTTCCGACATTGCTATTGGGACCATGCTAGCCCAAAACCCGACAGTGAAGTGTGACCAGCCCATCTCCTACGCATCTCGTTTGCTGAATTCCGCTGAACAGAACTATACCACAATAGAAAAAGAGGCATTAGTGATGGTGTATGCCATTACTTGTTGGGGAACAAGCTTTTCTTTTATGTAGATCATATGGCTTTGGTCTACTTGGTTAACAAACCGCAAGTGTTGGGCCGCATTGCTCGCTCGTTATTGTTGTTCCAGGAAAACAATTTTACTGTGGTGTACAAGCCTGGCAGGACTCATGGCGCAGCAGACTTGTTGAGCTGACTTCCAAATGGAGAGCCACCCACTAGAGTGTTCGACCAACTCCCCGACGCCAACTTGTTCTATGTGAGACCTGAGTGGCTTAACAACGTCGTCGACTACCTACAAACAGGCGCACCATCGGAGACCGTGTCGAAGGACGAAAAGCGCAAGTTGCTGTTGCAAGCACTCCCTTATACCTTGGTCCATGGGTTGTTGTACAAGAAAGGACAGGACCTCGTACTACGTCGAGTCCTGGACCCGACACAAGCCGAGACAGTGATGACGGAGATGCACAACGGCTGTGCAAGGGGTCATTTTTCCCAGGATATTACTTCAAGGAAGATTCTTGACGTTGGTTACTAGTGGCCGACGATGCACAAGGACATTTTAGAGTACTGCAGAGCCTGTGACAAGTGTCAGCGGGTGGGTGGCCTTGCTAATACAGGGCTAGCTCAACTGGTCACCAGTTTACCTGTTGAGCCCTTTATGAAGTGGGGCCTCAACTTTGTTGGCCCAATCAAACCAATGGCGGCACGCACTGGTAACACATATATTCTAGTTGCCACCGACTATGCTACTAAGTGGGTAGAAGCAAAGGCGCTTTGAACCAATACAGCGGCTGTTACCGCCAAGTTTCTTAACGAGCAGATTCTGACTCGTTATGGCTACCCACTCACTATTGTCAGTGACCAAGGGACCCATTTCATTAATGAGGCCATTGAGTATTTAGTACAGCACTTTTTGTTACAGCATCGAACGTCGACGACGTACTACCCCCAGGGCAACGGTTAGGCTGAGTCGACTGACAAAGTCCTGGGTCGACTCTTAACGAAGCTGGTCAGTGACAAGAGAGCAGACGGGGACGAACACCTGCCCACATCACTATTGTTCTACAGGACAGCATTCAAGGTCAGTACCAGTTATACACCGTTTGAGCTTGTGTACAGGTTACACCTACTGATGCCTACTGAGTACAGTTTTCCCGACTGATGGCACTGTCGACTTTACATCTACCAGAGTACTTCAGGCCCGTATTGCAGACCTTGAGCAGTTAGACCGTCATGGGACGGTTGCACAAGAAGCAGCCGGCAGTCGACAATGGGACTGATCATTGTGGAGTAAGTAGCATTATTGATAGAAGGATTTTCAGGTGGGGGACCATGTCCTATGGTATCCTAAAGGAGAGAAGGAGCATGCTGGAAAATTTAAATGTCGATGGTTGGGGCCGTACCGTGTGCAGTTGAGATTGCCAAACACCACGGCACTCTTAGTATGTGAGGCACATTTTGAACCCCATTCCGTTATTGTTAATATCAAAAAATTAAAGCCATATCGTTTTTACTCCGAGGACCAGTTAGTAACAGTCGGCCCAAAACAGATACCTTGTGGTCTCACCACAGACAGCATTGGACAGACCCCTACTACCATACCTGGAGAAGCATCCTTGTTGACAACAACAATTCCCTTAGACCCCACCCATTTCGAGGGTGATCCATCACCAGAGGCGGACATGGCAGCCTCAGCGGACAAGACATCCAACCCTGCTCTGGATACACCTCTTGTAGATTGCTGCTCCCTGCAGCCCTGTTTTACAACTTCGACCTCACATCTGTTTCTCCTACAAGGCGAGTTTTCAACACCCGTACCCTACATACCGGACCAAACTCTTCCACTTGAAGCCGCTCAGCAGAACTGGGCGTCTTGCAACACCGTCAGAACAAGGCGTCTTGCCAGTCCTTCTCTATTGCTCTAGCACTTAGGGTTTCCACAGATTTGTCCTCTCCTTGCCGACATAGTCCCTCCGCGGTTATCCCTCCATCTTCTCTCTTCCGTGTCGGCAGCTACCATCCTTCGGTCAGGTTCTCCACCATCGAGCTGCTCCAAGCCGGGAGCATCGCATTTTGAGTGTCGCGGTCTACCTCCTTGTGCATCCTTGCTCACCCTCGCGAAAGTGTTTCCGAGTCGTCATCACGCAGTTTCGGCAACCCCTAGGAGCGCCACCCTCGGCTGCAGTTCACTTGGCCCAAGGCAGCTTCCCATTCATCGGCGGGACACTCTCGTGAAGTCCCACCTCTCCTTCGTTTCGTGTCAGGTTCTCTTCCTCTCCAACCCCATTCCATTGTTTCTGGTCTTGTCGGTCAATCAATCAAGGAGCCTCAACTCCCTGCTCGTCTATGTTCACCGTTAGGGTTTTTAGTAGTGTCCCTCCTCTCCATTTGAGTCGCGTCTGTACAAAGTTCCCTAGTCGTCTTGTCCGAGTCTTTACCTGTAGCTTGTTCCTTATTCGCCCCCTCGAGGTTATGTCCAACACCGCCTGTCCTACATCCTTCTTCTAGATCAGAAAACCGTAGTCCCTTACTGTCGTTAGCAGGTCCCGGGTCCGTCGCGGCATTGTGCCCTTCCCCCTGTCCTTCTAGTGCTCCACCTACAGACACCGTAAAGTCGTCCTCTTTTGACTGTGACTCGTCCAGTGGTCCCAAGTTCCCTTTGTATTGTTCACAGGTACTTCGTCCAATCAGCCCCATCCTCCGCATCATCGACACCGTGCGTCGACAACCTCAACACTCCACTTGTCGTTGTCATCGCGGCAGATTCGGGACTTTGGAGTCATACTTCGCCCAAGGCACCCTACTTCTACTTGGCAGCCAAGAGTCAATGAAGATTGGCGGCCCTAGCACGCAGCCACCGGCATACCCTGTCGAGGCTGTTGTCCTTGCGCCCACAGTCATCGTCGACGACGACAACAATCAGTCCACGCCACCTGCGGTTACACCATCAGTTCCGCCAGCTCTTTCTCAAGAACGAAGGCGCGGCGTCAAGCGCAAGACAACACCTGTCAATGGTCGGGTTCCAAAGAAGATTCGGGTGCAATGCAACCAACGTCGACGCTAGCAGGTACAGTTTGAACCATACTCTCATTGGGCGCCATGGACAGCTATGGCTCATGAGGACAGGGCTGCATGCACAGGTCTGGAAGTCTTTTACCACTTCCATTGGCCTGCACCCAAAACTGAGCTAATTATAGATTTCTTGGAGAGGTTCAACTATGTCCAACCACCCCTAGGCGGCCGTTGACCAGCTTCGGAGATTGGCGGGCCGATCCGGTTGATGGTGAGAGGCAAACCGGCCGAGATCTCTGCCTCCATCATCCGTGTTGCATTCGGCTTCAAGTCCGAAGTCGACCTCGCAGTTCAGCGGCCCACAGTGGGGTACCAGCGCAAGTTTGCCAAGATCGAATTAACGGCCTCCGATCATGTGCACGATGGCAACCGGGTTGCAGGCATGTCTCTATCGTATCAAGTTTGCACCCACGCCCTGTGCGATGCTTTTGGCTTTAAGTAGCGGCTGACCTTCGTCAGCAATGATTTCTTCGATTACCTTCACGCAGCAGAGCAAGCCGGAGCTTGTGGCAAACAGTTCGCCTGGTCATACTTTGTCATCACCAACCTGCGGAGGCATTTAATTTATGTGCATTCGCACGTCGATGGTGTCCGACGGCTGCGGAACGCTCCCGTTATTGATGCGATCCTGTCAGCCTGGTTCTCGGAACCCAAGGAGATTACAGACCCCAAACTCCTCCCTTCCAGTGTCGACACACAGGATGGCAGCCATGAAGGCACACCAGTGAGTTCCAACCCAGCCGTCAACTTGGACACCACCACTTTACGGGATCGCACCAGTGGTGACCTGCACTAGGCCACCGTCAGTACGACGGCACAGCCAGTTGCGGTGACCCCCACCTCTCACGAACGTTCTTTTGATGTTGGAAGAGCTCGCCGTCGACTCTATATTCACAACAACCATGTTCGCCAATTTGTTTTCGATGTCGACAACCCCGCGGTTTCACCACCAGTGTAGGCCATTCCTGTCAAGTTGACCACAGGTTCCCCCAGTTGTAGATATCCGTTGCAGTCCCATCATCTTCGAACTTACAGACCAGTATCTTTTAATACCGCTCCAACTGCACCTTCTGAACCCCCTCCCGGGGCGTCGACCAACCCATTACAACTGGGCTCATCTTCGAGCACGAACTCTCTACCTCGCCTGGATGCTTTGATGTCCATGGCTACAGGGGAGACAGTTCCTCCTGTCGACGAAACGGCGATTCCTGACAAAGGTGCTCTGTTCACCTCGGCCAATGACCAACTCCACCAGACAAGATGTAGTCCGGTCACAGGGTGAGAGTTGATTGTTTCCCAGCCCCTCTTCGTCCCTTCACAGCTGGTCGAGAACGACGTTAGCCCCGCTATGTCGACCCTTCCGCCGGACATTGCTCCAGACGCCCCAATGCACAGCTTTACCTTTCCGCCGACGACCGACTCTACTCCACCCTTACCTGCGGTGATAACACATGCTATATCGCTGACCAACAACACCTCCGATCCCACGTAGCAACTTGCGCAGGCATCAGTGGCGGCAAAGCTCACGATGTTCCAGACGCTCGCGTTTTTTCAAGTCTCGAGGACCAGTCTCTTCAGGTGCTGCTCTCCACGGTTGACGCTACTAAGACCAGTTTGGCCAAGCTTTGAATTGAGGCCACATTTCTAGACTCTCGACGCCGACTCGCTGCTGAGGCCGCCTAGGAACTTTCTACGCAGGTCATGGATCTCTCTAATCAGGTGACGCGACTAGCCGAGGCACTGACACCCATAACCGCTGCCCGTGACCAGCTCGTCGTGGAAAATGCCACTCTACAGTCTACAGTTGCACGATTGCAGTCCGAGTTGGAGCATAGTTGCCACAATTGCTCCACCAACCTTGACAGTTACTCGGTTAGAGATGGAGCAGCAACTCAGCCAACGGCTCCGACATGCCGATACCTTGGTTCTGGAGAACCAGCGCCTCACGCTTGCCCTCTCCTCGTTAACATTGCCAACTCGCAACATCAGTCGCGCTATTAGGGACTACTCTTCCGTCAAACAGAAGGACCTAAAGGCGGCCTTGACAACCTACCGAGCTGACTTTGACCGCCAACACTTGTGGTTGACAAGATTTGAGGAGTGTTACCCGAAGTTCCTACCATTGTTGGCCGATGACGACGTCAACACTACACCTCAGAACCCCACCTCGGTTGCAGGACCTGCGGTAGCAGACCCCTTCGTGACAATATCGCCCCCTCCTACTCGTTTACCTCCATCGCCTATCATCGTCGAGGATGTACCCGGCCAGCCTTCAGCTTCCCCGACAATTGCACCATCAACTCCAACTCCGCCGAATGCGTGACATCGTCGACATGCGAGCTCCATCAACCATTCACCCGCACAGCATTAGATTTTTTTGGCAACTAGCATTTTTTTCCTAGTGTCTCCAGCTATTGTTCCTTCTTAACTTCCTTTTGGTTTTGTCTAGGCCATTATTCCCTGTTTTCCACTGTACCCACGTCTCGAGGGCAGAACTACTAGAAAAAGGAGAAAATATTTACCGGATATCCTTCCTTCCCTCTATTTCTCTACCTTACTCACAGTTTAGCCTCATCCTATGGTAGTTTGTCATCATCGACGGATGAACTCTGTCATCGTCGACGGATGAACTCTGTCATCATCGACGGATGAACTCTATCACCGTTGACGAATGAACTCTGTCATCGTCGACGGATGAACTATGTCATCGTTGACGGATGAACTCTGTCACCGTCGACGAATGACTTATGCCAACGATTAGGGAGTTTAAGAGGAAGGTTCAGGGTTTTTTGTAATCATTCTACTCTAGAGCAGGTAGAGCCAGGGAGATCAGAGAGTTGTTAGGAGGAGCTGTTCCCTTGTATTGGGTTGTTTTGCCTTGATCTATACAGATTTGGACTCCTTTTGTATGTATCTGTATGTTTCCAGCCTTGGTTTAGTTGGGTTTTGTAGGACTTTGGTGGGTTTGTGAAGGTTAGGGTTTAGTTGGTAAATCCTCCCTTTACCATGCTCCTACTACATTTATAACATTGATGAGATTATTGTGTAGATTAATTTGCGTTTGTATTTATAGATGATATTCTTGTATGCTCTAATAATGTAGTAGAATATGAGCAACATCTTATACAAATTCTTCAAATTTTGAGAGCATATGAGTAATTTGCTATCAAAATACATGTGTTTTTTTTAACATCTTGTTTTTATTTTTTCTTGGTCATCTCATCTTGGTTGAAGGAATCTCAATAGATTCTTTAAAGTTCATACTAATTGTTGTGAAGCCAATTCTAAAAGATGAAATTGAGGTTAGAATTTTCTTATGTCTTGCAAGCTATTATGGTAGATTTTTTAAAAGAATTCTAAAATAGGTGTACTTATGAACAATTTTTTGGAAGAGAAAATCAATGTGATGATTAAACCCATGATGTAACTTGAGTTTTCAAACTCCGAAGCTAGTGCAAGTTCAAATTCTATTTAGACCATTATAGATCCCCTGAAAGGAAACATTACTTTATTGGTGCAGTTTTGATGCAAGTTAAGAGAAAAATTGCTTATAGATCTATTAGTTGAACTCTACTAAGTTGCATTATCTAATATAAGTGAAGAACTTACTTCCACTGTAGAAAAAACTATAGATTCAAAGACATTAGCTACTAGGGATAATGTTTATGATTGAATTAGATCGTCAAGTTTTGAGATAATTATCAACCCAAGTCAATTTGAATAGAAGGCATTGTAGATGGATGAAATTATTATAATAGTTTTTTAAAAGGTAATTATTATTGGCTAGGGATGAAAAGGCATGTTAAACAAAATGTTCAAAGATGTTGAAAATGTCAAGTCTCTTGTAAAACCAATAAGCACAACCCTAAGGTTGGCCTTAACTACCGGGATAAATTCAACACATACGGTCATTCAACCAAGTTGTAAAAACAACTCAAGGTGGTTATAGAGTACTAAGAGCGAGGGTCTCACTCGTGAACCTACGCAATCCTAAGTCACAACTACAAACATGATCCAAAACTTAAACCGATGCAAATCTTGAAACCACCGCCCACCGCAGGCTCTCCTACTCACAGCCGCAGCTCCTCCTTCGACGATCCTCAATCCTCTACCTCAATCCTCTACCTCAATCCTCTACCTCAATCCTCTACCTCAATCCTCTACCTCAATCCTCTACCTCAATCCTCTACCTCAATCCTCTACCTCAATCCTCTACCTCAATCCTCTACCTCAATCCTCTACCTCAATCCTCTACCTCAATCCTCTACCTCAATCCTCTACCTCAATCCTCTACCTCAATCCTCTACCTCAATCCTCTACCTCAATCCTCTACCTCAATCCTCTACCTCAATCCTCTACCTCAATCCTCTACCTCAATCCTCTACCTCAATCCTCTACCTCAATCCTCTACCTCAATCCTCTACCGCTTCACAACAACCAGCACGATCACAAGGAATGAAACTAAATTAAACAAAATGATCCAGCGGAATAACCGCTTCACCTCAAATTCACCAATGAGCCGAACCCTCCTTCTGGCCCTTGCACCGAGCTCCGTCCAATCAAAAGTTAGCCGCTTCCTCCAAGCTGAACTGAGCCGGCTGCAACTGATGCCAACCAGCAAAAAATATATAAATAAACAACCGCCAACCTCCTCGTAGCTTCAACCTTCCTTTGACAACCAGCCTTCAACCGCATGCAACCAACGCCCATCCAACGAAATCCTCTTGATTCTGAGCAAACTGCATTCCAACCGAGAACCTTCCAAGCGCTTGCTCATCGAAGCTCAGAACTCAGGAGCCTCCCTTGCCGAATTCCCTCAGCCACCATCAATCACCAATCACCGTAACTTCAACACCAAGCTACCCCGTAGCCTCAACCACCGAAATTATCGACAGCTCCAAGAGTCCCTTCAGCCGTCTCCAAATCTCTCAATGCAACTCCACGCCGAATTAGAACCGAACCAGCTTTGGCAATAGTCTAATCTCACCAGAACTCAAAAACCTCGACTTCCACGGCAGCTTCCGTCCTGCAGCCAACCACCGTCTCTCCTTCTCGATTCAATCGACCGCAGCTCCTTCTCCAAAAAACGTTGCTCTCATTAAAAGTACCACAATCGGACCCTCAATGCCAAATGCACTCACACAATTGTCAATCCCTCTCGAAACCAGCAGCTTATTCTTCTCCCACGGATCGGTCCATAGACAGCCACCGTCCTTCCGACCAAATGCAGCTCCTTGCTTCTGGAAATCACCTTACGAACTCCGATCCACCAAGCTGCAGAAGCTCTTCCCTTGGTATGCAGCCACCAGCTCCTACGCAGCCGCTCGAGCTCCCCACAACATCAACCAAAAAAATAAAAGTAGAACCGACCCACATCAACTGATTTCCAACTGGGCCAAGCAGCCTTCGACCCAATAACAAAATACCAAGAATATCCACCAAAATTGCTCCTCAACTTCACCGAATCTCTACTCAACCAATGCCACCACGGCAAATGAAGCTTCGACCCCAACTCCGAATCTTCCGGAACCTTCGCCAACACTTGTCAATGCTCGCTTCGACCAGCAGCCGCAAGCCAAATTCTCCCAAGCAGCATGTCCTCCGACCAATGCACCCCACTTACAAGAACCAGGAAAAACGAACCGATCACGTGAGCACCGCCAAACCACGGCCTTCCAACCAACTTCGAACCGTACGCAAGCAACTCCTCGAAAACGACCACCTAAACTAGTTGCTTCCTGCAACCGGGTTCTCAACCGACAACCACCATAGCTGCCTCGTCTAGATTGCTCTACCTTGCTCGCAGATCAAAACCAGTAACACCAAAATCAAGTCACCGAACCTCTCTCGTCAATGCAGCAGCTCTTCACGGCTACCGCCACCAACCAAATCTGCCGATGCTTTTCCAAATACACCGCAAACTCCTTGAATCCACCTAGCTCAGGCCGCCGATACTCTTCAAGTGCCGAGAAAAAACCACCGAGACCAACTTCGGAAAAAAAACACCACCAACTACCAATGTAAAATCACCGTTTATTCTAACCCCAGGTCTAACTAACACATAATTTCACAAATTTTACAAGCCGACTTGTGCACACACCCAGCTCTCACTCACACATCCCCTAACTCCTAAACACAAACACTCACTCACCAAAGGCACCACACGGCCTAGCACCAAGCAACATGCTCCTAACTCAAAATAAACGAACTAGCACACAATGCCATAACCCCGCTATCCGACACACACACACCAGCACATGCAACAACGGCCTCTCCCCTAACCTAATTTTTCTCTTTTTCTAAGAACTAACCCTATCATCTCTAAACTTTCCCTAACCCTTCAGCCATCCTCTCAACGAACGTCGCCTTCTCACTAACCTACCCCCACACCATAGCATGACCATGCCACCCATGCCATCATCTTTTCTTGCCTAATTTATTCTAAACTCTAATCTAAATTGGTAATTTCAATTGGCCTTTATCTCTAATTACTAAATCCTCCATCTCTTCACCCACGACTTCTCTTGTTAAAAAACTAGGACCCTCTTCGCGACAAGCCCTGTTTCTCTAAAACTAATTTCCTGCTTCTAACATTAACTCATCTCGGCTTGCGCCCTGTCCTTAAATTGAAGCGGCTGCATAAATGCAGCCGCTTAAGTTCTTTAATTTTTGAGAAACTAAAAATAAAATAAAGAACTGAAAGTGAGATAATGAAAAAATAAGAATAAGAAAAGAAAGTAAAGGAAAAAAAGAAATTAGATATAAAGGGAAATTAGAAATAGGAAAGAATAAAAATTAAATGACAAATTGGAATTAAGAAGAGGAAGAGAAATAAAAGAAATAAAGGAAATAAAAAGTAGAAAATAGAAATTAGAGAAGTCAAGCTTAGGGATTCTATAAGAAATTAGTAAAAATAGAATAATTAGTATTTAAGAGTCTAACCATTATAACTAGGGTTACTTCTAATCTAAAAAATACAAATTTCTACTAAAGTAAGGGATTTTTGAAGAAAAATAGGAAAGTGAGCAATTTAGATGCTCACATCTCTGAGCAAGAAGAAGTAAAGAGCCCTAGATTATTGCAACCACTTGGTGTGCCTAATTTGAGATTTGAATTAATTAATATAGATTTTATTCTTGGATTGCCAAAGACTCAAAGTTGTTTCAATGATATAGATTTTCATGGTGGTTTTAGATAGATTGATCAAGATAGTTAATATAATTCCTACAAATACTACTACATTTGCAAATGACGTAACTAAGTTACTGATAAGATAATTTTTAGAGACTATGGAATTCCAAATGAGGTTATTTGTGATAAGGATTACAAGCTTGTGAATAAATTTTGGACTACACTTTTCAAAATGTCTAGAATTGAAATCAAATTGAGCACTGTAGACAATGACGGGTAGATCAAAAGAATATTTGAAATTCTTGAAGATATATTGATAATGTATGTTGATAAAAAGCAACACCTAAGGGATAAGTAGATTTGTATGATCAAGTTTGCAAACAATGATCATGATTAAAGTAGTTAAGGAATAAATCTATTCTATGATTTCCATGGTCAAATATGAAGAACTTTTATAGTATTTATTCATCCTAGTATCAAATTTGAAAGCATTGATGACATGACATGACATGACAACTTTAAGCCAAAGATAAATGCACTTGAAGTAGACTACATGTGCACTTTGTTACAAACCTTTACTGCACCCCTTTTCTACCGTCTTCTTTTAATCATCAGTATTGACTATGCTCCAGAATTCTTATTTGACATAATAAGAAATGCAACTTGCTTTCAAATTTAAAAAATTTAGTGTTGTATATTATTTAAGAGTGACAAACCACTAATGATTATTAATTAGATTTTGTACGCATAAAACTTAATGATTAAAATCATTGATCAAAACTCATTACTTCAAATTTCCTAGGCTCTAAACGGATTGATCAATTTCTTAATAAAACCTTATTACTTCAAATTTCCTAAGCATCAAACCTCCTTATGGAGCTCAAAAATCAAATCTTTTCACTTTAAATTAATTAGGCATCAAATGAAATTGGCGTTAGTTGTGATCTTGGGCATTTACACATCCATTGAGTATACGTTGATATAATCATGAAGTGAGTATTATTTTCTCCCTAAATAAGATTGCATTATACAATATTACACGAAGAACCTAATTTTGTGGATGAATGTTCAAAATATGTACAATTGGAAATAAACTTACAAGGCTTTAAATGTAAAATGTCCAAAAATCATGTTACAAATTTGTAAAGTATTCCATGGTTATAAAAGGTGATTGACCTTAGAAATGGCAATGGAAAAGACTATTTTTTATTCTTTGTTATTAGCTCTACGCTTTCCGCTTGCTTACAACCTTTCCCAAAAGCACAATTCATGATGTCAAAATAATCCTAACTTTGGATTTAAAAGAACATTAGCATAGAAGTTACTTTTATGTTTTTAGTTTTTTGCCTATTATTTTTTTAAATAAACATATAAGGAAGAGTCTATATTAAATTACATAGTTTTCAAACTTCCACATAATGAGGAAATTTACAATATTCAGTCTTGTTTGTCAAAAGAGTGTGTCCGAATCCATATTTCCAAAATATAAAGACTGAATATTTCTTATTTTTGACAAAAACACAAAACTTACTGATCGTGGGTCACTGCTCACAGCTCATGACTGCCTGTTAATCTATTATCACATGTTATCATCAATTTTGACAATATCAATAAACCAAATCCATTTTTTTAACTAAACATCATTTTTATAATCTCTATATCTATTTATTGGATTAAATAAAATAATAACACAGTGTGTAGAGAGCTCTAGCCACTAAATATCATTGGTGCTATGGCAG
This sequence comes from Ceratodon purpureus, assembly GCA_014871385.1. Classification (NCBI taxonomy): domain Eukaryota; kingdom Viridiplantae; phylum Streptophyta; class Bryopsida; order Pseudoditrichales; family Ditrichaceae; genus Ceratodon; species Ceratodon purpureus. The sequence goes on from CM026426.1 coordinate 79,865,952, forward strand.
CAATGCAAATTTATTTTAGTAAGTCATCGTAAAGTAATACTATGAAAAAAATATTATACATTCATTCTATCAACGCGTTTTTTCATTGCGAAAGTGGTTGTATATTTCAAATGACATATAAGTAAATTTCAAATAATGAAGAAGTTTTGTAATACAGAATATTGGAGTACTGAAGTTATTTTTACAAATATGATCATTCCTTTTTGCAAAAACATTAAAATATATTATCAATATATTGTTAATTATGAGTTTTCAATATGATATGCAAAGAATAGACATTTTTGGACACAATAGTAATTCATTGGAAAAAGTATATGAACTCTTTAAATGAAAGTGGATATTATAAATAATCTGTGACTTGACTAAGCATTGAAATTCATAACATGACATGCAGTATTGTGTAACACATTACATTATTATGCATTAATTGTTAAACATCAATTCTATTTTAAAAAATGTTGATAAACTTCAATTAATTTTCTATGCCTAGATGGATGTACAATTTATGAAGTAAAGCCTCAAGGTCCCATTTTTCATCATTTTCAATCACCTGTAACATATTAATTAAGTTGCATCATATTCAAATTAGTATACATAATAAGCACAAGATTTTATGACTTTAAGTGGTAAATTATCTCTAAGTGATTGAGAGTAAAATTAAGACTATTTCTATACAAGAATACGTAAAATAAGTTGGCTTGTTTAACTTCAGTATTCACATCTTGTAACTATTGTTCTGAATAAAAGATACATACTTGCAATGCAGGCTGCAGAATAGATATTAATGAACAAAGGTCCGTCTGTCCTTCCTATCCAAATACTTTGCTTTTAAGTAAATTGTTTTTCAATTAATCTTTGAATCAGACTTATGCCCACATTTAGAGCCAGTTTTTTGAAATAGTACATCAACAACTTATTGATTAGAATATGTTTATAATTTAAAATTATATATTATGTTAAAATAATATTTTATTCAAAAACAATTATACTTCAAAAACATCATCACAAGCAATTCACAATGAATTCTACAAACACCTTTGATATATAGGGTAAATGTTATTTCATCACATTATAGAAATAAATAAATTTTTAGTAGTATTAAGATTGATTTTAAATTTTTTAATGATGCAGGTATGTTTTGTTATAATTGGCATTTTTTGTTTTTTTAACTTCAAGAGGCTTTAATTTGAGATTTTGATAATTTTCGAGTACAATTTTATTTTTGACTTCAAACTCAATATAAGCATGGATCCATTCCATATACAAAAAAAATGCTAAAACATAAGTAAAGACTTAGAAATTAAAGTATGTCAATATAAAAGCAATTTTATTTAACTCTAGTATTGAAATATTATAGCTACAAAATATTGATTTAACCACATAATTTAGCTTTATAGATATTGATTCCAATTTAATAGTATCAATATCAAGTTGAAACTTCTATGGGATCATTTATAAGAACTTCATTATCTTCAATTCTTCAATTTGGAATAAAAACATTCTGATCAGAAGTGAATGTAACAATTTGCTTATAAAGCATTTTGAAATGACATCATAGGGAGGCATGAAACAAAGACTTGACAGGCAGATTGTTCAATTGTGAAGAACCTACTTTGCTCAGTTACATCAAATAGTTAAAAGTTTGAGATTTTAAAAATATTTGGATACTTAAGATTCCTTATTCTCAAAGGTTCAATATTTAGACAAAATCAATATTTAACCATTCATTTGATTTAGAATGATACTTTGATTTACTTATACCTTTAAAAAGTCTAATAAAGCATGTTGAAAAAGCATCATAAAAATCCTTTCAAAATCTATTAGGACGGGTTTACTAAACTTTCCAACTTCAACCATTTTATCAACATTATAAATATCTTTCTCTACGTGACATAGTGTATAAACGTATATAAGTGTTTTTGTGGTTTCATTTCATTTATGATATTAAGCAGTTTTAAAAAATAAATTTATAAACAAAAACTCCTTAAGTTCTAATATAATATATTTAGGTAGTGTATTATCAAATCTTTTTTTAAAAATAAAAGAGAAATCAAACTTTGCATGTAAAGGAACATAAGAGCTGCCGACCAAATGCACTTAAGTTTGTTCAATGTGTTTAGTACCAACGTGATCGCTCAATGTACCGGTGAGGCTTCTACTCCGTGCAGACAGTAGTCGGATCACCTTACATAATTTTTGCGCTACGACTGTTTCCCTCTATCTGTACACTTCCCCTTAGTTCCATTGCTCTGTTGAGGGACGGAGGGAGGGAGGGAGGGAATTAGTTTAAGCTTAGCAAAATCAGATTTGGCTCCTAAAACAGGATGTCATCTTGGATCTTCTCCCAAGTCCATTACTCAATGTCTTCCTTATATTCTTTAATCCTGAGCATCTCCAAGGAGTCCTTCAAAGGAAGCAATGTGCTTTTTGTATATTTGCATTGGTCCTCACAACAATGGGTCCTCACAATAATGATGCAACTTAGATTATAAAATTGCAAATCATATGTTTACTGGTGATGTTTGCTTTGTTGGTTTTAACAGACAACTAATAAAGCAAATACAACATATAACTTGTCTCTCTCAGCACTACTTGTCAAAGTATTCAGAGGCCTCTGTAAAATTTTCTACCAAATCTCACTAGTACAATACTATACCAAAACGCCAAGCCTTAATCCAAACTAAAATATGGATGGGTTACACTCTCAAACACAAAGTGTGAAGTAGTACTAAGTAATCAACGCACCCAACATATCGGGTGTTTATGGAAAAATGCAACAAAAACTTAAACACCTAGAAAAACTCACAAACAAAACCACCCTAAACAAAGGATGCATGGTTGGTAATAGTCACTTAATGATATGAATTCAACAATTCTTATAGAGTCCTACAACTAAAAGGTTGGATTAAATCCAAGAAGAATTTGAGTAGGCCACGTGGCCTACAAACAATATTCGTACAGATTAAAGGCCCTTTATTAGCGCTAATATTATTTATAGAGTTATATATATATATATATATATATATATATATATATATATATATATATATATATATATATATATATATATATATATATATATATATATATATATATGTCTCGCTTCTACCATCTACTTTCAGGTAAAGAGGTAGTTGCAACAACAAAACTTGTACTCGAGATTGTCAATTGCCTAGTCAACAACTAATACAAAGTTTAGCTCATATCTGGTTTCAACTATGTTGCAACTTGTACGACAATATCTTCTGAAATCCTCTGCACTACAGTCCCTCCAAGCAACCCTTTGGTCTAGATAATGGTGGAATTGTTAAAAGAATTTTTGAATAGAGGGATTTGATGGAACTTGAATGCGCCACCTCAAAAATTCTAAAATTCCGTTGTTGCATACTATCCAAGTCTATTTTCTTGGTACAAATATAAAGATATTAAATAAATTGAAATCATTCTTCTTATTTTCTTACTTGTCTACATTTGATTAAATGTTTTAGCTTAACTCAATTTTTTAAGGCACCCCTTTGTAGAGCAATGAGGCTTCTGGCTCTAATAGTACATTCAAACACATCTACATTACAATCTAAATTTAGCATTGTTCTTATTAGTGTTTTTTTTTTTGAATTTATAACTTCTATAGTAAATATTTTAAAACTTTATAACAGTCTAAATCCAAGATTAATTTGGAACTTCACTAATTCAAAATATATATCTACTTCTTCATTCATCAACTTTATAGTAGTATATAAATCATAATAGATTGACAACATAATCATGTTTCAGTGGATGTACATCTGAATTATATTTTGTTAAGAGTGCAAAACACTATGTATTTTTATACTTCATATACATATATTATTGTGCTCTATATACTATATACTTTTATACTATAAATTGTATGTATTTTCCTATTTTATAAATTATATGTTTTCTTGTTATTTTTCAATATATATTTCTTACTTTGTAAGAATTATATTTTTTTTTTCATACTTTTTAAAAAATTTATATTCTCGTATTTTATCAATTTTACATTCACATATACATTTTTGAATCTTCAAATTTTGTCTTTGAATCTTTAACTTTTCATCTTCAGATCTTTAAATTTCATTTTCAAATCTTTGATTTTCAATTTTGGATTTTCAAAAATCATCTTAAGATATTTTGTCTATCCAACCAGATATCCATTTTAATTTTAATTTTTCATTTATGATTTTCAATATTCCATTTATGATTTTTAAATTCCATTTATATTTCATAATTTTCCATTTATAATGATTTTTTATTTTCCATTCATGGTTTTCAAACATCCATTGTTTTGAGGTACTTGAATTATTTTGCTTGATATTTTGAAATTTATATTTCATAATAAGAGTTACAAAAGTTAAGATGAAATCTAATTTTGGTAATTCCTCATGATCAAATCCCTTCTTTATCTTTATTGGAATCTTGACCCCCTTAACATTTGTGTCCAAAAGTAATTTTTGACTCAAAAAGCCAATTTTGCATCCCGAATGAACTACAAAGATGCTATAGGAAGAACAACCGCAAGGTCCCTGAACTATTAAGAGAAATTGGCTTTAAAAAGGTTAGCACCTTAGATTTATGCCTTGGCGGTGTTTATTTATGGCCGGGTAGGGCGCTTGAATTCCAACTTTTTCTGATATTTGAGGTTGGCAAGGCAAAAGTACTTGGCAGTTTAGATGCTCTAATATCAAATGGTTTTTGACATGACTTTATAGGCAAATCAATTAAAGACTATTCAAAATGTGTAATTTTTATTTGCATCTAGGTGACATTTAATAGCCCTGAAGACAGATTCTATGGTATGTTGGATGTTTGAATCAAGAGCAAGGATAGATATTTCTACTAGACATCCCCTTGTTAACCTCTTGGTTTCTCCAAGAGCCACCTTTCAAGATCCTGCAAATCACACTATCATGTCAACAAACTCATCCCTATTGCCAGCTCAATCATCTTCAACTTGACTCCTACTTGTGGCGGCTCAAATTAATTCCTTTTGCCGACATTCATGGATCATCTTTTCTCCCCCGTGTTGCATAGACTACAACGAGTTGCTGTTAGTTATTGTTCCAAGGCCTTGTCTTGTAGCTAGGCGACTGCGGATGTTTGGATTCAAATACTCCATATATGAATGCCTATTAAGTCACGTCTCAATATTCTTCCCCATCGAGTGTTGCAACCTTCCTCTTTTCAGATAGAGGCAGTGCACCCCTCCTCGACCCTCCAGCCTCTCGATCCACGGTTCCTCAATCCTATGCTCGCCTCTACCTGCCTGTGCAGCCTGGCCCACTCGAGCTACACCCGCCGGCCGAGCCCCCATCTCAATTGTCCCTCATTCCCATCTATATTGTCCACCATCCTTGTCGTCCCCGACCGCTGTCTTAGATTGCTCCAAAGTTTTGTTGCAAGGTTTAGGACAATTATGGCAAAATTCTGCATTGAGGATTGCTTGTGATCGACACTTTTGTAATTTCTATGTTTAGAACAAGGTATTGTGGGTTGTGAGTGCTAGCTATCAAGGCTTTGTAGAGGTTCTTACAAGCCTCGATGGCTGCAGAATTTGAGGGCCAATGTTGTGGTTTTTTGTTTTGGCACGTGCTTGGGGTTTCTGCATCGGGGTTGCAGAGGGTGTCTACTAGGCGGAGGGCATGAACTAGTGTTGGTGCTCCGTGCCCAAAGAACGCGTGAGTTCGTTGGAAGGTCCACGATGGCAAGGTATGACGGCAAAGTTGCTGGCTTTGGGTAGTTGACATTGGCGTTGCGGAAGTGGGAGTTCTTAAGTTGCGCTTGCGATTTGAAGAGGAGAGAGACGCAGTGAAGATAGAGCGCGGGCCATGACAAATATAATAGCCCTAAGAAGCTCCTCTCATCTATGCCTCTCCATCTCCCTCTCTTATTCTACCGCTAAGTATAGCTCTTCTTTTCATTCTCCTTGTCTAGGTTTGTTGAGGGTCGTTAAATTGTCCTTTGCTTTTCCTTGTTTTTGCTGTCCTTCATCTTCTCTTTCTTCCTTTGTATCCTTTGTTCTTTAATGTCTTTCCCTTTTTTTTTTTGCGACTTTCTTCTTTCCGGGAGTCTCGATCTTTGTGTCTAGTTTAGGGTTTATCTTCAATCCTTGAGGCAGTTAATTGCCGTCGTTTCCTCTGTCTATGTTTGTTTTCCCATATGTAATTTCTTCATTCAGGCGCTCTATGTTTTAATATGCCTTGGTTCCAGTTCATGGTCTCTTCTCCAGCTCTCTCCTTATAGCCATCTTTTGTGGTATTATGTCTGATTTTGTTTTGGTCTTAACTGAATTGTCGTCCGCCCATCGAAAATGGCCGTCCTACTTCTTTTGTTGTTGTCGGTTCGAATGGGGTTTTCTTCTTATCGTCTCCACGTTGTTGTTCAATGTCCTTCTCCATGCATGGAGGTTCTACAGAAGATACAAAGGTTCTACAATAGTTTTAGAGGTTCAACGCTTCACCTGGTTCTCCGTGATTGGCAGAAAACATTTTCTTTTCTTTTGCGGGACATACTCGACTTCGTGAATGGTAGGGATTCCTTGGTGGGTCTTGTTATGTTTAGTGGTATCTATCACATTTGCGTAGATTGAGTGATTCTTCATATTTAAAAGCTTCAAGATTGTGAAATTGGTTGGGTGGATGGTGGATAAGTTTGAAGTGGGTCATTTTGAGTGCACTGGTGTTTGCGACATTGGTTTCACGCAATGGGGTTTATAGTTCATCGTCAAACGAGCACCGCGTGCAAGGGTCTAATGTCAATAGAGTTGCTGAATTTGTCAAAGGTGAAAGAAGCGTTTGTAGTTGTTGAGCTCATCATCATTAAGGAGGGGTTGGCGGAAATGCAAAGTCCCAAAAATTAGGCGCGAGTTTCTAACAAGATAGAGAAGCGAGTGTAGTTTAGTATTGGAACAAACCTTAGTGGGTGCAGCAACATCATTACGGTTATTGTAGAAGAAAGTGACGTGCACTTGACATTCTTCCGGTATGAGCCACAAAGGAGCGCAAAGAAGAAAGTTTCTCAAGATGTACATCATGACGCCGCTCCAAAACAGAAGGACTTCTGGTTGGAGCCAAAGCTTTGGTATGTCTTTGTAGAAAGAAAGGCAAGGAGATTCCTGGTATTGCGAAGAAGGTGAAGAAGTTTGTGGACGCATGGGGCGACGCCATCTACAAAGAGTACATCCAGAAGGCAGCGGACGGCAAACTTCTGGGGATAAGATTCAAGGACCTAAAACTCTTATTCTTTTCAATACGTTGGATTTAGGGCAATAACCAGATTTGCTGCAAGGTTTAGTGATTACCATAATTTTGCACACATAGAGTTCTTTAGCAAGTACATGATTTTCATTTTTTGGTTTAAGCCTGCAAACTAACATTTTTACGTTAGTCATAACTTCCTATCCGTCTAAGTTCTATTCCTAAGAGGTTTAGATTAATTCTTAAGAAGGGTTCTCATTAGCGATGTTGTCCGTATTGTAGGTTCATTTCAAAGGTCCTGAGGTGTGGAAATGCAACTAACCTCAAGGATGGCATTATGTTATTTCTTTGTATATAAACGAAGAATATGAGGACCTAGCTATCAAGGCGCACGTTCATTGTAGAAGAGGAAAACTTTGTGGTATTGCTGGAAGGCTTCATTTTGTTTGCCGATATTCTAAAATGAATTTCAAAGATATGAATGGGCTTGATTTCCATTTCAGGAGAACTAGTCTCATAACTTCAAAGAAAAGGAAGAAATTGCATAGAAGTGCACGGGAGGTTGTGGAGGCAGACGTGATAGAATTTGTAGCAACTTTTACTTTGGATGAAGACATTGAGTCATTTAAAGCACCGAAGTTGGTAGAACCCACTAGTCTTTACTATGTAATTGCACAAGAGAGACATATGCACTTGCTTGACAAGAAATACTTAGATGACCTCAAGGCCTGCTACAATGAAATGCTCAAGCTACATAAGGAAGGAGCGTTGCCAGCAAGAATTTGTGCTGCCTTCTCTAGTTGGTGGGTGAATGAAGAAGCTGAGGTACTTCCACATTACATAGGTTTTAGCATGCATATTCTCCATGCCGTATAAATTACAACAGCAATGTCACCTATTATGTAATCTATGCACGAGAATATAACAAAGGAAGTAAAGGACCGTGCAAAGGCTACGTATTTGTTGTAGGATTGCACGAACTACGACATGAAGGACACAAAACGCCTTGACGAGTTAAAGAACCTTATACAGTACTTGAAGGACCTTCAAATAAAAATTGTATGAGGCGAATCTACAAAAGCGAGAGGCTGACTTGATGCATAAGCGAAATAATTACGTTCTTGAGTGTCTACGAGAGTTCAATAGAAATGAAGCTCTTCGTCTTGTGTGCGCATTCAAAATGTTCTTCAGGTCTGGCTATGGATCCAGAGTGTATTTTTGCCATCTATCCACTGGGTTGACCTCGAATACCATCCTTTCTATTGCCAAAGACCAGGAGATGTCAAGAGAGTTCACTTGTTGTATACAAGACCTCATTTGGTGCGGTTGACTTTGGTTTCCAAACTTCTAGTGCACACCTTCAGCATTTCACGAGTCGAAGAAGGATGTCATCGGTCTCTTAGGATACAATGGGTACCGTCACGAACATGCTCTTGAGAAGATTCAATCTTTCCTAAATTGCGTGGCAGCGAGAGCTGTACTGAACGTCAACAGACTCCAAGATTATGATGTTCGGCATTCATTGTGGTGTCCCACGTAATTGAACAGCTAGGCTACAAAGGCCAATTAGGTTGGTGGAAAATTTCCTCAAAGTTTGATGTTCTTGATTTTGCACTATTAAATTTATTAAATTTAATATAAGTCCAATGGTGAGTACATGTCAGGACTTTTTCATGTTGCGTAGAGAAGATATTGACGAAGGATGGATTGTGGGCGCCTTTGATAATCCTGACAAATCTACCAAGTCATTGTACAAATCTCTTGTTGACGGGGTTGCATCTTTGTGAAGGCTTAGAGCTTCCCAATTAGAGCTTATGTACCATAGCATTGGTATATTTAAATGTATAGAGCATGAGGACGATGAGATGATGCATATGCAACAAGCACCGCCTACAAACCACTCTAACGATGCGCAAGGTTTTTTGACAACGGATTGCTTCAAAGAGAGCAAATTCGAGGCAAGAGATTCCTCCACAAACAATCTCCAATTACTCCTTACATCTTTGATGGCGGAATTTGGTAAACAACCTCTTAACAAACCTACCTTCCTAAGTCCAAATCCTACGCCAAACTACAAACTTCAAGCCCTTTCATTCTCTGATGTGCCTAATGTAATAACTTCTAGAGGAGAATTTTGTGGCCTCAATATTGTACTCCTGCCAAGTCAGATGATAGGTTTTGCAGACTTGAATTTGACTTAAGATTTTGGAATCCACGATATTGAGAAGGAGAAGATGCTTTTGCTATTGCACAAACAACCTACTTCAGGTATTGCAAAGCCAAGGGCTCCTAGATTTTCTACACCAACTCCAAGAGACTTGTCCGTGGCACTTAAGTGCGTGGCATAAGGTTCTACAGAAGTAGAAGCCCTCTCCGGTGGTTAGACTTGAACCAATCTTTGGCCTGAAGCTGATTTGGAGCACGAGCGCTTCAAGAACGTCCTCTCACAGAATACAATTGACAAAATGTATTATACACAACGTGAAATCTCAAAGGAGAATGACGCAATTTCCAATAGCAAAGGCCAAAGCTGGGGTTCCATGGATGAACTATATAACTCTGGACCTCCACATATAGAGGACTTAACTATTGATGAGGAGCAACTGAAGTAAATGGATATGTGCTGAAATGTAAACCAATTTTCAAAAATGTAGAGATTTATTATCTTGCTAAGGTAGTACTATTATATTGTGGCTTCTCTAATTTCTTTTCTTTGTCTCTCTCTAGTATTAAGGATGCATTAGAGGGGGTTCTACGGCTACAAGGTGCGGTTAAAGCCAGGGTATAGATTTGACCTTCCACACTCATAGTTGTAGAATGATGACGAACAAAGATCTCCTCTAGTTTTCTAATCAACTAATGCATTGGTGTGGTACACAAATAAGAGAAACATAAGCATCAAAATTGCTTGGCCCTATACAACTGAAAACCTCATTCAGTGGAAGAAACAGAACGGGGGTGCTTGGGATAGTATATATAGGTTTATAAAGGAGATGATGGGAACCTCCGTGCGGTTTGACATACTGATAGTTCCAATGCATTTTGCGAAGCACTGGAGCCTTGTAGTTATGAATGAAATGTATTTTATACACTTTAATTTGTGCAAGGAAAACAACCTCCACTTTGATAGTAAGTTGTTTGGACTGTTTGCAAAAGTCTAGGCTGTTCACTCTGGGCATTTGGAGACCTCTTCCTTGTGGGAAAGAGCATGCTCCTCCACTGAACGGATCAATGTTAAAGGTCAAATTGGAAGTGCGGATGGTTCACACTAAAGTGCATGTTGAACTTCTGTGAGAACCCGACGTCCGGAATCCAGTGATCCACAAAGATCAGTATAGCCTTGCTAGTGTCGTTTACCTCTTATTCTTTGTTTTCTTCTAATTAGATCTTATTGCCCTCTTGTCTTGTACAAATGTATGACTGGTTTAGCAAAATAGAGGCATTATATATAAGAAAGGTTGTAAAAGACGTAGTCATAGAGGTTCTACAAGAGATCAGTTCTGAACAGTTGACGGGGAAGGCGACACCTTCTGGAAGACAATATGTTAAAGATGATTTAATGTTGAACAACAAAGGTCCAGCTTTAAGGAGGTCTTCCCGAGTTCAAAGGCAGAAAAGTGTTACCATAGGGTGCCATTAAATTATGCTACAGGGTACACTAGACCTAAATGGTCTTTGAATTGGTGTTGAATATGTTGTAGAACCTTTCAATTTTCCTTGTAGAGTTCTATACATTTCTAGTAATGAGAAATCGGTTTGGACTTTATTGTCTTTGCTGCTTCAACATGTTATACCAATCGCCTTCCTTTGTTGTTGATGTTGTCTATAATGTTCCAACTTCCAAGAGAGCTATAGTAATGATTGCTAATGCTCTACGTGGCCAATTCAGAAAATAAAACAATTGAAAATGACGTATATTCGAGAGGTTGTGGGAACCATGTCAATCATCTTATGTCTCTATGTTCCTATGCCTCCTTGTTGTTTGTCATTTACTTCGACTTTGTAAACATTGTTTTTCTGTATCTACAATATTTTGAAATTTTGGCAATGATTTACTAATCTCAAAGAACCCTTGCAATCATGCAATGTCCATATGCTCTACAAGAAGAGTCCTACTAAATTATAACGTATATTTATTAATTAATTTAGTGGAATAAAAAGGGATTGCGTAGGAACCTCTGCAATTGCTGGAGCCTTCACACTAGTTGGTGTCCCCATTATTTTTTTATTGACCTGGTTCGGACTTTGATTTTAATTTGTTACTCAATATTTCTGAGCTTATCTTGATGCATGGCTTCCTATATGTAGGAACAACTACTACTACTATTTTCTTGTAGTTCACATTCATAATGTAAACTTTAACTCCATGTTTGTCCTTCACCTGAGCGTCTTTAGTGTGATTGACATGTGTAAGAACCTTTGCAATTATAGACGCTTCAATGTGTTCTATATCTTCAAATTCTGGTACTCATTTGATATGTTCCACATATTCCAGTGTTTTTTTTCTCATGTTCTTTGACATGATCTTAATCTTTTTCCAATTCATCTACTATTCCATGCATGCTTAATCCCAATTAATTTGTCGAATATCCAGTATTGAATGTGTATACATCTCTATGTACTTAGTGATCATTTTTGTGATTTGTTTTTAGTCATTTGAGAAAGAGAGTCACGAAACCATTCCAATCTTCTTTTTGATTTTATCCTTTATATTATTCCCTAAAACAAAGACAATACTCTCTTAGATGTTGAATGTCTCCACCTGGAGTTTACAACAATATTTCCATTTTAAATATTCTTGCATGCGTTGGAACGTCTCGATCCAAAAGAACCTTCACTGTGAAGGGTTGTAGCAACCATACAATGTCGCAACAATACTTGATGTATGAATTTCACGTGTGTTACATGTTTATATATTTGAACTTAGACGTTTTTTTCACTTCTAGAAATTTATTGCATTTCCAAATATATTATGATAACTAAAATTTAAGTGATTCTGTACAAAAATAAGTTCAGAATTCAAACAAGGCATAACTAAGGAAGTATTGAATCTATGGAGACAATTAAAAGTTGATCCAATGACAACTCACTGGTCCGCCGATGGTAGAAGACCATGAACAATTACTCTAAGAGTAAATGAATAGATTACATGGTCTGGAATGCAAAGTAGGACTTCCACATATACATGGAAAGAATACACGTGTGGTGAAAGTATCATATTGAAGATTGAGACTGGGATGCAAAATAAGAGTTACACTTAATATTGTAAAGAATATCATTTTGATTCGAGTAGTAAAATTTATAATATAAAGTTAGCATCGTGCCGATAACATATTACGCTAAACTACCCATTTCCATTCCAGTTTGAAACATTAAGTCCTTCAACATTAAGTCTGCTACCACTAGTCGGGTCAAAGTCAACATAAATCCTATCACATCATAACTTACTCCTTGAACTGTTTCCTTGTAAACCTAATGATAGTCGTGAGTTCGATGGGTACCATCATAAATTTTAATTCCGCACAAACGCTTCAATCCAGTCAGCGAGCAGCCGGTGGAAGGTATAAAGGTCACATTACGGAGGAAGTGGAAGACGTAGGTGAATAAGTCCTTTTAACTCAGTTCCAACACACTTCACTTCAGTCCACTCGTGTTCGTCGAAGCCGTCTCGCAACTTTAATTGCCCGGTGCACCTGTCTCGGCCTTTGCGCCTGCGCCATATACTTTGGTACGGTTCCAACCTTCTGCAAGGGGTATACCGGATGAAGGGTATCTGTAGCAACGTTATGTATAACGCCATTGTTGTTTGGAAAATTTAGATGACCCTAAAAAGGCCAAGGAATGTAGCAAATATAGTTTTGTGTCCTCTTCAAGGACCTCTGGTCAACATCCACAAAGAGCACCTGATCTAATTAGCAGACTTAACAAGATTGTACCTTGGAGCAGACGGCACGTAATGTCTTATAACTCCAAGGGAACTTCTTTGCGTTGAAGAGGTCATCTCTGCTGTAGACATAGGACATCCTCCCTTTGACACTTGGTGGGGGTATATGTGAGAGTAAAGGCTTGAATTCTTTCATTGGCATCTTCGACCATGGACCGACATGAAAATGCAAGAAAAGCATGTTGATAAGCTTCTTTATTTAACTAGGTATTGCACAACATTCCGATGCATATTCTATGGCAAGGTAGGGATTTTGTGATCCACATGGCAGAGAAGGCCATTGACACACAAGACAATACAGTTCTTGATAGGATGGGGTGGACCGTGAAGGCATTTGAAATAAAATGAGGTGCCCCAAAAGAATATGAAGTGCAATCAGTTACAGAAATCAATGAACACGAGAAAGTGTATGTGGGAAATGGACTATATTTAAAGTTGTCGGCTAACCGCCAAGTTGCCAACAAGCTGGAAGTTTGAAGATTCAACAGAAGAAAATGTGTAAGAAGGGAGACCTCATGCATGGGTTTGCAAAAAACAAAGGACAAAAGGAGCATTGGAAACAATTGTGTGGAGTTTGAAAGTGTGGAAATGGAATTGTATTAGGGTTCTAAACAAAATTATGCAGTTTCATATAAGAGCCCATCAAAATATAGCGTAGCTAAAGTAGACCCTAAACAATTGGGGAACTGCCAACGATGGAACAATTTTGGGCTTTAGCAGGACATGGTAAATTCACATTCCAAGATCTGGGATTCCCCGGCACGTCAAACTTGCTAGCGTGAGAAGGAATAACCTCTCAAAACTTCTGGTATTTGCTAGAACTTGGTAAGATGTCTGGCTTCCTATTCCGAGAATTCCTACTACAATACTCCCAAACATCCAACGGAGACTGCTTAACCCTTAAAGGTCATTTTAGGTCCTTGGGGAGGTAGACCGAAATTGGATCTCAACAACATGAATAGTGCATTTTTTGAACTTGGGCATCATGAATGAACCAACCAATTATGAGCTTGCAACCTCCTACAAGGTTATGTGCAATCCTAACCTACGTACCATAATCCTTTCATAGCACAAATCACTCATATAAATTTTGAATTGAATTGTAAAACTTCACTTTGAGAATGCATCAGAAGAAGTTGATTAGCATGATATAAAAAAATAATTGAAAAGTTGGGTACAAGAAGAGCTACAGAGAAGATTCTATAAAATCCAGCCCCTCGGGCTGGGTCTGACCTTAAAGGGTTGAGTGCTGCAAGGATAGATGTTAATATCCTAGTTAAATATAGAACTAGGCAGGGTTAGTAATGGAGCCCTCTCCAGAGTTCCAATAGAAAGTATTAGGGTGGACAACGTTAAATGGATTATTAAGGACATTCCTATAAGCCTGGTCATCTACAAGTAAGGTATTCCGAACACTAGCATCGGATCCACCCAATAGTCTAGAGTCGCAGAAAAAAAATCTATCAAAGTGTTTTAAAAATGTTTCTTGCTTCCCGACAGGAGTTATCCAGATTGAGATATCACACCAACATGCACTGAGGCTTTTGTGGTCGCGCACGAGGAAAGGATGAATGGCTGAGTGTTTTTGTAGTAACGGTCAAGATTCTTTTCAGTTGCCGTGGACCAGACGACTACCTCAAAATTTGCCGTGCAGAGCTCTATAAATTCAAGAAGTCCCGATCTACTATGGCGATAAAATAGCAAGCCATTAATATGCAAAACCAGAAAGTACTTTAATACTAGTTCCGGTACCTGAATACTAGACTGGCCATGGTCTACGTGACTTGCATCTATAGGCGGAGGACGCTGCTCCTGATCTGCATTGGATATGTCTTTGCAAGATTTACCCTGGACTTCCTTGTCCACGAACTCTGAAGTGATAGCATACAACGATCACAAGTGTGACGTCTAGGACGACAGTCGCTGGACAGCCGACATCGAAACAACAACTAGGGTTGTTATAACAGACAAACCGTCTGTTAGTCCATTAGTCCATCATAGTGACATGACACACCCCCTCGTTCGTCCAATGAAGGGGTTGACCGGTTGACTCATAGTAAGGATAAATAAAATTAACCTAGTGCTAACTTTCGCGCACGCGTGCACTCGGGCGCATGCAAATGGGCGAGTGCAAACAAACCAAAAAAAATTAAAAATTAAAAAATTAAATTATTTTAATTTAAATTTTAAATTTTTTTTAGAAATTTTTTTGGCACTCGCTCGTCTGCATGCGCCCGAGTGCTTGCGCCGGACTTCCACCAAGTTGTTCATTTCATTTTGGTGCTACTTCTTCCTTTGAGCGCGCCCGTCCGCACGCGCCCATACGCACGGGTGTGAGAGCTCGAGCCAAATTTCCTCTAAGAAGTTGTTCATTTTAATTTGGTGCTAACTCCTCCTTTGCACGCGCCCGTCCGCACGCGCCCGATAGCTCGCGTTGGACTTACACGAAGAAGTTGTTCATTGCAATTTCATGCACAAATAATTGTTGCTAGACCAAGGAGCTCAGCTGCTCAGTACGCGATGTGATGGAGATCGATGACTAATGAGAACATTTTTGTAATATGATATTGGAATAAAAATAGTAGCAAAAGGCATAGATAATTAGATTCGTAGGAGATTTTGGAGTTAGTTTAATTTTGTTTAAACAAAAGCACTTTGTATCCATTTCTACTATCTTTGCGTTGATTAAGTCATAAATCATTTAAACGTCAATTCATTGTTGACTATGTCGTTCATCACTTTTTATCCATGACTTTTTTTCATATTCCTCTCATTCAATCTTTTTATTTGTTGATTTTTCTATTCTTCTTCCTTTCTTTTTCTTCTATTCTAAGTCTATCATGTAATTATTTATTTATTTATTCTTCCATTAGTCGCCCATTCCAACTTTTAATTTTATTTATTTTTCCAATTGTCTTCCATTCTATCATCTTGTTCTTTTTAAATTCATTAATATTCCATTCTATCTTCTCGTTTTTTTTTCTTCCATTCTTAGTCTATCATACATTTATTTATTTTATCATTCCCATTCCGTGATGTATTTTTTTTCTATATTTTTTATGTAAACTTATTGTATGTGCCAATAGAATGACACATGGTAAATAAATTCAAGAATAAAATGAAATATTAGTTGTTTACATATTTGATTAATGAATGCAAACATGAAGAAATTATAAAACTATATTTAACAAGAATAACTTTAATAGTACAAAAATCAAGATTCAAATCATATAAAACATATCTACTTGAATTTTGGGAGTTTGGTTTCATTTCATTTTCGTGCTAGTTTTTTCTATGCACACCGTCACGGCGTGGACCGGACATCCCCCAAACTCGGACTTACCTAGTGCTAGGAGCATTTTTAGGAGCCACTCCCATTGGTTGGCTTTTTTCTTCCAAAACCCTGAAATTTTCAATTTAGACCCACCGAGGCCATTTTTGGTAATTTTGAATTCAAAAATGGGGCCTGCGGCTCCAAATTACACGAGAGAGACACCCTTAGGAATTTTAAAATAAGAACCAGAAACTAAGAGCTCATCAACCCTGCCCTGCCAAAAAACGCTCGTAGCACTAGGTAAGTCCGAGCCTGGGGGATGTCCTACCAAAGTGCACCGACACGCACGCACTCAACCTCCACCAAGAAGTTGTTCATTTCATTTTGGTGCTTGATTTTTTCGTATGTGCATGCCTACATGCACATGCCCAAAGGAAGAGCTAGCATCAAATTGAAATGAACAACTTCTTGGTGGAAGTCCACCGCGAGCTCTCCAGCGCGTGCGGACGGGCGCATGCAAAGGAAAAACTATCACCAAAATGAAATGAACAACTTCTTTGAGAAAGTCTCACGCAAGCTCTCGGGCGCGTGCAAACGGAAGCGAGCATTCAAGCGCATGCATGTGGGCGCGCGCGCACGCGCAAAAAATTTTAAAATTAAAATTTAAAAAAAAATAAGAAAAAATAAAAAAAATTTAAAAATAAAATAAAAATCTTTTTGGCGCGTGCCCGAGTGCTTGCGCGCGCGTGCTACGGGCGCAAGCAGACAGGACGACGGGCGCCATCCCATGGTAAACAACAATAAACTGTGAGGTGTGTAATTTTACTCACGCGCAGGAGTTCGTCCGATAAGCGCGTTCGATTGTCCAATAAAAACGTGTCTGTCATGTCCGTTACGTGACAAGCCGACAAATTTAAGCCCCGTCCGTCTACTATGACAATTTTGACAACAACGGAGAAAGGAAAAGAATGGAACTTGGCATTTTCCTAGGATTTATTTGAATATGCTTTCACAAACATCTAACACAAACATAGCGCCTTCATTCTACACTAAATTTTCAATGCAGGCATCTAAAAGATGGACTAGGCCAGCACCTGATAATGTGACCTCCACTGGTCCTCTTTGGCTTAGTACCTCAAGAGGATTTCTGCAAGGCCCACAATACGGCCTCAAGAGCGTCATCGTCTTTAAGGGGCTCATATGCGGCTCTCGAGATGTGCCCTCCTTAGAGGAATTCTTCTTAGAGGGAGCCTTCCGTTTCTTGATCCCTGAAGACTCTTCTTCTTCTTCACCCCTACGGGTTTGCATGAAATGTTGCCTTAAAGAGAGTTCGTCTGCTATGGACGTGTGACCTTGCTTCTCTTCGCAGAGCGGGTCATAGAAGCAGGCTTCAGAGCTCGCCCAATCCGCTGAGGTGCGCCCTTGATACTTTCAGATACAAATGAAATCTTCAATCTGCCCTTACTCTTGATGGAAGGACTATATAATGTTTGCTCCTCGCTCTTCGGCGGACCGCGGACACCTGCATTAGGCGCCTGCCGTCAATAGTCACTGACGGCTTCTTGAGAGGTGTGACTTGGACAACTTGCTTCTGTTCAGGCAAGCATATAAGAGGTACTTGCATCGTTGTTGCGGGCCTCACCTTGTCCACCTGAACTGAAGGTTCGACTAAAGTAGTTTTGGGCTCATGTACAGTACCCACCAACAAGTTTACGTTCATCCAGCTTTTCAAAGAACTGCCAATATAAGTTACAAAATTGATTAGTTTTTATCCTAATTTAAAAAAAAATTAGTGCACAAGATGAACTATACATACAATCAATTTTTTGATAATAAAAGGTTTGTTTAAATCTATATTTATTTGAACTGAAACCTACATTTTTTACTCTTACTTCAAACAACTATGAATACAATTTTTGTTACTTATGGTTTCTAAAACTTTCAATGGAAAGAATGCAAATCCTTTGTAGAATCATGTAGAAAAAAAATCATGTGTTTTGGTATCATATTTACTAAAACATCAATGTTTAAAGTTTTTACTTAAAGTATGTTCAAATTGAATATAAATTATACAAGTTTATAATATTTGATCTAAAAATTGTTCAAATAAGTAATGTTTCACAATTCAAATGGTTTAGTATATGTTAATATTAATCTTAATATTTTTTAATAGATTAAATTATTTGCTTCAATTCTTTGAAAAGTTAAAATGAACGTTAACTTATTGGTGGGTACTGTATAGCCGAAGCAAACAAGCCCAAGGGAGTCTGTTCCTTGTTCCTCCTTGACTTGCAATAGAGGAGGGTTTGCATAACAAGTTTTTGAATCTTCAAATGCATCATCAAGGACATTTGGTTCGTAGTCCACCTCGTTGCGGTATCCTCCCGCGCCGCAGCTACTCTAGTCTTGATAGGAATCTAATCTTTGATTACACGTTTGTCCAAGTTTTGAAGCTCCTCGTCTTCGATTTCAGATTCATCTATTGTTACCAGAACCCCAGTAGACTTCCTCGCACCTAGAGATCCGCCCTTTTCTATCTAATAAGCCTATTACCTAAGTCAGCGAGTGTAAGAGTTGCTATTACCCAGCCAAAAGACAACATGGTAGCCACAGCGATCAAGGACTCCAGGCGGCAACACTGCTAGTTAGTCGCAATTAGAAGAACTCTAGATAGTATTAAAGGATAGAGGTTACTAGTTAAAAGGACTTCTTGGCTTTTTGAGGCGCAACGTATTTTGGCAGCACCGCTCACACTCGAAGACCAACTAACACCATATTCGTTATTTTGGGAGATATTCTTGAATTTGGGAAATCAACATGTAGTGAAATGGCCACATTAATGCCTTCCCATTTACTTCGACCTCACGTAATCAATATTGAATTGTTAAAAACACGTTAAAGGAAGAATGAGGCCTATGTCATTAAGGTGGAGTCGACCTAAATGCACAAACATACAGGAGAGAACTTAATAATGTTCAATGATCCGTTAAGAACATGTTTAAAGAAGGATGATGATTATGTCATTTAGGTCGACCACACCTAAACGCATTAAAAAAAAAGAAAGAAGAGTAAACCACGTTTTTGTATTCATAGTAGTAACTATTCATTACCTTTCTAAACCTAGGTTTAGGAAAAACGCAATGTACAATGACATAAAATACATTTGGAATTTTGAAGAACACAAAAAGAGTGCATGACACTGAGGCATAAATGGCAGACGAGAAAATTTGACAAACAGATCAATCGTTTATTTGAAACATGATTACATTGAAATAACATAGACGACTCTTATAATCGTCTCTTCATTGCCTCCGTCATTGCTATACAATACATACTATCCACTATATGGTTATGGAGTTCCTCCATAAGCCTCAATTCTTGACTTGACGAATTTCCGTTGACGCTGACATGTCCACGACATTCCCTCGACTTGCATCATTGGACTATCAAGAAGACGTTGCAACTTTTGTCTTCGTCTGTCACCAATGCTTGTCTTAGGCAAAGAGTGGCGACGGGAACTGGATGGTTTAAGGTGGGAGTCGCCGGACTTCCTTGCCCTGGATCCTGTAGTTGTTGATCGTAGCCTCGGCATCTGGAAAGCAAGTACAAAGGGGATAAATAAGCATTCGGAAGAGATATCAGTTTAGGTTGACTTGACCCAAAGTGCTGAGTGCAACTGTTTAGGTCCAACGGACCTTGAACGAAGAAGCCAACATAAGCTAGCACAAACCTAGATGAAAGTAGAAAAAGATCAATCATTTTAGGTGGCCTCGAGCTAGAATAAGGACATATAGGAGACAAGAACAGATGCGAGCAGCTACCATCACTTAACCCACTTACATGAACAAAACATCAGAAAGGAATGAAAAGCTTATAGTCAAGAATGAAAACTAACCTTTGCCGGTGGAGGTGACGGCATGTCGTCCACATTGTTATAAAGAGCACGCTTCGTAGGGGTAGAACTCTGTCGTTTCGGAGATAGAACCTGCAGTCCGGTCCGTGGCCACATAGGAGAAGGGGATTTCAGGGTCTTGGGAATGGACAGGTTAACCCGGTTGTCCACAACCCCTTCATCAACAGCCATAGTTGAATAGTCCATCGTGGACCGCGCTGTTGCAACCGATTGCAACAGAAGCCCTCTGCTACGCAGAGAAGGCCCGCAGCCATAAGCATTATTCAAAGAATCCACTGAGGCTCGACATGCATTATCCTGCAATCCATAGATCAAATCGAAACATACATCCTCAATAATTCTATAACGGTTTGGGGTTTAGGGTTCGACGCAAGGGACAGAATAGTTTAAAAAGAAAAATAAACTTCGTATTACAAAAGCAGTAGTCTTGATACAATGATTAGCCATTTAGTTAAGATGTAGAGTATACTGATAGCTTCGCGCCAGTTCAGATATGTCCATTCGTAAACTAGAGAACTGAAGACATGCCTAATTAAGCTCTACGACTAATTGCCTCATTACTCTTAGCGTATTGTTCACAAGTAGAACGGTCATCATAATACATTTTCTTCCCGATCGGACGCTCGGCCCTGAATCTTGGGAGTGTCTCTACGAAGTTATGGAGGTCTACAAGATATGGCAAAAGTTTCGACAACAAAAAACGATCATCTGCGGCATTGGGTTTTTGGTTGTTCCAAGTGGAGAGTAAAAGGACATTGTAAGAATTATTCTGACAGTGCTTGATCGGGCTGTCATCGATAAAAATGGTGTTGGCTTCGGAATATAGGCCACCAAATTTACGAAAGAGACCATCACACATCGGCTTAAAGAAGATGTCCTTCTGAGTCTCGGGTTCCTTCATATATACCGGACGACCTCGCAAATCTACGCCCATAGGAACTCTCTGACAGTCCTCTTGACCTAGAATTCTAAGCGGATAGACTGGACGAATTGAACCGAACAGATAGTCGCAGATCATTCTTGTCGTCGAAGTCTTCATCGAACTCCAGACGGTTATGGTTGCGAACGTTGACAACCGACGAAGGAATTGAGCACAATTGGGCCTTACACAAACAAGCTTGGGGCCGACGACTGCTAGCTTGGACGCTCAGTGGATAGTAAGGTCATGGCTAACGAATGATTGTCGAGGCCACTTAGGAGTACTGGAGCAGAGTATTCCATTGAGGTCGAGGACAACGTTCAACCAACCACTCTGAGTTCGCGTCGGGACATGACATAATTCTTCACTAGAACTTACGTCATATCCAGATGCCTCGCACACCTGGAGAGGAAATACCGACGACAAATGGACATTACTATACTATACTAGGACGGAGTTATACGAATGATACAAAGAGGACAATCGCAAGGCAAGTCAGTACCCAAGTAAACAATGCAACGAGATATAAGGATGGATGAAATACTTGAACATCCTCGGCTTGTTCTCCTACGACATCCCGATCCTCTACAAGACCCATCGACCCTAACAAATTTTGGGGTTGACCGTCATGAAAGACCTCTACGCACAGTGCAAGGGTAAGAGCACATTGGGCCGTGACATCTAAATCCATATTTGTGCGTACAGGCACATCCGCAGTTTGGGGCATGAGAACATCATCCATGATCAGAAGATCGTCCACTTCCTCATGCACTTCCTGACCTGGGCATTGCAAGAGAACTATAGAATCATCAGAGAGTGATCAATGAAGCTGACAAAGAAGGGATTGGTAAAAAAGTTGAACAGTTTAGCTCGAGTCGAGCGAAATAGCCCATTTGTATTAATTACAGTTGCTTTGGTACAAAATGCACATTTCAGTGAACTACTCCGGTATTAACACCTCATCTACAAAATTCCGAGTTCAAAAAATCTAAGTTTGGGAGGGACCTGAAGATGTCTCGGGAGCATCTCCCTGAGTCTGATTGTGGGAGGGAGAACGGGGTGGGCTGGGACAAGGGTCACGGATGACCTGGTCGGAGCAATGATGGCTTGGCTTAGGCACTGATGCGGGACTCGGATCCGACTCTGGCAAATTTGCACCACCGCTAGGGGAGCCCAAAATCTCTAGTACTCGCAAAGTAGGCGGGGCACTATCTATGGGCTGGACGTTGGGCATAACTGGACCCCATTCTAGAAATTAGCGGCATGCCCCATGCCTTGCAGAGCACCCTACAGTGGCGCATGCACGGTCTTGTTTATATCCAGGCTCTGCTTCTCCATCCTATCTATAAAGGGCTTCACCCTTTCCTTGGACGCCAGCAGTTCCGCAATAAGAACTTGAATATCCGGATCGGGAGCGGCTCTCCCCAACGGATAGGCTTGTCGTGCTGGTGTGTTGACCCTCTTTTTCTTCTGTGCCTGTCTCCTAGTACTTTGCCTACCACCAGTCTTTTTCCCACTTCCTGATCCCAGCTCCGGTGCTAAATCCTATCTCTCTTCGTTGTACGAGTAATGTCCATTTCATAAAAATCGAGTCTTCTCCCCACTCCACCTTCAGATGCTGTCTGACTCACCGGATCTGAAGGCGGACCATCGCCCTCATTGCTGATGTCTGCAATACTGGGTGAGGGGGTTTGTTCTTAGGTAGGGGCATCCTCCTCCACTTCTACATCGTCACCGTCCTCCAAAGCTCTGCCTTTCCCTTTTCGGACGGCTTTGCCATATTCCGGAAAACGTCCCTTATCGACATGATATGCGTCGACATGAAAATCGACTGGGTTCAGTGTCAAACCAAGGGACTGGGCATCGCTCATATTAGTGGAGTCACTATCATCCGTGACGACGAAAGCCGAGATCGAGAGCATCTGAGAAACCGAAAGCAAGGTAAACAAGGTTTAGTTTGACTCGAGCCAAAGTGTAGACGTGTATGCATACACGGTAAAATAAATCAAAAGTGGAGAACGATTTAACTCGAATTGAGCTAAAGTGTGGAAACACTTACCATGGCAGCCAGTATGGGCTTCGTTCGACCATAGAGTTGATTCACTGCCCCCCCGTATTTGCAGAAAGTGTCGTGGACCTGCAAGTAGATTTCCATCCTTAACTCGGATGGATACAGTGCGTACTTCCTTTCGTTGAACTTCCTCTTGTCCTTGTATAGTGGGTGATCCGGCGTTTTGTACTCGCTCAGTGGTTCTGGCGGTGACACTTCGTTCTCAAGTAAATCTGTATTAATGAGAAACAAGAGTCAGACAGGTTTTATCGCGATTTTGCTCTTTGGGGGGGGGGGTCCACCGAGGCGCTCGTTAGGAGCGGGGCAATATTCAGAATTGACTTTCTTGCGTCCACTCAAGGTGCTACGCTCTACCCAAGTTAGCACCTGGGCGAAGTCCTCATCGTCTCCGCAAATCAGAAGCCAATGATGAACATTGTTGAAGTGGGGTTGTCCATATTCATCGATCATATGGAAGAACTCCATGAAGAAGGGGTTCTCCAAAGTATAGTTATGCCTCGTCTTGTAGGTTGGGAGGAACCGAACGTCGATGATTCCGAATGTGAGAGCATGGCAGCAAAGGCTCCATACATTGGAGGGCCAAGATCCGAAGGCAAGTCGAGGCTCCCTGATGAATGGGAGAAACCACATCTGAGCTGATGGACTCTGAAATCCATCTCGCACCTGAAGGAAGGTTCTAAAGAACTCAACCGCATATGGGGAGAGATCCTAGGCAGACGCGTTGCAATACTGTATAGCTCTCGAGTTAGTCCAGTATGACTCCGGAATACCCCAATCAAGCAAAACGTGCTTGGACTCCTTGGAGACATGGTAAGCCTTCTTGAACTGCTTCCAAGCCGGTACATCAAGGACGCCTCTCTTAATTAGAGGTAGGGTCGGTTTAATCTTGTTCAGTTCCGCCTGAGCTACAGCCTTATGTTTCCTCCGCTCTACCCACTCCTTGACCGTGTAGCAGTCCTCTAGTACATTCGAATTCTGCTTAATGACAACCTTCGGATACGTGTACTTCCGACTTGGCCCAGACTTATGCAAGATGTGCTTATAGAGCCTCTGGTGATCGGCTTTTGACAAGTTCCCGAGCCATTTGAAGAACTCCCTCGGAAGCGTCCCATCCTTGTCTGGAACAATCCTCGCACTCTGAAAAAATTTCTTGTGAGGTGCTTCGCTGTAAGGTCTATGAGTCCACCACATGCCGCAGAGGCGATCACCTCCTTCCACAGGTCCGAAGTTTCATCACTGGATGTGATGATCTTCAGCCCGTTTGTAAGGGAGATATTGTTCTTCCTTTCCTTCTTTGCCACCAGGGCTTGATGCTTGGCCACATCGATCATTGCGAAGAGCTCCCTGATTGCTTCCATGAAGTTCAGTATACACACAGGAACTACCTTAGATGATGCTTTCATGCAAATTACACTTTAGCTCGAGTCGAATTAAAGTGCGTTGGATATACTAGATCATTGAAAACAAACAAGATTATATACATTTAGCTCGAGTCAAGCTAAACTCCAAGCAGTTTAGCTCGAGTCAAGCTAAACTGCTGAAGGTTTAGCTCGAGTCGTGCTAAACTGCACATGCTAATGAGTCATAGAACTTACGTCGTAAGTTTTTGAGGATGGATTTCTTCTCGCCCCTGTAGTCCTAGGCTCGGTTGCAACTGCGGCGGCATGTTTTGGTTGCGGCTTTTCATACTTCAGGCACATTGTCCTGGCGGCCATGATATTGCTCGCCTAAGTTGGCTTAAAGGGTGCCAGATGGTTCACTCGATTATAAAATGCTCAGATCTTCCGCAGCTTATCATAATCATGGGTCCAAAAAATGTACGCATTCCCCCTCCTCGAAGTCCCTTACCAACTCCTCAGTCGCGTTATCCTCGATGAGTGATTTGGACGCCGCAACGCTGTGTTGTCCGT
Source organism: Ceratodon purpureus (assembly GCA_014871385.1). Classification (NCBI taxonomy): domain Eukaryota; kingdom Viridiplantae; phylum Streptophyta; class Bryopsida; order Pseudoditrichales; family Ditrichaceae; genus Ceratodon; species Ceratodon purpureus. The sequence continues at coordinate 79,891,197 of CM026426.1, forward strand.
TGATGATCTAGAATGTACAGCCCCTTAGATCACCTTCTTCTCGGGGTCTGAGCTCCGTGTCTGGCATCACACACATGGTTTGCTTCTGTGTCCTATCCAGCATGTTGATCAAGTAATTCTTCATGTCCTCCATGCCCCGCTTCTCATATGCACAGATAGTCCAATGGGCCGGTGCGGGCTTGCACTGCGTCACGTCCGCACTAATCTACTTCGGTTGCCCATCCTTTTTGAAGACAAACTCCTTCTGGCAATGAGCAAAGAAACCCTGGTAAATTCGATTGGCACTATCAAAGTCCAAGAGCTCTCCAGCCTTGTTCTCCTTCGGAAGTTCCACGAGAACAAAGTTCAAAATTGTTGTTAGGTCCTCCGCAGATAAATGCAAGTCTTTTTTGGGCTTCGGCTTGTCAGTCTTCTTCTCGAGGCCTTTTTTCTTCGCTGGTGAGGGGTGTGGCAGTTGCAAAAGCGGCCCGGCTTTTCAAAAGAACTATTGCTCTGCCCCTACTGAGTCCGGTCTGTTGGCTTCCCATATGGCCCCCGGTTGCTGTCACTCCGGACACGTCTATTGGAGATTTGCCCAGGGTTAGCCTGGCCTTTGCCTCCGTTGCGGCGAGCGTAAGGCTGTTGACAACATTCCTCAGTTTCCAAGCTAAGGACTTTGCTTGGAGAGTTCGTCCATCTTTTGTTGCCCATTTTTTGTCTATTACCTCTTGCCTCAATGTCTTCTCTATCCCATCAAAGCGAGAAGGCGACAAACTTTCCATTAAGGATATCGGGTCAAAGGGGTTCTCTGCTACGTCCACTACTATGGTGAAGAGGTATGGATTATTCCCCATAGATGAGCACATAAGCTTTATAATCTCTTTCCCCTTATGGTCAAACTCAGTGACCTTCGTTTCCATATCGATGACCTGGGGATCTTCGACTTCACCCTTAAAGATGGTAGCGAATGTAAGATACGGGGTGTGCGGGACCCATTGCAAGGTCCAATTTTTCACCTTTGAGGGGTCTTTGAAAGTCCACGCCTCAAATGTTCTTGAGTCATCCCCGTCATCATCATCTGAATCTGAATTCGGTACAGGCTTGAAGAAATGCTGTAGCGCCTCAAGTACCCGAGCTTTCTCCTCACTGCAAGGACAAGACGTTAAACATTAGACAAATTTGAAGCCATTTAGCTCGATTCGAGCTAAATGGTGGTTCAATTAAGAAATTTAAAACATGACATCCCAGCAGTTTAGCTCGACTCGAGCTAAATTGCTTGGACTTTAGAAGGGAGCACTCACAGTTTAGCTCAAGTCCAGTTAAACTGTAGGTGACTCTCTTAGGGAATTAGGGGGAGTTGCACCTCTGGTTTAGCTCGAGTCAAGCTAAACTGTAAGGAATTTTGCAGTTTAGCTCAAGTCGAGCTAAACTGCAAAGCTCCCACAGTACTCAACTTATAGATTAGCTGTAAGTTGAGTACTGTGGGAGCTCTGCAGTTTAGCTCGACTCAAGCTAAACTGTGGGGTTGTATAATAAAAAATTTCCAATTTAAGTGTGTAGAAATTGTTATTTTTATTCAGTTTTTGTACGGTTTTTTATGTGAAAGCTGCAGTTTTGCTCGACTCGAGCTAAACTGTTAACGTTGTGTATGGAGATTTATACAATATTGGCATTTGGTTTGTTACGTCTCTGCCATTTCTAGATGGATTTATTCAATTTCTAGAACGAATGTCTTGTCAAATTTGTTCTTCTTGCAAAAAGTAATGGTTGCAGAGGATCTGAACATGCAATCTATTATTGAAATGTTGTAGAATTGTGCCGAAAAATACGGGTGAATAGTACAAATGAACTTGGGTTCCATATGTACAATTTCTATTATAAGATAACGAGATCTAATAATCATACAGTGAAACATGTGAACGTGAGCATTGCCGCCAAATTGTACCCAATTCAGAAAAAGATGTGATTGAACATAACTTCAACTACAACACCAATTACATCTGAATGCAGTCACCTCATTCGTAAAACCTATCAATTCCTTCACAGAGCAATGATACTCATGCAGAAACAATTTTAACACAGATTTAAAATCACTTGAAATGCATGCACTCTGATCCCAATACAAATAACACGAGAACTCCTATCTATACCTAGCAATTACAGTCAAGCATCGAACAAACACAGGCTGAATCCAACTACGAAGACTCAAGTCGTCCATGATTTCTGTGGATATTCACTGTAGAGACTACTAGACATGATACGACAGGATTCTATTACACGATTTGAAGTCAACAAAACCAATTTCCAACCGAATTTGCAAAAAAGAGACTGAATTTACGATACAAATAGCACCGATAGAAAAAGAACACACATAGAAAACTGCAAGAAGAGGGGGAGGATGATGACTGACCTAGAAATGGTCTCGACAGACCCGTACTTCGTACACCTCCGCAATCTCCACTACACTCCACGTTTGTCGATCCAGTCAGAACTCAATCACCGCAGTCTATGCAAATTTACCGCAAGTTTGTCTTAACAAAATACATGAAACCCTAATAGTTCTGTAGCTATTCAAACACTCGAACGCGCAACCCTCAAAGTATATCATTGCAACAAAGTATGCATAGAATCCCTAAAACAATTCCGGTATACACCTCAAAAAGCCTCCGCGCACAAACCCCTCTCACCCATGCACCAAAAACCTAAACCTTCAACACCGGAAACCCTGTCAACTAATCACGTCACATTGAAACAACTCAACCCCAATGGAGCTAACAAGTCTATCACGTAAAACCCAAAGAACTCGCGGGAAACAATCCTAAAACACTAAGCAAACTACTGCAAGGAAACAAATTCGCGCCATAAGAAAGCAAACTCGCGCCACAGAAAAACCCAGAAACAAGAACAATGGACAAGCCTGTGGACGAGGTCGGTGGTGGAGGTGAACTGTTCCCCGCCCCTGCGGGGGCCAAAGACCGCGCCGCCTAGAAGATAAACCCCGTCACCGGGGGGTCCAAAGCCCGTCTCCACGGCTTAAGAGTTTTGAATTTAAATTTAAATGCTAGAAGTTGAAACTATTGGAATTATTGGTCTTTAGGAGTGGGAAAATAAATTTATGTGTATTGATAGGTAAGAATTAAAATTGAAGCCCAAATAAATTTCACGCCAATTTGAAGGTTTTGAAATAATACGCAATTTTAAACTTTGAAGCAGGCAAATTAGCATAAAATGATGATTTGGTTTTATGTCTTCATGATTAAATGGTAAGCAGGGATTATTACTAGTAAACATGGGAGGGGCCGTATGCATCCTCCTCCCTAGGCCCATAGACAGAACTTATCGCGTGAGAGGAAGGGGGTTGTTTGGACGACGGTAGGCGACGAAGGCTGTGAGTTGCAACTCATTCGCCGCCCATAGTCACAGTCACCTTCTATCCTTCCTTGGCGCCCACTGTCGCCGTTGTTATTCTCGCTTGCCGGTGTTGCTACTGCACTTCTGTGAGGCACATTTCCTTAGTTCGTATCATGACATAGTTTTTAGAGATAAGTGCCATGCACGCAATAGAGTAAGTCGAAGCGGTCTCTGAGCGCTGCGTGGTTACACGCTTCGAGGAGTAGGGCAAGAGCCCATTGACATTAGGTTAATACAATTGTATTAGGCACCCACGAATTCCTATCACGCAGATTTGGTAAGTAGCAACCGTTACCATCAACTTGGCAATGTTATTTCTGGGGATGTTCGTTTTATCTTATGGGATATCTGTTAGTGCCTCTCTTCCCTGACAGCGCTTCTAAGTCCTCTCATCGTGTGCGCTGATTTTCTCAGAGGACATGGCTGGACGCAAGGGCTGTAATCACGTTCCCAAGAAGAAGGACAAGAACAAAGGACGGCGCGCCCGAGAGCAAGAGGAAGAGCGCAGAAGGAGGCATCGCCGTCGCCTCAAGAAAGGGGGCGGCCACGGCCCGAAAGCGAGATCGCCGAAGTCTAAGGGAGGCCGTCCTGACAAAAAGAGAAGCGCGGGGTTTGTGCCGCTGGTCGTTGTGCATGGTACCTCTAGCCAAGTAGTACAAGAAGAGGAACACAACGAAGGCGACAGCATTCCTCAGCAAACTCATTCGCAAAATAGTGGCGAAGTCGGCGCCGATGCGGTTCCTCCAGATGTCATTCAATCGCTCGCCCAAGAAACTTCTGTTGCGATCGCCTCCGGGACAGCACCCCGCATTGGCCAGCACGCGCCCACTGCGGTGGAGGACGGTATAGAAGGGGGCGCTGGAGTGACCACAATTCAGGGGGACGGCCGAAGGAGCGCCGTGGCTCAGAGGAGAGAACCCCACATGTCGCCGGGTGCAGTTGCGGCTAAAAATGCAAGAGTAGAGAAGTCCCCTTCCTCCGCTGATCTCAGGAGAAGACTCGTCTACGATGGCAGTAGCGAGGGCGGTGACTTAACGCAGCAGGACCCAGGAGTTCTTGAAGCAGGAGCACGTTGCCCCGCAAATCAGCACGTCGAGGCAGGTTGCAGAAGTTCAGTTAGCATGCAGGCTGCCGTTCACGTCACGGTCCATGCACCCTCCCAGCCCATCGGAGCCGCTCACCTTAGTCAACCGGGGGTCCAGATCCCGAGTACCGACACCGCCAGGGGTTACACTGTAGCGGTCCCACTGACAGGTGGACGAAATCCATTAGGCGAAGACTCGGACACAGAATGTGTAGTGATCAGCAGCGAAGCAGGACATGGAAATCGCTGAAGCCATCGCCTGCAGGTTGGAAATCTCGCGACATTGTGGACGTCTTTACGAGGTACTACTACATCAGCTGCGGCCCAGCACTCAACCACCTCTCAAATTCATAAGCAATGTACGCGTCCAGTTTCAAAAACAACTGATCCAGTGGCCGGGAACTGTGTCCCCGCCGGAGCGACAAGGAGTCACCGTGCGCGGGGTGTGAGCGCTGACGAAGCTCCGGCAGCAGTGGAAATCACAAACCGTCATGAGGCAGAAATTCCAATTGAGATACGGAGGGCACTGGAGCTCATCCAGTCCCTGCCGGTAGGAGAACGCCAATTCGTCCTCAGCCAAAGTCACCTACTGGAGGAAGAAATCCCGCCCCAGCAGAACCCCGAGTTTCCGCCCCTGGAAAGTGACGACGAGGGAGATCAGAACGTCATCGGACAAATACATGGGCCAGCGGAGGAGGAGGAACAGCGCGATTGTATGGAAGAGGATGAACAGCACGAGGACATGCAGGAGGAGGAACAGCACGACCGCATTGAGGACGAGGCCCCAATATGTCGTCAGTCAAGACAGGGATCAGCGTCAAGGCAGGCCGAGGATAACCTTGACGCGGACGGTACAAGGGGAAAAAAAAAAACAAGAAAAGAAAGCGTGACAAGTCGACCGATAAGAAGAGTAAGAGGAAAGGGGAGCGAAGACATACGAAATTGAGACGCGGGCATGGTACGGAAGATTGGACGGAGGGCAGAAATGAAGGCGTCGACGGTGACGACGGTCACATGTCTCCAGGTCCGGGCGTAGATGACATGGAGATCGCACCCACCCCTGATGGAGAACCCGCCGACGCCAACACCATTCTGCTCGACACTCCGCTGGCAACGAATTTGGAGTCCGATACACGCCGAATGCGGTCACGCCCAACCGGGTCAGGAGAGAAGCATAAGAAGAAATCTTCGAAGCACAAGAAGAAGGATCGGTCCCGCAGAAAAGTCACATCGTCGGAATCAGGGAGCGACTCCGACAGCTCTTGGGCATCTGTGAAGGATGTTCCGAATGTAGAGATAAATCCACATGGGATGCCGGCAGGTGTGTATTGGGACCATATGCGCGCATATGTGTTTGACAGGGGTTCATATTTCTTCCCCTGGCATGTGGAATGGAACAAACAGCCCGAGGCACTGAAAGACAGATTTGTCCAACGTCTTTGTGGGATATACCCAGGCCCTTGGGAGTCGAAGGGGGTAATGTCTGCACTTGGCAACAACCTGCGGGAGAAGCGGAATAGATTGAAAAAGCGTTTTACAGTTTACAACCACCCCAAAAATGTCACTCAACCGTTGGGATGCACAGCGGAGTCGTGGAGGAGAGTACTGGCCGACTTGCGGGACCCGGAAAAGAGAGCACTTTCTGCAAAGTGTAAGGCAGCAGCGGATGAGAGGATGACGAAGACTGAATTCTCGCACCGTTGCGGAAGAGGCGGCTATAGGGGCATCGTTGAGCGTTTTGTAAGTCTTTTATTTCCCGTTTAAATTATTTTTACATGAATGTTGAATGCCAGGCTAGATACGATAGAAGCCGGGGTTACATTAACTGCCTTCATGCTATGTATCTCTCTTCTAATTCACCGTTCCTCCATGCGGTGATTGCAGGAAGTTGAGTTCGGGAGACCTCCATGCAGTGCGGAGATAGAGTACGCAAGAACTCACGCATACAAAGGGCTGGCTAAGAAAACAAGGAAAGAGCAACGATGGCAGATGAGTCAAGACAAAGAGAAGGCCCAAGACGCTTCTGAAGAGGAATCGGCGGATACATCATCAGACAGTTCACATTCCGACGAAGAGGAGAGTGGATCAGACAGCGAGGACGATGAGGATCGATCAAATACAAGCAGCGATGAATTTCAGACGTCTCTTTTTGTGGAGTAGGCAAAATTTTGTAACACGGTAATGACGAATATAGGAATGGGATAGAATAGCAGTCTTGAACAGAGCACATTGGAATAGTTTGTGTCAATTTTGTAAGATAGAAGTGAACAGTAGGTGAATTTGGGTGAGTGCTTAGAACTAGACCCGCAGCAGAAATTCTGGACAAATGTGGGATGTGTAATTGCTTCCCAAACAGTAGGCCGTTCCCTCGACATGCATATAGATGCTTTGATCTGCTTTAAACTGATATTAATGTGGGATGTGATTTAAAATGTTAGATCTTATTATTGATTTGCTTGAAACTGATATCCTCGAGATTAATGCATCTATGCGGATTGTAAACTGAACAGTCGAACAATGGGATACCAATTGTATTTTCCTCTTAAAACTTAGAATTTGACTGTAGAAAACCAGTTAATTTGCACCTGTGTTTAAAATTCAAAATTCGAGATAAACATGAAGAATTCAAGAATTTAAAAATTAAGAAATAAAAAAAATATATTAGAAGGCCAATGAGGTCCGCTGGCATTGGACGGATCTGAGAATATTATAGGTCGAGAGGAAAAAAGTTAAAATTAATTTATAATTTTAAAATATATATATATATATATATATATATTTATATAAAAAAATTAATAATGACAATAAATGACGATTGTACACGTGTTGGACGAGTTAATTCTTTGACTCACCAACAAAAGGCGTATTAAATGCTAAAAAAAAAACAGTGGACCAATGGAATGAACTGAAGAGTTAACATAAACTCTCTATTCATATAACCGGGTGGTGCAGATGAAGGGTTTCGATTGGATGTACAAGAAAGGTCTCTAAATTTAGAACTGAAGCCGAAGCAATTAAAGAGTGAAGATTCAGAAATTACAGTTTAGTGAATTTTTCTATTGGTTGAATGGCATGACGTGGTACACTTCTAGCAACACTCAATTTCTACCGCAGTAGAAATTCTCCACTCTAAACCAATATATAGTTACAGAGATTGAATTTTTCACCTGTACTTCTCCGCCACGTGTCACACAGGCAGAAGCTGCATCATATGAATTATATATAGTTCAGACGAAAGCAGTGGCAAAAATTCTCAAAGCTTTCATCCCAATTGAGCGGAAATACGACCCACAGTGAAAGATGCAAAATTGACACGGTGAAAGTGGAAAATTAACCGATTCAAATTATATCCCAATAGTTTTACGAATAGAAAGAGTGAAAATCACCTATAAATTACAACACGGTAGAACTAAAGCCGTGAAAACCACTCTACAGGGCCCGGACACCCGCAGTATTCGTCCACCGTTCCCCTCCTTGGGACGTTCCCTCTCAAAGGTTGCTAAAACACCTCTCCAGACGTTATACGCTCGAAGTAACGTCTAGGCTAGGGTCGTAGCAACCTTTCAGGGTCCACAAAAATGGCCTCCCGTAGTGTAGTTAGCAACCCCTCAGGGGTTGCTACGGACCTCCTTTTCTTGTAGTGACTATTTAATTTTGCAAATTCCAAAATTCTTGTATAATAAAAGAATGTAAGAATGGCGGAATTTCTATTATAAAATTAATTTCCATTCTTCCATTCTTTTATTCTGTAATCATCCATTCTTTGATGCCTTTTATTTTTTATTAACTTTTATCATGCTTCCATTCATTCAATCTTTCAACCTTTTAATCTTCTAATGTTCAATGTTTTTTTTCTTTTGCTTTTCAATTTGAATTAAAATTCATCATGCTCTCATTCATTATTACTTTCATTCTTTTGGTCTTGGACTCACTAAATCTTCTATTGGTTTAAATTTTATCATGTATTCATTCTTTCTTTGCTTCATTGTTCAAATTTTTTATATGGTCAACGTTTTATATTCAAAGTTAAAGTTTTACATTATTATATTGTTTTGGAAGGATTTAATTTAGTACTATGTTAACTGGCGAGATTTGCAATATTAGAAATAGCTGTATTTCGCAAATGCAAGAATCTGCTACTTCAAAAATTAGATTTTATATATAATATATAAAATCTGAAATACACATAATGGCCTCATACTTGATGTCATACTTTATGCACATAGTCTATGAAAGTGAAACTCGTTAGACATTGCCTCTTATGAAAAATACCCAATCTGCTAATTCATCTATACCACCCAAGCACCAAGATCAACATCAAAATACTCATTCTTGATGATCCTTGGATAGCAAGAATTGCAAACTTCTCCATCTGGAATGAGCCTGAGATCCGTGACATGCTAAAAGATATCTCGTGGGGGCACACGACAAGGCATAATTAGATTGTCAAAGACCTGATCCATCAAACTCATAAAGTCTCGGGCGCCATTGGAGATGTCCACTGTCTTTGAAAGCTCTGCAATTGCTCTTCAAAATTCATCCCGCTCGTGTTGAACAAGAACTCTATCATGTCACCTGACCTCTAATTCGACCTTTACGTCTTGACAATAGTATGCGCACGCTCAAGCTTGATTTTGTGTTGTTCCATCTATTGCACAATCTACTGAATTAAGGTACAAAGAGGCTATAGAAACTTTCCGCTTGAATCTTCGAATGAGTTCTACACAACGGAACTCGGGGCGCCTAGACAAAGCCATCAACATCTCAATATAGATTGCTCACAAACTACATACTTCTAAACTCAACAACATCCAATATTGGAAACAAACTTTAAAATCATTTGACCTTTTTTGACCCGAGGTTCAGCTGCCGCCGCAAATACCAAACAATACCCGCGACCTCACATTTACCCTCAACCTAACCTTTACCCTCGACCTAAGATACACCCTCAACCTAACCCTCAATTAGCAAATATCACCGACCTAGCATATACCCTCGAATAGCAAGGATATCAGAGACTCTCAAGTCCGGATATGCATCCGCACGCCAGCGGGCATTGGACACTTCTAAAACTCACTGTCGAATCCGACAGACCTCTGAGGACACATCTCCAAACCACAAGGGTGTCCATGCGCAACGTTAAGTAGCGCCATGGCCATTGCCATGGCTAAGACCCCGCGCGCAAGACTCTCCCAAAATCGCTGCATTCACCTCTTCATTGTCATCCATCCTCTCATACACACACACACGCGCGCGCGCGAGCGCGCGCATCGTGGACTTGGGTGTCGATCGGGTTTGAACTGAGGAGATCGGATCGTGGGGGGTTTTTCTAATTAATTCTCGGCATTTATTTCTGATTAAATCGTGGGGGTGGCACTAGGGGCACAAGGAGGGAGGGGCGATGGGAGAAATGGCGGTTCCGAGTAATGTGGCGGAGCTTCTGATGGTGCGCCATGGTGAGACCAACTGGAATGCTTTGGGCAGGCTCCAGGTGCGCACTTCTTTCTCGTCACTTCTAATCCGCGTGTTTGCGCTTTGCTCTTGAGATTTCAAATTCCTCGGTGGGGACGTCAGTTCTACGGTGTAGAAAATGTATGATTCTAGTGTCAACAATTAGTTAGAGCTCCTTTTTGGTAACTATGGAAGGTGCTGGTTTCCTTGTAGTAAGGCAGTGGGCGTTTCATAAATAGCCCACCGGATGCATTGTAGAGTTGAGCAAATCAGGATTTGCACAATTTGCAAATCATCATTTAACCATCAGTGGAGGTTTTAGCCAAGGGTTTTCCGACCTTTGCTTTCGTGAGGGACGATTCAACTGTGTTGATACAGTCGTTGTTCATCGTCCTTATATTGCTGGTCCGGTCGCGTGGTCCTCCTGATGACTAGCTGAGTTGGGCATTATGGATTTTCTCAGTTTTTTGATCCCTAATTAAGATGCCAGGATATTGTTAATTGTAGGGTGTTGTAGGATGACTTTAGATCTGTTCATTGTTCACGGACATGCAAGATCAGATCTCAATGAAGCTAGGAAGAAACAAGCGCAAACATTTAAGTTTTTCGCACAATTTTAAAGGAGATTCCAATGAAGTGCGTATATTTACGTTCCATTCATATGTGATTTGCACTGAGCTCGTTCTTACAATAATGGTTTTCAGGTGGCGGAGAAGTTAGCAAGCTTGGAGATAGAATTTGCCGCCATACAAACATAACAAATCTTAGAACTGTTTCTGCTGTGCCCTCTTTAAGAAACGGCACAAAAACGCCTGAGCGGCGTGCTCTGGTTCGAGAAGTCGTAGCCATGCCCATCTTTGAAGTACAGGTTTTTTGTTTTCGTACAGAAAGTGAAGTGAAAAATCTGCAATTGAACGTTACCTTGACTTGCCTTCTCTTATCGCTTTCATTTCCTTTCTTCGGGTGCTGGTCGGTATTTATTCCGTTTTCTCATCTCAAAGTTTCAAGTTCATATAGTGGCTTAGGGTTTCTATATATTTGCAATGTGGAAGGAATTTATGTGGAGGGATTTGGAGCTTTTTGGTTATAAACATCGATAAAATGATTGCAATTCACTTGTACCATTGGATGTTATGACAGAGTTGAATTTTGGATAGAAAGCGGTTTGGGAATTTGAACTCAAGAAGGAGGATGTGGAGAGGACTGTTTGAGATGGTTGTCCAAAGCTCAGGATTAGGCTTTTTTATCCTCACTGATGATTTGCGGGTTATTTTCGGAATACTGATGGATAGTTGAGTTCAATTTCGTGTAGCAGGCAGGCAGTTGAGCTTATTGTAAGCGGCGGAAGAGCTAGTGTTTCATGGAAACGTACAGAATTTGTTGAGGCTTGTGACAGTTGTTGGTGATTTTATTCTCTTGACTTGCATTTCTAATGGAGCTTCTACATAGATTCACGGGCTCAGTTGTTCCATCGATTTTTAATTGCTACCAAGAGCTGAAATGGATTGTATTCGCCCTTGATCACTGTCGCTTAAAATCTAAAATTCTGTTGCAACGTGAAGTTCCAAAGCAGTTGGATTTATTTCTTTCAATCAGATTATTGTTTTGATGATTGTGTACTTTCCACAGTATACTCTTCTTGTAGAGTGCTGAGCACTGGCTTAAAAGGCAATGTTTGATATCTAGGTTGTTACATTTACTAGCTTGGACCTGCAGATCACGGACATGGCTGTAAGGCACATGAACTCTTTTTTAGAATGGAAACAAAATGTTATGTGCCCGACCCAGTCACACATGTGCAAGGACAATGGGTTTGGAGTGGGTGAAGGACGTGCATAGCCATATCCAAGCAAGGCTAGAGAAAGATGCGCTTCTGGTAATGAGCTTCTATACGTGTATGCACAATATACACTCTAATTTGGAAAGATTTCTTTACAGAGTATCACGCGACCAGTATATATTAAGTACTGATGGCTCTGGAGGCATTCATCAGCATCACATCTCTTGCGAGTTCCAGAATCCCGGAATTCTGCTCCTCACCATCTTGATTTGTTGCTGTTCTATTTTCTACAGGTGCTTCCTCCTATCATAGTCGTGGTGTTATTGTGGCGTTGATGCTGGAGCTTGCTTCTATTCTTACTGCCAATGATGGTTCTACTTTCTTTCACGGGCAAGCTTACTGATACAGCAGAAATCGTGTCATATCCAGGTTCAGACTTTCAGGCCAAACTTTGCAAGAAGAGGGACATGATCATGATAACCTTGACTACAAGAGAAGGGAGCAGATGCAGCCGAAGGCGCTTGCGGAGAGTAAAACAGGCGCGGACAAGAAAGATTCACTTTGGTAATTCCACTCCATTTCATTTCAGGCCATTTTTGCATCAGAAGAAATGTCCGTGATTTGCATCACGCAACTTTGGGTATGTCCTGGCATTCATCTCATCTCCACAAACGGTAAATGTCTAGAAATAAAGTCGATTTTTGTTTAATATCATGATGGTTTAACTGGGATGATGCTGTTTCTAATCATTGAGGTGGCCATGTGTTCACAAGTTTGCTGACGACCGTTGCTTTGACAGCAGTTATCACTGACGCAATCAAGGATGGAATTGGACTACCTTGCCCTCACTTCTACGCTCGCTGCTTCGGCAGTCCTCTTGCTCATGCTGTAAGATGCTTAACACAAAATTCACTTCATAATTGTGGAGTTTGTGTTTGGTTATCTATTCAAGAGATTTAATAGAACATCGTTACTGAGGAGAAGCAGCTCACCGATGGGATGATGTTGTTGCAGACTTATGGTGCAACCGGGAAGGTTGTCTGCATTCTACCTCCAAGCTTGATGAAAGAATCATACAGAAGTTTTCCAAGTGGCCATACCTCATGGTCGTTTGCAGGATTGGGAACTTGGCCATGTATCTAGCTGGCAAACTTGGAGTCTTCGACCGTCAAGGCCACTCTTAGCAGCTCTTTCCTGTTATCCTGCCAATCTTAGGTTCCACTTTTGTTGGTATTACCCGAGTTGATGACTACAGGCATCACTGGACTGATGTGTGCGCTGGAGCTGCAACTGGTGAGTTAGCAGTAGCACCTAAGTAGCTGATATTTTACACAGCTGGTATTCAGTATTATACAAACCATTGAGGAAGGAAAACTGATACAATTATAGGTTCGAGTTTGGACATAGCTGTAAAAATTCTTAATGAAAATGTAGGTCAGTTGGGGTTACTCAAATTACAACATTAAGTAGACTAACACAGAAGATTGTTGTGACAACTTGTTTGAGCTAAGCACTGATGCGCTGATCTGTTTTTTAAGGACCTTTTACGGCGTACTTCTGTTATCGCCAATTCTTTTCCAATTTGTTTGATGACCCTTGTAAGCTTTTTTTCCCTCACTTCTCACTTCCGTTTGACAGTTTCATTATTCTCATTGAAACTGCATCTTTCTTACATTAGATTATGGATTACTGCTCTGTGCTCTGTTTCCAGGCAAAGCAATTTGGATCTCGGGTTGATAGTGTCAGACATCGTAAGGTAGATTTCTGAGTAACAACCTTCTTGGTTTGGTTTTGTAGCTAATGTTCAAGATTTAGCCTCATAGCCAAGGTAGCAAGGGAGAGTATAACTCAACAATTAGCATCCGGTCATCATCGGATAAATTTGGATACTGAAGATGACAACCCTCATGCTTTAATTTTTGACAGAAGGTCTCTTATGTATGCGCTTGAAGACAATTTGAAGCACGATCTGCTCAAACTTGCTACCCAATGTGTGTCTCCAAAGCAGAAGGCTCTGGTATAAATTTTGTTTGCATATTATTGTGTTTTGTTTGTAGAGTTGTGGTACCCAGTAGGAGCCAGCTGCATTGGGACTCTTGCTGTTTACTGTTGAGTTATTAATTGCTTAACTAACCTAGGAACCTTTGTACAGGTGAAAGTTTGAGGGCCCTTCAAATCAATTTCTAGCACTCATTGACATGGCTGCCATGCACTCCTCCTATAGGTTGTGCATTCATATAGCTACCAAAGTTCGCTTGAGAGCACCGTGGTCATAAATTAGTCTCCCCCCTCTATCCAGCCCGTTCAATCCTCGTCCACTAGCTATACCTTGTTACAAGAGCAGATCAAGTCTTCGATGCCTCCAACTTCAGAAATGCTCCGAGTTAGATTCATTGCCTCTTCTGTTGATTTCAATATCTTCGTTATTTTAACTCCCCAGGGTTTAAGTTAGATGTTTGCATTTTCTTCAAGATTCTGTACTTCACTTACTCTTCTTCTTCCACTACATGTAGGACGGGTTACCATGGCATAATTGAGAGGTGAGGGAGTTTGTTTCGGGAGTGACCGACAAGTACAAAGTCTGACGGTCTGATAAGGAGGTGGGCATGTTCTCGGACGTCCAACAGCTTCGCCAAGTAATCCGATCAAATCGAGCCCATATAGACTGGACCGAGGACGACGTTCGCACACTCAGGCGTGTTGAGAGTGCTTCTAGAATATCGTGTCTAGAGCCCGACCTGTTTCATTACTACATTCCAAGGGTCTGATCAACATGGACATCCGCAGACAACGTTGTTGATTTTGGCAATGGAGCTCCCGGACAATCGGCTTTCTTAGAGGAAGATTTTGATTGGGTAGAAGATAGTGAGTAGCCAAATCTTCCAATTTTGAGAACATTGATAGCCCGCCCTGGTGATTCTAAGGATCATTTTTAATATGTACAATTTTTTTCAATATTTAAATTTAGCCTATTCTCGAATCTTGGTGTCTAAATTTCATTCGTCAACTTCATTCGCTCATGGGTTTATAGGGATCCCGGCGGTAATTTTTCCCACGGTCATAGGGTCCCCGACGCGTTTTTTGTCTGCTCACTTTTGGACCCCGGCGCAATTTTTGTCTGCTCACTGCTCACTGCTCATTGCTCGCCGCTGCCACACAAGAAAGCCCGCATATGTGACCAGCGCCATTCGGAGGTTTTGATCATTGTATCCAAACTCCGCTCCAAATCTTTCTGGTATCCACTTCCATTAGCGGGAGTATGACACATGTTACATCATCCCTTTTTCTGATCCAATTGTCGCATGCCAAGCCATCGTTGCTGTTTGCAGTGGGCTTCTAAACATGCGTTTTAGAGGTCGAGTCATAGAGAAGACCCTTGACACTTTGAATGGGACCTCACATGTCCCCACGCGCCTCTTCCTAAGAGCTCTGCATTCCGGACATACCTTGGCATTCTTTAGCGGTTATCTAAAAAGCTTGCAGTTATTGGGATACATATCGTATGTCTTGTACGAATGACCAAGTCTATGCAGACCCTCAGCTGCCTCTCTGTGAGTTTTTGGGAGTGAGGTAGGTTGAGGTAGAATCATACAGCTCAAGGTCCGGAATAGCTCGTCCATGTAAGCATTGGAGCAGTTTTGGAGTTTGGCGCCACTGAGAAGAACATAGGTTGTCCACATGCTGGAGTGATTGGATCGAGCGAACAAGGGAGTAACAGCTTCTTCCAGGGCTATGACAGCCGCGTCCGACTCATCGTCTGACTCTCCCCAATCCATGGCTTTGTCGTCTTTGGAAAGAGAGTCGTCATCGGGGTCGGAGAGTCCCACACCATCGATGTCGACAGCAGGACCCTCCGCCAGGTACTCGTTGTCCGTGGAAGCCGTGGGCCGCAGTGGCATGGCTGGTATTACCGGCAAATTACCTCTATGCCAGCTAGCACCTTGCTTGCTAATACTAGATGAAACGTTGCTCTGCCCACCCATGTCAATATTCTGTGACGGAGGAGTTCCTACAGGCTGTGTGTCGGGCGTTGGAGGAGGGCTATGAGACATTTCACATTGCCGAGGACCTCTCTGATTACGATCGTCATTTGCTACCTCTTCCCGTACACGGTCCACAATGTTGTGGACTTGCACAACCATTTTGTTTAGCTCCATTCTAGGATCCAGATCCCAACCGTTCAAGATATTCAGGCGCCCTCTTGCTTGACCCCCGTAATACCATGCTATATGGCCCTCCCACTCGTCGTTCGAATTGTCGATGTCGAAACCCTAGGATCCAGAGAGAAAGAAATGACCGACGTTGACATACAAAGTGCATAATGTAAATCAATATATAAGATTTTAACCATGTGTATCCCTGAACCAAAATAATTGCGATGTGTACCTACTGGGCGCCATCGACAAGCACTAACCTCGGGTACATCACAACATCGACATGACTGACGTGAGAGAGTTTGATTGGAAGGGAAAACAAAAAATCATTGTGTTGACGTCACATAGAGACAGATGTATGAGTCGACGGTGCTACGGTACTAATAATAAAAAAAACAAGTGAGTGAATTCACAATTAACCTTGGTTGTCCCATAAAACCATGGGTGTCTAGAATTAGTTCGTAGACACCGTTTATAAGATTGTATAGGTCTGCCTCCCTCATGTGAATTTGGCAAGGGCGAGCTAGATTGGTCCAGTTTGAGGCTGCAGCAATGGTAAGCTCCCTCTCCAACAACTTGGCGTTTCTCCTTTGAATACGTTGTTCATCCGGTGCCAAACGTCGAATCCCCTCCAACGCACCAAGACTCAGATACACAAACCTGCATAAGAACACTAACATGATTGTCAAAAGAACATTCACACGGTATGCATCTGCATTAAAGTTTCAATCGAACCAATCTACAATTGAACCAGCCCCATAAAGACAAGTAACAATGAAAGCACAGTGAAATTGTTGTAAACAAACTTTATTATATTCCAAATAGCTGACATCGCCTACTCAGGAGCATGGATGTCCACCAAATTACGGAGAACGCATCATTCGAATGGACGCAATTCCAAATAAAACAGATTGTAATCATGTATGAAGGACGCTACGTGTGCAGATGTTAACTTCCTCTATAAAAACGAACTGATTTTTGCTAAGGACACAAAATGCGCTTCTATACTACCAATCATAAGAAACCCATATCCCCATCGCATTCAAGAAGAGGAACATAAAAACACTTGTGGATTGGTAGATTTCAAGTACCTCTTTGTGGTCAAATCTTTTGAAGTTGAAATTTTTATCCAATATTATCATCATAGAGATGATCTCGTGCTGAATATCCATGACCAAATTCTGTTTTTCCAATCTTTGGGAGGATGTCAAAGTTGGGAGTATTGAAATTTTTTTTCTTCGCTACACATGTTGGTAGATTTTGAATATCTTTTTTTGTCTAGATCTTCTAGCCTTGAAATTTAATGCACGTGTTATTAACTCAAAGATGATATTGTGGTAAAAATTTCATGGTAAAATACCAGTTTTTGAGCTATTGAGAGGGTGGCAAAGTTGGCAGCAATGAAGCTTTTTTTCCCCTGTGAATGCAATAATTCGTAAATGAGCTGTACGTGACTGTACACCAGCCTCATCATCAAAGTCAAGAACGTGATATCATTACTGAAAATTTGAATGTTTACTCATGTGGTATTCTTGATGACATAACTAAACATTATGTCACAGTATAACAATATCAATAACACTTATAATTGACGCCATAACATACTCTGACTGATGACAGCTCCAGTACGATGAGGCAATCTGTGACGCAACGAAGAACAAAGTTTCCTCAAATTCTTTACTAATCTGTATTTGCACCAAGCTCCTATCCATCTCATTCTGTAAGTGCTATCAATTTGTAACTACATAACACTATGCAAATACACGTCTCAAACCAAATTATAGTTGGACACATAGAACAAATAACGTCCACACTACGGACTCCTTGATGGCAGAGATATCTACAGAAGTTGGGAAAACATCAACACCGAAAAGAAATTGGTCTAGCAAATATATACACATCATTTTGCATTTACAAAAGCAAAGTCATACATATTCCTTTGAACACGAACAAAGTATTTGAATGTGTTTTCTTGAAAGGAGAGACATCAAAAATGAAAAAAAATGAAAAATGAAAACAAACGTATCTCCTCAACAAAGCCATATATTACAACAGTATGTCAAAAGTATAGTTTTCGACTGAATAATGAGGAAACAACTTACCTTCTTCCTGATGGTCCACTTCTACTATTACTTCATGTCTACACTGCTCTGTCAAAAAGAAAGATAACAAAAAAAATCTAAAAAAGCAAAAATGAAGAAAAAAATGGAAAAAAAGAAAAAACTCAAATCCTTGAAGTAGAGGATATTGAAGGAAACATGTTCCAAATGAACAATCTCCACAATCGACAAGGATAAGTAGCCTAAATTTCTTGAGCAACTTGGTACTTTGCAATGTGTCATTGGCCTTCGACAACACATGTTTATAAAGTCATAACTTGCAACAATACGAAGTAAAACCATATTCATAAAATTGATGGCAAATATACTTAAGATAAATATCCAACTGAAATGCATTGTACTGTCTAGGTACAATGATGCATTGTCTCCGCTCAAACATATCTACAAATTATTCTATACAAAACTAGACATTCCTAGCAAAGTTATTCATTTTTTTACTCATGTTCTTCCAACACAGTCTTTGCATGGGAAATAGAGGACGGCCTCTACACCAATATCAACCTTTACAATACAAAAGTATATTAGACGTAATCGGCAAGATGGCACTCACTCTGACTTTACCAACTTGGTCACTGCTCGTCCATCGCTTCCTTCCCTTTGTCCTTCCTGTCTTTTAGATTCCTGCTCTTATTGTCTCATGTTGTGCTGTCTTCTTCCACAGTCTGAGTTTCACAATATTCCAATGTCCCTCATTTGCGTCAATGTCAAGCACAATGATTGTGGAAACCCTCTCCATATTTCGATGGTTCAACAAATTTGCTCCCTCTTTTTTACTCCCTTGGGTTCTCAGTATTACCCTTATCTTCAGCAAAGTCAACTTTAATTGCCTAGGCCTTAATGTCAGTGACTCCATCTACGGGATATTCGTTTTCATACTCCTATTTATGGAGAGGAGTATACAGATTAGTTCTTCTCCATATGATAGTGTTTCCCCAAATTAGACGAGTATGAAGTGCCCCCTGCTTGCGCTACTAATCTAGCAGCGGGAATCGGAATAGGTCGTACATTATCTCTGTTCAGATTTCGTGACGGAGGTGCATACATGTCGGGGTCGTCTACATCCTTGTTGCTGATTGCAATGAGAAGTCCTCCTTCTTCATTGTCATCTTTTTCTTCTACTTGGTCCTCCCCGACGTCGGCCTCCTCTGCAGCATTTCCTAAGATTGCAACTTCGTCCGTGTCGTTGGTGTGGATGTAACATCCCAGTCGTTCATGTACCATGACAATGTCCCCACCGAGCATCTCTCCTGTAAGAGTGCTGATCTCTTGATTAGGTTGCATATTGTCATCGGCGCATCCATACTCCAGCAAATTTGCTCGACATTGAACAAACCTGATGATCCCTCCATTCACAATGACCGTCGGCAACATAGAGTCATTGCTTGCCTCCGTAGACGCAATTTCAGACATTACTGTTTGGTGAACGTCTTTATCACGTGCATGTATCTGTTGGTGTTGATCTATCTCAGCAAAATGTCCTCTCTCGTGGTTGACATTCACATCGTCGTTTCTTGTGGCCACTCTGTTGTGCAAAAGTACTTCACTCTGTGGTGAGGGAGTTGTCTCTCGTCAAGCACATTTTGTTGGAATTGACGGAGAATGCTCTACTCTCTTCAATTGGTGATTCAAACCCTTTGGAAAGACGCCGTTAGGTTGGAGGTGAGTTCAAAGAGATTAAGGATTTGTAAACATAGGGAACACTCTTATCTCAGAAATCAGTCAGTTCTGGATAACATCCACTTTGCATGTCCTAGAAAATTTGCACAACTTGCATGGTCAATGAGCAGTGCCGGGACAAATATAAGGTCGACTGTCCTAAAAGCACCAACTTAAGCGACCTGACCTATTTTTAGCAGTATTAAATTTGAAATAAATATATGATCATACTCAAAATAGGTTTTCACGAGGATTGAAAAATTTTGCAACATGTAATTCGCATTTCTGAATTTTATACAAAATTCCAAACTGCTAAGTAAGATTTGACCCAAATGCGCACTCTACAAATGAGGTACATCTGTCTTCTCGCAATCACGAGAATTAGAACAGGGCGCTTTTGGGTCAGGGGGCGCTTTTAGGACAGCCGACCTTAGTAGGGGCCCTGTGGCCATGGCCTTGGGGAAAGGGAGGGTCGGGACAGCGGGACCCGGCACCCATTGGAGGGGCAGCCCCACTCATTAACTTGCGACCTTTCTCTCCGTCCATTGGACGGATGGGGCATTCAGTAGATGGGCGAGGCCGTGATCTTGACGGATGCGGTGAACTGGAATTTCAGACAATAATGATTATAAGTTAGTGTAGGTGGGGAGGTCTCCACTCATTCAGTGATCCTTCGTCCCGTCTTGTCTTTGTGTAAATCGCAAATCAAACTCCAAGTTCTTCAAATAGTTGAGCATTTGAATCACGTGAAATTAAAATGATGTAAAAAATTCATATTAAAATTACATTGATGCGAGAATGAATTTGAATTTGAAAATGACAAAAGAATTTCAAATTAAAATTAAGCTGAAGTCGAAAATGATTTCACTTTGAAAATGGGAAAATAATTCTAGATTTTCATACATATAATAGAAAATATTTATTCTTTCAGATTTTGTAAGAAGAATTTGTATTTCGCACATAATGTGCTGAAAAGTATTATACAATATTCTAGAAAACATACAAAAAATTGTATAAGTTAACAAAATCGCAAACACACTAAAATTACATAAACATATATTCAAAATACACCATATCTAAACATTTGCTTAATTCATGTATATAATAATATTACTATGGTAAGGAAAAAAAATAAAAGAAGATAGAGAATATACTAAACATAGCATATACATGTGTTATATACTATATATACTAATAATTATAGAAATGTAAAGCACTGTGAATTATTAAAATAATAAATATACTAAATACAATATGTACTCAAATAATACCGTACACATAGTAAAGATGATATGATCACACAACAATATATACACTAAAATAGAAATTGCAATAAAAATAGTAAATATCCTAAAAATAGTAGATATATTAAATAGCAAGATATACTAAAACTATTAATTACACTAAAAAAGTAAACATACTAGTAATATATCTAATGTATAAAAGATATAATAGATGTACTAAATAAATATATAATAGTACTATATACTATAAAAATTTACTAAATACGGATAATGTTTAAAATAGAAAGTTCTACATTAATCTGCATCATCAATGTTTTGATGGTACTACAATACATGGTCTACTAAAATGTAGAATGCTGTCCTAGGAGAATGTACAAACTTTCGCCGCCAAATGTACTCTGCAAAATAACCATAGTAATGATCTTTGACCGTACCATACCTAGGCAAAGATCTCTTCACCGCACTCCAAGTCCTCTCAATGGTGTTCATATAAATCCAAGTTACTAGATCTTTGGATTGCAAAGTATGATTCACCGACTGGTGAAAATATCCAAGGCGCAAAAGACAATCGGTGTCATATGCTCTCCAACAATCACTCAAAATACTGGTTTCGGACTCGACATACTTGACAATAATCTCCTCTAAAGTCAATGCCGTCCGCTCTGCTACACAAGTAAAAAAAGACCTTCTTTGAACCACACTCAACACCACCTAATATCCATTGACCTTCTACCTTATGACCTTGGTGAAATTTGCATTTGCCAAATTTACTCTCATCTACCTCAACAAACTTTCCAACACCACTGATTATCTCCACATGTTCATTAGTTTTGGCTAGAAAACAAATCTCTCAGCAATAATTGTACCATTCTACGGAACTGTTATTGTAAGAAACACCTACATGTAGCCTTGCGTTGATCTGTATCTTCTTGTTACACCAACAATACATCAACGTCAGCGCCTACCTCAAAGTTAATTTTGACTTTGCAAACCATATTCCATGACGCGCCGTTAAGCTCCGCCAACATGCCGGATGTGGATACCTCCATTGAAAACCTGCAAGGAGCTGCCGCTCCCGCACACGACCCATAGCTCTCTCACAACGATCACAATCTCGGGCATTTGGAATTAATCCAAGGTCACCCGCAAAGGCTAGACAAGCCTCTAAGATGGAAGTGCGAGATGCAAATCCATGCATGGAAAGAGCTTGAACATCCATTGCTCAAGTGATTTGGTTTTACTAAACTTCAAAAAAATGTGAAGTAGTTAAAATAATTCAACTTGTGTAGTGAGAGGGAGTTTTAGTGAAAATTGGAATGCAAAAAAATTGGAACACACTCATTCCTACTATAACAATATGAGTTCCCCCTACTCCAACCCTCTCTTTCCCCAGGTAGAGTATGGCAGGTCCTTCCTGCTATATTCTACTCGGTGGTGACTGGTGGTGAACATCCATTGTTGTGTCTCACCTTAAAAGCCTAGGCACGGCAAAGGAAGCAGAGCTGCTCCCGCATAGCAACCCTCAACACTGCGCGAGAGCACCTAACTTAGACAGCAACACTTGCGCATGCAAGCTCATGGAACATCACTCCGGGACAAGTTATCACAGTTCTAAAAGTCGTTGCCCATATTACACACCTGGCTTTGCAAGACAGACAGACTCATATTTGTTGTAGAGTTGCTTCTCTTCATTTTGTTTTTGCTCCTCTTTACTAAGTTCTCTCCCCCCCACCCACGTTCTATCACCTACTGATGTTGCACCATATTGCTTTACACTCCACTTTGCCTTGATGCCTTGCAGGATATCCCAACTCTGTTCTAGCGCACTCATAGTGAAGACTAATTCGACAGAACGCTATACACTCTCACTGGCCCGATGGATTCAATTGCCGTGAAGAGTGCATTGCACGTGACGCCTAAACAAAGGTTTTGCTTCTTTACCTCTGGTTAGAGCATCCCCAGTGGACTTGTAAGCCTATAAGCCTGTAATCATGAGAACGTTGTTCTCCCAAACTTGAGTGTTTTTCCGAAGCAAAACATTCCATAACCGTTTACAAGCCCCCTAAAAAATCTTCGAAAACTAGGTTTCAACCTGTAAATGAAACTTGAATACAGGTTTTTTCCTTGTTGGCCTGAACCGCAATTCACATCTTTCCACTTCTTTCCACTTTCAGGTTTAGAGTACAAGACTACTGGGGATGCTCTTAGTACAAATTCTGCACAATTAAACATTCCAAGCTAGGCGGCATGTTGTTCTTTATCAAAACTGGTTTGGCTGCGTTCTAAGTGTCTCACGCCCTATCAGCAATACAAGGATGATTTTGCTGCGTGGTTGCTCCTCAATTGCCATTCCAGATCACCTTCTCAGAAATTGACTTGCTTTTCATAGTGTGGCTGTTGTAGATATTGTCGTTTCAAGCTTGAACGTTTAGCTGTCACTCTGAATTTTTTCCTTACAGATATTGTATTTCATGTTGCACATTCACCTGACATTCTCAATTTCTCAATTTCATGTGACGTTTGTTTTCCTAGCATCCATTTGGAAGTATGAATGTCGCTAAAATCTATCAACTTTTGGAGGATTTTGAATCCATGCAATTTTGGCTTAGCTGCTCAAAGCTCAACCATTGCCATGCCGCATTCACTGGCTTTGGCTCCCAAGCAGTTGGGAGGCCACTCACCTGGGACATCCCCCCTAGCTCACACCCCTCGCAGATTTTAGTAGGGCAATCGTTCTATTATTTTTTTATTCCAAAAAATATCAAATGAAAATATATTCAATTCAAATATCTTTTGAAATTGAGAATACATGATTTCCTATGCTTCAATAAAATAGATTTTGTGCAGTTATACAGATAACTTAGTATTCATAAAATATCTTTAACCCCTAAAGGGTCTGGAAATCCAAAATGGCTCTCGATTGTTTTGGGCAGCCTAAGTGAACGAGTTAAAAGTAATATTTTTGCCTAATAATTTTACTAGATGCTCCCTATACCGCAAGGTGTATGTGGTAAAATTTTCAAAGCCAAATTTCACTTTTAGAACCTTCATATAGAAATTTTAGGTTTCAAGTCCAAAACGGGCAGTGTAAAATTAGGTTTTTTTAGATTTTCTTTTTTGGAGATGTGTTCATAACCAATTCACTACTCAAAATCCAAAGTGGCCTATGTCAAAAAATTTACCAATTTTACAAGGTAGCCTCCAAAAATTACAAGAACAACCTTCACAGTTTTTGGTAATTTTACAATTTTTTCTTTCAAAATTTGTCAAAAATTGAGATTTAGGAATTTTTCAAATTTTTTTTCCAATAATTCAAAAACTTATAAACGTAACTTCCAACCGTTCACTTTTTTAAAAAACCAAAAAAAATTAACATTATTTAAGTTTTACCATATCGTGGTTTTTCTACCTCCTTCTAGTAAATAATTTGCATGAAGGCCAAAAAAGGGTAATGAGACTCTAAATTTTTGCATGGAGGTGCCCAATTTAGTTACCTACATGGAAAAAAATATGAGCAAAATGTTTAGGGTAACAATCTTCAAGTCTTCCTTGGCACCAATTAGAGTATGCCTTTCTCGCAAAGCCCCAAATCAAAACAGTAAACATTGAACGTTATAGTCTCACAAATCATAAAGATTCAACTGTTGAAATTTGACATGGTATTAGTGCAGGTAGTTAGGTTCAAGATCTTACGGTTGGATGCACCAAAAAAGTAAAAAAATAAGAATCATACTCCAACTTCTACAAGGTTGTCAAAAATCACAGTTTTTGGTTTTGGAGGTTCCAAAACGGCTTGAACCTTTAGGGGTTAGAGTGTTTCATTCTTTTTCATTCACTAAATATCAATTTTAGGTTTTAATTATGGATTAATATGATGTTTCTGCCTATGGTGGATCATTTAGTGCATTCTACTACAGTCCACCCTCTATAAATGTTAACCCTCGGAAGTAGAGAAACGTTAATATTTATAGAGGTGTTAACAGTTAACAATTATGAAATCACTTTTTGGAGCAATATATAAATGTCAACATTTATAAATGTAAGCAATTGTACAAAAGCCGTGTGAGAGAATTCCATTCATAAAAATGCAAACCCAATCAAACTTTTATTCAATATCAAGTTGACAAATCACGGGTGAAGTATGATTCAATGGGAGAGAATGAAACTGGATGTGTAATTGTTAGCATCCATATTATGGATGTATATCATCTGTTAATATTTACAAAGTCAAATTTACAAAGAGGGGAGTACCATTTTGTTAACAGTTAACACGTTTAACATTTGTAGTGTGCAATATGTGGGGAGTAAAAGAAAGTTAACATTTAGAGAGGGTTAACACTTATAGGTGTAACATTTATAGAGGGTGAACTCTAACAACGTGCGGCAAAAAATAGCATAGGCTTCATTCATGATAGGTAAAATCTAGAAAAATTTATAAAAAAAATTCAAATATGATAGAATGCAATGAAAGAGTATAGGCCATAATAAATAATTTAAGTACACTACAAATTTGGTCCATTATGATTTTGAGAAATGTAAATAGGAAATTGCAGATGAGATCCAGGGTATTGAACTGAGTATATTTTGATTTTATTTGATAGAGCTGGAGCACAGATTACAGGAAAAAGGTGGTCTGCTGTACAGTGAACAAATAGTAGGTCTAGAAGTGGATGAAAGCTCAGTTCTGGTCATATTTCTTGAGGCCATTTTTCTCAGTGATGTTTCATTTAGATTATATTTAAGCCATTACAAGGAAAATATTTTGCTTCTATAATTTCCATCCATATACAATTCAAGTACAAACAAAATATAATATAAATAAGAATGTTCTAATAAAATTAAAAGTTGTTTATAAATATAATATACTTTAGTATGGTTACATTGAAAATACGACACCATTATCTTAATAATTATTGTATACATATACATATACAAACATACATATACATACATATATGCAGGGTTGTCACGATCGTCCGGGACGCTCGGGACGTGGGGACGTCCGCGGACGTCCGCCAGCGCCAGAGGACGTCCTGTGACTTAGAAAAAAAAAATCACCAGCATAGCTTTCACCCCGGGGTGAAACCACACCTTCTACGCGGGGGAGGGGTTGCGGGGGAGGGTGCGGCCGTCGCCGCGGAGCGGGGGGGGGGCCGTCGGCCGCGTCGGGAAGGGGCCGTCCCCGGCGACGGCCCCTCGCCGTCGCCGCGGTGGGGGGGGGGCCGTCCCCGGCGACGGCCCCTTGCCGTCGCCGCGGAGGGGGGGGGGGCCGTCGCCGCGGAGGAGAGGCCGTCCCCGGCAACGGCCGCGGAGACGGCCGCAAATTTTTTTTAAAAAAATCCCGAATCTTAAAATCTTCATAACTTCTTCAAAACGTCTCCAAATCGGGCTTATGAGGTGTTTTCTGGCATCTACATTTCCTGTAGATGCCAAAAAACATCTCATAAGTCCAATTTGGACAAGTTTTGAAGAAGTTACGGGAATTTGGAGATTTCGGGGAGTTGAGGGGTCGGCCGTCGGCGGGGACGGGGGGCCGGCCGTCCCCGGCGACGGCCGCGGGGACGGCCGCAAATTAAAAAAAAAAATCCCGAATCTTAAAATCTTCATAACTTCTTCAAAACGTCTCCAAATCTGGCTTATGAGGTGTTTTTTGGCATCTACATTTCCTGTAGATGCCAAAAAACATCTCATAAGTCCAATTTGGACAAGTTTTGAAGAAGTTACGGGAATTTGGAGATTTTGGGGAGTTGAGGGGTCGGCCGTCGGCGGGGACGGGGGGCTGACCCCCGGTGACGGCCGGCCGTCCCCGGCGACGGCCGCGGGGACGGCCGCAAATTAAAAAAAAAAATCCCGAATCTTAAAATCTTCATAACTTCTTCAAAACGTCTCTAAATCTGGCTTATGAGGTGTTTGTCTAAATGGAAGGCAAACAATGTGGCATTCACTTGCCCAAGTACTCAAATGTAATACTAGCATATCTTTCATTTCAAAAGCAAGAAACAGTTCTCTTAATGTCAACTCCCAAACCTTCAAAATTCACTCACCTTTTAAAATTAAACATCCACCCTTGTCAGATTGCTTGGTTTTTTAATTAATTAATCAATTTATTTATTATTAGAACTAAAATTTGTTGTATTTAAATTTCTATCCTCTATCACTTATAATGAATTTTTTGTCCACCATCTTCGACTTCTAATTCAACTTTACAATCCTCAATTCTATTTAATGTGTCCTCCAACCTCCATCACACAATTTCAACTTCTATCTAATTTGATTTGAAATCTAATTTCTAAGTCTTACGTCCTCTAGAACATACCTTCCAAATCCTCTCATTCAAATACATTTCTAAATTTCAAGTTTATCCTTTATTTAATTCCAATGTTCCATTTAGGGAAAAAGGGATTTGTCTTGCCATATAAAATTAAAGCCAAAAACATACAAACTTGTCATATTAATGTAAGAGAAATCCATGTCAAATTCTCTTTTGATTTTATTACCTAACGAAATAATGTCTTCAAATAAAAGAATATTATTTTTTATAAGCTTCTCATTACCTTTTAAGTTGTACCCCCCATCGTATACCTCCCTCGTCTATAGGCCCATGGGCCATAATTTCATTTCCAAAACAAATGTATTCTTCCTTCTAAACATTGAGATTATGTTTGCAAACCATAGTAGAGCACCAACAATTGAACGGCATAAATATCTCCTTCTAAAGTATACCCCAACATCAAGGCGGATCCCACAATCCCGATTACAAAATCTTTTGGACATTTTCCATGATTTCAAGGATATGTCTGAAATTTCTGATTCGGTATTGATTTTGTTTTTAGAGTATCTAGAAATAGAATTTTTTTTGTCAAGGTTGGACGAGGGGAGGAGGGGAGGGATGGCCGTCTCTAGACAAAACGCAAGAGAAGAAGGAAGGCCATGCGAGACCCCGCCTCCAAGCGGACGGGGGGCCGTCTCCGCGGCCGTCGCCGGGGACGGCCGGCCGTCCCCGGGGTCGGCCCCCCGTCCCCGCCGACGGCCGACCCCTCAACTTCCCGAAATCTCCAAATTCTCGTAACTTCTTCAAAACTTGTCCAAATTGGACTTATGAGATGTTTTTTGGCATCTACAGGAAATGTAGATGCCAAAAAACACCTCATAAGCCCGATTTGGAGACGTTTTGAAGAATTATGAAGATTTTAAGATTCGGGATTTTTTTTAAAAATTTGCGGCCGTCTCCGCGGCCGTCGCCGGGGTCGGCCCCCCGTCCCCGCCGACGGCCGACCCCTCAACTCCCCGAAATCTCCAAATTCCCGTAACTTCTTCAAAACTTGTCCAAATTGGACTTATGAGATGTTTTTTGGCATCTACAGGAAATGTAGATGCCAAAAAACACCTCATAAGCCCGATTTGGAGACGTTTTGAAGAAGTTATGAAGATTTTAAGATTCGGGATTTTTTTTTTTTTAATTTGCGGCTGTCCCCGCGGCCGTCGCCGGGGACGGTTGCGTCTCCACGCGGTCGGCCACGTGGACGGCTGCGTCTCCACGTGGTCGCCCACGCGGACGGCCGCGGGATCGGACGGCCCTCCGCGGCCAACCATGCCAGCCGCGGGCCGTCCGATCCCGCGGCCGTCGCCGTTGCCGACCGCGGGGACGGCCACGGGGACGATCGCGGGATCGGACGGCCCGCGGTCGGCCGCGCCGCTCGAGCGGTCCCCGATGGCGAGCGGCGCGGCCGAGCGCGGGTCGTCGGATCTTGCGGCCGTCCCCGAGGCCGTCCCCGCGGTCGGCCACGGCGACGGCCGTGGGATCCGACGGCCCTGGAGGGCCGCCCACATCCGACGGCCCGCGATGTGCCAGCACGGCGGCATCTTGGCCGTCGGATCGACGTGCGGCCGTCCTTAACGACCCCGCGGCCGTCTCTGCGGCCGTCCCCGCGGCCGTCCCCGCGAACGGGCGGCCGAGATGGGGCGTGGTGGCGGGATCGGCCGATCGGACGGCTGGGGAATGTTTTTATCCCTCCGGGGTCGCAAAATTATTACCGCGACGTAATTCTCGAGGGTCGGGGACGCCACGTCCGGGACGGGGGACGTCCGGGTTGGACCTCTTGACGTCGGGAGCCGGGTCGGACGTCTATTTGAACAACCCTGCATATATGAATCTAGTTTGTTTAGAAAAGGTTTTATTATAAAATATTTGTGAGATTAATGGATGACAAAAAAATAAGACCTTCTTTCTAATATACATTTTTCTATAATTTAGATATCAAAACATAAAATTTTTCTTTGAAGAAAAAATGTTATAAATATTCTATATTCTTTTAAATATAAAATACGAATCCAATAATGTTACAGTCAAAGCAAATATAATTTGTAACAGAGAGGGATTTATTTATGTGCACTTTTGAACATGCATCAAGGATTTTTTCTCTATATAATAAAATCTTAATTGAAAATAATAAGTTAAATTTTTATGTATAACACTATGTAAATTACTTGGAAACTAAAAATACTTTTTGATGCAAAAAAGCTCAAAAGCCGGGGATTGAATATCTTATATTGGCTTAAGAAGTGATTATATTGATCTTTATATACCAATTATTTGAGGTGTTTGATTGATCAAAGCACAATTTAATCAAATAAAATATTTTAGCAATGTTTAAAACTTATGATCAGCAGTAAAGAAATGACATGGATACCTTTGAATATAATTTCAGTCATATGATTTGATATGAGAACTAAGGAACGAAATTCAGATAAAGATTTGTTATCTGAAAAATCCAGATGAAAAGACTTTAGATAGTAGTAAATTATTTACAGCATTTTAATACTTCATATTTTAAAGCTTACAGCAATATGCGGATTAACATATGAAAAGTTTTGTTCCAGCTCTTCCATTGGTGGTAATCTTTGCAATAGAAATTTTGTTGTAATAGCAATCTAACAATTACAATTTACAAAATGATTTATTTAAAATAAATAAGACTAAGTTTAAAATTTGAAAAACCTTTTGTTAAGATTATTTCATAATAATATTTGATAAGATATAGAAATATATTTATGTAATATAAATCACAACTTTGGTTTATTTATAAAATTTATTTGATAAAAATGTGTCTCTTATATTCATTGCATAATCAAATCCCTAAAAAATTAATATTTCAAAAAATAAGGCATGAATACCAAAAATTAATTAATTAATTAATTTATTTATTTATTTTATTTTTTTCTTTCTTTCTTTTTCTTTCTTAGATAAAATTAAAATTTTGAATCTGAAACAGTGAATTCCACCATTAAAAAAATACAAGACCATTCAGAGTTACCAAAACCCTCATTACTTAAGCAAAATCATGTTAAATTTGGTTTCTTTTCTTACTCTGCTTATTACAAAGTTCTAATATATTTTCAAATTTTACATTTCAAATGTTAATTGCATAAACTTGTAAGAATAATATTGAAAAAGAATGATTGCCGGAAGGTGCAAATTAATAGTTGTCATTTTGCTATCATTGATGGTAGTTTATAATGCCGTGGTGTTGATGACATACTTCAAAGATGTGTGGATTCCAGTGGAATATTCATCATTTTGGCTTCTTGTCATGAAAGTGCCTGTGGAGGGCATTTTTCTAGCACCTTGACGGGCCAGAAGGCTTTACAGGCGGGAAATTATTGGCTTACTATGTTTTGGAATGCCCATGATTACACCAAACATTGCTTGCCAACGTCACCCGTGATGACCTTTGAATGAAGATGCCTCTTCATGTCTCTCTTCCTTTCGTTCCATTCAAAAAATGAAGGGTGGACTACATTGAAGAGATTCATCCTCATAGTAGTAGCCACGGAAATATCTCACCAAATGGGCAGAAGCCAAGGGTGTGAAGATCAACAATGCCAAGAGTGTTGCAACATTCTTGTTTGACCAAGTGATTACACGCTTCAGATGTGCTAAGATCCTCATTAATGATCAAGGCACACACTTTCTCATTGAAGTCATTGAAGACTTGATTGCGCGGTTCCAAATTGACTATAGAAGAACCGCTCCCTACCACCCTCAAACTATTGGCCACATAGAAAGAATCAACCAAACTTTTGCCACCGTTTTGGAGAAAACCGTTATAGATTCAAAAAAATATTGGGATGTCAAACTTCCTGCTACGCTATGGGCCAATAGAACTACATTCAAAGTGACCACACTAGCTACTGTTATTTCTCTAGTCTATGGAATTGAAGGGGTTCTACCCATCAAATTTGAAATACCATCACTTCGAATTGCTATTGACAACTGTCTGACAACCAGTGAATTGTTGGCCCACGATTTAGAGAGGTTAGAAAGGTTGGATAAGGATACGAAGCTGAGCGCTGAAAACATTGAGGTTATTGAGAGGCGCCAAAAGATGGCTTTTAATAGACGCCACAAGAAACGGAAGTTGTTACTAATGATGTTAGTATTATTCCGAGATGCAAAAAAGGCAGATTTCCCTAAGAATTTTGATGCTTCATGGTCGGGTCAATATCTTGTGACCAAGGTGTTTCCCAACAATTCTGCTTAACTTGAGACATTGAATGGAGAATCATTTCCAACATGTATGGTTGGAAGCCGTTGCAAGGAATAAAAAACCTATGGAATGACTTCTATTATGGTTTAGCTCACCTTTTCCCGTGACAATTTGGACAAGTGAAGGAGACATGAGCCTCACCTTTCATTTAGTGCCTTTGTCCACTAATTGAAATTTAATGGTAGACCAAGATTCCATAGTTTATTAGTAAAGCACTAACATTCTTTTTCCTCCCTCATCTTCCTATTTAGAAACTAATCTTAGTGTTGACTACTTCTTTATCTTACAATAAATTACATATCAAAACTTTCTTTAGTCTAAATTCACTCTGATGAAGAAGGAAGGTGGTTTTGAATGTTTTTTTGGCTAAGAATACAAAGTGGTTTTGTCCAAGGAGAATGAAAGTCTAATATTAGGCCTAAAGCATGCTTTTAACTCCCAACTCCTAGCATTTTATTTTCACCTCGTCTTCTAGAATTTTATACTTTTATTTCACTACTCTTCTTCTTTAAATTCATTCACCACTTCATTAGATTTTTATAGATTAGTTCTTTAATTTCTTTTATATTTTTCTAGGATTAGCTAACCACTTGCCTTAGCAAGTAAGAAGTTCTAGGTCCTTTCTCTCCTAATAAGTTGGCGTAGATGGTTGCCATGTGTGCTCACTTTTTCCTTTTAAATTAAAAATCCCTTAGTTTAGTAAGAATTTTCACTTTTAATATAAAAAATATTAAAAAATAGACTATTTAGACTCTTAAATACTTATTATTCTATTTTTATTGATTTCCTTCAAAATTCCTAAGTTTTAATCCTCTAATTTCCAACTATAATTTATTTCCTCTACTTCTTCTAAATCCCTAATACTCTTTTGATTTAGATTTTGCCTATTTCTAATTTTTCCTTAGAATCTAATTTTTGTTTTTACATCATTTTCTTCTTCTAATTCTC
Source organism: Ceratodon purpureus (assembly GCA_014871385.1). Classification (NCBI taxonomy): domain Eukaryota; kingdom Viridiplantae; phylum Streptophyta; class Bryopsida; order Pseudoditrichales; family Ditrichaceae; genus Ceratodon; species Ceratodon purpureus. The sequence goes on from CM026426.1 coordinate 79,923,571, forward strand.
ATCATTCCATTTTTTATTTTTTATTTTTTAGTTTATCTAAAAATTGAAGAATTCAAGGCGGCTGCATTAATGCAGCCGCTACAATTTATTGACAAACGACGCAAGTCAAAGATGAGTTATTGCTAAAGAGCACAAAATTTAGTTTAGAAGAATGAAAGTGAACACGATGAGGATCCTAGTTTAGAACTAAAGAAGTCGTGGGGGTCAAGGATAGGGGAATGTAGGAGTTTGAATAAACTAGCCGAGTAGAAGTGCCAAATTATCCATTCAGTTTTGGAGATTTAGGATTAAATCTGCTGAAAAACCTAAATTTATCTAGATTTTGCATTAGTATTAACCACGTCTCAAACATAGTCATCAAATGATTTTAGAGAATAAAATAAAATAAATAAGAGTAGGATGACCTCTGAAATTCAAAAACAAAGGTGGTTTAATGAACTCAGGCGTGGTGACTAATGAGATAATAGGGGGGCTAATTTTCCGGCCAAGAAGAGAGATATGCGGTGGTTGAATGGTCTAAGCTTGGAGAGTTGGCCGGGCAGCATTGGTGTGAAAAGTCAATGGGCAGCACTAAGGATGAGCTGTAGAGGTGGACTATGTGTGGGGGGAAGTGAGTCTTGTGGGGCCTTCGCACATGTAAGCGCACGCCGGAGTATACCCCGGCGCCGATGGATGAGAAAGTTTCCTGAGCTTCAGAACCCGGATTTTCCAAAGCTCCAAAACAAAAGAGTCAACACGTAGAATCTTCTCACCCCAAAACTGCACCCCACGACACACCCCTTTTAAATAAAACCCACGTTATCCCTTTTCTTCATTATCAACCGCAAGGGTGAGCTAGAGTCCTCAGCCCACAGGTGCAACGAGATTAGGGATACACCTCATAAATTGGTACAACGAACCACAAGAAGACAAGTGATGGAAAATTATTAAAAGGGGAGGGCACCTTTGCTTGGTCAGGGTGCGTGCGTAGCCCGCATGTGCATGGCCCTTGTGTCGTGAGCATTCTCGATTTTTGCAACCGAAGATATGGATGAGATATGCAAATGTTTAGAGAAGAGTTGCTCGACTACATATGCGGTGAAGGGCATCGGTGTGTAATGGTGTGCGTAGGAGTTAGCTAGGAAGAGAGAGTTCAAATTAGCAGTGGTGAGTTTTCACAAGGTCCCTAACATGTACCGGGACATGTTCTAAAAAACAAAATATTTCTAGTGGACGGGTTCTCTGAAAATGAATTGGTTTTTGGACATGTCAAATTCACTTTGGACGGGTTCTAAAATCAAATATTTTTTTGACAATTTTTACCACAGAAAATAAATGATGCAAATATCAATTACATCATGTCATATATGACATGTGAATGTGAACATAATGGAGTCAAAGCACTAATACCTAATCAAAATACCAATCTTCAAGAGCTTGATTCACTTGCACACATTAATTCATCAACCACAATTTATAGAACCTTTTAAGCACAATGTCAGAGATTTAAATTGAAGGTAAACTACGCAATTGTATTAAAAAATAAGTTTAAATAAACATGTTCAATTTTTACAAAAAAAAAAGAAGAAGAACTTACCATTCAAACAAGTGGATGAATTCTCCTATCCTTCATGTGCATCCAAAGTCTCCAACTTCATGCTAGTACGGAGATGGCTCTTGATCAGGTTTTGTTTGGAAAAACCCCTCTCACATATTGATGTGCTCACAGGAATCACCATAACTCTCATCTACAAGTTACTCAACCAAGCTAATTGATAGACAACTACGGAGTTGTACCTGCAAACTCCAATGCTTCAAATAAAGACTTATTTGGGATCATCTCTCTCATGGTCTCTACCATCTCCAAGCACTCACCTCGACACCGATCTTTTTCTGCTTCAGAACTCTCGAACTTCACAAATAACCTCTCCAACCACTCCTCAGTAATACAAGTCCTTCCATTATCATTTGAAGGATAGAGATTGGAGCTGACGAGCTTGCATGCATTGAAGATGCCTAAGTTTGGAAACTTATTATTAAATGCATCCACCACCCTCTGCACATACTCTGCCCCAACAAGTATGCACTCCTCAATAGTACAAGCTCTCTCAGTAACACTGTCCAAATGCATTGGATAAGTTCTCATGCCACCATCTGCAATTGGATACTCCATCTCCATAGAAGTTGCACAAGTCTCAAAAAATGGCCACAATGCCCTTGAACCTCTTCCAAATGCCGCACTTCTAGCTGCTAGAAAACGTCTGCTCAATATATTGATACAAATGTTTAAATGACCTCCAATCTGAGTAATATCCACATGGTCACTCTGAAATAGCTTATTGAGTTTATTCAACTCAGTAAGAATATCCACAAGTAACCGTAGAAGGAATTGAAACTGAAAGGATGTAAGTTTATGATACCACATTGCTTCTTCTTCACGAAAAAGCTCCATAACGAGGGCATACAATCCATGTTGCATGGGATAACCATCGAACTCCATGTATGTGGAGAACAATCAATGGATCCATCGCAAACTCCAGTATCAACTCATTAAGCTGTGTCCGCCGCAATGATGACCTGCCCACCCATGTGTACGCAAAGTTGGAGAAATCATCCAAAACCTGCAGCTCCGGTGATGCCTCAGCTGCATCAATGGCTGCCAATGCATCTCTGAACAAACACATGAATTTATTAGTGATTATATTACATTCTAGAAAATAATGAAATTCATTAAAAAAAATCTTAAAATTAAAGACTCACCTATATGCAATGCAATGCACATTGATAAGTGTTGGTACATCTCCTCGAAGTCTGCGTGCTAGTCCTTGTCTCACCTTAGTCATAGAAGCTTCTCCATCAGTAGCTAAAGCCACTAATTTGGATTAAATATTTTATTTAGGGTTAGGATAAAGTCAAATTACCTTTTGCACTAAAATTTTTACTATGTTAAAATTCTAGATTTTTTATACAAAATAATTAAACTTCACCGCATGTTTGTATGTTAATGTCAACTTTTAAGGTTGTGCTATTTAGTCTTGAAGTCTATCTGTGACATCATCGAGTTATTGGGTATTCACCAAAACTGCCACCATGGCTAGCTTCTTTGTATGAATTTATGGTAGGCAGCCCCTACTATTTATGAAGTATATAGCTCCCTACGTTTCTTTCTACAGCCCAAGGATTACACGCCTAACCTAGTTTTTGTTGCCATGATCTATAATATCGACCACCTTGAAGACTTTTGTAAATATGCTCTTTTATATATTTTATACAAGCAATGGCTTAATTCTAGACATCTTTATGCATTCCAATCCCTACACACATTCCAAAAAGGCAACCTTGTGCTTTGGAATCCTAGGGATTTCAAACTTCAAAAATCCAAATTTGATTATATATGGCATGGGTACTATAGGGCTCAGTTAGTACTTCAAATAACACGGTCATCTTAAATAACAACACTAAGTATAATAGCCAAGTCACAATACTCAATGCAACTAAACTAATCCTCTCTTGTTGCCCAAAATCAACCTTATAAAAATTCAGACTACCCTCGCTACTGAGGTCAAACAAAGCACTAGATTGAACAGCAAGGATACAACTCATGACGACAACGGCAACCACCCTTAAAAATTCACTCATAGCTACCTGGAAATCAACATACATCTTATCTAGACCATTTCTCTTTTCCTCCTACATCATGATCTCCATGGACATCAAAGGGACGAGACAACAGCGACGATAGGACATTGTTACTACCATTCTTGCGGCCATCCAACTTCCATCATTGTTGGCTACAACTCCCAAATACACACCTACCAAGTCGTCTCTAGAGACCTTCCATTAAATTTTTGTCAAAAATTCCTCTTATTACTTCTATGTTGTCCTTGTTGTTCCTTTTTGCCTTGTTTTGCTTTCCTCCACTACACATACACACATTGCCTCCCATTTGGTCTTGTTGTCTTTTTCTTTGCCTCTGGATTCATACTCTACCACAAAATGGTACCTTTTGACTGCAATTATTACAGCACAGAGTCATAAAATGGGGTTTTTTAGTGCGAGTCATATTTTTTGCTGACGTGGAATGTACCACGGAGGGTAAGAGGGTGGGCTCATTATCAACGAGCGGCTTCAGACACTTAGTTATATAAATATCTACACTTTAAACCGTATACTTGTGCTCATGTACGTGCCATGTCAGCGTTTGCAAGTACAAATTGACTGGCCTGGTTCACAAAGACTTTCATTGACCTGCCCGGGGAACGAATGTAAAAACTTGACGTGGTATGTGACTTTAAGCAGTTATATTCTTTTGATGACGTGGCATTCAACGTGGCTCATGAATGAATATGTGGGATGAAATTTTCCACTGTTGTCGAATGTGACTCTGCAGAGTCATGTTTTTGATAACGAGACGCTTCCATGTGGATTGTCATTGCGATCATTAATTTGGCTGTCGTAGAATGTGACTCTATAGAATCATATATAGTGTCGTAATGTCGGTGACGTGGAATATTAATGGTGGTTATATTTTTGGATGCCGTGGATTATGACTGAGCTAAGTCGTATTTCAGCTAACAATGTAATTGCTTGCAATAATGTGAAGCGAGACCTCTAGTAATGTTCTAGATTAGTCTGAAGGGTAGATAACTTGTTCGAGTCACAGTATTAAATGATGTAACCTCCATACATGACTTGTGGAAGTGACAATGTTTGTACCTTGTGTGTGGCGCTATGATACTATGACAACGTAGAGTGATGATTTTGCTTACTGAGAATCACATTCCAAGTTAAAAACAAAATCATGCAGTAGAATACACATACGCGGGATTCAATGGAAGACACATACAAAATTTAGAAAAATGCAACAATGTCTAGTTGTATATAGTATCGAAAGAATCAGTACAAAACTAGCCATCAGACTTGTGTTTTAAAAAGACATGCTATCTATCTAAATCAAACTTATTCCTCACCAAAATATACACCTAGCTCGTTCTTTGTGCTTATCATTTTATGTAGGTTGCTCTTGGTCCTCCTCATCAGCTTCTGTGCACCACTACTTGTCACATTGGGTTACCCAACTAGATGGCCTCCCTCTCAAAATCACCAAACTATGAAAAAATAATAAAAACTTATAGTGCTGAAAAATAATGAAAGAAAAAGTGTTTAATCTATTGTGATCATTCTTAAACACCAATGAAGTCAGACAATCTAGACTCCATCAAAACCAAATTCGGTTCAAGATGGGAAGAAGATGATACATGACGAAGTAGTGAGTGGACAGTTGCATCGTTGCCTCAGACAATCAAAAGTAGCTAGGTACTCAATCCATTGCAAGTGACCATCAGTAGTAAACACTACCAATCGGTACAGTAGTCAATGCCAAAGCAAAATAACATATGAAACCATTCATCCTTTACACCTTTGATCCTTTAACAATGGAGAGAGAGATAGATAGAGAGAGAGAGAGGAGAGAGAGAGAGAGAGAGAGAGGAGAGAGAGAGAGAGAGAGAGAGAGAGAGAGAGAGAGAGAGAGCAGAGAGAGAGAGAGAGAGAGAGAGAGAGAGAGAGAGAGAGAGAGAGAGAGAGAGAGAGAGAGTAGTATAGAGAGAGGATAGAGAGGAGAGAGATCTCCTCTCTCTCTCTCTCGCTCTCTCATACTCTGCTCTCTCGCTTCTCTCTCTACTCTCTCTCTCTCCTCTCTAATCAGCTCTCCTCTCTCTCTCTCTCTCTCTCTCTCTCTCTCTCTCTCTCTCTCTCTCTCTCTCTCTCTCTCTCTCTCGCTCTCTCTCTCTCTCTCTCTCTCTCTCGCTCTCGCAGTCTCCTGATCAAGGGGTACTTCAAAACTACTAGCAAAGTCTTTTACAAAAGCGGCGGCGCCAAAGGATCCATCTTAAAATCCTAATTCCAAATCAACTACTTGGAATCCGATCACTGCGACTAATCCGAATCTCAAATCCGACTTTTACTCCTATAAAACCAGTAAGTGACAAGTGGTAGAACTAATGTTTCTTTCTCTTCTTCCCCGGGGAGGGGGGGGGGGCACTGTGCGTCAACTTAGAAAGTACCTGAGTTCAAAGATATGGGGGTTTTAATTCTTTCGAGGTAAAATTTATATTTTTTTTTATTGTAAGATAACATGAATAAATTGGAAGTTTACATCTTAGAAGAAAATAATGGTTGCCTAAAATACCTCCACTTTATTTTTTTTTAGAAATAATATATGGCAGGCAAAAAAAATTATGAAAATGAAAATATTAATGGATCAACATTGAAGATCTTGAGATCCCGTGATGGATGAAAAGAGTGAAAAATCTGTCGAAAACTCTTGGATGAAAATAGGTGGCAGGGGTATTGATGATTGGGGTTTACTGTTGAGCTTCTTAATTTTCTCGAATCGTTTCTTCTTCCTTCCCGCAGTTTAGGTTTTGGAGCTTGGTTAGTGTTTGCTTCGAAGTCTGGTTGATTAATTTTTGGAACTCCCTACGTTGCGGCGCTGCTTGTGCTTCGAAGTCTGCTTGTAATTTTGGTAACTTTCAGCGAATCTGTCTTTGTGAGTGCAAGCTTTGGTTTGGTTGCGGTGTTGGGTTTCACGATTGAAGAAGACATTGTTGGTAAGTTTTTGCGACCAGGTTTACTCTCAGGAGGTTTAGGATGTTTTGGTTTCCTTGTTGATGGTGATTTTGTTCATTGTTGTGCGTGTGCGTGGTTTGGCTGTGCGTGATTCTGAATGTTGGGTTCTGGGTTGAATTGGGTTTAGGGTTCGTTTGGGTTTCTAAATGTACGAGCTTGTGTTCATGTGTTAGGGTCCAGGAATTCCTCTTCAGTTTAGGGTTTCGCATGTCTTTAAGGGTCAAGATTTACGCTCTTGACCACGAAGACGCGGAACCAAGGTTCATTTGGCTTGTTCGGGCTGACGATGGTGCGTCTTACACCAGTCTTCGGGAGAGGTTGGAGTCCGTGGGGATTCTGCCGTGGAGGTTCCAATTCTGGGATCTTGAAGATAGTTGCCGTATCAACGTGAAGTTGGAGAGTTTGAATAGTACTGCAGCGGTTGTGCATGTTATCCCAGCCGAAGGTGAAGGCGGTGCAGGATTCAAGCGCCAGCGCATCGACAGGGAAAATGATGAGATTGTAGGGGTGCTGCCTTCGACCAGCGTGGAGTTGGAGGGGACGACTAAACCAATCGAGGGATTTGCTGGCGTTATTCCTGCATCGGCGTCTACGGTTACTGGATCGAGTGCAGTAGAGGCACTGCCGGTTGTGCCAGAGATTTGGTTGCAGTCCACCTTAATTTCAGCGGAGATAATGGATAGGTACATCCTGGAGGAGGAGAACCTGAGAAGGAAGTTGAAGGGAATCTCACTGGAAGACCATGACTGGAAGCTCAAATCTTTTGATCACAATGGCGTGGGGGTCGTGAAGATCTATTGCCTCGAATGTAACAAGCATCACGGAGGAATTAGCGGCGATCACACAAGTCATGCCATCCAGAATCTGTTCAACAATTTCAAGGGCAGCCATCTAAGGAGTACGGCACATGACAGGAATTGGTGCAAGAGACACAACGTACCATTTGAGCACCACCCTCGATCAGAAGCAAGTAGACTTGGAAAGGAGTTATTATGACTCCTGAAGACCATGCGAAGTTGATAGCAGATGGCGTGGAGATAGTGAAGAGAGTGAATGCTTCGGAGGGGATGGAGCAGCCCTGTTTTGAAGTGGTGGGGAATCCGTTAGCGACTCAGGTGAAGTGTTTTTGGACAAAGGTGAAGTGCGTAACCTGCAACCAGTTCTTGCAATTGTGTCCGCCGAAGAGAAATCTTGAGCATACGTTGACTGCCCATGCTGCCGGGTCCAAGCACAAGGAACTGCTCGAGAAGGCCCAAACAAAGACACCAGGAGTGCCACTGTCGACAGGGAAGGGAGGGAGACCGAGTCGCACTTCCGGATTTTCAGGGAGCCGGAGTCAAACCAGTTTACATTCCTGGTTCCTTCACAGCGGTGAAGGATCTTAGGCAGGTGACTTTACTTCATGGGATAGAGGGGCTCGGCTTAGGATCATTTGCTGGGGATTTAGAGGTCCATCCTATTCTTATGGAGGTAAGCCATACGATATCTGTGCACTTGTCAATGATGCACATCCAGGAAAGAATTGGTTCGCTGAGCCTTGTATGCGTGGTGATGTAATGATGGAAGGTGGTTTGTTGAGTATTGAGGGTGCTTTTAGGCATAGAACTTGTTTGCGGATCTCTGCTTCTGATGATGGATTTGAGAATCTGACATGTACAAAGTGCGCGTCTATTCCCTCAGAGGATGACTTCCAGATGCGGGTACTTCGTGAGGATCAAGCAGTTGAGAAGAGGGGCACGAGATCAACAAGGTCAGATCGCCGAGTAGGGTACCTTCATCTGCTAGAGGTGAATTCGCATAGTCGTCAGCTGTCGAAGAAGTTCAGGAGAGAGAGGTCGCTGCATTGGGCAGCAAAGGCTCGGATAGTGCAACTTAAAGTAAAGAGGCCGACGTTGAAAGAGTCGGCAAAATTAGCATCTGATGAACATGATCTAATGAAGTTCTGCAGTAATATTCTCGCTGCTCATCAGTCTGGGGTCTTCAGAGGTAAGCCAGCGTTATGGGACTTCATGAAGGACTCTGCAGCAAATCTTAATCGAAAGAATTCTGCTCATCGATTTAGTGATAATAGTAAGGCTTTTGCACAGGCCATGAAGATGTACGGAGGGAAACGAATGTGTGACTTATTTGCGCTCAATTACTCTGGACGAGGATACATGATAGTGAAACGAGATTGTAGAAAAGGGGTGCAATTTGTCCCTGGTGAGCACTCCGAGATATTTAAGGCCGTTGCTCAGATTTATGCGGATGCAAAGAGAGTCCACGGGATTACAGGGCCAGTCCCTGTGATTCTAGCGGAAGATGAAACAAAAGTGAAATCCAGAGTTGCGTATGAGCAGAAGTGGGACTCTCTAGCCGAATTCTGCGGGGTCAAGGAGAATCATGTGTGTGTTTCAGATTATAAGCTACTTGTCGGATCTGGAGACGAAGGCTATAGCCGAGTAGTCGAAGGGTTCCGTACTAACAAAGTTGGCGGTTTTGCCAAGGTGGTAGTGGTTAACCCTCTACACGACAAACTGCCCCGTCTAATCCTCGTCGTTTCATGTACGTGCAATTGTTTCAATGCAGCGTGGGTGCGGGCCCAGTGGTCTACAATTGAGCGGCTATGGGAGAAAGATTGCAATGGGGAAGTTGGCCCCATCATTGGACATGCAAGCAACAGAGACAGTCACAGGCGGCAGTTGATGTTGGCAGATTACAAGGAGACCGGGGGAGCAAGACTGAAACTGGACTGGGAGGGATGGCTATTCTCTGCTGGCGTCGACAATAAGGAGATGCATTTGGTCTGCATGACCAGGATTACATCCACAATGGCAAAAAGCTCATAAACCCGATTGACCAGGGAGGGCGAACACTGATGCTAGGTGGTGACGTCTGTATGCTGGAGCATGTCGGAGCGATTTACAATAAGTTTACTCAAGATGAGCATGGGCTGCGACAAGGTGACATTGACCGCACTGATCGCCAGAACTGCGCGTCTGCTCAAAGACTTTGCCAGAAAAAAGTGACGGACTGTTTGGCGAAGGTGCGACTGGCAGGCAATGTGCAGAGAGCGAACTATTGGTACAGAGTATTACCTCTCTGTTGTGGGTGATTACATAGATATTTTTGCATCCCCGTCATTGGATCTCCGTTCTAGATTAGTATTAGCATCAAAAGTCTCTTTCTTCTTTAGATTATGGAAGTTGTCGTTTAAATATGGAGATCATTCAGCACTTGGCAATACAGCTTCTTTCTCTGTGAAGGAGAACTTCATAAGTCAGCAGTCATTTATTGATGTGCAATTGTCCTGTCATTTTGTAGTGTTGTTATTTTGTCATTTTCGTGATAATTACTCTCACCTCCCTGTGCCGTTGCATCTTACAGGCAACGATTCATGCGAGATCTTTTTCAATAAGATAGGGGAAATGGTTGGCTTAGAACGTGCATATGATTTTCACAAGCTTGTGAATACAGCTAATACAGTAAACAGATTAGCGGCAGTTGAGTATGGGGCTAATGGTCTGAAATTTAATCGGATCCATAACAAAATGACGAACGTGTGGGCTGATTTGCATCCGTTGGCAGCAGATGCTATGAGTCTCCATGCGACTTGGGGAACTATTCCCTCATTTCTACTAATGATGATGTGATTGCAGCACTGAAAGAAGGGTTGAATTAGGCTCAACGTCTTCTTAGGGCTCTCAACATGGGTCCTCGTCCTGGTGCAAACGCTCAAATTTCATGGTGGTTCAGCAATCCCTGGACCTGTGAGTTGGCAGACCCGAGGCACTTTGCTTTTGTGCATTACAAGAAACCAGTTGAAGGTGAGGCTGGTGACTCGGAGGTAATGCGTGAGATCACAACCCTGCCCGACCGTGAAGAAGTGGAATATGACGAGGAAGGCGAGGATGAAACAGGGCCGGAGAATGATCAAGTCGATGAGCAAGATGGATTGCCCTGTACTGTTGAACAGGAGACCTGAGATGTGATCACTGAGCTCCTAAACGAGTCTGAGGAGCAGATCAAAACACCTGCAGTGAGCGTGAAGATACTGCCCTATGTCATGTACGCTGGCAAAACCATCTACAAATCCACCTTGGAACACCATATTTGTTATTTTGGGAGATATTCTTGAATTTGGGAAATTAGCGTGTAGAGAAATGGCCACATTCGTGCCTTCCCATATACTTCAATCTTCCGTAAATCAATATTGAATCATTAAAAACACCTTAAAGGAACAATGAGGCCCATGTCATTTAGGTCGAGTGGACCTAAATGCACGAACATACAGGAGAAAACTTAGTAATGTTCATTGATTCATTAAAAACATGTTTAAAGAGAGATGATGATTAAGTCATTTAGGTCAATCACACCTAAACGCAATATAAACAAGGAAAAAGAATATACCACGTCCCCTGTATTTTTAGTAGTAACTATTCGTTACCTTTCTAAACCAAGGTTTTAATAAAAGGCAATGTCCAATCACATTAATTACATTCGGAAATCTGAATAACACAAAAAGTGTGCAAGACAATGAGGCAAAAATAGCAGACGAGAAAATTTGACAAACAGATCAATTGTTCTATTCAAAACCTAATTACATTGAAATAACACAGACGACTCTTATAATCGTCTACATTGTCTGCGCCATTGCTATACAGTACATACTATCCTCTATATGGTTAGGAGTCCCTCCGTAAGCCTCAATTCTTGACTTGACAAATTCCCCTTGGCGCTGACGTGTCCACGACATTCCCTCGACCTGCATCATTGGACTATCAAGAAGACGTTGCAACTTCTGCCTACGCCTGTCACCGATGCTTGACTTTGGCAGAGAGTGACGACGGGTACTGGATGGTTTAGAGTGGGAGTCGGCGGACTTCCTTGCCCTGGATCTTGTAGTTGTTGATCGTAGCCTCGGCATCTGCAAAGGGGATAAATTAGCATTGGGAAGAGATTTTGGGTAGGGTCGAATCGACCTAAACAGCTGAGTGCAAGTGTAAAGGTCGAACGGACCTTGAACGAGGAGGCCTACATAAGCTAGAACCAGACCTAGATGAAAGTATAAAAAGATCAATCATTTTAGGTGGCCCTGAGCTAAAATAAGGACATCAGAATGAAACATCATAAAAGAAACTTACAGGAATGAAACATCAGAAAGGAATGAAAAGCGAATAATTAGGAATGAAAACCAACCTTTGCCGGTGGTGGTGACGGCATGTCGTCCACATTGTTATAAAGAGCACGCTTCGTAGGGGTAGAACTCTGTCGTTTCGGAGATAGAACCTGCAGTTCGGTCCGTGGCCACATAGGAGAAGGGGATTTCAGGGTCTTGGGAATGGACAGGTTAACCGGGCTGTCCACAACCCCTTCGTCGACAGCCATAGTTGAATAGTCCATCGTGGACTGCGCTGTTGCAACGGATTGCAACAGAAGCCCTCTGCTACGTAGAGAAGGCCCGCAGCCATAAGCATTATTCAAAGAATCCACTGAGGCTCGACATGCATTATCCTGCAATCCATAGATCAAATCGAAACATACATCCTCAATAATTCTACAACGGTTTGGGGTTTAGGGTTCGACGCAAGGGACAGAATAGTTTAAAAAGAAAAATAAACTTCATATTACAAAAGGAGTAGTCTCGATACAATGACTACGCAATTAGTTAAGATGTACAGTATACTAATAGCTTCGCGGCAGTTCAAAAATGTCTATTAACAAACTAGAGAACCGAAATCATGCCTAATTATGCTCTACGACTAATTGCTTCATTACTCTTAGCGTATTGTTCACAAGTAGAACGGTCATCATAATACATTTTCTTCCCGATCGGACGCTCGGCCCTGAATCTTGGGAGTGTCTCTACAAAGTTGTGGAGGTCTACAAGATATGGCAAAAGTTTCGACAACAAAAAACGATCATCTGCGGCATTGGGTTTTTGGTTGTTCCAAGTGGAGAGTAAAAGGACATTGTAAGAATTATTCTGACAGTGCTTGATCGGGCTGTCATCGATAAAAATGGTGTTGGCTTCGGAATATAGGCCACCAAATTTACGAAAGAGACCATCACACATCGGCTTAAAGAAGATGTCCTTCTGAGTCTCGGGTTCCTTCATATATACCGGACGACCTCGCAAATCTACGCCCATAGGAACTCTCTGACAGCCTTCTTGACCTAGAATTCTGAGCGGATAGACTGGACGAATTGAACCGAACAGATAGTCGCAGATCATTCTTGTTGTCGAAGTCTTCATCGAACTCCAGACGGTTATGGTTGCGAACGTTGACAACCGACGAAGGAATTGAGCACAATTGGGCCTTACACAAACAAGCTTGGGCAACAGGCTTGGTGAAGCTGCGCACACTATGGCAGAGATGCGTCAAAGATAACGCCGTTTAACGCGGTTTTTAACGCGGTTTAACGTGGATTTTTTGACTAATCAAAAGTGACGCGCCCTGTCACATAGGTCTTTTGATTATGACGCGGCGCGTCATAATACGTTAAAACGTTTTAACGTGCGCACGTCATCTCTGTTAAACCACGTTACTCGGAATTGCCAGAAGTTACCTAGGGTCAGTAAATCGAGGGAGTTACTTTTTGCCACGTGAGCATTTCCCGCTGTTTTTCATTCCACGTTGGAGTTTACGTGGATATTTCCCTCCATTGTCCATTCCACGTCAGATATTGCGTGGCAGTTGACGTGGCACTTGATTTCAACGGCTGAGATGGTGATACGTGTCATGATCACGGATCCGAGAATATTCGCGGATGCGTTTATGGTGTCGGGTTTTGTATGTTTACAAAAACGGTTTAGGGTGACGGTTTTTGTGTGTTTACGTAAACGTAGTGTGACGTGTTTTGTATGTTTACGTAAACGTAGTGTGGACGTTCATTATGATGTGTTTGGACGCTGATAAACGCATGTGTCACATATTTGAATGCGTTTTGAAAAACGCACATAGACGGAAGTTGACGTTCGCAGTGTCAACTCTTTGTAACATTAAAGTGGATTTTGGGTGTTCACTGAAACGCAATTTAATGTTTATCCGGACGCATAGCTCATGATCATTATGACACATACAAACACTATTGAACGTAAGCAATAACGTTCTGGAACACAAGAGAACGTCATTTAAAACGCAAACGAAACATCAATTAAAACACAATTAAACACGTTGTAACTTTTTTGATACAATGTTTTGTTATTCAAATACAAAATACATAAAGTCTACCTCTACATTGCGATGGCATACAGCTTTCTACCAAAATGAGCTCGTCCACTTCTTGGAGGAGCGATTGGCATGTAGAGGACACAAACGGTGCGTACATCCCAGGAGGCTCATGCTAGATTCTTCTTAATCTACACAGCCCACGTGATCAAGCCAACGGTGAGGTCACAGCAACAAATCAGCCAATCAATCCCATCTGAAGGTTTAGTATCAAGAAGCTCTTACCCGTTTAAAGGTTTTCACCGGCACTGTAGCATTCTGTCCAAGCGATTTCTCCAAACCCTCAACTTCTTCCTGTATACACAATTGCGTCATCATTAGGATAGAGGAAAGTAATGGCCTCATGAAAGTAATATTCAACTTCTACACTTTCACACACACACACACATTCCTAGCTCCACACTCACACACACACACACACACACTCCTAGCTTCATACTCACACACACTCCTTGCTCCATACTCACACACACACACACTCCTAGCTCCAGCTGAAACACCCAGATAGAGAGAAAAAGAGTCAATCCTCACTCTAAAACCCCCTCAAAAACCTAGCCGCCAAACCCTAGCCGTCAAACCCTAGCCGGCAAACCCTAGCCGCCAACCCTAGTTGCCTTCATTTTTTGTAATACATATGAACGCACTTTATGTTACAAGAAACGCACTTCCCGTTACAAGAAACGCACTTTCTGACCCAAGAAACGCGTGCGTCACTGTTGACAGCCTCCTAGACTCCCAAATAAAATATTGCAGGTCAAATCTTACATTCCACGTCACCAAATTCCTCCACGCACACATTCCACGTGTGCGCACGCATTCCACGTCAGATATGTTCATACGTTTTTTGTAACACATCTTAACGCACTATCACGTTACAAGAAACGCGCACGTCAATGTTGACAGCCCCCCCGGGCTCTCAAACATTACTTGACCGGTCAAACCCTAAACCTTCCACGTCAGCCTATCACCCTACAACGCATTCCACGTCAGCACAGTCATTCCACGTCAGCACAGTCATTCCACGTCAGACTTCTCGGTACGTTTTTTTTAACACACTTGAACGTGGCGCATGTCACCTATGACGCCTCAATGTTATAAGAAACGCGCTCCTCTGGATACTACTATGGTCAACCATAGTCAAAACTACCTTCCACGTCAGCCATTGACTCTTCAAGCATTCCACGTCAGCGCACTCATTCCACGTTAGTCAATGTGTTACGTTTTTTTTAACACATTTTAATGTAGCACCTGTTAAGATTGACGTCCTTCCTGTCATAAGAAACGTGCTGACGTGGAGACTTACTATATTTAGTCATATCTAAAGTTCCTTGAGGTAAAAAAGTAGGTGAAAAAATTACTGTCCAACAGGAACGTGTCCGTTTAATTTAACGTGATGCCGTTATTTGGAACGTATAAATTTTATTCGCGTTTCACCCATATCCTCTTTGACGCAGTGACGTTATTGGTGACTTTTTCACGTTAAAACGCTTGACGCGCGCCACGTTTAATTGGATATTTTTTCCACACTAATTTAGGATAGTGTGGATTTACGTCAAGTTTGACGCATCTCTGCCATGGTGGCACTAACAAGACGGCCCTAATCATCAAGGTCTGCATTCACCAGAAGTTATATTAATAGAGTGGCAATCGAAAAATGAGGAAAAAAAAAAACATGTAATCAACTTCGCAGTGGCAAATCTGGAAGCAGAAAACATACCAATCTTGCTGGGTCCAAAGGGTGCGTATGATGTAGAGAGTTGACAATGATCCACTCTTTCTTCACGGCCAGGTTGTTGTTCTTGAGAAAGCTTCCTTGAACCTTAGTGATATGGCTGCTATCTGGAATGAAGATGAGAAGAGCCCCATCATCGTGAAGGAAGCCTCTAGAGAAACCGACCGTCAGCTTTATGTAATCCTTCACTAACTCATTCCACAGAGGGACATGCTCCGGATATTCAGAGACCCCAGGGACATACAGTCCATCCGGGAAGTCCGCAATCACCAAGTCCGCTCCCGGTTTGTGATCAAGCAATCCAGAGAAGTACATCTGTCGACTTGCTCCAACCTGCTGGAAACAAAAAGATTTAAATCCGAAATAATAAAAAACAATGCAAAACAAGATACAAATGGAGAGAGTATGAGTGAGTGGTTCCTCAAGCACTCGCATGAGCCTCGGGCTCATGCGGGTGAGGGAGCTGCAGAGTCAATCTGCTGCTCCCAAAAGGACTGCCGTTAACGGCAGTCCCTTTGGGAGCAGCAGAATGACTCTGCTGCTCCCTCACCCGCATGAGCCCGAGGCTCCTGCGAGTGCCGATGAGGGGGCCCTCATGGCACTGCCGTCAACGGCAGTGCCATGGGTGGTGCCTCCAGCACTCGCATGATGTAGGTGCCTATGGGTGGTGCCTCCAGCACTCCAGCACTCGCATGGGTGGTGCCTCTAGGTGTAAACTGGGAGGGAGCATCCTTTGATGAAGATGCATACTGGCGCTTGAATTGTGGCCGGGGAGGTGGAGAAGGATTGGGCTGAGTTTCCACGGGCTCAGTTTGCTGCCCCTCGGTGCCTGCAGCGGTGTTTGCGGGAATGTCCTCCTCTACCTGCTCATCAACCAGGTCCTCTGCCTTCCGCTTCGCGCCCCTTCCTTTCCTCCCCCTCGAAGTCGCCTTTCCCTTCGGAGAGCCTGCCGCTTGCTGGTTAGGAGAATCGAAGGGCACAGCTGCTGGAATCTTCGCTAGAGCAGGCTGAAGAAATCGCGAAGTGCCACATCAAAAGCTGGGCACTTCTTTGGAGGGCTGTCAATGTACCACCCACATCTCTCATAATGAACTGGCTCCCAAGCCCTAAGCATTGCGGGTGTATACATACAGTCAGAATTTGAAGTGTCGAGGTAATTGGGGAAAAAGGCCGAAACCTTGGAAATTGCCTTCCTCGGGAGGAGAACATACTTGAAGTACCTGTAGAGAACCCTGCGAACAGCTCGATAAAAATTCGGTTGTTGATCCGAGGTCTTGTTCTTATGCAATTGGTCCCCTGTGAATTCCCTGAAAAATGCAGAGTCCTACAGCTGGCACCTCATGGCCTTGACATAATCGAAAATGTGCTGCACTGGATCGCCATCATCGAGAGTGTAGTTAACCTCCACTCCCAAGTCCAAAAGAACTCCCTTCAAGAGTTCCTCAACCTCCACTGCTATCTGCAATAACAAAGAAGTCAAAAATAAGAGTGAGTCAAAAATATGAGATTAAGTATGAGAACCCGCATGAGAATGGTGCTCATGCAGGTAAGGAAGCAGCAGAGATATTCTGCTGCCCCTGAAAGGACCGCCGTTAACGGCGGTCCTTTTGGAAGCAGCAGATTATCTTTGCTGCTCCCGCACCCACGAGAGTACATTGCTCGTGCAGGTGCTGCAACGCCTCCCCCTAAGGCACTGCCGTCAACGGCAGTGCCGAGGGAGGGGTCCAGTGGACCCCGCATGAGCGAAGTGCTCCTGCAGGTGCGGGTGCTCATGGAGGAGCAGGAGAGAAATCTGCTGCTCCTAAAAGGACGGCCGGTAACGGCGGTCCTTTTCGGAGCAGGAGATTGACTCTGCTGCTCCCTACCCGCATGAGCCTGAGCTCATGCGGGGACTGGAGAGTGGCTGATAGTCGAAGTTGCGGGAGACATGGGGAAGTGCGGGAGGGACTTCAAGCTGCAAAAGAGTAAGTGAATAACTTACTTGAGCCCACCAAGTGGCCTTATGAAGCCAAGGCGGAAATAACACGTCGGAGAAGTTTGGCTTGGGGAACTTGTGGGCATCCCGAATCGCAACAGTGGAATTCCACCTCTGGAGCCACTTGATCATCATTGGTGTGGGCATCGCGGATGTTGCAAGCATCCAAAGCTTCTCCTGCTGCATCTCAGGCTTATCAAATTTCTTGTAATGTAGTTTGACCTCCTCCAGAAATGCGGACGTATGTTTCGGAACCGCAACCGGCAAGTACTTCCTCAACTCTCCGCTAAGCTTGTCCTCGGTTGCCTTCACAGCCTGAGCAACACACTCATCGGCAGAGTGTTCGGTCCATTGTTCAGGGTCCGGGTACTTAAGCTGAAATCTCTCCTGAGCAGCATGAGCGGCCTCTCCTAGCTCTTGCTGCACTCCACCAGAAAGTATTAACGCTATTTAAAAAAATATATATCCAAATCCACTTAAAGACAAAGCCGCGGCTTAGAGGTCATACCTGATAAAGCACTGAGCATAATGCTTCAACCGAGAGTGTGTACCAAGTCCTTTTCTTCCCGGCTTGTTTTTTCTTTGCAGCTTCTAGGACCGGCTGCGGTACTAGACCCTCAAAGTATGAGATCAGCTGCGGTGCTATGTTTTGGACGCGGTACAGTTTGTGGACAAGATTAGTCGACACATGCGATTTCTGGTTCCTCCTGGACATAAAAAAAACCAAGAAAATTAGCATTCTAAAATATAGAGGACAAGATTTAATAAAAATGTATGATCAGTTCTCGCTCACCAGTTCACTTCGTGTAACGCTGTCAAGGCGGAGGGAACGTCCCCTTTCGGATCGAGAATTACACTCTCCACCCTGTAATGCCAATTAATGTCTCCCGCGTGATACTCCTCAATAATCGGCATCCAGGCCTGCAACCTATGGTTACCATCCCAGACATGGAACATCTTATTCGAAAACATCAGCAAATCATCATCACTGCGCAAGCTCTGCTCGAAGTCTTCATTAACCTCCCTCCATTCCTTGGACCAGGAGTTCTCAATAGCCGGGGTAACATCACAAGTGTGCCCATGGTTGTCTTCAAGGGCAACATAAAAGTATCCATTACCCTCCATGTATCCATCCCGAACGAAATGGGCAGCAAGATTGTTAACATCGTTTTTCAGAAAAGGGCGAACAACTGGAAGTGACACCATACAACAAAGAGAAATAAAGATTCGGCCCTTTGCCTTCGGCTGCCACCTCAGTTTCTCCAGGCGAGATGCAGTGTTCACGGATTCCTTGTTGACTAGATCGTATAACTTCTGCTTCGGCCCCCGGTCCGATAAAGGAACTGGAACAAAACATTCACAAAATCAGTACGCGACAAGAGCAACCTTTTTGCTTGCAACAATCAGTCAATGCTAACCAGTATTAACTCTAATGGCTCTGCAAAAGCAGTGCCGTTAACGGCACTGCTTTTGCGGTGCCATTAGGATGGCACAGCGTCACCATAGATTGGTGACGGAGGTGACCCTAAGACATTTCAAAGGCACTGCCAAAGCAGTGCCGTTAACGGCACTGGTTTCGCAGTGCCTTAAGAATGGCATAGCGTCACCTCCGTCACCAATCAATGGTGACGCTGTGCCAATCTATTGGCACTGCAAATGCAGTGCCGTTAACGGCACTGCTTATGCAGTGCCTTGAGAATGCTAGAGCATCACCTTCATCAACAATCGAAGGTGACCCTGTGGCAATCTCATGGCACTGCCAAGGCAGTGCCTTCGAAAACGCACAGCGTCACCTTCGATTGGTGATGAAGGTGACGTTGCGCCATTCAGGAGGCAATGCAAAAGCAGTGCCGTTAACGGCACTGCTTTTGCAGTGCCTTTGGAATGGCCCAGAGCCACCATCGTCACCGATGGAAGAGGCTGACTGAGCAACTCTGAGCGCACCGCAAAAGTAGTGCCGTTAACGGCACTGCCTTTGCGGTGCGGTCAGAGTTGTTCAATCAGCCTCTTCAATCAAGTTACTTTGCGAATAAATTACAAACAATAACCATTGCGCTTACCTTGGGGTAGGGCATCAGACGTGTCGCGGCTCTCCTCCTGGAGGTCTTCCGACGTCAGAGTGTTCTCAGGCTGCTCCTGGGTCCCCTCGACTCCATCAGACCGAGCTGCGGAGTGAGCTCCGAAGTGGCTCGCCATGTCCTAAAAAATTGAGAGGATTTCTGTTAGGCAGGATAATGAAGCAAAATAATTAAAAGAATTAACAAACAACCGAATCGAAGGAGTTACCGCGACAAGAGGAGAGCGCAGCCAAGCCGAGGGCCGAGGGAGAGAGAAAAGAGAGTTAGGTTATTCGTGTGGTGAAAGAAGGAGGGGTCGGGTCGAGAATTAGGGCACTCAGTTTCTGCGAGCCTAGTTAAGTGATGGACATAATGAGAGGCTATGGACTGAAATTAGGCTATTGATTGCTGCATAGAGTAATGGGACTAAACGCTGATAATTGCAAGCGGAAAGCTAAGGAGGTTGAAAATCCTAGGAAGTCTCATATAAAAAACAGTCACGGCATGAACTGTGGACGGACTTTCAAACGATCTCAAAATTAAATCATACCTTTGTTTCTTGGCCTCGCATTTGTTGGGAATCCAAACTGTTACTGTTTTCTTTCCTCCCTCTTCTTCCATACTGCTTTGGAGTATCTTCTGTAAGAGTACCTAGTGCTTCCTCCACTTCCGTTCCAAAATCTAAAACTTTCTGTAATCCAGTAGTCTCTGAGCCCTCAGTCGTCATCTTTCTAGTTCTCATCATTCGACTATTCTTCAAAGCCTTTGCACTACTAAATAACAAACCTCTCCTTCTTCTCTTCTTCTTAGTCGGAGCCTGCATATCAAGACCCTAATCTGCAAAACATCCTGCCAGATTGCAAACGCTAACTTCCACATAAGGATGACTGAGTCCCGGGGAGGATGAGGTACTACAAGTTCTAGACATTCTTTAGCGAATTGCAAGAGGAGCCTCCAAAATTAAAACCAGTGTTCCTTGAAGCCAGTGCACACCTAAAATTTAATGCAGTACCATCATTATCATTAATGTCAAATCTGATACCAGGAGTTGTTATTTATCTTTCAAATGACGGCTCAATCTAAAACAGTACAGATACCCATCAAAACGAATTAAGCCCACGATGAAGATTTTATTAATCCTGTAAATTTACATTTTAGCACCCACGACCTAATTGAAACTGACGGCTTCTTTACATCTAAACTGAAAGCATATTGTGCTAATGAACTAACGACTGAATCCTGCACATCTAATAAGTAGAACACATGTAATGCACTAATCTTCACAACCTCTTTTCACTAATTCGTCTCGTCTCGTTTTAATCTTCCAACACACTGCCGCGAATGGCGCATCTCCCTGCAGACAGAGTGTTAGGCATGGCCGTCCTCAGAGCTCATGGTGTTGGGATACCACTTACAGTCAGGGTAGATGAGGATGGCTTGGCAACTGTTACAGCACAGCGCCTTAGCCTGAGGTTTCACTTCAGGGAGGAGAGTATTAGTCTAGAGGAGGAGATTTATGATGATGAGACCAAGGAGATTACACACACTCTGGATCAGGTTTCAGAGAAAGACGATGACGATAACAGGTTGTGGAACCTGTATCCCGGTAGATACAGAGTTTATGGTCTTACAGAGTCCCAGATTCAGGCGTCGACTGAAATTCTAACTCCTCGTCGATCATCTACTGTTCAGACTCCTCTGCCATGCGATGTAAAGGTCAAATTAGAGCCAGGACTGGATACTCCGGATGTTCCTTCAGTCATCTCCCTTTCTTCAGACGAGGAGACAAGTCCGCTGAAAGCAGCACCTGCGGTTCCAAAACAGTCTGTAGAATCTAGAATGCCTTCGGATCTTCCTGTCAAGGGCCCCAATACCTCTCAATCTCCAAAGGACGAGACTGCCTGTGTAGTCCCTCTCATTCGGAGACTTGCGGAGAGACCAGGGAGGAGTAACATTCTGAAAAGAATAGATTTCTCCTTGGTGATACACGAGAAGGTTGAGTACTTACCTGCTGTGTTCGACGACAGCGTGATCTTTGAGCTCCTTCCTGTTGGTGATGGAGCCTCCAGGACGCAGGCGAAGGCAATGCAGGGAATGGACAAGCGTTACGATGGACATGTATGGACCAAGACAATCACAACCAACATCGCTAACAATTTCGGCCTCGCTTTCCGCTACTCCAGCTGCGTTGGTTGGCTGCGCTGCAACAACCAGGACTGTGCATTCCTCAACCGTCGACCGCGAATTGTTGAGGTAAACGAGACCGAGTTCGACGGATGTACCCTGCAACCGTTTCAGGTAGCTCAGCCTCCACCAGCTGATTCATCAATTGTCTGCAAGGTATGTAAAGAGCCTCCTGCATGTATTGCTACATGTGGAGCGAAAGTTTATTACGTGATTGGGAAACCCAACCAGAGCAGGGCATGTATCCATATCGGAACACATGATCACCCAGTCAAGGTTGGGGACTATAGGGATACAAAGGCGGAGATTGGAAGCCTAATTGAAGAGCAGGTGGAGATGATGTCTTCAAGAGCTACGAAGAGCGCTGTTGTCTTGGAGGCAAGTAAGGTTCTGATCGGCAGCTATCTCCTTCAGCCAGAGGACTCATCACCGAAGAAGCTGAGCATAGAGGAGCTTATCCCGGTCTTGGATCGCTGCAAAGACATGGCATCCCCGAACATCCGCAACAAAGTTATGACGTTTCGTCCACTCAGAAGGTACGGTGTTATGGACGCAATCACTAAACTCCGTGGAATCAGTCTGTGGGCGTTCGTCCAAGAGAACAAATTTCCGGGTCAGGGGGCCGAACGGGAAAAAGTCTTTGTGTTCAAGATGTCCGAAGTTGGTCCCGGGAGTGGTGTCGACTTGGTATGTCGGATGCAAGCTGGCGGAGACCTTGAGAACGCATGGTTAATGTTCGACCACGTGAAACGTGTGACGAAATGGTCAACCATGGCTTGCCATGTGTACGACGCCACGTACTGCCGAGTGATGACAATCGCCAGCTGCGACATGCAATCCGAGGATACCAAAGCCCAGCTCGTCTTCTGGAAGAACCTGAATCTCGTCATGAACCGGAACGGCGTTGATGCACCAAATTTCAAGGGCTTCATGGGTGACAATGCGTAGGCGAATTGGAATGGTGTGAGGATTATCTACGGCAATGGCAAAAAAGAGGACCAAATGGAGGATCGTGAGAGGTCCTGCCTCTTCCATTGGACTAAGAGCATGTTGCAGTATACAGTGAAGTACTTCCCTGAAGAACTCCGAGAGCAGCACAAGAAGATGTGTAACCAGTACAAGGCAGCTCAGAGTTTGACAGAGGCGGACACTCTGTACCACGCGTTGCGAGCCTGGTGGGTATCGACCGGGCTTCTGGGCGAGGTGGCACTGACCAAACTAGATCAGTGGTTGGCTTATTGGCACCACCGCTACCGCCAGTGGGGAGGATTCATGTCTGGGGTAAGTTATCCCATGAACTGTGATACGTTCCTTTCATTCCTTATCTTATCACCCTACTCAGAAGAACTTATTTCGATGGCTGTCAACAAAGGCCCTCGAGTGTCAACGAGGGCACTGTAAAAGTAGTGCCGTTAACAGCATTGCATTTGCAGTGCCGTCGCCTTCGCTCGGGGGTCCCTCACAAAACTGTCGTAGATGCTATCCTTTAGTTTCAACGAAGGCCGCCGAGTGTCAGCGAAGGTGCTGCAAAAGGAGTGCCGTTAACGGCACTGCTTTTTCAATGCCCTAGTCTGCACTTGGGGGCCCCTCACGAAACTATCCTCGAATCTATACTTTAGTGTCAGCCTAGGCCATCGAGTGTCACTGAGGGGGCTGCAAAAGGAGTGCCGTTAACGGCAGTGCTTTTGCAGTGCCCTCGTATTCCCTGGAACCCCTTAGTTAACTATCTTTAAATCTAACTAATTCCTTTGTCTAAACTGCAGAAATTCACTGAAGAAGAACTTACAGAGATGCCCACCTGCAACCTCGCCGAAACTGTTCACAACAAGTGGCTCCAAGCTTCGGGGAACAACGGCAGCGATCTCTACGTTGCCACCATCGATGATTATGTTCGGGCATTTCTACAGGTTGTTAACTATTACCAGTTTTTGAAGGGTGACCTGGGCGGAACAGGTCCATCGAAGAAAGAACTGAAGCTCAGGATGGCGGAGCGCAGAGCAAAAATTACAGGAAATCCTGCGCTTCTCGAAGATCCCATGCTGGACATGCCCGGAGCAGATGAGTTTTGCACCCGTGAACGTGTCATGCCTGGAGCAGAAGTATTTGGATCACAGAAGCGGAAGGCCGACGTGCCCATCGGAGCCGAGGAGGAGTCACATCGCCCCGACATGGTTAACTTTTCGCGTCCAAGAGGTCCCGGACGCGCCGTCAGACCCCGCCTTGTGCAGATGCCCGTGATTGTGGAAGAAGATTCTGACCATGACGCTGAGGCAGAGGAGGACCAATCACCAGCACCGAAAGCTCCTTCACCTTTAGCGTCACAGGAGAATGAAGCAGGCATACGTCATGTCAACGCGGTAGAAGAAACGAAGGTGAATGAGAGAGAGTGGCACATCTCCAGGCTTCCCAAGACTTCTGCTAAGTGCTGCTGGGCCCAGAGAGCTGTTACGAAAAAAAAATGTACTGAGAAAATAGTGAGGGGCCCAAACTTCACTGCTGCACCGACCTATACTGGAGTCTGGACTAACTATCGCAGGAACATAACTGAGAGGACGGAGATCTTCTTCTGCTCCGATGATATTGAGCGCTGCGTGAAAGGCAGTAAGCGTAAATGGGTAGCACACTACTCGAAGGACCAGGAAGTGCCCTCCATTCCAGAGATCTGGCCAGTGAAAATAGGTACTAACCTAAAGCTCACTGAGATTCTCGCTCTCGAAGCAGCAGAGTTTCAACTTCCGCAGAAGAAGCCGGTCTCCCCAAGACGCCTCTTCTCCTCTGCCCGGCCTCCTAAAAATCTCAGTTCGGTGTCAGTTCCTGCAGAAGCTGACCATTATCCGGGTAGGAGAGATGGCAAGATGGTGAAGCGCACTGCCACTCGCCCCAATACGGCGTCGCGACTCTCCATGGGCTTCTCCGAGTCCCTCAAAGCTCGTCTCCGTTCCATCACCATGATTCCTGAGCCGGGCCATGGTTGCATCATTCAGCTTGATTCCGGCATTGCCCCCAACATCACACGTTACCATATCACCATCAGCTCTTGCCCTAGCTGCACTTGCCCTGCATTTAGGAAGACGATGACTACTTTTCGAGGCAGGGTTCAGTTCACTTACTGTAAGCACATATATCACATCCTCTTGAAGGTCTGCAACCGTGATCCCGAAGCCGAGCTTTTCATCCATGCGCCTACCTTTAGTTTCAACGAAGTGAAGCTACTCCTAGAGAGTGGAATCCTGACTCACCTCTCGCCCAAAAGATAAGAGGCTGGAAACTTTGGATGACAGGCATTCACATCGCGGACAGTAGTTAATGTGGATGCTTAGTCACTGGTGATTGAATTTTTCCTTGTACTGAGTCAGCAATACAATTTCCGTATTGCCTATTTCAATATAAAGGTTTTGTCAATCACATTTACTTCATTGTGTAAGAGTAGCATTTGCTTTGGACATCAGGCCTACTTACATTATCTCACCTAACAGTTCAAGTGTACTAGTGCCATCTTTACAAATTATTAGCCACTTTATTCTTTCTACTTACCGCATTTAGATATTTCCCTCGCATTTTCAGCAGAATTAGCAACCTCTGGCTGTACTACAGGACAAGCAACATTGACGTCCACTGTTTGTTCCACACTTCGAGATTGTCGTAAGTGGAGACGTTTTGACAGTGGACGCGCTTCACTCTTTCTACGCAATGCTTCCCTAGAATAAGTCCCCGGTGGAATCTTCCCAACCTTGGAGTATGCATGATTTGAAAAGGGCACGACCGGCTTCCTCTCAACTACTACAGTACAGGTTGGCTCCTGTACAACCTTTGGTCCCGCTATGAGGTCTAATCCTACATTGACCGCAACGTTTCCTGAATGCCCTTCACTGCCACCTTCCGCCTCATCTTCCCCCTCAACCTCCACATATGGTTGAAATGGGCCAACGACATCACCAAGTGAGACAGCAGTTTCTCCGACATCGTCCATACCCAAAAACACGCTCTAATTGGGAGTCGCTCCAAAAAGAGAATGCACAAAGAGGAAGAGACCTTCTACTGCCACTACCTAAATATCCATGAACTGAGACGTTGGCGCCTTTGAAACGGGGACCGTATAATGATAACTCAATTTCATCCTTTTGAAGTTGGTCTGTCTAGGACCGTTAGCACTGTTCAAATTGATTTAAAATCGGAACTAAAAAATTAAAAATGGAGGGGGAGCAAGCTAAAGGCCTATGTTCAGAAGTTTTAGTTTAAAGTTTTTAAAGATTTAAATTAAATTTTTAAAAAAATTAAATAAATAGATAAAATATTAAAAAAATAAAAAATAAAAAATATAAAAAAAAAAAACAGAGTGGTAGAAAAGAAATCTCAAGAAAAAGCTAATAAAGTGGGTGTGTGTACACCGAGCGCAATGAAGGATTTCAATGGACAATTTTAAATGGAAAAAATAGAGTAAATAGAAAATGAATAAAGAATAATTAAGAAGAAAATGAACAAAGCAATCAGAGAGTACATTGGCACAGAAATCAGAGTATAGGATGGAGGAATAGAATGGATAGATAAATCTGGAATTGACAAGATTATTGGAATGGAAGAAGATGGAATGCAAAACAAATTCAAATAATTACCGCAATAAGTAATATGTTGGATGTCATATACATGAGATTGGAAGATATGTATTAATTTGAAGAATTTGACATTAAATTCGGTAATTTAATTAATGACCTTACAAAATATAGGATTAGTATAGGAACAAAGCGGGAAGGTAGTACATTTTTATTATAAAAACCTTGTTCAGTCCACTGTTATAGGGTATGGAAAAATTCCTGAATCTATGAATATTCTGAGAATATTCTAAAAAAATTCTCAGAATGTGCAAATATTCTATATTTACATTTGAATTTCAGTCAAAAAGTTACTTTTTAAAAGCTTTTTACTGCTCGCCGCTCTCCGAATCTCCGCTCTCCGCTCTCCGCTCGCCGCTCGCAGCACGCATACAAGTCTCCCTCGAAAAGGAACCCCGAAACCGATGGTGACGTGGAATCTCCAGGTGTGAAGATCCAAAAGGTTGAAACATCATCGAAGCCCGTTGATCAGCCGTAGAATTCATCGAAGACTGGTTGTGACAAGGAGCTTGACACGGAGCCCATGCAGGTGCGTGAAGAGCCCTCGGTGGAAGCAACGGAGTTGATGAACCCAAGTGTGGATGTGGTTTTCTTGGGAGGCCACTTTGCGCATGCAGGAGTAACCAAGCTAAACATTGAAACGCCCTTGTTGGTGGATGCAGGGAACACCACCATAAACCGCGAACCACCAAAGGATCACAATCCCAAGCCGTCGTTGATTCCAGCTCTCTCAGTAGAAGCGTTGTTGATTCCAGCTGTTGCGTTGGATCCAAATATCTTGGATCAGAAGATCAGGAAAGAACCTGGGTTGGTTTCAGTAGACTCGGATTTGAAGGTGCAAGAGCCATCGGTTGAAGAAGCGAATCCAATTGTATCGTCCACGTTGGATGCACAGGTGGTAGATCAGAACGATGGACTATCTAAAGAGAACGAAGTGGAGTTGGAGAATGTGATGTCTGATTTGTTTGCAATAGATGATAGTTTTGCTTAATTAAAAGTGTAGACGTGGAAACAAATCGATATTCTAGATTCCAGACATGAACACTAATCACTTTGCATCTGTTTTGAAATCCTGGCAAATGTTTGTTTACACTGCTCCGATGTTTCTTTATATTTCGTGGTTGTGGTAGCATTTGAGTTTTGGATGTTGCCTTTTTTGGTAACTCAGAGTGGTGCATCTGTTTTGGCTAGATGCACATTGAGGGTGTTAGTCTTAAAAAAAAAAAAAAAAAAACACAAAATCTCATTTAATGTGCTCCATTAAACAAATACTCGATTAGTGAGTTGCTCCATGACAAATTATACCAATGTGTCAGAACCTCACAAACAAATGTCTTAGTTGTCTGACACACAGTGTGAACACCTCCAAACTGCTTTTGACTCCAAGAAAAACGGAATTCCGAAACTGTACACAACAAGGGGTCTTCCATTTTATGTCCACAGCTTTTGTCATTAATCTTGTATTA
Organism: Ceratodon purpureus; assembly: GCA_014871385.1. Lineage (NCBI taxonomy): Eukaryota > Viridiplantae > Streptophyta > Bryopsida > Pseudoditrichales > Ditrichaceae > Ceratodon > Ceratodon purpureus. Next base: position 79,951,415 of record CM026426.1, read on the forward strand.
TCCTCATCCATCCAGTCCACATGTATACCAAGTAACTTCATCCGTCACATTCAGTTAATTTCCAACATTAGCGTCTAGTGTCGCGTGGTAGTTGGGGGAAAACTCGCAGCGATCATTGATTCCACGGTGGTTGCGATCCATTGGACCAGGGCTTGAGCTGGAAGACAAAATTGGTCGGGCTTTTCTTGGTCTTGCAGCATGGCATGGACGGCCATGTCTAGTGGCACTTATGTGGCAAAGCCCATGGTGATGTCAAATGGCCTTACTCATTGCACTTAGAGTAATAGGATGTTTAAAAGATAGGGCCCTATACTAGCCCCGATTCCTTTCTAATGCTTCCTCTTAGCCTCATTAATAATCGCCAAAAAATTATCCCACAAGCCCACATTCTCCACAACAAAGGTCTCTATTTCTGCCCAAGCTGTCCTAATGGTCTGCAAAGTCTGCTCCGGGTCCTGAACAGTGGCAAGTGCTTTTCCTCTGTCCTGAACTTGTGCCGCATCAGTGTCTCCAACCTCTCTATTTATACCAGCAGAGGCACAACCCACTCGAATGGAGCCATGAAGTGTACCTGCGTACTTGATTATGTCTCCTGGATGTGCTTGAGTATTAAGCATCCTAAACACCTTTACAACATGCTTACAACATGCCACGCATCCCAAGGGGGCAATTGCAATGTGCCCAATCGAAACTGGGCTAGTGACAACCAATATGGCAAGGAAGTTTGTCTATGAGGCAACATAGGCCACATCTTGCTCCTCACACATCATGACATGTTTGTCTGGGATCTCCTTTGCCCTAATGAATGCACTTGCCACGATGCCCTCAGCCTTCCCGTACTTTAAGAACCTACAGAGCTTGCACTGGACAACGTACGAGTAAATTATGAGTACGTCTCTAATCAGTTGTTAAACCACCCGGTCCACACTTTGCCCATCAAACTTTTGTCTTGATGTCCTACGAACTGCCTTCAGGTTCGCATGATAACTCTCCACACTTGCATTCATGTTCTGGTTGGCATGTGGTATATTCTTGAACCCTTTTGTCGACATCTATGACCATATTTGTTATTTTGAGACAACTTTTGAACTTTGAGACTTTTTGCCTACAATTTCAGCAATTGTTTTAAGACAATTTGAACTTTTTTTTGACTTTCTAATTATAGATTATCCTTAACTCAAGGATAATCTTCTCATATATAGTCAAACAGTTTTTGACAAATTTAGAATCAATCAAGGAATCAATGAAAAATCTACAGTCAAGCATTAAATTGAGACTATGAAAAGTCTCAATTTAACGAATATGGTGTTAGATTCTCGAGTATTGGAATCCAAGTTGTCTTGAACCATGCGAATAAGCCTTAGCCTTTAAATACTTTGCCTTCAAGTGCTTAAAACGCTCATGCGCAACCTTCACAGCTGGAGGATGCCATTGCCGTACATCAAGTCTGCACAACCAGCCAAAATCTTAGAACGCAAAAAAAATTGCTTTGATTTTCAGAGTGGCATTCTCTAGCCTAGCCTTCCTAGTGTGCCAAAGAAAGAGCAATATTATGTTGTCGTCTTTCTTCTTCACTTGAACAGTTTCTAGTTCAGGCCAGACCTTCCTGCAAGAGCAGAGTACAATATCAGCAGTAAGCATGGAGAGTGTTATGAATTCAAATGAACAAAAGGCAGCAAATGTCCAGAGGAACTTACCGTATGGCATTCAGTTGAGCCTGATCATTATCAATTGGAGAAGCGTTAAATCTTCTATCCGGCCCAACATCCACGCTACGATCCCGGAGCTTTGTTAGCCAGGGCACAATGTCCACTTCCCGATACCTACCATGGATGGTGAACGCCACCGGAATACCCTAGTTCCACTCATCGAATACCATCACGGTATAAAGGAGGTATTGCATAACATGATAGGCATACAGAGCGTGCAATTAGAGGAAAAATTGTCTGACGAACAAGGACAAATACATAGATGAACATATGAGATGAGATGGAAAAACGTGACAAACAGCATACTCCACGGTTCGAACCTTGGTGGCATTTGTCGAGAATGTGGCGTCCATGGATAGCGCTTTGCCATGTCCATGCCTCATCATCATCTCTAGCTGCCATTTAGTCTCAATTGTAAGACAAAAGGGATCGTCCTCGGGAAGGGGAGAGTTGTTAAGCTCCAGATTACCATACTTACGGTAGCAGTACCAGCAAACAGGATTTTTGTCTGTCAAGACCTTCACACTCATTGCATTGTGTCGATGGAGTGTTTGTCTTATAACTCTTGTTTGCAATGTCATATACATTTGATGGCATAATGAATGTGTCCCTTGTAGCTGTATATTATTCTGTGCACACCTCATTATCTGAGCTTTGTGCTAGCCATCAACTAGGCTGGAGACTTACATGACTTGAATATATCAACAATCCATTTCTTTGTAGCTGCAGACAAATGTCCGGACAGACCAGCCATCCGGCCCCCAAACTCAGAACCATGACAACGCTTCTCATCCCGATTAGTGTGTGTCATGCAATGAGTATGGATTGTGTAGAGACGTTCATCAACTAGTAAGTGTTTAGCGACAAAGTGGCATTGGCAGCCCCTTTTCACAGACATGCCGGCCTAGACCTTGCTGACCTTTGTCTTCCTGGTGGGTTTTGCAGCAGCTTCAATTAGGGCTTGAGCCTAGAGCAGCTTCTCTTGTGCCTCTTGTATCCTTTGGAGCTCCTCCCCATCCTCATCCAAAGCTTTGTCATTCAGGTCTGGCACTACCTCCGTCCTTACTTTCTTCTTAGGACAACACTTTTTCTCAGCTTCCTTTGCAGCCTTCTCGACAACTTTCTGTGCTTGCTTTGAGGCATTCTTCTAGTTGGTAGAGTTTTTCTTTTGGGCTAAACATGCCAGAAATTTTTTTGCACCTCTATCTTGTAGTGGCAAGTGTAGTCTTTAGGGCCGTATTAACACCAGCAACTCTGCAAGAACGGAAAAGAGGCAGTCATTGTCAATGTGCAGAAAATAGTGGAAAATTAGGTTGAAAACAAAGAAAAAATTCCGCAAGAAAACAATTGAAACATATTTTTCACAGCAAGTAGACTCAGTTTGGAATGTACACATGGAATAGCATATATTATCTTCTGCAGCGTAGATTCAGCCCTAATCTGCTTCCTCTCATCCTTCTTCATACATTGCCTTGCTTCCTCAACAAAGGTGCACGGTGGTTGGCGGTCTGACATCTCTCCTTCTAGAAAATTGTCAAATTGATCCCAAGGGGTGGTAGCCTTCTAGGTTTCTGTGCGCTTACCATTCCTAACATTGGACTTTGCTTCTCAAATAAGATCTACTCTGCTGAATGGCCCTGGAGAAGGGATCTAGATAGACGCTTGAATTTTCTCCATCATCTTCCTCGAAGGTGCTCTCTTCTTCTTTTGAGATAAGAAACAGTTCATAGGTTTAGTCTCTTCTTTGATGCGTGGAGACAAATCGCCAACGCCTCTAATCCCTCTCCATGTGACATGTATTGTCTCTCTTTGGCCACAAAAGCTCTCAGCCCCCAGATCCGTTGTGTCCGGTCTCTATCATGTTGAATCTCCAAGTGTGCATGCATCAACTTTGCGTAAGAGAAATGTATCCCGCATCGCAAATTCTAGAGCGGCGGTCCTTTCATCATGGTATGCTCTCGACCTCTCTTCACCACAACCTCCAGGAGCTTCATCGTGCTATGCCTTTCATGGATAGGTGCTACGTCCTGTTGTTTGGGGACTTCCCCAGCCTAGAACTCCATCCGCCCAATCTCCTTCCTCCTAATGGACTCCGAAGTCCGCTCCTCCGTACTTCCAAGTTCAGTCCTTTCCAATGGCAGATAAGTCCACTGCATACAAGTGGCTCACTCCAATGTGAACGGTAGTTGGAATCGCAGTCGCTTGCTCCCATCCAACCTAACATTAGGGGAAGATTGGGGTCTCCACAAAACCTTTGGTCAGAATCCGTGCCTGAAAATTAGGCCATGCCGGTGCACTTTACCTGCTCGCACCAATGGTGCCAGCAGGTCGCCAAATGCTGCCAGCAGTGCCAGCAGTTGGCATTTGGGGGGTCCAGCCAATCGCTTGCAGCGAAGGCGTTGCCCACTGCTATCACCCCATTGGACAATACAAGCAGTAATGACACTGTCACCGAGCGTGTCTTCACTGCTGTCACCCCATTGGACAGTAGCGGATCCTGTTGTCAACGGGGCGAATCTTGTTGTCAGCGGGGCAAATTTTGTTGTCAGCGGGCAGGATATCCACCAATGAGATTTCGCAGAGAAGTGTCAGCGGGCAGGAAGCTCACCTAATCCGGGCTGTCTTACAAGGCCCTTTGGAGACCCAATTTTTCCCCTAATGTGTTGAGCTCTAGGAGAAAAATCCAGTGGTGCTTCATCTTCTACACTAGCGTGAACGGACCCTCCGGACTAGATCAGGAAAACCTTCTCCTCATCACATTGTCCGCCGTCGTTTACTTCAAAAGCCGCCTCTTGCGCGAATATAGCATGCTGGCCGGCTCTATAATATCAAGTATTTGATTAACACTCCACATACCTCACATGACCTAAGACATGATGGGGACATTACCATTCCTCCACATTCCAGCTTTCTGTTGACCACATAGACGGTCAAGCAATTTCAAACAACACAGGACGCAATTGAAGCAACCCCCTCGGTCGACGGCAGGAGTAATGACGCCCCACCCCGGGAGAGAGACGACAAGGTCAGATGGAGGGATGAGAGGGGATGGGAAGGGATGAAGGACCGCATGGGCAGGCCGTGAAAGCCCAGGCGAGGGGGCGGGGTTCTACGGGGTCGGGACGGCCCAGGTCAGGGACGAAGGAGGGACGGGGCTAGCTACGCTGCCCCTGTGCACGAGGGGGGCAGTTACACCGCTTGTTAGGAGAAAATAGAGAGACTCGTAGCTATGCACATCTAGACATTTTTGCTTTAGATAAATTCCTTTACAATATATATTGGCCATGCACCTACACTGATGAATTATTTTCACGTAGAGTTATGATGATTTTGAAGACTATTCAACAATGTCAGCAAGGTGTTTTGAAAAAAATTTGCCTCTACATCGTTTAATTTCCTTAGACTTAAACTGCCTACATTACATCATTATGGAATGGATAGATCTATTATATTAAATGCAAAGTGTCACGACCCAATGTCACAACACATGTGTCACAAAATCCTTCATGTTTTCATCAAAGTCTTCCATCCAATATCATCTAATTTTCATCCAATATTCAATTATATACCATTTTTGTTTATTTTCATTCATTTGCATGTTTTGTTGACTATTTTCATCTATACATAAATTTTTTAATTTCTTTCAATTAACATTCTTTGCAAGAAGGTCCATGTTTCTTGACCATGTGTTTTTTCTGCTTTTTTTTTTGCATTGCATCGCAACAAGGGTTTTTGCTAGTACTAGTTGAAGAGTACAAATAAAAAATTGTTTGAATCTAATTATAAACACAAAATTTCAAAATTGAATATAAATATTGAAATAATGTCAAAGTAAAAAGAAATTGTGCTTTAGATCTATGAACACCTAAGCATAAGAACAAAAGACTCCAATCATTTTTAGTGGCCAACCAAGTACTGTATAGTCGGGTACAACATGCTTACAAATGTATCCTTAAATGAAGTTATCATATGAAAAGTTTGAGAATTCATTGTGAACTTAAAAATGATCGGATTTGAATATCGTTAAGTGTTTTGAAATCAAATTGAAGTGTACTACAATATAGTGATAAAATATCAATACCTTTTGTGATATCATTTATCATATTACAATTACTTTAAACACCATCTAACTATAACTACTCCTATCTTTTGTTTCAACATTTCAATTACAAATTGAAAGTAAGCTTCCAAAGTTATTTTTGAGATACCTTAGTGCATACTTGTGGTATTGCTGATATACTTCTTGTTTGGTTTTTGATTTGGAGGAGTTTTTTAAAAAGCTCTGATTAATTGTAGAAGTTTTCCAAAGCCTTTCACACTACTACAAATGACTTGAAAACTGGTTGAAGGTTATTAGATAAATAATTCTCATGTTTAGTTTAAATTATCCTTATATTCTTGCCAAGCTCAAAGAAAATATATTTTTCCATCTTGAGCTTTGATTGGAAACTCATAAGAAACCATTCTAGATCAAAGAATATACATTAGAAAACTCTTTTTATCATTCAAATATGCACTTGAGTATCCCAAAAACAGCTTCATAAGCTCATTTTCAATTGGCAATTGAAATGTACATAGTAATCGAAACAAAAGGTAGGAGTAGTTAATGGTAGATGGTGTATAAAGTAATTGCAATATGATGAATGATATTACTAAGAGGTATTACGTTCTTATTAGAATATTATAGTACAGTCCGATGTGATTCCAAAACACTTTATGGTTTTCAAATCTGATGAATTTTTAGTTCACAATGAATTTTCAAACTTTTCAAAAAAACTTCTTCCAAAGAGAAATTTGTAAGCATGTTGTACCTGACTGTACATGCTAATCACTAAGGTCTTAGGAAAATGTTTTTGATCATAAACCCTTACATTGAAGCATTTTTAAAAGACAGTTCATAGAATTATTGTTTTATTGAATAGTCAGATTTGATATTGGAAGAATATGTTTTGACTCAATCATAAATATAGAAGAATGTGAAATTTTGATCAAGGCAAATTTGTCTAACAAATGTTTAAAAATTGATTAAAAAACAAATGTGTAAAAATGAGGTCATAGACATTAAAGTTATTCGTATAGTCAATTGGTAATTGACTTAGATACCATAACTTTTGTTTGAAAATAATCTTATTTGTTTTCTTTAAATGTGTCTAAGCATGTAAGAACTTAGTGACCTTTTTATATTTGATGTGTAAAAGTTTGTTGGACTTCAAACTCAAGGAAAAGTAATTATCAAAGATGAAATGATGGCAAAAGTAATTTTCTTTTACTTTCAAGACCATTGAGCTTTTACACACCAAGTATCATGAGACACCTGATTTCATCCATGCCTCCTAACTATTTTGCATAAAAATAATAATAAACTAAAGAAAAAGTTATGGTATATGTCGAAAACCCAAGGTGGCTTTGAAGGATAATTCTATTAGCATTACAATTTTTTCCAAAATCACAACATTGAGAATATCTCATTTCCAAATCTCTTCTACAAGTCTTGCCAATAAAATGTTTTTAAGCTGGTTGTAACATTTGTTAATAATTGAACAAAAAAGGACCCTTTGATAAGGACTCTTAAGCATTCTTCAAACCAAAGACTGCAAATGACTTCATTAAAATGATTAATTTCAGATATATACCGTGTGACCATCAGGAGTATTCAAGAATTTGTGATCTTGTAAATCAGTTTGAGATATCAAGTAAAGTTGTTTCAAATTAATACTTTTGTTTTTTTGTTTTAGGTATTGGGCCTAATCATGTTTTAAAACTTCTTTAATTCATATCATATGAAATATTTTAGCATTCTAATAATCCTACTTATTTAATATGTATATGTTTTTTATTTCCAACATGGAATTTTAGATACCTCAGCAGATGAGTCGATTCTATTATCCAACTCAGGTATGTCTTGTGTCTCTAGCATTCAATGTTGCACAATTTAATAACATTATATAGAAATTAAAAGACACCAAATATAATTTTGCAAAGAACATGAATATATTGATTCCAGTCTGCATATGTGTCACGGGAAAAGTCTAGTAATGTGCCTTGCACCAATGTGCACAAAGCAAGGAAATAGAAAAACTAGTTTTTTTATGAAAGCTCATCTTTGGTTTCTTTATCTTAACTAGATTATGCAATAACCAATTGACCACTACAAATCATTTGTGCCTATTGCACTGATGTAAATTCATTTCTGCAAATCATTTTCAAAGAATAGAATTAAAATAAACTTATACAACCATTCTATTCAAGTATTTTTACATTGTAAAATTAATTAAATATTCCAAAAAACTTACATTGTGATAGAAGCAAAGAGTATTAAGTCCTATTTGATTCATGAGAAAAATCCAAAATTAAGGAAAAAACAAAAGTACATTTAAAAATGCAAACTTTGTAAAAAATATACAAAAAACATGTAAAATTTTCATGATGTGTTAAAAAATTTTGCATTAATTATTATTTGTAGGGTCAAATTTTACAATCAAATCTTATAAAAATAAGTTATAAGTGCATTTAAAATGTGCCATATGTAAAGATTTTTGACACATGGCTCTCTTTATATCCTTTGATAGATTGTGTGGTGGCCTATTGGCCATTACAAATCATTGGCGCCTATGGTGCCATTGCAATTCCAATTTTGTGAGCCATTATAAAATAATATAGTAAAAAAACCTGGTGCATTCATTCTGCCAAGGCATATTTTCATTGTCAAAATAGTTCTATTTTCCAAGTGGTCTATTTAATTGCAATGATTAGTTAGTATATGAATCTACGCCATTTTGTTTGTTGATTTGAACTAGATTGAATAAATTATTCGAAAGTCATATTCAAATATATAAAAAATCATTGTTATAATTTGACATACAATACATTATTTTGGAAAACCATGAGTGATATTTTTGAAAATGAATATGATTTATTTAAAAAGATCATAAAATATTGATACAAAATCAATCTATATTATTCTAAAACCTGGTATTTTAAATAATTAGACTATCATCTCATAAATTATATCATCAAAAAACTAATCAATTTATTTTTTACACAAATTGGATTATTGAGACAATGATTACTATTTTACAATTAGATAATTTTGATCAAAATTATACTTTTAAAGCATATAATAAATTATTGATATAAATTAGAATATTTCAACATAGCTATTATTAATATGACATTCATTTTATTGATTTAAAGAAAATATGGATTATTAAAAAAAATAAAAAAATTAAGGTAGAAATATAAATAATGAAACAAGATTGATATATCAAGACATTAATTGGGTTATTGGACATATATTAATTCATGTTACATTAAATTGGAGTAACTATAATTTCCATTTTACATTTAGCTAGGAAATAAATTCTTAAGAAGAGCTAGATGTGAATCCAAAATCTCATTCCTTTATCCTCAATATCTTCATCTTTTTTGACATATTTTTGTTCATGTTCATGCGATTATTAAGCAAATTTTCATTCAATGCTGGTGACTTCATCAAAAAATCTATACATAAAATAAAACAAAAAGTATATATATAACTTTCAATAATAATTTAAATATTGAAACAATTAAAACTTTTAATACTATAAAGAATATTACTTAAACCTTATAGCATCCTAGCTTCAACTAATTCAAAATAATACTACTAAGAATATTTTGTGTATATATTTATACATTAGACAAATAGCTTGTAGTCAATTTACATAATTGCTATATTGTAGAAATTTTTTGTAAATAAAAATAAATTAGATTTTAGAACCTAAGAATATTTTTTATTATGGAAATTAGAGGGATCATTTTTAAAGAGAAAAATCATCCAATTTTGTGTAAGCATGAGAAAAAAACTCTACTCAACGATAGTGGAGAAGGGGGGGAAGCCTGGAAGGGAACATTGTTGAGTTTCATAGTACAGTTTTCAACTATGGTATTGAGGACATTAGTAAAGAAATTTTCTACCTTAGAGGGACTAAGGACGAGAGTAGTGCATCTTTCTCTCAATACAACTTAGCCTCTTTGTGCGATCTCCAATTAAAATTGATCTCGACTATGAAGCACCTTAAATTCTCCATGCGTGAAGGTGAACCTATCATGCGGTTCAAGATTTTGTGCACGGAGGAAATCTGTAAGTCTGCGGGGCGCGGGGGGGGGGGGGGGGGGGGGGGGGGGGGGGGGGATAAAATTGTGGTCTTCGGATGTAGAAGGAAAAATTGATAAGTAGCGATCCATACGCGACAACTCCGATACCTATGCGGAACAAGGACAAAATTGTGAAGGAGTTGACGGGCTTCGTCAGATATTGAAAGTCGTTGGCTGCGCATGATGTGTCTAAGAATTACCTAGCCACGCATGGACCTTTAATTGAGTACTAGAAGGGTGTGAAGGATGCTCTTAAGTTGCCATCTAGCACATTGTTTCTCGCGCGACCTATCCTCGCCAATGGATTTTGGCTCAACACTCGAGGTCATGTGAGTATGAATGACATGTTCACTAGCAATGGAACCGTAAGGTAGGAATTTAATGAGGATGAATACTATATAGGCCCTCCTAGAGAACGGTTGTTGCCTTTGTTTCCAATTGCTTGGGACAATGGAGAAGGTTATATGTTGTTGCTCCGGCCAAGCATTTATAGACATCATCCCAAACCTGTTTGGCTTGCTCTAGCACTTTCTGATCCTAGGTTGTCCTCCACAAGCGAGCACTATTAGCACATTCAGGTCTAGTACTATACACCTATCAAGAATGACCAAGGTGTGCAAACTTCTTACCAGAGATGGGATATTGGTGGCAGATCTGCATTTAGATCGAAGGCCGAATCTGGTCAGCCACCTTGCTGGGTACACAGTGATTCCATTTTGACAGCCTAGAAATCTAGAGTAGGAGCCAAACACATTACTAGCCTAGATCTGCAAGTGAGATTGGTGAATGATAATTCAGAGCGATGTATTGAGGACAATGAGAGCCTCGAATCAATGGATTCAAAATAAATTATATTAGACATGTTCCTTGAGTTGTGTTTAGAGCTGAAGACAGCAGTGCATGTTGTGATTGTGTATCCTTTTGCTATGAAGCTTGTAGATCAGATGTAGCCGTAGTCCACCTTTATTTTGGTGCAGTCATGTGTGCCAAAGAGAACTAACTTTGTAACTTTTGTCATTAAGCCATAATTCCTTAATCTTCCGGTTGACGTTGTACGCTTTTACGCTTAGAAATGGTGTTGCAATCCTCTTCTCTGTTAGATTAAGGTGATTAACTTAAATTAGTAAAATGTCGTCAGATAATTTCAAGGAGAGTATTTTGGGTGTGTTGTTTGAGGCAGTCAAGTTTCAAGTGTACAATTTGAAATTAAAAGAGTTTCTAGAGAAGTTAGATAGTATAGTGAAGACAATTTGGTGTTACTCTTATTGAATTTGATGAATTTACATTTGAAATATCAGTTTGACGATGTAATGCAAAGAGCTCTACATAAACTTTATCTACAACCACTCTTAAGACAAGTAGTAATGTATAAGATTCAAAGTGGAAAGTCGAGCTTCTTTTCCACTTCAAGGTATGGAACGATGTATCTGAATATATTTCTATACGGTATAATTCATATTGGTTGCCTGTTGTCTTTTTCTCCACCATATGTATTAAAAACTTTTATTCGTCATACAACTATTTTGTAGAGGAGAGCACATGAATCATATCAATGTTGAGGTTGTAGAGTGGGATTGTAAATGATCAATATTTACTCAATATGATGCAATTGTCGTTGTATATGCAGATTGAAGTTGTCCCATTAATTCTCCTAAGACACTGACCTTGTCACCCACAATTGTTTACGACACACTGAGGTAGTAACTTTACGTTTCTGGAACGGAAGCTTTGAGGGAGTTGGTATGATCTTGTCATTTGGGGTTGGTTGAGATCGTCTCACTAATTGATCATTCTGTGTCCAGGATTGAGATGATCACCTTAAACTTTGTGAGTTGTAAAGAGAATAGTATACATTTTAAGGCTCGTTTACGTAGCGTTATAGTTTAAGTTGTATGTAGTCGATGATGTCTACTTGGATGAGACGTTGTAGGTGTCATTATATCCTAAAATGAACCAAAATAGCTCCGTTGGTGATGGTACACCTATAAATCAAGGAAGACCTTAATTGGAAAATGGATAGTGGACGAACTACATACTCTATCTTAAATGGACGGTTTGTTTATGATGTAAAGGATTGTATTATCGCTGAAGTTGTCATGTTGAAGTTGGTTCAATCTTGTCAACTGGCGTTGATTAAGGTCGTCTATCTAATTGTTTGGAGTCGAGGATAGAGGTGCTTGCCTTAATCTATTAGAGTTCTATGGAGAATATAAGAAGTTTTAAGGCTTGTTTAACATTGCATTATGCAGTTCAATTTGCATGCAGGCGGAGATGTGTACTTGTATCAGATGTTGTAGGGGTCTTTATTTTCTAATTTTCACCTCAATATTTCGATGGAGGATGTTTCACTTAAATCAAAGTAAACCTAAAATATAAAAAGTATAGTGGACATACTACATATTCTATCTTTAAAGCACTTGAGTAGTTTAGGATGTATGTGATGATATTAGTGCTAAAGTTGTGAAGTTGTTATTGGTAAAATATGAATTCTTAGTATTTGTGAGATTTGTTGGAAACGATTATTTTGAGAGGGGCAATAGTTCTATATGATACATAAAATACCTCTATTTGTCGCCAAGCCATCCGCTCAAATCTATTGGTAGGAACGAGTGTGTTTCATATAATTGGTCCGGATTCGAAACCCATCAAATCTGTTCTGAGCGATTCTATGTAACGTCATAGCTTAGCGCTACTGGGGAGAAATTCACAGGCAACAAATGTTGTATCAATCAACAGGGCCCACCCAAAGCACCTGAGAGAGAGCGTGAAGATGTAGTGAAAAGATTCAATAGTGGCTGTTGCCACCACCCCAATAAAAGATCTTGTTATCACTACATCTTTTGTACCTTTCTTGTACAATACATATATATTGTGTGCCCTTACTGTGATAACCTTGAGTTCATTTCTACCATAGCAAGTTGCTATTAACATAAAACTGATATGCATTTAAGGTGTTCACTATAATATTAGAGAGGGGATGAAGGTGTTATCAACATATATGTCACACCTTTAGTGCAACCATTGGATAGTTTTATTTTAGTATCTACATATATGACATAGAACAATAGAGTCACATTATATGCCTTTAGTGCCAAAGATTATATAAAATCTGCAGCAATGTGAAATATGTAAGTTATATGTCTATATCAATTGAATTGTGAGATTGAATCAGAACTTCAATAAATTGTCCGACATAATTTTGGCATTACTTGGAATCATGGGATGCAGAGAAATGACAGAGTGAGTGGAAGGCATCTCACGTGTGTTTCTAGAGTGCTTGGAATTGTGATATTAAAGCCTTGATGCATCAAGTAGAAGACAAATCATGCCTCTACTATATTGCAGAATGTACGCAATGTAGCTGTAGCCTATTAGGCATGTGTGCCTAGACGTGGGCCTAAGAAGGATTTACTGAAGTCCCATACTATTCCTACAGCGTTCTCAAAAACGTCACTACAACTTTACCAAAAAGGTTCTCAAAAATTTTCCACGCTGTTACCACGGCGTTCCTACAGCGTTCCCGCACTGTTTTAATTTTTTTTAAGGAACCTTGATAACGTGTTTGAAAGTGTGAATTGTATTGCACAATTATCAGGCTTCTATTCAAACAATTTTTAATTCAGATATTGCAGCAATTTCAAGATCCCAAGTCCCGTGAACTATAATATCATTAATATGTACACTCTAATTTAAGGTGATGTACAAGTTGGGACATGCTATATTCCCAAATTAATAAATATGGTGTACACTGCATTTTACGGCACTTGCAACTTAGGACTTTAACGCAAAATGATTCTGTAGCTTTACTAAAACCAAAATTTACTCTTGTACTTTCAACTTAGAAAGGAATAGGGCAATCAATGACTTTGGAAAGACTTTACTATGTAAATCAATGCAAGCCTTGGCTCCTATAAATGAGCTTTGATGCTGAAAGTTGGATTTATGTAATGGAAAGGGATCCATGTTTCATATAGAACTATTTTGCTCATGGAAAGCTATGAAAAAGCTTTAGCAAATAAAGCGATTCATATGAAGGGGCATATTCTCTTCATGAAATTATACATTTAGTAAATTTCTCTCATTGGTTGCCAAACTATATTAATCTTCATGCAAATAATGAGATTCCTTTGGTTCCACATTACTTCTAGACTCTAGAGTGAAGCTCCAATTAAATTCAATTCACTTAGGAGTGTTCTCTTTCAAAGGCAACTTCTCAATCACTAGGAAGGTTATATACAAAATTTCCATTGATTCATGTTGAGTTCCAAAACAAGTTCAATTAATTGTTAAAATCATCCAAAAGTTGTAGTTGATAACTCTATAGTTTTCCACACTATTTATCAATAAACTCACAAAATGATTTTGAAATATACTTCATAATTTTCTCAAAAAATATCAATAAATTATTTTAGAAAAAGAGCCATTAAACACTTCAATTATCAACAACAAACATGATATGATACCATGAATTTAGAATAGGTTGAAAAAGAATCCTAGTAACAAGCATGCACCTCTAACCAATAAAAATTCCTCAAACATTCTTTATTGGGAGATAGAATGTCATCAATAAGTCCACAAAATACTCTACTATTGATTCCCTTGCACCAATGCATAGATGTGATTTAATTTGCAACCCATAGACAATGTAGTTAATTACTTGATAAGTAGCAGAAGCACTTTTGATATGCTTCTTATTACACATTCCTTCATTTTGATTGTCTAAACCAACTACAACTCATCTTACAACTATGTTCCAAGTAATGTGGATATTCAATCGTTCATTACTAGCTTGAATGTACTAACCGGGTACAATCCAGATCTCAATCATTTTCTTTTTAATCCAAACAATGGCCTCAACATTCCTTACTCTTGTAGTAGAAATCCAAAGCTATGCCTCTCAATTGCCAACTTCTGAGATATAACGTGTAAACAACTCATCGAATACTTGACGAAGGAATCCCAACGACTTTATGAAGGAATCTCAACAGCTTGACAAAGGATTCTCAACCTATTCATCATTAGTAAAGTTTCTTTGTGTATAACACATTTTAATATAACAAAACTTTCATAAGCCATATAGGCATACCTCCACTCCGGATTAATTCCATCTTGACAACATTAATCAATTTGGTCTAGATGTAGCCTATGGATGCCAAAAAGTTTGCCTTCACCTTTAAAAACTTCTTGCAGAATAGCTACACATCGCAACATTTTTTGGTGTTAGCTCTTATGCGCATTAAAACACTTTCTTCATCTCAACTAAACATTAATAAAAGGTCTTGAGTAGATAGCCAATTAGAGCATTAATACTGCAATAGGGACATGGTGCTTGTCTTTCCAATCATGCCATTATATGTGATTGATTGTCATGCTATAATTGCAAAGATCTTAGCGTGAGTTGGTGTCATGGAGCAATCACAAACAAATAAGCTTAGAGCTTATTCTAGCCATCCAATCTTTAAGGAAGTGTTGGTGTAGCAACATTGTCTCTGGAGTCTAGTGCATTGAAACGTCCAAGTGCTTGTATGTCCTATTCTAGGTTTTTCTTAGTTAATGTATGACCGATGGCTTTGATTCCTCCTTTATTATGACGCCCATTTGCAAAATTTGTACTAGAACTAAAACTTGAATGCCTTTTATCATTTAGAATCATTCTTCTTATTTAAACTTTGATGGATCTCATGATTGATTGACTCACCTAAGCCATGCTTTGTGATGAACTATTTCTGGAGTTTGTAATGCTTCAACAATGCCGTGACAATGAATGAATGCAAGCAAAGATAAATTACTTTTTGTACTCCTTTAAAGTGGCTCAACTAGTATTGATGGAAGTAGCTAAATATTACCATTCGACCTTGCAGAAATAAGAATTGCTAATGAGTTCATCTTAGGTAAATGATTGATAGGATATTTGTGAGCAGATTTGTGACCAAAACCTTTGATAAATACTAAAGGGATAGTAGCGGTCAATTCTAAGAATTTCCTCTAATATCCGATTAGCATTGAAAATAGAAGAATGTATGTATAAATTGTTTAGTTGTAGTTTTACAATGGCTTATGGAAACGAATTTGCAGTGGCATTGTAGGCACCAAAAATTTGAGGTGGTGGACAGACCACGAAGTAAAATGATTATATGTAAATTAAATATATATACAATGCAAAAATTTGGTTGAATTTCTTATGACAAGCTTGGGCTGTTTGGTTGAACTTTAGAAGCAAAACCACCATCCTTGTATGAAGACGCACCCATTTTCAATTCATGCAGTAAAAACAATGAAACAATATGAAAATTAGTCAAAAACGACACTTCAAAAAATATTTTAGCTAGTGTAGGTGAGGGAATTCAAGGATTGGGAAGTAGGTAAAGGGAGTTGGTAGCAATCCTTTGTTACCAAGTGGGTTGGTGGGGAGAAGGCTCCCTTGATGAAAAGCTTTTAGCTGTAAGAGGAAGGTACAAAGTTCAAATTCCAATGGTGATTTATGAAAGATTCTTAGGGGGAGAAGGGGGCTTGAGGCCGGAACACGGTCTACTTCAAGGCCTAATGGATAGCAAATGTGAGTTCTGGGCTTATGATTTTTGATGAGTTGAACATTGCCATGATTGGACTTTCATTACGTGCAAAATGGGGTCTGGAAAAGGCCGTGTAAGCCTGCCCTTTGTAGGTGGGACCCCTGCCCCCCCGCTGGCAGCAGATGCCATAATCGCTGCCCACACGCACCTCGGTGGCACGTCCTGAACAAAGGTTCTCGGAATATGCAAGCTCACATGATTGGGTCGGCTCGGAGTTTGGTCCAAAGTGGACAGATGCTGTCAGCCCGCCACTGTAGCAACGCCCTCCACACGCCTCGCGAGGAGGTCATTGGTTCGAGCCCCCGTGGCGGTTGCTGGCACCACGGTGGCACAGCCAGTGCCATGTCAAAAAGTACGCGGGCATCGGCCATTTTTTTCTCTCACGTGTTGCTTACACGGCCTTTTCTAGACTTGTTTTTGCACGTAATGGTTTCAAAATTTAGATATTGAAAAAAGAGTGATCAAAGGTGAGCTATTACCTTACAAATTAATTGGTGATGTGCCTTATCCAATGAAACCGTGGTTTAATTTCCTTTCAAAGGTGAAAAAGAGAATTACCTAGAACAAAAAGCACATTGGAATTGTATTTAGTCATCAACAAGAATGGCAGTAGGAATGGCATTTGGAATTTTGGCAGGGAGGTAAAGGATTTTATTGAAGAGGATTGACATGCCTCTTTGACATCTACCAAATGTGGTTACAAGCTGTATTTGTCTTTATAATCTGTACATCATACACCAAGACAAGTATGATGACAAGTAGGCAAAAGAATGAGAGATAATAATGCAAATGGAAAGTAGAAATCAACTAGGAGATATAGAGAATTGTGATCTTTTCATGGTAGCTACACAAGCTGCAAAAGAGTTGACGAGATATTTGAGAATGGAATAGGTTGAAGCTAGAAATGTATTGATTGAAGACCTTGAAGGAACTAAGGTAAATGACAATGATGGTGTAGAGGAAGAAGAAGAATTGAGTGCTAAAATTATAGAAACAAAGAAAGGCAAGGAAGGTAGGATAAAAAATATGCTTGTGTAAGCTACACAAGCTCATGAATTTCTAGCTTAATTTTTTTGGAAAGCACGCTTGAGGATGGAAGGAAAAATTCTCTTTCCTTGTGACTATGATGCATCTAATTTGGAAGAGGAGTAATTGTAGAGTTTGTCAATGAGTCTATTCATTTGCCATTTTACCTTCTTTAGTAAAGCATTGGTCTCCTAAAAATTCTTTACCATAACCAAATTATTTTTGGTCATTTTCATGAAAATTCCATAGTATTGCTCTTAAATACTCTTCTAGTTGCTCTTGGTTGCTGAAATCAAAGACGGAGTTGTAGATGGCTTTGGCTTTTCCTTCGAATGTAGGTCCTTCTCAACGTCTTTGGTTTTGTCATCGCTAGTAGCTCAATTATTAGCGAGGGCTGTAAAATGTTCCATTACGGTCTCAATTTGATGCCACCATTGATAAAAAGAGGATGAAGTAGGGATGGCGGAAAAGAGTCGTTCAGATCTTTATAGAATCCGACAGATCAAACTTGTTGAAAAAAAAACATTTTTAAATAAAAAGGGTGTTTTTGGTCAAACCTCACATTGGCCTCAAGGCCAAGAATTGGCCTTCTATTCTCGGTTCATCCAATTTGCCGAGCTTGGGCCATGTTAGAACTTGCATTTTTTGAATAAAAAATTTCTGCAACCAAATTAGCTCGACCTTTAGGTGTAAAGGGGTTGGGGTTGATTTGAGCCTTTTAGCAAAGCACAAGTGAGAATTTCAATCGTCGAACGGGCTAAATTGGCGAAGCCCTTTGGTGTAAATTGGCTTTTGGTCAAAATTGTTTCAAAATGGCCTTATCACTTTGCATTTTGATTGTATTAATCCCTGAAGTTCCTCGTCTATGTTACTAAGAAATGATTCCAAAAAGTGCCTTTTAGAGTGCATATGACGGGGAAAAATTTGAGAATGTTAAATTATACTTTTAACTGTAGGATCTTGAATAGAATGATAAATAGAGTATGCTTAAAAACTTTCAGATCAATCCATTGTACGAGTTGGACGTCTATAACATTTGAAGTTCACAAATTTCTTTTTTAAGGTATTGCCTTAGAGGTTCATTAAAGTCTGACTACTTGTTGAGTGATTTCTTTACATTACACAAGTTGGGGGTTTTCAAACATCATAAACAAGAGCATGTTAGGGACGTGTGTGCTAAATATTAGACATAATGAATGAACACAACATATTCTAAAAATTCATGCAAATGAAGTAAGGGTTAAAGTCCACCATATCCATGGTTTTCAATCAACATTCTTTCCCTCGCTTCCTTTACGTGAACTTTGCAATCCAATCGGTGAAAAAGTTTGCCTTCACATACACTTATATTTCATATTGTTTTCAGTATAAAAAATTAAAAAACACAAACCACACTTGTTTCTGAATGTTTATTTAGACTACGTAAAGCTTAAAGCTCCTACTCACAGTCTGCAAGGGTGTCTCTAGCAGGCCCCTTCTACATTGCAGCACTATAAAAAAAAAAATGTAGAAAATGCAACCCCTTCCCATCATACGGCCCTCTCTCCCTCCCCCCCTCGCCAAAAGGTTTCGGTCTCTTCCACCCGTCATTCTCCAAACCCACACTGTACTCCCGTAGCCCCCCACCTACGTAATCCACTTTTGGATTTTTTTACGTTCTCCCCAACGCACCTCCCGCCGCGTAATTGCCCGCGGCAGTTTGGGCGCCGGGTTTTCGCCCACCCCCCCCCCCCCAACGCCTTAAAGCCCGCGGGGCTCCAAAAACCCGAGTAGAGGGGATTATATTAAGGAGCATACGGGCCCCCTGACTATTTGTTTCAACGTGAGGAATCAAACCCTCAACCTTCTGAGAGAGACCTGGAAGGATTACCAACGCCGGAGTAATCTATGCCAACCACTGCAAACCAAGGTAACTCGGACGAACACAACTTGGGCTCTCCGAATTAAAATGTTTCCAACGTGGGTTACGCCGGGTGACCCCTCTGCAGGAGGGCTCACCACATACAGAACCCCTATCCACCCAACCCGTCCCTTGACCGGCTCCCATCCCGAGCGCCCTATTGCCTCCTTTTTTCCGCGACCCCTCCCCAATCTTCGTTGGACCCACCCTCTGTCATGTGGCCATGATGGCGCACCATGCCTGTGTGGCAGTGCAATCATGCACTTTGCCACCCTGCCCATGTCATCCACCTCCCTCCCTTACCCCGCCCTTATCCCGCCATGTCCCATGCAGTGTCATATTCGCCCCTATCTTCCATGCAATGACGTTATAATTTGGGAACCTCTCCATTGACATCCTTTTCCATCAATGCAAGGACCTAAACCCGTCTCTGCACGTTCTACATAATGACTGTGAGTACCCTCAAATGACATCATTTTCTCATAGTCCATTCTTCACAAACACAATTTCAAAAACTAACTCCTAGTAGTTGGTTCATAACTACTTCCGATTTCTTAGAAGCATGTTTCTAATGTAACAAGTGTCTTTTTCCATTCCAAAGAACTTGTTGTATTATTATTTTAATAAAAAAAACAATAAATTAAAAAAATTGGGAGGAAAAAAATAAAAAAGCAAAAGGAAGGTTTAGAGAAAAAATGAAAATGTACCCATATTGTATAAATTTGAGAACAATTCTACGCATAATTGTAACGCTTATCCTAAATTCCCACTTATATTTTGAAGACCTTGTTGTTGGTTTGCCTTGTGGTATTCTTGAATGCAAGTTTTGCGCTTGAAACACATGAATTTGCTAATGCATGATGGGCAATAGTAATGTGGCCTAGTGCCTTTACTACTTTTGCCCTTATTGCATACAACACATGGCTTTCTTCTCATTGAATATGCGGGAAAGCATAAACCACCTCTACGTATTGGTTGAATGAAGTCATCTTCTTGCCTTCATCTCCAATTCCGCCATAAGGCCTCACAGAATTCAGTCCTAAATTGTAAGTGTGTAATAGGTTTGCGGATTGGAATGACCTTCTTGCATTTTCCAGCATATATGATGAACATCTTGACGACTCTCATGTCAAGTAAGAAGAAAAAGATTTGGTGCCACCGTTTATGTGATCAATTTTGTGTACAATAATATGCTCTAAGTTGATTTGCAACATCCACTCCGTTCATGTGTGTAGTATATTTTAAATAAATTGGTGAATGTCAAAACCCAATTCTCCTTTCTCACCTTCTTCGTCACGAAAATCTTTGCCATTTTGTAATCTTCATTGTCACTTTCTAATGTTGGCACCCTAAAATTGTTGCTTTGTTTACCAGTGCGTAGATGAAATGTCCAATCAACTCCATCTCTTTCAAATATTTCCAAAAAACTCCCGTCACCCCCACCTTCATGAACCCCGGGAACACCTCCCACTAAATATCCTTCCCCATCCAAATACCCACCCCTTGTAAATCCCTCTCCGCCCCCCCCCCCCTTTTGGAAATTCAACTCTATTCTCCCTCCCTCATCGACCCTTACCCAACCCTCTCGCTACTCTTTCTCTATTCTCAACTCTGCCTAATCCCTCCCCATCTCCGCCAATACGTGCCTCGTCATCATCCCCCCCCCCCGACTAGGTTCCCTAGCTCCCTTCGACCCCCCAACCTTGCGGCGTTCCCAACCTGCTCCCATCAATTGTCCCCTCCCGGCTCCCCCGCAACGGACTGGCACACCTTGCCATCCTGATCCCCTCTCCTTCTCCTGCCAAAGCCACTTATTCATGGACTCTCGGCGATCCCTTCCCAATCCTGCACCCACATCCTGTCCCTTCCCTAGCCGAACTATGTGCACCCCAACGGTTTGCAAGGTGGTCTGCGACTATGGGATGTGCGGGTTCGCTTGCAGCCTGAATCTCTAGACCTTGTCCTCACCTCCCTATGCACGCCTTCTCTCCTCCCTCCAAAGCCTTTGAAGCATCTTGCTTCTCTTCTTGGATCTAGCCTCGTACTCTTCTACACTGTAGTGTATTTCTTGTGGCCACCACAATTCCCCCAACGTTGTCCTCTTTATAAGCGTAGTCCCCTTCATCAAAGCTCTCTTCATTAAGTTCCTCACATGAGCTTGCCCTTCCAGCATTTTCAAAAAACTCTTGGCTATCAAAGAAATCAAGGTTGTATTCCCATATAGCTTCCTCTAAAATTGTGTAGATGTCACCATCTTGATTTGTAGATAGTATTGGAGGTGGTGAGGGAGGTATAGGAAGAGATGGAGGGGTGGCGGTTGAGGTAGAGGATGTGAGCATGTTGACGGTTATAGTTTGTGTAATGTGGAGCTCCTTCTTGGAGCCTCCAAGAATCTTTCCTACAAAACCATGAAACATATTGTATGAGTGAAGATTCAATGGACACCTCTTGTAGACTTTGCAACCTATGCACACTACTAACATCAACTTCTCACCTCCTTCTCCTTCCATGATGTAGATCTACGTTGTGGCATCTCCATCTATTGAAGCTTGCAACAAGTTATGGTAGTTGTAATTCAAAGTGTGAGATTGGAGTGTGATGATCACATTTTGTAGTTGAATGTTCATATAGAAGAGGTCAAGTCATAAGTTTAGATGTACAGTCCATTATTTGTTCCTGAGAAACATGACTTCTTTTGTAGGAGGGGAGATTCAGTCCATTGAACACCATATTCGTTATTTTGGGAGATTTATCATCTCCCAAAATAATGCATTAGGTCAGGTCGAGTTAAAATGGGCACAATGGTCCCATACTTGGCAAGGAAAAGCTTATAAGCAATTTCCATTAATTTGGGACATGATCACACAGTACTAATGGGAAATGAAAGAACGTAGTGGTTTACTAGAAATATTTGAAAAAATACAAGGTAGGTCGAACCACCCTAAATGAACATCAAACA
This sequence comes from Ceratodon purpureus, assembly GCA_014871385.1. NCBI lineage: Eukaryota > Viridiplantae > Streptophyta > Bryopsida > Pseudoditrichales > Ditrichaceae > Ceratodon > Ceratodon purpureus. Next base: position 79,973,714 of record CM026426.1, read on the forward strand.
AATAACAAGAAATGGACACAACGGATATGCTGGGAAAACTTATATTATATATATGTGTGGAAATACAATTTAGGTCGACACTCCTTAAATGTTGAATCCGTGACAGGCTCTTTCAGACCTGTACAAACAATCAAGTTGTTCGACCAACATAGCTGCCTACAGTTTACACAGTATGATATGCAATCAAAGATCATACGGACTTCAGTATAGTCCCATACCAACAAATGTATGTTATCGGCTCTACTTCAGAAATCCAAATTAGGAATTTCAGCGCTAGATTTCGTTTAGGTCGCCTCGACCTAAATGGCTGGTATGTGGCAGTACATATGATATAGAATCAACGCTTTAGGGTACTAAGTAAAAATCTACACGAAGAACTATAGGTGACTTGTTGGTATCCCGCACTCGTAAAGTACGAACTTCAACGCCAAATGCAGTTTAGGTCGCCTCGACCTAAACTGCGGCCTATAATGTGGTACACATGATAAATAAGGAATGGACTGAAACACTTATGTAGTGTTCCCTCCAACAAAATATATGTAATTTGCTAGTATTCAAAACATAAATACGCTAGAACAAATACGCTATAACTCATTAGGTCGACTCGAGCTAAACATCTACCTTTGTCTAGAAAACATAATGTTGGATGAAGGGACGAACGAAATTCAGTTCAGTCGTCTTCAAACAAATATAAGTGATCTGACTTAGTTCAGAACTTCAAGACTACCAACTTGAAAGCTACATGTTTATTCAGAATCCGGAGACACAAATCTCTCCAAGGAGGCCTTTATAATGTCCAGTTGTTTCAGTGGGATCTTCAGCGTTGGATCCTTGCCAACGCCCCGCTCGTTGACATTTTTTTTCACTTTTAATTTCCAAGCAGTTATGACTGCAACAGTACTCTGCCACGACTCGGGTACATCCTTCTCAACTATCCAACGAAGTCTCCCATCCACATCCCAGCTGGTATAGAATTTCAAAACATTTTCATCTCGTGAAATTGGACGGTAGAACTCTACTTGGATCGTGTTCGGGAGGTCAGGGTTCGAATTAGGGTCAGTCAAGGCCCTCGCAAGCCAGAAAGGACGATCGTCTTCATCGCAGGGTCGAAGCGCTAAGAAGTACCCTGCAAAAAGGTCTCGCGCAACACAGAACGACGGTCCTGGGCGATCTCGTTTGTGACCAACAAAGTGATCATCCTCTGCGAACTCCTCGCGCAAAGTTCCATCTTCCTGAAACTCGTCTTCGACGGAATGAGCGAGCCGCGTGGATGGCCAAAAACCATGCTCTAAGGTGGGGACTGCATCAAAGGGGATGGAAAGAGCCTCTTTAACATCGTTCCAATAGTATGAGAGTGGCTCATAGATTCTTCTGGACTGGACTAAATCCGAAGATAGCCTCTCCCAATGATCTACAAAACCCGACAAGCCCTTAATCACATCAGGCAGGTGCCGCATCTCGCGAGGCGCCACGGCACCAGGAACACCACGGGGCCATAAAGATCGACCTTCTGAATCCTCCTTCCACAACTTGATGCCACAACCATCTCCTTTTGGCAACCAGTCGTCGTCGTGATAGAAGATTTTATACTTCATGACTGGGCATCCTAAAGAATCTACATAGAATTTGAACTGATGAGCTTTAGTGTGACCCATTAACGTATCGTCGCCATCAAGCATCCACTCCGCGATGAATTTCTTGAAATCTGGGACCTCCTGAATCAGATGCGGAATTGTTGGTACAGCTTCATTTTTCATAAAGGACTTCATGAGGAGAGGTACTGTGGGGAAGTCCCCCCTCCACAAAGCCATGCTCCATCGCCCGAAAAGGGCATCAATATCGTCATGAGTATAGCCGACCAGCATGAAATTCACTTACACTTCGCGAAACACCCGCTTCGCGACTAATAGGGACCAGAATGAAAATACAAATCTATTCTTGTTATCACTGACAGCGTTATCGATTTGGACGTTAAGAATGGGAGCCAAGGGTTTAGCATCAACAGGAACCTCAGGAGGAGGGCCAAGAGGATCCAAACACATCTCTGAACCATGCAAAAGCGCGGCATACAATGGGTGGGAAGGATTCTCTTGAAAGAGTTCCCTAGAGGTGGATTTAGGGGGTGACTCAAGGTCCCGAAGGAGCTTCGCAAACGATCCAACCGTGTAATTAGGGTCGTGTGAGTAAATGTCAAGGCCATAATGGGTGTAACGTTGGTCCACATGCCCATGAACAAGCATTCCCGTGACAGCTAGAGGAAGCTTCATGAGACCGTCTAAGTGTTTGACCTTGTGGGATAAGGCCGGCGACGCTGTCTTAGAGTGGTCCATCTTGTCATGCATAATTGTAAGAACTTCATGAGGAGTAGCCTTCGACCTGAATCGATTTAGGTAGTACAAGTCCCTATGCGCCATTGCAGAGTCATTGTGCAGCCTCATTTTCTTAGACCATTAGAGGGACGCCTGAGATCCTGTTTACGTCAACTTCTTCTAGGACTGGAACTCATCACATTTTGAGCAACGAGCGAAGTTGTCTCCTGCCCGTTTGGCGTAATATTCTGGATAGCTAAGCCTCCTGATCTTGCTCAAGTTAGAAGCGAAAATAGGAGGCAATCCGCAGTCCGCTAAATGCTCATCGAGGATCGGAATCTGTTCCTTCCATTTGAAACCGGAAGGCAGAAATTTAGCTACAACTGTCTCCTCTGAAGGCAGAACACGACTCTTGTGGGGCATGTGGTCGGCATGCCTGTCAAGGATGGCCCCTAGGACGGCAGTTGCTACCACTGTGTGATTTCTAGGTTTACGTAAACCAGTATTATCGTGAAATTGAGCTTCGAAACCACCAGCAACATACTTGGCATTTCTATAAAATGTACTGGAGCTCACTCCCATAATCTTCATCCAGGCAAAGGGGCAAACATCTATGCCCTCCAGAGTCACCACACTCCTGCCCGCTCAATTCTTGTGAATCTGTTTATGCACGTCGAGTTTTATGTGGTTACGGAACTGCACTATGGTCTTGTCGTACATACGCGACCGTAGAGTAGAGATTTTATCTCTGGGATAGTGTTGGACGCATAGGTGAGCGCAGCACGTGTTTGCCGCTACAGAGTTGATTGATGGCTGGGTCATCTGAAACTCAGCTTGACGTGATATAGGTGGGGGGGTATTCCTAGAGGAATTATCATACGATCGGGTACGATCTCCGAAGGATCGGTTACGCTCTGCAACCCAACGGTTATGAACATCAAGTTGACTATGGTGCTCTGGGCTAACTCCATCCAGATAGACGTGGCTGATAGGCCACGTTTTGAAGGAGTACCTCCAATCCTCCTCTGACTCTTCTTCGACTAACATACGTGATACCTGGACGACGACAACGGAATCACCAAGGGGACCAACCGTGTCAGATACCAAGCTGGACCGTGGGTTCCGGAGCAAACCCTCTGCTAACGGGATATTGTCGTCACTATATATTGTTATAGTCTTGTTCTGCCATAATTTTAAGGGTACAACCACAAAGTCTGGAAGGTCAGGGTTTAAGGGCGCTTCAATCGGTACCTCGTCATCTGAGACGTAATCCTTTGTACCTGGAATGCAACGGATCCAATTTTATGAGAACATATTATACTCTTTGAAGTAAATTCATCTTCAAGTTTGAGAACTTATCCCAGGCGCAGTTTAGCTCGACTCCAGCTAAACTGTTCCTGGACTATGGGAAGCAGGAGTTTAGCTCGAGTCGAGCTAAACTGCCGTCCGCAAAAATCGGCGCTTTAATAGGTGCTTCCATCTTCGGAATTCTAAGTCGCAGACTCAGAGTACGCTTACGGTGTCCGCTCTCAAACGTTTCCAAGAAGTAAAGAGAGACACTGCTAATACACCATGACTTGAAACAATGGAAAGCATACAACAACCAGAAATCAATGATGTGTACTGATGATCGGAGAAAACTAAAGAGAAGACGTACAAGAGAAACGGCGCAATACAGCTTCCGCCCAGAAAACAACGCCCTCCAAGTGAGCGCCGAGAGCTCCTATACGCGAGAGAAGCAAGTGAGTAGAGAAAAGACTTCGAGTGGGGACGATTCCAGAGGTCATTCTCTAACGTGTGACCGTTTTCATGCCGCTTGAGTTTTGAAAATAGGTGGGAATCATGCATGACCATTCGTCCCTCCACATTTCGGGGTGTGAGAATGCGCGGGAATTACAACTTTCCATACTTCTCGGCCCTTTAGATAGATGCAGATGCGAAATATTTGGTGCATTAAATCAAATGGGATGGGTTGGAAGTCCCTATAGCGCCAGACAGAGTGTTGACTTTTGGCCCGGAACTTTTCCTCGTCTATCAGGGTTCAGGGTTTAGGGTATAGGGTTCAGGGTTAAGGGTTTAGGGTCTTAGGTCCAGGGTTAAGGGTTTAGGGTATAGGGTTAATGCATTTCTAGGGACATTAAATATCTCGTATATGGATTAAAATTAAATGGAAAATTGTTTGAACCTATTTGAATTTCGTGAGTAAGGTTCATACAGGGAAGTATATCGTTGCAAATATTCATACCTCCATATACTAGAGTATGTATGTTTTCTCAATTTCATTTGTATACATGATGTATGAAATCAAATCATTCTATGTGAGTTCATGAATAGTGCTTGATAGACCTAGGTAGATATATTTTTAAATCTAGATTTATTTATTTATTCAACATATTTAGTCAGATATAATTTTCATGTATATATATTCATGTACTTTTATTTATGTCTCTATTTATTTCATAATGTGTTCTTTACGCCGTGAAAGGTGTAGATTTGTTCTTTCGTTTCTGGAACTCTATATCTCAACATGTATATTTTTAATATACATGTTAGTATCATAATATGTATAATATAATTATATTTTCATTTACAAGTAGGTACTAATATATTCATTAACAATTTAATGTCCAAATCAGGATAGTACGAGAATAATAAAATATATTCTAATATATACAAATCTTAAAATGATATACAAGTATATTCAAGTATATACGAAATATATTCTTAAAAATAATAGTATTAGATTATAGAATTCAATTCTTTTATCATGGCAAATTATATACGTTTTTTAGAAGATTGAATTTTTTATATTTAATCATGAGAAGCAAATATTTAAACCATGGTATGCCTTGTATGATTGGCATGGAAATTATATAAACCTTAATCAATTCATTAATGTTCTACCTTGACTTATATTTGTACAATTTTATTACATTCTAATAAGGAAGTGGAATGTTTGGTTCATTCATATAATTTTATAAAACAAAACTCATAAATTATGGATTCAAATGAAACGTATTAAATCAATGATCATAATTATAATTGTAGTATTAATATATGATATCGAGAAAGGCTCTAGATGCTTGTGCAAGCATACAATTCCATTAATCAATTCTTTAATAATAAATAAAAATGTCACATTTAAGTTAATCCGGACTTTCAAAAGTCCACATCGGTCAAAGTCCCGTTACCCAGTCTGGTCAAAGTCCCCTTTGTTACTCTGGAACATTCGGCTTCCTCCCCATACCCCTTCATAATCATAAGTTCCTTTGCGCGACGAAACAGTTGTTCCATTCTTAGTTTCCCTTCTATTTCATCTACTTGTAGTTCATTTGCTGTGATGAGGAGGTCGGGCGGTGGTTTTAGGGTGTCAAGTTACCCGCCAGACGACTGGGAGGTGGTTGTTTCCCAACAAGGAGTGGAGGAGCTTCGTCCGTGGTGTATGGCGGTGGAACGCGCCCGTGGTCGCGGCGTAGCCATTCCCGCGTGGAACCGCATTGCACGCCTAATGCAGCCAGGTGTGGAGTGGGATTGGACTCTTGCACATACTCTAGAGCAAGTGGAGATTATGACAGCTTCCAACATCAATTTTCCCCTCACCTCCGGGGAGGTCTGATTCTAATGGCTGATTCTAATGAGGAGGGGAGCGGGAATTTGGGGATCCCACCACATGAGTGAGTAGGTGAAATGTTATCTCCTCAGAACCCTTAACCTCGCCCTTAGTTTGATGTTTTCATAATAATAGATTACGTTTGCTGTATGTATTGCGCAGAATTTCATTGGCTGATGCTGAGTTTGTGGTGAGTGTCAAGAGGATGAGTCCTTGCTTTTGACATGCACTTTTCTGTTTTAAACCCTAGACATCATACCATCTGATCCTCTTTTTCTCTTAACTCCTGAACTTGCAGGCATCTTCGATATACTTCTACGGTTTAACTTTTTGCTGCTAATCACCTCAGATATGGAAAGGGGACTTCAGGAAGTACTTAGCAGGACCGTTATTTTATACGATATTTGGCAACCATAGATGTAAAAACAGATGACTTTCATCTTTTGGTAACTTTCGCTGATGGTGTTCCCCATGTGGATTGTAAACTATTTTTGGAATGGAATGCCTTCAAAACAGGGTTGTTCTAGACGAAAACCAGTGTTTCATCTGATGCTTTCATATTTGTATATTTCGTATTCTAGTATTTCCATGCTATCTAATAAATGTAGTAGTAAATTTCGTTTGAATCCATGAATTATGAATTTTGTTTTTTAAAATTATATGAATGAACCAAACATTCCACTTTCTTATTAGAATGTAATAAAATTGTACAAATATTAGTCAAGGTAGAACGTTAATGAATTGATTAAGATTTTTGTAATTTACATGCCAATCATACAAGGCATTCCAATTGTTTAAATATTTGCTTCTCATGAATAAATATAAAAAACCATAAACCTTTTAAAAAATACAAAGAATTTGCCATAATAAATGAATTGAATTCTAAAATTAAATACTATTATTTTTAACAATGTACTTCGTATATATACTTGAATATACTTGTATATCATTTTTAGATTTGTATATACTTGAATATAGATTATTATTCTCGTATTATAATCATTAATTAAATATAAAATTATAAATGAATATATTAGTACCTTAGTATACTATACTATATTATTATATTATAAATAATTTATGATACTAACATGTACTTTAAGAATATGATGATTACATTTACGTAAATATATTTTTAATTTGAGTATATGACATTCATTATCATTGCTAATAGTGTATTTAAATTTGATGCTTTAGTCAAATAATTACAAATTATTATTACAAAATTAGAAGAAGCATTTGTTTAGGTAGAACGTTATTGAAATGATTAAAATTTAGTTAATGCAAAAAATTCAAAAATCAAAATCTAATGTAGATTCATAAATTTATATGAATCCAAATATAATCAAAATGCAATACCAACTTCACATAATGCAAGCATGTTTTGAAGCATTGTAAAAAATTACCAATACTTTTCATCAGAATCCTAAAATAACGAGTTCCCTATCCTGTTTAGTTTTCATTGGAACTCACATTGGGTTAGCAACCTCAACCCCATTCACAGTACACATTAAGGGACATGGTTCTTCAATCCCATGTGAGTTATTGGAGCCATCATGGTGAATTCTTCTTTAGGTAAGAAAGAACAGGTTTACCAAACCATATGGGGTTAACAATATGGAGACTGAATCGCATTATCTATCTTTAAAGTAACTTCCTATAAAAAGTTATTTTCACTTTCTCACAATCCGAATCAGGTTTATACTAATAAAATAAAAAAAGGGACAGCAATATTTAACTCGCAATTCTTACAAATTTTAATAATACCATTCAGTGATTCTGATATAACTAAAATTATTATTCCGTAATGAAAATTAAATTTTTAAATTGCAGTATCTATGTACATGCTTGTATATGAATTCCGAATTACCAGAATCTTCAAAATTGCATGGAATTAATTTGGAATAGAATTCTAATTCATAATTGTACTATCATGTATTTTAAGAATAATATGATGATAACATTTACGTAAATATGTTCCCAATTGGAGTATAGTAAAGTAATTTTCATTTCTAACAGTGTATTCATATTGGATGCTTTCGTAATATAATTACAAACTATTATTTAAACTCTAATCTTGTGTAATTAAAGTTGAATTTGTCTTTGAACTAATTTTAACTTCGTATATCTCAAAGGATTATTAATAAATCATACATTAATATTGAAAGGATTATTTCCCAATATCATATATTAATACTACAACAATCATGATCATTGTTGTAAGTGGATTCATTTGAATCCAGAGATTGAGGTTCATATTTTTGGAATTATATAAAATCGTAAGAGAACGAAGTTCCGTTTAAGAATTCAAAAATTCAAAAAAGTGTTGGTTAAATCTAGGTTTAAATTACTGCATAAATTCATAAATGAAACATTTTAACCCGCGGGGAGGGGGCATTGAACCCCGCGGGGACGGGGCTTTTTTTTTCGGCGGCGCGGTCACTGGCCCCTGCGAGGGCGAGGAAGAGATCTCCACCCAGACCTCGTCCACGCGTGTTTTCTCCTGCTTCTCTGTGTGTTTAGTTTTTGCTTTTTTTCTTCTGTGGTGGCGGGAATGAGGTTGTTGTGGCTTCAGGTGTTATGTGGCGCGAAGCTTCATTAGGTTATGTGCGTTGTTTTGTAGTTTGAGAGCTTGTTTACCGCGCTCCTGGACTTTGTTTTCTTAAAAGTGTTTGCCGTTGGTTTTGTTTTCTTGGGAGGGTTTGCCGCTCGTAGTAATTGCCACGATTTCACTTCCGTGTGCAGTGATTTCTTTTAGAGTTCAGTGTATTTGGCGTCGCAATTTGATGTTGTTTCCCCTCGATTTCGTCTACAGTTGTGAGCATTAGGGTTTTAGGTGTCTTGTTTATAAGAATTGGGAGTTTCAGTTGTGCAGATTAGGTCCTAGGTTACAGTTGCGCAGATTATTTGTTGTGTGAAAATGTGCATGCTGTCTGATTCTGTGCATTTCTGCTGTGGCTGTGTGTCTGGTTCTGTGTATTGTATCTTAACGTGCGTTTTTGTGTGTATTATGTATTGTGTGTATTATGTATTGTGTGTATTATGTCTGTGTTTGTCTATGTGTATCGGTGTCCGAATTCTGTTCCAATTGTGAATGTGTGTGTCTATCCGAGAATTATTGTCTGTTTCTATACATGGCTGTGTCATTACGAACTTGTATTATTAAATGCTTGCAATAGCATTTTTTCTTCATTCTGTATTACATATCAACGTCGCATGCATTGCGAAACATAGTCTTCAAACTCTGCATTGCGAAACATAGTCTTCAAACTTTTTTGGGATATCTATGTAGGTACAGTCGCATTAGAATCTTATAATGAATCTTTTGAAAGCACCGCATTAGTTTTTCTTCCGCCATTTCCGGATACACTCTAATGGGATGGGATACATATCTTTTCTTCTACGGATTCGTGTTCTGAACTTTGAAATGCCTTCCTTCCTGCAGGCAAAACACGTTGCAGCAACTTTACAACGGAGTAAGCTGAGGAAAATTCTCGAAATGGTCGACAAGTACTACATGTTTTTGAAAATTGCCCAATCAAAACCTCCAAATGCAAGGACAGTTTAGCTCGAGTCAAGCTAAACTGCTTGCCAAAGACAACTACCGCTTCACAGTTTAGCTCGACTCGAGCTAAACTCACACCCACCATGCATAAGAATGACTAAAATCCAAAATTAATTATTAAGTCAAATTCAGTAATTGATACAGTTTAGCTCGACCCGAGCTAAACTGTAGCCTAATGCTATTCTGCACACTGAATTTTAGCTCAATTCCAGCTAAAATTCTGTGTGCAGAATAGCATTTGGCTACAGTTTAGCTCGAGTCGAGCTAAACTGCTGAGAGTTCATATGGGAGAACTAACAATTTAGCTCGACTCAAGCTAAACTAAAGGTCAACCTCCCGAAACATACCCGGGAGATCCACTACAGTTTAGCTGGAGTCGAGCTAAATTGTGAGTGCTCCATCGTGAAGCCCAAGCAGTTTAGCTCGACTCGAGCTAAACTGCTCCACCGTTACCATGGGCCCCTTGTAGTTTAGCTCGACTCGAGCTAAACTGCTGGGATGTCATGTGTTATATTTTTTGATAGAACCAACATTTAGCTCGAATCGAGCTAAAGGGCTTTGAATTTCTCTAATGGTAAACGTCTCCCTCTTGCAGTGAGGAGAAAGCAAGGATACTTGAGGCGCTACAACATTTCTTCAAGCCTGTTCCTATCTCGGATTCGGATGACGATGACAGCGATGACTCAAACACATTTGAGCCGTGGACCTTCAAAGACCCCTCGAAGGTCAAAAATTGGACATTGCGATGGGTTGCACACACCCCAAATCTTACCTTCGCAACCATTTTCAAGGGAGAAGTACAAGATCCCCTCGTCATTGACATTGAAACAAAGGTCACCGAGTTTGACCATAAGGGGATGAAGATCATAAAGATCCTGTGCTCGTCTATGGGGGCTAATCAATACCTCTTCTCCATAATAGTAGACGTAGCAGAGAACCTCTTCGACCCAATTTCCTTAATGGAAAGTCTGTCGAATTCACCCTACGACAAGATAGTGACCACAATGAGGCAAGAAGTACTGGACAGGAAGTGAGCAACAAAAGATGGACGTACTCTCCAGGCAAAATCCCTAGCGTGGAAACTGAGGAATGTTGTCAGCACCCTTACGCTCCGCCCAACAGAGGCAAAGGTTAAGCAAAACCTGGGAAAATCTGCTATTGACGTTTCTGGAGTGACAGCAACCGGGAGCCAAATGGGAAGCCAATAGACAAGACGCAATAGGGGGAGAGCAATAGTTCCATCCCAAAGCCGAGGCGCTTCTGCAACTCCCACACCCCTCTCACCATTGAAGAAGAAAGGCCTCGAGAAGAAAACAGACAAGCCTAAGCCCAATAAGGACTTGCTCTTATCTGCAAAGGACTTGGCAACAAGTTTGAACTCTGTTCTTGGGGAACTCCCAAAGGTGAACAAGGTTGGAGAGGTCCTGGACTTCGATAATGCCAATCGAATTTACCAGAATTTCTTCGCTGATTGCCAGGAGGAGTTCGTCTTTAATACAAATGAGCAACCAAAGAAGTTCAGTGTGGACGTCACGCAGTGCAAGCCCGCACCGGCCCATTGAACTATCCGTGCTTATGAGAAGCGTGGCATGGAGGAGATGAAGAATTACTTGATCAACATGCCGGATAGGACACAGAAGCAAACCCTATGTCTGATGCCAGACACAAAGGCACGACCTCAACAAGAAGAGGATCTAAGGGGCTGTACATTCAACATCATCAACGGGCAACACAGCGTGGCGGCGTCCAAATCTCTCATCGAGGATAACGCCAGTGAGGAGTTGGTGAAGGACTTCAGGAGGTGGGACGCATACATCGTTTGGACGCATGATTATGATAAGCTGCGAAAGATCTCAGCATTCTATAATCGGGTGAACCATCTCGCACCCTTTAAGCCAACTTGGGCGAGCAATATACTTGCCTCTAGAAAAGTGTGGGTGAAGTATGGTAAGCCCCAAAAGAAACATGCTGCCGCTGGTGCTGACGACCGCAGGAGTACAGGTCCAAAAAGTAATCCAGCGTCAAAGACATACGTCGTAAGTTCACTGACTCATTAGCATTAGCACTTTAGCTCAACTCGAGCTAAACTGCCTGTAATTTAGCTCGAGTCAAGCTAAATGTATATAATCTTCTTTGTTTTCAATGCGCTGGTGTATCTCGAGCAATTTAGCTCGAGTCGAGCTAAAGTGTAGTTGCCTGACAGCATCATCTAAGGTTTTCTTCCTGTGCGTATGCAGAACTTCGTGGAAGCAATCAAGGAGCGCTTCGCTATGATCAATGTGGCGAAGCATCAAGCCCTGGTGGCGAAGAAGGGAGGGAAGAACACTATCTCCCTAACAAATGAGCTGTTTATCATCACATCCAATGATGAAACATGGGACTTGTGGAAGGAGGTGATCGCGTCTGCGGCATGTGGTGGACTCATTGATCCCGACACCGAAGCACCTCATAAGAAATTCTATAAGAAGAAGGGGTTCGTTCCAGACAAGGATGGGACGCTTCCGAGGGAGTTCTTCAAATGGCTCGGGAACTTGACACAGGCATATCACCAGTTGCCGTGTAAGCACATCCTGCATAAGTCTGGGCCAAGTCGGAAGTACACATATCCGAAGGTTACCATGAAGCATAATACGAATGTACTAGAGGACAGTTACTCGGTCAAGGAGTGGGCGGAGCGGAGAAAATGTAAGGCTGTAGCTCAGGCGGAGTTCAACAACATTAATCCAACGCTCCATTTATTCAAGAGAGACGGCCTTGATGTACCCGCTTGGAAGCATTTCAAGAAGACTTACTATGTCTCCAAGGAGTCGAAGCACGTTCTGCTTGATTGGGGTATTCCAGACTCGTACTGGACTAACTCCAGAGCTACACTGTTCCGCAACAAGTCCGCCAAGGATCTCTCCCCATATGCGGTTGAGTTCTTCAAAACCTTCCTGAAGGTTCGAGATGCGTTTCAGAGTCCTTCAGCTCAGATGTGGTTTCTTCCATTCATTTGGGAGCCTCGACTCGCCTTCGGATCTTGGCCCTCTAGTATATGGCGGTTGTCGTCCCACGCACTAAAATTGGAATCATCGACTTCCGGTTCCTCCCAACCTACAAGACGAGGCATAACTACACTTTGGAGAACCCCTTCTTCATGGAGTTTTTCAATACGATCGATGACTATGGGCAGCCCCAGTTCAACGATGTTTGGCACTGGCTTGTCATTTGCGGAGACGATGAGGACTTCGCCCAGGTGCTCACTTGGCTGGAGCGAAACACCTTGAGTGGTCGTAGAAGAGTTCATTCAGAGTATTTACCCGCTCCTAACGAGCGACTCGGCGGACACCCCCCAAAGAGCAGAATCGCGATGGAACCCGTCAAACTCCTGTTTCTCATTGATGATAATGTACTTGAGAACGACGGGTCAACGCCTGAACCTCTGAGCAAGTACACAACTCCGGACCACCCAGTGTACAAGGACAATAGGAAGTTCAACGAAAGGAGGTACGCACTCTATCCATTCGAGTTAAGGATGGAGTTCTACCTGCAGGTCCACGACACTTTCTGCAATACTGGGGGGGCGGTTTATCAGCTTTATGGTGGAACAAAGTCCCTCATGGCCGTCGCGGTAAGTGTTTCCAAACTTTAGCTCGAGTCGAGTTTAATCATTCTACTGTTTTGATCTTATGGACCATGTATGCATACACTTCCAAACTTTAGCTCGAGTCGACCTAAACCTTGTTTACCTTGCCTTTGTTTTTTCCAGATGCTCTCGATCTCGGCTTTTGTCGTCACGGATGATAGTGACTCGTCTCATATGATCGAAGCTCAGTCACTTGGATTGACTTTGGACCCAACCGATTTTAGTGTCGACGCTTATTATGTCAATATGGAACGCTTTCCCGAATATGGCAGAGCCGTGCGGAAGGGGAAAGGCAGAGCTGTGGAGGACGGTGACAATGAAGAAGTGGAGGAAGATGCCCCTACCGAAGAACAGACCCCCTCCTCCAGTGCTGCGGACATCAGCAATGATAGCAATGCGCCGCCTTCTGATCGGTAAGTCAGACAGCATCTGAGGGTGGAGTGGGGAGAAGACTCGATTTCCCTGACGTCAACATTACACGTACGGACGCTGAGAGACCGGGTTCTGCACCGGAGCTGGGATCCGGAAGTGGGAGAAAGACTAGCGGTGCGCGAAGTACTGGAAAGCCGGCACAGAAGAAAAAGAAGGTCAATCCTACAGCTCAGCAAGCCTCCCCGTTGGGGAGAGCCGCTCCCTCTCCTGATGTTCAAGCTCTTATCGCAGAACTACAGGCATCCAGGGAAAGGGAGAAAGACTTACAAGATAAGATGGCGAGGCAGAGCATGGACATAGAGAAGACAGTGTAGGCGATAGTGCAGGCGGCTCTGCGAGGCATCAATAATGTCCCTATTTTCCCAAATGCGGGTCCATTTAAGCCCAACGTCCAGCCGATGGGTAGCGCCCCACCTACTCCGCGAACACTTGAGATTTTGGGATCCCCTACCAGTGGTGCAAAAATGCCAGAGTCGGATCCGAGTCCCGCATCAGTGGTTGAGCCAAGCCATCATTGCACCGACTAGGTCATGCGTGACCCTAGTCTAAGCCCACCCCGTTCTCCCTCCCACAATCAGACTCAGGGAGATGCTCCCGAGACATCTTCAGGTCCCTCCCAAACTTAGATTTTTTGAACTCGGAATTTTGTAGATGAGGTGTTAATACCGGATTAGTTCACTGATATGTGCATTTTGTACCAAAGCGACTGTAATTAATACAAATGGGCTGTTTAGCTCGACCCGAGCTAAACCGTTCAACTTTTTACCAATCCCTTCTATGTCAGCTTCATTGATCACTCTCTGATGATTCTATAGTTCTCTTGCAATGCCCAGGTCAGGAAGTACATGAAGAAGTGGACGATCTTCTGATCTTGGATGATGTTGTCATGGCCATAACTGCGGATGAGCCTGTACGCACAAATATGGATTTAGATGTCACGACCCAGTGTGCTCTGACCTTGCCAACCTGCGTTGAGGTCATTCCTGACGATCAACCTCAGGATTCATTAGGGTCAATGGGTCTTATGGAGGATCGGGATGTTGTAGAAGGACAAGCCGAGGATGTTCAAGTATTTCATCCATCATTATATCTCGTTGCACTGTTTCCTTGGGTACTGACTTGCCCTGCAACTGTCCTCATTGTATCATTCGTATAACTCCGTCCTAGTATAATATAGTAATGTCCATCTGTCATTGGTATTTCCTCTCCAGGTGCACGGGGCATCTGGATGTGACGTAAGTTCTAGTGAAGAATTGAGTCCTGTCCCGACGCGACCTCAGAGTGGTTGGTTGAACGTTGTCCTCGACCTCAATGGAATACTCTGCTCCAGTACTTCTAATTGTCCTGGAAAATCATTCGTTAGCCATGACCTTAGCATCCACTCAGCGTCCAAGCCAGCAGTCGTGGGCCTCAAGCTTGTTTGTGTAAGGCCCAATTGTGCTCAATTCCTTTGTCGGTTGTTAGCGTTCGCAACCATAACTGTCTGGAGTTTGATGAAGACTTCGACGACAAAAATGATCTGCGACTATCTGTTTGGTCCGATTCGTCCTGTCTATCCGCTCAAAATTCTAGGTCAAGAAGACTGTCAGAGAGTTCCTATGGGCGTAGATTTGCGAGGTCGTCCGGTATATATGAAGGAACCCGAGACTCAGAAGGACATCTTCCTTAAGCCGATGTGTGATGGTCTCTTTCGTAAATTTGGTGGCCTATATTCCAAAGCCAACACCATTTTTATCGACGACAGCCCGATCAAGCACTGTCAGAATAATTCTTACAATGTCCTTTTACTCTCCACTTGGAACAACCAAAAACCCAATGCCGCAGATGATCGTTTTTTGTTGTCGAAACTTTTGCCATATCTTGTAGACCTCCACAACTTCGTAGAGACACTCCCAAGATTCAGGGCCGAGCGTCCGATCGGGAAGAAAATGTATTATGATGACCGTTCTACTTGTGAACAATACGCTAAGAGTAATGAGGCAATTAGTCGTAGAGCATAATTAGGCATGATTTCGGTTCTCTAGTTTGTTAATAGACATTTTTGAACTGCCGCGAAGCTATTAGTATACTGTACATCTTAACTAAATGGCTAATCATTGTATCGAGACTACTCCTTTTGTAATACGAAGTTTATTTTTCTTTTTAAACTATTCTGTCCCTTGCGTCGAACCCTAAACCCCAAACCGTTGTAGAATTATTGAGGATGTATGTTTCGATTTGATCTATGGATTGCAGGATAATGCATGTCGAGCCTCAGTGGATTCTTTGAATAATGCTTATGGCTGCGGGCCTTCTCTACGTAGCAGAGGGCTTCTGTTGCAATCCGTTGCAACAGCGCAGTCCACGATGGACTATTCAACTATGGCTGTCGACGAAGGGGTTGTGGACAGCCCGGTTAACCTGTCCATTCCCAAGACCCTAAAATCCCCTTCTCCTATGTGGCCACGGACCGGACTGCAGGTTCTATCTCCAAAACGACAGAGTTCTACCCCTACGAAGCGTGCTCTTTTTAACAATGTGGAGGACATGCCGTCACCACCACCGGCAAAGGTTGGTTTTCATTCCTGAGTATACGCTTTTCATTCCTTTCTGATGTTTCATTCCTGTAAGTTTCTTTTATGATGTTTCATTCTGATGTCCTTATTTTAGCTTGAGGCCACCTAAAATGATTGATCTTTTTATACTTTCATCTAGGTCTGGTTCTAGCTTATGTAGGCCTCCTCGTTCAAGGTCCGTTCGACCTTTACACTTGCACTCAGCTGTTTAGATCGATTCGACCCTACCCAAAATCTCTTTCCAATGCTAATTTATCCCCTTTGCAGATGCCGAGGCTACGATCAACAACTACAAGATCCAGGGCAAGGAAGTCCGCCGACTCCCACTCTAAACCATCCAGTACCCGTCGTCACTCTCTGCCAGAGTCAAGCATCGGTGACAGGCGTAGGCAGAAGTTGCAACGTCTTCTTGATAGTCCAATGATGCAGGTCGAGGGAATGTCGTGGACACGTCAGCGCCAAGGGGAATTTGTCAAGTCAAGAATTGAGGCTTACGGAGGGACTCCTAACCATATAGAGGATAGTATGTACTGTATAGCAATGGCGCAGACAATGTAGACGATTATAAGAGTCGTCTGTGTTATTTCAATGTAATTAGGTTTTGAATAGAACAATTGATCTGTTTGTCAAATTTTCTCGTCTGCTATTTTTGCCTCATTGTTTTGTTCACTTTTCCGAATGTAATTTATGTGATTGGACATTGCCTTTTATTGAAACCTTGGTTTAGAAAGGTAACGAATAGTTATTACTAAAAATACAGGGGACGTGGTATATTCTTTTTCCTTGTTTATATTGCGTTTAGGTGTGATCGACCTAAATGACTTAATCATCATCTCTCTTTAAACATGTTTTTAATGAATCAATGAACATTACTAAGTTTTCTCCTGTATGTTTGTGCATTTAGGTCCACTTGAGCTAAATGACATGGCCCTCATTGTTCCTTTAAGGTGTTTTTAATGATTCAATATTGATTTCCGCAAGATTGAAGTAAATGGGAGGGGACGAATGTGGCCATTTCTCTACATGCTGATTTCCCAAATTCAAGAATATCTCCCAAAATAACGAATATGGTGTTATTGAATTTTTCTTTGAAAACCACAATTTCTCTTCATGTCATTGATGACTTTGGAGAGGATCTTATCTTCTTTATATTTCAGGTAATAGGAATTTTATGTGTGTGGCAGTGTGTAGGACGATTTGCCTTTGATTGACCCAATCTGTGCACAGACACTCTCTCGCAGTTTTGAATCAAGTTTTCCAGATCAGAGAATCCCGACAGATCAGTCCCATGTGCATGGGTGCATGGATGCCCATGCATATGGATTGAGTTGTCCATGTCAGAGCACATGGGCTGACTTGACCCGACCAAGGTCATGAGCACCAAGTGAGCTCCCCACTCAGAATCTAGCCCACCACGTTGCACTAAGGTCTCCCACGAACTCAACATATGGCTCTTTCTGGGCAAGTAAAGGCTGTCCACGAGCGGCCATCCCTCTGTGACCATCCTGGGTCGCAATGGGTTTTTGCATCCAGAAAAGACACCCGTGATGGCTATTCCAGCTGTCTTACCCATCCGTGCGTGGCATTTGAATGAGTTTCATCACCACTTTGTTAGGCGCTGTTATTCCAGCCATGTCTTGTGTTGCAGTGGGGTTATACAAACGGTTGGACCCAATAGTTTTTGTGCTTCCAAATGATATGGATCTGAGAGTATAAAACTGCACTTCAGATAACGGATAATTTTGACAACATTCTTAGTATAGTGATATCATGATCTAAAGGTTTCTCTCCATCATGCACTGCAACTTATTTGTTGATCTACCAGAAGTGAAAAATTAGGGTTTGCTAGTGGACTAGGTTAAGGGTGGATGCGGCTTAGGGTTCTTGCTACACCAATCACATGTTCTGCTTAAAGATGAGTTTTACTCCTGTACTGCAACATTAGTGAACTTGAGCATGCTGGATGGCATTAGAGGAAATTTGGAGTCACCAAAAGGTCCTTTAAGACACTTCGGGTTTGGTAAACCAATTGCCCAAAGGCCTTTCTGCTGGTGGCACTAGATGCCAGAAATGCTGCCCGCAGAGTTAAGAGCCCCTCTTGATGGTGTTGGACAGGAGTTGCGTAGCGTGGAGGAGTGCCTAGTGGTGCCTAGGTGGTTGGAGTGTGTGGCGAACCACCGACTCCCGCGGTTATTGCTCTGCAGCTGTATTTGAAGGATAGCTGTAATGCAGAGCAATTACTCCATTATGGAATTTGGGGTAATTGATGCCAACAGTTGCGAAAGCCAGCGTTTTAAAGTTTGCTGGCACGACGGTAAGAACATAGGAGCTTGGCGGCACCTAGGTTGGTCTCCAACTACAAAAAGCAGTCACGAATTTGGATGCTTACAATTTGACTGTTGCAGAACAAAAGACACCATTGTAAGGTGGAGTTCAAAAGTTTAGGGTCAACACAAGGGCGCACGAGGTTGAGAGTGACAACTAAAATTATGAGTGGTTTCTTTACAGATATCCGCGGACAGCAATTACAAATTTGAGCAAAAAGCAGATGCAAGGGTGTTTTTATAACTCCTACCGGGGTGGACTAAAAATATACTGTAAGTGACGTATTCTCTATGATAAGTTTTGGTCGTGTTCCACAGTACTAGGGTAGATGATGTTCTTTCCATCATTTTGCAATTTCCATGAGTGGCTACGGTATATGGTTTGGTTGTTGACAACTCTAGAGTTTTGGGTATTTGGCAATGATAAGATGGTTTCTCTACATACTTGCAATCCGTTCAAAGCCATTGAGAGCTTCAAGCACTACTTCGGATTTTTTGACTCTCGATGGCAGCAAGAGTGGCAGAGCGTTCAAGCTTCATTCCCTCAATTTGGCTTTATGCACGCTATACACCACTTATTAGACGAGGTGTAAAGCAATCTGAGCGACCCTGTCTATCAACATTTCTAGCACGGAGGGCAGCCGGGGATACAAATATTGACTTGTGGACCGATGGCATCATTTACTTGGTTGATCCAGAATCAGTGAAGCCACCACCATTCAGAACTCTTAGGAAATGCCTAGAATTCATATGCCATTGAGAGCGAGGTCTGTACTGATATACACGCAGATTGGTCACGAAGATCCTCCTACACGGCGTGAGTTGGAAATGCAATGCAGACAACTTGAAAAAGAACTGTGGAAGGTGAGAGACGAGGTTGCTTGCAGCAGAGTGAGGCTTGACCAATTGAGGGACATTGAGGATACTTGCATGGAGTTGCGGAATGAATTGGAGACTACTTGTGACGAGATGAGCATCAAAGAGAGAAATTATAATATGATGGTGCAGCGCTTGCAGTCCGAGGTGGGACACTTGCAGTAAGAAAATGAGCGCCTATAGCAAAGAGCCAATCTTGAGAAAGACATGCCTATGGGGTTGCGACGTAGGGCTTGCTGGCTTAGGGGAATTCATGAGTTGAATCTTGGTACTGGGGGTGCAACACGCAGAGTGAAGCTCATAAGAAGAAGGTTGGAATCACATCTTGTGGATGCTATCAACGAGAACAACTGGGTCAACCATAAGAAGCAGCGACTTCATGGGGATAAAGCCTCCCAAATAAGAACTGCTGTAGCGTTAGCAAAGATACCATCTAGGCATGAAGGTCTAACCCTCGCAACTCAACTATCTATGGAGCATATTAAGACAAAGATTGCTAGCAAGGTCCTCAAATCCATTGGAAAAAGTGTATGATTGGGAAAAATTCTTGCTGTTTGCGACCATGGACGGGTGTATCGTTGAGGCTACGCTGCTATTTACCAAGCCGTAAATGATCCAGTTTGAGCTTTGACCAAGGATATGAAAGCCAGCATACTACTAAGCCCCTACCACAGGTGATTGCTTTGGCAGGAGCTGAATGTGAACTTGCTACAGTTTATTGGCCAGTACTACCACGCAGAAAGAAGAATGGAGTTGCCAACAGTGTCGAAGAAAACCAAGAAATCCAAGGAGGTGCAAAAAGAGGTAGTTTTGGATGAAAAGACTTCATTTTTCACTGACCTTGAAGTGGTCCAGCAAAGCATGGTCACCTTTTATGGCATCACGGAATCACGTATGGATCCTCTTCCGATCATGTTAGTGATTCACTAATTGTCCGTTTGGTGTCAGCATCTGCATTGAGTGTGGACAACAAAGAAAGCTATTTTTTATTGCATCAAACAGTCATTCTCACCTTTAATAATTTTGCAGAATTGGAAGGGGCTCCGCAGATCTTTGTCCACAAACTGGTGGAGGCGGAGATTGTGAACGGAAAAAAAAATTGAACATATTAGCATCACGTTGATGAACACGGCATTGGACGCTCACATTCAGATGGACCACAAGAGGTACTTCTCACTACAATCCGAGCAAGAAATTTGGCCAGTTGCCACGTTTCACGTCAAGAAGGAGTTTGACGATGTATTGTCATGGATATTTAAAAAATCGAATGTCCTAGTTGTGATTGTAACACAGTCAAATGGCTAGAGACTACAAGTCCCCCGAGTTGGTGAAATTGATGTGGAGTGGCACCTTGCAACAGATATGACCACAATTAAGTACATATATGGGCTTCAGTCTGGGCCTGCATGTGTAATGAATTGCATATACTGCAAGCAAAAAAGGATTAAGCCCACAGTGGGGACAGCAAGTTAGGCCAATGCTGGAATCACAAGTCGTGGTAAAGCAAACTGGGTGGGAGGACTAATTTTGAGCATCGTACCAAAAGAACCTTGTGACATGACAACATCTACTATGTGGAGGCCTATCCTGCCAATTCATTTGTCTAGAGTGCACATTTGTACACTGCATGCCCTGGTTCGATTGACAGAGAAGATTGTGCACATGCGTATCAAGTATGTTTGGAACATACTGAATCAGAGATTTAGGGCTACTGCAATTGAACAGATGGAGAAGTTGTTGTCCGCGATTGGGGCTCATGGTGGAGACATGGAGATTAAGAAGGACCCGAAGCTAAGTAGCAACACTGGAAATGTGCTACAGAAACCATCTCTTAGTGGTGTTGTTGCGAGCAGACTTTTTAGGCCAAGCGTATGGTCTAGCAACGGTAAGGCTTGGAAGGATATTTGTCAAGCCAAAAATAATAATACTAGCACTGGAACTGACAACATTGCAAAGGCTTAGATGTAGCAAGCTTTTGAAGAGGTCGTACCATATTTGAACGTGTTGGTGCTGACAGCAGAGCAAAGGATGTAGTTCAAGCAGAAGATACACAGGTGAGGATAGGCATACTTAAAGGCCTTCGGAGATGAACATGTCATCCACTACATGGTATCTTCTCTAATCTATCTCTTGATGCTTCCGGTCTTTCTTCAAATGCCACCTACTTCACCTCCGCGAGTGGCTTTTAACTTCCTTCTTCTTGGTGAGAGCATGTACTTGTGAGGCACTCCTCTTGATTTCTGAACCACTATGGGAGCCTAGGAGTTTGGAGTTGCCAAGGTATGGAGAAATCACACTATCAACCAAAGGCATCACATCAAGCACATAAAGCCCATGGGGGTGGGAAAGCCCGTCAAAGGAGTTGTACCTGACCCAGCTGATGGACCAAGGGCCGTAGCGGCATCTAGAATACGTGAGCCGTGGCGTCAATCAAATGGTGGCAATGCGTGCGAGGAGTGGAGGTCAAGGATGCGGAGTGTTAGCAAAGCGTGGGTTATTGAAGAAGTCGTGCAAGGTGGAGGAGATGGCTTTGTGGAAGAAAAGCTAGAATGGAATGCCAATGGGGACATGGTTGGAAGTGAGGGCGACAAAGATGATCATAGGAATGCTGTTGTGAACGATGTAGACATCGAGGATATTGGCAACTGTGTTGGCGTGAAGGATGTTGCCCGCGATGTCGACATTGAACATGTTGACAGCGACTGACCAGCTTACTGACGCCATCAAAACCTCACCAGTGCCATAGATTTTTGTTGTTAGTTGTGGATAGTGCCATAGCGGATTAGTATTAGCGGCATTGACGTTGTTACAAGTTTTCTTTTCATGTGCTGCCTTGATTTCCGACTCTATGTTCTCAACTGTGTGTGGCATCGAGTAGTTGCTGTAAGCAGTGTGTAAGTAGTTCTGATATTGAGGGATTAGACCTTTGGAAATTGAACCTCCTTTTTTTGGACACTGGTGATGAACGTCATCCTATTGTATTTGCATTTTGTACATGTGGCTGCCACCTTGTTGTACTATTTTGTGAAAGTCGCCATTGTCCTGAACCCTAAACTTTGCTGGCAGCAAGATGTTCTAGAAGTAGACTTGCATTCATCAAGGGAGAACGTTACATACCGATCTGAGGAGGATAAAACATAAACTAAACCAAACATGATGTCGCAAGCACAATGTATAGTCCCTTACAAGGGTAAGAAATCACAATTGCATCAATTTAGCGAAACATCAATGTCAAAGTGTATAGACCAAACAGTCAATGTGGGATATTCTAAATCCAAAGTAGAAAATGCTGTGAGCAGACTCGTGAAGACCCTGATAGAACCAACTATTACCGAAGTAAAAAAGTCGTTTGTCCTACACTTCGACAATCTTGATGGTTTTGGGAATGGCCACCTCAGCAAGAAGTACGCGCGTCTCATTACGTATGTTGGTCTACATGAGTGCTTCCAATTATTTGTGTTAGTACCGTTATGCTGGCAACAAGCAGTAGCACCTTGCATGTGGAAAACCAAGGGAGTGATGTTGCTTACATGTACCTTCTTTTCACGAATATCGTCTGCTTCCACCAGAACCATGATGTACTGTTTGGGGTCATCATCTCCGAGCGTCATTGCAATTTCATAGCGCAAGTGGGATACAGGCCATGCCTGGCCCACTTCAAATGCTGACATCGGACTCCCTCTAAATGTACAATAGACTTCACCATCTCCACCTCTGATATATGGTCAATCGCATCCCACCTATTGTTGGCAGCACCCCTAAACCTTGTATATTGGAACCTGCTATATAGTGTGAGCCTGCCCACATGGTAACGGAAGACAATGCTGGACCTATTCACAACACACTTGATAACATCCTAGCCAATGTGAAACTTCTCAGCCCATCTAGGATTCATTGAAACTACTTAGGAGTGCCTCAGACGGAGAGTGTAGAACGAAGAGTGTAGGAGTCCGCGGAATGCTGTCACATGCGACCGCAAACAAGTCAACTAGAACGTGGACAGGCATAAACCATTGCTCATAGGCGAAACTACTACGAGTAGACGCTTTCATCGCATTGACAAAATCTGCTGTGAGCTTGGTCCTTAAGGCTTCGAAGGTGTGGATGTCTAGCAAAGGCTACTTGACGTCGTTGAAACCAGGGAGCGGGATTGATTCTACCCTCTTGTACAACGTAGGCTCTGCCGGAGGGAAATATACACTACCAAGGAAGAATGTACTTGTGTCTAACAAGTCTATATGGCTTTGACCATTTCGTGTCGCCTCCCCAATCTCTGCATGGAGCACAAGAATGGGATTGATGATAGATGTGGGATGCACCCAATCATAAAAGTGCGAGGAATATAGGTAGTTGGCCATGCATGGCCTATTCGCTGCCATTGCGGGATCCAAGCGTAGATGACCAAGCTGATACGCATGCCGTACAAGCACCTTATCAAGGTTGCTTGCTCCATGCACACTCGATGTCCACGAAAAATCCATGATTTGAGCTTTGAAGGCTTATAAAAAATTATGTCCACCATGCCACCTTGCCTCTCTACCCCAAGGCCCCTCCAACTTTGGTTGCAGCATAATCCATGAATCCTGATCCAACCTCATTGGAATCCAATTGCCATGGACGTCTTGATCATTATGCAAATTTACGCTCTGTACCCCAACAAATTTTGGCCGTCTAGCCATGCATCTTTAAACCCCAAGATATTGGAAGACACAATAATGAGCTATGACATTTGCTTTTCACACCAACAACCGCAAGGGAATGTGCCGCCAGCAGACGGAAAATCACATTTGCACAGTTTGAGCACTTGATGACAGCAAAATCTTCAATATGTAAGTAAAGATGAGGTTTTTTATAATCCTGCCTAGTCACAACGTTGCTCCTAGGAGGCAATGAAGCCTTAATTATGTCAAGCCAAAGAATTGAAAGAAAGCAAAAAAGTTACCTAGTTCTGGAGCTTGCTGGGAGCAAACGGCACATTATGTTGCTAGCGAAGAAAGCCGCACTTCCACCTTGAATCAATATGTCCTCCAAGTGCAAGATTTGCTACCTATACGGCACCCAATCTCCCAAATCACGTGGACACCTCGCAATACTAACGCCTGCTCGCTACACCCAATTTCCCTAATCACGTAGACACCTTGCAGCACTAACTCCTGTGGGCTAAACCCTATCGACCACAGCTCCCATGGATGACACTAACCTTTGTGATCCACCATCGCCCAGGCCACCCGCAGTATTCTATGAAGCATTTAGGCGACCACCATGGTCTGCTTCAACGTAGGGCGAGCTTCGGTATCCTTTGGCAGCATGTCGCACAAACAACTTCGGTTGAAGGTGGAGCACCACACATTGTCGGTGGAAGAGGGAGGTGGACTGACTCTTAACTCCCTCCTTAAATGCGTTGCCAAAATTTTTACTGACACCAGCTGCAGGGCTTGAGATTTGTGCTCAGCAGCTCCGCATGCAGTCATCCCCGACACTGTAGCAATGCGGCACGCACGTGCTTCCTCGAGGTGATTGCTTTGAGCCCTCTAGCCTGCAGCGCTGGCAACACAGTGGTACCTTGGGTGCCACCGTCAAAAGTGCACGCGCACCCCCTTTATTTTTCTCACGTGCCCGTTTCAAAGGCCTTTTTGTGACTTTGTTTCTTCCCTAACGAGTGTAACTGAAGGAAAGTAATGTCTTGTACGGTTATTTTGTTTTGGGTGAGTGAAGTTTTTGTCTTTCATTTGATATTGTGGTGGAAGTCTAGTCATACTACGTAGTCATCAGTAATATGCGAGCTGATGATTTGGCCAGTGATGACTCGGATTGCTGCATCGTTTATAGAAATTTATATAGAGGGAAGCTTGGTAGGAATGCAACATCAAGTGCATATAAAGTAGGTGCGGCATTTGTTGACTTGAAAATTGACAAGCAACATGATAAAATTGGAGGACTAGGAAGTGGAAAGTCCATGGAGAATCCAATTGAGTTTTGTAGGACGTTGGTGATACAGGATGTTGATCTAGCATTTGTTGATCTAACTGCTGATGCCAGATTGAATTTGAATGGTTCACGATGTTAGTCTTCTATATGCTCTAAAGAGGATCTTCATGTGGTTCCAACTCAACCTCCTGTCTACAAGCGCAGTGCATATGTTGATCTCACTCAGACTCATAACAGTTTGTCCCAGGATTTTCTAAATATCTCAAATTTGGGAAATGTGCTGGTTATGGTGATTTTGTAATGACTGAAGTCACCAGCAATGAGTCCTCTTTGCTATCCTCTAAAACTGATGATGTTATTGAAAAACTTTGTTCTTTCCACACTGGGATGAAGGAGAACTATGTACATTCTGAAAAAAGTGTGACAGACAATGGGTCTGCTTTTTACTACAATGTTGATGTAGAGGTGGTCAAGGAGAGCACTAGGGGAGAATATTGTGACTTGAGCAATGTCAAGAGTGATCATCTTCTCACGTCCAAGGCTCCAAACGAGAAGAGTAGAAAGGTCGATCATGTTGAGATTCAAGGCGTGGGAATGACAAAACAGGACATTTCAAAGCAGGCTACTCCAGGGTGTTTTATGAAGTCAGATGGCGTAAGAGAAGGTCTGCCTACTGATCTTGCTCCGAAGAAAGGTATTGGTGGTCATGATGCTCCGAAGGCAGAAGCTGTTCCTGCTCCATCACTAAAACAGCGATCTACAAGGCCTGCAGTATATAAGAGGAATTTCCATGCATTCTCAGCAAAGGCACCACCAATTGTTCTTGTTGATGATTGGGACACTGAGGAGTTCCCTTACTAGGGACCTGATCGCGAGAAGGAACTACTGGAGAAATTGAGGGAAATGAAGCAGATTCCACCACTTGGAGCGTCTGCAAAGATGACATTGCGTGACTACTTATTCAGACTCACAGTACTTTGTACACGAGGTTGCTGTGATTCTATGGAGCACATTGGAGGACTTCAGATCCAGAGAAGGGATGGATAAAGATTTCCTTTGCAGATTCACAAAGGAAACTTAGAGGAAGAGGGCCGTAGGCTCTCTGAATATCTCTCGGGCAAATAGCACATCCAAGGTAATAAGGTAAGAGTTCTCTGATGTCTGATTTGTTAGATTTGCGTTACATTCTGATGTTTAAGATGTATCAAAATTCTCTACCTATGATCTCTTGCAGTCCCTTATTATCATAAATGTTGTCTTGCGATACTATGAACAGGTGCAGTTGTAACTTTGGTCCTGATGACCACTCCTTCATCTACATCAAAGACCTAAAGGGTCTTTTACAAGCTCAGAAATTGAAGAAGAAGAAGAGAATAGCCACCATTTTACAGAAGAAGAAGCAAGGGAAGAAGCCCATAATGGACTATGATGTCATGTCCTCGAACAGAAAGACAGGGCAGCAAAAAACTCATATTGGTCAGCAGGAGGCAGGAACATCGATGAAGAGGGGGTTGCTTGCGACACTTCATTGCCAAAGAAAACTATGTAGATAAGAGCTTGTCATAGCTGGTATACAAGATTACTGAACATGTGAACTGCAATGGAGAACACTGTCACGGTCTTGCGCTGCCTGGATTCAAACATTCTATGGGCACTTGTCTATTTGATGAGAAGAAGAGAGAGCTTATTGAGATGTTGGATTATGGCTTAACACCAACTTAGGTAATAATACATCACAAGGCACACATCATGGAGCTTGCCTTACAGAATTTCCGTGTGAATAGGGACATATTTGTCTTGCCTCATGACATTTGGAACTTGGCTAACAAGCATGTTGGGGATTTGTAGATGAAGCACAAAAACAAGGTTGTGAGCTTACAAATGTGGAAGGACAAGAACATTAAACATGTCTTTTTTTACTTGAAGTAGAGCTTGATCAACATGAATATCACTAAGCAGGAAAACAACCCCTTTGCACTCGGGTTTCAAACTAAATGGCAGTTTGAAATGTTGCTGAAGTTCAAGAATAATAATGCTCTTGCAATCGATGCCACATTTGGCACTAGCCCCTCAAGGGTAAGATAGTCCTCAATTCATGTTTTGTATTTTGTATTGAATGCTCATGCTATAGAGGTTCAGTGACTTTATAGTAAACATCCAAAGTGCAAAGTGGTTTAGTGTTCGTGGAGAAGGCCTAAGCATATCTCCATTGTCTTGGTTGCACTACAACCTTCCCAGTGTTACTAGTACTTTCATGCAATTACGTTCTTCAGTATTGTCCATATACTGTGATGGTGTCTAACGAATGGAGAAGTGGGATACGTGTAGTGCACTTCTTTTCTTCTTTAGCAAAAGAAGAACATCTAAATCTTATACTACAAGTCTTCAAGGACAAAGTCACCAAGAAACTACCTTCTTGGGAGCCTTCTTCTATCATTGTTGACAATGCGCAAGCGGAAATTAAAGTGCTATGGTAAGTTTGTAGAAGTGTTTGAACTTCAAAACTATAGGCTTTTACAT
Source organism: Ceratodon purpureus (assembly GCA_014871385.1). Taxonomy (NCBI): domain Eukaryota; kingdom Viridiplantae; phylum Streptophyta; class Bryopsida; order Pseudoditrichales; family Ditrichaceae; genus Ceratodon; species Ceratodon purpureus. The sequence goes on from CM026426.1 coordinate 80,001,458, forward strand.
ATTATATCACTGGTTATCACTATTTTGTCTTCCTGTAATGTTTACTTATCTATTGTCTTGCTGGATTGTAGACAGCTGTGGCCACAATCAGAGATCCTTCTTTGCTTCTGGCACGTGATGAATGCATGGGCCGACAATGTTAGAACAAAAATAAGTTGCATAGAGGACAGGGCCAATACACTGAAGGAAGTTGGGGACATCACGTACGGGAAGGGGTTTGTCCATGGGAGTGACCCTATGGCGTTGGCCAACAACAAAGTTGATAGGATTTAATTGCGTCGCCCATCTGCAGATAGGTTCATGAAATAAATTGATAAACATTGGAGGAAGAAGATAGGAATGTGGTGCATCTTAAATTGGAATATTCCTTATGCAGGACAGAACACAAACGGTGCCATTGAGTCATACTATGCTATCTAAAGCGCATCCTATACCTAGAGAAGCAACGATTTATGGGGCGACGAATGGATTGGAGTACAGATGATCTGCAGCGTGTAGTGAGTGCACATTACTGGTACTTTAGGGCGTTAAAGGAGTACGGATTCATTTGCAATATGAAGCAAGAGATTATCATATGTAGTGCCATACTAGCAGCCCAAGAAATCCCAAATGACTATGTTAGCTTGAATCGAGAGGGCAAGGATGTTGCCTTTATCGTCTCTGTGAACAATTATCCCAAGGTACATACCGTGTATGGACCTAGTACTAAATGGGCTGAGTGTGATTGTTTTCTAGGAGGACAATGCATAATGTGCAAGCATGTGATGAAGTGTTTTGTCATGAAACACTCAGACATTGAGGAGGGCCTTATATTTTGAAAGGCACGATCAATGTGTGGAATGCAAAGGACAATTACACTAGCATAGTGTTTCAAAGCTATGCTTGTCAATGAGGATGAGGATGTGATTGGTGTTAAATCAAACAGGAGTTGCAGTGCTTCATTTGTCATGGGGCCAACTATTGCTAGTGCAAAGAAATGTATTGTTCGAAGTAGTACGTAGATGTAGTACAAAATTATACCGCAGGCACAACGACCACTCACACACAATAGCTCGGAAGTTGTTTTCAAGGACCTTTTATGTATTGCTGCACAACACACTGCACTACAGCTTCATTTGGTGACGGATTTAAAAAGCATAAGGGGGAAATACAAAAGGATGATAGCTAGTGGAATAGTTCGTGCCGACAGTAAGGATATCCTTGCGGCATTTTCACTTCGAGGTGGGGACTGGTCCTTGAAGAGAACACCGTTAAAAATCTGTTAAACAATCCAGGGTGTAGCAATTGGTCTCCAGCTGCGTTCAGAGAGGAGATTTTTGTTTCCTCCATGTATGTGATGTTTAAAATTTTCAAATAGAACATTTCTGTGGAGAGTACTGTAGAGCTTGGATTATGTAGTGCTTCTTACATGCTCTTTCTTTTTGTATGCTTTACTATTTTTCATTTGCCTATTAGGCATATAGTATCTCAAGGTTCACCCCATTTCGTTGATATATAAACACTAGAGTTTCTATCAAGAGTTTGCTATATTGTTGCACTAAAATTGCATCAGACATCAAGGAGTTCCCTAGGAATAAACACTTATCGTAACCAATTATGCAGTTTGTATATTGAATCAAATTAAGTATATTTCTTATAAAATATCTATTACAACTTCATGTGTTGTGGATACATGACACTACGAAGGTGCATCAACAATTCTTCAATGCTCTTGACTCTACTATACTCTTCAATCTAGTAAACCCTTCCAAAACTTTAACATGGGTACTGCTGGCCATAACACATTGGAAAAAGCTAATCTGCAAGCGGAGAGCAGTGAGCAGTAACTTTTTGGATATTTTAATAGTTTTTGTGAAGTGATTCACATCCTATAACTGCAGCATGTTGGTTTCATTTGGAAATTTTTGTTCAATAAGTAAGACATCAAAAGAGGAAAGCGTGAGAGCGGAGACCGGAGACCGGTGAGCGGAGATTTGGAGAGCAGAGAGCACAATATGGGAGATTAAACCTAAAAATAGATCGTTTTTTATTAAAATTAAGATATAAATTTAGAATATTTTCAGTATATTTTTAGAAATGATCTTATTTTAGTAATTTAATTGACTCTATAACCGTGGACTAATTACAGTATTTTCATTGAATTTGTAATTCATTTACTCTTTTCTTGGTGATTAATTTTTTGACGCCCACCAATTGCTATGCTCCAGCTCCCTCTAACTAGTTCAGGCATACATTAATTCCCCTTATCCCCTCACATTTATATGCAAATTACTGCTTAAAATGTATTGGTATTGAACCACTTAAGAGGGATCAAGTAACCCCTAATATCCTAATATTTTCTTAACATTACTAGAACTCATCCAGTCTAGTCTACGTGCCTTTACTCTTTTCCTGAATTTATTTGTAATTATCTTGTATTTTGTATTAAGTGCCTCTATTCTATCTATCTTGTTAAAGGGGTTGGAAGAGTCCTTTCATTTTATTTTATCGTTCATTTCCTTAATCTCCTTCATATTATTTTCAACGTTAATATGTTTTATTGATTTTTTTTGATTTTTTTTTTATTTCATTTTTTATAAAAGTTTTTTATTTTTTTTAATTTTTTAATTTTTAATTGCTAAATGACTTCTGCACAACCATCTTCCTTTTTCATTAAGTTTAGGAGGATGACAACTTCTAAATGAATGAAAGGCCGATTTCCAAGGGCGCCAAGCATCTTCTTCAGGGATATTTAAGATAAGATTATAGAATGTCTCTTCCTCTTTTGTGTTGGTGTTTTGTGAAGCTCTTTTCCGTAGTGGCGGACAACGGTTATGGAAGACGTCAAAGATATTGTTGTTTCACTCGCTGACGATGTTGGCCCATTTCAACCATATATTGAGGTGGAGGACGAAGAAGAAGTGATGGCCAACAGCCAAGGGCGTCCTTTGACAATGAATGTGGATGTACAATCGGATGTGAGAGCTGACCCTCCATGTTCAGAAAGTATGGATGAGATCATAGTGCTGGAGGAGGACGCAGATGTGCCTTTGCAACCTCATGCATACTCCAAGGTTGGAAAGATCCCAATGGGAACCTATTCCAGGGAATCAGTGAATCGAGGGCGGGGAGGTGGGCCATTGCTGAAACGTTCATACCAAGGTCACTTGCCAAGTGTGGAACCAAAAGTGAACGTGAATGTAGTTTGTCTTGTAGTACAGTCAGAGGCTGGCGGTCCTGGTGATAGTGTAGTGGGCAACCCTAAACGTGTTGGGTTCAAAGATTAGGACATTTAATAACAAGTATATGTTGGCTGTAATAAAAGGCACATGTCAGGGGATACAAGGTATATAGTGCACAAGTTCAAGATAGAATGTTTTGAAATAGAATGCAATCAATTTGAACGACAAAGCCTTTATAATGAAAACGTCAATACCTGTTTTGTATTGCTGACTCAGTACATGGGATATTACTAAAATCATTCACTACTTGATCAATGTCCATTGCGGAAATGGCAGTTCTAAAGAAGGAGTGCTACCTACTCTTTCGCCAAGGGGTCACGCAAGATTCCACTCTCTAGGAGTAGCTTGACCTTGTTAAAGCTGAAGGTAGGCGCATGGATGAAAAGCTCGGCTTCGGGATCACGGTTGCAGACCTTCAAGAGTATGTAGTAAAGGTGCTTACAATATGTGATCTGAGTCCTGCCTCGGAACGTAGTCATCGTCTTCTTCAATGCTGGGCAAGTGCAACTAGGGTAAGAACTGATGGTAATCTGGTACCGTGTGATGTGCAGAGCAACGCCGGAGTCCAGCCCAATGATGCAACCATGGCCCGGCTCAGGTATCATGGTGACAGAACGGAGGCGTGCTTTGAGGGACTCGGAGGAGCCCATGGAGAGTTGTTGCGCCCAGTTGGAGCGTGTCGTAGTGCGTTTGACCATCTTACAATCTCTCCTCACAGGGTAGCGATCAGCTTCAGTAGGAAGAGGCACCGAGCTGAGATTTGCAGGGGGCAGGGCAGAGGACAAGAGGCGTCTTGGGGAGACCGGCTTCTTCGGCGGAAGTTGAAACCCTGCTGCTTCGAGGGCAAGAATCTCGGTGAGCTTTAGGTTAGTACCTAGTTTCAGTGGCCAGACCTCTGGAATTGAGGGCACTTCCTAGTCCTTTGAGTAGTGTGCTACCCATTTGCGCCTTGTGCCTTTCACGCAGCGCTCAATATCATCGGAGCAGAAGAAGAACTCTGTCCTCTCATATTTGCTCCTACGAATGTTAGTCCAAAATCCGGTGTAGGTTGGTGCAGCAGTGCACTTGGGCCCCCTAACAATTTTCTCAGTGGACTCCTTTTTCGTAACAACTCTTTGGGCCCAGCAGCACTTTGCAGAAGCTTTGTGAAGTCTCGAAATGTGCCACTCCCTCACATCGACCTTGGTTTCTTCAACTGCGTTGACATGGCGAATGCTGGCCTTGTCCATAGGTGAAAGTAAATGGGAATCAACTTCCAGGGCAAGAGACTGGGTACCTTCTACCTCGGTGTCTTGTTCGGAGTCGTCTTCCACAATGACGGGCATCTGCACCGGGCGAGCCCTGACGGCACGTCTTGGGCCTCTCGGGCGAGAGAAGTTTGTCTTGTCCGGGCAATGAGGCTCCTCATCAGCTCTGATATCTACCTCGGTTTTTTGCTTCTGTGAACCAAACACTTCCGTTCCGGGCATGATAAGCTGACCGGTGCTGAACTCTTCTGCTCCCGGCATGTGAAGCATGGAATCTTCAAGCAGTGTAGGATTTTATGTTTTTTTTTGCCCTGCGTTCCGCCATCCTCAGCTTCAGTTCCTTCTTTGCTGGTCCTGTTCCGCCGACGTCACCTTTGAAGAATTGGTAGTAGTTAATAATCTATAGAAATGCCCAAACGAAATTGTCCACAGTGGCAACGCAGAGGTCTTTGCCGTTGTTTCCTGAAGCTTGGAGCGACTTGTTATGAACCAGTTCGGCGAGGTTGCAGGTCGGCATCTCTGTGAGTTCTTCTTCCGTGAATTTCTGCAGTGTAGACAGTAGGAGCCGTTCGATTCAACGATTGGAGTTCTGTAGGTTAGGGGTAGAAATATAGTAAAAAAAAAATCGAAACAGAGTAAAGAAATCATACTGTGGACATGAATCCCCCCCTTTGGCGGAAGCGGTAGTGCGAGAATGCCAGCCATTGATTGAGTTTGGTTAGTCCCTTCTTGCCCACAACCTCGGTGGATACTCACCATGCTCGCAACCCGTGATACAGAGTGTCCACCTCTGCCATGCTGGTCGCTATCCTGTACTGATTGCAAATCTTCTTGTGCTGTTCCCAGAGTTCATCGGGGAAGTGCTTCCCCGTATACTCGACCATGTTCTGTGTCCAGTGGAACAAGCACAACCTCTCCCGGTCCTCCATTCGGTCCTCTTTGTTGCCATTGCCGTATAGGATTCACACTCCATTCCAATTCGCCTGTGCGTTATCCGCCATGAACCCCTTGAAGTTTGACGCTGCCACGCCATTGTTCTCCATGACGAGGTTGAGGTTTTTTCAGAGGACAAGCTGGGCTTCAGTGTCCTCAGACTGCATGTCGCAACTCGCGATTGTCATCATGCGGCAAAAGGTGGCGTCCTATGCATGGCAGGCCATCGTCGACTACTCTTTCACGCGTTTTACATGGTCGAACATGATCCAGGCGTTCTCGAGATCACCGCCCGGTTGCATTCGACTGACCAAGTCAACACCACTACCCGGCCCGACGTCCAACATCTTGAAGACAAAGACTTTCTCACGCTCAGCTCCTTGACCAGGAAACTTATTTTCCTGGACAAACGCCCACAGACTGTTTCCACGGAGCTTGATGATACCTTCCATGACACCGTATTGTCTAATGATTTTGAAGGTCGCAACTTTGTTGCGGATGTTTGGTGACGCCATGTCTTTGCATCGATCGAGAACAGGAACCAGCTCCTCCATGGTCAACTTCCTCGGTGGTGCGTCCTTAGGCTGTAGCAGATAGCTCCCAATGAGGTGTTTGCTCGCCTCCTAGACAACGTTGTTCTTCATTGCTTTGTTGTTCATCTCTACCGGCTCTTTTATCAAGCTACTAATCTCTGCTTTAGAGTCTCTATAGTCCCCAACTTTCATTGGATGATCATGTGGTCCTATGTGAATACATGCTCTAGTCTGATTCGCTTTGCCCACTACGTAATAAATCTTAGCCTCGCATATAGCAACACATGATAGAGGTTCTTTACATACCTTGCAAACTAGTGTAGAGTCGGATGGAGGAGGCTGGAGCAAGGGAAAAGCTTGGATTGTACACCCTTCGAACTCAGTCTCGTTAACCTTGAAGATCTTAGGAACACGCTTCAGGAAGTCGCACTCCTTGTTGCTGCAGTGCAGCCATCCGACGCAGCTTGATCTTCGGAAATACAGTCCGAAGTCCTTTGTAATGTTTGTTGTGATGGTCTTGGTCCACATGTGTCCGTCGTAATGTTTGTCCATTCTCTGCATTGACTTTGCGGCAAGCTTAGAGGATTTTGCAGCAGCAGGAGGCCACTCAAACAGGACCGGATCATCAAACTTAGCAGGCAAGTACTCTACTCTCTTGTGTCTAATACTTGAGTAGTCTATCTTCTTCAAAATGTTTTTTGACCCACGCGTCATTGCAAGCTGTTTAAGGAGCGGAACTATGCTAACTAAAATCTGGGACAATGGAAGAGACACATTGGAAGGAGGAGCATCAGCCTGGACCTTAGGCACCAACTTGACGGGACTGACTTCGTCATCAGAAGAAAGTGATACGACGGACGGAGGAGGAGGTTTCTCTACATCAGAAGTCTCAGTTCCAAGCTCGACTTTGACCTTGACATCACGAGGTAAGGGAGTCTGAATTGTGCAAGTAGAAGAGCGACGGTGGGTGAGGATCTTAGTGGATGCAGCCATCAGTGAATCAGTGAGACCATAGTCTCTATAGGATCCAAGAAAATGTCTCCACTGCAACATATTGTTCTCATCTCTCACTGAAGGTTGCCCGAGGGTGTGGGTAACCTCGGCAGTAACGTCATCAAAGATCTCCTCCTCAATACTGATAGTATCCTCACGGAAATGGAATCTGAGACTCAGGCAAAGAGAGGACACTATAGCTAAACCATCGTCATCTACGTGAAACCTTAGAGGGATTCCCATGCCTTGGACATACAAACAGACCATCTCCATGTTCGTAGGAAACTCAACCATAGTGGAAAGAAGAGAAGAGTGAGTGTACGAGCAAAGCGGTATTGCAAGAGCAAAGTGAGAGGAATGATGCATCGCTATTGATCATTTTATTCAAGTTGGAATGTCCATCTGGACATCCGGATAATAATTCATTCTATTAGGTTACGAATGTATGATCAAAGAAAGACGCGCTAACTAATTAGAATGCAACTTTTTGCAGGCCTCGGTAAACAAGGTATGATTTGGGGATCGTACTTTAGTGATTTAAATTGTATTGTAGATTCTATTTGTTTTGATGTGTTATGATTTTAGAATGAGCATTCATATGCTTCTAAATTTTAAATGCTGCTTCTGGATATATTATAGAAAATGAAAATTAATTAGGAATGACGGAAGTTTACTCTAACCGAAGTAATAGAGGTACTTATCCCTTGCACCGAAATGAGAATTAAAGTCTTCATATATTAACTCATGTCAGTAGCAGTGTATATTGTGGTTTGATTTATCGTTTAGAAGAGCATGTCTAAGATTAATTTTAGCCGCCTTTCATTCTGGAATTTTGGCCAAGCCTTCTGTGATGGGTTATCCTTTGTCTTCATTTCAATTATAGTTATGATTTTATTAATGTATCATTTAATTTTAATTATATTAATTTTGTTCATCAAATTTAATTCAAAATCATTTTATTTTTAATTTCTCAGAGAATACCCATTTTTCATGAGGAGTTGTTGAGGAATGGTTTGATTTTGGAGTATATAAACAGGGTTGAAGTTCTATAGAGTCCTTTATTGTGAGAAGGGTCATTAGGTTACTTAGAGACATGAAGGATAGTGGAGGGTCTACTCCCTTCACTTATGTCACTCCAAAACGGAGAAGGAAACCTTATTCCACAGATTTTACGAATAGGAGCGCGAGAAAGAGGAGAGTATCACATAGGAAGGTAGATTTAAAAGCAGAGCAGTCGAGAGCACCCGTGAAGGTTCGGGAAGCTGGATTGCCTTTAGCTTTGAAGTTTTCTAGCATACGTAAACTCATTCTAGACTCTATAGTGGAGGTAAAGGAAGAAGTCTTAGTTTACGACGTCGTCAAGAATGAGGAGCACGAGGTATCCTATAGTAGGGTTGCACGTGAAGAGATAAGTGATGATTCAGAATTTAATTGTAGTCAAAGAGTAGAGTCACCGCAGCCTTCAATCAGATTTAATGACTCTTCAACAAGGGAGCTGGATTCTCAATCAGATCAATATTTTAATTCCGCTGAAGTAAGTATCCTGAAACCAAATGGAATTTGGATTATGGGAGTTCTATGTTTTTGTGTGGAATTCTAATTAGAAGAAGAATCTCTAATTTAAATATTGTAAATCTCGTCGGTTTGAATTTGAAGAAGATGGTTTAAGTCTCTAATCTACCTCTGAATCATTTTTGTCTATTTTTGCAAAGAGTAAAAAATGGATAAGGGAAGTGGGGATTTTGACACCACACTCACAAGCTGGGAAGAATAGCAAAAGTGAGCACCTGCGACTTGTGGCAAGGCGGGCGAGGGAAGACATTTTGCAAGCTGGTGAGGGAGGGTTGGCAATGACGGCACGCGAGGCGGGCGAGCGAGAGCGAGGCGAACAGGATGGAGATGAGGCCTTGGGAGGAGGGAGAGCGGTTGAAGAGCTTGAGGTCGAAGAACCTGCGGGTAGGGGAGAGATTGGGCAAATGGTGAGAAGAGGAGAGATAGGAACCGAGAGCGAGGAGATAGAAAGGACCGGGGGTGAAGAGGAGGACACAACCAAGAACGACGAAGAAGGAGAGGAGGTGTGTTGCGGCATTGCCATGAGGGTTTGAGGTTGTACGGATTGAGGTTGTACGGATTTGAGTTGAGTCATCATGTTGTACATGTTGATTGCGTTTGACTTTAAGGTAATCATTGTTGATGTGATGCGGAATCTAGGTGTTGGGGGTTTGAAGATCAGAAAAATTGAGAAGTTGAAGAGTCGGGGTTTGCTTGTGGGTTGTCGGTGGATTGTGTGTTGTAGTTTGTTTTTGGGTTGCGAAGTTTTTGTGGGTTGCGGGGTGTGGGATTGTGGGTTGCAGGTATATGCGGGTTGGGGATTTTTGGTGTTGGATTTTCCTTCTCTGCCGCTGCTTGGAGCTGCTCTGCTTGCCAGTTTGCTTGCTTTTGGGATTGCTGTGAGTGGAATCTCCTGATCCCACCGCCGCCCTTGAGACTAGCTAGGCCAGAGAAGACCCTCTGCGAAAGCAGAGACATGTAATCACCATTCTCGTCCCCCTTGGAATGTTGGGTGCCGCGGTTGTGATATTGTGTTGTGAGTTTCTCACATTATGTGTCCTCACCACCTTTCTAATCCGCCATTGAATGTTGAATGTCGTCGGGAGCATGAGAATGAGTTTGCAATGCGGAGGCTCACCCCATGGGGTGGGGCAATGAAGCATGGGTGTGCTACGTTTTTTTTTCAATTGAGAGTGCCTTAGTCGTACTGTTGTCATACACAGTAGGCCAGGAGGCTCACATTATGATCATTGGCGTGCGGTTTATTTTTAAGTTAATTCGAATTAGTGAACATCAAGTCTTGATGATTTCCGTTTTTTCTAATAACCATTACTTTGTTTATGAATCAGGAGTCCTTTGAGGATAATATCGGTAGCCGTTATCAAGTACCGACTCCAGCAGAGACCGAGGTACATACTAGTTTCTCAACCACCATGGATTTTACATCAACAACCTCAGGATCAAACCGGAGAAGAAGTCTCGATTGTTGGTGCCCCTGTGCAGGATGATCCCAATGGCCAAGGTTAGACCAGTGGGCGAAATGGGGGTACAAAATTTGGAGCGGGTGTCCGTACATGATATAGAGATGGGGACCGCGTCATGTACATCTCTATGTACAACAACAAAGAGCTGACATGGGATGTTACGGCCGAGGTCATGGCCGGTTGGAGCCCATTATGGAGGGACGCCAATGAGACTTTTGAAGATGACCTCCGGGGCGACGAGGACTGGATGCAATTCTCAGGCAAGATGTTTTTTGTCTCGGAAGGTAACCATTGCCTCTTAGCATGGCTTCGACATATAAACAAGCACCATGCGGACGACCCATCATGGCACATCTCTGTGCATTGCATAATACTAGACCGCCGCGGCCATGTGGGCAATCTTCTTCATGCAATGCATGACATCAACTGGTATGTACTTGTGTTTTATTTCTTGTTTTTTTCTTTGTAAGTCATTTCTCTATTATGTATTATTCTTCTTACTTTTTTTTTTATATTTAGGTCGACTGAGACTGACCACGTGAAGAGTAATTTCCTTGCAAAATTGATTCGAATTTGCTCATTCGAAATGATGAAGCTTGAGGAGTTTAAAGACCTACTGACTCCTAAAGAATTTGATGCATGTTTGAAGAACAAGCCACCTAATCCGTCATGGTTTCCCTTGACAACTAAAGTTTTCATCGCATTTCTGTACCGCGTAAGTTTATTTCCTTTCTCACTTTGCTCGTAATAATTCGTTCATTTATGAATTTTCTAAAGTTTGACTTTCTTTCTACATCAAGAAATCGCATTGGCCTCGGATGAAGCAGCTAGGGCCTATATTGACAAGACACTGGAGGATGAACAGACTGCAACTACGGTTTGGCATGTCATGAATGAGGCATCAGATAGAATGGTCGAGTCCATTAAGAAGAAGGACTTCATCAAGTACTTGGCAATTGCGAATCCCAAGAATGGTGACGACTTCCTCAGTGAGGTGAGACTCATTTAGGTTGAGTTCAATATTTGGTATCATTACAACATTTTCCTATTCATATTTTCTAAGACTTCTCTACGCCTGGCAGATCAATCGGCATTTCAGTGACTTCCCTAAACCTGAGATGTCCTTCGATAAGCTCCAGAAGATTATTCCAGCGCCCGTTGAGGCCAAATACAAGGCTCCGTGGCTGAGGTGGTGGACCTCATCTCTGAGTTCCTGACTATCTTATAGATTTTTACCGCCTGATTTCAAGGATACCAAATTCGACCCTTGGTTGAACAGGGCTTCATTCTGGGCTGGGGTATAGTTTTGAAATATACCTTTCCAATTACAAGATGCTTCCTTATCTTACCAAATTCTTTCTCGTTGCTAGTGATTTGAATTCTGTATTACAGCTGGAGGAAGCCGTCATCAACAAAGTCGAGGACATATGGAAGGCGGAGAACCTCGTTATCAATTGGAAGGCATTTCCTGATGTCCAACAGCCGCGCAATTATGTGGAGAGTTCACGTATTCTGTTATGGGACAAGGCCTTCCCTACGTTCATTGGAAAGAAGGCTGAGAAGGTCTTCGACAAGAAGTCCAATTTCGCTAAATTCCCTGGAACCGCTCAGGTTGTCAAGCGGGTTACTTACCGATACGTTACCTAACTTAATCGCATTGGCATTTAATAATTGGCTCTTTATTTCTTTCTGATACTAACCTTCTAAATATCTTTCCTTAGGTACTTCAAGCGAGAGCTTGTTTTGAAGGGGGCCATCAACGTTCAGTAGCTCCCCAAGTACTTTACTGCTGGATGCAGAGAAGCTCGGACCAGTGTATCTATTCTCTCCAGCAGTTGAAAAGGTACAAAGCTCCTCACTTGGAAGCTGGATGCTGGTATCTTGATTGCTCTCGTGGTTTCACTATTGACTCAGAGGCGGACGTCAAGACTTTACACGATGGGGGTGAGGTGGTGGTTGAAGACTCGGTGGATGGTGCAGAAGATCACGAAGGACAGTAGGATCAATCATTTGCTCCTCCACCGAAGAGAGGGAGAGGGCGGTGACTGAAATCTCTGCGTTCTCAGTCAGAGGCATCACAGCTAACAGGTGCGGAGTCTTCCGCGCCAAAGCAGAAGGCACCAGAGCCTTTTCCAGGTAATGTCGTTTCGAAGCCTTCTCCAACTTCTACGACAGCTCCTTCCTCGATCAGTGCTTCCGAGATCACAAGGGGACTCATTGAGTAGAGGAAGACCAAACAGTTTCCGCAGACTACTTCTTCCCCTGGAACTTTGCATTCCACACATGTTTATCTTCAAGTCATCTGTAGATTCAGTATTGCTTCGAAACAAAGAGCTCTGTGATAAGGGTGGTGATCCGGAGTGGATCAAGGCTCTAGACATCGTTCGAAAGGTATGATCCGTTGTTTAGTTCTTTTCCTTCGATAGGTACATTTCTGTAAATCTTATAGTGTCTAACATTGCTTTTTTGTTTCGTCAAGCTTGGAGCAGGCCGCCAAAACCAAGCTCCGCCACAATGCAAAGAACAGAATCACTTGGAATTCGACTTGATCATTGCCGACATTCCTGAGAATCTTCCCGTCCCTTCGGTATTTGATCCCCCCTCCGTCATTCCACCTTGGAACTCTCGTGATAAGGAGTATGTGCAGAACATCTTCAAATTTGCAGGACATTACTTGCAGTATATTGGTGCTCTTTGCATAATCCACAACAACGACCAAGACCTGGCTGCACATATTTTTGAAGAGGCTAAGGGTAATGTCTTTGTGCAGCACACCGACTGGTGGGGCTTCAATGCACTAGGCTTGGCTCACCCTACGATCCCCGACTCCTTGGTATGCACATGGGGGGAAGCACAATAAAGTAGACCACAAAGTGCAATATGTGATCACTAAGAAATGAATATGAAGTGTGCTGTTTGTTAAAGCTCAAAGCTGAATTTGAGCATTTTGGTGTAGTTTTTGAGCATTTTAGTCACTTTTTAAGGTGTCATATGGTATCTTACAGGCATCTCCATAAAAAAACATCTTCAATCAAAACTTAATTTGACCACTAGTTCTAAATCATGAAAATGAACTTTTCCAAAGTCTTAATTTCTTCATTTGGGGCCCTCTATTGTCTACAGAGGATGTTTTTTCCAATTTAAAAAACAATCTTTGGTGAAAAAACCTCACAAAAAGTTTCCCCGGAAAACAGTGTTTTAAAAACGTCCTTGAAATACTTCTTGTCCATCCAAACTTTCATTTGAAGTGGTCATTGTCATTTCTACAATCGCAATTCACAAACGGAGGTCCCCATGGAATCAAAAGTGATTTCCGACAACATTTGATACTTGTTCTTATTACTTTTTCAAATGAATACTTTCACTTTGTCAGACTTTGAGGTTCTTGTACGGCATTGTAGAAGACATGAATTCTTACCGTATTTTCCCACACTTTAGATAATCAAGTCTATTTTCTATACCTAGACTTCTTCCCTACATACCAACTACCGAAATGCCACTTTTTTATGTTTTTGCGATAGGGGCTGAAATTGGCAATGAGCGGAGCACTTTTCTGGTACACTTTATTGTGCTTCCCCCCACATCATAATCATTCCTTGTCTTTGCTTTCTGCTAAACTTTCTTATTATTTACACTCACATATTTTGGTGTACTGCAATCTCTTTGGTTCTGGGTGCACGTCTTCATTCGTGGTGGCCAACCCCCATCCAAGTTCACTTTTCAAACGAAGAAATCCAATTTCATTAATGGCGACCTCAATATAACTGAGAGTGATGCCATCCTCAACTTCACCGATTTGGATTTGCAGCACATGAATGGGGAGGTTCCGTGGAGAGGGCCAAGGGAGAAAGCCCATGAGATGATGCAGAGCATAATTGGAGAGTTGTCCAAGCTCGGCGACATAGTCTTCGACTGGAAAGCAGGAATAGGTAATCATTCATTAAGTGTTTCTGCATTTCCAATCCTCTCATTTTTTTTACAGGGTCTCACTTCTTTGTAATGCATTGAGTTTCAGGTGCCTCCATCAAGGCTTGCCAGAATATTGGACGTCATATTATAGCTTTTGAGGATGACGAAGCCATATTCAACGCCGTTTTCAGACCATATATGGCTGCGGAATCCTCAATGGGCCTTCCTAAACAACCTAGACCGACAGCAGTTGAAGAAGCACCTCCCAAGAGAGCAAGACAAGATATGTACAGTAAGTCTTACTTTTCATTTTCTACCTTATGGATTTTTTATCTTTGCTTTTTTACTGATTGCATCTTCAACTACTCAATCTTACCACACTCGATTTTCTATTGTAGAGTAGTTGCGGCAACACCGCCACGTAGGCCAAGAGCAGTGTCCATTCCATCGTGGCGTCTTCATTCCAGTCCGATTCAGCCTTACATACTTCCGGAGTATGCAAAGGACTTAGCACAAGCGTTTCAATCTGGTGCCGTTAGATATGTTCTCAGTCGACCAACTAGTTTTGATCCTAGGGCTCTTGCATTAATCGATATAGAGGCTGTTGAAGGAGATTCAGAGACATCGAGTTTTGAGTGTGGAAGTAGCGATTGTAGCATGTCGTGAGTTTGAAGGAGGCTTCGGTCTATCATTGTTTTCATCTGATTTCATTTGATTTCATTGGAGTTGATTACATATTCCTTCATCTATTCTATTGCAAACCACTTAAAGTATTTATGGTTCTCATTTCCATTTCATATTCGTGTATGTAAAGGACTACAACTGCAAGACTTCTTGGCTCTCAATCCTCATGAGTTTAAAGGGAAAAACACTTCAGTTCTGAAGTTGTTACTTTTCTATTATTTTAACCAAAACACTAAAAAACACTAAAGTGAACAATGAATTGTTACAACTGAAATGCTCCATATATATAGAATACTCTAATAACTTTCTTTATCAATCAACAACATCTCACATTTCCATAGCCATGTTATCTATTCTTGGGAGAGATCCAAATACCATCTCTTGGAGATAATTTCTCTCCTTCCGGCACATCCAAGACCCGATTCCCATTGGCCTATAGCAATGACCTCAACTGATGTAACTCAAGGCAACTAAGTTCTCCAAGGGACGTTGTCCCTAATCTGTCATTGTTAATTGGATTTGCAAGTGACCAAGAACTCCTAAAAACATTTCAATTGACGTTGAATCGATTTGCGTCAAATTCGTCTTTTGGAATCCAATGGCGACCCTTGTGCGAAACGTAATCCTACTTCGCTAGCCGAAGGCATGCGTATTCAGGACTGCTCACAATCTCACGCTTCCAAAGCTTCGACACAGGACGAGCGTTCTCGACGTCTTCAAACGTGATTACTGTCAAAGGAATGCAAGCCTGCGTTGTACTACTACCTATATGATCCCAGGGGTCCAGCCCATCCGCCATCTACTTAAGCAAATCCTGTAAAATCGTTTCACAAGCAACGACCTCAAATGAATTGCCCATACCTTCAAACAACTGCCTAGCAAGTACAAAGTTAAGTTCTACAAAAATTATTGAGCTAATACAACGTCAGTAACGTCTGCTAAGGTTTATATAGATCCTTGGTTGACACCTAAGCTACCAATGGTCTTATCTAAAGATCGAGAAATCTTTGACGAAGACAAGCACTCTGCCATGGTATACATCTTGGTTTCTGCAACTTGATTATTGTACACGAACTTTGAAATATTCCACGAATTTTTCAGACCTTCAACTTTAGCTTTTGTGAAATTTGTTTTTCCTACAATTATCTATATAATCCTATGCAATACTTAGTGTTGTGATCTAAAACCATGCCCATGGAATACTCATATATAGATCCAATAAGGGACCAAATCTAAAGAATTGTATGCATGACGTCATCATGACATCAGCCCTAATTTGTACCTCAAAAAACAAACCTAAGAAATTTTTACCAGTGATAACCCTGACTTTCACAAAATTATTCTCCTTTACTAAAAAAAGTAACAAAATCATGCCTTTTTTTAGTATTTTTCCACGGTTATAGGGTTTACTTTACTTTTGAAAATTTGGCTAAATGTCAAATCACTGCTCTCCGCTCTCTGCTCTCCGCTCAAATACAAACTTTCCCCCTTTTTGCATTAGTTTACAAACTATGCCTCATGATCTAAATAGACCATTGAAATTCTAATCATGGAAGCAACGGCTCTATTTCCTCCCCTCACCACACTATGCCTCTGAATGATCATCTCTTCCTATTGCCTTACATGCTTGTGGTTTTGCTCTATTGATGTCCATAGTCCCAGGGCCCATAACACCCTACTGTTAAGTCTCCTTCAAAAACCCCTCATCCTTTGATCTACTTTACTAACAGTTGCTTTTTGACACACAACACCCCAGCTTACTCTGACAAGACTCTCCGTCCTTTGTCACCAGGGACGAGCACGCCATCATCACTCACATGCCCTTCACTGACCTCGGCGCTAGTGAAGTCACCTTTGCTCTCCCCAGCCCCCTTTCTATCACGCATCACCTTTGCAGTAATCCAAGCTAACAATAGTCTAAAAGGCTCATATGTGCCAAGAATGCGGGAATACCAAATGAATAGTCTAAATCTAAATGAAATGCATATTACAAAAAGTGATATGAATTAGAACCGACAAGAAGTGTACATAAACAAATCCAAGAAAAATTGGCATAAAGCCAAATGAAATGTGTTGTCAATACTGAAGTATACTTCAGCCTTGATTCTAGTGTTTATACTAGAAAGCTTCAAATGAGGCTTCCATCGACTAAGAAATTTCTAAGAAAGCTTCAATCAACTTTCTATAGGATTTTGAGAAGGTTCCAATGACTTATGTAGTCAAGAGTTGTATTTCATGGCTCAATCTTGGAACTGAGACCTTGTAACTAAGACCGTGGATTTGCTCCAAAATAGATTAGATTAAACCAAGGATTTGAACCTTGTAACTAAGACCAAGGAATCTAATCTATCTTAAAGGAATGGTTGCATATTAATGAGACATTCAATTTGGCTTTATCATCTTCAAACATAGTTTTAATCCTTCACCAAGAAGTTATTGTTGCATAGATCTAGGTTTATTTAGATAGAGTTGATGAAATTCCTACACCTGCTGTAACGTCTTGGTAAGATTTTTCCTCACTCCTACATGTACTTCAATGCACTTGATGTTCCAATTTCTTGATGCCGATCTATTTTACCCTTTTGTTAAAGATGTCATGCTTTATCTCCAATTATGAAAGTAAGCATTTGATTCTGGAACTTATCTACAAAATTCTTGTAAAATTCTTGGTTAGTTAGCAATAGAAGCTCCAGCGTGGTGTGAAGCTTCACTAGTTGCTTCACACATCCTTTAACAGTTTGGTTGTTGATCCTCAAAGTTCCTTGGTGTTCGTGAAGCGAAAACTATCAAAACTGGCCCGTTTCTAATTCAAGCCTATTAAAGCTCAATCTAAGTATTTTTTAGTAGATCTTGTTCTAAGATCTTATAAAGAACTTAATATATACACATATACCAACATTGGGCGGTAAAATTTGATTAATTTGTAAGATTTTAAAGATCAAAGTGGGATGAAATTTATTTTCACCAACTATCACACTCTTTTTTGTCAAACTTACACTAAAAGAAATTCAAGTTTTTGGGGATGTTTTATATGATGTCCTCAAAAACTTGTAGACATTGACAGTGATTTCTTGCTAGCATAGAGACATCTTAGACATGACTAATGTCTAAGGGGACATCTTGAAAGACATGAAGGCATCTGTGTATTAAAGACAAGCTTGAGGTAATTTTGGAAGAGTACAAATTGTGCCACATTGACGACACATCAGCACCAAGTGGATGGGCGGTGCTACATAGTGATGAATTTCATTTTGATTTATACTATTACCTAGTCTTGCAAAATCAGATGTGGCGGCGCCAAAATCCTATGTGGACCCGGGAAAATCTGATGTGGCACTCGTGAAAAATCCAACGTGGCATCTTGGAAAATCCGGTGTAGATCCAGGGATAATGACATGACATGCCACATCAACAGAGTTTTGAGGGTTCTATGTTTGAATCATATTCATGGTAGACATCACACAAGATATGAGGTTGTTTTGTGAGAAATCTTGGATGTCTTTGATGAGGTATCAGAGGATCTCTTCTAGAATGTATGTGCGTCTCCGTGACATCGCTTGTGACTCACGTTTTCTATCGAATGATGTTTAAGAGTATGTCAGACATGTTCTATAAGACAGCTGTACGTTGTACGTGACAATGCAATGGACACGCGGAGGTGAGTTTGCAAACATCTTAAAGTTCTTTGGGATGTCTCAAAGACATCCACGACAAAATTGTAAATGTTATGGAAGACATCATTGTGATTCCTAAATTGTAGATGTTATAGAAGACATCTCTTACCTAGCCAAGGACAACACCGCAGCCACGGCCATCAAGGACTCAAGACGGCAGCACTACTAGTTAGCCGCGGTTAGAATAGTTCTTTGGGTAGTATAAAAGGTTAGAAGGTAGCAGTAGAAGACACTTCTTGGTTTTAGAGACGTAGAGCAATTGGTAGCACCGCTTACACTCTAAGACCAACTTTTCATTTACTTGACGTTCTCCATTTTGTATTTTGGACGCCACGATTTCTTTGATGACCCTATTCCTTCTTGAGAAGCAAAGCCTTGACTCTTTCATTAAAATGACTAAGTGTACATGCATGTCCATTTGGATCTTGTAGTCTTGGGCTTCAAGGAAAACCCCTTTTCTAACTTGGCCTTCTCTCTTCTTCTCCCTATCTACACTTGACGCTATTGTTCTTGACTCTACTACTTCCTAAAACTTCTTCCTTGGCATTCCACGGTAGTCTAGGAAAGACGCTCGGTTATCTCCCTATCAAACTATACTCATTCTAAACCAAGAACTGCCTACGTGGCTGCTTTCTCTCTCTAGTTGACACTACCTTGACCTCCTTGAACTCCCTGTTGTTCCTTCCACCGACGTGTCAGCCTAGCTAGCCGGGTCTTTGCGTCTCAGTTATTCCATGCGTTTACCTAGATTAACAACATCATTGTGGATGTTATGGAAGACATCATATGCAAGACATCTCTTTGCATATTTTAGTAAACATCTCCGACATTCATGGGAACATTGATGTATCTAAGTGGACTTCATTAAAGATGTCTTGCAGATATCCGGTGTTGTTCATACGTCCTGTAGTAGGTCACTTGCGTTTCATTCAGGCCAAGAATATATTGTACTATACAATCATTCACCAAATTCCTTGCACACCCCTTTCTTCATTTCTTCTTGGCGGCCTCTACTCTTGTTTCATCTCCATTGCACATAGAACACAAGGATGTGGAATTAGAGATTCATGCGCAAATACTGAGTCTAGACATCTGTGGTGATATCATTAATGACCTCTTTAAAATATCATCCACAACAAATCTAAAAATGCAGATCTTAGAGTTTCTTTTACAAAAAATCAAATATTACAAGTTTAAGGGTTTCTTCCACAACAACACCTTCTTCATAGTGTCATAGAGAATACTTTTGAAACCCACTAACAATGGTTTTTTCATATAATTTCCCCCCCTTGTGTGGCACCCTTCCTTGTGTCCGCGTCAAGAAAAAATGAGAAACTTTTTAGTGTTGCATACCCATCTCTCAAGTAGTGCATGTTACATGGCTCTCTCTACAACTACTATTTTTTTACTATAGTTTACAATTGTTCTTAAACTGAATGATAACAGTTTTTAGAACCTCTGCACTTTAAACTCCTCGAAAAAATAAAGGCAAAAATGAGCTTTGTGCACCCTCTACTTCCTCTTAAAGGTCTATGACCCTACTATGGCTACGGCAGCTTACCCTAGCCACCTTTGTTCATCCAATAAACTTCATAAAGTTCATTCCAGTAGATAGTTATAGACGTCATTTTAGACATATGAGTGCAAGATTAATTTTTAAATCAGAATCATTGATGTCTTTCCAAATGTTCCAATGTTGGTTGTTGACTAAGATTTAAGAATTCATCTTGCATTCACATAAACTTAAAGTTTTCATTTTACCGACACATCTTTCTATTCTAAAAACATTTTATTTGTCTAAAAATGTTTTAAAAGAAATTTTACAAGTTTCTCATCCGATTAAATTTGACACAATTTTATTTTTAGACCAACAAAACATCTTACACTTGCGTCTTGATTTTATCAAATATATTAAGAAATATGAAGTTTCTGAAAATACTTGAGTTAAACATAAATAAATAAATAAATAAATAAATAAATAAATATAAATAAATAAATAAAATCTTCTGTAAGGAATATTATATAAGTTCAATCATTGGTATGGATGTTTGCACGGTTTGGTTCACCAACTTCTTTGCGCTTCCAATCCCCAAATGCATCCAAATGACGCAGTAGACATCTTTATGTCTCCTGAGATATCCTTGCAAGATACAAAGACAGCACAAAAGCAATTCATTGTTTGCAAAAGACATCACCAAAAAATTAGGTTTCTTATAATATTAGAAGTTAGCCTTTGTAAAATTCATGTATACTCCAACTTTAGTAAGTTGATAGTTTGAGTGAAAACTTGATCAAGAATACATCACAATAAAAAAATCACATAATATCTTTAAAATTAGAAGATTTTTGCTATCCAAATTTGAAGTGAAAAATAGTTTGTTGATAAAAAACATTCAAAAATCATTAACTTTTTAAAAGATCACACAATCAAATCCCAATACAATCTTCATCTTCAAAATATTTTACAACAAAATATTGCTTTTTACTACTTCATCTAAGCAGCCAATAGCCCCAAAAATCCAAATTGATTCTATTGGAACTTTGGAGCTTAATTCTTGATGGAGTCAGTAAATCAAGCTTTGGATGATACCCATGCTTTTAAAAAAAGGCATTTGCAAAGTCAATGCTTGAAGAATGTTATCATATGCAAATTTGACCAGCATTAGATATGTAGTCCAATAATATTGTTGATAATTGAAGTTGTGTCATAAATATTGCTCTAGACTTGGTTCACCCATTCTGTTTCGCTTTCTATTTAAGGATAGAAAGTTAAAGAAAGCTTGTTATCCACCTTCAATATTTCAAGAAGAGATTTCCAAAAATTTGATACAAATATAGGCCTCTTGATCTTGGACAATCTCATTTGGTAGACCATAATTCCAGTACACATTATTTAGAAATAAATGTAATGCACCTTTTTTTAACAATGTTTATTTGCAAGGAATAAAGTGTGCCATCTTTGTAAACTAATTTACGGCAACAAAGATTCTATTAAATGAGTTTTATGGCAGTAGTTATGTAATAAAGTCTATGGAAACTAAGACCATGGTCAGAGCGCAATAGGTAATGATTGTAAAATTCCGTAAGGGCAATGCCAAGAGTTCTTTAAGCTAAAAAAAATGTCACAAAAGAGAGTACAAAATCTTTAGTATCCTTTCATATTGACAGCTACGATAGATCTCAAACAATAGACTTGAAAGTCCTGACAAATCCAAATGCCGTGCAGTTGGAAAGTAGTGACATGATTAAAGCACTCAAAGTTGTGCTAGCCATTTCGGAATATAAATTTGTTCCCCAATGTAAAGAATATCTCCTTTCACCTTAAACTTGTCGATATTGTCACATTGTTTAATATTAAAGACTACAAAGCTGTTACAATTACACCAGAAATCAAATGTAGGAAGTTAGTATCAATTGATATATTCTATGGAGCTTGACAAAGATTCCAAATCAAACACATAGGAAGTATTTTTAATTCTTCTAGTCTGTGTATTATTAGTGGATGCGCAATTTTTGTAAGAAGATGTTGCTATCCTTTGAAAGAATCCACCATAGCAAGAAGTTCTTTGTTGTGGATCTCATAAACAATTACTATTGCCAAAAAATTTGAAAAATGGAATGCAAGCAAATAAAGCTTCTCACCTATGCCTATTTGCTAAAGTATAGTTTCCAATGTAAGAATTTGAAGCATTTATACCATATAGAAAGCTTTTACAAAGCCCAAATGTACCAGCATTGGAGCTGTAGTAAATGCCACCTTATAGTTGAGTATTATGGGATCAAATAGTGATAATAGCAAATCCTTCACATTATCTTTTAAACTCCAATGAAATTGATTAATCAATGCTTCTTCGTCCCAATTAATGTCGTATGCTAATTGCGTGAAGTCTCATGCATAGACTAATGCAAAGCGTGTTTCTTATCAAAGCCCATCTTTGTTGTAGTCCATCTAGCCTTGTCATGACCAAACGCTTCCAAAAAGGTTTCAAGTAGTTAAAATTTGACAATCTCTTTACATACTAAGGAGCAAACCTTGATAGAAATTGTCTCATAAGAAAGGATCCAACGAGTTCAACACATGATTCTTCCCTCAAGTAGTATCAAAGTTGCAATTTTTATATCAACTTGATTTGATTGACAATTTTTCAAAACCACAAATGCATAACCATCAAATTTGTTTGGAAGACCAATTTGAAACTCTTTTGTTTCAAAACCAATCGTTCTTGTCAAAATAGAGGCAAAGTTGCTTCTATTAGTGATGAAACTTGAAGCTTGGGAATTGCAAATTGTATTGTTTTAGATGCTCCATCATTATGGAGTCTTGCTATGATCCCTACAATCTTTGCAATTCTTTGTAATTAAGTAGTTGTTAAAGTCGTACTTCAAATGCTCAACTATACTAATATCTTGACCTTTGATCAATCAAAAAGAAGAAAGATTTTTTCACACAAGAGGATGATGTTGGTTTAAAATGTTTTCTTCAACCTCTAAAATGCCTTCAAACCTTCAAGAAAAAGGACAATCGACTATCTTCAAGAAGAATAAGACTTCAATATTGTGGTAGAAGAAATATCAATTTGGATGAGGGTAATCAACAAACCCTAAAATGATAGCATAGCTTCCAAAAGAGGGATAATCTACACTTTAACACAAAGAGACTAGCTTGGATATTTAAAATGAGTTCAATCTTGATAAATTGTCATGAATGCGGAAATACAAGAAGAATGGTTTGTAGCTAAAAGAAATGGTGAAGAGAAAAATCAATAGGAAGAATACACAAACAACACCAAGAAAGGTGAGCTAGAGCTCCAAGAAATGTTTTGCAAAGATTGTAGAATTCTTCAGCCTTGACTCCCATATTTATTGTAGAATAGTATGCTTCTAGAGAGACTTCCATCAACTTCTTATAAGATTTTTCAAAGGTTTTAAAGGCTAAGTCCCTAATTGTATGTGAAAAGGATCTTCAAGTTTGTATTGCTGAATGAAACCATGGAAGGAACAAATTGTTGTATCATCTTGTCTACAATGAGTTTATCAATTTTCAATACAAAGTATTCATTTGGACATAGATCATTTTTGATGGCACAAAGACAATATGGTGTCAAAAACAAGCAACAACAAAACTGGAAGCTCAAGTGAACTCCTTGCCATTGCTTCCAAGGCAGTGAAAATGAAGACAACTTCCTTTTCCACCCATCTAAAACAATACCTCACTATTACAAATCCTTGAAATGAAGAAAATTTATGACAGCGTTATGAGCACAAACTGCACACTACCCACTTTTATATAATTTCTATGATAGATTTAGGTTCTTACTACTGGACATGGTTGTTTGTTATTTTTCTTGCCGCATCTACAACTACCTCATTTGAGTCTTTCAATATGTCCTTTTTGCCATTTAATTTTAAATCTACGGGGTGTTATTTGCATCCAAATGCCTTCAGCAAGCAATATGTTTCTATTATTGATTTAGCCGCAGTTTTTTTTTTTTTGAACCTTAGCGTCTCATTTGGATTTTGTTTCTGGGCGTCCTAGCGTCTCATGGATTCTGTTTCCGGAGTCAAAAGAAGTTGACTATTCCCCTGATTTGCAGAGAACTTTGAGAGAGGTGGAGCGCCAAGTGCCCACTTTGAAACATAGAGATATTTATTTTATAACTACAATTCCGGCTACTTCATTCATTTGTGCTCAATGACTGCTAGTTTTCATTTTTATTTTTTATTCATAGGGTCTCATTTAAATTGGAATGCCAAAGAAGAAACGTCCAATGGAGAATGAAGATGAGCCAGAGAGGAATACCATCTCTAAGCAATCTTGTAATTCACTGTACACTATCTACATTCAAAGTTTTAAACACTTCTAAACTCTTCCTTACAACCATTTCTAAATTCTTTACTTGATAAATGGTGCATAGAAGTGCTAAAGTATTCTACGTTGAAGAACAATGGAAGCACTTCCTCATGCCATCTTAGTTAGACTAGAATTCTTATTGTATGATGTATCCCACCTACTTTTTAATCATTCTGAGATTCTTACAAAATCATTTGTAGATGCTCCATCACTAGATTTTTCTCCGCAAAGATGTAGTACTTACAGCGATGGAGAGAAGTACATGTGAATTTCTACAGAAGTTCGTGGCATGGTGTTGTCCACCAACATTGACTACTGGCAAGGGTGGATTGGAGCTTTTAATGATGATGAAATGTCACTAAAATCATCAAAGAATTTCTCAAACACATGTTTGTATTTCCTTTTACTTAATAATTTAATTTATTTTATGTATATTTAGAATGTATGAATGTATGGTGTGTATAGCTGGTGACTACCATGTTGTGAACAATATAGCCACTAAACGTGAGTGAATTTGTGAAGAATATGTAGATTTGTTACAGCACTCAAGCCATAGCAGATTTCTTTCAATTTGCTTGCATTCAACAAAGTGTCCATTCATTCACAACATAGAAGTTTGGGTTAGTAATTCTGACTCAAGATCCTTAAATAGCTTCATATATGTGAAGTACTAAATTTCCTATACAAGGATAGGGTGTTATTTTATTTTAATGATATTCTTTCACAAAATCTGAAATTTAGTCCCGATATATTCCAAAGTCATAGTACCTACTTCCTGCAATTTATTGAATTTTTTTTCAATAAGTGTTGCAATTTTTTTCTTGTCGCTCATAAGATAGCATTCTTGGCCTAATATCTATGCTTTATGCCACTTAAAATATGACATGTAGCCAAAGATGGTTATTCAGAACAAAATTTACCATTTAGTACAATTTGGTTCTATCCTCATTCACTTTGAGAGAACAAATTTAGAATAGGGCAAGACAATGATTTTATGTAGTTGATGGCCATGGTCAATGACATTCACGTTATAGAGCAGAGGAGGGGGAAGAAACTAGTCAGATTTAAAATATGACATGTAACCAAAGATGGTTATTCAGAACAAAATTTACCATTTAGTACAATTTGGTTCTATCCTCATTCACTTTGAGAGAACAAATTTAGAATAGGGCAAGACAATGATTTTATGTAGTAGATGGCCATGGTCAATGACATTCACGTTATAGAGCAGAGGAGGGGGAAGAAACTAGTCAGATTTGAAGATCTCATTTGACACGCTTAGTATTTGTTCATAGCTCTTATACACCAAATATAGTGAGACCACCAAGTTCTTCCATGCCTTCCAATTATTTGCCACTTAAAATATGACATGTAGCCAAAGATGGTTATTCAGAACAAAATTTACCATTTAGTACAATTTGGTTCTATCCTCATTCACTTTGAGAGAACAAATTTAGAATAGGGCAAGACAATGATTTTATGTAGTCGATGGCCATGGTCAATGACATTCACGTTATAGAGCAGAGGAGGGGGAAGAAACTAGTCAGATTTGAAGATCTCATTTGACACGCTTAGTATTTGTTCATAGCTCTTACACACCAAATATAGTGAGACCACCAAGTTCTTCCATGCCTTCCAACTATTTGGTGTAAAAACAAATAATACAATAAAACAAAACTAATGGTATGTAAGTAAAAAATTGGATGCTTTTACAGATAATTCTATTCACTAATATATATTATCCTTGCATAATACAATTTCGCTTTGTTCAAACCATGTTACTGCATAGACTACACCTTGTAATCCATAATGGTATAGTTACAATGATATATGTTCAAAATTTTACATTATGAAAATACAAGAAGTTACCATCTTTTTATCTAGCTCTATAAAGGAAAGCAATTAAAAATGATAAATGTCCTTTATATAATAATTGATAATCCAATAAATATAACATGTTGAAAATGTAATATATAAAATAATAAGCATGAAACAAGAATAAGGTGTCCTTACTATGCAATAAATTATCGAAGATTGTAAGGATAATACCTATTGCGTACGTCACTTAAAACTTGTCAAGTTACATAATTGAAATATTTATGTACAATTTCAATTTAAGGAGATGATTGTGCATATGACTTTCTTTCTCTACTTCAACAATTTTAAAGTAGAATGTCTTTAAATGTTTATACCATTATCGCAAAAAAATCAAAAAACTTACAAAGATTGTAATCAATTTTTGTTTGAAACTTTATACTTATACAATGCTCAACATGCATATTTAAGCATGTATGAACTATGTTGCATAATGTACATGCCTTTTAATTTATTAAAAGACATGCGTCTTTTTCAAATGTGTTGTCAGTTCAATGAATACTTTTTTTTTTTAATATTTATACACTTTTTACTCATACAACTCAAAAGAACAATGTGTACAATACACTTTGAAAAAATATTAATTTTTTCTTCAAAAAAATGATATTTGAAAAAATATACTCTATAAATTAGTTACACCTAAATCTTTTTTGATAGTAAATTCTACATTTCAACTTCACATAAACAATAAATGTTAAGACTTCAATTGATTTAGAATAAATTTAAAATACGTTTCTAAATAAAACTAATATTGTCCAATCAATTGTGCCCTACATTACACTAGTGTTTTGCAAAGAAAAGGTTTTTTATTATTTATTTTTCAAAAATATCACACCATAAGTCATTTACTGAAAATTTGTTTTAAAATGTATCAAAAAATGGATTTTAGATCTATACTTCAAATTATAAAAACAAAAGTCACGGTTTTCTTACAGATACATTAGAATTTTGAACACCTTACTAAACTTTGTTAAACAACATTCTTCAAAGATTAACACATATAATTTTATAATATTTCCTGATGTCTTTTTGGTAAACATTTGACATACGTATAAAATGAGACATTTAATTGCAATATTATTTTAAGTAATATCTGCTGCTTAGATGTTTTGGTAATTTGAGTATAATTGGAAAGCTCTTGATTAAGAATAGATGTTCATTGGTAATTTCATAAGTTTTAAAATTATAAATTAGTAAAAATCATCGTAATTGGTAAGTAGTAATTAGTTCAGAGTATCCAGTTGTTAAAAAACTGATATCATATGGCTTCATACACGAGTAGTTGTAATGATTCAAGAACAGCAATTAATTCCAATAAAATGGCATTTTGTATCAAAATTCTAAAATTTAAGTCTATTAAAGCATTTACAAAACTATACACAACAAAATAGATTGATTATACAAGCTCCACTTTATATGAAATTAAATCCAACGATTTTCATTCAAATCGTATAGAAAATGAAGGAGATTTGAGTCTTCAATATTTCAAAAATCTACATTTACAAAAATTCCAAATATCTAATGATTCGAAATTTGTAGAACCATACTATAAGGAAATAATTTAGGAGAGTATAACTAGAAAGTTTGGCTATGTGGATATATCAATATGTGGATATATCAACATATTTAAAAATTAAGTGTCTATTAGACAATAATTGGATGCTATACATCGTGGTTTAAGATCATTTAATGTACTTCAATTTGCGTTTATATTGAATTTTAAAAAAAGACTAATTGTCATAGATGCACTACAATTATACACATTTAATCATATGGTGTATCTACATTTAAGAAGTCCAATAGATACTTTAAAGTAATAATATTTGCATAGATACATAACATGCAATCAAATTATGATTATCCATAATAAATTATCACTCTTTCGATATTTTTCTTATTCAGTGTCAAAAATAATAGTTGTGTGTGTTTA
The DNA here is from genome assembly GCA_014871385.1 of Ceratodon purpureus. Taxonomy (NCBI): domain Eukaryota; kingdom Viridiplantae; phylum Streptophyta; class Bryopsida; order Pseudoditrichales; family Ditrichaceae; genus Ceratodon; species Ceratodon purpureus. The sequence continues at coordinate 80,029,343 of CM026426.1, forward strand.
TTGATATTTCCAACACATTTATAAAAATACACATGTAATCCATAAAAATATACATTTTACAAGTTAAATATATTAATTAAAAAAAATACCAATTTAATCAGACTTGAATATATTGCAAAATTTATCATTTATTTAAGATTTAAATAAGCACATATATATAAATGTACTATATCATGCAAGTGTCAATCCAACACTTCAAATCATTGGCGCATCCGATACAAATGCCAATATGATTATATAAGCCATCACAAAATTATACAACATATAAAACTTATAAATTTTTGCTATAGAGCTTCTTACCATCTTCTAATAAATGCTTGTTACCATCTTGTCTTGAAAACATTCGAAATTTACTATTGTGAATCAAATCTTGACAACTGCAATCAATTTAGGGATTTAAAGTATTAAGGATTTAAATTTTTTAGATGGATTACGTGAAAAAAAATTGTCAATATATCGTTGATATCAATTAAAATTAGAACATAAGTAAATAAAAATGAAACCTAAAAACAAAACTGAACATACTCTAAATGATGACTTTTGTAAAATTGCTTCTAAAAGTACTTCCCATAGTAATATCCTACAGTCAAAGTTATAGGCATCTACAGATGGTAAGAATTTTGATCCAAATTTAATTTCTGTTGTGTCTTGAAATCTTTCAAGTTTTTCTTCACAAATTGTTTCTTACTTTAATTATTCATTGAATGTTTTCCAGATGTGAGATATTCTTGAGTTATATTTAGAATAATATAAAAAGCCTCACAAGTTACAAAGAAATTTACATTGGTGTGTTGTTATAAAAAAATTGATATTCAACTAAGGACTTATTAAATTCTAGTGTCCTAGTCATAAAGTAACATGAAACATAAAATGTCAGAAGAAGTGAAAACTATTGCAATGCATTACAGCCAATACTGGACACAATAATATAGGTTGTAATAGTCTAAAGTTAAAGGGAACTTAATACTTTTTGTTGATTTTGTGTGTGTCTAAACCCTAAAGCATGTAACCATTTCCACCATAAATTGTCTTAAGAGTATATTAAATCTTTACTATATAGTTTTTAAATTTACAAAAAATTAAAAATTGAATTTTATTTTATTTTATTTCACATATAATTTGTCTTTTATAAATAATTATGAATATTTGGAAATGATTAGATCATTTTTAATTATGTTTATGCCAATTCATTCTACAAAATTGAATTGCTTTGGAAAAACGAGAGATCATTACATAGAAATGGATGGGCATGTAAAAACGTTGGTTCAATTCAATCTTTGAAGATACTAAAATAAAAGTCTATAAAATTAAGGACAAAATAATAGTAGACGATCTTACTTACTTATTTTGTGAAAGACCATTATAACTCTATCCATGCATACAAGATTACACTACCATATTTCCTAGATTTTTATTGTCAAATCTATACCAAAATTTTGATATGGTCTTCATAATATCAAGAAAAAGAACCTTTCTTTGTATGACTAGGTGTATTAACCACCTTAGATCCTTTGCACCTATGATGCCATTTCAAAATCGTTTCAATAAGCCACACTCATTTTATCAAATGAAAAATTAATTACCTTTAAACCTCTTAAGGAATTTTTGTTTACTCAAAGTTGTTATAGTTTTCAAATATCTATCATTATGATGGAATTATATAATTTTTAATCATTGAAGAAAAAATATATTTAAAAATTAGAATAGAATATGTATGCAAGTTAAGATGTAGATCTCGTGAGATTATACACATGATTCCTTATTTAGATTATGCATTGGCTTATTATGCATTGTTGATTTTAGAAACAATTTTAACTCTACATGATGAAAATATTTGTTCATCCACTTCATGAAAGTATTCTTGTATCAACAATGGTTATAGCTTTTAAATAATTTTTTGTATAACATAATTATTGTAGCATCAAAGTAAAATAAAATAAATTATAAGGGAATGAAGTCTATTTATGTATTTTTGCATTGACAAAGTTGTATGTGTATGTTAAAATGTACATTTTGTAAAATTGTACACAAAAATAAATATAAATTTCATGACGTGACAATATCTTATATTGTGAGAAGACTTATAAAATTAAAATGTTCATATAAAGTATTTTTTTCTTTGGCTGTTCAAGTTCTAGTTTCAAAGAAAGAAAATAAAAACACTAGATTATAAGATGGCTTGTTGGCCACCCCATGTTATTAGCGCCTTTTGACGCCATCATATAAACACATTATAAATAATTAAAAATATATATGATCAAAAAGTAAAAAAATCATACATCACTCACACAAGGTTTTTTTGCAAATACATGATGATTTTCATAAATGATAAATAATTTATATAGTAAAAAGTTTAATCCATTCATTTACTTTGCCAAGGCATTTTTGCAACAACAAAGTACTAATAGCTTCAAAGCATTTCACGTTATGATAGCATAATTTTGATTTGAAGTTATGATTCCTTTTACTTGAAAATATTCTATAATTAAATTAAAATATGAACACACATTAAAACATACACAAAGATATATCAAATATTGTCATGATGGGCCATATTTATTTAGCATTGACTAGACTAGTTTTGTATTAAAATTACATTTAATGAATTATTTAAATTTAAAGAAGTATTATTTTTTTTGAAAAAAATTATATCTGAAACATAAACATGAATATATACAAGATTGTAAGTAATGTTGATTTTGTTAATATTTTTTAAAAATTGTTGAAGAATTTTTAAAAACATATAAAGGAACCTTGAAAGTAGGAAGTAAGGTTGATATTTTTAAAAAGACACTTAAATTAGGTCTCCTGTCAGAATTCATTACAAATCTTCTTTATTAGATTTTGGGAAAACAAATTTTCAAAATTAGAATTTCTTTAAAATAACATATGTTTAGTTTATAACATATGTTTAGTTTATAACATATGTTAAAAGAAACTTGAATACCATATATCTTTAATGATTTTTTTATTATACTTTCTTCATATGTAGAAGTGATAACATGAAGCATTGCATCTATGTGATGCATCATGTCCATTTCTTGTTAAAATAAAATAAAACAATACTGCAAACTTTTGTCATATAAAACTCAGTATTTATATTAAGCATACCACTCCAAATTGTGAAGCCCAATGTCATTCCATTCAATTTTAGAATGAAAGGAAACAATCAAGATTAAATTTAATCTCATACTAATGTGCCCTTCAACACCTTAACTAAAATTATTACTTAATATTTATATTTTAATTGCATATTCAACAAGTTTTTTTGGGAAAACCAAAATGTTAAAGGATACTAGTTTTAAGATTCAAGCATCTTCCTTTGTCCTAAAAACAAATTTTGGGGTCAGTCTTTGAGGAATCTACTGAAAAGAATGCCTATGAAAAACCTTCATGGTATCATTTGTTACAAATTTGTAGCTCCATTCTTTTGAAATTAAAATATATTTAATTCTAATTAAAGTGCATATTGGAACTTCATAGAAGCACTTAATGCTTGTAGAAAATTCCTTATACAACTAATTTTTTAAAACTACAATCTCTGGCATGTTGAATTTGTTGAGTTTTAAACTTTGATATTACTCCGTGTCACGACACAATTCTCATACATCGTTGCATGCTCCATAATTATAAATATTAGTGTGGTTTTTATTGCAATATAAATTAGATATTATATCAAGATAAATGGCAATTAGAACAATGGTTGTTTCAATTGCTGTGTTTCTAAATATGCTAAAACATTATGCCTCTAAGGATACAGTAAAGGGATTGTAATTGAACAATGAATAAAAAAAATTTGCTTGTTTGATTTTATGATCTTAGAATTTTACATGTATAAAAAGAATTTATTTCAAGAACCATTTCAATGGTCAATTTTAATAAAAAATTTAGCGACAGTTTTAGTACAAATTATCATACCTGTAGGGCTGAAAACCATGACATGAAATTTTCGAAACCACATCTATAGCTGTATTTTGGACTTGATTTGCATCCCAACCAACTTTTGACATTGGCCTCACAATTTCCTACAAAGCAATATAAAATCTATTCATCACATGGAAATGCATCCTTCCTCATCATTCTTAGAGTTAATCTTCACCATGTTGTAAGACTCCCCCTATTTAACAGCACTCCCGACAACACCAACAGACGTCATATTGGCCAAGGTTATTTATCTACATAGATAATTGAAGTGTTTCCAGTTGTGTGGGCTTCAAATGACTCAAAGATTTTATTGCAAATAGTTAGGCAAATGGGAATGTGGAGACAATATGATTTCACCAACTTGATTTATACCATGTGAACCTTTTCTGAGGAAGTCATTCAATTCTAAATTGTTTTGTCACCAAGTATAACTTAAATATAAAAATAATAGAAAAAATAGATAGCCAATTCAAAAGAAGAAAGATAGAGAGTAGCATCCTAAAATTCTCTATTCACTTTTATCGACTAATTATTTTTTCCAAAATAAAAAATATACTCTTCGATCAGCGAAATTGAGAATAACTAGAGTACCATATTAACCCCCAAATGCCTGAGCCTATGACCACGGAAATAGACTTTGACTTTGGATAGTTTATTTTGCTACTATAATTAATGTAAAATATGAATTTTAAACTTTTATTAGCTAGATACACATGTTATCTACAAGAAATAATTTTATCAAAATTAAATGTTTCAAAATGTAATTAATATAAAATTTCAAATCAAAACAAACAAAGAAAATTCATATCAAATATAGGTTATACTAAAAAATTATGAAATATTTACCATAGATGAATATGACAACCAAAAACCTTATATTAGTTACCGTGCTCAAAAATTATGTTTTAATTCAAAAATATGATGAAAGAACCTAAAACCGTGGAAAATCAAGAAGTAGCCACGGTTATACCCCTTCATCTTATACTAGCTATAAATCACTCCATTTTAGGTATTCTTCAAAATTTTAAATTGGACTGGAAAATAGATTTGCCAAACTACATTTCATTAGTTTATCTCAACTGCAAAAAAGATCATCCCGATAGTCAAAATTGTGTTTCATCTGTCTGTATCAAGGAATTTTTGAATACATACACGGTATTGATCTTTTTGACTTTAAGGAGGCACCAAAATTCATGAAATTATTATTTTGAGAATTTTTTAGTGAGGTTAGATAGATCTCTCTCAAATTTAACACGTGAAAAAAAATGGATGAAAAATTGTCATTTGGATGACAGTTATGGAACTTGGAAAAATGAAAACGACCAGTTTTTGGTCGTTTAGGCGTTTAGGGGTTAAGAAAAGTAGCCACTATTAAGATTTCTTTATTTTAAACCTTAGCCACTAATACTCTACTGATATCAATATGAAGTTGATAACACAATAACAACCTAAGGGCATCTGTAGTGGGTCAGTTTTACAGTGAATAGGTTTTAGTTTGAAGTGAGCTTTACAGTGACGCACTAGAGATGCTCAAAGAGCATCCACACCGCAATCCCTCCAAACAGCCCCTTAATTTATGGAGGTGAGGGGTTGGATGGAAGTTGAGTGCCCCACCCCAAACACTCTAAAATTCAAGTCTATTCCCAAGTCTCCAAGTTTATTGCACACTCTCCAAGTCTATCCCTTTAGTACAAATCATAGGGCATTAATTGAACTTGAACTGTTCTTCTAGTTTTCTTCCGGAGTAACCTTTGGTTAAATTTATTAGCTTAACTCAATTTTCAAGGATACACCTTTGTAGGACCATGATGCTTCAAACTTCATTAGTATATTTGGAACAACTATATAACAATCTAAATATAGATGTATTTTTATTATCCTCCTATTTTATTTTAGAACTTTCATAGTATATTCTTAAAATTTACAGTACAATATAAATGAATGAATACTTTTATGTTTTTGTTTAAATGGAAAAAAATTTAATAGTGTATTTTTAAAAAGGTAAACTATAGTCTGATTTTGAAATATTTAAAAAAAAAGAAGAAGATATTTAATAGTTTATCAAATAAACCATAGGACAATCTTAACTTATAAAATACGAATGTATAACTATCTTTAATTCATCAGCAAGTTGAAATTTGAGTTTAATAGGTAGTTTGTCATTCTGCATCTTCTGCCAAATGGAAGGCATCTTTAGATATTTTGCATCGTGTATACCACCTAGGAAACACACGCATACATCCAGAAACTGTCATTGATGATCACAAATTTTTTACAGAAGCACAAAGCGGAAATGATGTTGATTATAGTAATCATCGGGAACCTGTTCAAGTGGTTGTTTTTTGGTCAATTAAATATGTGAACTTTCGATTGTCCCCCACATATATGGTATTTTTGTCATTTCTTCAAAGCCTTCCATGATTGTTTGTAATTTGTGTCCTTTGGCAATTTTGATATATTAATCATAAAAATTATCCACTTATACTTTACAAATCAAATGGGTGTACTTAGAAGAAACAAACACCAATTCCAAAGAAAGACCGTGCTCTTCAGACAACTCCATCATGTGCTTTTGCTGTTGGAATTGCACCTCTTTAATGTTTATCACTATTTTGTATAAAAGAGTTCAACATTTCCAATAGCTGCATAAATTGCAAGTATGACAAGTTAACTTACCTCCTATAATTTTTTTGCAAGAGTTCAGGTTGGTTAGTTAGATACCGACCATGATAGACTTCATTCCATTGTATTTGTGATCAATACTTCATCCACATAATTTGATTTGGGGTCCAATGTTGTGGAGGTGTTCAATAAGTTTTACAAAATTAATATCAAAAGATTTCTGCACGCTAATGAATTTCTAGATTTCTTTACCATGATTACTATCTATCAAAAATAATAAATTCCAAATAATACATTTAAATTCAAACAAATAGTAAAAATATTTTAAAATAATCAAGACTAATGACTCTATAAATCAACATTGACACTATTAATTTCCAAGCAATTTTACATTAAAAACCATTCTGCATTACAGTTTAATTTAAGAATTAAAGAAAACTAAACTATGAGCACCAAAATATATCACATGATGTAAAAGTTGAATTTGAAATCTATTTGACTTTGTCCTTGAATTTTATATACAAAATTAATCAATTTTTATACTAAACCATACTTTATTTTATAAAACAAGTTTTACTTTGTAAAACTATTCATGAAATAAAGAATCGAGTTCAATTTAATTTTTGATAAGCATCTATTATTTCCAAAAATAAAAGGCTACTCTATATATAAATTTATGTGAACATGTTTTTTCATATATTTTTCTTGTTGTATTATATCTCTTTTCATTTGTTTTGTAGCGATACAATAATTTATTTTATTATTTGTTGAGTGGGGTTTAAGTAATTTTTAGAATATGGGATAAGAGAATGTGCAGAATGATGGGATGAAAACCTGTAGTAAAGTCAAGAAGATTGAAGTGCGAACTACAAGTTGGTCACTGAAAGGTAGTTCAAGGAATAATACGTTGGAAAATAATACTGAAAAAACTACATCTCCTAGAGAGATGTAGACTAAAGGGGAAGTTAAAGCATTTTTAACGCATATAACTTTGGTTGCTCCCATTGTGGAAACAAAAGAGAAGGAGAAGAAACCAGAAGAAGAATATAGTAGTGGAAGTGCGAACCAAGGCTTAAGATGAATCTGATGCAATATGGTGGATACAAAAATATTTATTGCGATATGGGCATAAAGATGAATTGAAGCAACCAAGTGCATTGTTGAAAGATAAACATATATATATGCGGCCATGGTTATTTTGTGGAACTCCAAATTGAGGCACAATAAATTTCAGCATGGGATTTATTTTATTGAGCAGAATAAAAGTATCACACTTCCATATTTACAGCAATTATATGTGAAAGAGAATCATTGGGCTCTTGCTTATATAAAGCCTGACATACAATTTTTTATGTTATATGATTCAGCAAGGCGCCTCTCATTTTATGAAACTGAAGAGCATGAAGCGCTATTGCAAAGGGCTATTAATGTAGCAGCCACTCGCATGAAATGAACTGATGTTTAACAACAATCAGATAGTTCATTTTATGGTCTATATGTTATTGCGTATGCTCTTGATATTGCTAATGATATAAACCCTACAAGAATTAATTACATTAAACAAAAAATGAGGAGACTTTTTTATTTTGTTTGAATAAGGCATGTTAAAACCCTTTCCAAGACATATTAGAATTAATATTTGAGTATGAATGGAGGTTATCTTTATCTATATATGAATACTAAAATTTTTCCTTTTACTTAGTATTATATGTCTAACTTTGACTTGGTAGCAAATAATTTCTAGTGTTTTTTTTTTTTTTTTTTTTTTTCCCCTTTAATTTTGAATTGAAAATAAATATCAAATAAAAACATGTTGATTTCGATCGTAAAAATTACTATATTGGTGGAATAAAAATAATTGAATAGGATTATCATGTACTTTCAAGTTCTAACCACACTCCAAGTTTTAGCCACATTTCAAATCTAAGCCACACTATTGTCACTACGCAATGTATGATGAATGAGAACTCTTCGAATTTACAACAAAAGTAAATCAAAAAATTACAAAAGAGGCTTTTACCTCTCTGCTGGCAGAATGTGGGAAGTGAATCCACAGCCTGCCGGAGGCAGGCGCAAGGTGCCTGCTCCTACCAGCAGGATGTGTGAACTAGCCAACAATACACCATTGCCAATCTATTGCCCGACCTGTAGATTCCCTCAGAGATACTTAGGGCTACTTGGCTAGGCAGCGAATGACGTTTAATTGTAAACAACAAGGTGTTGTGTAATATTGTTTATCTATTGATTGTTAGAATAGCTTGTATGGATGATAAAATATCAAAAGTTGAGATCAAGTTAATGTCACCTGTTTGTGGAAGCAACTACTTAAGGGATCTACAACATTCAAATTTACAATTTTTTTTTCGAATTAAGGCTTTGTGTTGAGTTTGTAGCATGACTGTTACTAGCCCAGCCATGGTAATCAAGGAAACCCAGAGCGGTGGAAGAACTCGTAGTTAGAACAGAAACTGAGAGTAGGCAAAGAAGGACAGTGTTAGTTGTAGCAAGGAAGTAGGACAGCAGAGACAGTATAAACATGGGAACCGAGATGAACTTACACTCCTCATTTTTGGCCTTCGAGTCGAGTCTTAGTCTAGATGTCACCGTTTTGTAACTCCCTTGGTGCGCTTGGCCGCCAAGGTTACCTTTTATTATACGTCATCCAACTATAGAATTGCTCCAAAATTATTAGTAAACAAAATAGTCAAGTTATGATTTATTAACTAATAAACAATTCTAATCAATGGAGTCATTTTAAAAGTGGGATAAAGACAACATAAGTTTCAAAAATTTTATATAGTTACAATTAACTAAAATATCCTCAACTTAGCATTGGTTATTCTAAATGTAGTCTAATAAAAAAAAATTCAAAACCTACGTATTTCCATCCAAGCTACTTTTTCACTTGTAACGATAGATAAGATTAATTTGAATTTTAATTGAAAGACCACCAAAGTCTTCCACATCTATACGTCAATTACATAATAGATGACAACATTAAGTATTTATAGAAAAATTCTCATTTGTCAGAAATATATTTAGCATGGCTGTTCAAACAGCCCGCAAAGCACCAAATTTCAATCTGGGTACCATAACTATTTTTTTTGAAATGTCTTACTAGGAACCAAATCTGATTCCCTCAAGGTCCTTGCTACGGCAGTCATTTATAAAAAAAATTACAAATTACCTTCGCTCAAAGGATCTTCATAATATACAAAAGTTCTCATAAACTTCTTGGTCTAGGATTGCCTACACTCTATACATCAAAATCCGGATGTGCCTCTAGAATGCGGGCATGGAGGTCAGCCCATCTGACCGTGAGTTTCCCGAATTTATCTTGGCATCTACGCAAATCACCTCGGACCTCATTTTTCGGCTTCTCATGAAGTCCTTTCAATCGTACAGCGGTGTCTCTTTCTTGACGGAGAGCTGCGGATGTCCTCTCCTCCTCCTGGAGGCTTCTTTCAAGAATCTGTATGCGCTCTTCCAAGCCTCCTTTACTGCGTTGTCAAGGTGACAAAAACATAGAGATCTGCTTCATTTTCTACCTTTCTTCGAACTGCTTCCCGACATCTCCAATGTAGTGACAACGACTGGCGTGAGTTATAATGAGGGCACAAGGCACTCGTTAAATGGCAGAAGACACCAAAAATTGAGTTGTCTTTGTGCACGCTTTTAGGAGGGGTCTATGTACATAAGTAGGTGTTTAGCGATACAGAACTCTGTAAATTCATAACTTATTCATATAGAATGAGAAAAATATAATTTCACTTCCATTCTCATATCTTAATATTTGCTAATATGTGGAAAAAAAACGATTTTCTCTTAAGTGTTCAAAAATAGGTGGTTGTACCTTGGATTCCACCTTCGATGCTTTCATTCATTTTTCCAGAGTAACAAATACATTCTGCCATTCCCATATGGTAGTTCAAGTAATCAAATAATTAAAGTATTGGTGTTAAAAAATTCGGAAGTTCATGCCTTGCTTGATCAGAACATCCAGCTGCATAAGTTTGCTGAATCTTCCCTATGCAATACCAAGTAATACAATGCATTGTCAGCTTTCTTTAATGGCATCTACTTCGTGCACCTTTTTTATTTTCTATCTAAAATGCAAGGGTCGCACCGTCACACCTTTTTATTTCATCTTTTTCAAGTGAATTAATGAAATTCATTGGAAGGGAAAGTTACACGCCCTCGTAAGAAGGTCGCACCTTCTTCATGCAACCCTTCATTGCCACCTTTTAAAATCAATCCGTCGTAAATATGGCATAATAGAAAATAAACCTTAAACAATGACAATTTTACAATGCTAGAAGGACAGAATCGTTTTTTTATATTCTCGATCATTGCATTGGGTGACTCCTCTGACAGGAGACCCGACCGGGTACCACAATTACGGCGACTAGTGACTGGAAGTCCATTACTCTTGTGGAACGTGGATAATTGCATCCGTCATCCCATCCAAAAAGCGGTTGCCTGCCACATGTCACGTCTTGAGACGCGCTAGTGGTGGGCCGTCTCAGCACTCGTTTCCTCTTCTTCCCCATTCCCTCCCCCCCCTCAACTCCGCATTCGACTCTTGGCGTGCCTCTCGTCAGTTCTCTTTGGAGCTTGCCGTGAGTTCTTCATCTGCTCTCCTTCTCTTGTCTACGTGCATGCTCTGTCATTTGTTTCCCTATATCTTCCACTCCCTTCCTTCCCCTCTTCTTCTCTTCTGTTTTGCGTAGCTTTTCTCCTTCCAATTCCCCTTTTCGTGGCATTATCGCTCTTGCTTACTCCTCGCCCCACTCTCCTCGAACCCCTCTAGTTCTCCTTTCTCTCATTCTCGTTTCATGATCGCGGACACCACTTCTCGCCATGGCTGGCTCTCACGTAGCGGCCCAGGTCGCTACTCATGCAACCATCAAGTCGAGCTCGATTCATTGGACGAAGTTGGAGCAAGAGTGCAAGACGTGGGGGACACGGCCAGGCAAAGGTGAGTGGGCATCGACTGCTGGTCTCGCTGTTGTTTGGGCGGATGCTCCCCTCGACGTGTTGTCGAACAACGTGTTGCTCTAGCTCTCTTCCGCCCACATTAACGACAGCGGCGATCGGAAGATCTTCAGTGGACTCGTGAACGGGATCCACTGTGACTTGGAGATGGAGGAGTACCTCCGAACTTGCTTCGCGTTCAATTTCAAGGGCACCGTCAGCCACTTCCAACTGCGAGGCTTCACACCGGCCCCCGCCAGCAAGTTCCTTGCGACGCACCTCGCTGCGAAACCGTGGCCGTGGAACGTCAGTACTCAAAACCACTGTTCGTTGTTTGTAAATAGGTGTTTCCTTCTCTTAGAAAAGCCAGCGACAAATTTAGGGTTTCAGAGTTTAGTGATTGCATTGCAGGGTTTACGATTTAGAAGTGATTCGATCCTCTTTTGAATTCCTTTATTTTAACCACGCGGTCAGGTCGTACTTTTTGCAATTCGCAGTGGACGTGCTCTACAGCCTGAAGGTCGCTAAGTGATTGCAGTGCATTTTGTGGACCGTATTTGCACGCAAAGACATCGGAAGGGGCGAAAGCCGGTGCTTCATGCTCGTACTCGAGGCCGAGGGCGGTCTGAAGGTGAACTTAGGGGAGATCATGCGGCAGCACGTGACGTAGGAGTTGGAGTATTTGCTGATCCGGATCCGCCATGAAGAGCATTGCATGACGCCCCTCTTTGGATTCCTCAGCGCCTTCATTCGCCAGGCGAGGGAATATAAGAGCACAAGGGCATGGCCGGTGCCCACCATTGCCGGTGCAACGCTGTGAACAAGACTTGGCGAGTGTCCCTCGAGCGGGCCAAGTCCCTTAGTCCCCACAATCGCCAACGCCACCCCAACAAGCCTCCCGAAGACCATCCTAAAGACTATTCGTGCAATCCCGGCCTTGTCCTCTCTTGCAAGTTGCTCTAGAACACGACGACACGAAGCGGGAACAACCGCCGCCGCCGAAAAGCCGGTCGTCCCTGCTGGAGCTTCGGCAGTCGTCTAGAAGCTGCCCGTTGATGCTGGAGCTTTTGCAGTCGCCTAGAGGCCGCCCGTCCCCGTTGGAGCTTTGGCAGTGCTAGTTTGAGCCCTACCTAAAGCAGATCCACTACCTCCGTATACGCCCGCAAAACGAGGAGGTCCTGTTGCGTGTGATACTGCCTCTCTTGTGGACACCCCCCCCCCCCGGCCCACAGTAATAAAGTAAAGGTGAGGTTTCAGTCTTTCACATTTCCTTTGAAATTAATGCCATTCCCATCGTGAATTGGAATTTAGGCTACTCGTTCAAAACCGTGCTTGTTCTTGACATTTTTGTCCAGGTTGTTGCTCTGGGAGCAATCGTAGCAGAGGTCAAAGTACTTCAACCCGCGAGCACCACGATGGCACAAGGCATCCGCTCAGGCACTGAGTTTTCCGACCCCCCACATTTATGGACCAATAGTTGTGGTGTTGCACCTGCCGCCATTGCCCCTCTCGTCCATTTGGCGCAAGCTCCCGTTTAATCTAAGCGTTGTCACAAACGTGTGGACTAGGTGGAGGAGCGCGAGCGTGCACAAGAAGACGACAAGGTGGTCGCGCAAATCCTCCTGTGTATCACCAACTTTTTGGTGCAGGGCTTTGACGACCTGCGCGAGCGTGAAAAAGAACATGAAGACAACAAGTCAACCTCGCAAATTCTCCAGTATATCACTGACTATGTGGTGCAAAGCTTCGATGACCTGGACTGGTTACAACGCAAAAACCTGGGCAGACGCTTGCGGCTTGTGGAAGAGCGGGAAGAGGCTGAGTATCAATGGAAATACCACGAGCACAACCATTCCAATGCGCTCAAAGCTAAGTTGGAGACCTGCCGGAAGGAGTTGGCGGATGCGCAGGATGTTCGCACCCAACTCGAGAACAAATTGGCAAAACTAGAAGACGAGGCAAAGACCTAGTTACAAGGAAGATTTGAAGCTGAGATGGGAAACTTCCAAACAAACCTAGACCTCTTGGTTTCTGAACCAAGCGGCGTAGGTCAAGACGTGGCGGTAACCCTGAACCATCAATCCCTCGTCTTTTGTTTCATGTTTCTGCCCTTGCTATTGTTTGCCGAGTTATAGATTTCCTATTTTAGTGACAAAAGCTACATTTGAACAGGCAAGTGCCTGCGGTCGGAGCCTGGATCCAGAGTCTACGAACCCTGAAGCATGAGCCCGTTAAAGTTCGGGAAGTTGTGCCGGGGGCCACAGTAGAGGACGCATTGGTGATGGACTCAGACTAGGACTACAAGGCGCCATTCCCCCAACTGCATGCCGCTGTTTTTCTTACTGCGTAATTCTCCCTAATTTTCACTGCATGTCCCTACCTAGAGAACTGTCTCAATCTCTATTTTGCGTCGGCCGGGTTTTTGTTAGATACGATTGCGTCTGCATAAGACACTGTGCTTGGTGCCCTCGCAAAATGACTCATATCGTTGTATAAACCTAGCAAACTAAATGTGTCGTACAATGCAAAGTGAATCCGGAAGCAAATATGTAATACTTGCCATGTATGTTTAGTACTAATTTCCCGATTTTTGCTGACCCCTTGCCCTCGACATTCTTTTGTACTGACCGTTTCGTTGTTTGCTTGCCTGCTGCCGAAGCACATTGATATGTGCTGTAGGCTGCAGAATTGCATCAATATGTGCTTGAAGGCACGTTCTGGACAATCCAGAAATTGTAGTAACGGCTCATAGTGATGGACATACGAACATACAAATATGATCATCTGTTTCTGAAGCACACAAACATGGTTTATGCCGTAACGTTGTGAATACCAGTAGTTCTCTTTCTAACTAGCATTTTAAAACTTTTGTAGGGAGGAAGGATTGAGTGCCTCAATTGCAGGTGATGATCTTCAGTCTGCAGAAGGAGATGGACGTGATGCAAACATGACTAAGGAAGTTATGGAAGCGACTTCTGAAGTTAATTCACTTCAAAATGAGATCCACTCCCTGGCTAGTTACCTTGAAAGAAAGGTATGGAAGTATATGCAACATTTGTGTGCGTGACAGTAGAAACCTGTAGCGTGATGTTTAATCTGCTTATTACCTCTACATTCTACGGTTCTGAAATTCGATGTTGGATGGAGGCCATTCGATGTGAGACTGGAAAACCCTCACGTCATTCATTCAAGTCAAGTGTGGGTGGGAGTTGTTTCTAGTGGTCCCTCTGGACGACCTCTTAATTCTTCTTATCGAACTCCTGACTCCATTGAGTATAAGCTCAAGCTGGGAAACACAATCGGTATGGCTTGTTCGTGCAAAGCGAATATAATTGTCTCATTCTTCAGGATTTTAGAGAGGTAGAAGTGTTTATACGTTAGTTATTATTGTTGTTTTTTCACATCTTTTATGGACCTTTAATTGCGCAGTAAGGAGCAGAATCCGGGACACTGTTATAACATACCTATGCCTGTTGTTTTGCAGTAAATTTTGCGCGCATTGTACCTAACGGTCTCCTTGTCTTTTTTCCATCCTGTTATCTCCTCAATTCTTGCATTGAAGTTTTGCAGACGCTGGTGAGTAATTTGTTTAGTCTGCATTTTACGCTTATTAGCTTGTGAGTAAGTTGCATTGTTTTCCTTTTCTTTTATTAGATTTTGGCTTTGTTTATAATCGTCTGGTAGAACAAAGGTTGATTTTGGAGAACTTTCTACGCAGACTTCTGGGCCAGCAGCCACAACAACTATGGTCTGGGAACGTATTTGTAGAAACAAGCAGCCTGTTGTTGAACCTAAAGAATCCGCTCTTTTCAACCAAGCTAATGAGGTCAGTATCGTCAATTTTTTAGATTGATGGAACTTTTTTTGCTTGGAATATCATGCCATGTACTATTGCTGCAATCTACTGCTTGCTTGTGATGCTGTCAGCCTAGCTAAAGCAACAGGGCCTTCAATTTCTATTTGCGTCTGCCGTGATGTAGTAAATCAGCATGTACTCAGCAAGGGCTTTATTCATGTTCATTACATAATTCATTGCAGGATTTTGTTGCCAAAATCAACGACACCACCTCTGTAGGGGATTTTTTCTTTGCTCTTTGTCGAGGCAAGGTACTACCTTCCTTCATCGCTGTTCTTTTAATATCAATTGGACAATATATTGTGCTAGGCTTTAGTATATCTTTGCTCTTTGTCATTGATGTGGGTAGTTATCGACTTGATAAGCTTTTCACTTTTTCTTTCTTGATTTACCTGCTTCGCAGAGTTCTCTTGTATGCTATTACATAATATGTAAGCTCAGTGATGATAACTAAATTGTTTGCTCGTGTAGGCCAGCGTTTTGTTGAGCTATGATGTTTGAGGGAGCGAATGAGCAGAAATACCAGCTACCAAAATCCGTTGCTATAGCCCGAGCTAAAGACAAACATCGTCCTGCCTTCAACTCTCAGTCATACCCACGTTAAATGAAAGAGTGAGTATTACTAACTCCATTGTCAATTATAGGACTTCTTCAGTTTTTCTGCCGTGCAAAAAGTATTTCTCTAAATTGGCTATTTCCATTCAGGTGGAAAGTTTGCGACAGAGTGATCAAGAGTTGCAGCTTATACTAGAAATGTACAAGAGACAGTCAACGGATCCAAGGTGTGTTAGAAGACCTTCGTACCATGGTGAAACTACGTGCATGGTTGATATCATCACATTTTCTTTGGCTTCATCTTTGTTTTCCACATCTTGTTGCAATTATGTTTTTAGATATCTGCTAGAGGAATACGTCCTATGTCTAATGTGTATGAAAGAATCTGAATGTAATTAGTGTTGGCTGTACAGGTTGAGAAGGTGGCTTCCGTCGTTGTGAATGGCCACGAAAGTGATTAAATCAGTCACACGTATCTGGATTCTTTATTTGTAGAGAATAATTTTCGTTTCTTCATTACTCATAATTCAGTCATTGAAGTAGCTATTTGCCTCTAGGCGTGACACAATTGTTCTAGAGCATTGTTTAGGAATTGTACCACTTTATATCAATATGTTGCAACCAAACAGGCTTCATATATGGGTTCCCGATATTGTTCGTAGTATGTCTTAGTTGTACATGAATTAAATCACAAGAGTCTTGGAACATGAATTCATGCAGAAACAGTCTTCTAGATTATGACCTGGTCCTCAGATCTATGTCTAAGTCCGTTTACATCAAAAAAGTAGTACAATCCCTCCTTCAAAAGTGATTGTGTGCCTTCTTATGACCTTCGGCTCTAATAACCCATCTTATGTAAAGTAAATTCAATCGGGAACACGAACTACATGTAAAACAATGTTTCGGTACACGTAAAAATCCTGTCCAAGCGAGCACTTCCTATCAAAGAAAACTCATTGTCCTGGGCATATGATTATCACCAACATTCGTTTGTTTGTTTGTTCGTCTCGCCCGTCCGTCCGTAACTGTCCGTCCATCGCCCCTAAACCAACAAACCCGACCCCGATGAAGCACCCGTCCTCGGGATTTGTTGCCCAAAATTAGTTTGGGCTCGAAACAGCTGCCCGAAACGGACGTGCAAATGGGCCAAGGGGTTTGGGCCACGGAAAACAGTGGTCCTCGATTTCGAACCCTAAACTAGGGAAACCCAAATCCACGATCCTCGAATTGTATTTTCGATCCCTTAAGTCGCATACGGCCAAACATGCAAAAAGTATTCCATAAGGAGATAAGGTGGAAATCCCTCATCCGAAATTAGAAGACCTTCGAATAGATTGCCGTTCGTGGCTCTTCTATTATACAAACTAGACCTTCTTAGCACCCTCACGTTGTTCAAGTTTCCAGGCAATCTTACCAAAACATCATAGACTTGTTTTCTCTTGTTCACAATTGCTTGACAAGCAAGATTGTATCCATTAGTCTTGAAGTAGTAAAAGTCCTCTACAAAGTGTGCTAGTTTTGCAATGCTAAAATGCGTCCCATCAATGGCTCCAATCACTCCCGGTAAGTCACAGTATTGATTAAACTCTTCTATGTTTATGAATGCGTGCTCACGATTTGGTCAGTGAATCTTGTTTTTGAAAGCCCCATTGATTGCATTGACAACTTTTCGCAACATCGTTGAAACTATAGACTCACAATTCGCAAAAAAACTCCGAAACCACCAAAAATGACACACCTTGTACAAGCTTGTAGATTGCTGATGCTATAGGAACCCTAACAGGAATGGCCTTCCAGAATTTTGTATCTTGCTTATAAATTTATGGTTCTACTAATCGGAACAGGGACTCCTTTGTCAATCTAAGATTTGCAATTCACCCCAAGTCATCGTCCTCGGTGCATAGAAAGATAGAGAACCACGCCGTAGACCTTGGTTTAATCCGGAATCCCAATTCCTCATCCAATAGTGTGTCTACATTGCTCATGCAAAAGTCACGGAGAATAGAGGATACAATATGATCCATCTCCTAGACTGCATTGTGAACTTAGTGGAAAGGTGTAATCTCCATCAAATCTTCTCTTCTCTCTTGCTTTGGCAATTCCATGGTAAGGAGAATGTTTTGCAATAGCAAAATCAACGAAGGAGCCCACAACGTCCTCCAGATCTGTGATCATTGTGAGAATTCACATTGAGATCCAAGTTTGTGAGTGTCGCAACTTCCACGCCAAAGGGTAACAAAGCAATTGAAAAGTAGATCCATCACAACAGTCAAATTCTCACTTAAATTTCATGGTCAGAGCGATTGTGTGTCGGTTGGTCCTCCTGTGGAAAATTGTGTATGAGCAAACAAGAACAAAATAAAACCCTAATTCTCATTCCAATGCACTTCCTTTCCAAACTACTTGAGATGACTCTTGGAATAACACTATGACATTGTGAAAACAAAGAGGATTGGTGTAGCACCTCATCACCTCCAAATTGTATGTGCTCTTGCAAATTCGAGAAAACAAAGCTCCACAACACCACTTAAAAGTACTCCCTTTTGTCTCTACAAGTTAGGAAAGGAATTTGATCATGTTGAATCTTAAAATGGAAGTTTTAATGAAGCATTGAAGCTAACATAATTATTAAGGTGTAGAGATTCCTCGCCCAGCCCGTCAGCTTTCACGCTAATGCAACACTAGTAGTAGAAACTAGGTTTTCTTTAGAATAGAATATAGGTTTTCAAGATTGAATTTGCCAATTTTGATGTCCCAACGTTGATGGAAATACTGGTTTAATTGTTGGATGCAAATGCAATTTGATTCTCCGTGGTGACACAAAATGCTGTTCAGCGTTTTTTTTGCTTCATAAGGGAGGGTGAGCGAAAGGCACTTCCGGTTTCGCATTGATTGCCAGAGTGTTGAGTTCTACTGTACTCTAAGGGTGATAATTGGCTCCAAAGAGAATATTACATGTGGGGTGGTGTCCACAGTGGAATTTAGGGGGGGGGGGAGGGTTTAGAATGGCGATTGTAACGTTTTCCTACAAGCTAAGTACTTGCGACAAACAACCTTCTAAGTGAGAAGATTTGACTCCATTGGTTTAAATAAGAGTGAAGATTTGGCTGCCTCGTTTTAATGAATCCTACAGATTTGGCTAACACACCACATGAAAAAAAGTATTGTTATACAACACAATACAAGTGAAAAGTTCAAACAATCAGACACCGGAGTTGAACCCCGCTTCGAAGAGTCTGCCCAACGCAGTGTTTGATCGCACCCACCCACACCAAGTTAGTAAAAATTATGGTAAAAATTTGCAATACTTCAGCACAGCAAGCTTGCAAAGTTTATGGAGACAAAAGAGCTCAATAAGCTCACAAGGCCGTTTCATGTCTCTCCCTCGCTTCTCTCTAGTGGTCGAAAGCAACTGCATAGAGGAATGACTCCAAGTCATACCAGGTCTGAGAGAACAAACGGATGACAGCGTCAAGGTTCCCTCCAAGCCAATTCCGCACCTTGCTTTTTACAAAGTTTAATGTCAAAAAAGTTTGCTCATCTTCGCATGAACCCAAAACTGCCGTCACAGCGATGTTAGCCTGCTTCATGTACTCAGACAACTTGTTTATAAGCAAGGCGTTACAGCTCAAACGTTGCCACAGTCTCTTAACAGGGTTAACACCGTTGGGGGGCTCCATGGATTTTTTAGCGTTCCCCTTCATGGTCAGCTTGAATAAGCACTTCTGCATCAACAGGAGGTGCCAGTCCAAAGGAGGGATGACTTGCTTGAAATTCTCATTAGCAAGATTGTCCATAGAGCGCATGGTGCAGAACCACGTTTTAATCACCTCTAAATGACGAGGAAAGAGGTCGCCACATTTGTATTGTAACGAGTACTGGGGAAAATTATCCCTGAAGCCTCCATTACCTCAAAATTAGGAAACCTTTTCTCCAACTGCTGAATCAGCATTTCTGCTCCGGCAATGCACTGGCCCTTCACCGAGCTCAGTATTGCATCAAAGTCACTCCGAGATACAAGTTGAGAACGACCTCAAACAGGGTTCACAAAATGTGCCGCATGTGTATGGTCATTGACACGAAAGGCCAGTGTTTTGGCACCATCATTTATATCAGTCACCCATTCCATCCGAAACAACATCATGAAAGAGCTCAAAATGAGCCACCGCAAATGAAGTTTGATTATTGACATACATTTGATAGATCTCTTGTTGGCAGATTTTGACAGCGGCAATAAAATCGGAGACAAACACGTGACGAGACTGAGCGAATTTGATCAACGATTGTACAGACTCGAGCAAGGAGAGGATAGAGGGCAGGGCAAACAATGTGGTCACGTCAAGGAGACGTTGCAAATTTGCCTTTGCAGCATGTTCCTTAGGGGCGTCCTCAGCGAATTTGGCTATAAGAGCCTCGTACTCGCCTTGAATTCGTTGAAGGGGCTCAAGAAGTGAGATCCAACGGGTTTGCCCTTGCTTCAAAATATTGAGCCCCTTTGTCTCCACAATCTCTGCAAGTTTAAGCAACGCCAAATGAAGCTTGGGGGATCTTGCAAAGTAGAGGTGCAAGTTTTTGCACAACCTCTCAAGCTTCTGAACAAAGGGTAATCTTGAGAGAGCCTCCACAGCAAGATTAGTTCTGTGAGCAAAATCATGAACACCGATGACATAAGGAGAGTAGGTAGATTGTAATCTCAAAATCACACCACTGCAACTGCCTTGGAATACAATGGCACCATCTGCCCCTCAGCAGATCAGCTTCTGTGCCAATTCAATCCCCAAAATCCCCCCATGCCACTGGAGTTGATCAAGAATCATCTTTGTGAGATTGTCTGCATTAGCATCACAGTCAACCCTGCGAATGCAGATTAAGTTAGACTCACGGGAGTAATTGAGACTGTAATACACGTGAACCGAGAGCTACTGCTGGTTGTCAACAGACGTGACCTTATCCGTCGGAGCAGAAATATATAGAGCCTCGGAAACTCTTCTCCTCAACATATTGGAACATACCTGAGCCATTGCGATTGCAAAGTCCCACCTTGCTCCTGACTCCAGTGCTTACGCGGTATCTCTGGTACACTCAAGAAAGCAAACATATGTTGCATGGCAGAATATTCGCCTATTGGCCTCCCATGCATCAAGACATGCAAACACCATTTCATCTGAACACCCTTGCGACGTCTTTCTTTTGTCACTCCAACGAGGACCTTAGTAATCACTGTCTGCCCTCTTTTAGCGAACCAGACCCTTTCATTTTTTATGTGTTGATTCTGACCCATATAATAATACTCACCTCGCTTGACTATACCCATGTCGACCATCGCACGTCTGCGACCCGCATGCTTGAAGAGCCCATCAATCTTGGGCACCAAGAGCTTCTCCCGGCCCTCTATGTCGCTGCAGATCTTACAGCGGACTTTCGTAATTGTCCCACCCACGCCCACGACACTGTCCGCCCAAGGGAGTTTCGCGGCCCAGGAGTCCCGAAAAGTGCCTTGCTGCATCGTAATTCTTCCGCCTCTTTCTCCTCGCCTCACCCTTCACCAAAGTCAATTCGCCCACCACTACACAATCTGGCGCTGCTCGTTTCCTCGGAGTAGATCGGTCCTCCTCAACATGGCATTCGGAGTCCACCTGCGGCTCTGCAAAACCGAGCTCCTCCTTGACATGCAAAAAATTGAACGGTGCATCAGCCGCTGCAGCTTCAGGTGGGGCGCGACCTCCGTAAAGAAATATACGGAGGGGAGCCTATATTGTGTGAACCTTCGGCGCCATGATAAACCAACAAGAACTCGCATAAACCAACAAGCAAACAACTCAAAACGATCCCCTTCGCCAAGTCCCAGCCCGCACAACACAAAGAAGACACCGCATGAAAAACTCAAGTACAAATCACCGCAAAACCCAGAACCCTATAAGGAAGGTGAGAAACTCCCTCTATGCTGCGCGCTTATATACTCCATGAGCAATTGCTAAATCGCTTCTCCCGCTCCCAATTCAGCACACACATCCTACAAAAGGTTGCGCAAACTATAACAATCCAGGCTAACATGCAGGTGGCCCCAACCGGGAGAGCCCAACACAGAGATGGCGAAGCTAAACAAGGAGAGGCGTACAAAATGCTGGCAACAAGATCCGAGAATTCTGGAGACAAATTGGCTTTATGTGAATATATTTGGGGAAATGAGGCAATAGGGGGAGTGGGGGAGAGCAGAATCCGGCGCAACGTGACCCAGCGGGACCGCCAAGGCGGCCCACGACCCAGACTGTCTGGGCACTTAAGTATCGATGGTTGTCAAATCGGACGTTACGTTATGGCCCCCAGGTGCAGATACCTTGGATTATCTCCGCCAAGGTATACGCCTGCATCTGAGAGTGGTCGAGTAATGGCGAAAATTAGCCAGTAAAAAAAATGCTGATGCTTTTTGATAAATTTAGCCATGATGCAAAGAGAGCGTTTGCTAACTAGAAGAGAGCGTTTGCTAACTAGAAGATAGCAAATCCTCGCAAAGGGTCTTTGAGTTTAGAACCTCAAAATACCTACGTTCAGATTGCTAAATGTGAATAGGAGAGAGAGAGAAACTTGGCTTGAAGGCCCACATGAATTAAGTGTCTGTTGGAGATAGTGATACTAAATATGCCACCAGGACCTACAGAGTGCATGCTAACCTTGATGCCTTCTTTCGAAGGTGAACACTATAACTACCTAGCCTAGAGCTAAGTACCATTAGGAAGAATTGACATGTTCTCCACCCCTAGGACATTTAAAGGGTACCGATACAACAAGGTTAAGAGACCCTCCACCAAGATTGGGTGGATCAATGGTGGTAGAGCCACAAGCGACATAGAAATTGAACCCTGGTCATCCCGGAGGAATGCCAAGAGCCTACCCAACCACTGCCCGAAGGCCTTCTGGTAGTTTAAAGTCATTCAGAACTTTACTATGGAGAAAAATTTAGTGCCTCACGGAGAAGCATGCCTCACGAGCTTGGAACAATATGGATTTTGGTCTTTGAGGACCACCTAGTGTGTGTGCGCGCGCTCAATTTCAATTGGATGTTTCATAATAGGATTTATGAAATAGTTATTCAATTCTTTAGAATAACCCAATTTATAATAAAATAGGCTAAATTGTATATGAATTTTATAATTTTTTGAAAATAAATTTGATTTGTTTTTAAACATATCATTATTTCCAAACAAGTGTATTACATGCCAAATTATAACAATGAAATCTTATTATTTGAATATGGCTTTTGAATAATTTATTCAATCAAGTAAAAATTCAAAAGTGAGGTGGCATAGGTTAATAAACTAACTAGTAATCGCAATTAAATATTATTTGTGAATAAAAGATTTGAATGTGCATTGATGGAAGGCACTACGGCCTTGGTGTAGTGGTTTGAGTCGTGGCACCTTAGTGAGGTGGTTGTAAGTTCGAATCGAAGGGGGGCGCTCTCACTCTCGCAAGGAGGGCGCTCTCTCTCGCAGTAGAGGGGGATGGTTTTGCTCCCAACCCAAGTTTTGAGCTAGGGTTTCTTGGCGGCGCCTCCAACTCCACCATGCGGAAGCTTGCATCACCATAAATGTTATGGGCTTCTTCTCCTTTCACTGTTATTAGCAGTTGAACCTTTCTTCTAGTCAGTGGCTTCTCATGTATCACTCTTATCTGTAACAGGAGCTTTCTAATTAGTGGCTTCTCATGTAGTGAATAACTCTGTTGCTTCTTTCTGTTGTTGTTGCTTTGCCTTCATTTTGTAGAGGGTATGTCAAGGATCTGTTTGAATCCTCTAGATAGAAGTAATGCATCTGCAGCTAGTTATGTACGTAGTCTGCTTAGCAGCTCTGGCAAGTCTGAACGAACACTACAAAGGACAGATCTTTGCCCTTACGACGAAGGTAGGGACATGGATCACTCTGGCCGAGGCAATTACGAACTTGCATCATACTTTTGATTTCATTTCAGGAGCTCTGATTTCATTCAGGCACGGGAGCAAGGCGTTTCTCCTTCCGAATGGTTGCTAGCTGCATAGCCAAATGGCGGATGCACTCCCTTCTACTTGTTTCTTCAATTGACTCTGCTCAGGGCTTCAAGGATGGTGATTACTCAAGAATTTGGAGGCTTCTGCGCTCTCCTACGACAACCAGATGGTAAAGGCGGTTGCTCATCGTTACTCATTGGAGGTTGCGCGGCTGTTTGCACTGCGCCCTATTCATTTTACATTAATTCTAGTGTGGTTAGGTAGGCAACTCTTTGGGGTGTAGTGGGTTTGCTCCTGTATAGGTTACCTTGCTTTCTACTTAGCTTGGTTGGATGCCTTGTTTTGCTATGGAAGCAGCTAGATTTCACGGTCACATTCTGTGATGTTGATCCTTCCCTAGGCCTTTGGGCTCTGGCACTTAGTGCATGGGCTATGCCTGCGAGTGGTAGGTGTTAGTTGCTATTTTTTCGGATATGGGCTCCCTTGCATGGCCTTTGTGCCACAGGGCTCATAACCTCCCTCCGCGCTTTGGCGCTCTCTGTTTTGAGCTTTTGCCCTTTTGTGTTCTTGAACCTAGTGGGTACTTTTGGTTGTAAGTTCAAATCCTCATGCCGACGTGGTGCTTATTACCATAATTCATCCAACTATGGTGGAGGGTCTTGCAACCTCGTTGTATGGGTACGAGGGAGAGCACAATAAAGTGGACCACAAAGTGCAATATGTGATCACTAAGAAGTGAATATGAAGTGTGCTGTTTTTTAAAGCTCAAAGCTGATTTTGAGCATTTTGGTGTAATTGTTGAGCATTTTAGTCACTTTCTAGGGTGTCATAAAGTATCTTGCACGCATCTTCACAAAAGAACGTCTTCAATTGAAACTTAATTTGACCTCTAGTTCTAAATCATGAAAATTAACTTTTTCGAAGTCTTAATTTCTTCATTTGGTGCCCTCTATTATCTTTAGAGGATGTTTTTAGACGTGTCACTACTTTCCGTGATTTTGATTTAAACTTTGTTTTTTTAATTAAGAGCAAGGAAAACGATAGAAGTTATAGGTTAGTTGGAAATCATCTTAGGTTAAGTTAGAAATAGCTTAGAATGTTAGGTTAGAATGTTAGACATTAGGTTAGTATGTTAGAAATAGAAATAGAGGAAAAATAAAAAGTGTTAAATTAGTTAAAACACTTGATTAGTATTATGGTAGAACTCTCCTCCAAGGTGGAAACCTTAAGGCAGAAGTGGCAGAAACTGGGAGACTAGGCCGCGGCAAGGAGTGGAGGAGTTTTTCCATGGCGGAGCACAATCAACGAGGAAAGTGGAGAGGTTGATAATAGGACCAGGCAGGGTCCAAATCTCTCCTTTCCCGGGTTTCAACTCGGGTATTGGAAAGGCGGCTAGGGTTTAAGGGCCGAGCCCTCCATCAACCTTCCAGGTTGTTTCCCGGATACCGCCGCCACCTTTTCTAGAAAGTGGACCGGTGGAACTGCCACGTGTCCCGCTGAAGCCGGAAGGCAGTCAGTTGACCGCCACCACCTTCTTTGGATGGTGGGCCATGTGGACTCGCACGTGCCCCACTTGTTGCGGACTTTTTGCAGGACAGCCAGTTGACCACTCCGTTGCGACGGAGAATGTGGAGGTTGTGGGTCGAACTGGAGACGAATCTGGGACACGTGTCAAGACCGGGCCAGTGGCAACTCCACTTGCTCCACCGGCGGCGTCGGGCCGAAGTGAGAAGCAGAAGTTGAAGAAGAAGGAGGCCAAAGAGCGAAAGAAGAGGGGCAATGGGTAGATTTTAGGAGATTCGGTTTGGAGTTCCTTTTGGTAGGAAGCTTTGGATGCAAGTTGTTGTGGTAGGTAGTTAAAAGTAGTTAGACTTTGCATTCTTGTCTTTTTGTTAGTTTCGGGCCTTGGCTCTTCGGGTAGCGGAGAGTCAGTCTGCTGCCACATGGCCCGTGATTTTGACCACGCGGTTCGTGGCTCAGTAGTTTGAAAGGGAGAATTCTTGGGGTTTTCTTTCACCATTTTGGGATGTTTGTATTCTTTAGTTCAATTCAGGCTTTATGTTTTACTCCACATTTGTCTTGAGTTTATTCTTGATTGCATGAGCAAAGTGAGTGGTTCCTCCTTCCGATTCTTGGTGTTTCCGAGTTTCCACTTGGTCCTATCACTGTGTAGGTTAGCTAGGTTAGTATTCCGTGTTAGGTCAGTTTGGGCTGGAGCCTCTAGTAAGCAAGGTTTAAACATCCCTAATTTAAGCCATTGCTCTCATACAAGTGGGTACTTGGTGAGGTAGTAGCTGCCCCTGTTTAGGATTGGTATACTTGTTTAATCGGTTCGGTATCACCCCCTGTGCGGAAGGTGCTAGACGGAGGAACACTAAGGGCAGAAAGGAGGAGAGGGCGGAAAGTGGAATTGAAAGATACCGACTTGGGGTGCGGAGGGGGTACTCTAGCACAAAGATACTTGGCGATTCGGAGGGGGTACTTCAGTACAAGGATTGGAGCTATCACCATTTCCACATTCCAGCCCATCATCTTGAAAACGTGGAAACGTGGCTCTACTCTGTGTGACCTGTAGAACACAAAATTGTACCCATTGTGAAGGTAATGGCCCATTTACGCATTTCCACCCCTTATGGGGGAGCGGTATGTGACTTGAATGGGACGGTTTTCCCCGAGAAGACTGCTCCCGTCGAAACACCAGGCGAAAGGAGTATTAGTGTAGGAAGACGTGAAGTAGGGAGAAAACCCTAACAAATCAGTGGGCAAAATCCCCAAAAATAACTATAAAGCCTCTTTGAGCATTCTAGTTTAAATCGCTAGAATTATTATCTTGGTTACGGAAATTTGTTGGTGACGAAAAGGTGGAGCAGCAGTGAAGATTCCACTAGTGATCTTGGACATGCTGTCATAGAGTAGCTAACTACAATGGGTTTTCTGGGATGTATTTGTACATAGTTGTGGGCTATAGAAACGGGATTCTAGACCTGTAGTTTGTGTTAGGACAGAATGTGTTCCTCGTAGTTCTTCGGGGATAGATAGTGTACCACTTTTCACCTTCAGATAGTGGGATTTCCGTGATTGGAAGTATCCGGGATTTCTCAAATCCCTTAGATTTTGTAGCCTTGGGTGTTTTCTTAGGTTTGTGTTTGAGATTTTTATGTCTTTTCTTTAGATTATCTCTTCTCTCAGTTGTGTTTACTACCGCGGGTTCCTTGTGGGAACGAACTTGACGCAGTTTTTACGTCTTACGTGTTATTTAGGTTATTTAGCTGAATATGTTACCGTTGTGCTACGACATTTTTGTCAAATTAAAAAACAATATCCGGTGAAAAAAAAAACCCCAAAAAGTTTTGAGGAAAATGGGGTCCCAAGAAAGTCCTTGCGGTACCTCTAGTCCGCCCAAACTCTCATTTGCAGTGGTCATTGTCATTTCTACAACCGCAATTCGCAAACGGAGGGCACCATAGAATCAAAAGTGGTTTCCGACACCATTTGACAGATGTTCTTATCACTTTTTGAAATGACTGCATTCACTTTGTAGGACTTTTAAATTCTCGTACGGCATTGTAGAAGACGCGAATTCGTACCATATTCTTCCACACTTTAGATAATCAAGTCTATTTTCTGTACCCAAACTTCTTCCCATTTTACCAAAAACCGAGATGCCACTTTTTTAAGTCTTTGCGAGACGGGCTGAAATTGGCAATGAGCTAAGTGGTACACTTTATTGTGCTTCCCTTTGTACCTAAAAAGACCTTTGGGAAAGATGACATCTTGGTTGTTTTGAAGGCATTTAGTGTAGAAAAGTGTTTACCTTTGAAAAGGGGGAGTAACTCTAGATTCATTACTCTTTGTCTAATGGCCATCAGATTAGTGAATAAAATGAACAAAGACTATATTCATGTCGATCCCTTTGGGGCTAGATCTCTTTTGCGTTGATGGATCACAAATTCTCATCCATCTTTGAAGTTTCAATCGGTTCTCTTGTGCGGCCTATATTTGGAATCTTTTTAAACTCTATTTGAAAATTTTTAATTGAATAAAGTAAATTGAAGTGCCTGTGTAGCTTACTATTCAATTGAAAACCTTCAACTACGAGTTAATCGACTGAACTGGCCAAGTTCAATTCAATTGATTTAAGCTCCATGTGCGCCTCCGTCTTTCTTCCAAAGCTTACCCTGTAACTTTTCACCACAAATATATAGTATGTCGCTCGTAAAGCGCTCAAATTTCAGATCTGCATGCCCGGTGGGAAGTTTTTTAGGGAATCAATTTTTGGAAAATGAGCAAAGTATTTATAAATTTAGACCAATTGGAATGCTAATTTTGGATTAATATTGATTTAATTGGGAATTTTAGAAGGGAAACTTGAAGGTGGCTTAAAGATCTTTGAGCATAAAAAGTAACCATGTTTACATGTACATCATGAAATTTGAATTTGGAAGCTATAATGTATATATGGATAGGTGTAGATGTGTTGCGTGGATTTTGAACCACTTACTATAAATATGCAAGATTATAGAAAAATTTGCTACATTACAGTGAGTTGTAATCTCCACTCAAATGCCTCCTTCGCACCAGTCGGTACGAAATTGGTACCCTTGTAGGTAGTTCGGTGGTCTGTACACCAGGCAAGATAGACAATTACCGAATCTAGTCAGCTTCTTAGGTGGCACCAAAATTAAGACAATTTGTCGAAGGTTGTTGAAGGATGGAAAGATGGTGGCGGGAAATTATTATGGGACAACTGCACAATTTTAAAAATAATATAAAAAGGGTGTTTCATGTAGTGGTATGGGAAGGCAAAGGAAGACAACTATTAAAATCACTGTTAAGTTGCCCGTGTCCATATCAGTCTGAAAGCTCATATCCATGTCTCCACTGCTTGGTTAAATTGAGAGTGCAAATATATAGCGGGGAGACACTCTCCACCAATTGGAACCCTAATCCTGTGACGTCTCTCCAGCTCTCTCGGAGCTCACTACGAATCACAGTAGTTGTTAGGTTCTTTTTTACTTCAAATTTGGAAACACAGAGGTAACCTCGAGATTGAGCGGGGACTACTTGTTTAATGTCCATTCCTGAATAACTCGTTCATGAAATTTCTAGTGTGAACAATAATAGGTTTTTTTGAAGTGCATAGTGTTAACGTGCATTTCCACTGAGTTACCGACCTCCCGGTGCGAAAGGGGGCTTAAACCGGTAGTCCCCTTGCAGTCCCGAGGTTACCTCCCTCTTTCTAACTTCAGCGTCGAAATATCTTGAACTACTGTCCTAATTTGTTGAGAGCTCCGAGAGAGGTGGAGAGGCCTCACAGAAGTAGGGTTCAAATGGTGAAGAGCCCGTCCCTGCTTTATATACCTGGAAACCCGGTTTAACACCTGTAGTACTACGCCATCCGTAGTCCTCGATTACTGCGTAGACGATAAGCAGCCAGTGCTGCACT
This sequence comes from Ceratodon purpureus, assembly GCA_014871385.1. Lineage (NCBI taxonomy): Eukaryota > Viridiplantae > Streptophyta > Bryopsida > Pseudoditrichales > Ditrichaceae > Ceratodon > Ceratodon purpureus. The sequence goes on from CM026426.1 coordinate 80,058,704, forward strand.
GCCACGCACAGACCAACTCCGTGCAAGTTCCACCCGTGACCAATCTGCATAGCTCGCCACGCGCCACAACCCATAAATCCAAACCTGTCTCCGAGCCGAACTGGAGCTAGCACCGAACCAATCCTCGAAGGCAAAATCAGCGACCACCGCCAGAAGACCCCCACGCGTACGCCTACGCTGGAGCAGACCCGTTAGTCACTCCAAAAAGAATTGCAGCAACACCCCAAGGGAACCACGGTCGTCCTTAAGGGATCCTAAAGCTGCATCAAATCCCGCCGTGACAAGTGGCTTTCACAGTGACCCCATTGCCGCATGCAAGGAGGTCAAGTAAGGAAAGCTCGTCCGCACCTCACAGCCTATAGGCCCCCGCCTGCCCGCCGTCAATCGCATCCGGCGAGATCGCCAGTGGCATCGCCATCTTCATCGCCATCGTCTCCATCATCACCATCATCATCCTCACCGCACTGAGTCCCCTGCTTGTGGAGTTATGATTGCAGCTGTTGTGCCGGGTCATAGATCGCTGGGCTTTGCTTTCGTCTCTTCGTAGCGTCCTCTGTGGAGCTGTCTGAGTTTTGAGCCCGCCTACGCAGCTGGTGGAGGCGTGTCTGTGCTCACTTGTCTGTCGGTTGAGGGTTGGAGTTTGACAGCTTGGAGTTCGAGGGTGGAAGGAGGGTTTGTTGGTTCGACGCGATGGACCATCTGGACATTCCCGGAATGCATGACCACGACCGGTACGAGCTCGTCAAGGACATTGGCTCGGGCAATTTCGGGGTCGCTAGGCTGATGCGCGACAAGATGACCCGGGAGTGTGTGGCCGTGAAGTATATCGAGCGTGGGGAGAAGGTGTGTGGGTTTGGGTGTAAGCGGGGTTGTATTTACGGGGTTTTGATGGCGGTGTTGGGATAGGTGGGTCGGGGGAGCGGAGAGGCGGTGAGATCTTATCGTCGGATGTGACGAGGAGTATTTTGAATGAGGGTTGGGGGGTGATGTGGAATGGCGTGAACATGCGCAGATTGACGAAAATGTGCAGCGGGAGATCATCAATCACCGGTCGTTGCGTCACCCCAACATCGTGCGTTTCAAGGAGGTGAGTTTTTGGAAGTTTACGTGAATTTATGGTTTTGCTGGATGGCAAGGAGACTTCAAGTACTACAGGTGATTGTGCGGTGATGGCAGGTGATGCTGACTCCGACGCATTTGGCGATTGTGATGGAATATGCTGCGGGCGGGGAGCTATTTGAGCGCATTTGCAACGCTGGAAGGTTCAGTGAGGATGAGGTGTGTTCATTCGTTCTAATTTATACGAATCTGATACTTGTTTTTCTTTTTCCATGGTTTCGAGTTGTATTGTGATCAATATATACCGATGGGTTGTGCTGGTTAGCAGGCTAGGTTTTTCTTCCAGCAGCTGATTTCGGGAGTAAGCTACTGCCACTCAATGGTACTTATGTTAACTCTTTCCATTTCTTGAATTTGATGTATAGTTTTTGCACCATTATTGAAACATCTACCATGAATCTTGGATTTAGATCCCATACTTTTTTTAATGCCTAACTAACATTCTTATGGATTGAGTTATTGTCCATGCAGCAAATTTGTCATCGGGATTTGAAGCTGGAGAACACCTTGTTGGATGGAAGTCCTGCACCTAGGCTAAAGATTTGTGACTTTGGCTACTCAAAGGTTAGTTGGATGGTTATACAATTATCATCTGAGTGTGAAGTGATTCAACAGCATGATGGATCAGGATACAGGCAAGTCCACCATGCTGCATGGGTTACGAACTGCTTTTGCACCGTGTGCTGATACGCTTTATTGTGTGTCTGCGATTGCAGTCCTCTCTCTTGCACTCCCAACCCAAGTCTACAGTGGGCACACCAGCATACATTGCTCCTGAGGTGCTGTCGAAGAAAGAATACGACGGCAAGGTGAGCTGCTGGCACACAAGCTGATTCACGGTGGATGAGTAGACGTTATTTTAGTGCAGTTTGTTGTCTCAGTTGAGGGAGCTGTTTGAAGCGATTATGGTATCCTGAGCAACAACAGGGAAGAGGGGGTATAAACTGTTGTGGGATGCAGATTGCAGATGTCTGGTCGTGTGGTGTAACGCTTTACGTGATGCTGGTGGGAGCTTATCCCTTCGAGGATCCCGAGGACCCAAGGAATTTTAGGAAGACTATTGGGGTAAGTGGACGTTGGGCCATGGTCGTGGAGTGTGCCGTGGCGGTATTTTATGGGTGGAGTGATGCTGACGGTTGATAGAAATGAATACTGATATAGCTTGGGTGGTGTGGGTTACAGCGTATCTTAAGCGTGCAGTACTCCATCCCCGATTATGTGCACATCTCTGTGGAGTGTAGGCACCTGCTGTCTCGGATTTTCGTGGCCAATCCCGCCAAGGTACTGCCATCCGTTCTTTCAGTCGAGCATGTATGCAACTTGGTACTTCTATTTAAACCTAAAGTTCGGGGTCTTGTGGCCGACGATAGAGGGTTACTCCATGCAGTAGTGGTTGAAAATGGTTTGACTCGCATGTGATACGAGAGAGAAAGGTGGAGAGCAACCACAGAATTAAGGTTTTAAATGAGAAGAAGGTTATCTCCGTTTTACATACCTCGAAACCCGCGCCTCAAGGGCGGTCGTCGGTTTTGTTGGGAGGATGAGATTGGCTAACGTATTGTTTGCGTCTATGTGCAGAGAATCAACATCCAAGAAATCAAGAACCACGAGTGGTTTCTGAAGAACTTACCAGCCGATCTGGTGGATCTGGCCGACAGGAGTTACGACTTCGAAGATCCGAATCATCCACCCCAGAGCATTGAGGAGATCATGAGGATTATTAGCGAAGCTAAGGTTACAGGGGCGGGGTCAGGTAACTACTTCGGTGATCCGATAGACGACATGGACATGAACGAAGACGTGGATGTGGACCCGGATGTGGACAGCAGCGGGGAGTTTGTGTGCGCAATGTAGATGGTACGACGATGGGGAGGGAGCAGCTTCTCATCCGAAATTGGATATGATATATTAGGTGTGATGATGGAGTAAGTAGATTGAACAGTGTAGTTGAGTGGGTGGAAGTCGCAACATGCGCGTTCGACGGCGTCACCAGGCCTTGAATAGTTCTAGGAAAGTTGGAGTTGGAGGACTAATGATGCACTACACGCCGGTCGGGTGGAGTTGGAGGAGGATGTGGAGGTGGCAGTGTTTAGTGTTGATTTAGCAAGGAAAGGGTTAATGCAGCTGGTCGATCGAGGTGATGCGACGTAGGGAGGCGGTGGGATTTATGGATCTGGAATAGGCCGTTGCCGCAGTGTCTTGATGGAGGAGCAAGTATGGTGGCGAAAAAAGGACGACTGTGGCAGATATGGGTGACAGCGTCTATAATAGAAATATTGGGGCGACAGTTATCTCCTGTAGCCTCTATTGACTCTTGAATGATTTGAGATAGTGGTTAAGGTACGAGTAGGTGTCTTTTTAGTTAGCGCCATATAGTATAAATTATTGTTTCAGGGCGACCGAGCTATAACTAAGATGAGAATTAATGTTTGTTTGATCTTGTACACGATGTCTGTATGTTGGTTTGTTTAATTAAGTTTTGTGTATGGAATGAGCTAAGGTCTAGCGTTTCTGCAAGTGTGGTTATTGGAACAACAGTTGAATTTCAGTTGAACTCATCCTCTGGTTCGAATCAATTAGATTGTTCTTGATGCTATGGTTGAGACACCTGAAACGGACCAGTGAAGACAGATTCCCCACTGATATTGGAGGTGTATAATTTGAGGGAAATCTGAATAATCCGAATGGCAGGAACATGCTCTACTGCCTTATCTATATATAGAAATTTTTATTTTTGAAAGTTATCAAAATCTCAATTATTGGTGGAATTTCAAAGTTTCGTCTTTGGGCAAATTTTGGCAGATTTTGGCAATTTTGGGCTGTTTTGGGCAGTCATTAGAAACAAATTCGGCTCATGGGAGGGCCCTATAAGGCGGGTCCGGACAGCACATATTAGTTCACTTTCAGTGGTGGGCAGTGTGCTTTGAGGGACTCGGGAGTGTAGGCAGCTCCCAATGTGTCAGCATCTGCATGCTCTGAAACAAATGATGGATGGGTTAGTTTTGGGCCGTGGGCTTAGGTGGAGTCACCCGTGGCCAATGCTGTGAGGAGCCAGGGTGATGGGTCATGATTGAGTTGGAAATAAAGAAATGTGTAAACAAAGAATATAGTGTGCGGAGCTTTAGGGACAGACTGGCGGCATGTCCAGGTGTATGAGCCACCTCGAAGCGATTTTGGCGGGAGAGCGTGTGGAGGGGCTCTTTGTGTAGTAGCTCGCATGAACTAGTTCAGACCGTTGTGAACGTCATTCAGCAAGAGGCGCCAGTTTGCTACATGAATTGTGAAGCGAGGTTGTGTGTGAGTAGTAGTTGATGTAGTAGGATGGCTTTGAGAGTTGTGACGAATATAGTGCCTGGTACTTATGCAGTGCAAATTTCGATGGACAAGAAATATGCTCTGGCCATTCGGAAGGGAAGGATTATTGAAGAGCAAGTGAATCGTTCTAGTTTCCCTACACGGAGAGCAGCAGGCAAAATACATATTGATCTGTGGGTTGATGGGAGCTTGTACCCGCTAGATCCTGCGACCAATTCTCCGCCGGAATTCAAGACTACCAAACAATATTTACAGTTCCAGTGCCACGGTGAGAGTGGGATGTTGAGTTATACAAAGCGCCTGAAGATTGCTGGTTCGAACAGTGATCGAAGCACGCGGTGGAGGCCAATGGTTGAATCATTGCAGAGTATCGTCACGTCGTTAGAAGAAAGAGTGAGTGGCTACAAGAATGAGATACAGCAGCTGCGAAGTCAATGTAATCAACTCCACGTAGAAGTGAGGACCATGTCCACTGCTGAAGCATGTCACATAGAGGAACATCAGCAGCTAGAAAGTGATGCGAAAACACTGGAGTCCGCATGATTAGAGTTAAAGGTGTTGCTAACTCAAGCAGAAAGTACTGTGGAGGCAGAGGGCTTACGATGCCAGGTGGAGGTGCGGGTGCTCGAAGAGAAACTTAAAAAGTGCCAAGCTGATTATGATAGGGTCGAAAAAAAATGTAGGCCGATGGTGAAGACTCCTCTTGTTTATCGCGAACGAAAACGGAAGAGAATGCAGAGTCTACACGAGCTTGCGAGTGGGTCAGGACATGCTAAGCGTTGCAGGACCATGGTAAGAGCACAATTACAACCATCTATCGTTGAGAGCGTGCAAACGAGTGATAGACTTGGCGGGTCCAAGAAACGTCTGATAGGAGATTCATGTGCTCAAGGTGTAACTGCTGTAGCAGTTGCCAGCATGCTATCTCAAGGTGAAGCAAATGGGCTTATTGACCAACCCAGAATGAACCAAGCAAGCACTGGTGTAGCGAAGAAGGTTCTTCAGAAGATTGGCGGCATTGTGGGGCCTGATGCAATGCTGGACGCATGTAATGGAGCAGGGGTGAGTCATCGAGGATACAAGGCGATCTATCGAACACTGAAGAACCGGATTGGGTTGATTGGTCCTGCTATGACCTCGAGTATTTTGCCTGCTCCACATCGACTAGCTAGTTTGCGACAAGATATGAATGCTAAGTTGCCTCAATTCATCGGCGAGTACTACAGTATTGAGGGTAGAGGTGTGATTCCAGCAGTTCGTCAAGGGAAGAAGGAGATAATGCCAGCAAAGGAGGTTATCCTTCATAGCAAGAATAATTTGTTTGTGGACCTCGAAGTTGTTCAACGATCTATGGTTCTATTTTACAACATCACTGTTGAAGGTACTTTGCTGCGTCAACTCGACTTAGCTGTTCATTCATTTCAACGTATAGATTCTGCCATTTCCATATTTGCAGTGCTGCTCAGTCGTGGATAAGTAGAAGTTGACTTACCAACAGTAGAGAGGGTCTTGTTGTTCTAATTTTATGATTTATAAGATTTGTGATTATGAAATGCATGAGTCAATGTGTGTAAAGGAATATAAAGCAACATTTAAAATTTAAATATCAGATTATTCAATTACTTTGTAGTCATGCTTTTGCATTACTGTTGAAAAAGTGAAATGAAAAAAATTGTAATGTAAACTTCTGACAGTGCTTCAGACTGTTGCAGAGTGCAATAGTGGACCGCTTATCTTTGTGTTGAAGCTAGACGAAGCGGAAGTACAAAAGGACAAGAAATATGAGTGTGTCAGCTTAACGTTGACGAACCGGGCACTCGATCCAACAATCCATAAGAATGATGACAGATATTTCTCAGTGCAGTCATAACAGAAGATATGGCCAATTGCATGCTTCCAAGTCGGTAAGGAGTCATTTGATGTGTTTGACTAGGTTTTTAAAAAAACCAAGTTCCCAAAGGAAATAGAAGCACAGAGCAATGGTCAAGAGTTGTGCATGGATGGTGTTGGATCTTTCACCATGGAATGGCACATGAGTGCAGACATGAAAACTATCAAGTGCATGCACGGGCTTCAGCATAGCCCTTCCAGCAAGATGAACTGCATTTATTGTGAACAAGTTAGAGAGCAACCGAAGAACTGTGCCAATGCTTCAGTGGCACATCGTGAGCACGCAAGTTGAGAGAAAGGTAAGTGGCAAGGTAGACTTTTTGCAAGCGGAATCCAAGGAGAACCATGTCATGCCGCTACTCATCCTCGGTGGAAAATGGTGCTGCCAATTCCTCTATCAAGAACACACATGTGTACCCTGCATGCGCAGGTTTGCATGGAAGAGAAATTGCTTCATCTCCATTTCATTTTTGTATGGAACATGCAAAACGAAGAAAGGAGGGCCGAGGCGATTGAGTCTATCGAGAAGTCTTTGTCTGCTATTGGAGTGGAGGGAGGGAATTGCCAACTGAAGAAGGATGAAAAACTGTCTGGTAAAGCAGGTAACATCGTGATGAAGCCGAGCTTGAGCAGAGTAGTAGCAAGCAGGCTTTTTCTGCCTAGCTCTTGGTCAAATCATGATAGGGCATGGAAAGATGTGGTCATGTCCGAGAATAACCACCTGGAGAATGGTCAAGCACGAAGGAACTGTTTTCAGGTGTGGAAAGCCTTGGAAGAACTACAACCATACCTCACTGGGCTTGTGCTGACAGCGGAGCAACGAGGAGCTTGCAAGGCGAAGCTGGATCAATTTGGAAAGGCTTTCTTAAAAGCATTTGGAGAAAACCATGTTACACACTACATGGTGAGTTGGAGCTTGATGTGAATGTTGTGATTTCTTTCTACTATGGACATGTGGAGCGAAGGATCCCAATCAAGTTTTGCTTGAAGCAAGGCTATGGTTAAACGTATGATGGCGTTACTTGCTATGTTGATTGGTTTTGCAGCACGTAATTGTGCAGCATGGAGTATGGTTTGTGGAGAAATATGGATCCTTGTCGGTCTGGAGCTGCCAAGGGATGGAGAAGTCGCTTCATGCTGCAAAGGCGGCTAGTCAAGCACATACGCAGCATGGAGGTACGAAGGATCGAACAAGTATCATAGTGCAACAATATCAACATTGGTATACGAATATTCAGCACAGATATGCTAGGACGATGGCGCAGCAGTCAACGGCAAGTGCATGTTCTGCTACAGAAGCCAGCCACGTTGGGGAGGAAGCTCAACGTTGACGTAGGGCGTGGACCAGTTCTGGAGCTGCAACAAGGCTCAGTGAGTGGCGCGAAGGACGTGTGCGGCAAGGACGGAGGTGGGTGCCAATTGCTGAAACACATATCCGGCAAGAGGGCCTAGCCATAGGTGACACTATTGATACAACACCTGCGGCTTCGACGAAAAATCATATTGCATCACAATGGGAGGATGAAGATGGTCCAAGTAGGACAATTGAGTATGCGGGGAGTACAGAAGAGCGTTAAGAAACAGAGTACGGTGAAGACCATGTTACGAATATTAATTAGCTGGTCTATATTTCCAATGTGCACATAATTTTCCTTTACTTTAACGTGCATGGTATAAAAATTCAGAAATAGTGGGAATTATAAAAAACAAGGTGTACTTTGCTCGTCCTCCTAGATCCTGGAAGTCACATGTGACAATTTAAGCATCAGATCAAGCTTATAATTTGCAGCACATTGTAGCTTTGTTGTTTGTTCCCAAAGAACACATATATACCGTATTAGCTTTGGCAAATTGTGAACAGACATTAGTTTGCATGGGCGTCGCCGTTGTCCTCATTTCTGCAATAACATGTACATAGGTCAAGTCTGCGTCTCTGCATCAAGCATTGTAGCATTCCGAATTGGGCTCGGTTTAGAAAGTCTGAGTGATTGCTGGCGTGCTTGTGCAACCATCGCTTGAGCACGAGTCAACGCTTCAACCGTCGCGTGGTGTGCTGCACCCTGCGTTGCCCAAGTGGACTCGAGCTTCAGCACCTCCTCCCGAAAAGTGGCGGCTGCTGCTCGCCACGAATCAAGGTCAGTGGCCAACAACTTCACCTCTCCAGCCTTCTTTGCGTAGACGGTAGGTGGAGCGCCCTCGCGTAGAAGTTGATTTGCCTCCTTCGATGCTGCAAAATAAGCTGCATGAAGCGCAACTGAGGCCTTGTCGTCTTCCTCACGCAATTTCTCCAAAGCAGCATGGTGCTTTATCCGCGTCTCCTTCAAAGGCGCTTCTGTCTTAGCAACCTCCTTTGTTGCCGCTGACTCCTCCTCCTGTGCGTGAGCAAGTGCGTCTGGAGTTTGAGTCCATTTGTTGCAGGTAACTACTGTTTTGCAAACATTGATGTCAATAGGTCTTGATGAATTGATTGTGCGTGGTCAATACGTAGATTCTCCAGAGAAGAAAACTCCCCATAAACTAGAGGGGGGAAAGTTCGTATGTGAGCAGAGAGCGGAGAGCACAGAATGGAGAGCACAGAAATGACAAGTAGCCAAATTTTCAAAAGCAAAGTAGACCCTATAACCGTGGGAAATTACTAAATTAAGGCTTGATTTTGACACTTTTATTAGGAAAAGAGTATATTACCGTGGAAATCAAAGTTATCTCTCGTAAGAATTTATTACGTTTGTTCTCTAAGATACAAATTAGGGCTGATGTCATGATGACGTCATGCATACATTCCTTTAGATTTGTCATGGGTTTAGGCAAGATACAATGATCAGGCGTTGAGTTTTAGATCAAATAAATAATTCTTTCATAGGATTATGTAAATGCACAAGGAAAAAAACAAATTTCACAGATCATAAAGGAGGCAAGGTTTGAAAACTTCCTGGAATATTTCAAAAATTGTGTATAGTATCTTAACTGCTGAAACCAAGATATACCTTGTTGGAGTCCTTGTCTTCATCGAAGATTACTCTCTCTTCCTAGGCAACGAAGCTTCTTCATTTGAGTGATACAAGTAAGAGATTCTCATCATGAAACAGCACTTGGTAAGTTGGGTTCCACAGAAGGAGGTCACTCTTGCTTTCTTGAGCTTGTTTCTAGGTGGCGTATTTGGATAGTGACACAGTCCTTAGCATTCCTCTCTATATGCGAAGGTAGCGTACGAGTCCGGGAGGGTCAATCTGCAAGCTTGCGTGGAACGTTTTAAGACTACAACAATTTACTGTGTTGCGCGATGCCGAAGGTGTGTAATGCGAGATCGAGGAGGACGAGAGCGGCTGTAGGTTTGGCCCGAAAGGCACCGGCGAGTTATCAGGAGCTGCGGCCCTGGCTGCTGGAGGTGGAGCGCGCCAGGGAACGAGGCATGGACCTGCCACCGTTTAGGCACATCGGAAGGCTCCATGTTGGTGAAGGTGAATGGCGTTGGACAGTGCTTTGTACCAATGAGCTTCTCCTTATTATGGAGTTGTCCCTAATCCTGTATCCCTTGCCATCCACCATGGTTGTCATAATAGACCGACCGTCCGTTAGTCCGTTAGTCCGTCATGTGACAAGACACACCCCCGTGTCTGTCACATAAGGGAATTGACCGGTTGACTCACGGTAAGGGTAAAACGAATTTACCTAGCGCTGACTTTTGCGCGCGCTCGCGCTCGCGCGCGTCCATTCGGGCGTGAGCATACAGGCAGCTGCGGAAAAAAAAAAAAAAAAAAAAAAAAAAATTTTTTTTTTTCGCACTCGCCCATATGTTCGCGCCCATCCGCACTCGCGCGCGCGCGCAAACGGGCGCGAGCGTGTCAGGAAACGCGCACACAAAAACCAGCTACAATTCTTAAGAAAAATAAAAAATAATTTTTTTTTTTTTTTTTTTTTTCGCACTCGCCCGTATGTTCGCGCCCGTCCGCACTCGCGCGCGCACGCAGACGGGCGCGAGCGTATCAGCGAACACGCACACAGAAACCAGCCAAAATTTTATTTTTTTTTAAAATTTTTTTTTATTTTTATTTTTATTTTTTGCACTCGCCCGTATGCTCGCGCCCGTCCGCACTCGGGCGCGCGCAGACGGGCGCGAGCGTATCAGAAAACGCGCACAGAGAAACGAGCGAAAGTCTTGAAAAGAATTTTTTTTTTTTTTTTTTTTTTTTTTTTTGCACTCGCCTGTATGTTCGCGCCCGTCCGCACTCGGGCGCGCGCTGACGGGCGCGAGTGTATCAGGAAACGCGCACAGAGAAACCAGCTACAATTTTTTTTTTTTTAAAAAAAAAAAAAAAAAAAAAAAAATAAAAAAAAAAAAAAAAAATTCCCACTCGCCTGTATGCTCGCGCCCGTCCGCACTCGCCCGATGGCGTGCGCCGGACTTCGACCAAGTTCTTGATCATTTCATTTTGGTGCTACTTCCTCCTTTGCACTCGCCGGTATGCTCGCGCCCGTGTGCACTCGCCTAATAGCTTGCACCGGACTTCCATCAAGAAGCTGTTCATTGCAATTTTATGCACAAATAATTGTTGCCAGACCAGGGAGCTCAATTGCTCAGTACGCGATGTGATGGAGATCGATGAGTGATGAGAACATTTTTGTAATATGATATTAGAATTAAAATAGTAGCAAAAGGCATAGATAATTAGATTAGTAGAAGATTTTGGAGTTAATCTAATTATTTTTAAACTATAACATTTTGTGTACATTTCCACTATCTTCGCGTTGATTAAATCATAATCTATTGAAACGTCAATTCATTGTTGACTATGTCGTTCATCACACTTGATGGCTTTTTATCCATGACTTTTTTTTATATTTCTCCCATTCTATCCCTTTATTTGTTGATTTTTCTATTCTTCTTCCATTCTATCTTCTCGTTTTCCTTTTCTTCTACATCCAGTGGATGATGTATTTATTTATTTTATTAGCCTTCCATTGGTCTCACATTCTATTTTTTATTTTTATATATTAAAATTTCCAATTGTCTTCCATTCTATCAGCTCATCCCTTTAACTTCATTATAATTCCATTCTATCTTTTTCCTTTCCTTTTCTTCCATTCTTAGCCTATCATGTATTTATTTATCTATTTATTCTTCCATTGGTTTCACATTCTATCTTTTATTTTTATGTATTAAAATTTCCAATTGTCTTCCATTCTATCATCTCCTCCCTTTTAACTTCATTATAATTCCATTCTCTCTTCTTGTTTTCCTTTTCTTCCATTTCTAGTGGATGATGTATTTATTTATTTATTTATTCTTCGATTAGTCGCCCATGTCATCTTTTACTTTTATTTATTTTTCCAATTGTCTTCTATTCTATCATCTTGTTTTTTTTTAAGTTCATTATTATTCCGTTCTATCTTCTTATTTTCTTTTTCTTCCATTTCTAGTGGATAATGTATTTATTTATTTATTTATTTATTCTTCGATTAATTGCCCATTCCATCTTTTATTTTTATATATTTTTTTCATTGTCTTCTATTCTATCATCTTGTTATTTTTAACTTCATTATAATTCCATTCTATCTTCTTGTTTTCCTTTTCTTCCATTCTTAGTTTATCATGTATTTTTTAATTTTTTAATTTTTTTATTCTTCCATTAGTCACCCATTCCATCTTTTTTTTATTTTATTTTTCCGATTGTCCTCCGTTCTATCATCTAGTCCTTTTTAAGTTCATTATTATTCCATTCTATCTTCTTGTTTTCTTTTTCTTCCATTCTTAGTCTATCATGTATTTATTTATTTGTTTATTCTTCCATTAGTCACCCATTCCATCTTTTATTTTTATTTATTTTTCTAATTGTCTTGTATTCTATCATCTTGTTATTTTTAAGTTCATTACTATTCCATCCTATCTTCTTGTTTTCTTTTTCTTCCATTCTTAGTCTATCATGTATTTATTTTATCATTCCAAGTCTATGATGTATTTTTTTTCCTGTATTTGTTATGTAAACTTATTATATGTGCCAATTGAATGAAACATGGTAAACAAATTCAAGAATAACATGAAATATAAGTTATTTACATATTTAATTAATGAATGCAATCATGAACAAAATATAAAACTATACTTAACAAGAATAACTTTAATAGTACGAAAATCAGGATTCAAATCATACAAGAACATATCTACATGAGTTTTGGGAGTTCGGTTTCATTTCATTTTTGTGCTAGTTTTTTCTACGCACACCGATACGCACGCACCCAACCTCCACCAAGAAGTTGTTCATTTCACTTTGGTGCTTTATTTGTTCATGCACATGCCCAAAGGATGAACTATCACCAAAATGAAATGAACAATTTCTTTGTGAAAGTCTCGCGCAAGCTCTCTGGCGCGTGCAAACGGGCGCGAGCACTCTGGCGCGTGCAAACGGGCGCGAGCACTCTGGCGCGCGCACCGAGAAAAAATAAAAATAAAAAATAAAAAATAAAAAATAAAAAAAATATATATTTTTTTTGCGCGCGCGCCCGAGTGCTCGCGCGTGTGCCTACGGGCGCGTGCAGACGCGACGACGGGCGCCACCCATGGTAAACAGTAATAAACTGTGAGGACAGTAATTTTGCTCGCGCGGGGGAGCCCGTCCGATAAGCGTCCGTCCGATAACCGTCCGTCACATCCGTCACGTGACTACACGATAAATTTATGGCCCGTCCGTCTATTATGACAACCCTGCCATCCACCGTTGATGAGAATCCAGTTGTTCAGCTGCCCGAAGTGATCATATCGGATGGCAAAACCTGCTGGTTTGATATCGACAAGAGTTGGACTGTATATCCCCCGAAGGATTATTACTGTGAAGACTAGTGGGGTGTTCGAATACATTCCTTTAGATTTGGTCCCTTATTAGATCTAGATACGAGTATTCCAGCATGATGTTTTTAGATAATATAGATAATTCTAGGAATAAGAGAACTTGAAACCACCAAAAAGAAATGGTCTTAAAACTTCGTGGAATATTTCAGAGTTCGTGTACAATAATGGAGTACCTGAAACCAAGATGTATACCAAGTCAGAGTACTTGTCTTGGTCGAAGAATTCTTCGTCTTTAGATAAGACCATTCCTAGCTTAAGTGTGAAGCAACGATCTATATAAACCTTAGCAGACGACCTTGAAGTTGTATTAGCTCAATGAATTCTGTAGAATTTAAGCGTGTACTTGCTAGGGATTTGTTTGAAGGTATGGGCGATTCATTTGAGGTCGTTGCCTGTGAAACGGTTTTACAGGATTTGCTTAAGCGGATGGCCAATGGGCCTAACCCCTGGGATCATATAGGTAGGAGTGCAACGCAGGGTTGGACTCCTATGACTGTTATCACGTTTGAAGATGTGGAGAACGCTCGTGCTGTGTCGAAGAGTTGGAAGCGTGAGATTGACAACAGTCCTGAATACGCATGCCTTTGGCTAGCGAGGTGGGATTACTTTTCGTACGAGGGTCGCCATTGGAGTCCAAAAGACGAATATGAAGTTAATCGGTTTAACATCAACTGGAGTGTATTTAGGAGTTCTTAGAAACTTGCAAATCCAATTTACAACGAGAGGTTAGAGACAGCATCCCTTGGAGAACTTAGTTGCGTTGAGTTAGATCAGTTGACGTCATTGCTATCTGCCAATGGGAATGAGGTCTTGGATGTGCCGGAAGGAGAGAAAATTTCTCCAAGAGATGGTATCTGGATCTCTCTTAAGAATAGGTAACATGGCTACGGTTTAGGGTGAGAGTTTGAATGATTAAGAAAGTAATTACAGCAATAAATATATTTTCGAGCATTTCAGTTTTAACATTTCATTGTTCCTGGTACATGTTGACCATTACAAATGTGACATTTCATTCTTTACATACACAGATACGAACAGGAAATGAGAATCATAACAAGTTTAGGTTGTTTGCAGTAGAGAAGACGAAGTAATATGCAATAAAACTCCAATTAAATCAAATTAAAACAACAATAGACCGAAGCCTCCTTCAAACTCACAACATGCTACAGTCGCTACTTTCACTCTCAGAACCCGATGACTCCGAATCTCCTTCTACAGCCTCGTCATCGACGAATATAAGGGCCCTGAGATCAAAAGTAGTTGGCCAACTAGGAACATATGTAAGGGCTCCAAATTGAAACGCCTGTGCTAAGCCCTCTGCGTAGTCCGGAAGTATGAAAGGCTGAATCGGGCTGGAATGAAGACACCACGATGGAGTGGACACTGCTCTTGGCCCACGTGGAGGTGTTGCTGAAACTACTCTACAATAGAGAACCGATTGTGGTTAGATCAAGTATGTAGAGCTGCAAAGAGAAGAAATGCTTGGATATTTGATTGTAGAATAGAAGACTTACACCACTTAACAGGTCTTGCTCTCTTTGGAGGGGCTTCGTCTGCTGCTGCCGGCCTAGGATGTTTAGGAGGGCCCATGGCGGATGGTCTAGCCATGTACGGTTTGAGAAGGGCGTTGAATATGGCTTCGTCCTCCTCAAAAGCTAGAATGTGACGACCAATAGCCTGGGAAGCCTTGATGGAGGCCCCTGAAACTTGGAGAGAAACAAAGAAATGAGAAACTGTGGAAAAATTGAGAGGAATAATTAAGCAGAGATATGTATGAATAGTTACCTGTCCCAGCATTCCAATCGAGGACTTTGTCGCCGGGCTTCGACAGCTCCTCAATTATGCCTTGCATCATCTCAGGGGCTTTCTCCCGTGGGCCTCTCCACGGCACCTCCCCATTCATGAGCTGCGATTCCACATCGGTGAAGTTGAAAATGGCATCACTCTCGGTAATGTTGAGGACCCCATGTATCAACTGGGATTTCTTTGTCTGGAAGGAGAAAGTACTGCCACTACGAATGTAGACGCGAATCCAGAACCGCATAGTCTGCAGTCAAGCAAAACAAGTGAGTAAAATTAAGCGGAAGGGTTATCAGTAAGTAAAGAGAAGGGTATGTTTAGGGAAATTACCAAGTTCTCGGGGTTCGTAGGAGAAGTCAGGCCGAGTACATTGACACCCCACCAGTCCTTGAAAATCACGAAGTCACCACCCTCAGCTTCTTCCTCGATATCCTTAGCCAGGTTCTGATCAATGTTGTAGATGAGGAAGAGGGCACTATCTTTCTGCAGATATGAATCTGCAAAACGGAAGATGTCGTACACATAATCCTCGGGGCGAGAGTTCCAAGGCGGAATACTCGTGGGGGGAACGGAAACGGAAGGGACGGGAAGATTCTCAGGGATGTCGGCAATGATCAAGTCGATTCCCAGGTGGTCCTCTTGTTTGCACCGGTCCCCAACTCTGTTTTCGCGGCCTGCTCCAAACTTGAAGAAACAAGAAAGCAGAGTTAGAAACTACAAAGCGAGTAGAGGTGGCTGAATCCAGAAAATGTCTGAATATCGGAACATACCTTGCGAATGAAGTCTTGAGTCTTCATCCAATCCGGGTCGCCGCCACCTTTTCTCTCCTATCTCTTATTTCGCCGCAACATGGAATCCACAGATGAGTTGAAGACGGAAACATGTGTGGAAATCGAAGCTCCAGCGGAAGAAGTTGTTTGAGGATATAGTTTGGACTTCGTGTGATCGCAGAAGCACCAATGGATGAAGGCGCATTCGCTGTGGTCAACGTTGGCATTGGGACGTCTATAGCTGGAGAAGCGTTGGGTGTCTCCTTCCCTGGTGAGGAAGACTCAGCTCCAGTCTCTTGTGAGGTCTGAGACTTCGAACCCAGAGTTCGCAGTCGCCGACCTCTCCCTCTCTTCGGTCGAGGTGCAGATGATTGACTCTGATGTGCTTCGTCGTCTTCAGAGCCGTCGTTGGAGTCTTCGACCACCGGCGCACGGATATCAAGTAATGACTTCACATCGGTCTCAAAAATAAATTGTTAAACCACGGAGGCAATCCAGATACCAACATCCTGCTTCCAAGTAGGGGGCTTTGTACCTCTTCAACTGCTGAGGAGAGTACATACACTGGTCCGAGCCTGTATCGACCCATGAAGTAAAGTACTTCGGGAGTTGTTGGACAGTGATGGCGCCTTTTAGAAGAAGCTCCCTCTTGAAGTACCTGGTAAGAGCCAATTTTGAAAGACTTAGTATGTGGCAGAGTGGAACAACACGATTCGAAATGCACATATGTTTGAGTAAAGAGTCATACCGGTAGGTGACTCGCTTGACAACATCGGCCGTTCCAGGGAATTTTGTGAAAATCGTCTTCTTGTCAAAAGTCTTCTTAGCCTTGGATCCAAGGAATGCCGGGAATGCTCTGTCCGAAAGGAGAATACGCCAACTCTTAACGTAATCGCCTGGTCGCTGAACATTAGGGGATGCATTCCAATCGATGTCCAGCTCCTCAGCCTTACAGATTCCTTCGAAGTCTTGGATGACCGCTTCTTCCAACTACAGAAGACAGTCAACTGTATTAGACAAAGATAATAAAAGTGGTAAGAAGACAACATGAATTAGTAATTTGGAATATGGATAGCATACCCCAGCCCAGAATGAAGCCTTGTTTAGCCAGCGGTCGAGGTCGGCTTCCTTGAACTCTGGTGGTGGGAATCTATAAGACTGCCTTGAAGTTGGAGAGGAGTTCCACCACCTCAACCAACGAGCTTTGTACTTGGGTTCCACTGCCGCCGGCACAATCTTCTGCAGCTTGTCCAATGTCATCTCAGGTTTGTTGACATCGCTGAAGTGGCGGTTAATCTGCAATAAAAACTATACGGTTAGAATTTGAAAAAAGGGAAAGAATGAAATGAGATCTAAGTATAAGTGCTGAAGGTCGTACCTCAGCAAGGAAGTCATCACCATTTTTGGGATTCGCAATAGCCAAGTATTTGGTGAAGTCCTTTTTTTTTACAACGTTGACGAAGTTGTTGGCTGCAGTTGTCATCGCATCCCAAACTCTAGATCCAGATTGATCCTCTATTGGCGTGTTCTCCTTGTAGGCTCTTGCGGCCTGATCCAAGGCGACTGCAATCTCCCTCTGTACATGGAAACATAATGTACTAAAATCAGTGTATCATAATCTTGGAATGTACTAGATAGAGAAAGGAAAATGACGAATATACTTGGGGCTTCATTGAAGAAATTCTTACACGGTATAGAAAAGCAATAAAAACCTTGGTTGTCAAGGTAAACCAGCGGTCCTTTGCGCGATTATTCTGCATACAAGTCTCAAACTCTTCCTGACTAAGAAGATCTTTGAACTCTTCTAACTTCATCACACCAAAAGAGCGGATGCGGAATAACTTGGCTGGAAGATTACTCTTCACATGGTCGTTCTCAGTTGACCTGCGAGCACAAATTACATTTCAGAAAACACATGATAAAAGAGGAGTGCTTGAAAGCAAAATTCTAGACAGAGGAGTATAATGATTCTGACCAGTTGATATCGTGCATGGCGTGGAGAAGATTGCCCACTTGGCCGCGTGGGTCCAATATGATGCAATGCACCGAGATGTGCCATGCGGGGTCGTCGGCATAATGCTTGTTGATGTGTTGTAACCAAGCTGAAAGGCGATGATTACCTTCCCATACAAAAAACATTTTGCCACTGAATTGATTGAGGTCATCGTCTCCTTGGAGGTCGGCTTCGAAGGCTTCGTTAGCCTTGCGCCAGCATGGGCTCCACTATACCTTCACTTTCTCCGTGACATCCATTGACATCTCTTCAGTGTTGAACATGGAAATATACATCACGCGGTCCCCATCTCTGTAACCCTTCACGAACTCCCTCTCCAAATGTTGCACGCCCATTTCACCAACCGGTCTCACTTTTGCCATTGCTATCATTCTGCACAATGGGACAAGCAAGCAAGACTTCCTCAAGGGCTGAATACGAACGACATTGATGACGTTGATCGAGTCAACTTTATGCTGTGTTCGATGAAGCAATTCCCCTTGAACTGCGTCTTTCAAGTCCAGAGGCTTTGATGATGATGGCAACACGTCCTCTGTTTGAGTAAATTGAGATCCCCGCCATAAGCCATAGAAATGAATTCAAACTTTACAGTGCAGATTCCAAAAAATAGAATTTACCAGTCACTTAGAGATTTTCTCATAAATGAAAGGGTAAAACAACAAGACAACTGGAATTTAATCCAAGACACTAAGCATCAAGGCTGTGTCACTCTACGAGGATCCCTTCCATAGTAATGTCTAGCCTCTCTACTATTCCAATGATGGCGCCTCCTCCAAAATCGCCTGGTCTGACGGCAAGCGCTGGGCAGTATTGCAGGAAGGGCAAACACTACATGGGCTGGCCTCCTCAACACCAAAGGTGAAGCTGGGGGATTTGGCGAAGACGGCGGTGTACCAAGACGTGGCGAGGTGGGCATGTACACTAGAGAGGTGGGCATGTACACAAGAGAGGTGGGCTCATAACAGGCGACGTAGACATGTACTGGGATGACTGGACCTCGAAAGGTCCAGTATCTACACCTAGAGGAATGGCTAAATCACAGGTACAAAGACGCTCATCCTCTAGGTCTGACAGGTCAGAAAGGTTGATCACAGAGATTGGAGAATTGACAGACATGTCCGGAGCATCAGAGCCTACCTGGAAGTAGAAGCCATATAAGTAAGTTAGAATTTTCAAATCATTTAAAAAAAATTTCTAGGGCTTAGCTAATATTATTCAGAATAATATGTAAATGTGGACCAAAAAGGGAATCATATTAAAAAATATACCTCAGTTTCCTCAGGCCCCTTGCTTTCACTCTCAGTTTCCATTATTTGCTGAGGAGTATCCTGAAATTGAAAGAAAAGAAGTGGGCAATTAATTAGATCAAATATAGGTCCTTTATAATTTATGATACCATTCTCTTAGTAAAGAAAAGTTCATACATAAAGAGAATACATTCGAAGAAGGGGAAGTATAGACAGAAAGTAACCAAAAAAATAAAATAAAATGAGACGCTGAAGAAAACAAATACAAGTGCCTCCTTGGCTGGGCTTGTGAGCTTGCGCTTGATGCTGTCTGCTCCGAAAGCAGACAGCGAGCCCATTAAGCTCAACGATCAACCAAAATTAAAAAAATAAAAACTTTCCTCATTGGAGGCATTAGGCCTCCTCGGCTGGGCTTGTGAGCTCGGGCTTGATGCTGTCTGCTCTGAAAGCAGACAACGAGCCCATTAAGCTCAAGGTCCAAACAACAAATTAAAAAAAAAAAAGCCTTGCCTCATTGGAGGCATTAAGCCTCCTCGGCTGGGCTTGTGAGCTCGGGCTTGATGTTGTCTCCTCCGAAAGCAGACAGCGAGCCCATTAAGCTCAAGGTCCAAACAAAAAAAATAGAAAAAACCTTAACGCTCATTCAGGCTCGAAGCACTAAGGGTGGTCGCATTGAGCCTGGCCGCATTGAGCCTGGCCCTGCCTTAGAGGAGGCTAGAGCTCTTCAGGTCATGCTGTCAATGCCTCCCATTTCGCGACCCAATACAAACTGTTGAGATTTCCCGACCACCCACAGATCCCCAGTACCCACAACCCAAATTCCAAAATGTACACAAAGGATTCTCAATACACATAAGCCGAATCCACCCACAACTTTATCTAACTAAACCCAATAACATTAACTATCGAATTCAAGTACATTGTACGGAGTCGTAACCCCCATCACTGTCATGCCACATGATTGCGCTAATCATTTCCGTACGTAGGTTTCAGCACTAGAATCAGAAAACCCAGCAACATATCATTCCGACACGGATCTAGCAGGAGGTGTACCTGCTCTTCCTCCTCGTCTTCGGGGACGGGGTCCTCCTCGTCTTCGTCCTCCTCGTCTTCGTCCTCCTCTTCTCCGCTTTCCTCGCTCCCGGCTTCAGCTCCGAGCCCGAGCTCAGGTTGGGGCTGGGGTTGGAGAAGCTCCACCTCCTCTTCTCCCAGCACAGGCTCCGCACCTTTCACAGCCTTCTCCTCGCCTCGGCCTCCCTCGCCTCCCATCCGCGCCGCCATCGCCACCCCACCTTCACCACTCTTGAGGATCTCCTCTCTCGCTCTTCTCGCAACTCCTCTCAAACGCTCGCTTTTGCTACCCTCTCCAACTAGTGAGAATGGAGTCGAAACTCCCACCTCCCTTATCCAGTTGTTACTCTTTGTAAAATTAAAAAAGAATAAGAATTATTAGTTGGTGACGTTCCACAGTTTTAAAGTTTCTCCTTGAGTAAATCACACCGTAGTTTTGCATCATATAATTGTAATTTAAATTCAAATCGAATATGAACATAAGAAATTCATACTAAACTTTGTCTGAGTATACTTACTTCAATGGAATTAAAATCATACTCAGATTGAGAATCTGGGCCCCTTTGCAAAGAGTCATTGAATATGATAGTTGGCTGTGGTGACTCTACTCTTTGACTACAATTAAAAACTAACTCTTCCGTCATGGCCTCACGTCCAACTCCACTTAAGAGTATCTCCTGTTTGTGCTCTTGATTCTCGATGACCGTTTTCTCTAAAAACTCTTCCTTCTCCTCTACTATAGAGTCCAGTATGAGTTTACGAATGCTAGAAAACTTGAAAGCTACAGGCACACCTCCTCCTCTCCTTTTCACGGGTGCACTCAAATGGTCACCTTTAAAAACTACCTTCTTACGTGATGCTCTCCTCTTTCTAGCTCTCCTATCCGTAAAATCTGTACTACCTGGTTTTCTTCTAGGTTTAGGAGTGACATAAGTGGAGGAAGACGGCCCTCCACCCTACTTCATGTGTCTAACCACAGGAAGAACTCTATCACGAAAAGACTCTGTGCAGAACTTCCTCCCAGCTTAAATACCTATAACGTACAACTATTTTGATAAACCCTAAGTTATTATATATTTTAAATTGCTTAAACTTTCACTTTCTTCTTTATGTCAAGAGTACCAATAACAATTCTATAATTAAAGTAATGTTTAAAATATCAACCTTTAATTATAAAGAAAAATCTAAGCATACTAAAAATTAAAAGATCTGAATCAAGCACTTCAATGAATGCTCCTTTTTTATTCATTGTTATAAATATACAATACAAATGACGGCTCATTGTAATCTTATAATACATAATAACAAATAGGATATGGTCCATGATTCAAATTATTGCTATAGAGTTATATTAATCTTAACTGATATACTTCGACCTGCAAAAAGTTGCATTCTAATTAGTTAGCGCAGTCTCTCTTAAATCATACATTCATTGCGTAACAGAATGAATCATTACCTAGTCCTCCACATGGACATTCAATCTTGAATAAAATGATCAACAGCTATACATCATTCCTCTCACTTTGCTCTCGCAATACTGCTGCGCTACTATACTCACTCTTCTCCACTTCTCGATTGAGTTGCCTGCGAACATGGGGATGGTCTGTCTGTACGCCCAAGGCATGGGCATCCCTCTTAGGTTTCGCGTAGATGACGATGGTCTAGTTACAGTTTCCTCTCTTCCCCTGAGTCTCAGAATTCATTTCCGTGAGGATTCCATCAGTATAGAGGAGGAAATCTTTGATGACGTTACTGCCGAGGTTACCCACACCCTCGGGCAACCTTCACTAGGAGATGAGAATAACATGTTGCAGTGGAGACTTCTCCCTGGATCCTATAGAGTCTATGGTCTTACTGATTCTCTGATGGCTGCATCCACTGAGATCCTCACCCCCCGTCGCTCTTCTACAGCACAATTCAGACTCCCTTACCTCGTGATGTCAAGGTCAAAGTCAAGCTTGGTACTGAAACTTCAGACGTAGAGAAACCTCCTCCCACGACAGTCATTTCTCTCTCCTCTGATGACGAAGTCAGTCCCGTCAAGTTGGTGCCTAAGGTCCACGCAGATGCTCCTCCTTCCAGTGTCTCTCCTCCATTGTCCCAAGTCACAGTTAGCATTGTTCCTCTCCTTCAACAGCTTGCAAAGGCGCGTGGGTCAAAAAACATTCTAAAGAAGATAGACTATTCCACTATTAGACACGAGAGAGTAGAGTACTTGCCTGCGAAGTTTGATGGTCCGGTTCTTTTTGACTTGCCCCCAGCTGCTGCGGGTTCCTCTAAGCTCGCCGCCAAGTCAATGCAGGGAATGGAAAAACGATACGACGGACAGTTGTGGACCAAGACCATCACAACAAACATCAAGAACGACTTCGGACTATCTTTTTGAAGTTCCACCTGCGTCGGATGGCTGCCCTGCACCAACGAGGAGTGTGACTTCCTGAAGCATGTCCCCAAGATCTTCGAGGTTAACGAGACTGAGTTCGAAGGGTGTACTCTTCAAGCGTTTCTCATGGATCAGCTTCCTCCATCTGACTCCACGCTAGTGTGCAAGGTATGTAAAGAACCTCCATCATGTGTAGCTACATGCGAGGCTAAGATTTATTACGTAGTGGGCAAAGCGAATCAGACTAGAGCTTGTATTCACATAGGAACACATGATCATCCAGTGAAAGTTGAAGACTACAGAGACTCTAAAGCAGAGATTAGTAGCTTAATAGAAGAGCAGGTAGAGATGAACAAGAAAGCAACAAAGAGCGCCGTCCTCTTGGAGGCGAGCAAACTTGTCATCGGGAGCTACCTGCTACAGCCCGAGGATGCACCACCGAGGAAGCTGACAATAGAGGAGCTAGTTCCTGTTCTGGATCGATGCAAAGACATGGCGTCACCAAACATCCGCAACAAAGTCGCAACCTTCAAAAAAAACAGAAGGTACGGAATCATGGACGGTATCACCAAGCTCCAGGGTAACAGTCTCTGGGCGTATGTCCAGGAGAATAGGTTTCCTGGTCAGGGAGCTATGCGTGACAAAGTCTTTGTCTTCAAGATGTCGGAGGTCGGGCCGGGAAGTGGTGTCGACTTGGTCAGCCGAATGCAAGCTGGCCGAGACTTGGAGAACGCATGGATCATGTTCGACCATGTCAAACGCGTCAAAGATTGGTCGACGATGGCGTGCCATGTGTACGATGCCACCTACTGCCGCGTGATGACAATCGCCACTTGCGACATGCAGTTTGAGGACACGGAGGCCCAGCTCGTCTTCTGGAAAAACCTGAACCTGGTCATGGAGATCAATGGCGTTGCAGCGCCAAACTTCAAGGGGTTCATGGCGGATAACGCACAGGCGAATTGGAATGCAGTGCGAATCCTTTACGGCAATGGCAACAAAGAAAACTCAATGGAGGACCAGGAGAGGTTGTGCTTGTTCCACTGGACACAGAACATGGTCTCGTATACGCAGAAGCACTTCCCCGAAGAACTCTGGGAACAGCACAAGAAGATGTGCACTCAGTACAAGAATGCGACCAGCATGGCAGAGGCGGAAACTCTGTACCACGCGTTGCAAGCCTGGTGGGCATCCACCGGGGTCGTTGGCGAAAGCGGACTCATCAAACTCGATCAGTGGCTGTCATTCTGGCACCACCGCTTCCGGTAGTGGGGGGGATTCATGACGGAGGTATGATGTCTGCACTCTGTTTTGATGTTTTTCATACTAATTTCCTAGCCCTAACCTACAAAACTCTACTCAGTGAATCTAACGGCACCTACTGTCAAAATTGCAGAAATTCACGAAAGAAGAACTCACAGAGATGCCGACCTGTAACCTCGCCGAAACCGTTCACAACAAGTGGCTTCAAGCTTCAGGAAACAACGGGAACGACCTCTACGTTGCTACAGTGGACGATTTCGTTTGGGCTTTTCTACAGGTTGTTAACTACTACCAGTTCCTCAAAGGTGACGTTGGCCGAACAGGACCGTCCAAGATGGAACTCAGGCTCCAGATGGTGGAACGCAACATGAAGAAATGGGGAAATCCTACACTGCTCGAAAACCTTATGCTCGATATGCCAGGCGCGGATGAGTTCTGCACCCGTCAGCCTATCATGCCTGGAGCGGAAGTGTTCGGTTCACGGAAGCGAAAAGCCGGCGTCCTTATTGGAGCTGACGAGGAGTCTCATCGCCCGGACAAGACAATCTTCTCACGCCCAAGAGGCCCAAGACGTGCCATCAAGGCTCGCCCTATGCAGATGCCCGTCATTGTGGAAGACGACTCTGAACACGACACCCAGGTGAAAGGTACCCAATCTCCTGCCCAGCAAGTTGATTCCCCTTTACCTTCACCTGTGAACAAGGGCGGCATTCGCCATGTCAACGCGGTTGAAGAAACGAAGGTCGACGTGAAGGAGTGGCACATTTCGAGACTTCACAAACTTTCTGCAAAGTGCTGCTGGGCCCAAAGAGTTGAAACGAAGAAGAAGTGCACTGAGAGAATCGTCAGGGGGCCCCATTGCACAGCTGCACCGACCTACACTGGGCTTTGGACTAACTATCGGAGGAACATAGTTGAGAAGACAGAGTTCTTCTTCTGCTCCGACGATATTGAGCGCTGCGTGAAAGGCTCTAAGCGCAAATGGGTAGCACACTACTTGAAGGACGAGGAATTGCCCCCCATTCCAGAGGTCTGGCCAGTGAAACTAGGTACTAACCTAAAGCTCACCGAGATTCTTGCCCTCGAAGCTGCAGGGTTTCAACTTCCGCCGAAGAAACCGGTCTCCCCAAGACGCCTCTTCTCCTCTGCCCTGCCCCCTGCAAATCTCAGCTCGGTGCCAGTCCCTGCAGACGCTGACCGCTACCCAGGCAAGAGAGACGGCAAGATGGTGAAGCGCACTGCCACTCGTCCCAATCCGGCGCAGCGACTCTCCATGGGCTCCTCCGAGTCACTCAAAGAGCGCCTCCGTTGCGTCACCATGATACATGAGCCGGGCCACGGTTGCATCGTTGGGCTGGACTCCGGCGTCGCTCCACACATCACACGGTACCAGATTACCATCAGTTCTTACCCTGGTTGCACTTGTCCTGCATTCCAGAAGACTATGACTACGTTCCGAGGCAGGACTCAGTTCACGTATTGTAAGCACCTTTACTACATACTCTTGAAGGTCTGCAACCGTGATCCCGAAGCCGAGCTTTTCATCCATGCGCCTACCTTCAGCTTTAACAAGGTCAAGCTACTCCTAGAGAGTGGAATCTTGCGTCACCCCTTGGCGAAGAAGTAGGTAGCACTCCTTCTTTAGAACTGCCATTTCCACATTGGCCATTGGTCATGTAGTGAATTATTTTAGTAATATCCCATGTACTAAGTCAGCAATACAGAAGCTGTATTGACTTTTTCATTATAAAGGCTTTGTCGTTCATATTGATTGCATTCTATTTCAAAACATTCTATCTTGAACAAGTGCACTATATAACTCGTATCCCCTGACATGTACCCTTTATTACAGCAAACATATACTTGTTATTAGATTGTCCTAATCTTCGAACCTAACACGTTTAGGGTTGCCCACTACATTATCAGCAGGACTGCCAGCCTCTGACTGTACTGCTGACTGTACAAACTACATTTGCGTTCACCTTCATTCCCACACTTGGCAAGTGTCCTTGGTATGAACGTTTTAGCAATGGCCCATGTCCCCGCCTCCGATTCACTGATTCCCTGGAATAGGTTCCCCTTGGGATCTTTCCAACCTTGGAGTATGCATGAGGTTGCAAAGGCACATCTGCGTCCTCCTCCACCACTCTGATATCATCCGAATTTTTTGAACGTGGACGGTCAGCTCTTACATCCGGTTGCACGTCAACATCCGTTGTCAAAGGACGCCTTTGGCTGTTGGCCATCACCTCTTCTTCGTCCTCCACCTCAACATATGGTTGAAATGGGCAAACATCGTCAGCAAGTGATACAACAATATCTTTGACGTCTTCCATAACTGCTGTCTTGCACTACGGAAAAGAGCTTCAGAAAACACCAAGAGAAAAGAGGAAGAGACATTCCATAACCCTATCTTAAATATCGTTGAAGAAGATGCTTGGCGCCCTTGAAAATTGGCTTTTCATTCATTTGAAAGTTGTCATCGTCCTAAACTGAATGGAAAAGGATGAGGATTGAGCAGAAGTCATTTAGCATTAAAAATTTAAAAAAAAAAAAAAAAAAAATGAAATTGTAAAAGCAAAAAAAAAAAAAAAAAAAAAAAAAAAAAAAAAAAAAACATTTATAAAAAATGAAATTAATAAATTAAAAGTAAATAAAATCAAAAATAAATATGAAGGTTGAAAATAATATGAAGACGACTGAGAAAATGAAAGAGAAAATAAAATGAAAGAGAATTAAGGGAAAGGACTCTTTTGACCCCTTTAACAAGATAGATTGAATAATGGAAGTTAATATTAAAAAAAAGAAAAATTAAAAAAAAAAGTTGAAAGGCATGTAGACTATGGAGGATGAATTATAGCAATGTTAAGAAAATGTTACAAAGTTAAATGTTACTTGATCCCTCTTAAGAGGTTCAATACCAATACATTTTAAGCAGTAATTTGCATATAAATGTGAGGAGGTAAGGGGAATTATTGTATGCCTGAACTAGTTAGAAGGAGCTGGAGCATAGTAACTGGTGCACGTTAAAAATTTAATCACCAAGAAAAGAGAAAATGAACTACAAATTCAATGAAAATACTGTAATTCGTCCACGGTTATAGGATCAATTAAATTACTAAAATAAGATTATTTCTAAAAATATACTGAGAATATTCGAATCTTATAATTTTATAATTTATTTTTAGTAAAAAAAGTGCTATTTTTAGGTTCTGTCTCCCATTCTGTGCTCTCCGCTCTCCAAATCTCCGCTCACCGCTCTGCGCTCTGCGCTCTCCGCTCACATACAAGCTACGTCCAAACTAGAGGCAGAGTTTTAGATTTGAGCTCGTGATATTCCACCCTCATTTTTAGCAAATTGCAAAGTTGTTAAATATCAAAAACAAAGAAACACTCTTTTGAGGTAATACGGAGGCACAAGCCAGAAATGATTAAGCAAACGCCGACATCTATCTTTCTTTTTTTTACTAAAAACATTGCAAAGTTGGGTTGAGTATCATTCAATAGAGGAACACTAAAGACTGTGGCTAAGGGACTCTGCATTTTTTAATTCTTTCCACAAATTGTCGACATTTCTAATGTGCTAAAAAATAGAACTTCTTTCCAATCTGCCAACACGAATGTCTCAACGCTATGTATTACTTTTGAGAAATTTCAAAATAAATTGCACTCCGTGTATCAGAGTGGTCTCACGGTTCATACAAGACACGCCTTGTATGAATCAACAAAAAAATTTGCAAATAATAGTGGTTAGGAATCGAACAGACTCCATAGGAATTGCAAACTACTACTAAGAGTTACCAGATGGTGACTCTGAGGATGATCAATTTAGACCTACGACTCACTCCACTTGAACATACCAAGCATCATCACGCCCAAGCAGCATTGGTGTTGCAGCCACCACGAGCTGACGAAGTTCGGGGAGGATTCCAGACAAATCAAATAGTTCATCGAACTCCTCCATTGTCACTGCCCGCCCATTCGCTGGCTCGATGTCACTGCCGTCTGAAGAATAGTCATCGGAAGCATACTGCGATGAAGAACGATGAGGAGTCGGGGGTGGGCTGCGGCTTGGATTCTGCTTGGCGCACTTCGCCATCTTCTTGGAACGCAACATCATGGGAGCGAGAAGACGGAGAAAACCATGGTAAGAGTGACCCAGTTCTCTGAGCTTAGGTAAATCTCTAACAACAAGCGGCAACATAAACAAAAAAATTCTAGGAGGATGTGAAGCAATCAAGCAAGATCTAAAGAATGGATGCAAACTAGACCAGAGTAGACTTTGAGGCTGAAGCAAAACCTAGACACGGTGATTTAGCATAAAGGTGTTGTGGAGAGACGGACATGGCCACCAATGTTCCAGCACTGCCAGTACCAAGTGTGAAGTTAGTGGGACTTGACGATTTGGTGTCATGGCAAATATTTACATGATCCCCATGGCTCTCAAGGGATTGCGTTCATTGCATGGGGAAGGGACGTTTGAGTCTACAGTGAGTCACAGTACTGTAGGAAAACAGTGAGTCACACTACTGTAGGAAAACAGTGAGTAGTATCATTACATGAGAAATAAAGTTAGTGACCACCGTAGGATGACGGTGCTTCAACAGAGATGTGGTCAATGGGCTCTAAAATTAATCGTAGGAAAAAGTTTAGGGTCCTAGGTGACAGGTGATAAAGGATACGAGACTGAATCAGTGAAGGTAGAGCTGGATGGATAGGTGGATAGCAGGAGGGAAATGGGTAGGCTCGGTAGATGGGATAAAGGATGGGGGGTGGACGCCAATTGCGACGTTGGAGCTTTCATTTAAGTCAATTGGTGATAAATAACGAAATATGAAAAAAACGGAAAGTAGCCATAAAATTTAAAACGAAAGGCATAAAAGAAAATGTTAAATGAAAGAACAAAAATTGAAGCCCGAAAAGGGTAAGAACATAATCCCAGATCAGAAAATGAAGAGATCATTACGGAAGAATTAGTTCTTATTCACTTTTCAATGAAACTTCATTTGTCATTCATCTATTTTACATCCACTTATAAAAGATAAGTCCACTTCAATGTTTCCTTCGATCTTCAATCATTATGAATATTGTTTTCAATTCTTGCCATGCTACACTACTTTAATTTTTAATATGGTTCTGACCGGGGTTAGCTCTGTACAAAATGATTAAGGAAGAATTAGTTCTTATTCATGTTTCATTGAGAATTCATTTGTCACTAATTCTATTATCATCTACCCATCAAAGAGAAGTTCACTTCAATGCTTCTTTCAAATTTCAATTAAGAAGGAAATTGTTTGCACCCTAGCCATGCTTCACGGCCTTTTTTTTAAACTTTGGTTCTAATTGGGTTGAGTTCTGTGCACACTAATTAAGGATGAATTAGTTCTTATCCTTGTTTCACTAAAACTTCATTTCTCATTTCACCCACTTATAAAAGATAAGTTCACTTCAATGTTTCCTTCAATTTTCAATAATTATGAATATTGTTCTGACCATTGCCATGCTTCAGTGGTTTTTTTTTTTTTTAATTTGGTTCTAATTGGGTTTACTTTTGTTCACACTAATTAAGGATGAATTAGTTCATATTCATGTTTCACTGAAACTTCATTTTTCATTCATCTGTTTTACACCCACTCATAAAAGATAAGTCCGCTTCAATGTTTCCGTCGATTTTCAATCATTATGAATTTTTTTTTCAATTCTTGCCGTGCTGCACTACTCTAATTTTTAATATGGTTCTAATTGGGATTAGTTTTGTGTACAATAATTAAGGTTGAATTAGATCTTATTCATGTTTTGCTTAAACTGGCTTTTTTCATTCATCCATTTTTCACCCACTTATAAAAGATAAATTCACTTCAATGTTTCCTTCAATTATCAATAATTATGAATATTGTTTTGACCCTTGCCATGCTTCAATGCTTTTTTTTCAATTTGGTTTTAATTGGCTTTAGTTCTATTTTCACTAATTAAGGATGAATTAGTTCTTATTCATGTTTCACTGAA
Organism: Ceratodon purpureus; assembly: GCA_014871385.1. NCBI lineage: Eukaryota > Viridiplantae > Streptophyta > Bryopsida > Pseudoditrichales > Ditrichaceae > Ceratodon > Ceratodon purpureus. The sequence goes on from CM026426.1 coordinate 80,088,426, forward strand.
ACTGGAGTTTTCATTCGTCCTTTTTTCATCCATCCATAAAAGAGAAGTTCAATGTTTCTTTCAAATTTCAATCATTGTGGATATTGTTTTAACCCTTGCCATGCTTCAGTGTACACCGATTAAGGATGAATTAGTTCTTATTCATGTTTCACTGGAACTTCATTTTCCATTCATCCATTTTTCATAAGTTCACTTCAATGATGCTTTCAAATTTCAATAATTATGGGTGTTGTTTTCAATCTTTGCCATGCTGCACTGTTTTTATTTTTTAATTTGGTTCTAATTGAGGTTACTCACTCGACGTAGAATCTCACGGTCAGCGCAAGACCCTTCTCTTGCGGTTTAAGCCCTATAACCGCGTCCTTTAGCCCCGTGATTGTAGTTTGATATATATTTGAAATCGAGTAATTTGTGATTGCTACATATCTTACCTTGTTTTTTCTTGATTCCTTGTTCCTCGATATCTTAAAATGTATTTAGTCGCATTTACATAACTAATTAGCGTTTCGATATTCTGAAATTGGATCATCAACTTACACCACCGCAAGTTAAACAGTGGGCACCAGATTAATCACATCAGAATCCAAACAAACCATGCTTTAAGCTATATCTTGCAAACGCGTCACTAACATGCATTTCAAGATTCCAAACCTCAAATTGGAAAGAACTATGTCGCGCACCAAATCGAGGAAGGTAGTTTGGTCAAGGTCCAAGCGAATGAGGCTTCATGAATCATAAAAAAGTGGACTCTAGGCTTAAGCAACTGAGCCTGCATCCATTTCAAGTTACACATGCAATTGAAGGTCTAGAAACATAGAAGTTTATGGACATAACCAATTAATTGCATAACTTTTACACTACTAGTTAACATTTGCGTAACTAATTAGCATAACTAATCAGACTTGCAGCTAATACAGAGTAGACACTGGGCTTAAACAATTGAGCCTGCGGGGGCAAATCCTAAATACACATGCAATATAACTAATTTGTTGCATGACTGGTTTGCATCAATAGCTGTGCATAACTAATTAGCATAACTGGATATGGCTTCAAGCTAAAACGAGGACACAAATCTTAAGCAACTGAACCAGGATCAAATTGAAATTACTCATGCAATTGGAAGTATGTAAAAGTAGAAGTTTTCCAACACATACATAACTTGCTATTTAAACGATTGCAAACATGAAAGCCTTGTTTTAAACATAGGAAGTTTGGTTTGAAAGTTCCAAATGTAATAACCGTGGGGTTCAAAATGGAGCTTCAAGAAGTTCAAAGGACGGAAAATAGCAGTCTAGCTTGATTATAAAGCAAAAACCAGTATCAACAGAATGTGCTACCTACACCCCAAGCAAGTGCACATCGACAGTGACTACATGTGCATGTACTGGCTACACAAAACCGCAATGTCCTTAAGCTTTTGGTGAGTGGCTTCAATCTCTGGATCTTGAAATACATGGACTTTGCCATTAAATTGTGCAACCCAGGCTAGATCCATGGTCAGGTTACAGGAAGGGCAGACATATGCAGGAGCAGCGTCGATCATCTCCGCAACGCAGACAAGATGGAAGAGGCAATTGCAAGCTCCGAAGATGGTTGCTTTAGCAATGAATCCTTTGCTGCAAAAGGGGCACCTTTCCTGGAGGGGTGGCTCTTTGATATTGGAAACAGATTGGTCGGAAGGATACTTGAACACCGGTCGCGGATGCAGAATCAGGTTTTGGCGCTGTGCATTCCACAACTCCATCACTACTTCCCCGAGCACATCTTGGGCCTTGCCGTGGGCTTCTTTCGCATGGTCGAGGGGTCCATTTGCTTGCGTGAGTGAGTTGAGAGTGTCGCGTCCAAGCATGTGCTCCTCATGCATCTGTGTCAGCTTCACCGACAGGACTCTTGCAGCTTCAGCCTGTTACTTGTATTGGTTTGGCGTCCTACTATGGAAGACACGTTGAAGCTCCCTGACCGCGTCTCCGTGCTCTGCTTAAACTCGTTCGATGTTGTGGACAGTGGTCTTCATCAAGCTCCTCTTTGCCTCAGCATGTCGTTGTTTGATTGCTTGAAGTGCGGCCGATGCTTTTGCTTCAGATTCCACGGCGTCGTCAACCAACTGCTGCGCTGCACGGACAGAAGCAGGCATACTTCGGTGTGCTAGGGCGCCGACTGTCAACTCTTTGATGATCAATTAGAGGCCCTCAATTTGTCGACGCAAAGCAACGAGTCCGAGCTTCAAAGGATTCTTGGGAGCGATGGCGAGGCGCTTCGATCGGCGACATGCACCTTCAGCGACCCACTTCACTTGGAACCCCTGGACAAAGGTCGCAAAAGCTGCTTTCAAAAACCGCATAGCAAAGTAGAAGTTGTCGTAACGATTTTTGTAAAGCTTGTAGTTAAACTGTAGAAACTTCTGTGCTTGCTCCTTGTCGGTGCAGTTTGCCACCTCGAATCTATTTGGTTGCGCACCGATCTTCCACACTTGCTTGACCGCTGCCACCATGATCTGTGAGTAGGCTTTGCAGACATCGTCCACCATTGGACCCTGGTCGTAGAGGCCCACAATGTTGCGGAAGAAGACATGGTCGTACTCTGCGAAGCAGCCACGTAGCACAGGCGCTGCTGCAACCAACCTATCCTGCAACGCATTCGGGATTCCCGCAAGGTCGAATGGAGAATCGAACTCGGAGCTGGCCCAAGCATACGCCGCAGCAAGTTGGGTCACCTCGTTGCTGCCGCAGCTGACATCTCGGTCGTCTTTAGGCGTGGGCGTGCTTCGGGGTTTCGGCGTTGACGGGCTGCCGGGCCCGGACTTGCGACACTTCTAACTCACCATGTTGCTTGAGGTTTCTTCTGACCCTTCTTGAACAAAGTCCACGCAGAGTGTTAAAAGCAACTCAGGAAATCGAACCTCGACACGCAGTAGCCACACTTTGTGGCAGCACAAATGTCAACGGCAGGAAGAATGGGCACAACGCAAACCTGAAGCTCCAACAAGCAGCAACAATCGCAAAACCAAACAAGTGGTGCACGCAACATTGTCTGCCAAGGTCCAGAGGTTTGAAAGTGGTTCTCTAAGTTGCAAAGGTACGATTTAACCCGCGAATTGATAGCTTGGGCTTGAATTGATAGTTCAGGCGTGAGATGCTTTGGTCGTAAAATCTGATGGAGACATTAAGTGGTTAAACAAAACAGAAGCATGTCACATTTCATTAATTAGTTTGGGTGGTTTGTAATCGAGATGTTGATGTTGCGGGGTACATGAGTTGGACACAGGGGCAGTAGACTTCTATGAGGAGTAGCTACTGAGGAGACTGCTCAAAATCTGTGCCCTCTAGCCTAATCCGTTATTTCAAGAATTGAAAACATATAAAATTAGAGAAGCCTAAGAGGTGTAAGAGAAAAACATAAAAAGAAGGGAAAAAATTGAAGATATATAAAACATATTAAGAGAAGAGATAGTATTAAAAAACCTGAAAACAAAAGCTTAAAGGAAGCCTAAAACTGAACCACTTTCTCCTTAAAAGAGACTCAAAAAAAAGAAATTGAAAAAGTAAGATTGGAGAGAAAAGTGAAGCAGAGAAAATAAATCCAATTAAAAGAAAAGAATGAATGGATGGATGGTGTAAATAAGAAATAACTGAAGAAACTTTAAAGTGATCTAATCATTCCTTTAAACAAAAGTCAAGTTAAAGCTTCTAATAGTTTGTAATAGTTGAAGATATTAGTTCAGACGTTTCAATGTTTTACAAAGTAAGGTCATTCTTCATCCTTTCCCAAATCATTGGTTGTTGGTATTTGTAATGATTTATTCATTTATTTAAAGGAGAGATGACCATTTAATTGTTAGCATATATGAGTTGCTAGTTCTCTTTGGATTGGGTTTACAGCACTTTGACAAAATGATTCCAATTTTGTGAAAGAAGTTAGTTTAGAACTCATTTGAAAAGAATTCCTACCAAGAATCCAGCGATCGGCGGTTTGCTTTTGTATAGGTGCTAAAATTTTTGAAGAATGATTATAGATTACATGAGTAAGACGGATTTGAGCACCTTAGAAGTGATCAAAGATCCATATTGGATTTATAGAAACCTGTAAAAATTCCCTGTTATTATAAACCGCCTCAATTTAAAAATGTTGTTTAAATATAAATAAGTGCATAGTAAATTATCTTATCGTATGCCTAAATTTGATGTGAAAAGTGAATAATATACTAAGATTAGTATAAATAGAGTATGTAAAATTCTACCCAAGCAAAACTTGCATTAACTTTAGTTCATAGTTGATCTCGTAAAAACAAAGTCAGAAATTGAATAATGAGAAAATAAAATAAAATAAATAAAATGGCCACCTTAAAATTATCTTCGTCTCTGTTCCCATTTCAATAAATTTTGATAACAAAATATTCAAATTTTGACCATAATCTAGTAGCATTAAAAAGTTCAGCTTCTGAAACATACATTATTTATTGATCATTTCTAAATCCAACCGTTTTGATAGAATCTCATATTCAAAGTCTATAATTTGTATTCTATAACCCTCATTCAATTACCCAAACCCTACGACCTTCAACCTGCATCAGGTAACAAAACAATGACATGCATATCCACACTTGTGAAGCACTATTTGGATATCAGATGATGTAGACTGTTTGCTTAAACATAACAAGTGATGAGAGGAGGTACTTGGAGCAGACTTCACCACTCTCCACAAGGCCATTGGTGTAGAGGTTGAATCTGAACCTGTAAGGTTTGTGATCATGATCAAGGTTTGAAGAGAATTTGTAGGGTTTAGGAAGAATATCTAGGGTTTTTAAGTATGTATAGGGTTTCAAGATAACAACGAGGTTTTTTATTTACAAGCACTACATCTCTAGAGAAGACAGTTTATTGTCTAGGTCTTGCTATGAATTACAGGAACGGCATAAACGTCCCTCCACGTCATCGTATAACTTATGAACTTTGTTTTATTTCTGATAGATTGCCTCGATACACCTCTAAAGATGAATCTGTAATTTTTGGGGACTTCTTTATATTTACCTTCTAAGCTATGGTGCCCTGTAAGGCCCTTTCATGGCTTGTGAACTTGATTTTGTTTATTTAATCTCAACATATTTTTTGTGTCATGAGTGACATTTCATGAATTCAAATAGTTTGCAAATTCAGGTAGTGAATTTCTAGGGTTTGAGGGCATGATTTTCAATGTAATATTATAAAGAACTCAAACCTAGGAATATGATGTCATCCTTAACACTATATCATTGTCTTGTATTATCCACCCATATTACGAGTAGTAGGAATATTCTATTTGTTAGCTAATCTGATTATCAACTGGTTTTTTCCCGGAGTACAATGAAGTTCCTTCTCACTATCTCCTTCTTGTGCTATCTGAATCCCCACAACTTTCTTTATTCTGTTTGTCAGTCTTTATTTTATTTTTTAAATTTTTATTCCCTCTGTCTTTCTTTATTCCCTTCATCATTCTCTAAGTACTTTTTTATTTATTTTTTAATTCCCTTCATCTTTCTTTATTCCCTACATCCAGGGTTGTCATAACGAACGGACATGGGCAAAATTTTTGGACACGAACGGTCGGACGGACGGACGGACCGGTCGGTCCGGGGTGAAAAGCGGACATATTCTATAAATATTCCTAATTTATTCACAAAAATGCTCGAATATGCTCGAATATGCTCGAAGATTCTCTTATGGACCGGACATGACCCCTAAAGGACGGACGAGCGGACCGGACGGACGGTCCAGTCCTTATGTCCCATGAACAACCCTGCCTACATCATTCTTTTTTTATTTTTTTAATCCCTTTGTCTTTCGATATTCCCTTCATCATCCTTTAATTTTTATTTTGTTGTGGTTTTATTTATTTATTCATTTCTTCTTTTTCCCTACTTCAGCTTACTGTCAAATCATATTTCCCCAAATTTCTCTGCACAAAAATGTATGTTTCTTATGGATCACTTTTGGGTTTATTCTAAATTTCATTTTATAAGTACTTTTTGGAACCCACCCTTGATTCAATCTCTTCGTTCAATTTGCTTCTTCTCTCTGCGTCACCATTCTCTTCCATTATGATGTTTCATTTCTAGTTGGGTCTACTTCCGTATCAAATGATGACGCACTAGTCCCCTTTTTTTTTTCCAAACAAGTCATTATATGGGTTATTCTTTTCTCTAATCAGACCCCCCCTTCCCTCCAACCCCTCGCCCCCCCATTATCCCCCTTCAATCTTTATTTTTTTTGTGGTTTTTCCTTTTTCCTTAACTTTTTTGTTTTCCTTATCTTTTTTTTTCCCCATGCTTAAGCTGAATGCCAGATCATATTTTTCCAGCCTATTTCTTTAATTTCGTTATTCTCTCTGCTACATTCTTCTACATTTCATTGTCGTTTATCTTTCTTTATTCCCTTATCTTTATTCTCGTCATCTTTCTTAATTCCCTTCTTCCCTTATCCTTTTTTTTTTAACATTCCCTTCTTCTGTATTCTATTCTCCATTTCCCTTCATCTTTCTTTATTCCTTCATCTTTACCCTCCTCATCTCTCTATACTTCCTTCATTTTCCTTAATCCCTTCTTCCTTTATTCTTTTTATATTCCCTTGTTCTTTCCTCTACACTCCATTTCCCTTCATCCTTCTTTATTTCTTTCATCTTTTTTTATTTCCTTCATCTTTCTTTATTTTCTTCATCTTCCTTTATTCTTTGCATCTCTCTTTATTCCCTTCTTCCTTTTTTTTTCTCAATTCCCTTGTTCTTCCTTCTACCCTCCATCCCCCTTCAGTTTTCTTTACATTGTTCATCTTTATTCTCTTCACATGACATACACATACTTGAAGATGCTGAAGTACAAGCACAATCTCACATATCAATGTCGCAGAAAGAACCAAAAAGGAACAAAGGAATAGTACACTATGATAAAAAGTGAGGATAAATTCTAGTACAAGGAATCTCTCGTAGAATCTTCATTCTAGCTTCTTCTCCTCTTGGTTTTATGAAATTATTGGATCTTCAGAATTTCTAGTTCATCGAATTTACTAATTCAAATTTATCTATGAAACAAGTCAAATTTTCATATGTTAAAAAACTATTATGAAATTTAGTGAAGCTCAAAATATTAATGTTTGATACATGAGTGTGATCAAATTGGCTGTAGTTATAGGAGTTTGATAGTCATTTGAGCTATAGAAAGGTGATAAATTTGGTTGTAGTTATAAACACCCATTTGAATAAATTTATGTCAGCTTTATATTTTAATTTCGGTTTTGCAATTTTGCGAAGACAATTGTATATTTAAATTAGAAATTCTACAAACAGCAACTACTCTGAATTCCATCTAACTTAGTTCCCACGAGGAGACCTCTCCTGGTCGTATCGTGGTGCCTTGTACAAGTCGCTCTATCATACTTTGGCATGAACCGCCTTGCTTCAACGAGGATACATTATAAGAATAAAGTATCTAAGAATTACTAGGCGGATTCAAGGAGAATGTCCACTTTGAATTAAACGAGAGGGTAGACTTCCATACATGTGTCACTCCCTTGATCTAGACATAAGTTTTCAAATCATTACCGCCACTGATCCATTGTAGCAACTGTAGAACATAATATTGAAGTGGTGAATGTATATTAAAGAACTAGGTAATTCTCGTAAAAATAGAAAAGATGCAGTGAGAAAAAAAAAATAGGAGAAAGCTACGTTATCTATTACCAAGAAATATCTAAGGGTTTGTACTGAAGTTCTAGATATTTAGTACAATTTAACAATGCAAGTTTAAATCCTTTTGCTTAGCATATGAAATGATTAATATTCAATGAATAATTGCTTTCATGGTACTGCTAGAACTAGTTTAAAAATATTATTGACATTTTCTATAAATCTAACTGTATAGGTGTGATCTTCGCATTGAGAATTACAACTATTGCTTGTGTATCCATTCGATTTTTGTGAATCATCGAACATTTTATTACACACTTTTTAAACCAATGACGGATTGGGACCTTAAAGGATTAAACAAAAGATTCTAGGAAAAAAAGGAGGTGAAGTGAAATTACAGTTCTCAAAACAGCGAGCATGATTCAATAACGGGTCAAATACGAAAGAATCCATCAAACTTAACCTTGAAGTAGCGGCTCTCAAATGTACCATTTTTGGAAGAGTGTGCGCAAAACTCGGGGACTAACATCACTAATAAAACATTGCCTTCATTTGGTCATGGTAATTCTAAATACAATGTATTTGAAATTTATCAAATCAGAGTTCAAGAGGGATTACGCAAAAGCGATAACAAATACTAGAATTTGAACACTTCCATTAGCAACCCTTTACTAAAGCAGGTGGATGGATGTAACGCTAGCTACTATCTTTATGGAGCATCTTGCTGGATATATTGATAGATGTGCCAAAGAAGCTCCCACGTGCATACATGGAAGGTTAAAATTTAGTGATCTCCTCCTCAAGCAGGCAAGGAATAGGGTAGAAGCACCCATTTCCAATAGCACCCCCATAACCAACCTGTAGATGTCCCCACAACCAACCTGTAGTTGTTTCCAAAACCGCAAATTGGTTGTCAGACCACTCAATTTAAACAATTTAAACTAACCAATCAAAAAGCTTAAAAGGGATATTTAGGTAATTCTGGACAAAAAAAAGTCCAGAATTCAAAAATGACCAATGCGAACTCAGCGGACCGCCGATGGATGGAGACCACAGATGAACACTGTCATCGTACATGAATACCACAGAATATGGAATGCAAAACTAGACATCGAGATGTGCATGGGCGGAATTTGCCAGTGATGGATATATGAACCCGAAGATTGCGACATATGATGCAGAATAAGAGTTACAATGAATACTTTAAAGAATATCATGTTGATTCAAGTAATGAAATGTACAATACAGAGTCGGCGACCCGCAGATAATAGAACATACTAAACTAACTAGTCCCGTAGCACTTTGAGTCATTAAGTCCTACAACATTAAGTCTACACCCACCACTATGTACCAAGTTGACGTAAATCCTATCACATTATAACCTACTCGGGGAACTATTTCATTGAAAGCATAGCCGTAAGGTCAATGAGTAAATCATATATTTGAAGGCCGCACAAACGGGTCGACCAAGTCGGCGGGCAGTCGATGGAAGGTGTTCTGTTGGTCAGGAAGAGGGAAGAAGTGCAAGTTGTAGGCGAAAAAGTCCGCCTAACTCAGTCCCAGCAAACTTCAGTCCAGTCCACTCGTGCACGTCCAAACTTTCTCGCAGCTTCAATTGCCCAGTGCACTTGCCCCGGCCTACACGCCTGCGCCATATACTCCGGTACAGATCCGAACTTGTGCAAGGGATAAACCAGAGGAAGGATATCTGTAGCAATGTTAGGTATAACGCCGTCATCGTTCGGAAAGTTTAGATGACCCTGAAAAGGCCAAGGAATGTAGCACATACAGTTTGGTGTCCTCCTCAATGACCTGGGGTCAACATCCACAAATAGCACCTGATCTAGTTTGCAGATATTACGAGACTGTACCTTGGAGCAAACTTGACCTAACGTCTTATAATTCCAGGGAAAATTCTCCCAGTCGATAAGGTCACTTCTGCTATACACGAAGGACAGCCTCTCCATTACACCGGCCGCCAGAATATGTGTGAGTAAAGGCTTCAGTTCTCCCAAGGGCATCTTCGACCACAGACCAACATGGAAATGCAAGAAAAGCATGTCGAAAAGCTTCTTCAAACCTGGGCACTTTACTACATTCCGATGCGTATCCCATGGCAAAGCCTCTATCCTGGGATCCACATAGCAGAGAAGGCCATTGATGCATAGGACAATACATTTCTTGACATGATGGGGTGGACCGTGAAGGCATTTGAAATAAAACGAGGAACCCTGAAGAATATGAAATGCAATCAGTGAAGGAAATCAAGGAACATGACGAAGTATATGAAAGAAATGGACTACATTCAAAGTCGTCGGCGACCCGCCGACAAAACGATGCATTGAAGAAACCTCAAAGATAAATGTGCAGCAAGGGAAATTTCATGCACGCATCTACAAAAAGAAGTACCGAATTGCAGCACCGGAAACAAATGTGTGGTGCAGGGAAGTTCAGAAAGGGAACAGTCTTAGCGTATTAAACTAAAGAGTGTAGAGTATCATATGTGATTTTTAAAACAAGTATCGCTCCTCGTATGGGCTCTAATCAGTCGGCTGCCCGCCGACGATGGAACTACCAGGGCCTTCGGAGGACAAGGTAAATTCACAAACCAAGATCCAGGATTACCCGGGACGTCAAACCCCCTATTTAACCCGCATAACCTCCCTATACTTCTGGTATTTGCGAGATTCTGGAAAAAGACGTGGCTTCCCCACGCTAGAATTCCTCCTACAATACTCCTGGACATCCAATCCAGACTGCTTAAGTCCTGCAAGGAATGGTGTAACTACCCTAGTTAAATAGGGATTGGGGGTGGGTTGAGGTTCTTTGCACTCTACATAGTCCCAGACAAAAGAATTAGGATGGACATCGCTAAATGGATGATTAAGTACATTCCTATAAGGCCGGTCGTCTACCAGTAGGGTATTCTGGACACTGGCACCTGATCAAGCCAGTAGCCTAGTGTCGCAGAAAAGTCTATCCAGACGCTTCAACAAGTACTCCCGTTTTCCATTCGAATTATTTCTTGTCGAGATATCACACCAGTATCCTGGAAGGCGTCTTTAATTGCTCTTGAGCAAAGGATGAATGGCTAACAGCTTCTGGTAGTGACAATCGAGATTCTTTTCAGAAATCGTGGACCAAAAGACTACCCCGAATTTCGCCGTGCAGAACTCTAGAAATGAAAGAAGTCCAGGTCTAGCTTGGATATGAATTTTTGTCTTCAGGTCATCACCGATATACCCGTGGTGCTCCACGATGAGCAATCCCTTAATGTCAAGGACAAGGTAGTATCGTTGGAGAGGTACCTCAATATTACGCGCGATAATATTAGTGCTGACACTGACGGAATCATCGCGCGGGGAACCGGTGCGCGGGATCGCAACGTTGGTCTCGACGAACGAGGTGGAAGCCATAGCACACCGGCCACAGCTATGTGCAGCAGACAGTGTCGGCGGCCCGCCGACTGGATAGTCGTACTCGTCCTCCCCATCACTTTCATTCTCGGCTTCCGCCCCCGGAGACTTTTCTTTGTGAGCATCACCATCAGGAGATGTTGGGTACTGCTCCAAGAGCGTACTAAGAAGGGAAGGTCCCTGGTGCACTTCAATTTCAGCGTCATCCTCCAGTGACTCCTGAACAATGAAGGACAAATTCCAAGAAAACATGGGTGATCAATCGCGTGCTCACAATTCATACTTGCTCTAGTGTACAATAGGAGATACAATAAGACATCCACGACAGAATACACAGTCTCGACACTGAGTTCCGTTCTCATATATTTAAAAGGAGGAAAACTTTATTTACTGTAAAAGTCTAAATACATGAAGATCCCATCAGCGGGCAACCGACTGAATCATGTGCATGTTCTCTAAAACAATTTCTACATCTACTATGTTCTCTTTCGTTTAGGGCAATCAATGTGTGGAGAGAAGAGGCTATAAGCTTCATCCCCGGAAACAGACGACGCTGACCAAATTCGGAGTGTTTTTGGCAGTACTTGGTCACGGGGAGTTCAGATTCTTTCAAACTAGTAAGCCAAGGAATCAATTCTCCAACCAGATAATTCCTCTTATTTTCCGACTCCTTCAAATCGAAGGTATATGGTGTAGGGTGCACAGCGTTCCAAGGAGTGTTTGCGACATTCTTATAAGGGGAATCATCAACCAAGAGAGTGTCAATTGAAGACGCCCCCGTCCCCCTCAGCCCGTCATCGAGGTCAAAGAGGGTCTAGAGTCTCTTCAAATAAAACTCCCTACCAGCCTTATGAACGCAAGTCTCGCAGAAACTCTGGTCGAACTTGTAGCGCACTTCGGCATCTAGACGAGGACAGCGCTGCTGCAACACTGTCCACAGAATCTTGAACCTCTTTTCTTGAACGCAGCTCCAGAAGACCACCTCGAAATTGTCCAGGCAGAACTCTAGGAACTTCTCTAAACCCGGTCTAAGTTTAGTATTCCACCTAGTGCCCTGCTTCGTCTGGACTAATAGCAGGCCGTTAATATCCAGAACCAAAAAGTACTTCAGCACTGGATCGTGTACCTGAGTACCAGCCTGTTCCGGGGCTATGTGAAGTGGATTCAAAGGTGGAGGTCCCTGCTCCAGAACTGCACTGGGTCTGTCTTCGCGAAGTTTTCCATGGACTTCCTTGTCCGCGGACTTGGAGTGACAAAAAACGAAGCAGAGGACAAACGTGACGGTTAGGATGACGGTCGGCGGACAGCCGACTTGCAAGCAACATTATTTGGAAAAAGGGAGAGCGTACAACTTGGCATTTACCAAAAATTTATTCATATTTGGCAGTACAAACATCTAACACAATCCTAGCGCCCGATCACTACACTAAATTATCAATGCAGGCATTTAAAAGATGGACTGGGCCATCGCCTGATTCACTGACCTCCACCTTTGTGCTTCTTCGCCCTAGGCTCCCGTTTGGATGCCCGCACAGGTGACAGAACGTCCTCTGGAGCGTCCACATTCTTGGGACTCATGAGCAGTTCCCGAGATGTGCCCTTCTTGGAGGAAGTCTTCTTCGAAACAGCCTTCCGTTTGCCCTTCTCAGAGGACTCCTCCCCTTCCTGAACCCCTGAGGAATCACGCGATAGATTACCCACAAGAGAGGAATCCTGAGCAGTACCATCGGTCTTACTTCTCTTCATTGATCGAGTATACACCAGAGGGTTCTCATCCGGGCCAATCATCCGAGTTGCGCCCTTCACACCTTGAGTGACGAATGCGATTGACTTCCCTGTCAACTTGGACTTGGCAGAGGGGTTAGATGAGGTTTGCTCGTCTGCCGTCGGCTGCCCGCCGACGGCAGCAGGAGGAAGAGGCCCTTCAATGCTCACTGCAGGCTCTTGGGTTGGCTTCTGGACACGGACAACCACTTCATCGTCCGGCCTCGATGCTAGAGGAACCTGCATCTTCTTTGGAGGCCCCGCTTGGTCTAGGTCACGTTCTGGCTCGGCAAGAGGAGTCTCCTGCTCATGAAATGTAGGAGAAATAATACCGAAGCTGAGGGAGTCAGTTCCTTGCTCCCCTGTAACTTGCGACAGCGGTGGGTTCACGTAACGAGGATTCGATTCTTCCAGTGGTACCACGTCGGGTTCAGGTTTATAGTCTAAGTCCTCCGTGTATTTCTCGGCTACCTCTGGATCTCCAGTTGGAATGCGAGCCTCAGCTTGGTCGTCCTCGTTTCTTGGCTGTTCCTCAGCATCTCCACTTGGAAGGTAAGCTTCATCTTCAACGTCTAGGTCGGGTACATCTGGTGGGTCCTCGTCGACATCGTCGTCGGAGTCCTCATAATTCTGTGAGGGAACCCCCGCAGTCTTCCCCGAACCCATACATCCACCCTTCCCGACCAAATGGGCCTCCTCCGCATTGACACCCAAGTTGGCAGCCGTGAGAGTGCCAGTCCTGCCTCTAGCAGAGGCGGGGACAGACGCCCGGCCCCAGACTGCGTGGTCTGAACTGGAGCTTCGACGGGCACGTTATAAACGCCCAGAATGAACGTCATATTCCGAACCCGACAGTGCGCTTCGTATCTCTCCTCCTCGGTACGCACGATCTCAATTACAGTCAAATGGTTTTTCTGCAGTAGAACAAGACGAAACGGTTAATGAAATCTTGTACCCAAGAAACACGAAGGATGCAATGAGCGTCGGCTGCCCGCCGACGATCGGTGAGCAAACAGCGAAGGCACCAGAAGAGACAGCAGTGACTTACCAGAGTGAGGGCCGTGACGTTCCCCCTTCCCCAGCAATTGATCACCGGAATGTCCTCAAACTGCATCGCTTTCTCTAGAAGAGATTGGAGGAAAGAGTAACTAGCGTGGCAGTCTCCATTAGACCAATCCTCCCCAAGACCATCTTCTCCTTCGTCCACATAGGGAGGAAGCGGACGTTTCAAACCAGTGAAGTCCGAGAAGGTATTCCATGCATCCCCGAGCGTTGTTTTTGGATACATAACGGACACATGAACCTTGGGTCTAGAGTCAATGAGAGAACTCCTTTGAAACCCGGCGGAACTATCAGGGAAGTATTGCATAGTATGCACCGTCCACGAACTACCCGTCAGCCTTGACACGCCTTGAAGAATGTAATTCGACTCAGCATCCAGTAGCCACAAGGATGTGGTGACAAGCTTATTAACCTTAATTGAATCTACCTCCCCATCCACCTGAATGACCTCCTCCTCCACCTCACGGTGAATCCTCTCAGCGACAGTTAGAACGTGTTGTTGTTGCATGTTCGGCATCTCCTTTCCCGCTGGATCGTAGCCAAAGACTACGAACATCTCATACTGCGCCTTGTCGAAGGAGAAAGCTCCGCGACCGTCAAGAATTTTGCACACTTCATCTAGGTCCTCTGCAATTCGGGCATTGAACTGTACAGACGACTGCGAAGACTGGTCTACATCCGACTTCCAGTACTTCTGCACAATGTCTTTGAAGAATTCTGGTGTTCGCCCGTGCGACGGCGTGAGCGGATGATTTCGTCCCTTAAGCCACTGCTTCTCCTCAGGACTATCTTCCAAGTCAGCCCGAATATTACTAATCATTGTATCATTGAACCCCTTCTCGACTTGAAGGGAATTCCAGTCATCCATGCTCCACTCAATATGCTTCCCAGTCCCTGGTTTCTTAAGTGCAAAGCCCCTGTAAATACACATAAGCTCGTTTCGGACAACATACTCGTACTTCACCTGAAAACACCAATTCTCCAATGATATTCCGTCCCGTTGAACCACCTCTTTCCCAGTGACCTTGAGGTACACTTTAAGGTCCAGAACTTCCTTGGCCAGCCTCTTGCATTCGTGGTCCCGAAGACCGATCACGTACTGCATGTCGTTGAGTGTTATGTCCCGGCGGGCTGGCTTTAGGGGAAATCCTGGTTTTAAACCGTCCTCCCCGATGATCCTCCCCTCCTCCCAGGCGTTGAAGACCAATTGCCACTCGTTGTATGTTTCGTGAGACACGAAGACTAAGGGCAGCTTCAAGGTTTGGGACGTAGGGGTCTTTCCGAGAATCGGACTGAGGTACTCCTTGCAGAACTCCTGCAAGGAAGAAGAAAATGAAATCGATAAATAAATCCCACAATTACAATACGGAAAACCACCTGAGCGTCGGCGGGCCGCCGACGACTTTCAACTACATGGAAACAACAGGAAAAGAGGAAGATGTGAATTACCTTCCATGCGCTGTAGTCATCTTTCTTGTCGATCCTCCCCCTCTGGATCCATTTGGCGCGCATCTTCTCCAGCTGGGACCTAAAACTTACTTCGGCGACTTTATCCTTCACCTCGATGTTTAATGCGTTAGAGACCTTAATGAGGGTATCCTTGTTATCAGCATATACAGGAATGATATCGTGGTTAAGGTAATACTGCCGCATAGGAGAGTCCAATGGTTCCTTCTCTCCCAGTTCTCGACAAGCCTCAAACGTGTGCTGGCCCCCAATTATGTACCAGTGGATGTGCTCATCTTCATACCAAGGTACCAGCTTATCTGTGCCGTCATCCTGTCTAAGTGAATACTTGATATTTAGGGCTGGCATAGGTCTAAGAAGTCCTTCCAAGCCTTTAAGCTTAATCTCGCCCGTCACTGGATCCTTTACTCTGGGGTCACCACTCATAGGAAGGCAGTACAGCTCGGGCTTCTTCCGGATTGCTCCAAGTCCTTTGTAGAAAAGACTTATCTGATCCTGCCTCTTCCTGAATATCGCTCTGTACTTAAATTCGTCGGGAGCTATGTGTATATTGGTATATGGAATCTGACAAGAAAGGGCACGTTGCCCGTTGGGGAAGCAGTGCCCAAGTCCCTCCTCCAACGTCTGGTACATATCAAGGACGTCGGTGTCCTTTGTTTTGGAAGTGAGATTGTTTGCGAGCATGAGAGCTTCCGCCACGGTCTGCTTTTTCTCTTCCTTCGTCCCACCTCTCTTATGTCTCCCACCCTCGCCCTCAGCAGCCGCTGCCTTTCCCTTCTTCTTTCTCGATGACTCCCCTGTCGCCTGTGTCTCTCCGGTCTCGGGGGTGACTGTACCAGTGCCCGCTTCTACAGCAGACTTGCGGCCGCCTCTTTTCTTTGGTGAAGGCTTAACCAAGCTCTTCGTCTTCTCTTCCATCACTTTGTCCCCGAGCGTATCAATCACGTCGAGTATCTGTTCAACTTCAGGGATCTCGCTCCTGCCCCAAGGAGCCGCTTCCTGTACCTCCGTGGAGCACAAGCTGTCCATGCACTTCTCAGCCGGAATTACAACCGCGAAGCAGTCCACTGGATTCCCCTCCACCACAAGAACCGATGCAAACACCAAGCACACGTTGTCCTTATCCTTGCATTCTTTGGCTCCAATAATCTCGAATCTTGGTCCACCCGCCATTTGCTTCTGACCTATTTTGGTCACGAAGCCCAGCGACGTGGGAGTGTCACGCCAAATGATGCCCCACTCCGTTATCTTCGAATCAGCGATGAATGTTACCCTCGGTTTCAAGCCCCGTGCTTGTATTCTTCCTTCAGGATCAACAACCTTGTCACACAGCCACCGTAACCCATTTGGTTTTGCGGTGAGGTCGACCATCGCCCTGCAAAATTAGAATCACAAGATTAGACCATCAGATTCTCACTCCATCGGCGGACAGCCAACGAGGGGATGGACACGCCCTCCCCATCGGCGGACAGCCAACGAGGGGATGGACACTCCCTTCAATCGGCGGATAGCCGACGAGGGGTATAAACCCAAATCAGAAACCCTACATCGGCGGACAGCCGACGGGGGGAATAACCCATGTGAGAAAATAGAAAATTGAAGGACTCAGAAAGGGGTGGCGTCGGTGGTCAGCCGACGGGAGGAACAAATCCATGCGAGAGAACACAAAACATGAAGGACAAAAGAAGGGGTGGCGTCGGCGGACAGCCGACAGGAGGGACAAACCCATGCGAGAAAACAGAAACATGAAGGACTCAAGAAGGGGAGCGTCGGCGGACAGCCGACTGGACAACTTACCCACTCTTGGAGGCTGCCATGGCGTCGGCGGATGGCCTTTCACCGTCGGCGGATGATCTACGAACAGCAGCGACGCGCGCAAGTGAAGGAGCCGACGCCCTCAACCCTAGCAGCTGACGCAGGAAAACCTAGCAGCCGACGCGACCTCTGCGGAGCGCTGAGAAGAGGACAAAAGAGAGCTGAAAAAAAGAAGGCTGGAAATGAGGAGGAAATGTCGGGGGTGGCGGGTGTATACCCTGCAGACCCCCACCTCCCGAGACTGAATCGTCACGCCCGATGGGTCATGACGTATGGCTATGTACATACCATCCATGCATGGATGGTCATCCCTAACATCCGTCCCATCACGCCACGTAGGATGATGATGGGACGTGTTTTGACTTTTTTTCAATCCGTCACCAAGTCATGATGGCATGGGCATGTGATGTGACAGCTGCTCCAATCGCCACGTTCAAATTCGTAATAATGAACTAATATCGTTCTACGACGGCGGGGGTATCTCGCCGCCATGATGGGATCTTGATCTGTTCAAGGCGCGCAAAATTGAATTCGATTCTGGCGCCAATTTGTACTCCTGGGAATTCATAACTAACCCCTCGTCAGATGCGCATACTTCATTCTATTTCTGTCATTGCACTTTCGATTCCCTCTGTGAGTGCTCCTGACGCACACGTTTCCTGTGAGGACCGTTATTATTCTCGCATGTGCTTAACTGTCCTGCACCTTCTGTTGCCGTTTCTGTTGTCTTTGTTTATCGTTTCTGATTGGACGGTTGAGAGGAGTCTCTGATTGGACAGGTTAGAGGACATCATACTTCTTCTCAACTAAGGTCCCCTGCAATTTCTGTCGGCGGACGTGTCCGTCATCGTCGGCGGATACTATTTCTGTGCACACTCCGAGTTGTACAATCCGCGTCGGCTGCCCGCCGAGTCGTCTTCGTTGTCGGCGGATACATTTTTCTCCGTTGGCGGGGACAATTCCCGTCGACCCTATCGGCTGTCCGCCGACGAGGTCTTCATCTTTTATCCAATGGAAGTAGAGCCGATCCAGACGTTTCTAAGGAATGGCTGATCAGGGCGGTGGAAGGTTAAAAAGGGCGTTGTCGTGGCCCTTACTCATTCTGGGCTCTATTATGCACGCAGGGCAGTGATCCAACGTGTTGTAGAATATGATCCTATAGTGGTGATGGTAAAAGTGATTGACGTTTCAGACTGCATGGAAATGAATATACCATTTCCTGATGAGGGTGTGAAGTCCTTGAGCAATCGCTTAGGGGGCATAATATTGTGGGAGGCGGCCGACCTCAGGCCTTTCGGAGAGGTGGAAGACGATGACATCAACGCCGTCGGCTGCCCGCCGATGGATGTTGTAGAAGACGTCAAGCCCGTTCAAGAATTCCTGGACCTCGCAGAGCAGATGGAAGTTGCGCTCCTCGAGGAATCCCGAAGCTCAAAGCGTTGTGTAGCCGCTGGAGTCATTAAGGAGTGCTCTCCTAAAGGAACGTGGGAGGGGTTCTTGATTCCTCACAGCTTCTTTCTAATAGTGAGAGTGTCGTCCGTCAATCCAAAATTCTCTGAAACACCTGCTTTCTGCGAGTTATCGGATGTGTTAACGATCGGGTGTGTTGTGGGGCGATTGGTACTTTGGAGTGGATACAAGGTATGTCCACTTGTGAACGGCGCGTTGGCTGGTACATGTCCCGTCGGCTGCCCGCCGACGGAACCTCACTTGGGGAACGACAATGAAGAAATTGATGAAAGCAACTCCGCTCCGTCTGAGCAGGATCTAGGGACTAGGTCTCCAATAAATATCAGCAGTGACGACGATGTGTCTAAACAGGGGAATCCGACGTAGACACAGATGATCATTGTTGGGGTCCGGATTCCGGGACCTCGGGTACTCCTTCCACTCCAGATGCTTCTTATCCTGACCGCCACCTCTGGAGAAATAGGTATGTCGAACTTCTTAATGATGACCTATCAGTCCGTGGTAGAGCAATGATTCAAGTATGTTTACCGGACGAGGCATGTGATGATGAAGTCCTAGGGGATACAGAGGTTGGGGTTCTCTTTGTCTCTAAAGATGATCATCTGCAGATGACAACTCTCAGATGGCGTCTGACTCACACTCGCTTAGAAGGGGGTCACCTTCTCTCTGATATAATTACTTACTGCTCCGAGAATTCAGGAGACGCCGACGCGGACGATGGTCTGGATGGTGTCCCGAAGAATGCCTATCGATCGGTGAGGAGGAAAGTTTGCAAAAAAGATGACGTCTCCTCTACTAAGCTTCGTTGAATGGTTGTCCCTGCTGAATGCCGCTTAGTGAGCTCAAAGCGGTGTTGCAAGGACCGATGTTGCCAGACTTTTAGATGGGAAGATACTGTGCGTATTCGTCGTAGATTTTACGCAACAACATTCGAGGCGAGGCGAGAGATGTCCTTCGCTGTGTAAGGGCACTTACATACTGTACCCGGCAAGCGGAAGCTCTATGTTACTCTTGCGAATGTTGACGTATGTGAAGTGGCGTGGTATATCATTCACGGAGTATCAAAATCCGCGTACTACAGCTACAAGGCTTCGGCACGAAGTGGCCGTGTCAATGGGAGTCACGGAAATTCCGGAGTACATTGTCCCCAGATTCACACA
The DNA here is from genome assembly GCA_014871385.1 of Ceratodon purpureus. NCBI lineage: Eukaryota > Viridiplantae > Streptophyta > Bryopsida > Pseudoditrichales > Ditrichaceae > Ceratodon > Ceratodon purpureus. The sequence continues at coordinate 80,108,233 of CM026426.1, forward strand.
ATCCAGGCCCGCGCGACGTTGACCACTATCGTTAATGAGAATGCCGACCAAATGCCCAATGAGTTTCGGATGATTGGCAAGAAGAGAGTGGCCGCGCTCAAAGTACTCCCATCTGCGATGAATTGGAATCACATGCGCGAAATGGCCAACGCCGTAAGTTCCTCCTCATCTTCTTTCACTTTGGATAGTTTATTGAATTGTAGTGATTACTGTCATCGGCTGCCCGCCGACTGGATGACGAACTTGACAAACTGATCGGCCTCACTCTGTGCTATTCAGGTCAATGAGCAGTGCAACGCGAAGCCGATTTCGCAGTCCTCCGTTAGTCGCATGAGGAAGGAGTACTTCCGCAACGTTGAGGTCAAGGCGGTAGGAAGTAATTTCTCCAAGTGCACTGAGTGTGACTTCCTCGTTGAACTCATTGCCAAGTATCCTAGAGGGTCGGACGAGTGGCAGAGCTTGACAGAGGATAGGACCAGGCATTTGAACTATCAGCGAGCTTGTCGCAACATTTATTATGGATGGACAACCCAATCTATACAGAGTCCTACTGAGTTCCTATGCATCATACACGATAAGATGGACTCATCAAAAACAGCGATCCCCCGGATGCAACGTATCACGAAGGCTACGGCAGGGCTTGGTCAAATTCCGATTTCCTGTACTGGAATGCTGACTCACGGTCACGGAGATGGCGCCTACGCACACTATGCAACTGCCCTGTGGCCAGGAGACCCAAATTTCACAATCTCCTCGTTGTGCAGGGTATTCCGTGCCTTGGAGAGACTACCTGTCCGGGAGTCAAAAGCACTCTTCGAGGCTCCGCCACAGAATGAATTCTTTGAAGCGCTAATGCATGGATCGTCACGTTGCATCCCCTCAATTCCACACTCTAGAGATGAACCACTCACTCCACCTTTGCCTGGTAGGCCTGCTGTTCCTTTGCCGAAGAAGTTGTATCTCCAGCTTGACAATTCTGCGAAGGACAACAAGAACCGGTTTCTTCTAGCATTCTGCTCGTTGCTGACGGCGAGGCGAATATTCAAGGAAGTTGCATTTGGTTTCCTGATTGTGGGACACACACATGAGGACATCGACGCCCACTTCAGTCACCTGTCGAAACTCATTAAGCGAAAGAACACATACTGCCTTGCCGACCTTATGAAGGCATTCATGGATTCTCAGAAGACAGTTGCCTTTATTCCAGAGGTTGTTCAGGAAGTGGCAGACTTCAAAAGTTATGTTGCTGATTTTCATCACGACGGAGGTAATGCGATAGAAGGTCACAGTGAAATGCATCTTTTTAAGTTTTATGTAGTGGAGGATGGGGAGGATGCGGGGTGGCCCGTGATGAGGTACAAGAAGCGTGCAACTGATCCGTCATGGCTTCCACCTGGCAAACCCGTGAAAATGTGGAGGGCAGACAAAGAGGGTAAACCATGTTTGCCCGTCGGTGATCCCAAACCGGTTCCTCATAAGCACTTATGGGGTAGTGTTGAAGTCGATGAGGGCAAGAGGAACGCGGATAAAGAGGTGGCAAGGGCAGCAGAGTGTTCAGAGAAGAGAAATTTCATTAAAAGTGGATTATCTAAGTACATTGAGTACTGGAGAACTGGCATGGCTCAGGATAAGAAATACGCACAAGACATGTTACCATATGTACTGTATTGGGAGCAAATTTTAAAGGAGGTCAACGAGCCACTGCCCCCCAATTCCGCCACCTTAGAGGAAGGATTCTGGCCTATCTCAGACTAGAAGCGAGACCACGTCACCACATTCGATGCAGAGGACAAATATATACCGGATCCGGATATTCGTCCCGGTGACGAGGATGAGGTGGAGCCCTATCCTTTCTGCAGTCCGAAAAACTCTAGGCCGAAGTCTGTGTTTAACCCATATCGTGACGTTTTACGTGGCGATTGGGTGTTCTGTCGTCCGTGTAAGGAAGACCACCTACCCATTTGAATGGGTAGCGTGATAGAGCCTGTTATAACAGAGCCTGGTCCTAATTACGGTAAGTTCAAGGTTGAATGGTGGACTCCGATGAAGGGCAAGAAGGAAGGTAAGAAGAAAGTTGCGAGAGAGTGCTGGACAAGACAATGGGAAAGGGAGTTGAATTTTGCGGAGTGGGTGGAGTGTAAATCCGTTGTATACACTCATAGGACCAAGAAAACTACGCATGAGGGCCCCCTAAAGTCCCATCTAATACTCGAAGAGGTTGTGATTGCTGCCATGGCAAACTTCAAATCGCATGGAATCTCGATGAACTGGAATGACGAGGAGGAAGACTAGTCAGCTGCCCGCCGACGATTGTGATCTTAGCTGTAGAAGACGTAGCTAGTGATGGTTTCCTCTGTAAACGTTATAGTTGAATATTGTAAACACTCTGATTCCTTCGAATAAGAATTGTATTTTACCGTAGACCCGATACTAGTCATGTATTACGCTTTGTCTTCTATTTGTTGTTCTGATGCCTTACTTTTCCTTCTTCGGTGGTCGTCGGCTGTCCGCCGATGCCTCTAACCATGTTAGATAAGCATCATGAACGGTGACTTTGTGAGGCTGGTCTATATTGTATGGCCTGTGATTTTTACGGTGGACACTGTTACTCTAGTCGGCTGCCCGCCGACGCTTTCCACAACATTGGTAGAACCACTATGCGCTTTGAGAAACTAGGAAAAAATATTTATCCATTTCATTATATTCTTATCGGAGTACAACGGTAGTGTTCCGCCCTTTACATGTTACTTTGTATTGTGTATACATCAGAGATGCCACTACTCCTAAAGCCTCAGTAACAAATGCTAACCATGAATTCTACAACTATCCGAGTGTGTGAAGCAGCTCTATTGAAAACGAGCTGGACAATTCTAACACACACTAATTCACCCTAAAGCCAAAAAACCAAAAAGCTGCATATGGTCGCCAACGCCATGAAGCGATCAGTCCTTTGCAGTAGACTTCGCTCGGACAGCACTACACCCAGTATCGACGGATGGATGCACGGATCCAAACGACGAATACGTGGACTGCGGGCTTGCGTTCCCTCCGCACCACTGATCTTGGCCAGAGCACCGACTTCCGGCACCCTCCGAGATGTCGTATGCTTCGTCAACAAGGCGGAGGCACCCTGCAGTTGACATGGTTTGCGTTGACACTTCCCCTGTGTGGCTGAAGTGAACGCTGCCAACACTCTCGGACTCCTTAGACTCCTCGGACTCCTCGAACGTCAGTGGGAAGGCGATGCCGGAAGCCTTAGAGATCTCCAGCAACTCTATTGTGTGAGCAATACTCCAATCCCACTCCGCACCTGGCTGCAGAACGCGTGTGATGTATTTGAAAGCAGGAATAGCTGTGTTGCAAGAACGGGCGACCACCGCCCTAAACCATGGCCGGAGCTCCTCGACGTCAGCCGGTGTCTCCTGTATAAACCAGACATTGCTACCCCGGCTCCCTATAACGACAAAATATTGGACAATATGCGACTAACTTCTACAGTATGCGACCTGCTTCTACAGTATGCGACCTTCTTCTACAGTATCCGGTTCGAGTTCGTCTAGTAAACTGGTAAACGTTCTAGTAATCCACTTCTCTAGGGTTTTCTGGACGACTAATTGCCAACGTTGACCTAGTCTAGAAGCCCCTACTCTCTTACTCGGTTGGTAGCCGACTAGGACTAGCTTACTCATCATTTGCATCATTAGGACTAGAACTTATTTACTCATCATTAGGACTAGTAGCCCCTACTCTCCTACTCGGCTGGTAGCCGACTAGGACTAGCTTACTCATCATTTTTATCATTAGGACTAGGACTAGGACATCATTGTTATCACTAGGACTAGGTTTTATTTACTCATCATTTTTATATGTATTTCAAATTCCAGAGGTCGGTTCAGTGAGGAAGAGGTTGGCTCTCCTAGTCGGCGGCCAGCCGACTAGAAAGGACTTCCATTCCTTGTGACCGTGAATACTGTTCATTCTAAACGACGACTCCGGAGTCCTCAGAGACGGACACCCTAATGTGAGATGCCTGGCAGTCGTGTCCACTCAGCGGGTCGCCGACGATCTTCCCTTCACCCGCTTCACTTCACAGATCCACATTTTGCAGAGCAAGTATTTCCTTTTATTAGAACAGATAGATCTCTAAGGATAGGGTTTCTAGGGTTTAGGGTTTCTAGGGTTTAGGGTTCTCAGTCAGCCACTCGCCGAGAGATTCGGCCATGACAGTGGGACTTGGATGTCCTCTATTCAACATTATATTAAAATTCACTCAAATGATTTTATCCCTTGTAAGCGGAATGCAATTTTTCATAAATATTTGACATCTTTGTCTTTAAATTTGAGGGATAACACATGAATTGGACATCTACTGATGATGCAAAGTAGTCCATAATCGAGCGTTTTGTCCATAATTACTTAAATACCCCTTTAAAAAACACTCAAAAGCTGGTGGTTTTGGGTATACTCATGAGTGGAAATTAGTACCAACTAGGTGTGACAATGGAAAAGTCTACAGACTGGTTTTTGGTCACGATGTACTTTTGTGTTTAAAAATTGTATGTATTTCAATATTGGAAAGAAAATTTTGAAAAAAATTTCATTCTATGGAAAACCTATTTTTCTACACGTGAAAATTACACCCCAAAAATAACTCCAAAAAAAAGGGCTCAAAATCCTTAAATTGTTGGTTATAAATGCTTCTACCCTAAATTAAAAAAAAATGATCAATACATGTAAGTTTTATGTCAGGATCTTGGAAGATGGCACTGCAATCATAGATTAAAGGATAACAAAACCGAAGTACATGACTTGACCTTAATATAGAAAATAAAATTCAAAACCAAAAAAATGGCTGGAAAAAACTTTGAAGAGGAGGGTAAAGCACGAAAACATTTTTGTAAAAAATGAGCAGAACACAAAGAAGAATGGCCCTAAGAAGATTCAATCTTAATAAAAACTAAGGAAAAAGGGAAGTAATGAATCCTTTCTTGAAGTTGCGTGCACAAGACTTAGGGGAGAGGTTCAGAAAACAGTGGGTATGGGGCTGAATCGACGGTCACAAGTCCAGAAGTACCGAACATGAGGCCCAAGGCTCCGGTCATGGGGCTCACAACATGCCCCTTCCATAGGTCTTGGACGACTGTCTAGGTTCAAAGCAACCGTCATGGGGTTAATATAGTAATCTATTTCCACTAGTATATAACACCTTCAATTTGAAAACATTAAAGCATTACTAATATATGTTCTTATACTACCTATACATTTATAATAACATAGACTGAATATTGAAATCAGTTCTAAGTATACATTCAAATGCAGCAAGGTTTGCTTGCAAATATTTAGCGGATTTGCAACCGATTTGTGATGGTGCTTGGGGCCACATGGATGAATGGCTTATGGGGCGTTGCAATGTATTATTCTGATTCTTTGTCATCAAACCCTATAACTGCATGCCGTGATCCTACTCCATGACGACATCCAATCTCAGCGGCTACATGATTACAATGTGGGGGTCCTCGAATGCATTGTCTCCCCACTCAATCACTCCAACACCACTAACACGTCCAATCTCATTAACTTCAGTAGGCATTGTCTCCATCAATTAATCAATTCAGACCCTAACTGTCCCATCTAGATTCTGAGAAGGTGGAGAACCATGCATGGCACTCCACGCACAAAGCTCAAAAGAGCTCCTGCTCCAGCTGTTTGGGTGCGGTCGCAGCAAAATGGTGCATTTGAGGTGATGTCCAACCGCTCTACTGTGGTGATACTCTTGGTCTTTTGTTCTCTCAATTTTCTTTGCTTGAGTCTAGTTTCCTCATACGTCTATTTAACTATACATGCAGGTTGGAGAGAACGACAACATGGTGCTGCAGAGGAAGCGGAAGTCCCTGAGGGGTGGCAACACTCCAAACAGTGCTCGAGGTGGGAGGCGTCAAGCAGTCTCCGATTATACCGATGAAGGGGAAGGATCAGGGACACATACCTGGCAAGGTGAAGGTGATTTGACTGAAGTGGAGCTTGCATACGAGATTGGTAACTCTGAGTGGGATGCACCGTTTGAGCTTGGTGGTATTCCAACAACATTGTAGTCTTCCATGCTTGCAGTGGCTTCTGCTCTTGCGGGCCGTGAGGTAGAGTACAAGGACGAGTCCTTCACCAACCACGTGGGCTTATGCGACCGGGGTGCTATAGTAGATAATGTGGAGAAGGTTTATTCGCAAGTGTTGGAGGGTGACATCAAGGAGATCTAGAGGCCAAGGATTGTTAATCGGAGACCCAACCAATCTCTCCATTTAACCCCATCCAGTCCCCTCTCACTTTCATCCAGGAAGTTCCCAGAGCTCTTGGGGATGAACTCTGTCAATCGGCTGGATGAACTCTGTAGGAGCCGACCGGATGATTTTGTCCGTTTTCAGGGGGTTTAAAAGGCAGGTTTAGGGTTTTGGGAGATCATTACACACTAGAGCAGGTAGAGTCAGAGAGGTCTGAGAGGTGTTAGGAGCTGCTGTACCATGTTTTGGGGCTGTTTTGATCCATTTTATGCAGTTTTGACCTCTTTTTGCACTTGTATTGTACATTTCCAGCATTCTATGAGGGTTTGGAGCACTTGGTTTAGTTGGGTTTTGTTGGGATTGTGATGGCTAGGGTTTAGTGGTTAAATCCTCCCTTTACCATTGGCAACCATGCTTTAGTTTGTATCATGTGATCTCCTGCTTGTTGTAGGCTGTTCGACACACTAGAGAGGTCTTGAAGTACACAAATCAGGTCTGCAGAGGTGCAGCAGTGATTTATGGGTGCTGAACTGCTGTCACTGTAATTCCGAGGTGCAGAACAGTTGCTGGCAGAGTGAGGGAGTCACTACAGTGTTAGAATCGGTCAGCTGAGTGCTGTCTAGCCACTGACAGGATTCGAAGACTCCTGAAGTGAGGAAAAGCTATTGCAGTAGAGAGGGTAGTGGCGGCTAAGAGTTTTTAGGTGTTTTCAAAGGCGGGAACATTGGTGCAGCAACAGTGGTATTCCAGCACGTGTTTAGGGAGCAGTAGCAGCAGGGGCGGCTCTATTGCAGGCTGGTGGGCGCAGGTGCTGTGAGGAGTTGAAGGGACAGATTTGCCTTAGCGTTGACCCTTGTGAACTGAGGGCAGTTCAAGAGCGAGAAAGGGGACAGGGCTGCTACAAGTCAAATTTGTATTCCCACTATAAAAAGGGGCGTAAGGTAAGTAACCCGAAATTTTTAGAATTCAAATTTCAAATTCTGAAACCAAAACTTTAGGATCTTAAAAATTTGAATTTTGAAATTTGAATATGAGGACCTCAATTTGGAACCTCGGTCAGCTCTGCGGACCTCAATTTGGGGATCTAGGTCGGCGGTGGGACGTTGTATTTGGGGACGTCGGTTGACAGTTGGGACCTCAACGTGAGGTTGGCACATGTCAGAATAGATTGGTAATTTTGGTTGCTGAGTGCATTTTGGCAGATTCAGGGTGATTTTTGTTTCAAGTATTGTCAAAACTGTAACCAGGATTGTAACCACTGGACTGGATTTTCTAAGGGTCAGTTCAGTGTGAAAAAGGGATTATAAACTAGTTAGGGGCAATTTTGTAGAACTGCCTTTGTCTGTTCCTATTTGCTAGAAAAAAGTGTCTGTAAGCACTAATTATGCCATACAGCCGAACGTTGGGTCAATGATTGCTAAAGTGGCAGGGACTACCAAAACGTAAGAGAAGGAGCCAAGTATTGGTTGCTGACTGATTGGAGGAGGCCAAGGAGAGTCGACCACACAGATAGGGAGTAACAGCCGCCAAGACTAGGAAGAATACACAACCAGCTGAACGCAGTCGACTGACAATATCAGCCATTCACACCCATGGAGGAAGGTGAATCAAACGATCTGCAAGCTGAGCAACAAGCCATGGAGAGGTACAAACGTTGGATGCAACATGAGCCGACGTTACCTGAGGTACGCAGTCGACTTAGCTCGCAGAGCACTGCAGCTATGCAGGAAGGTACATTCATTGACATGGAGGTTGAAAATGACATTTCACCATCAGATGAAAGGATACAGGAGAGCCAATTTGAAGAGGGAAGGCAATTCGAAAAAGGGGATAGATTGAACAGTCATCCTGATCAAGCCAACATTCCCTGGAGATATTAAGACAGGAGAAAGACTACATCATTCAAGGGGGACTTCTCCACTGCTGTAGACGACTACAACACATTATGTGAGGAGGGACGTTAGACACAGGAGGTCTTTGCGGAGCCGACACAGTGGCCTAGTACACTCACTAGCGGAGCCGACATAGAAGCGGAGCCGACCCGGCTGCGCAACCGACCGGTATCTCCAGGGCATCTGCCAAAAACCCCAGAGACACTACCAGCCGCATTTTCAAACTTAAAGCCAAAGTAAGAAGAAACAAGGAGTCGATCAGTTCAAGAGCACATGCCGGTGAACCACCCCGAAGGCATTTCTGGTAGGAATGTTCACGTCCTTGATGAGTTCCAACTTCCGGCTGAGTGGGAGCCAGATGAGGAGGACCGACGGGCAGTGGAGGCGTTCAGGGCCGACCTGTTGGCTAAGCGGGAGCGGGCTAGACAGCAGCATACGACTCAAGCCTAAGGTAGTCCAGACCAAGGTAAAGATCTCCTGCAGGTGGAAGCCTTGCAGCAGACTGTACTGTCGGGAGTAGCATTGTCACACCAGCGGCATACAGAGCCGCAATCGTCGGTGGAGCAGCACCCGACACTACAAGAAGCCAAGTTCAACCGGCGTGTGCACAATGCATCACAACAATTGGCAGCGCAGCAGTTGGCAGCTCAACTGTTGGCTGCGCAGCAGCAAGAACAGGAGCAGCAGAAACGAGAGCAACAGGAGCAGACGCAAATCAAGGATTGGTCGAAGGAGAAACGAAGGAGGCAAGAGCATGAGCGCACTGGAGGGATATTAGCAAGGCTGCCTGATTTATCTACCATGGGTAGGGGCGTTTCAAGACCACTACTTGCAGAGCCGACCTTGACGACACACAGGTTTTCTGGATATTTGGGCAACTTGACAGGTGATGGGTACGACGCCCGACAGCCGACTCAGTCAGTATGGTATCATGGGCAATCTGCACAATCGACTGTGAGAGACTCAATACCTGGTCCAATTCAGGTGGCCCAGCTAGTGGATGCTCGATCTACTCCAGCACCTCCGGACTACAGAGTTGCTGATTTTTTGAGAGCCGACCGGACAGTGCCCAGTGCCACTAAGATACAGATGACTTATCCGGCCACTTTGGTAGGATATCCCCCTAGAGTACCAGTAATGCGCACAGCCGACTTTGAGTTTCGTCCTCCACAGCCATCAGTCAGTGCACAACGGAAGCAATTACCATACCGGACATACAAGGAGGGAACTGACCCTGATGCTCACCTGAGGCATTTTGACAAGTGTGCTTAATTTAATGGAGAAATCGATGAGAATGTACTCATCCTTTTATTTGGAACAACCCTTGTTGATAAGGCTCAGAGCTGGTTTGATGATTGGCTGGATCATCACCCCAATTGTACTTGGGAGGAGGCTAAGGAGGCGTTTAAGTTGCAGTTTAGAGAACAAGACTTTCCATATGCTCCACGACAAACTGTACCGCCGATCAATGGAGGAATGAGCTCACTGAACGAGTGGTGCCCCGTGTGTTCCAAAGGATTCCTGTCTTGAACAGCAATTCTTGGTTCATGTGGTTGCCTCTTCCACCAGGAATGCGTAGCAGAGATGATCGAGTCGAGCCATTACCATAGCCCCTACTGCGAGTGCGAGCTCGATCCAGCGTGGGTGAAACAATGGAATGGGAAGCTGAATGCTAACCAAGAGCGGGTGGTTGGATTTACTATGGAGATGGTTAGGCGTCTCTAGGCTGCGTACCACTACGGGGGCCGACATCTTGAGTGACAAGTGCTGAAGTATCGTTGCTGTGGCCATAGCATTGTCGATAGGTTTATGCAAATAGTTTGAATTCCAAAGTTGAGGATATAGTTTTTGGGTCGGATTCCACTGAACAATAAGGGCCGTGATCCTCCTTGGATCAATTTTGAAATGTTGTTTTGTCGGCACATTTGGGTAAACCTACGGATGGGATTCAACGTCTGATTTAGAAGTGAACTACTGCAATCTGCGAATTGCATTCCGGGACTGATTTCTCTAACTCTATGGAAATCTTTAACACTGTATTCATCTCGAAATATATCTCATACGTATGAATGTATCTCATACTTTGTTACATTCACAAATACCGCTTGAATAACAATTTGATGCATTAAAAGATTCTGTCTGTGTAATTGATAAGTCGGCTGCATCCTCGCTACCGCAGCGCCTTCGCCATACTTGCAGCAGCACACATAAAAGAGAGCTGGAATTTGAACTCAAAAACCTGCTGGAGACAAAATACTGATTGCTTGATCGTTTGGAATGCTTGCTGTGAACACCTAGCACAACCTGATTGGTGATCTGAAGCAGTATTGCCGTAGTTGCTGCTGCTGTTACGACGCTGGCGAGCTTCAAGCTTTCGCTAGTTCAAGCTTGCTGGTTCTGGAGATGGCGACACAAATCCGTTACAGTGGCCAAAGACGTTATTTGTGTTCCCAAAACAGGCTATTTCTATGATTTAGGAGATTCAAGAGAAAGATCCATGGCAAGTTAAGATGAGGCTGGTTTTAGGTGCAGTGGTTGTTATGGTTGGATTTGGTGGCGGGGTGGGTTGGTTCGAGGTGGGGCATGACAATCGGGTGGGCCTGAGAACAAGTCCTTTGTTGGTTTAAATATTTGTATATCCAATTTAAACTTGTATTTTTCCATCCAATGTCCATGGAATAAGGAAATTTATCCTATATAGTACGTCAATTTTTTTTATATAAGAAGTAAAAGTGGAGAGAGTGATAAGGTTTAAAATGAAAAGAGACTTTCTCTATTGAATATACCAAGACACTCGCTTAAATTCAATGTTAGCCATTTTCATTTAATCACTTGGGCAAGCTCTGATAGGGCTCTACTTTGTATTGGAGCCTATAATACAAAGTAATTTTTCTACATGAGTTTGCTTGCAAATAGGTTTGATTTAATTTATGAATAGATATATAAAAAAAACCTTAGAGAGTGTATTTTCAATTGGTCATATATTGTTTTTCATCCATCTAAAAGTCACTTTGAGCTACCTTTTTTGCTTTGTAAAATGCATGATGATGTGTCACTCTTCCATCTCCACTTACAGTACATTTTGGTAGAATTGACATTCTTTAACCCCTAAAGGACAATTGTCTTAGAATGGGCTTTTTTAAATTTTGGGCAGATACATGTGATCTCAATTTTAGATTTTTTGAATTTTGATTTTTTTTGTGAATGTAGGCCATATCAAGAACTAGGACAAGGTACTCAGTTATTGATAGTTACTAATAATTGAGACAAGATACTCAATTACTAATATTTACTATTTTTATGATATTAAAAAGAAATATACAAAATTGGTTGTAAATACAACCATTTTATTAATCCATTAAAAATTGAATTCTTTACAGTGAAGTCAAGTAACTGCAAGAAATTTACACTTTCTCATTTTCATGTACACCCTTGCTTTCACAATTTGCAGTATCAATATAAGTTAAATTCAACCTCTTAGCAAAAATCCTAAGAGGTTGATTTTGACTTATTTTAGATCCAAATTTTAGATCCAAATTTATATTGATTTTCGCTAAGAGGTTGATTTTCGCTAAGAGGTTGATTTAGATCAAAGTGATACAGCAGCCCTATTATTATCCTCAAGTTTCATACAATGTTGAAAAATTCCAAATTCACCTCCAATTTATAAAAGAGCAATCAAAATCCAATTCATCAATAAAAAAATTCTTGGACATGTGTAATTGATGCAATTCTGTTGGATATGAATCTAATCTATGAGCTATAGAATTTATAGCTTGAAACTGTTTTGTAAAGAAGTCTTTAACAGGATGTCTAAATAAATCTAGTGCCATCCACATCCTTGATGCAACAGAATCCCCGATGCGCCTAAATGGCAAGTTTTGTGCTCTCAGACATGTTTTTTATTTATATGGTACCACACTACCTCTTGAGTCTATTCCTCCATGTGTTTTATACCCATGGCCCACAGACTTATAATGACCTCTTTTTGGATCTTCTTGATTGGATTTTTCCTTGAATGGAGCAGTTTCTTAATATGTGTCTGCATCAGCTAATGTGTTTTGATATGCAACCAGATCTTTAAACCCATATTTCACGTATACAAATAAATAAAACATGAATGAGTGATAAATCACTTGAATTTAATATTTTATCATTTACTACTTTATTTCCATCTAATAATAATGAAGCGAAAGACTCTTGTTGGTATAAGATGATTGTCTTGATAAACATTTTGCCACGCCTTGTCAAATTTTTTATTTTCCCAATATGGTGCTTCCTTTTTATTTTTATCTGCTGGAAGGCTTGTGTAACTACTGACAATTCCCATGTTTGTTTTTATGTCAAATTGCTTGAGAATATATAATTCAAGATGTCCTTTCTGCACCAATGGACATTACAGAATTTTGTATGGAAGAGACATTGTTTTTGTTGTTTTTTCCACTCTAATTTTAAAAAAAAATAGTGATTCTTGAAAAGTATCATGAAAATCTTGTAAACTAGTTATTTCATTACCTGTAATGACGGATGTATCAAGGATATATTTTGTATACTTTGAAAAATCAAGATTCTCAATATTTTCACATACAGGACAACGTGATGACCTTTGCAGACAATTACCACAAATTTTGTGGCAATAGTGGACATAATATTGTTGTTTTATATGAGGAGGCAAATCTACCCTTGATTCTGAATCCATAAATATTTTATGGAAATAACCCCAGTCTAGGGTTTTTTTGCATGGAATAACATACAAACGATCAAAGAATTTCTTAGTGTGCTGTCAAGTTTTACAACTTCTGGTTTTAGAATCATAAATTAACTCTACAATATCTTCAAGTTCTATGAAGTTATGAGCAGTGACTTGTGCAATTCTATCATTTTTGGCCTCATGAATTACAACCTTAGCCATCAAAGTGAAAAGGTATGTTCTAAATTGTAGGTGGTGCCCCAACTAGTGTAGCTGGGGCCCTGACTAGTTGTAGCTGGGGCCCCGACTAGTTGCAGCTGGGGCCCCCAACTAGTGCAGCTAGGGCCTCCAACTACTGCAGCTGGGGCCTCCAGCTACTGTAGCTTAGGCCCCCAATTCAACATTGTATTCATTAAATTGGCAAATCTGGTTTATATTAGTCGTGGTCTTTTTGTCTTATACTGTGCAATTTGGGCATTCTCTTTGTTCTTGTTGTGTGCAATCTGGGCATCCAATTGCTGTAGTATTTGGCATTGTACTCTTATATGGATCAGGTCTTGGGGGGATGGGGACAGAAAATCAAGATTCAGATTTGGGATTAGCGAGAATAACGGCACTAGGGTGAACATGAAGTAATGAAGGTTTGTGGGTTCTTGTGTGTTGATGGTTGGGAATTTTCAAGACGGTTGATTGTTGTCTACAGGTTTTCTTGGATAGGAACTTAATTTTTTGGATGAAAAATGGATGGATGAGAAATGGATGGACGCAAGGGTTTCAAGCAACTCGAGAACTTTCACAGTAGGAATTTGCAGTATTGACAATGCATGACAATTATGCAATTTTTTATTTTTCAGTATGTTGCTAATCCCACGTCATCAAGGGAAAGGGTGATGATATAAGTCAGAATAAAAAAATGAGGTTGGAGTCGGTCAGAACAATTACTTGAATTATTGAAATTTCAAAGAATTTTAGTTGTGAACTAATCCAGTGAAACATGGATGAAAAATAAAGTTTCAATGAAACATCAAAGTGAACTAATCTTTTTGTGCAGTAGTGTGCACAGAAATAAACCCAATTAAAATTAAATGAAAAAAATGATTGAAGCTAGGCAAGCTGAAAAAAGAATCCATATTTGTTGAAATTTAAATGAAACATCAACTTCTCTCAATTCATATAGTGAATGGATGAAATATGGATGGATGGAAGTTTGTCAAGCACAAATGAGAACTTTGACATAGAAATTTGCACCATCGACAGTGCATGACAATTGAGAATACCAAACCTGCAAGGAAGGAGTATCTGAACTTTGGATGCATCTCATCTATACATCAATGGCAATGTCACTTCTAAATTTTCAACCTCCGACATTTCAAGCTCAAAACGATGCTAATTACCCTAAAAAATACTATTGTGTCCAGCGGCTTCTCTAATACATAATCGACTACTACCAGAGAATTATAAAATATAATTTCAAAGGACATTGTCAAGTTTTACTAAACGTTAGCGCTTCCTAGTGTCAGCATCATAAAGGCGGCTTCAAGATTGAGGTGATAATGGTTGCAAATTATCCACTATGCTTCTTTGAGTGAGATTACTTTTATCACGAAGTACAAGGGTTGACTAATGTCATAAGCATAAACTGGAGAATTTGGGTAGGAGATCAGGTTCAGGATACATGAGATCGATTGATCGGGGCGTTCCCATCAAGCAATAATACTCCATGTCCTTTCCAAGTGGAGAGCCGACTTTCGAAACGGGATTCGCAAATCAGTCCAACATACTTAAAAGGTTTAATAATGCTGGAGCCCAACTACCAAGGGCGGAACCCACAGTTTGATCGCATTTTCTAGGCTCCACTGACTAGGACCTTCTCAATTAACTTGTACATGTTGCATATGCTAGGCGGCGTTGACACACCAAATCATGATGGTTGAAGGATGTGTACCGAAAATACTGACTGGGCAGGAGAATTTATGAAATTCACCACTCTAATTCATCGTTTGAACTTACAACATCAAGGGTACAGTCCAGGACCCTCCTTCATCAATCCTCACCCATGCGATTAATCCACCCTGCATCATAGATTAAACACCCTGTTTCATAGATTAAACACCCTGTTTCATAGATTAAACAGACCACATCACGAGTACGTAAGTTGACTTTTTCCAATGTTCATGCAATGATAATACACTTAACTAAGAAGGACATGGACTTCAGGTTATTAGACTCACACCTCCAGGAAGATGTTCTCTCATTCTCTATGCCCTGCAACCAACTTCCTCATTCAACCTCGCATCTTCTCTTCCAAACCCCTCCTTAATTCTGCTCTGGCAACCTAGCTCGATGAGGAAAAGCCAGAAGCCACAGCGAGTGCTTGTGCCAGCAGTTCAGGCAAGTTCTAGTGAGACTAGCTCCTTCGAAACACCTCTGAGTTCCGATTTCATCAATCCTTCAATTTGGGCTGAGGCATTCGACTTGAGCGGAGTAGGTGAGAATATGCGGAAGCACCTCACAACCGTGGCTCCATTTCTGCTAGGAGATGCCGCAGTCTATAGTTCCGAGTTCTTTGCTGACATGGGAGGGTTGTTTATCAATGGCGTCCCATTCAAGAAGTTGAGAGATGAGCACAAGCTCCCTTTGGAAGCAATTGTGGCCACGTATCCGCTCAACAAGAATGAAAATTGGCACCCTCTCCGCCACATGACTGATGATGTAGCCGCGAGAGCTCTTCGGATGTACCAGCGTGTTTATGGCGGGACTGCTCCAGACAATGGAGAATTTGGGACTGCCTTCGTTAGAGGCTTGATGCTTGACGCAAAATGGTGGAAGATCAACTGGGCCGAAGGTGCGGCAGAGATTGCGAAGGTATGTTTCTTGCATACAGTTTCCCATACATTCTACTGTCAATGCATGCTCATGATTTTTGTTTTGTTCCTCAACTGTAGATGCATATTCATGATTTTTGTCTTGTTCATTACTAACTGCGAGTTTGGATGAAGCAGAGCCGCCTCAAGACCCCTGTCCTGAATCCAGGGAAGCTCACCTCACCGTGCTTGCACGAGCAGATCCAAGCCATGTCGAAGTTGTTCAGGGCGGTGGTCGACAAGATGGTCCGCGAGAAGAATGCGGCAGCGAAGCCCTTGCAAGCCGAGGGAGCTGTGTCGTGACCAGTGGGCATACATCGACAGCCACGTAGTGCAGTGACGTCCGCGGAAGCACGTCGCAAGTCCCCGCTTGGCAAGCTAAATTTGGTCGTGAAGGGTCCCACCGAAGCAGTGCCTCAGACTCCCCCAACCTCACCAGCGCAGCCACGTGAGAGGAAGCTCACGGAGAGGAGTGTAGTTGCTTTGCTGGAGATCAAGCCTTCAGCCGAAGGTTCTGAACAACTGCGTAAGCAACGTTTCATAAAGGAGGCCGCATTAGTCAAGGTGAAAGACGAGCTAGAGCGTGCTGAAATCGCGCTCGCTATGTGGGAGACCAAACGCCAGGAGGTGTTGCGCTTGAATCAATCAAAATTGGAGGAATTCGCCGGGATCCAGCAATCCAAGCATGGCATAATACTGGACGACGCCTCGAGGAAGGTGGTTGATACACGCCTACGATCTCTCATAGAAGATGCGATTGCCATCTCAACAAAGCTCGCGGCCTTGGTCCCCGAGATATCGCACTGGACTTTGGAAGCTGCAAACTTGCGATCGCAGTGAAGCCCGCTTCAGGAGTCTGTTAACAAACTCAGCGCCAGAATTGACATCCTCGTGGTGGCAGAGAGCTCCATACGCCCACGTCAATTCTATTTGACATTCCCAGTAAAACTTGATGAAATAGTCCCGCTGAAGATGAACCTCCCATGTGCAAAATGCGGTCGTTATTGGGCGGATATGGCTCTGGTGAACCTACCTTGCGGCTGCTTTTTTCACCCGAGCTGCCTGTTCCAAGTTGCTTTATCCTCCAAACCTTGTTGTCCTGGATGCAACACTAAGCCTTTTGTAGGTTGGATGGGCCAATGGGGCTTTAAATCAAACCTTGCTACAGCTGAGGCAGCATCATCGGCCGTTAATAGATCAGGCTGGGCGCCTCCTTTGACTCGCATCGAGGCCATGGCTATCAATACTAAGCGCAAGATCGTTGACGCATCGCCCAACAAACTTTCCTCCCCCAAACAACTCTGCTATGCAAGCATGTTCACAAAGCAGCCCAACATTGAAGACAACACGCACATCGCCTTGGCACCTGATATCCCTCCACGTGCTGCCGTGGGAGGTGTCAACGCTAATGCTTTGACATGCGATCTTACCCTTCACAGCAAGTCACAGGTTTGAAGTGGGAGAGGAAATAGCAAGTGCCAGTCCCACCATGCACAGTGCGCAACTAGAGCAAAGGGAGTAGAAAGTGACACTGTCATGCACGCAAGCCAATGCGCTGTATCATCTGGCAATACTGAACCCTCGAATGCACTGGAAACCTTGCGGGGCAGTACTGTAGGTGAAACAACTCGTACAGAGTATGGGGATATTCTCAACATCGCAAGTGAGGCGGTAGCAGAAGCAATTCCAACTCCACCATCATGATCATAAGAGTGAGCATTGTTTAGTACAACGTAGAGGGGTAGTCTTAACAAACCTAGGGGGTTTGGTGCAGCTAGAAGATGAAAAAACACCGAAGTCGGTGGCTCCTTATAACACCACCATGTGATAAGTATGTATCCGCTCCACTTCAATGGAACTTGAAACACTGTTTTTTTACAACATTCCAAACTTTGTGAATGCTGTGTATCTAGAAGTCGATCGTATTAATGGTACAATAATCAATCCATGGTAATAGGTCGCTGCTTTCGTGACTTCTGACTACTGTTTTAAAGACATATATATGCATTAATCGTTTTCTTTCTTTATTGCTTGCTGAAGCAAGCAAGAGAAACTACATTAACCCAAAGTTTTGTTTTCAAGTTATTGGAGAAGTTCTATGCACACTCTTGAAGAAAGGATTAGCTTACTTTCTGGTACCTTCAAGTTTTATTCCGTGGATGTTGCTTGAATCCGCCCTTAATTAAATTCTTTTTGTCTTTTCCTTTCTATTTTGTTTTTCAATCAAACAATTTTTGAGTGTGTTGTGGAGTTTTACAACCTTTGATTTTAGAATCATAAATTAACTCTAAAATATATTGAGGTTCTATGAAGTTAAGAGTAAAACACCATATTCGTTATTTTGGGAGATTTATCATCTCTCAAAATAATGCATTAAGTCAGGTCGAGTTAAAATGGGCACAATGGTCCCATACTTGGCAAGGAAAAGCTTTTAAGCAATTTCCATTAATTTGGGACATGATCACACAGTACTAATGGGAAATGAAAGAACGTAGTGGTTTACTAGAAATACTTGAAAAAATACAAGGTAGGTCGAACCACCCTAAATGAACATCAAACAAATAACAAGAAATGGACACAACGGATATGCTGGGAAATCTTATATTATATATATGTGTGGAAATACAAATTAGGTCGACACTCCTTAAATGTTGAATCCGTGACAGGCTCTTTCAGACCTGTACAAACAATCAAGTTGTTCGACTAACATAGCTTCCTACAGTTTCCAGAATATGATATGCAATCCAAGAACATACGGACTTCAGTATAGTCCCATGCCAACAAATGTATCTTATCGGCTGTACTTCAGAGATCCAAACTAGGAACTTCAACGCTAGATGTCGTTTAGGTTGCCTCGACCTAAATGGCTGTTATGTGGCAGTACATATGATATAGAATCAACGCTTTAGGGTACCAAGTAAAAATCTACACTAAGAACTATAGGTGACCTGTTGGTATCTCGCACTCGTAAAGTACGAACTTCAACGCCAAATGCAGTTTAGGTCGCCTCGACCTAAACTGCGGTCTATAATGTGGTACACATGATAAATAAGGAATGGACTGAAACACTTAAGTAGTGTTCCCTCCAACAAAATATATGTAATTTGCTAGTATTCAAAACATAAATACGCTAGAACTAATACGCTATAACTCATTAGGTCGACTCGAGCTAAACATCTACCTTTGTTTAGAAAACATAATGTTAGATGAAGGGACGAACGAAATTCAGTTCAGTCGTCTTCAAACAAATATAAGTGAACTGACTTAGTTCAGAACTTCAAGACTACCAACTTGAAAGCTACATGTTTATTCAGAATCCGGAGACACAAATCTCTCCAAGGAGGCCTTTATAATGTCCAGTTGTTTCAGTGGGATCTTCAGCGTTGGATCCTTGCCAACGCCCCGCTCGTTGACATTTTTTTTAACTTTGGATTTCCAAGCTGTTATGACTGCATCAGTACTCTGCCACGACTCGGGTACATCCTTCTCAACTGTCCAACGAAGTCTCCCATCCACATCCCAGCCGGTATAGAATTTCAAAACATTTTCATCTCGTGAAATTGGACGGTAGAACTCTACTTGGATCGTGTTCGGGAGGTTAGGGTTCGAATTAGGGTCAGTCAAGGCCCTCGCAAGCCAGAAAGGACGATCGTCTTCATCGCAGGGTCGAAGCGCTAAGAAGTACCCTGCAAAAAGGTCTCGCGCAACACGGAACGACGGTCCTGGGCGATCTCGTTTGTGACCAACAAAGTGATCATCCTCTGCAAACTCCTCGCGCAAAGTTCCATCTTCCTGAAACTCGTCTTCGACGGAGTGAGAGAGCCGCGTGGATGGCCAAAAACCATGCTCCAAGGCGGGGACAGCATCAAAGGGGATGGAAAGAGCCTCTTTAACATCGTTCCAATAGTATGAGAGTGGCTCATAGATTCTTCTGGACTCGACTGAATCCGAAGATAGCCTCTCCCAATGATCTACAACACCCGACAAGCCCTTAATCACATCAGGCAGGTGCCGCATCTCGCGAGGCGCCACGGCACCAGGAACACCACGGGGCCATAAAGATCGACCTTCTGAATCCTCCTTCCACAACTTGATGCCACAACCATCTCCTTTTGGCAACCAGTCGTCGTCGTGATAGAAGATTTTATACTTCATGACTGGGCATCCTGAAGAATCTACATAGAATTTGAACTGATGAGCTTTAGTGTGACCCATTAACGTATGGTCGCCATCAAGCATCCACTCCGCGATGAATTTCTTGAAATCTGGGACCTCCTGAATAAGATGCGGAATTGTTGGTACTGCTTCATGTTTCATGAAGGACTTCATGAGGAGAGGTACTGTGGGGAAGTCCTCCCTCGGCAAAGCCATGCTCCATCGCCCGAAAAGGGCATCAATATCGTCATGAGTATGGCCGACCAGCATGAAATTCAGGTACACTTCGCGAAACACCCACTTCGCGACTAATAGGGACCAGAATGAAAATACAAATCTATTCTTGTTTTCACTTGACAGCGTTATTCATTTGGACGTTAAGAATGGGAGGCAAGGGTTTAGCAGCAACAGGAACCTCACGAGGAGGGCCAAGAGGATCCAAACACATCTCTGAACCATGCAAAAGCGCGGCATACAATGGGTGGGACGGATTCTCTTGAAAGAGTTCCCTAGAGGTGGATTTAGGGGGTGACTCAAGGTCCCAAAGGAGCTTCGCAAACGATCCAACCGTGTAATTAGCGTCGTGTGAGTTAATGTCAGGGCCATAATGGGCATAATGTTGGTCCACATGCCCATGAGCAAGCATTCCCGTGACAGCGAGAGGAAGCTTCATGAGACCGTCTAAGTGTTTGACCTTATGGGATAAGGCCGGCGACGCCGTCTTCGAGTGGTCCATCTTGTCATGCATAATTGTAAGAACTTCATGCGGAGTAGCCTTCGACCTGAATCGATTTAGGTAGTACAAGTCCCTATGCGCCATTGCAGAGTCATTGTGCAGCCTCATTTTCTTAGACCATTAGAGGGACGCCTGAGATCCTGTAACCGTCAACTTCTTCTGGGACTGGAACTCATCACATTTTGAGCAACGAGCGAAGTTGTCTCCTGCTCGTTTGGCGTAATATTCTGGATAGCTAAGCCTCCTGATCTTGCTCAAGTTAGAAGCGGACATAGGAGGCAATCCGCAGTCTGCTAAATGCTCAACGATGATGGGAATCTGTTCCTTCTATTTGAAACTGGAAGGCAGAACTTTAGCTACAACTGTCTCCCCTGTGGGCAGAACACGACTCTTGTGGGGCATGTGGTCGGCATGCCTGTCAAGGATGGCCCCTAGGACGGCAGTTGCTACCACTGTGTGATTTCGAGGTTTACGTAAACCAGTATTACCGTGAAATTGAGCCTCGAAACCAGCAGCAGCATACTTGGCATTTCTATAGAATGTACTGGAGCTCACTCCCATAATCTTCATCCAGGCGAAGGGGCAAACATCTATGCCCTCCAGAGTCACCACACTCCTCCCCGCTGAATTCTTGTGGATCTGTCTATGCACGTCGAGTTTTATGTGGTTACGGAACTGCATTGTGGTCTTGTCGTACATACGCGACCGTAGAGTAGAGATTTTATCTCTGGGATAGTGTTGGACGCATAGGTGAGCGCAGCACGTGTTTGCCGCTACAGAGTTGATAGATGGCTGGGTCATCAGAAACTCAGCGTGACGTGATATAGGTGGGGGGGTATTGCTAGAGGAGTTATCATACAATCGGGTACGATCTCCCAGAAATCGGTTACGCTCCGCAACCCAACGGTTATACACATCACGTTCACTATGGTGCTCTAGGCTAACTCCATCCAGATAGACGTGGCTGATAGGCCACGTTTTGAAGGAGTACCTCCAATCATCTTCTGACTCTTCTTCGACCAAAGAACGTGATACCTGGACGACGACGACGGAATCACCAAGGGGACCAACCGTGTCAGATACCAAGCTGGACCGTGGGTTCCGGAGCAAACCCTCTGCTAACGGGATATTGTCGTCACTATATATTGTTACAGTCTTGTTCTGCCATTGTCTTGAGGGTACAACCACGAAGTCTGGAAGGTCTGGGTTTACGGGCACTTCAACTCTGGGTAGCATGAGTTTAGCTCGAGTCGGGCTAAACTACTGCTGCCCTTTAGATGCAGAAGTTTAGCTCGACTCGAGCTAAACTCATGCTGCCCTTTGGATACAGATGTTTAGCTCGACTCGAGCTAAACTGCCGTCCGCAAAAAGCGGCGCTTCAATAGGTGCTTGCATCTTCGGAATTCTGAGTCGCAGACTCAGAGTACGCTTACGGTGTCCGCTCTAAAATGTCTGTAAGAAGTAAAGAGAGACACTGCTAATACACCATGACTTGAAACAATGGAAAGCATACAACAACCAGAAATGAATGAAGTGTACTGATGATCGGAGAAAACTAAAGAGAAGACGTACAAGAGAAGCGGCGCAATACAGCTTCTGCCCAGAAAACAACCAGCTCCAAGTGAGCGGCGAGAGCTCCTACAAGCGAGAGAAGCAAGTGAGTAGAGAAAAGACTTCAAGCGGGGACGATTCCAGAGGTCATTCTCTAACGTGTGACCGTTTACATGCCGCTTGAGTTTTGAAAATAGGCGGGAATCATGCATGACCATTCGTCCCTCCACATTTCGGGGTGTGAGAATGCGCGGGAATTACCACTTTCCATACTTCTCGGCCCTTTAGATAGATGCAGATGCGAAATATTTGGTGCATTAAATCAAATGGGATGGGTTGGAAGTCCCTATAGCGCAAGACTGAGTGTTGACTTTTGGCCGCGAACTTTTCCTCCTCTATCAGGGTTCAGGGTTTAGGGTATAGGGTTCAGGATTAAGGGTTTAGGGTCTTAGGTCCAGGGTTAAGGGTTTAGGGTATAGGGTTAAGGCATTTCTAGGGACATTAAATATGTCGTATATGGAATAAAATTAAATAGAAAATTGTTTGAACCTATTTGAATTTCGTGAGTCAGGTTGATACAGGGAAGTATATCGTTGCAAATATTCATACCTCCATTTACTAAATATGTATTTTTGCTCAATTTCATTATTATATATGATATATGAAATCAAATCATTATATGTGAGTTCATGAATAGTTCTTGATAGACCTTGGTAGATATGTTTTTAAATTTAGAATTATTTATTTATTCTACAAATTTAGTCAGATATAATTATCCTGTATATATATTCATGTACTTTTATTTATGTCTCTATTTATTTCATAATGTGTTCTATACGCCGTGAATGGTGTAGATTTGTTCTTTCGTTTCTGGAACTCTACATCTTAACATGTATATTTTTAATATACATGTTAGGATTATAATATGTATAATATAATTATATTTTCATTTACAAGTAGGTACTAATATATTCATTAACAATTTAATGTCCAGTTAAGAATAGTACGAGAATAATTAACTAAAATCTAATGTATACAAATCTAAAAATGATATACAAGTATATTCAAGTATATACAAAATACATTGTTAAAAATAATAGTATAAGATTATAGAATTTAATTCATTTCTCATGGCAAATTATATACGTTTTTTAGAAGATTGAATCTTTAATATTTAATCATGAGAAGCAAATATTTAAACCATGGTATGCCTTGTATGATAGGCATGGGGTGAAAGTACGTTGACCTGAATGTAAGCCTAATATTCTTAAAGTATATGATATTATCATAATATAATTATAATATAATAATATAGTATAGTATATCAAGGCTCTAATATATTCATTTACAATTTTATATTTAATTATTGATTATAATACAAGAATAATAATCTATATTCAAGTATATACAAAATCTAAAAATGATATACAAATATATTCAAGTATATATACGAAGTACATTGTTAAAAATAAAAGTATTAAATTATAGAAATCAATTCATTTATTATGGCAAATTCTTTATATTTTTTAAAAGGTTTATGGTTTTTTATATTTATTCATGAGAAGCGAATATTTAAACCATGGTATGCCTTGTATGATTGGCATGGAAATTACACAAACCTTAATCAATTCATTAATGTTCTACCTTGACTTCTATTTGTACAATTTTATTACATTCTAATAAGAAAGTGGAAAGTTTGGTTCATTCGTTTTTTTAAGAAAACTCATAAATTATGGATTCAAATGAAACATATTAAACCAATGATCATAATTATAATTGTAGTATTAATACATATTATCGGGAAAGGCTCTAGATGCTTGTCTAAGCATACAATCCCATTAATCAATTCTTTAATAATAAATTAAAATGACACATTTAAGTAAATCCGGACTTTCGAAAGCCCTCATCGGTCAAAGTCCCGTTACCGAGTCTGGTCAAAGTCCCCTTCGTTACTCTGGAACATTCGGCTTCCCGCCCATGCCGCTTCATAAGCATAAGTTCCTTTGGGCGACGAAGCAGTAATTTCATTCTTAGTTTCCCTTCTGTTTCATCTACTTGTAGTTCATTTGCTGTGATGAGGAGGTCGGGCGGTGGTTTTAGGGTGTCAAGTTACCCGCCAGACGAGTGGGAGGTAGTTGTTTCCCCACAAGGAGTGGAGGAGCTTCGTCCATGGTTTATGGCGGTAGAACGCGCCCGTGGTCGCGGCGTAGAGATTCCCCCGTGGAACCTCATTGCACGCCTAATGCAGCCTGGTGTGGAGTGGGATTGGACTATTGCACATGGTCTAGAGCAACTGGAGATTATGAACGCTTCCAACATCAAGTTTCCCCTCACCTCCGGCGAGGGCTTCTCTATGCCTGATTCTAATGAGGAGGGGAGCGTGGATTTGGGGAGCCTACCACATGAGTGAGTAGGTGAATTGTTATCTCCTCAGAACCCTTAACCTTGTCCTCAGTTTGATGTTTTCATAATAATAGATTGCGATTGCTGTATGTATTGCGCAGAATTTTAATGGCTCATGCTGAGTTCGTTCTGATTGTCAGGAGGATGAGTCCTTGCTTTTGACATGCACTTTTCCGTTTTAGACCCTAATCATCATACCATCTAATCCTGTTTTTCTCTTTGCTCCTGAACTTGCAGGCATCTTCGATATACTTCTACGATTTTACTTTTTGCTGCTAATCACCTCAGATATGGAATGGGGACTTCAGGAGTAGTTAGCACGACCGTTAGATTATACAATATTTGGAAACCATAGATGTCAAAAGAGATGACTTTCATCTTTTGGTAACTTTTGCTGATGGTATTCCCCGTGTGGATTGTAAACTATTTTTGGAATGGAATGCCTTCAAAACAGGGTTGTTCTAGACGAAAACCAGTGTTTCATCTGATGCTTTCATATTTGTATATTTCGTATTCTAATATGTCCATGCTAACTAGTAAATATAGTAGTAAATTTCGTTTGAATCTATGAATTATGAATTTTGTATTTTAAAATTATGCAAATGAAGCAAGCATTCCAATTTCTTATTAGAATGTAATAAAATTGTAAGAATATTAGTCAAGATACAACGTTAATGAATTGATTACGATTTTTGTAATTTAATGCCAATCATAGAAGGCATACCATGGTTTAAATATTCGCTTCTCATGAATAAATATAAAGAACCATAAACCTTTTAAAAAATATAAAGAATTTGCCATAATAAATGAATTGAATTCTATAATTTAATACTTTTTTTTAACAATGTACTGCGTATATATACTTGAATATATTTGTATATCATTTTTAGATTTGTGTATACTTGAATATAGATTATTATTCTCGTTTCATAATTAAAAACCAAGAAATAAATTTGTAAATGAATATATTAGTACCTTAGTATACTATACTATATTATTATATTATAATTAAATTATGTTCCTAACATGTACTTTAGGAATATGATGATTATATTTAGGTAAATATGTTTCCAATTTGCGTATATGAAATTCATTATTATTGCAAATAGTGTATTTGAATTTGATGCTTAGGCAAATAACTACAATTTATTAGTACATAATTGGAAGAAGCATTATTGAATTGATTAAAATTTAGTTAATTCAAAAAAATCAAAAATCAAAATCTAATGTAGATTCAGAAATGTATATAAATGCAAATACAATCAAAACCCTAAACCAACTTCACATAATGCAAGCATGTTGTGAAGCATTGTAAAATATTACCAATACATTTCATCAAAACCCTGAAAAAACGAGTTCCCTATCCTGTTTAGGTTTCATTGAAACTCACACTGGGTTGGTAACCTCAACCCCATTCACAATACACATTAAGGGTCATGGTTCTCCAATCCCATGTGAGTTATTAGAGCCATCATGGTGAATTCTTCTTAAGGTAAGAAAGAGCAGGTTTACCTAACCATATGGGGTTAACAATTTGGAGACTGAAGCGCACTATCTATCTTTAAAGTAAATTCCTATAAAAAGTTATTTTCACTTTCTCACTACCCGAATCAGGTTCATAAAAATAAAATCAAAAAAGGGACTGTAATATTTAACTCGCAATTCTTACAAATATTAATAATACCATTTAGTGATTCTGATATAACTCAAATTATTATTCCGTAATGAAAATAAAATTTTTGAATTGCAGTATCTATGTACATGCTTGTATATGAATTCTGAATTATCAAAATCTTTGAAATGGCATGGAATTTATTTGGAATAGAACTCTAATTCATAATTATACTGACATGCTGCAGAAGAATAATATGATGATAACATTTGCGTAAATATGTTCCCAATTAGAGTATAGTAAATTAATTTTCATTGCTTATAGTATATTCATATTTGATGCTTTTGCAATATAATTGCAAACTATTATTTAAACTCCAATATTGTGTATTAAAATTAAATTTGTCTTTGAACAAATATTAATTTCATATATCTGAAAGGATTATTATGTTAATTAGGATTATTATGTTAATTAAATTTGTAGACGTCTCATATTCAATTAATATTAATTTTTTTAAAAGAGATGCAGGAACCAAATATTATACTTTCTTGTTATAAAGTAATAAATTGTACAAATATTTGCTTCGCATGTATATTTAATAAAAATAAAATATTTGCTTCATATGAATATATAATAAAAATACAAATTTATTAGTTTCAAATTAGAAGCAAATTTGTACGAAAATATTTGCTTCTCATGAATATTTAACGAAAGTTGTATATTTGCACCTTATTAGGAAGTAATAAATTTGTACGCAACTTTAATTATTTGCTTCTCATGAATAAATATAGAAATTTCAATTCCCTAGAAATTGTTAATAATTTTCCTAGTACTTAGATTGTATGCTTGCACAAGTGTCTAGACCATTACACATTATCATATGTTAATACTACAACAATGATGATCATAGATGTAAGAGGATTAATTTGAATCCATAAAATGAGGATTGTATTTTTGGAATTATATAAAAGAGTGAAAAAAATTAAGTTTCGTTTTAGAATTTGAACAATTCGAAAAAGTATTGGTTAGGGTAGAGGTTTAAATTTCTAGGTATATATAAAAAAGAAATTCATTTCATCCCACGGGGACGGGGGATTGAACCCCGCGGTGACGGGGCTCCATTTTTTGGCGGCGCGGTCACTGGTCCCCGCGAGGGCGAGGATCACTTCCCCACCTCGACTTGGTCCACACAGGTGTTTTTCCCTTCTTCTGCGTATGTGTGTGTTGTTGTCGCGCTAGTTTTGGTGGTGGTGGGAATCAATTTCGTGAGAGTTGAGTGTACCTGAGAGACCGTCCATTTGCGCAAGTTCCCGGGGTATACTCCAGAGGGTGTGCGCCTTGTATCATTTGTTTACTCCGGAGGGTGTGCGCCTGTTTGATTGCTGTAGTTCTGGTTTAGGGTTTAGGTGTTTTCTTGATGGTTTGAAGTTTTGTGCGCGGAGGGAGTTCACGGTGTTCGGCGCTGCGTTTTGTGCGCGGACGGAGTTCAAGGTGTTCGACGCTCCGTTTTGTGCATTCTTCGTTGGGTTGTTCGTGGGTATTTAGGGTTTCTGTGTATCTGTGCTAGTTTGTTCCTATAAGGACTTCCTCGGTGGTCGCTGGAGGCGTGCAATTCGGCTTCGAAATTGAGGAGGCGAGGAGCACGCAGCACAGGAGTTATCAGGTGTGTATCGAAACCCAAATTGTTTCATTCAATTCAGTTCTTCTGATTTTAGGGATTTAGGGTCTCCTCAATTAAGGTTGCTCGTTTTCCATTCTCTCTAGTCTAAATCTTTGGACTGTTATCAACAGATTAGGATTAACATTTTATTTTTTTAAGACAAATTCTGCAGATACATGTGTATAGTTGCACGCAGCCTGTGATACTTGTCTTGTTTATTCCATTTATTGTCCGAATTACATCTGTGTAAGGCTGCGTGTGTCTGTTTCTGTCTCATTCTGTGTGATTGTGTCACTCCGTGCCACTGTCTGTGATTGGGTTTATTGTGTTGGTTTTGTTTTGTATCGAAGTTGTATTCTGGATGGAATCTGTGTGTATGTGCATGTTCCTGTATTATTGTCTACTTGAAACTCATCATGAACGGTGTTTCTTTTTTGTGTCTGAATTAATGTCTGTTTTTTGATAACTGTGTCTGTGTATGTGTGAATCAATATATGCTTGCAGCAACATATTCGGTGTCTTCTGTTTTAGATTTCAACTTCATATGCATTGCCTTTGAAGTTCCCATTTATGTTTATTTGGATATCAATCTTGTTACTGTCGCCTTATAATCTGTAAATACTACCGCATTTCTCGGAAATACGGTAATAGGATGTCACACATTTGTGTCATTCTCGAATCGTTTTCTGACCTTTATAAATCCTTCCCGTCTGCAGGCAGAACAAGTTATATCAGCTATACAACGGCAGAATCTGAAGAAAAAACAATAAAATGGCCGACAGGTACTTCAAAGTGTGGAAATTGTGTTGAAAATCCTAGAAAAATCAAGAACAGTTTAGCTCGAGTCGAGCTAAACTGCTGGCGAAAGACAACTATCTCTCGACAGTTTAGCTCGACTCGAGCTAAACTCACATACACAGTGAAAAATATCATGATTAAAACTCTTGAAGTACTTCAAATTTCACAAATAATTTGCTTCAGTTTAGCTCGACTCGAGCTAAATTGTAGTCAGATACTACTGTCTATCCTGCAGTTTAGCTCGAGTCGAGCTAAACTGAAATTTAAGTATGGTATCTAACTACAGTTTAGCTCGACTCGAGCTAAACTGCTAAGACTTCAGATGAAAACAATCGCAGTTTAGCTCGAGTCGAGCTAAAGTGTAGGTAATCCTTCCAAAACCTAGCCGGGAGATCCACCTACAGTTTAGCTCGACTCGAGCTAAACTGGGAGTACTTCTTCCTGAAGCCTCAGCAGTTTAGCTCGACTCGAGCTAAACTGCTGGGACGCCCCCCATGGGCCCTTGCAGTTTAGCTCGAGTCGAGCTAAACTGCTGGGATGTCATGTATTATTTTTTTAATAGTACCAACATTTAGCTCGAATCGAGCTAACTGGCTTCGAATTTCTCTAATGGTAAATGTCTCCTCCTTGCACTGAGGAGAAAGCAAGGGTACTTGAGGCGCTACAACATTTCTTCAAGCTTGTTCCTATCTCTGATTCAGATGACGATGACGGGGATGACTCAAACACATTTGAGCCGTGGACCTTCAAAGACCCCTCAAAGGTCAAAAATTGGACTCTGCGATGGGTTGCACCCACATCATATCTAACGTTCGCAACCATTTTCAAGGGTGAAGTCGATGATCCCCACGTCATCGACATGGATACAAAGGTCACCGAGTTTGACCATAAGGGGAAAGAGCAAATAAAGATCCTCTGCTCATCTATGGGGGCTCATCCATACCTCTTCTCCATAGTAGTAGACGTAGCGGAGAACCTCTTCGACTCCATTTCCTTAATGGAAAGTCTGTCCAATTCACCTTACGACGAGATAGTGTCCACGATGAGACAAGAAGTACTGGACATGAAATGGGCAACCAAGGATGGACGAACTCTCCCGGCGAAATCCCTAGCGTGGAGACAGAGAAATGTTGTCTGCACCCTTGCTCTCTGCGCAACGGAGGCAAAGGTGAAGCAAAACCTCGGAAAATCTCATGTTGACGTTTCTGGAGTGACAGCAACCGGGAGTCAAATGGGGAGCCAACAGACAGGACGCAGTAGGGGGAGGCAATAGTTCCATCCCAAAGCCGAGGCGCTTCTACAACTCCCACACCCCTCTCACCATTGAAGAAGAAAGGCCTCGAGAAGAAAATTGACAAGCCAAAGCCCAAGAAGAACTTGCTCTTATCTGCGGAGAACTTGGCAACAAGTTTGAACTCTGTTCTCGGGGAACTCCCCAAGGTGAACAAGGTTGGAGAGAACCTGGACTTCGATAACGCCAATCGCATTTACCAGAATTTCTTTGCTGATTGCCAGGACGAGTTCGTCTTCAAAACGAATGGGCAACCAAAGAAGTTCAGTGTGGACGTGACGCGGTGCAAGCCCGCACCGGCCGCATGGACTATCCGTGCATATGAGAAGCGGGGCATGGAGGAGATGAAGAATTACTTGGTCAGCATGCTGGATAGGACACAGAAGCAAACCCTGTGTCTGATGCCAGACACAAAGGCACGACCTCAACAAGAAGAGGATCTGAAAGGCTGTACATTCCACATCATCAACGGGCAACACAGCGTGGCGGCGTCCAAATCTCTCATCGAGGATAACGCGAGTGAGGAGTTGTTGAGGGACTTCAGGAGGTGGGATGCGTACATCGTTTGGACGCATGATATAGATAAGCTGCGAAAGATCTCAGCATTCTATGATCGGGTGAACCATCTCGCACCCTTTAAGCCAACTTGGGCGAGCAATATACTTGCCTCTAGAAAAGTGTGGGTGAAGTATGGTAAGCCCCAAAAGAAACATGCTGCCGCTGGTGCTGCCGATCGCAGGAGTACAGGTCCAAAAAGTAATCCAGCGTCGAAGACATACGACGTAAGTTCACTGATTCATTAACATTAGGAGTTTAGCTCGACTCGAGCTAAACTTCCTGCAGTTTAGCTTGGGTCGAGCTAAATATTGATAATCTTCTTCGTTTTCAATATTCTGGTGTATCTCGATCAATTTAGCTCGAGTCGAGCTAAAGATTAGTTCCGAGACAGCATCATCTAAGGTTTCTTCCTGTGCGTATGCAAAACTTTGTGAATGCAATCAGGGAGCGCTTCGCTATGATCGATGTGGCGAAGCATCAAGCCATGGTGGCGAAGAAGGGAGGGAAGAACACTATCTCCCTAACAAATGAGTTGTTTATCATCACATCCAGTGATGAAACATGGGACATGTGGAAGGAGGTGATCGCGTCTGCGGCATGTGGTGGACTCATTGATCCCGACACCGAAGCTCCTCATAAGAAATTCTATGAGAAGAAGGGGTTCATTCGGGACAAGGATGGGACGCTTCCGAGGGAGTTCTTCAAATGGCTCGGGAACTTGACAGAGGCAGATCACCAGAAGATGTGTAAGCACATCCTGCATAAGTCTGGGCCAAGTCGGAAGTACACATATCCGAAGGTTACCATCATGCAGAATACGAGTGTATTAGAGGACTGCTACTCGGTCAAGGAGTGGGCGGAGCGGAGAAAACGTAAGGCTGTAGCTCAAGCGGAGTTCAACAACATTAATCCAACGCTTCATTTATTCAAGAGAGACGGCCTTGATGTACCCGCTTGGAAGCATTTCAAGAAGACTTACTATGTCTCCAACGAGTCGAAGCACGTTCTGCTTGATTGGGGTATTCCAGACTCGTAACGGACTAACTCTAGAGCTACACAGTTCCGCAACAAGTCCGCCAAGGATCTCTGCCCATATGCAGTTGAGTTCTTCAAAACCTTCCTGAAGGTTCGACATGCATTTCAGTGTCCTTCAGCTGAGATGTGGTTCCTACCATTTATCAGGGAGCCTCGACTCTCCTTTGGATCTTGGCCCTCCGATATATGGAGGTTGGCTGGCGACGCAGTCACATTCGGAATCATCGACTTCCGGTTCCTCCCAACCTACAAGACGAGGCATAACTACACTTTGGAGAACCCCTTCTTCATGGAGTTTTTCAATATGATCGATGAGTATGGGCAGCCCCAATTTAACGATGTTCGGCACTGGCTTGTCATTTGCGGAGACGATGAGGACTTCGCCCAGGTGCTCACTTGGGTGGAGCGAAACACCTTGAGTGGTCGTAGAAGATTCCCTTCTGAGTATTTACCCGCTCCTAAAGAGCGACTCGGCGGACACCCCCCAAAGAGCAGAATCGCGATGGAACCCGTCAAACTCCTGTTTCTCCTTGATGATAATGTACTTGAGAACAATGGGTCGACGCCTGAACCTCTGAGCAAGTACACAACTCCGGTCCACCCACTGTACACGGACAACAGAAAGTTTAACGAAAGGAGGTACGCAATGTATCCATCCGAGTTAAGGATGGAGTTCTACCTGCAGGTCCACGACACTTTCTGCAATACCGGGGGGGGCGGTTTATCAGCTCTATGCTGGAACGAAGTCCCTCATGGCCGCCGCGATAAGTGTTTCCACACTTTAGCTCGAGTCGAGTTAAATCGTTCTACTGTTTTGATCTTATGCACCATGTATGCATACACTTCCACACTTTAGCTCGAGTCGAGCTAAACCTTGTTTACCTTGCCTTTGTTTTTTTGAGATGCTCTCGATCTCGGCTTTCGTGGTCGCGGATGATAGTGACTCGTCTCATATGATCGAAGCTCAGTCACTTGGATTGACTCTGGACCCAACCGATTTTAGTGTCGACGCTTATTATGTCGATATGGAACGCTTTCCAGAATATGGCAAAGCCGTGCGGAAAGGGAAAGGCAGAGCTATGGAGGATGGTGACGATGTTGATCTGGAGGAAGATGCTCCTACCGAGGAACAGACCCCCTCCTCCAGTGCTGCGGACATTAGCAATGAGAGCGATGCTCCGCCTTCTGATTCGGTAAGTCAGACAGCATTTGAGGGTGGAGTGGGGAGAAGACTTGATTTCCTTGACGTCAACATTACACGTACGGATGAGAGACCGGGTTCTGCACCGGAGCTGGGATCCGCAAGTGGGAGAAAGACTGGCGGTGCGCGAAGTATTGGAATGACGGCACAGAAGAAGAAGAAGGCCAACCCTACAGCGCGGCAAGCCTCCCCGTTGGGGAGAGCCGCTCCATCTCCAGATGTTCAAGCTCTTATGGCAGAATTACAAGCGTCCAAGGATAGGGAGAAAGACTTAAAAGATCAGATGGCACAGCAAAAAATGGATATAGAGAAGACTGTGCAGGCGACAGTGCAGGCGGCTCTGCAAGGCATCGGTAACGTCCCTATTTTCCCAAATGCGGGTCCAGTTCTGCCCAACGTCCAGCCGATAGGTAGCGCCCCACCTTCTCCGCGATTGCTTGAGATTTTGGGATCCCCTACCAGTGGTGCAAAATCGCCAATGTCGGATCCGAGTCCCGCATCAGTGCCTGAGCCAAGCCATCATTGCACCGACCAGGTCATGCGTGACCCTAGTCCCAGCCCACCCCGTTCTCCCTCCCACAATCAGACTCAAGGAGATGCTCCCGAGACATCTTCAGGTCCCTCCCAAACTTAGATTTTTTGAACTCGGAATTTTGTAGATGAGGTGTTAATACCGGAGTAGTTCACTGAAATGTGCATTTTGTACCAAAACGATTGTAATTAATACAAATGGGTTGTTTAGCTCGACTCGAGCTAAACCGTTCAACTTTTTACCAATTCCTTCTATGTCAGCTTCATTGATCACTCTCTGATGATTCAATAGTTCTCTTGCAATGCCCAAATCACGAAGTGAATGAGGAAGTGGAAGATCTTCAGATCGTGGATGATGTTGTCATGTCCCAAACTGCGGATGAGCCTGTACGCACAAATATGGATTTAGATGTCACGGCCCAATGTGCTCAAACCTTGCCAACGTGCGTAGAGGTCATTCCTGACGATCAACCTCAGGATTCATTAGGGTCGATGGGTCCTGTGGAGGATCGGGATGTTGTAGAAGGACAAGCCGAGGATGTTCAAGTATTTCATCCATCATTATATCTCGTTGCACTGTTTCCTTGGGTACTGACTTGCCTTGCGACTGTCCTCATTGTATCATTCGTATAACCCCGTCCTAGTATAATATAGTAATGTCCATCTGTCATCGGTATTTCCTCTCCAGGTGCACGGGGCATCTGGATGTGACGTAAGTTCTAGTGAAGAATTGAGTCCTGCCCCGACGCGACCTCAGACTGGTTGGTTGAAGTTGTCCTCGACCTCAATGGAATACTCTGCTCCAGTACTCCTCATTAGCCTAGACAATCATTCATTAGCCATGACCTTAGCATCCACTCAGCGTCCAAGCCAGCAGTCGTGGGCCCCAAGCTTGTTTGTGTCAGGCCCAATTGCGCTGATTTCCTTCGTCGGTTGTCAACGTTCGCAACCATAACCGTCTGGAGTTCGATGAAGACTTCGACGACAAAAATGATCTGCAACTATCTGTTCGGTCCGATTCGTCCTGTCTATCCGCTCAGAATTCTAGGTCAAGAAGACTGTCAGAGAGTTCCTATGGGCGTAGATTTGCGAGGTCGTCCGATATATATGAAGGAACTCGGGACTCAAAAGGACATCTTCCTTAAGCCGATGTCTGATGGTCTCTTTCGTAAATTTGGTGGCCTATATTCCGAAGCCAACACCATTTTTATCGACGACAGCCCGATCAAGCACTGTCAGAATAATTCTTACAATGTCCTTTTACTCTCCACTTGGAACAACCAGAATCCCGGTGCCGCAGATGATCGTTTCTTGTTGTCGAAACTTTTGCCATATCTTGTAGACCTACACCACTTTGTGGGGACAATCGCTAGATTCAGGGCCGAGCGTCCGATCGGGAAGAAAATGTATTATGATGACCGTTCTACCTGTGAACAATACGCTAAGATTAATGAGGCAATTAGTCGTAGACCATGGTTTTGGCATGGTTTCGGTTCTCTACTTTGTTAATAGACATTTCATAACTGCCGCGCAGCTATTAGTATGTTGTACATCTTAACCACTTGCGTAATCTTTGTATCCAGACTACTCCTTTTGTAATACGAAGTTTATATTTCTTTCTTGATCTATTCTGCCCCTTGCGACGAACCCTAAACCATTGCTGAATTATTGGTGGATGTATGTTTCTATTCGCTTTATGTATTGCAAGATAATGCATGTCGAGCCTCAGTGGATTCTTTGAATAATGCTTATGGCTGCGGGCCCTCTCTACGTAGCAGAGGGCTTCTGTTGCAATCCGTTGCAACAGCGCAGTCCACGATGGACTATTCAACTATGGCTGTCGACGAAGGGGTTGTGGACAGCCCGGTTAACCTGTCTGTTCCCAAGACCCTGAAATCCCCTTCTCCTATGTGGCCACGGACCGTACTGCAGGTTCTATCTCCGAAACGACAGAGTTCTACCCCTACAAAGCGTGCTCTTTATAACAATGTGGAGGACATGCCGTCACCACCACCGGCAAAGGTTGGTTTTCATTCCTCAGTATTTGCTTTTCATTCCTTTCTGATGTTTCATTCCTGTAAGTTTCTTTCATGATGTTTCATTCAAATGTCCTTATTGTAGCTCGAGGCCACCTAAAATGATTGATCTTTCTCTACTTTCATCTAGGTCTGGTTCTAGCTTATGTAGGCCTCCTCGTTCAAGGTCCGTTCGACCTTTACACTTGCACTCAGCAGTTTAGGTCGATTCGACCCTACCCAAAATCTCTTTCCAATGCTAATTTATCCCCTTTGCAGATGCCGAGGCTACGATCAACAACTACTGGATCCAGGGCAAGGAAGTCTGCCGACTCCCACTCTAAACCATCCAGTACCCGTCGCCACTCTCTGCCAGAGTCAAGCATCGGGCACAGGCGTAGGCAGAAGTTGCAACGTCTTCTTGATAGTCCAATGATGCAGGTTGAGGGAATGTCGTGGACACGTCAGCGCCAACGGGAATTTGTCAAGTCAAGAATTGAGGCTTACGGAGGGACTCCATAACCATATAGAGGATACTATGTAACGTATAGCAATGGCGCAGACAATATAGACGATTATAAGAGTCCTCTGTGTTATTTCAATGTAATTATGTATTGAATAAAACGATTGATCTGTTTGTCAAATTTTCTCGTCTGCTATTTTTGCCTCATTGTCTTGCACACTTTTTGTGTTATTCAAATTTCCGAATGTAATTTATGTGAGTGGACATTGCCTTTTATTGAAACCTTGGTTTAGAAAAGGTAACGAATAGTTACTACTAAAAATACAGGGGACGTGGTATATTCTTTTTCCTTGTTTATATTGCGTTTAGGTGTGATCGACCTAAATGACTTAATCATCATCTCTCTTTAAACATGTTTTTAATGAATCAATGAACATTACTAAGTTTTCTCCTGTATGTTTGTGCATTTAGGTCCACTCGAGCTAAATGACATGGCCCTCATTGTTCCTTTAAGGTGTTTTTAATGATTCAATATTGATTTCCGCAAGATTGAAGTAAATGGGAGGGGACGAATGTGGCCATTTCTCTACACGCTGATTTCCCAAATTCAAGAATATCTTCCAAAATAACGAATATGGTGTTGTAATGACTTATGCAATTCTACGCTTTTTGGCTTCATGAATTACAAGCTTAGCCATCTTGCTATTTAATAAATGATTATAGACAAGTGAGATATAAAGCAATAGAGTGTAAGGCAATAAATATTTGTATATACATTATAATGAATAAAATTAATAATACAGGTACTTGAACTAGCTTTTGCTTTACCTTTCAAAATAAAAGTAATTTCAAAAGTATTAAGTATGTACTAAGTTTAAAAAATATAAAGGCATGTACTAAATTTAAAAATATAAAAATGCATATAATATTCCAAAAATGTAAAAGTATGTACTCCCTCTGTCTTACTAAAAGAGCATGGTTTGATAATATAATCTCTCTCAAAAAAAAAAGTGGTTTCTAAATTTGGCCAACTTATTTCTAAAATTGGCAGCTTATTTCTAAATTTGTTATCACTTATTTCTAAATTTGTCCAACTTGTTTCTAAATTTAGAGTTGTCCTTAAATCTGCTATTATTAGCAAACCATGCTCTTTTAGTGAGAACTATGTATTAAAACAAGGTGAAAATGTATGTTCTAAAGCTGTAGATGGTGCCCCAACTAGTGCACCTAGGGGCCCCAACTAGTGCAGCTGTGGCTCCCAACTATTGCAGCTGCGCCCTTAATTAAAGCAATTGGAACCTCCAACTAATGCAGGTGAAGCCCCCAATTCCACATTGTATTCATTAAATTGGCAAATCTTGTTTATATTTGCCGTGGTCATGTGGTCTTGTGGTGTGCAATCTGGGCTTCCAGTTGTTGTAGTATTTAGCATTGTGATTTTATATGGATAAGTTCTTGGGGTGATGGGAGTTGGGAAAATCTGGAGTGGGATGTGTGATTAGCCAGAATAAGGCCACTTGGGTGAATATGAAGTAGTGAAGGTCTTTGGGTTCTGGTCTGTTGATGGTTGGAAATTTTCTAGAGGGTTGATTGTTGTCTCCAGGTTTTTTTTGGGGTACGAATTTACTTTCTTGGATGAAAAATGGATGGATAAAAAATGTATAAATGAGAAATGAATGGATGAAAAATAGATGGATGAAAAACGGTTAGATGCAAGGGTTTCAAGTACTCAAGAACTTTCACATTAGGAATTTGCAGTATTGACAGTACATGACAATTATGCGATTTTTTATTTTTCAATATGTTGCTAATTCCATGTCATCAAGGGAAAGGGAGATGGTATAAGACAGAATAAAAAAATGAGGTCGGAGTGGGTCAGAACAATTACTTGATTTATTGAAATGTAATAGTACAATAATCAATCCATGGTACTAGGCCGCTGCTTTCGTGATTTTGGACTCCTGTTTTAAACACACATATGCATCAATCGTTCTCTATCAATAATATTACTTGCTCAAGCAAGCAAGACACGCTACGTGAATCCAAAGTTCTGTTTTCAAATTCTTGGGGAAGTTCTATGCAACCTTTTGAAGAAAGGATTAGCTTACTCTGTTCTAGTATCTTCAAGTTTTATTCAGTGGATTTCGCTTGAATCCACCTTCAATTGAATTCTTTTTATTTCCCCTTTCTTCTTTGTTTTTCAATTTTCACTACTGCCAGCATTCTAAATATATTTTATATATCTCAAACCGCTGCTTTGGTGGTTTGTGTCTTTTAACATAACTCGTATATGCATGACTCTTTTTCTTGATTTATTACCTGCTAAAGCAAGGAAGAGAAGCTACATTAATACATAGCTATGTTTTGAAGTTCTTAGGGAAGTTCTGTGCACACTTTTGATGAATGGATTAGTTTACTTTCTGATATCTTCAAGATCTATTCTTTGGATCTTGATTGAATCCACCCTTAGTTGAATCCTTTTTATTTTTCCTTTCTTCTTTGTTTCTCGGTTTTTTACCACTACCTCTCCTCTTAATATGTCTTATATATCATCAATTTTTTCAATACAGGATCATGCTGCTGGCTCAAGATTTCAAGCACTGTCGACTGAGTAGCACCTTCCTCCCAGAGCTTTGCTTTAGTATTTTTCAATGGCGTTATTTATTTCAATCCATGATCAAATTAATGGAAAAAGTATTTTTTCCTTGAGTTCTGTGCACACTCTCTACGGACGGAGTAGTCCACTTGTCGGTTGTGTTTTAATTTTATATTCCATAGATTCTGTTTTAATTCTAAACCCAAACCCTTCCTTTCCACTTTTTGTTCTAATTATCTGCTTGACCATCTTCTCTAATCTAAACTCCTCTTTTTCCAATTTTTGAATGAAATCGTGAATTCCAATATTTAATATTTTTTTATTCCAGACAGCTCAAGTGGTGATTTTCAGTCTCGTGACCAAACCCATATATGCATAACTCTTTTACGTGATCTCTCTCCCTGCGGAAGCAAGGGAGTGAATCTCAATTAACCGTATCATTATGCTTTGGGTTCTACCCTAATTTCTCTGCAATCTTTAGAAGAAAGGATTAGTCAACTCTCTGGCTTGTTCAAGTTCAATTTTGTGGATTTTGTGTTTTTCCACCCTTGAATAAACCCTTTTTCGATTTCCCTTTTCCTAAATTGGTACTCTGCCACACTCTTATTTGCTTCTTAATTTTATATATTTTCATAATTTCTCTTGCTTCTCCAAAACTAGTGAATACTTTAACCAACCAATGAAGTCGTAAACACAGGCAATAACTCTCGATGGTAAGTGATAAATTCACCCTTATCCATATCGCTACATCCCTGCAACTAGAACTAGCTAATTTTGAACCAAGTGCTTATTCTTCACGTGCATTAAGCTTCGAAGCTGAAATTGCATGAGTCTTCAGAAGATTGCGAGCTTGGTCGATGTTTGTCAAATGAGAAAAGAATCTACTGACATGGACCTTTTTGAAGGTGGAGACGTTACAGCGTTCAAATGCTGCTACTGATTCAGCAAAACATATAATTAGGAAAAAACATTTTTTTTAGTTTCAAATCATGCTCACATTGTTTGCTGACACCATCTTGCGCAAAACTTGCTGGATTGATTCAACATTGCTACATCTGCACTCTGTATGGGGCTACAGCCGACTAATATTTCCAAAACATGGTTCGACATATGAGGTACAACTAAACCTTCTCATATGTCACAAAACTACTTGTGTTATGCCAAAATCATTCTCATAATCCCATCCGCCGGTAGCACTTGTTGTATTTCCATAATTTGCTAGCTCCTTGCATTAATCTAAAAGAAACACAAGTAGGTTCATGGATGTCAGTGTACACCCATCGCCACTTCAAAGACAATATTCGCTAAACTCGATTGCCATCAGGGTGCTAGAGTTCTACGGAGTCATTACCTTGATACTTGGAATACGTGGTTGCTCAACAAAGAGATCGTACTCATCTGAAACTCGATCTTTGCCCAATACAATTGCAATTTCGTATTGAATGTGACTCACTGGCCACGACTTCCCAACCTCGAACGACCGCAACTCCATATCACCGAATTTGACCGTCATGTTGATCATGTCTAGGACCTCCGCTTGATCTATGGCAATCCATGTCTGCCTTGGACTAGACCTGAACCTTGCGTACAGGAAATTGGCGTACAGAACCTACCTACCAACGTGATACCTAAAGACAATGGATTCACTATTGACCACGCACTTTGTAATGTCCTCGCCAATCACAACCTTCTCGTCCCAACCATGGTTCATGAGATCGCTTAACAGTGTTTGGCTGGGAAACTTAAACACGTACATGGTTGTTGTCCGCCGCACATTCTTTCCTGCTGTTGTAAAGAGGTTGACCATAACATGCATGGGCAAGAACCACTGGATATGAGCCGCCTTGCTTCTAGTGGTGGGTTTCATTGCGGCAGCAAAATCATTGGTCAGTCTAGAACGGAATGCCTCCGAGGTTAGCATGTCGGGTACTGGCCAAGCACGGTCATCGCAGGTTGGCAACGGGATCGGCTCCAGATGTTCAAAGAATTCAATTCGTACTAGTAGCACGTACACCGCCCTCAAATAAAAGGTGCCATTCTCCATCAAATCCCGATGTGCCCAGTGGTTTCTAATAGCCTCTCCTACTTCATGATGCACCACTAAAATATTGTCCAGTAGCGAAGAGGGATGTACCTTGTCTTCCTAAAACGATGCATACAAATACTTAGCACAACGCGGCTCATTGTGTGCAACCTCGGGATCTAAGTGGATTTGCCGACGAAGGTAAGCACGCCTAATCAAGACTGCTTCCAGCTTAGGTGTGCGGGTACTGCTAGCATTCTGAGTGCTCCTACAAAACTGTTTAATCTGTGGCCATTAAAGAAGGAGACATTGTCAAGCGAGGACTCTTCCACGCACCCGTGGCAGAGTCCTCGCCATGTGCCCGAGCATCCCTTCCCCAATGGCCTCTGGTTGCGGCTCGAAGAGTCACCCACAAATCCATCTCCAACCGCATAGGTATCCACCTCCCGTCAACATCCTGGTCATTGTAAACCACCAGTGCAATAATTTTGGGCCTTGGCTTACGTTGTTGCAACATCTTACTAACTGTTCTATCAATGATGCCACACAACATTGGATATCAATCACTCTAAACACCCCCGAAAACCACCCCCAAAAAAGCAGTGAACCAACACTGGCTTACTTGCACATAACATCCATGCTGCCGCATCCACAACTCCCCAACTATAACCGCCCAGCAACGTCACTTTGTTCTAGGATGCCACAAAGTCAACCTTCCCGCCGTTTATTATGGTGCGGTGTCGCCCTCGTCCCCACGCCCCATCCACCGTGGCCCAATTTTTGAAGGTTTTATATCCCTTGCAATAACATGTCATCTGCCGTGGCCGCGTTGAACAACATTTAGAATTGTAGTTTCTGATGAAACAAATGGAACGTTGACGGCCACCGGTACTAGGTACCAAGTGCTGTGACATAACCAGGGACACTCAAAAACATTTCTATACTCCCACCACTCTTCTAAATAGGATTCTTTAGACTTCCCAAGCCGGTACGCAGGGTACTGAGCATCTCAGTGCACTTCGACGTAACTGCACATCGGACTTGGTGATTGGCCGCAGCCCCATATTTTTGATGAAGCAGTCCATCTTGGCATTATTAGTGCTACCTCCCACTGTACCCCAATTCAACTTGGGCAATGTCCTTGCTTCCACAATAGATCAAATTCAAAGGGCCCTCCTAAGACCGGAAACTGGTTCTAATGTTTGGGCAGTATTTGTTGCATTCACAGTGGCTGATAGCTTCAGGGTTGTCATAATAGACGGACGGGCCATAAAATTCTTTTGTAGTCACGTGACGGACGTGACGGATGATTATTGGACGGACACTTATCGGACGGGCTCCCCCGCGAGAGCAAAATTACTGTCTTCATAATTTACTACTGTTTAGCATGGGTGGCGCCCATCGTCGCGTGCGCGCACGTATCGGCGCCTGCTCTCGCCCGTCAGCTAGGGTTGATCGCGCCCGTCGTCTGTCTCGCGCGCACGCAGTGATCGCGCCCAATTGCCCTCGCCCAATCAGGGTCGCCTGCGCCCGTAGCATATGGCTCTCGCCCAAAACTCTCCCGCCGAGACCCGTGCTCGCGAGTACATATACCTGGCAAGTACCCTGGTTACCGGAACCGTGTGCGTTTGTAGGATCAATCTGCTCGCGCCCGTACCAACCTGCATGCGCCCATACTGTCGCCCCCGTGAGTATAAAATGCCACCCCCCTCCACTGATTCGCACCCCCCGCACTTTATGCATTTTGCCTTCAACAACCCAAGGGTAGCTGATTGCTTAGTGTTACAGTGGGTTTCACAACAATTGTTGTACCGTCCAACATGAATTCCAACGCATGCAATTGCCAACAAATCAAGTCGTACATGAGTTTAATGAATGGAACCATTCCACCGGGCACTGCACAGCGAACAGACACAATTATTTGGTCAATGCTGGAGCGACTCCGGAAACTGATCGAGTTGTTCGAGGCTTGGATCTCTCGCCGAGACAAATCGGTGGCATACGTAGAGAATGGACGGCCTCTGCCTCCAACCACTGAAGAGCAGTTGGAAATCCAAGCAACTGTCGAAGAACTTGACTGTGAAATTGGCGATCTCATCAAAGAACTGGAGAAGGACATGGTAATACTTTGTGTCCCCAATATTGTCTCCAGTGCTCAAACAAACCATTTCAAGACGCACTTGAAAGACCTAAAGGACCAGTACCTAGAGTGCATGGCACTGTAATTGACATTACAATGAAGTGATAAATTTACAAAATAAATAAAGTATTTTTTTTAACCTTGAATTTGCAAGTTCTCTTTGGTTTATCTCTGATTTTTAACAGTGTTCTAGTTTGTGGTGGCGCCCGTTTTTGGGAACGTGCGCGCTCGTCCTGGACCAGTGCTCGCTTGTACTCGCGCCCGTCTATCCAGCGATCGCGCCCGATCCATATTCGCGCGCTTGCGACGACATCCGCGGGTGCGCCCCTTCCGTACCCGGACAAAGCTTGCACGCGCGCGGTAAAACCCGCTCGCGCCCGTTATATACCCGGCATGAGGACCGCTCGTGCCTATTGATACCCGCGCAAGCGTGGAGGTATACATGGCTGAAACACCGCCTCCAGTGCTTGCGCGCGCGCGTAGGGTCTCTGCTTGCGCCCGTAGAAGGATGCTCGCGCCCGTCCTTGGCGCCCGTGACTATAAAAGGGCGATCCGCCCCCCATTTTGCACTCCCCCCCCTTTGAGCACCTTGCCTTCAATAGCCCCCGGGTAGCTGATTGTATGGTACTCAGGTGGGTCCCGGCACTCTGACACGTGTCCGGGCTTTTATTCTTCAGAACTTTATGGTGGTTGTGTGGTACATTTGAAAATATTGTAAATATTTATAATTTGTAAATGTGATTGAGGTTTTGGGGTAGTCGTAGGCTTTTAAATTTGCACTTTTGGAATACTTCGAAGAACGATCTACCTCGAGCAGAGATGGAACAACAACGATCGAATCCGCCCACGGAGGCAGGACAGAGGAAACGGCAAAAGGATGAAGGACGGAAAAGGCATGGAAACATCCAACGGAAGAGGGTTCACGTCCTAACGAATCCTGCAAAGCTGGCATTCCGAGGGTAGGAAGCCACACCGCAACCGTGGACTCTAGCAACGTGTGAAGAATTCATTGAATGGTGCCACATAGGGAAGTTTTTCCCGTTTCATCGCCATAATCGCAATCGAGCCTCAAACAAGGCAAACACGAAATGGTGCATGAACCGTCAATTTGGGACCTGGTGTTTGGAGGTGTACCAGGTTATATACGGAGAGAGGATCAACAAAAGAAACGAGATTCCACTCTTTCTTTGTAGAATGGTATATGCCGAGGTAATGCTTCATAGGCAGGTGGATTGGAAGACTATACGAACGACTCTTGGCATCCAGCGGCGTCCACGAGAGATGGCGATACCTACAGGGGTCCTAAGATTTCTAGATGTGGATTGGCCATACTTGG
Organism: Ceratodon purpureus; assembly: GCA_014871385.1. Taxonomy (NCBI): domain Eukaryota; kingdom Viridiplantae; phylum Streptophyta; class Bryopsida; order Pseudoditrichales; family Ditrichaceae; genus Ceratodon; species Ceratodon purpureus. Next base: position 80,152,058 of record CM026426.1, read on the forward strand.
ATGATCGCGAGGAGAGAGGTAACCCTGCGCCACTTGAGTGGAGTGACTCAGAATTGGATAATGATTCTAATGGTACGGTAAAATGTCCCCCTCAGTCGCAAACAAAAGCAGCGGCTAATGCTAGAATCACACGGTTGAAAAAGAAGGATCATGAGCTGGCTGCGTGTTTGTTGAAGAGGAATCGTGCACCGCCAGCAAATCCTACTGGGGTGAGTATTGCTCATCAGGCTCCTCTAGCAATTGTTGGGGGCCCAAGCAATGTTGATGTAGCTCCTCCTATATTGATTCCACAGATTGCGGGCCCAAGGAATGTTGGTGTAGCTCATCCTGTATTAGATCCACACATTGCCGGCCCAAGCAATGTAATGGAAGATGATGATGCTAGGTTTGCAACTGAGTTGGAGGCTACATTAATGGGGGATGATGCCCAAGGCCAGCAAGGCGACACATTGTGTAACAAGCTAGAAGAAAAAAATGCGATAATTTTTGAGATGGAGAAGGCAATCCAGAACTTGTATGACGAAGCTGATAGGATGAATGAGATTATCCGGAAGCAGAATGAAGAGATTGAGCAACTTAAAGCTGCGAGGAATCCGATTAACGTACCCAAGGTGAGCCAGGCTCCAATCCCTGGCAGCCCTGGAATGAACGAGGACAACGTGAAGGCCATCATTGAATCGGCCACGCACGGTCTCCTGGAAGATACCCCGATCCGAGTTCCCCGTAAGCCAATCATCCCATTCGCATCATCAAGTCAAGTGATGCACCCCCCCCGGCGGCAAATCATGTTCGTGGATTATCAAGAGACGGAGGACTCTTTGGGATTTCAACAGCCATTGGTACCCACTGTCTCCGAATTGCAAGCTACCAACGGGATGCTCAGAAAGTATCTGATCTTGATGAGCAGACAGTACTACCAATGGAAGATTGCATGCATCATGAACGTTGATCGTCACAGACAGATGTATAGTGAGTTCAAGAGGATTGACCGCGACTACCTCCAGCTTAACTCCAGGAGAGATTTTGGACTTACTGCGTGGGCACATGAGGATGAAATGTTCCCTGACGACTTACCAATGATTGGTAAGGAAAAAGATTGGACGTAGTTGGGGTGGGAGTACAAGACCGCAAAATCCAATGAGAAGAGAGAGGAGAATACACAGCCAAGATTGCTCTGGCCCAATCCACAGAAGTATGTGTTGGATGGAACCAAGTGTCCCATTTGTACCAATCCATTTGGGCCAGAGGGGGGCTGGTCATTGGGATCTTGTCAATGCATGTATCATCCACAGTGCTTGATTTCCTATGCCATGATACGTCGGTGGTGTGCAATATTTAAGTCCCCCTTACACAGGCGTTTTTATGAGCAGATCGTCGTGGATGCCACCGCATTGGTAGCAAAACCAAGAAAATACTCCGAACTTTACAGACAAGTAGGGTGACAACTTGATTTGGAATTGGCTTATAGGAATGGACGAGACCTACAAGAGTAAAATGAGCGCGCAGTGGGGGTGGGACACGGATCTTGTGGAGATTGTAAGGATCTGCCAGGAACTCATCTGGGGCGGGACTGAAAAAGAACTCGAGGGAAGGAGGAATTTCTTTTACCAAACGCTTCATGGGTATTGGAATGAACAAAACATGACATTCCAATACGGCGCCCATCCTCTTGGATTTAAGTGGAATTCCAAAGGGCAACTGGTTGCGGATCAGCACAAGGAGGTGCATGAAATGAACGAAACGGAACTCTGCATCGCTAATGACTTGCAGGAGGCGGAATCAGAATGGAGTGAACTGTTCAAGGGTCAAGTCGTGGATTTTCTATGCGCACAGCATAATCCGGAGACCCTTAGAGTGCTCCGTCGAATGCGCGACAGCAACTTTTTGGAAGCAATGCTTGGAGGAGATGGCCTAGCAAAGAGAACCCGTTCTGCAAAGCGGAAACTCATCGCTAACGATGGGGCAGAAAGTAGTGCAGTAGGAAGCTCTCGTGCACGATTGGATAAGGGTGGATCGAGTTCCTCCGCACCGGGCACGTGACGTTGTGCAGATCGATGAGTGAAGACCACGTTTTTGTAAAAAGATATCGAAATATAAATACATGTAGAAGGCATAGGGAATTAGATAGGTTTAGGATTACATTCATTTGTTTAATGTTTGTTAAACTCAAACAATGGATGTTAATTTTCTTTCCAAAATCATTGTCGTGATTCCCAAGGCACTTTTATTCTCCTTGCATTGGTCTCCCGTTTTTTGGTTGCCAAACATGTTTTTCATTCCATCCGTTGTCTCCTCTCCTTCCATCGTATGATAAATGTTTAAATAAATCTGGTGCACACCAAAATATCTTGCATGGTAGGTGGATTTAAGTCACCGTAAGAATATTTAAGTTATGGTAAGTGTATTTAAGTAATAGACTGAATTTTATGTTAAGTGGATTTGAAATGTGAACCTGCGCGCGCACACGCCAGCCTCCGGCGAGAACACTTTTATGTGAACTCGGGAACGCGCCCGGACGCGCGCGCGATTTGCTCGTGCCCGTCGAGCCACGGGCGCTCGCATGAATTCCGAATCATGGAAATAATTTCCCCCCCCCCCCCCCACAATGTCTCTCGCGTTCTGCTCGCGCCCGATGTTGCACGCTCCCGACTGCTCGCGCCCGTCATTGCACGCGCGCGAGCACCGCAACCGGTTCACCCAAACAATCTCCCCCCTCAATCTCCCTCTTTCCGTTTGCACGCGCCTCTACGCGCTCGCGCGTACTGCTCGCGCCCGTCGAGCCACGGGCACGTGGACGAATTCCGAATCGTGGAACTAATTCCCCCCCCCCCCCTCCCCCCCCCACAATGTCTCTTGCGTTCTGCTCGCGCCCGATGTTGCACGCGTCCGACTGCTCGCGCCTGTCATTGCACGCGCGCGAGCACTGCAACCGGATCATGCAACTACTTTCCCCCCTCGAATTCTATCTTTCTATTTGCACGCGCCCATACGCGTCCGCGCCCGCCAGTGCTCGCGCCCGTTTTGCACGCGCCCGAGCACTCCAACAAGATCACTAAAATAATTTTTCTAATCCCACCACTCCCTCATCCTATCCCCTTATTTATATTTAATACTCCTACGCTCTTTAATTTTTTATTTTTTTTATTATTTTTTTTCCTTCTTAGAACACTATGCTTTCATTTAATTCCCTCTCTCATTTCGTTTGTTCATTTTTCTAATTCCACCACTCCCCCATCCTATCCCCTTACTTTCATCTAATACTCCTACACTCTTTATTTATTTTTTATTTTTTTTGGTTAACATTATTTAATCATTTGAATGCCTATTTGATCTATTTATTTTTATACTTTTAGTTCCACCAATCTCCCATACTAACAAACTATTTTTCACTCTAGTCCATACTCTCCCTTTATTTCTTAATTTTAATTTTTTGAACTTTTAGTATGCAAACTTTTTAATTTCATTGCGCGCGCCCATTTGATCGCGCCCGCCCGCCCGTTTGCGCCTGAAGTCGCTCGCACGGGAGCGCCCGGGCTCGCCCTATTGGACTTGTCCACGCTCGCGCACAGCTGCCCACGCGCTCTCGTGCCCGCAACTACTCGCGCGCTCGCCTTCCACCCGCAGTCGTAAGCTTGCCCAACTGCTCGCGCCCAGCTTGCGCCAAACTGCTCGCGCACGACTCCTCGCGCGCTACTGCTCGGCCCCGTTTGCAACTACGTTGCGTGTGCGCGCGCGTGCGGTTTTCACTGGATTAACACGGTAATTTGAAAAGTTTATCCCATAGTTTTAGTTAACTCTGCCCCGAGTTAACTTAAAACGACTCACCTTCCACTGAAAGGGCAAACACATGGAGAGCTTGTGGACCACTTGCCCCAGTTCTTAATCATGTGTGAATGGGGTGGGTCGTTGACAGGCTTCAACTGTGTCACAATCTGAAATCTAAATAGGATTCCCCTTATTTTTTGAAGATATTAATCCATATAGAGTTCACAAAGTTTAATTTTTTAAATTTTTTTTCATTTTTTTTTTCTTTCATTATCATTTCTTCTCAGTGAATTGCACGGGTCTGTTCGATCTCGCCCGTCTGCTCGCGCTCGCGCGTGCGCGCCCGCTTTCGCCCGTCAGTGCGCGCCCACTTTCGCCCGCTTTGTCCCGTTTACACTCGCGCGCGCGGCGATTGATTGCGCATGCGTGCGCCCGCCCTCCAGCGCTCGCGCGCGCCCGTCTTTCCTCGCGCGCCCAATCTGCGGCGCGGCCTTCAATCGTGAGCACTTACCTGCGCCTGCGTGTTTGCTTCCGAGCGCGCCCGATCCTCACGGTGCGCGCGCGCCCGTTGGATCGCGCCCATCCGGACAGTACTTGCCCGGCCAAGGGCGGCAGTATATAAACTGCCCCCTTGATTTGATATCCACCTTACCTCCTTGCATGTTGTATGTCTTGGGTCTCCTTAAGCGCTCCTTGCCTGAAACTGTTAGCTTAAGGAGACACTTGGTTTGGATGGGGGGAATGTAAAAATTCTTCTCTTCATAAATCATTTTGTCAAGCATTTTTCAAACACACTAAGTTATATCAGATAACAATCTTTTGGTTCTACTGGTCCTATTAGCGGGGAGACTTTCCTAATCATTCACTATGGATCCGGATGAAGCGGTAGAACCGGTTCGAGCGGTTGCACCGGCTAGAGCCGTTCCGAGACTTGGTACAAGAGAGTGGGCACCATGGTTTATGGTCAAGCACAAGGAAGGGTCACTGTCAATTAAGGAAGCCCAATGTGTGCATTGCAGGAACGAGCTTTTGTACGTGAAGTCTAGGTGCCTTCAGCATTATGGTTGGGACCAGCCCAATCTCTTGAGGGTTTGCCAAATGACACCTACCGTAGTGAAGAGGAAGTTTCAGTTTTGCGGTGGAAAGATTCCCGGCCCTTTGACACATGAGGAGATGGATGGTATGAGGCCAACATTCCCCGCGCCAGTTCAACCTCCGTGTTCTAGTGCTTCAACACACGGCACTCTGTACGGTGGATGAGAACCCTGGTACAATGATACCGAAGAAGACCGAAATGTCTCTAGTATGGCACCTAGTAGGGCCGGTTCGAATACCACTAGGAGCTTGCGGCAACAGGACATGAGGGAAGCATTCCAGATCCCCAAGCGAAGGGAGCTGGACATGTTGTGGGCATCCTTCATTAACGAAGCCAACGTCGCATTCAACGTGGCAAAGCACCCAGCATTTATTAAGGCGGTGAGCACAACGGCGGCTGCCGGATTTGACTACAATCCCCCTTCTTATAACGAGATGCGAACAAAGCACATCAAGGAAAAAAAGAAGCAAGTCAAGGCAAAGATTGATGAACATACGAAAACGTCGACCGGGTTATACGGGGCTACCATTTGTTAAGATGGCTCGGATAATGTGAATCTCCGACCACTGACGAATGTCATGCTAGTATGTCCGGCAGGCGATGTATTTCTTGGGTCTGTTGATACGACTGGCGAGAAGAAGTCAATGGGATACATTGCGGGGGAGATGAAGGAGTATATTCAAGAAATTGGCCATTAGAAATGTTGTCCACATTTGTACGAACAATGCAAGCAACATGCTTGGCGCCATGGATAATATCCTAGAGGAGTATCCTCACATGTACAAGCAGGGATGTTGTGCCCATATTCTAGATCTTCTCCTAGAGGACTGGAGGAAGGAACGCTTTGTGAAGGATTTGGTCGCCAAGGCTAAACACGTGTGTCATTACATTCGGAGACATCATGTTCCTATGGCCCTTTTCCGCAAACATGAAAAGAAGTTGTCTTTGGTGGTTCCCGCTGACACCAGATTCGCTTGTAACTATCTGATGATAGAGCGCCTTATGGACGTTAAATTTGCTTTGGAGCAAGTGGTCATGGCAACGGAGTGGTTCGAGTATGTTCGATTATGTTCGAGTGGTCTATTCAACCAAACCGAGGGGGTGCGTAATCATGCACGCGCAAGCCTCGTGCGTCAAACAATCCGTGATGATGGATTCTGGGATCAGTGTGACAACTTCAAGCACCTGGTAAAACCAGCCTTGGTAGCTCTCAGAACGTTCGATAAAAACCAGTCCGCAATGGGCAAGGCATGGGTTACAATGAGCAACCTAAAGGATTACATATACAGTCTCCAAGGAGACCGTTGCTTTTTCCCAGCAGACATGGCAACAAGGCTGGAGAGGCGATTCGACCGTAGATGGGACATGATGCACACCGATCTTCATTATGCCGCGGCGCTCTTGAACCCTTGGACCAAAGGGCATCGCGCCCTACAAGCCATAGGAGAAGCGAAGGCGGCTCTCAATCGGGTGTTTCGTCAGGTGGGTGGGCAAATGGGAATTCCATTTGCCGAACTCGTGGCAGAGATTACCCTGTTTGACGAGGAACGTGGCCCGTACAGCCCAAAGTGACCATTGATATTGCAGCAGCAAATCTGGAACCCCATCAATGGTGGCAAAAAATTGGAGGGGAAGGGCGGCTTGGCAATCATTGTGAAGCGCATTTTATCTCAGGTCTGCTCCTCCTCATCGTGTGTACGGAATTGGAGCATATATTTGTTTGTCCACAACAAGGTACCACTATAAGAATCCCACGTTTTAGGTTACATCTCGAATGATGTCTAAAAAAACTAGCGGATGTCATATAGGATGTTGTGCAGACATGGGAACATCTAAGACGTGGGAAAAACAAATGAAGACATCCAAAAAAACATGCAGACATCCCCGTAGTACGCGCGTCTCCGGGTGATTTTGGGGGCCAGGAACGTGGACGCCACGTCATGACACATCAGCAAAGGAATTTTCCGGGCATTGCCACATGGGCGGAGGATGTCACCGCTGCCATGGTGACGTGGCGGACGTCGTGGACCCGCCATTTTCTGACGTGGCGGCGCGAAAATCTGACGTGTCATCCGCGAATCAGTGACGTGGCATGCCACGTAAGCACAGTTTTTGAAGGTTTTTGAACCCGAGTTGCGTTCCCAAAGACGTCACCTGGGACATCACTGTGGTTTTCGAGACGTCTATATGGTGACACTGTGATGTCCACGCTTATGTCTTTGTGGGCGTGAACAGTGTCCAGAATTTGTTTCAGTGGACATCCCCATGCCCAAAATATTTGCCAGGCTTGACATGGCCATGTCAACTTGTATGTCGTTGCAACCATCTGGGATGACAAGTCTTTGTCTCTGTGTTTAGAGTAGCTGCTATTATGGACGTCAGAGCTCATGTTTGTGTGGACATATGCGTGATTGTATTGACATCCTATCATGCATGGTTTTGCTTGATGTGATGTTCAGGCGGATGTTTCGAAGGACATGTGACATGTTATAGAAGACATTGCCAGGTTGTAGCATTCACATAGATTCTCGGGGCGAACGTGTTATATTAGATATCTCATTGTCATGGAGAACGTCTTCGCAATCATTACGGGGAACGTATCCTTGCTATGGAAGACATCAAAGTTTAACATTGAGACGTGCTATAAAACATCGAAACGTCGTTGATCACCTGTTCTAGAAGATGTCCGTCTATTCATCGAGACGTCGTAGGTGGTGAGTCCATCAAAACGTGAGCAGGTCCAGATGACAACGAATTCCACCAGCCATCGTAACAAATGTTCATGGGTTAGAGTCCTGGTATTCATGCACGAAATCACAATGTACAATTGAAGGAGCAGATTAGAGTCTAGGAATGCAAAATAATCATGTTGAAACCTGGCTCCATTTGCCCAAAGTATACATTGAATAATTTCATTGAAACCATATAGTCATGCACTATAGTCACAGACATAGATCGAAATAATCTGTAGTAGATGAAGGGATCTGCCTTGCAATGGTGAAAGAGGTAACAAGCCATTGTGTCCAACATTACAGGTACTATGACCACGCAATGTTCTTCAAGCCTGCACGTATCAAACAAAGTAGAAATGTGTGGGATCCGAGAAACTCAGAATAACCCGGAAGAACCCCAGCCGGCGTAAGTATTCCATTTATTTTTCATTTTTTTGGTTAATTAGGTAAAAACTGGCCAGACACTAGCAGTATTAGTAGTTAACGCAAACCGGATACTCCAGAAACGTTAAAACAGTTAACGTAGGAAGTGTTCCCGGAACCTGGATTCCGGAAACTCGGAAGATAAGATACGGAACGGGTGGACGATCCGAGTACTGACCGTTACTGTAACCGCGTCAAGGATCCGAAGCGACGCGGAAGTCATCATGACTCGGATAGGCGTTTACCCCGGTACGTTGGCGGCTGCAATTACGGGCCGCCACAGCGTTTATTATGCCTGGGGTATATAAGCGGGGGTGTTAGGGTTTGGAGTTCCTTCTTGCGAACTGGGAGTAGAGAGTGAAAGAGCGGTGAGGTGTTTTTGTCTTTTCCGATTCACCGGCAGTTGGATTGCCGGGTTTCTTGCTGTCGGGTCGTAGAGGGAGAGAAGTAAGGAGTAGAGATGGCGCACGTGCAGTGTAGCATCCTTAGCCCCGGAACTCCAGTGAAGGAATCGGATATGGAGGAACTGATCACCGACCTCACTCGGATGAGGTGTGAGGGATTGTTGGCACGGCCGTGGTTACTGAAGAGTGAGGTGATGGTGAGGGAGGTCCTGGAAGGTCCGGACAACCGGTGGGATAATACGATCCGAGGCAAGCCCACGCTGTGGAATGCGGAACAGTGGGCGGAAGCTTACGGTTTCGAGCAGAAGGGACTCCTTTGGGCGACCCGGACGGATAAGTACGTGCAAGATAGGTTCCACGGGAAGATCCATAGGAACAATGGATACGAGATAGACGCCTGCAAGGATAGGAGGCAGAGGCAGGTCTTAGCTTTCCTCGTTCCGATCCTGTATCCGCAAAAACCGGCACAGGTCACCATTACGGTCGGGAACACCATCCTCGGAGCGTACTCAGGAGAACGCCCGGTGAATTGGGCCGCACTCATGGCGGAAGTGGTGCAGAAGATGGTGCCGACGATCGGAAAGAAGCCGACCCCACTCTCCCCTTTCCTCTTTCACCTTTACCATGCGTATGACTTGCTGACCGATAAGGAGGACGAGACGTATACGCACGCGAAGAACTGCCTCAAATTCTCGGAGATTCCGCCCGGAATGGAACCCGATCCGCGAGGTGAGCTCTCGGATACAACGTCCTCGGAAGATGAGGACGATACGAAGGAGGTTCCGAACCCTGGCGCTACTAGGGCCCAGTCCAGATCGCGATCGGAGCAGGCTGCGTCACGACACGCGGAGCCGTCTACGGCCCGGGGAGATCCGGAACGGAGAGAGGTCAGTTCCGATCGGGGATTTCCGGTGGACCTATTTCGGGGGATTCGGGAGGAAACTCACCGGGCGCAAGCTTCTTACGATCGGATCGAAACCCTGTTCCGGAGGGTCTGTACATCACTGGGAGGGTGCTTACCGGAAGAGGTGATCCGAGAAGTGGAGTTGTTGAAGGACGCCCCAAATCTCCGGAGTGAGAAGAAGCGGCTAGAGCTTCAGTTGCAGGAGCTGACAAAGGAACTGGCAGCCAAGAGTGATGAGATCCGTAAGTTCCACGCCGAGCAGGAGGAGACTTTGGGGGAGCTTCGGAAGTTGGTGGGAAGTTCGGGAGCGGTAATCAACAAGGCCCGGCTGTTTGATGAGAACGTAGTGCAGCCGGCTGATTTCGAGGACAAGCAGAGGATCATCATGATCCTCTCCAAATGCGAGCACTCGATGAACATGATCCTGAAGAAGGTCCGGCAGCTGCTCAATCCGAGTACCGGAAGTCCCAGTCTCGGAGTCGCTGGTCGGAGCCTTCCGCTCACCGGATCGCCCTCTCGTGCCGTGGTAGGAGAATCTCGCGGAGTGGGGTTCCGAACCCCGATAGGGAGTAACCTCCAAGTCGAGGAGCGGATGACAGTCGAAGAGGCCGCCATGACAAATCGGACGATTGCAGATGTGCTCCGGGAACACCAAGCACAAGTGGCGTCACCCGGAACCAGTACAGTCCAGCAGAGCTGCGCGATCCCCACAGGTCAGGTGGAGGTGACCGGAACGACAGTCACCGAGAGGCGGATCGAGGAGAGGACGGTTTCGGAACAGGTGACTCGGACCGTGCCGCCGGATGTTCTTCCACGACTCGGAGAGGAGGTGATCATTGCGAATTACCAAGGGGAGGTAGCGGGACCGGAATGGGGACGACCTATTTCACCACCCGGACGGACCCGAGTGACTCAGGAGGGGGGATTGACCCCTTCACCCACAGCCAAGACCGGAACGGTGACGCCTACTCCCACCGGAACGCCGGCAGCGGATTCCCCTCCGAACAGTGTCGGTGCTTACCGGAGGTTGCGGAAAAGGAAGGACGTCCCGATTACGATTTCAGAGTCCGATTCAGAGACGCGTGAGAGCTCTCCGGTCAGGACCACCGGAACTGAAACTCGGACTCCGACGTCCGGAACCCCTCCCGCACATATGATCCCGAAATCGCCCAATTCTCCCAAGCCCCGGATCGTTACCCGGTTGTCCTTGGAGGCTCAGGAGAGGGAGTCAAAGGCGAAACGGAGCGCTAGGCGCAAGGCGGCACGAGCAGCAGGGGCGGGCGGATCAGAGCCGCGGGTGACCAGGTCGAAGGATCGCGAGCAGGAGAGCCACAAGAAGACAAAGAAGTGATAGATTCCTCTCACTGCCACTTGTCGTAACTTTCCGGATTTATAGGAGTAGATTCCGGATCGGGAGATCCGTCCTAGCTTAAAGTAGAATTCTAGGTAGGTAGTTAGGGATTAGGGTTTTGATTGAACTGCCGGCGCCGCCGCTTTTGTGGAAGCCCCTGCTTACTTAAACCAGGCAGGCGATGCGGTCCGGGTCTTCGTTTTTGCATGTTTTCCCCCTATATTCCTTATCAGTAAAGTATTTTGTGTTTTGTAAGTACTGTAAGTGATTTCCAGCTAAGTGTGAATGATCCGGGAAGGATATGAGAGTTCCGCTGTAGCTCGGATAGGAAGGTGATGGGAGTTGCGACGAGACCCGAACCGGAAAGGAGATGGGATTGAGCGGAAAGATTTAGCGGATTGTCGTAGGAGTGAAGCCTCACTGTTCCGCCCCCAAATTAACCTCATACGGAATAGCCGTCGCTAGGGTCGAAGCGGATCAAGAACTACTTGGTCGGGCTCCCTGAACTTCTGAAGAGGTTCCGTGCACAGTGAGAGGGGGAGTCGGAACGTGGTACGGGTCGCCTAGGGATAATCGGATCCTGGTTCTCCCAGATCCGGATTGGTTTGTCGTTGTAGTCCCACGGATCGGAGAGGATCGTTTGTGTGACCTGCTGGCCAGAGTACTCTAGGACAGTTGTGAGATGGTAAATGATCCGAGACGTTGGGGTTTGTGGACGAAACACCTAATGAGAGAAGAATAGAGAAGGAGATAGTTCAGGAGTTACGTTCCGAAGACACTATCCGAGCAGTGGCAAGGCTCGGAACGATTAGAAGTAACTACTTGGTGAAACACTATTGAATCCCTGGACGATACTCGGAACCTAGTGACAGTACGGAAGTTTACGCTCAATTAGAGCACTATCCGGATGTTAGTTGCGTTTCCGTGTTCCGACAAAATGCATTGAGTTAGAGAGGGGACAGCAATGAAAGAAAAATGCATTATCTTCAATGAGTTGCTTAATCTACGTATACATGGTACAGTAATGACTGGGGTAATGTAGAACTCAAGGTACGCTCATAAAGATGGCATCTGCCCGGTGATCTCATGACGCACTTTGGTGGGTATCGTCTCGTACAACGTCTCTGCAGACGTCATGACTATCATCACAGGCGTTGTCAAAAACGTTCATGCACTACAGTAGACGTCTGCGGAGACGTCTTACGAGACGTGAAACTTGAAGAATTGCATAAAGTCTATCCATCTCTAGAGCACTGGCTAAGCGATTTTGGTTTTTATAGTCTATGAATTACGTACCCTGCTTTGAGGTAGTCCAAGCATTTATTTCTTCCTGGCTGCCTCCGCCCTTGTCGAGGCGCCAACCTGTACACATGCAATCCCAGTGTGTTCGGTTTAGGGTGAAAGTCCGACCATGGCTACGTATAGGACCATCAATCACGTGGGAGGACATTTTGCGTACCTTCTCAACCGGTAATCTAGCCTTAGTCATGCCAATATTCTTCGATGAATCGGGCTTGGGCGAGTTAGAAGGAGGCGTTGCCTTTGCCGGCTTAGACAAACCAGCTGGCTTAGGTGTCTTCGGATGTGATTTTGTGACTGAGGTGGTCTTCAGACTTCGGCGAATAGCGCCATGAGTGCAAGGTGTTCCCAATGCTCCAGGCCCCAAAGGTGTTCCCAAGGGATCCTGCAATTGCAATTCATCATTGGTGAACACATTTGGGACTACATCGACAGCTCATACCTAGACTATTGCAAACAGTGGAGAGGGGAGTGAATTGAAGGGGGCTCTCAATATGTAATAGGAATATGAAGACTGGATGACAGTCCTTTGACAACCAATGGGGTGGGGGGGGGGGGAGAGAGAGAGAGAGAGAGAATTGAAGGGTGTCCGAAACAGATTGAACTACAAAATGTGACCTCAGTTTCAGGGGGGGGAGTGACAGTGGATGTGGACGCTGCCTCAAACATAGCAGTGTTCTAGGATGTAATTCAAGATGTCTCTAGAAATGCAGAAATGTCTAGTACAACGTCTATGCGTTTCCTATATGTGATTGCAAACGGTATAGGAATGGTGGCTAGCGTGAGTCCTAGCAATTAGCCTAAGCTGCCTTTACCTGCCCGCTGTGGTCCGCTTGATCTGATTGCGCAATAGGCAGTGGGGCATCGAGGAGGGCAAACACGTCGTCTTCTTGGACGTCCTCAACAGTAGCCGCAACGGGAGATTTCTCTGGAGCTCCGGTTCCCTCCTTTGAGCCCTCTTCTTCGGGGTGCTCCACGGATTGTCCCGCTACGACGTCCTCCGTGGTGCCAATGTCGGGATCATCTTGGCCGCTGCGGTTGGTGACGCCTGAGGCATTGGGGGTTGGTGACGTCTCCTTGTTCAGGTTAGTGTCAGCCACATCTACGGAACTGATTAGCACAGACACAGGTGGAGGAAGTTGCGAGGGTTCTACAGATGGGGGGGCTAAAGCCGCGACGTTAGAGGTCTTTGTAGTGAGCAGCTCTCGGATCATGGCCTCGAGTTTCTTGTGGGATTCGTCCATCTTCGACTCTAGGCGCGTGTTGCATGCCTCTAGCCGTGCCTCAAGGTCATCCATCCTTGAGCCCAGCTCGTCCGTGTCGGGGTCATGATCTCCGTGAGCACTCTCTTGCAGCCGCTGGTACTGCTCCTCCACCTCTTCATTGATTTCAGTCTCGTACGGCTCTCGTTGCAGACGGATACTCTGCCATGGTTAAGCACAATTAACACAATGAAAATAAAAAAAAATAAATAAATAAAAAAAAAAAAAAAAAAAAAAACAAAACTACCGCAGCCAAGAGGCAGGAGACAATCAACATGACAAAAGTAAAACAATGCGAGAGACAAGGAGAGTCGAGACGTCTAAAGAGACGTCCATCAAAACAATAGAAGATGTCCATCAAAACTATAGAAGACGTCATCGAAAAGGTAGTGACATAGAAGAGTAGAGAAGAGGAGGGAGGAGAGATAAGGGGAGAAGGAGAGAGTGAGGGAACGTAAAGTGAGGGGGCGGGGGTGGGGGGAGGGGGACGATGGGAGGAGAAAATATAAAAGAGAAATAGTAATAAATAAAAACAATAAAGCAACAGTAATGAACATGAACAGTGGAGAAGGAGAAGAGAGGGAAGGGGAGAGAAAAGGAGAGAAGGATAGATGGGGGAGACAAGGGTAAATGTGAGGAGGTGCAAGGTGACGGAAGAAGAAAATCAGCAAAAAAAAAAAAAAAAAAAAAAAAAAAAAAAAAAACAACCGAGAAGAGCAAGGACAGTGGAGAAGGGGAAGAGACGGGAGGGGGAGAAAAGAAGAGAAGGGTAGTGTGAGGGGGTTCGAGGGGGGTGAGGGAAGGAGAAAATCAGCAAAGAAGCAAAAAGAAAAAAATAAAAATAAAAATAAAAACACAAAACACAAAACACAAAAACCGAGAAGGGCAAGGACAGTGGAGAGGGGGGAGGGAGAAGAGGGGGGAGAGAAAAGGAGAGAATGGTGAGTGTGAGGGGGTGCGAGGGAAGGAGAAAATTAGCAAAGAAGCAAAAAGAAAAAAAAATTAAAAAAATAAAAACACAAAACACAAAACACAAAACACAAAAACCGAGAAGAGCAAGGACAGTGGAGATTCGTTAAGGGGAAGAGACGGGAGTGGGAGAGAAAAGGAGAGATGGGAGAGAGAAGGGGAAGTGTGAGGGGGTACGAGGGGGGAGGGGGTTGGTGAGGGAAGGAGAAAGTAAGGAAAAAAAAAAAAAAAAAAAAAAAAAAAAACAAACAAACAAAAAACTGAGATGGGCAAGGACAGTGGAGAGGGGAAGGGGGACGAGTAAAACATAAAGAGGGAAAGGGGGATGAGAGTGGGAGAGAAAAAAAAAGGAAAAAAAAGGCAAGCAATGGCATCATGGTAAACAATGTCATATGCTCTTAAGTCACGTCTGTGGTCATGTCTTAGGTGACGCAGAGGCGTTTAGAAAGACATGTTGAAGCTGAACACTGATAGTCCCTATCTTGCATCCTCATTTTAAAGGAGAGAAGGATAGATGGGGGAGACAAGGGTAAATGTGAGGGGGTGCAAGGTGACGGAAGAAGAAAATCAGGAAAAAAAAAAAAAAAAAAAAAAAAGGAAAAAAAAAAACAACCGAGAAGAGCAAGGACAGTGGAGAAGGGGAAGAGACGGGAGGGGGAGAAAAGAAGAGAAGGGTAGTGTGAGGGGGTGCGAGGGGGGTGAGGGAAGGAGAAAATCAGCAAAGAAGGAAAAAGGAAAAAAATAAATAAATAAATAAAAAAAAATACAAGATACAAAAACCGAAAAGAACAAGGACAGTGGAGAGGGGGAAGGGAGAGGAGGGGGGAGAGAAAAGGAGAGAAGGGTGAGTGTGAGGGGGTGCGAGGGAAGGAGAAAATCAGCAAAGAAGCAAAAAGGAAAAAAAAAAAAAAAAAAAACACAAAACACAAAACACAAAAACGGAGAAGAGCAAGGACAATGGAGATTCGAGAAGGGGAAGAGACGGGAGGGGGAGAGAAAAGGAGAGAAGGAGAGATGGGGGAGAGAAGGGGAAGTGTGAGGGGGTGCGAGGGGGGTGAAGGAAGGAGAAAATCAGCAAAGAAGGAGAAAAAAAAAAAAAAAAAAAAAAAGATACCAAAACCGAAAAGAGCAAGGACAGTGGAGAGGGGGAAGGGAGGGGAGGGGGGAGAGAAAAGGAGAGAAGGGTGAGTGTGAGGGGGTCTGAGGGGGGTGAGGGAAGGAGAAAATCAGCAAAGAAGAAAAAAACAATAGGATTGAGATCGATAGGGACAGTGGAGAGGTGTGGGAGAGTGACAAGGAGAGAAGGACAGAATGAAGGAAAAGACAGAGATGTGGGGAGCAAGGTTTAGGGGCACTTCACTGTGCGCAACCTCTGTTAGTTTAGGAGTCATGATGGGAGGACGTTGACATAGAGACGTCAATGGGGATGTCTTGGGGGATGAGCCTTGTCAGAATAAATGATCATTCAGAGAGCGCACCAAGAATCACAGGTCAGACATTGGAACATGGAAGTTTAACGACAAGATGTAGGTGGATGGCTATACGCACCAGCTTGACTATTGCTGCCTCTTGGAGTGCGGCCATCTGGGTGGATCGGGTGCCCTTGCCCCTGGCAACTTTTCGCATTTTGTCTGACTTCATCTTGGACTCCTCGGTCGCCCTCTTTGCCACCAGGCAGTTCCATTGCTGGTCGGTCACTTCCGGTGGCTTCCGTACTTTCATGTCAATCATCCTATTTAGTCGAAATCGGGTGTTGATCAAGGTCTTGTTGATTCGTTTCACAATCCATGCCTGGTCGATGGTTTTGCGATTGCCTTCCCCCTTCACCTCCCAGGCTACAAAAGGCACATCCAATTAGCAAAAGCTGTGTGTTAGTTCTACAATTCCCACATACAGCTTATCATACAAGACAACACAAACAACATAGACATGAATTTGGAGAAGAATGCTAACCTGCATACACGCGCTTGAAAAACCGATCGTGCACGTGCTCCTTCTGATTTGGAAAGTTAGTACAGGGATCCAAGTCCTTGCCAATGAGGCGGAGGTCCTCTTCAAATGCTTTCACCAAGGCGCCGTACGGAATGCCTTTGGCATCCACGGTCAGCGGCTTCTTCTCCTGCACCCAATCATGCTCCATTGCTCGACGCAACCCTGGGGGTGCTTCTTGCTCGTCAGACGTGTCGTTCTCTTCATCCTCCTCTGATTCTTCGTCATTGTCTTCCTCCTCCTCATACTCAGAGTGAGTGTGATATCCTTGGCTGTACAACATAGAGACATAATCACGTTAGTCAGGACATGCCCGTGTTGTAATATTTCCCTAGAGACTTCTATCTACACGCGCCGCTAACAAAGTAGGCTCTAAGAGAAAGAGAAGGGGATTGTACGTACCTGACAGACGACCACGAACAACATGAGGAATGAAGGCCACGACGGGGTTTTTAGGGTAGACTGAAACTAAGCAGCGTCCCTTGTCTTGGAAGACATCTGCCGAGACATATGGACGTCTTGAGAGACTTCTGGACATCCGCATGCCCTAATGGTTCCTGACCTCGACGCACCGCTAACAAGGCATACTCTAAGAAGAGATATTGTCAGCCTTACCTGACTCATCGCCAACTTCAGACGCCCCCAAGGAACGGCCACCATTCACTGCTCTAGGATTGGGACCGTCGATAATCGACGGTGTGTCGGCGCACATCTCCAAACACATCCGCGTGAACATGCGGACGTCTCCAGAGACAAAAGGACGTCTCCATTTGCATTTTCTAAGACGCCTCCAACAATATGGATTTTGATGCAATGAGAGACTCTCACAGAAATAGTTCAAGGAAACGTGATGGCTGAGACAATTACTTGAAGACTTGCTGAAACTCCGGAGATGGCTCACGCGCTCTGCTCCTTTCTCTTGCGGGTCTCGAGCCGCGCGCCTCTTGCTTGTGCTTTGTTCTGCGTTCCACCACTTGTTCCGCGACACCGCCGTCCCTTTCATTGAGCTCGTCGCCCCACCAAACACCTAGCGATCGCGGCCGCTTCTGCGAGCTCCGATGATGCTTCGGCATCCTGTGCCGCCGGGATGGCCACTCCTTGAAGGCCTCACCCCTCTTCTGCGGTAAAAATCCACCAAACACAATCAGATGGAGACTACGACAAAGCAACAACAACAAGGACGATTCTAAGCTAATACCAACAGAAAAAAAAAACACCTAGCCAGTCAATGTGGACTGTGGTGCGTAGACAGGTTGGAGCCCGGGGGGAGTTCATGGCCTCCTGCAATGGCTTACGACTTGTCTGCGTCCCGGATGAGTAGCTGCACCCCTCCGCAATCGCCCTGCAATGCCTGCACACGCTCCAACTACGAGTTGTGTCTACTGGAATTAGCCTCCCATGGAGACACAACCATGTCGTAGGAAACAAGAGGACACGCCGCCGGTTTTAATGCGCATGGGGTGGCTATGACCGTGCAGAGTCAGGACTCACCACCGTGGCGTGCCGGGACCCTATACCGTGGACGCAGGTGGCTACTGAACGGGTGACAGCAATTACCTATGGCGCACGGGGGTTTGGCGCAGGCGATGTAGGTGGCGCAGGTGCATCCAAGGTCTTCATCAAGCGCCCACTCCGTCGCAATTGAGTGGTGTTCTTTTCAGTCTTCTTCCTCATCGTTGCAACATGAGGAGAAACCTTCGCAATCACCTCTACGAAATTGTTAAAAACCTGGAGGGCTGCCTACGTCACCTCACACTCTTGTAGTGCTCCTGGTATAGTGCCTCTAAAACCTACAAGTCTATCGTGTTCTATGCATTCTGTGGTCACTCCCATGCTTGAATCACTTATATAAACTACACTACCTTAGGGTTTTAGACTCCCCCACCAAAATAATGTCGGCTCGGTACATGGGCGCGTTCCTTGTACCAAGTCCGTCATGCGGAACATTGAAGTGGTGGGACACGTGGATGAGGGATCATTGAAATTCCATCCCACAACTTTTCTGTCAGAGAAGACATCCAGCGATGTCTTCTAAAACATCCATAGAGACATCTCCATGGACACACTTCTGTTCATAATGACATCCATCCAGACGTCTCTTTTGACACAGTTATGTCTGTAGGGACATCCCCTTAGACATCTCAATACACATGAAGACGTCATTGGTTACTTGTGAAACTCCAACGTGGGTCCGAGTCAAAGAAGTCGTATTCTCTGTCCTCGACACTTCTTATCAGATATAGGCGTCTCTGTTGACATAACAATTCACATGTCAGTTGTCACAATCATGTCTATGTATATATCTGGGAATATGTCCCCTATACATGGCAATGTAAAGATATATATCTATATATATTCTGCATTCAACTCTGCAGAACATTAAAGCATGTGTGGTCCGATTAGGCCAATTAGTTCATGAACATAAGTATTTGGCCTTACCCTGTTTCACAGCTAACGCATGTTCAGCGTGTTGGATGAACAGATGCAGCCGGCGTGTCACGACACCAAGAAGGGGAAGTGTTTGTGTCCATGTGCACGTTGTTGCATCCAGCAGTGGGGTAGTATAAGATCGCCGTGTATTTGTCCATTGCAGGTGAAGCGAACATTATGGCTGGATTTTGCTATCCGCAAACAACGCCTATATTGCAAGTGTCCGTGGGTGAAGGCGCGGGTCCTCCCAAGCTGGATGTGCAAGTGCAAAATCAAAACCGGTTAATTTCTGGTGAGTTTCCATGACACCTATGGGTTACATGAAGTATACATTTTGTGATGTCTTTGAAGATGTCCCTATGGACATCTTTCATGATGCTCAGACATGGTGGACAACGTGTCTTAGTCATCTTGCAAGTCCAAAGAGCGCTGACATTGAGGTAGCGATGATCTTCTTCAGCCATATCCCAACGTTACAGGGCCTGCAAGCTATCCCGCTACTGTCAACATGGCGTTGCGTGAGGAGGGCTTGTCCGATGCTGAATCGGTGAGAGAGTGCGCCGCACCGTACGAACATTATCCATTTGAAGAATACGATGTCCAGCTTTATGCGTATCTTGAGAAGCTAGCATCTCTTCATAGTGAGCACACTCACCATTCTCTCCTTTTCTCTCCCCCCTCTTCTCCCTCCCCCCTCTCCACTGTCCTTGCCCTTCTCGGTATTTGTGTTTTGTGTTTTGTGTTTTTATTTCTTTTATTTTTTTTTCTTTTTGCTTCTTTGCTGATTTTCTCCTTCCCTCACCCCCCTCGCACCCCCTCACACTCACCCTTCTCTCCTTTTCTCTCCCCCCTCCCGTCTCTTTCCCCTCTCCACTGTCCTTGCCCATCTCAGTTTCTGTCTCTTTGTTTGTTTTTTGTTTGTCACTCTCATTTCCGTAGAAACCCCCTCACACATCCCCCTTCTCTTCATCCTCCTCCATTTTTGCCAGATGTTGTCGCAGATAGAGATTGTGACTGAGAAGCATCAATATGCCTTCGGAAACGTCTATGTGTTTGCTAGGACATAGTAACTAACATCACCTCAGACAACTCGACAGTGCTCACAGACACATCATTGCTTTGTCTTGCGGCTGGTATTCGTTGGGTTATTGGAGCTAATTTTGACATCTTTGCTTACGTTGTGTCTGTGATGGTGGGAGTTCAAGTGCCATGAGCGGAGACGTCCGTCAGCGCAGCGCAAGAATCCGACATGATGCTCAGGGGCGGACATTGCGTCACATCCCTCTCGGTGACCTCATTCTGCAAACAGAGCTACAAGTGGCAACAACGCAGAACATAACACAGTACCGATGCCCTTGCCGCAATTGTCACGGAGGTCGAAGGAGGCGAATCTCCGTCATCCGAGACCACCACGCAGCTGTGGGTAGGGACCCCTTCTTGACAAACTCCCTCATTGGCGGCGACCCACCAGAGGGCTATCCACCGGATGGGATCTGGGTGGAAGACATTGCATACGACGACGATGTCGTTGACGATGCTCCCCAGGTTGGCCACAACGATGTTCTCCCAGACGTCGCTGAAGACGTCCCTGAACAGGATCATGTCGCTAATGACGGAACTTTGTTGGATGAGTACCACGATGTCCAAAGGCAAGTCATGGAGGCCCTCGGCCGTGGCGATGCTCTCCATAGGGATGCTGGAGTTGAGCCTGATATTTTGGCCGAAGATGACCTCGATCATGACACTGTTAATGGACTGCGGCGTCTCTATGAGCAGGCTACAACAGCCCTGTATTGAGGATCAAAGACAAGCGTTGTGTCTGCAACCATTGTCATCATGAACATGTGTGTGGTCTTCGGTGTGAGCAACAGCTTTGCCACGGAATTGTTGCGGTACTTGGCGGAGGACCTTCTTCCAGCAGGCAATAAGCTCCCAAACAGTCATTATGCTGCTGCAAAGTCAATTCGCAAATTGGGGCTTGAGTACAACAACATCCATGCATGCCCTGATGGTTGTGTACTATATGAAGGTGAACACGCGGACTTGCACACATGTCCAAAGTGTTCAAAATCCCGGTGGTTAGAGGGTACTGATTCTATCCCCTCAAAGGTGATCCGCCACTTCCCCCTTATACCCCGCTTGAAACGGATGTGGCGCTCACCAGAGATTGCTAGCATGTTGACGGGTCACACGAAGCATGTCAGCGAAGACGGCATCATGCGGTCTGTAGTTGACAGCCCCGCATGGAAACACATCAACACAGAGGACGTCTTCGACAACTTCGGAGCAGACACATGGAACATGCGTATGGCTTTAGCGACGGACGGTGTCAATCCTTTCAAGTTAAACAACACAAACTGGTCCACGTGGCCAGTGCTCATTTTGCTATACAATTTGGAGCCATGGTTTGTGACGAAGAAGTTCTTCATTTCGTTGTGCATATTGATCTCAGGGAAGCGATCACCAACTGCAGCAAACATTGGCGTGTTCATTCGACCATTGTTGAATGAGTTGCATCAGCTCTGGCAAAGTGTCCCAGCACTTGATTTCACTCAGCCCATAGGGTCTCGACGCTTCAATCTCCGAGGTTTGCTCATGTGGACTATCTCAGATTTTCCGGCATATGGGCTCATCTCAGGTTTATGCTGTAAGGGATATAAGGGATGTCCTTCTTGCAGCCCAGAAACAGATGCTAGATCTGCAAAGATAGGAGATTTGCGTCAAGATCGTACGACGCGAGGCTCAAAGATTGTGTTTCGGGGTGCACGTCGTTATCTTCCACGTCACCATCCGTATTGGCAGAACACTTGGTTCAATGGCAACCGCGAGACACGGACAGCGCCTACAATCATGTCAGGATTAGACGTCATTAGGTATGCTGCGTGGCGGCAGTCATACCTAGACCTTGGTGGCAGGGAAGGAGGCCCAAGTGACCCTGTGCATAGCACGGGCGTTAAGCGGCCGAGCGTGTTCTTTGAACTCCCTTATTGGCAGGTCAGTGGAGAATGACTGCTCTACTTGAATGTTTTCCTAAGCACAACAACGTTATTGCAGACAGTGTTTACATTGTCGCGTTTCCAGTAGATGTCTTTGTGGACATTAGGATGTCTCAGAGGACGTTTATTTTGACAAGCACTGAAGATGTGCTCACTGTCGACACTGGTTGGCAACATGTAGTCCTTCTAATGACTTTGGATGTGGTTGCTAACAAATGAAGTGGGCATCTTAAGAGCATCTAAAGATTCGACACGTCCTAGACGTCATGCACTGCGAGAAGAACCTATGCGAGAACATTCTAAAGACTCTCTTTGGAATGAATGATAGTCCTGGAAGTCGCCAAGATGTGGAGGACTTGAACATACGAGAAGAATTATGGTTGCAACCTCCACAACGCCGAGGAGACGAGTACTACATGCCGCAAGCCCCATACATCTTGAAGCTCGAGGAGAAGCGAGAATTTGTGAACATAGTGTCCAGTATCCGCACTCCAACCAATTACGTGGGGGCAATTCACAAACGATTGGCGGATGGGAAATTGCAATACATGAAGACTCACGACTATCATGTCCTCATGCAACACGTACGCTATTGATTTCTTCACATGTGGAAGTCTTGCTGGAGACAAGTTTGTAGACCAATTCTGTCAAGGACGTATTCCCAAACGTTGTCACGTTTATTGAAGGACATCCTATAGAACGACCTTCTGTATGCCTACACAGTGCTGTTGAATACGACATTGTAATGTTCCGGTAGACATGGTTGATGTTCCTGAGGACATATATAGCAGTAGGTGGCACACGTACGTAGGACTGCTAGGTTTTTAATTGTTCCTACTTCTTTCCTTGTAACAGTTTAACATGTGATGTTTCCATGTTGTCCATCTTGTAGATACTCCCTGTGGCTGTCCGTAACTTGTTGGGCGAAGAGGTGCGCATAGCCATCATCAAGATTTCAGCGTATTTGTGAGAAAGAGGTACGAGCAGACAGCAGTGACGCGCTCATGCGAGATGTGATCATGGCATTCTGCGTGCTGGAGAAGGAGTTTCCTCCCACATTTTTAAATGTGATGACACATCTCCCCGTGCATCTCGTGGAGCAATTGTTCATATGTGGGCCAGTCCATTGCAGGTGGATGTATCCAATTGAGAGGTACATGAAGACGCTGAAAGATTATGTTAGGACACAGGCACATCCAGAGGGAAGCATCGCAGAAGGGTATCGTCTGGAAGACACACTTGGCTTCTGCACAGAGTACATGAAGCAACATCGCGCAACAACACACCGTGTTTGGGACCCCGCTGAAGATGCCACCATGAATGACGAGATCTTGCGTGATAATGAAAACAGCAAGCGCAGATTGTCTTTTGAGGTACGGGGCTATGCACATGCCTTCGTCATTGACAACGCTCCGTGCTTAGAACCATGGCGAGAGTGAGCCCCGAAACCTATCACCCACCCATCTAAGACGCCTTCAGAACCGTGTTCAGGGAAGTGATTCAGTGAAATGTGTAGACGTTTGCATGTCCCCTAAAATGTCTTTTAGAACATCTCCCAAAACATCCTCTTGTTTTTTATTAAATTGGAATATGTCAATGCTGACGTCATTAGCAACAGCGCACGAGACTGTTAGATGTCCTCTTGGGCGTCAAATTTAACAAACATGTAGTTAGATGTGTTGTTTCTATTCATGCCGCCGTCTCATTGTTTGACAGCGGTGTCTTGTCTTGTTTACAGGGAGTATATGGCTGCAAAGGGACGTCGCTGGGAGGAGCGTGAGGCATTTCGAGTACACTCTAGACGCCATCGTCCTTCGAGACCAGTCTCGTATCCACCCGAGCTGTCAGATCTGCCTTGTTTTTCAGAATGGCTGAGAGCACGGGTGGCGGAAGCTCAAGCGGCCGGTGATGAACTGCAGAAAGACGTGATACAGTACTCCTCTCCCCCAGAGAGGTATGCTACCCCCCATCGGCTACTCAAGGCATTTGGAATGCGCTTGCGCCCTTGCACAGCAGAGGGAGGACTTGTCACTCGTGACTCGTGTGTAGTTGCAGCATATACGCAGTAACTTCGTTGGGGGATTCGCAACGCGAGGCCCATTGACCGCACCTCCGAGTATGTTGGGTATATTGAGGAGATTCTCAAATTGGATTACCGCAATCACTGCACCACAGTGCTGCTTTGTGATTGGGTTAAAGCCTCCCGTGATGCGCGCGTCCCCAGCGTTGAACGTGACAAGTACGGATTTAGCGTGGCAAACTTCAACCACATGGACGGCAGAGTGCACGCGGACTCTTTTGCGTTTCCGTTGCATCGTCAACAAGTCTTTTTTGTTGATGACCCCACGAGGCGCGGGTGGAAGGTAATTTGTCGTACAGACGTTAGGGGTCGCCGTACAGCAATACAACATCAACATCCAGTCGCCAACTTAGTTGCTGTGGGCAATGACGACGACTTTGAGGGGTTGCAGCCGCCCCTCATGGAGACAGAGCCAACTCGCCACGCTGCCTCCGTGGGAGGGTCCTACGTTACAACCGCAACAGACACAAACGGCGTTGCTGAAATTGAAGAGGAAGAATGACTACTAAATCTCTAGTTGCTAACAGTGCTTGCGTTAGGAGTGTCCCGAACTACATGTGTATGTCCTTGTTTTATGTCATAGGAGACATTGGCAATGTCCGCAGCATCTTCAAAAACATCCTCTGCCGCATCTGAGATGTAACGGTTGTTTTTTGCTTGCATATACATAGGGACATACGCAGACGTCTCCAAGGATGTCCATAGGGATGTCTTAGACGACATCCTCTTGTTCCTGTGGGCCACGTTGAATCGGATGTTTGCGGTGACGCTTGCATGGACACAGTCTGTGATGTCAGGTTGTCTGACGTGGATTTTTCTGTGTTATTTACAAAAATCGCTGCATATTAAAGAATGTATGTTACGTTCATGGATCATTGATGTTTTTACTTTATAACATCATTTTTCTATATTTTTAAAACCCATTTTTGTCCAAACTTCACATTTTTGTCTAATTAACAACAATATTAAATTAATAATTACTAATTAGTTTAAAAATATATAATTTTCAGTTTGTAGTACATACTTTCAGTCTGAACGTATCTCTATTCTAGGAAATGATTTTCAAAATTTTATTGAAACAATCATTTAATATGTCGTCATCAAATTCGTTTTAAAAACAAATCACACATGTCAAAAATTATGATTTCACATTACAATGAACGTTATAATTCATTTTCCATTGTAAATTAATAATTATCAATTATTTTTAATAATCATGTGGACTATTCCATAATATTTAATCTCAGCATATTACATTATCTATTTATAAAATCAATTCAAAGAAGTTCAGAGAAATAATCACACCATATTTGTAATATCTTGATATTAAAATTCAGTTTAAAAAATGAAGAACATAGATAAGAAATTCTAATACCACGATAAAATGAAGGTAATTATAACCCTTTTTCTCATTGTAAACTGATATTTATCAACTATTTTTAATAATTATATTTTCAGTTCATAATAATTACTCTCAATATATTACATTTTCCATATAAAATTTTAATTTAAAGAAATTCAGAAAAATAATCACACCACATTTATCATTTTATAATATAATAACTTGCTTTAAAAACCAATCACATAGATCAAAAATATTGACATTATAATTAATTGAACGTAACAAGCCATTTGCCATCCCTAGTCATTTTTTAAATTTCATTTACAGAGAAAAAATAAAAACAAACCCTTTAATTCCTCTCGGCCTTTTTTGTGCTCCCTTTGCTGACCCTGCCCTTCTTCTGGTTTTCTTCACTGCGGGCAGGAAGTTACTCCACAGTCCACTAACTTTGCGCCCAGTTTACCGTCCGTCAAAACGAGGATGTTGCTGACGTGGCTCTTTTGCGTCGACGAGGACGTCCTCTGCCATGTCTCCGTAGACGCGGACGTTAATGCAGACGTCTTCACGTTTTTAGGCTAGCGTGCCAGTGTTTAACGATGATTAACCCAGTTTATCTCAAAAAACAAGTCAACGTCCAAACGTTACCCAAGACATGAATGACAAACACAGAGACATGACAAAAACATAACTATGTTTTTCGAGAGCGTCACCTAAAACACGGGATTCTTATAGTGTACGCAACCGCCTGGGGTTGGAGAAGTCAGAGGCCTTGGTGTAGATTTCGACGGACAACAGACTCTTCCGTGAACGACCAAAGCCCAACCCCCTCATATGGTACGAGAACAATGCATGGTCAGAGGAGTCGGATCCGGAGAGAGATCCAAGCGAATAGGACGGAGATGACGACGATCATTACATACCGGATGACCTTGCAGACGATGAGGATGATGATCTCTGGGAACATGATCACGATGACGTTAACATGAATGGGCCCAACGACAGTAATGGCGACGGGGGTGATGACGCTAACCGCAACGGTCCTTATGACCGCAACAACCACGGTGATAACGGTGATGCGTACGACTTCAACAATGAACCAGAATATGACCAAGAAAACCCGAAGATGAACATCCACAGAGACGAATTACTGACACTCACGGTTTTTGATGAAGCGGCTAATGTAAAAGGAAGAGACGCACGTGACAAAGGAGATGCTATTCCAGTCCATATCAATCCCAATAACAATGACGGGGTTGCGGACGATTCCTCTAGCAAGGACCATCTTGGCAACAATAACCATGTCAGCGATGATGACGAGAACAATGACGAAGGGGGTGGTGGAAGTCATGGATGGGGTGCAGATAGACCTCATTGGACCGGCCTCGTTAGTGGGGAGGGCAACTAGGGAACCGTTCCGGCACAAGGAGACTCAAGCGCTTCAAGAGATTCCTCTTGCTCAGGAGAGAAGGACCGTTCACGCAATCCCCGCACGGACTATGCCTCCATCGCAACCCACTGATATGAGGGGTAACGAACCAGATACAATCGTGGATGGAGGCCTGCCTCGGAGGCCCACAAGTTCAATGGGCGCAAAAATAGCTAGACTCCTTAGATCATTTGCAGCGGCGAGGCCCTACTCCATCGAGCTGGTGGTAGTCAACGTGGCGCCTCCACCGTCAACCTGGACGCCATGGCGCCTGCTATAGATGACGCCATACAGAGTGTGGCCTAGCGTGGTGCGAAGAAGTCCACAGAAAGGGTTGTTAGGAAACCACCATCACAAGACCCCAGTGGGAGAACACGTAAGACAAGAAAAAGAACAGGAGCTGATCCCCTCCCATTCTATAGAGGGTACACAGATGGTAGGCCATCTTTTGGAACTGGGGTTGTTCGCACACGCGTAATCAGTGAGGATGGCATCACAACCATTGGTAATGGAGGGAAGAAGAGGCCTATGAAGCGCCTGGTAAGTGCCAGAGATGGCAATACGGGGGAAGTTTCCATCCAAGTGCGCAATATTACATCAGAGGTGGAACGAGAGGTACGAGCTCTAGTGGTCGGTGATTCTGAGGATGACGGTGACAACGAGCGCTCAGATGAGGAAGACCCAGATTGTGATGAGGCGCCAAATGACGGGGATGTGATAATCCGGCAAGAATTGGGGCCCACTTTGCCTAAGAAAAAACAACCTTCACGCAAGAGAAAAGCCTGCAAGACACGGACAAAATAGACAGTGGTCACTTTTTTAGTGCATGAAGTAGCAGTAAATCTAACCATAAAATCTATCGGCTAAAACCCCAAAAAGAATACTACGTTATTTTTATGTTTTTTTTTTTTTTTTTTTTTTTTTTTTTTTTTTTTTTTTTTTTCCTAGTACCTTCTTATTACGTAGACATATACTGTTACTTAGAGACAACCTAGTTCAGTATCTCCCACTCAAAAAAATTGTATGGTTGTGCTCTATATTAATTTTTGAGCGCTAAATGCGGTTAATATATTTCCATTGAGTCATTGACCAGTGAATTCTTTTTGTATTCTGTTCAATATACGAGTATGTCCTAGTCGAAACTGTATGGAACGCTGCATATCCGAGCGCGTGCACAAGGGCGGGCGCGTACAGGAAGGCAGGCGAGAGCACGGAGACAGGCACGTGCACGGTCACGGGCGAGTGAAGCGAGCATGCACGTACAGATAACCAGCGCGAACAGAGTTACGGGCGCGAGCACAAGGGCACAGGTGCCTGCAGCCTCGTCGGGCGCGCCCGAACTTGGCTAACGAACGCGCACACGGGCACGCGCGCTCACACGCGGACACGGGTGTGGGCAGTCTCGTCGGGCGCTTGCGAACGCGGCGAACGGGCGCGTGTAGAGTCCGTGTTTGGGCGCGTGTGCAGGCCCTGTACGCGCGCGTGTACACGCTTACGCGCGCGATCATCCGAGGGGAGCATAAAAGGCTCCCCTTAACCCTTATTTTCTACTTTTCAGAGTCTCCTCTTCCAGGTGACTCCTTGTCCTAGCTTGTGACTCCAAGTGCTTTGCTTGGAACTGGAGGAAGTGGAAGCAATCAGATTGGGTGGAGGGGAATTTTTGTTTTCTTTTTTGGTGTCCAATTCATTCTTCCAACTATGTCGCTCTCTCGTGGATCCGGGAAACGACCTGCGTATGTAGATCTTGATGCTCCTGTAGATGAGGTGGTGGCAACCTCCACAGCACCATCTCATACTGGCTCGTACCCGTCATCGAGCTCCACGGGAAAGAAGAACCAGAAACGGGCGAGTGAGAAGGACCCAGACTACCCACCTCCTCGGGATCAGGAATTCCTTAGAGAGCTAGCATTGTAGTGGTACGGATGTCGTAAACGGGAGGCGATTACCTGTACATATGTTGACAAGGGGGAGGGGGGAATTAAGGCATTAAAGAATGAGTTGGAAGAGTATTTGTGGAAAAAACTGAATAATTCCGAGAGATATAATGATTGTATTAATTACTATCATTACCCTAAGTCGATGGACCAACAAATAATAACAAACACTTCAAACATTGAGCATGTGTTTGAGTGTGTCAACAAGAAGCCGAAGGAGGGCTACTCGCAGGCGCAGAAGGAGGAGATAGAGAAGCTCAAATATGTCCAAGATTCGTGCACGAGATTCTCGAGTAGTAGGACGAGGGTGAGGCCATGGCTTGAAGCTGGACTGAAAAGCGCAATGGATAAGTACTTGTGGGGAGCAGTGGTTGGAGTTCCAAGAGGGGTCAAGTTGGTTCCGTTGTCAGGCACAAAGGAAGGCGGTTATGGTAAAGTCCGAAAATTACGTATTGTTGGCATGGAAACCATACCTGAGACTTGTGTCTTTGCGGGCAAGATGTCCAAGGCATAGGAAAAGACCCAGAAGCGGCACGAGACAGCGATAGAAGCCATGGTTTGCAGGATTGACCATCCCGACGTTATTAAGCTTTTTGCGGTCAATGACTGGACGATGGAAGCCTACACGCTTTGGTGGAATGGGGATTGCCTTCAGAATTTTCTGAACAGGTTTAATTCAAATATCGGTGAGGGTACTCAGAACCGTAACATCCACAAGCAGACGGATATGCCCATGGAAACACGTGACCGTGTTAAGGCCTTCCGCACCCATAGGGCCAAGCTAGCTTGGGCACTGATCTGTATTATGGACCGGGTCCATAAGGGGTATTTGCAGCATAATGACATCTCCCCGGGAAACGTCTTGCTTCACTTCCCAGAGGATAAAGTGAGCAAAGTTTACATTGGAGTATGCGATTGGGGCCTTGCAAGTCGGGTGTGTGAAACAACTCCTTCAAGGTACGGTTATCCAACTGCTGAGGCGCGTACGGCTGCCTTCAAGGAACGTGGTACTTTTGTCACTCTGTAGTTGTGGTACACTTATGGTAAGCCAAATTCGGAGACCTCATATGAAACTCTAAGGAGGAGACATCTATATACGCAGGCTGCCGATGCGTACTCGGTTGGAGTGGTAGAAAATAAGATTTGGGATAACGAGGACGACTTCGACCTTTTCAAGGATGCAGCGGGGAAGGCTAGATTTGCGTTGGCGTTGAAGGAGCTCACAAATCCCGATCCCAAGAACCGCTCCACCTTGCAGTTGGTCCACGCTACTCTAATAGCCCCTCCCTACAATTTCCAGATCCCAGAGTGTTGTTATCGCAAACATATTTAGAAGTAGGCAAGTAGTGACAACAATGTGATATTCTCAGTTCTCCATAAGAGGGGACATTTTTTGTAAGTGGTTTACTGCCACAATTTTGCAATACTTTTCAATAAACATTGCACTTCATAATTGCCATCTCCTGAAATGCATGGCCTCTCTTGTGATGTTGCCCGAGGTCGCTCTTTCCCTTCTAACCTGCAGCGCGCGGGCCCGACCGCCCGCGCCCGATGCAGCGCTCTCGCCCGAACGCACGCACCCTATACTGTACGCGCCCGCCGCAGCGATCGCGCCCGAACGAGGCTCGCGCCCACATGCACTAGTAGAAATATGGTCTTTAATGACTCGTCCGTAATGACTTAAATGGTCCAAAATGACTCAATTTGAGTCATTTTGGACCATTTAAGTCATTACGGACGAGTCATTATGGACCGTATTTCTACTAGTGATGACCGCGCCCGACACGTGTGATCGCGACTGTCAACAGGATCGCGCCCGTTTGCGCGCTCACGCGCGCGGCCTAAACGACGCACGCGGCCTCGCTCTCCTGCACTCCTGGACGCGCCCGTGACAGTGGGTTTGCCCGGATGCTCGCGCCCGTCGGACTGCTCGCGCCCACATGCACTCGCCGGTAACTGCGCTCGCGCCTGCATTAATTTAGCGCTAGGTATATTCGTTTTACCCTTACCGTGAGTCAACCGGTCAACGCCCTTATCGGACGGACATGGGGGTGTGTCTTGTGAACATGACGAACTAACGGACTAACGAACGGTCAGTCTGTTATGACAACCATGGATAGCTTGCCCGAAGTTTGGCTGAAATCTTTAAAACGCTCCAACTCATGAACCGTGTGTCCATATGTTGAATTGTTTGGCTTTATGGAAAGCTACCGTCCACATCTACCACCAAAAAGAGTCTCCAAAAATCTAAAAATAGAACGCATCCACACTGGCCTGACTAGAATCGCAAACAGCCGTTGTGGGCCTCTTAGTACTTTAGGAATTAACCCTTTAATGCCTACGGCACCAATTTTGGTTGCAAAAGTATGTTTATTGATGCCTGTGTCTGAATGACGTGGAATTTGGATATGAGTTCTTTACATCGAATAGGGGCAGGTAGTTAATCTGTCCAATGCACTAAAATTTAGTGAATTTGCATACTTTATGTGTCAGATATGACCTGAAAGGTGGCATATTTCTATTATAATGACCCTTCATCCACGGTTGTATGAATTTCATCTAAGGATGACGACATCGTGACATCATCCCCTTCACATCCGTACGGTTGGAGAAGGCAGATTCTCTTTTTTAAATGACGTGGACCACTAAGAGGGATATAGCTCAACTGATGTGTTTTTTGCCGAACCATTGTGCTGAGACCGCCTTAGGCATTAAAGGGTTAAGGAAAGAACTTTCAGTTGTCTTGGATTTGTTAATTTTTGCAATATGCTTTGATATTGGCTCTGCAACATTCTTGAATTTCTTACCTTCTTGCATTGTTGTCTTATAATTCCCAGATGACTTGGGGGGCCTCGAAACATTGTGGACATTGCTCTTGGAGTATATTGGATCACTGCACTGAAAGCGATCAATTAGTGTTCCTCCACTCTTTGCCAATTTATGACCTTCATGTTTAAAACCATTTATCTCCTCGACGTGACTTACAAATCCTTCATCAAGCTTAAAACCAGCCGACTCTAGGCCTTCAATTTCAGTCTGGGACAAATTACTACCAGTCATTATGAACCAGGTCTCTGGCACGTCGGCATAATACATGATGTATTTTGCATGCCCACCCATTACACAAGCCTCAACTTAAGTGGGACAAAATCAAAATTGCTTCTGCTCATTGTCACTTGATTTGAACTTTCTTTGAATACCAGTAAATGTAGGAGCAGGAGTGTGTTGCATGTATTTCGCAATGCGAGCGTTGCACCTCTTGTTGTCACCGCTGTACTGCTTGCTGTCACCATTGTATCCCTTACATTGGTCGTTGCATTGTGGCAAAATACGCTTAATGCGCCGTTCCAAAGGATTAGTACATGGTGACTCTCAGATAGGCAAGTTGTTGCGAGTTACCACTTAATGTAGCACAATATCTGAACCAATTTCACTTGTTTTTGGAAATCGCTTCAAGCAACGTGTCGCCCCTAGTGTCAAATGTTTTCCCAATCATGGACTTGAGAAGTTGACTTCATCATGACGATGAGAATCATTGTCATCGCCAAATGGAAGGTCCAACTTACGCTTCGCTGAACCAAAGATACACTCTCCTTTCAGATGAGGAACCCGTGAATTCAAACCATCATCAAGTGAGATCTAACCAACTATTTGAGCTACTTTCACCGGATTACCATTTTGAGTCGTTGAGCGCAACTTTTGTACATTTCGACACGGAGTTGATCTTCCTAGGTTTTTCTTCAAGGAATTGTGGAATTGAGTCAATTGTCATGCCGCTCTACAGTAATCGTTAAGAGTAGCTTCGTAAAGGTTTACCATATTGTTGCCTGAAGCCTGCAACCACAATGTTATGAATAGTCTTGGATAAATTACAAGTCAGCATAGACTCTTCTTCTTCAAGTGAGAGGAATTGCATGACGAAATTAGGTACAAAGGAGATTGTTTGATTTTATTCAAGTATACAAACATACAACACAAGAAACTAATTGCATGTACTACCACATCCACAGAGATACTAACTCAATGCAGATCACGTGTCGGAGACATATGACTTACAAAGAAAATAACAACGGTGAAAGAAATTTGGCTTATAATTGGTATTCAATAAATGTGATGCATTATTCAAATTAGCTGCAAGTATGTTGTTTTGTACAGAACAACATAGAGCATAAAAAATGGCTGAATAATATAACAAGAATTAATTGATATATATGTCAAGTCATGAACGAAGTATCGTTCTGTACAGATTAGCCGAAGTGAAGGCAATTCATGACATGAGAATTTGAAAATATATTTCATAGGGTCACCAAAATGAAGGTCGTTTTGTATCAAATGGGTCAAATTAGGGCATTGAGAATAGCCATTCTATAATGAGCTCTACAAACTAGGTCATAAGAGGGAAAGTTGAAAGTATATGAAACATCCATGGATATTGTAAATAAAATGAATATTTAGGGATTAATTGTATATACCTCAGAGATATGAGATCTCTACTTGTGGAATCCGAAATGCCAAAAATTGATCTAGTCATGGAGCTCTTTCAATGACCCCTCGGCAACCGCACCTGAAAAGAACCACCAAGCCTTAATGGAGGCCAAAGCTGCATCTTTGTCTGACTTGGATTGTGACTTTTAATAATCGTAACATAGCTCTAGACGGATCTATTGGAGTTCTGGTTTTATGAGCTGTTTCGTATGACGGTGGAGAGCCATTCACTAGTGGAATTGGCAAGTGCGCTCTTTCCCCTCCATCTTCTCTTTTGGATTCCCTGATCCATAATTGTTCAAACAACATTAAAGTTTGCGGAATCTGCCATAAAGTCTTTGAAATTCACGTTAGTGACGCCATGCTAGTCAAGCATATTTAACATGAACAACCACATCCGTTCTTAGGCCTCGGCAGTTTTTGACTGCATATCACAAACAATAATGGTCATGACTTTCCAATAGTTGGGATCGTAAACGTGGATTCTAAGAGTGGTCCACTCAATCACTCTTTTGACATAAATCGAACATAACCCACTCATTATCTTAGTCTCCACCAAGCTGCACCTTTTTGAAAATGTCAACTCCATTGTCAACCCCACAAGTGGACATCTTGAAGAGGTAAACAAGGTTACTTTGTTGCCCTGGGAAAACGCTGTCATGAATATAATTCTAGATGGAAGACTTCTTCAACTTCAAAATATTGTCACTATATCCACCTTGACCACAGAAACTCCTCACCTAAGCTATCATATTCCGAATAGTTGGAGTGCCTAGCTCTGCCCACTTATCAAATATTTGTTTGAGTTCCTCCTTTGTTAACTTGCCCTTTCCACTCTCATCTACAAGGCAATTCAAAAGTAATTGTTGAGCAATAGCGATTCCTATCGCACTAACCTTCGTATTCGGTGTGCGGGACATATGAGTAAAGATTTCATCACAATTTAAATCTAAGGCTTTTCTACACTCTTATGTAGCAACAGGGTGATCGTGGGAGTGAAAATGAACAGCACCTCTAGACATAGCAAGGCTTCTGGAGAATATGTAATACATTTTGCAAGAGCACAACTTCGAACGGAACAAAACACTATTGCAAAAACGGCAAACAACTGACCACTTCTTTGGAATCTTTGGGTTAAGGCATAGAGTAAGAACCTCAAGAGTAGATTCTTTCCGATAAAGATTGTTGTAATCTTCAGTCCGTTCAATGTGAGAGCAAGTGTTATTCAAACACCGCAAATGTCCAAAACACTTCACATACTTGAATGATAAGTAGGACTTAGGATTTGATATATTTGTAGTCGATGTCTCAGTTCAAGCTTGACCGTCACTTCTACAATCCATTCCATCCAACAATCACCTCCACCTTCCTTTATTGTAGGTAAATTTGGTAATACATATATAACATTCCCATTGAACTTGACTGGAAGATACTTCAACTTGTGATGTGAAAACAAAGAGAGGTCTGTAGACTTTAACTCACTTTTTGACATCTGCTGATTCTCAAGCGCAACAATGGAATTGTATATGCTAACAAATGCAGATAGTGAGCTATCTGATAGATTATGACTAGTTGTGTTCTTTACACCATTCTCAGATACGGGTGTCACTGTCTCTCAGATGGATCTCTCCAATTTGAAAGAGAGACTGTTAGTATAATCTGTAGAAATAGAATCAGACGACGCTACTGTGCGAGCGGTGAGCGGTAACGTTTCAGATATTTTGATGAGAATATGATTCAAAGCAATAAGATTATTGTAATTCATGTACTAACAAAATTAAAGTTTAGGTTCTATCTAAATATAGATGGTAATGAGACCTATGATTGTGGAGAATTTCAGTGAAATAAGTGGAGAAGTCGGATCAATGGCCGTGGAATCTATGGCCATGGAACCTCGGTGCAATGGACATTACGGGTCTATAGCCGTAGAATGCTGTTTTAAATTCCGACATTGTCACTATATGTATGACTGTGAAGATTCTGTATCTTTGTAAACATGCTATAGTGACCTTTCATATTACAACAACCTTTCAAGAGCTCACCTCCTCAGATTCCTCCGTCAATTCAAAATATCCAACTTCAATGATTGATTACATTTTATCTAGACTTAACCGAGTGAATCAATGCTTGAATTTGACTTAAATACATCCTGAGCCTTCCGCAAACATGACATTCAGCAGCTAGTATTTCATCGGTCACAATTTCCATGGAAAAGGAAGTTATAACAGTGTTGCACATAGTAATAGTGAACGTCAATTCATAAATATGCAAAACCAAGTTACAAGACTCAACTTTGTTCAATGATTTTGTTAATTTTTATAATTTTTATCGCGTACATGCTCGGCAATCGCATACACATAGTCCCTTTGAGATTCACAATGCCTCTCCTTATCTGGTTACAGTTGGTTGCACCAAAAAGAAAGCCGTGAATGGACTCGTTAGAATGGAATATAGCTTCTCTGAAAATCTCAGTTCGACTTTGAGAGCTGTACTTGGTTCTGCGCATCGACAAAGTATGAATTTGGAAGTGTTCAAAAAAAATCTATTCTGCAAATTTTTGTACAAGATTCGGAGTTGCAATTGTGTGGATTCCTATATTGTTGAACCACTGTGCATTTATTAGAATCCAAAAGTGCTAAGCAAGTGAAACAAGTTGGCAACATACTCAAACGATGACTGTCCAATTTGTGATTAATGGCCACATACTGAGAAACCTCAGTGTTGTTGGAAGATTCTAGAAGATGGAGTCTATGTTTCTTAGTTCAATCCTCTACGAGATTGCTAGCATTTTCTGATAAAGAGGTAGTTTAGGGTGGATCTGTACGAATGGAAAGGATTGATAAAATCAAAGAGTTCTTTGTTACAGTTCTTAGTGACCTTGACCATACGTTGATGCTGGTTTACGGACCGGTGAATAATGCAAAGACATTCAAAAGACTTCCGTCCCGTCGTCTTTTAGTGAAAAATGATTGTATCGCAAGATTTATTTTGAAAAGAGCTACACAACCACATTTACTTAACAAATGGATATGTAAATTCATTCTTGTAGTAACATTGCAATATCGCAAAGATATATTTATATGGATACCTCCTGATGATCCCATTGATTGCATGATGTGTATTGATTGCGCTTGGAAAGCAAGTGTGTATGGTATTTTCCAAAAAGTTGATTAGAACATACAGTTACAACATAAAAAACATACATACGGAATTACAGCAGAGGCGACACAAACAACGGTTCGAAGAAGGATATAAATTACATTATTTGGAGAGTGAATTGAAAAGTGTTTAGAGTCCCAAGGTCGTGCAAGGACCTTGTGGTCGCGTTAATATTGTCAAGTGTTGTGTAGCCTAGTCACTGACTTCTGACAAAGGTCTACGTAAATGACCATTGTCGGGTCATTAAGACTCCTTCTGTTACATGATTGGTATATGCTCCCCTTTAATTGACATTTCTCCAGGTTTTGGAAGGGCAGCAAATGTTTGCTCGGGCCTAGGCACACTTTATATTCTTGTCTCTCATTCGATTTAATTATATCCTCTTCGGGAACTAACTTACTAGCAAGATACAATCTGCTGTTTATTTGAGTAAAGTACCAAACATCACAAAACAAGACACTGTGAATTTAGTTTATTGCGCTTTCTAAATAGTTTATTACAGTAGATTAGTGTACTCAGAGCTTAATTCACACGAATTTAAGGAGATGGAATCCAATGCTACTGCAAGTTTGTGGTAGTGGCCCTTTTAGTCTCATTACTTTACCATTAATATATATTCCGGATACACATGTTTTAATGAAGAAGTAGAAATCACTAGTTGTCCAAGTACTTTAGTAGGCCACTCTCCAAGACTTGCTTCACTTTGTTGAAGCTTAAACTAGCTGCATGAATAATTGTGTCTAAATCTGAGTCTAGGCCGGAAACTACTGTGATCAAATAGTATAAGTGCTTACAATTGGCCCATTGACCCCACTTCCCAAGTGCCTTCGATGCCATCTCATTGAAATTCAGGCAAGTGCTTGAAGATAGTTGCGAAATGGTCAAGTAATAGTGCTGCACCTCTAAAGGCTTCCGTGAGTCTAATGATACAATGCATCCCAAGACTAAGGCTGGTAGCATGCACAACTTGTGCACCTTGGCGTTCAACAAAAGGGCTAAGGCACAATTATTGGAATGCTTGCTCTAGAAGGCCTTCTTGTTCCATCAGATATGCTTCTCGGAGCGCCGGGTAGGGAACTTGTCGAAATATGCCTGCGTTGGGTAAGCCGATAAGTCCACTGCCAATGGCTTGTCTTGGAAGAGTCTCCTTGGTGACATCTCCTTCTGCTAGGACTATAGTACGTTTTTTGTAGTCCTTCAAGGGGCATGTGTAAGTGGGAGTAGCGATGCTCTTCCCATCTTGCACAATCCGTGCCACGCATTTCTTTTTGGTCATAGCATGTTGAGCAAAGCAAGCCTTGGCGGATGTCTTAGGGAGTCGTGCAATGTGCCACTTGGAAGTAATGGAGGCAAATTTCTTCAACTGAAATGACGTGATGTTAGTCAACTTGCGCTAGAGATTGTTGAGAGGGAAGGTCGAGTTGGACCTCTTCACTGCATATAGGAGAGTCTGCTACTACCACTATGGGAAGATTGTCGCTCTCTTGCATGCAGATCTAATCTGGACACAAATTCTTGACACACTAATCTTATCCGGCCTATGAGACTCACGTTCATCTCCAAAGGCGACATCAGGTTTGCATGTTAGAGAAACAAAAACCTCCTCCCCTTCAAGATGCGGGTTCTTGGTGCACCATTTGTATGCGCCTGGCATCTTGAGAATCGATTCGTGTTGGACTTTTAGGTTCCTTGGCTTTGTTGCAAATCTCAGTGTCTGTCTCAGCTTGAGCTCTACTTTTGACAAACCTTTTCCAAGACGCTCCCCCTTCAAGAATTGGAAGTAAGCAACGCATTGCATGAAGGCTTGTACAAAGTCATCCACGGCTATGACATTCAAGTCGCTACCCTAATCTCCAAGCTGCTGCTTCAGCTTGTTGTATACTAATTCTGCAAGATTGTACAACGGCATCTCCGCGACCTCATCTTTAAAGAGATTCAGGGAACGTCAGATGTTAGATCAGTTAGTTGAGTGTTTGATAAGTGATTGTAGGGTAGATTGTTTTCATTGCTACAAAGATTGAAAGTGCATGAGTTAGTTTACCAGCTCCATGAAGCCTCTCCATTTGCGATAGCAGAAGTGCTAGAACGCCAGCCACGGTTTTAGTCGACCTAACCCTTGCTCCGTCGCGGCGCCGGAGGACATCCACCAGGCCTGGATTCCCAAGAATTTTGTTTCGGCTTCTGCTGGTGTCTCGCCATTCTTGTACTGCTGGCAGAGTTACTAGTGCTGCCCTTAGAGGTCTTGCCGGATGTTAGTCCATCTGTGTTTCTCCAGAGATTGGCTTCAATGGAATATGCAAGTGATCCTTTTCCTATCAATTATCTTCTCAGAGGCGTTTCCGCTCCTATAGATTATGCGAACTGCATTCCAATTAGAATGGGCACTGTCAGCCATAAAGCCCTTGAAGTTTACATTCGCAACCCCGTGAGTCTCTATGATGGCATTCAGATTCTTCCACAGGACCAACTTGATGCTGTGTCTTTTGACTACATGTTGCATGCTGCGATCGTCGTGACTCGACAATATGTGGAATCATACATGTGGCACACCATCGTCGTCCAAGACCTGACACGCTTGATGTTTCCACACATTATCCACGCGTTCTCCAGGTCACCGCCACTCTGCATCCGCTTCACCAGATCGACTCCGCTACTTGGCCCGACTTCAGACATCTTGAAGACAAAGACCTAAACTGCATCATCTTCTTGCCCGAAAACATAACTTTTTGAACAGATTTCAAGTTGCTAAAGCCTTGCAGCATTCTAATGCTGTCCATGGTCCCAAAGTGCCGGATAGCCTTGAACGATGTGACGCAATTTCTAATGCTTGGAGATGCAAGATGCTTACAGTGCTCAAAAAGTGGTTCCATCTCTTTGAGCTCCAATATATAGTCTGCGTTTCACCCTCTTTAGCTAGAAGTAACGGGCCCAAAAACTCCTTTGCTGTTTCCACAACAATAGAGGGCCGAGTTGCTGAAGGAGTTCGTTCCACCTGCTCTTTGATAAAGGTCTCTCTATGTTCAATGAAGTTGCGGTGTTCTCCAGACTTTACCGGATGGTCATGAGTTCCCAAGTGAATGCAGACACTTGTCATGTGTGGTGCTGAAGTTATGTAGTAAACCTTTGCAAGGCAAAGCGCAACGCAGGTCGGAGGAGTGTTACAAGATCTACACACTACTATCAAACTCCGTAGTGGACTAGAGCCAACTTCAAACAATTTCTCAAAAATTCCATCTCTCTAAGTCTTGTTCAGTCAGCAGATCTATGGTCACGTGTTAAGTACTCACAACCGACATTGTCACATCGGAGATGGCCAAGGCACGATGAAGAACGGAATGAAAAATTGAAGTTATTCTAAATATTAGAGGTCACTGTTTGAGTCCAAGTGTGGCCATCGTATCACCTATCCATTCCACGTAACTGCTTTGCAGTAGAGTGATGGCTATGAGCACCTAAAGGTGGGAACTCAAAAATGATATCGCCGTTGTAATGGAGTGGGAGAAACTAACTTGCTGCATTCTAATTGTATTAAAATCAATGCGCAGTAGAACACTCTTGGACCTCTTACAAACGCTAAGCTTCAACAGGCATTGAACAACGCTATCTAGAGGAGTGACGGCAAAGGTAGACTTATTCGAGGACTTCACAAAGACACCCACTTCTTCATGAATTTCCTTCGCAATTGGCAGTGTCTTTACCTTGCTCTCAGGGATTGGCATGGTTACTTCTACGTTTTCGCTATTAGAGTCATCACTCAGCTTATAAATGGTCTGAAGGCATGGCTCGGTTTTGACTTTTCTCAAGAATCGTTCAGACTCAATGCAAACTGTGGTGGACAATTACGGAGTTAGCAATTCCATAGAAGCACCTAGGAGAGGCTCTGTAACTCTGAATACTCTATACTTCCCAGGTTTCAGCAACGAGAATGTTCCAATCTCATTCGGAGTTGACAACTGACCCAGTGCATGCGATAGTGCACCGGTGATGTTGTCAAAAATCTCCTCTTTTATATGCATTGATTCCTTCTAAAACCAAAAACGAAGACTCAAAGTTGTAGAAATGATCATAGCACAACCATCTACCTCCAAAAGAAAGGTAATTGGAACAAAATGCAACCATAGTGTACAGAGGAAGAGGCAGCGACAGCAGTGAGATCTATAAAGGGAAAAACAACAAAGACGACCACATATGAATATTTGAGTGCTTAAGTAGTACAAAACAAATTACAATGAGTAGCTAGTAAGATTTAGAGGTGGAATAAGAAGACTAAATTACTGGAGCGGTTAAAATAAAATTGTACATTAACGATATGTATCTATAATGAACTTATTTAATCATAGATTAGACATGTTAAGACAAGGTGCTGTATGTGGCCGCCGTAATCATACTAATTATATTAAAGGCTGCGATATCACAGTCATAATTTATAACAACGGCAACTGACAATAATAACAAAATTTCCAATGAAATATTTCGTCTAGAGTTCAGTGGAACCATTCAATTCATATTGATTTAGAAGTATCTAATGTCTCAATGTCCACTAATTTAAACCAGATGTGACAATTATGCTTTTTTGGTCGCTCAGCGGTCTCCACATCTTTGATACCATCTTGGTGTTGCCCTTTAGTGCTTTCGACTACCCAACATCCTCTACTCTGTAGCTTACGTCCTCTTGGACGAGGGGTACTTCTTAAAAGAGGTCTAGAGTACGTTCCACGCTTGATGTTTCCAACTTTTGGGTAGGCATGGCAAGTACTACTTGATCTACCCTCAGACCTTTCTCCTTCAATAGTGGTTGGAGGGACACACTGCTCACAGCCTTTCTCGTCCTCAGTCATCACAACCCTTGATTTATCGGGGCATTGGACTCGCTGCAGTCTGGCAAGTTGGATTTTGGAACTGTTTCAAAAGTACCGTCAAATTCATCCAAGGACAAGCGCTCCTCTCTCTCCTGGTTTGAACTTGAAACTAAGTGACTAAGGGGTTGAAGCGGGTCGTTGTTCATGACGTCTGAAATTAACAATATCTACTAAGACACATGAATTTTGATACTGAGACACAAGAATTGTGATACTGAATGAGAATTGGGGAATCCTTCGAGGATGAGCAATGAACTGGACTATTCCAACGGCGTAGGAGGGGGTTTGTTGTTTTGAGGGGGCGGGGGTAAGTGTGATCGGGGGCTTAGAGTGCGTGATTGGGATGGGCATGTGCTGTAGCAAGATGGTCTTTTAGCACTGACCTGGTTGTTACTGTCATGAACATGCTCTCCTTTGTTCATTGTATATGTGACCGACAATCCTGTATGTAAAGTACCGAGGTGAGGAATGTGGGATATTGGTGGTTTTGGTTTGATGAACGGGTGCGTTGATTATATGGAGAATTTGGCGTTTGCCATATCCCTGCAGCACATATAGGGATGTCAAGTATAGTGAAGAGAACTTAATTGTTGATAGCTCTTTACATCTGGTTTTTTGTGCTGGCAGCACTTCAAAGTTTTGAAAATGAAGGAATTTTTTCGCACTGATTATGTAACAAGTATGGAACATGTCCCAAATTGTACACAAGTGAAATGAAATCTACGTTGAATCGTTTTTAGATCACCGTGAAGTCAGGTTATGAGAGCATAGTACAATAACGAGAATACAGAAGGTCAAATAGAAGTCGACAGGGGACATGCAGTATCGGTGATTTAGTAGGAATGTGGATGCGTAAAATACCAAAATGGCAATTTGGAGGTGGCATATTCGGATCTTTTAACGAACTGTACAAGGGGAACGGCTGCAGCGTGTAAAAATATCAATGACACTCTGAATTAAGTAAGCCTTCTTCCCTTTTGATATTAGAGTAGGCATTGCTTGGCAGGGACGTACATGGTTACTTGATCCGACAACATCATCATTGCTCTCAAATAACACATAGCACATCCAGTGAGTATATGATTGGTGTGTGATAATTATGCCCCTAACCATAATAGAGTTCTACTGATTAGTTGTCATTAATCCAAGTACGTGCAATTAAGTAGGATGTGAAGTACTGAAGCCAAATCTGATGTACGATGCGTTTTTTATTGTACTCTGTTCACTTAGGGTCCAATAGAGCTGAGTAGGGTTGAGGTGCATCTGGTAGGGATGAAATTAAATATCTTGAAGGGTGTTGGGAGACGAAGGTAGGAGATTTTGTATCACTAGACAGACCTTTCAGAACTTCATGCACTATTAATCTATTCGTTAAACGGAGCGACTCTATTCGTATTGGAATTCAATCAAATATGTGGTTGCTTAGATAATATATCACTAATGAAACAAAAATATATTTTTGTCTACTCTGTGCTATAGTAAGATGAAGTTCAAACGAAGGAGATGCGAGCACTTGGAAGTTGTAGGCGGTGGGGGAATACGTAAGAATGTGAACAATGCCTGTTCTGCGTCAAGACTGGCTATGCACCTGATAACAAGAAACTCCTCCGCCACTGTCAAGATTCAGGTAAGAATTATTCATTTAGTGAGCAATATAAGCTATATATCTCTGGGATGCTGAGCAGAAAGCCAACGTCTCTCAAATAGTCCAAGCTATTTTTAATGTTCAAAATATTTTTATGCAAACACATTAGCCCTCACTAATATCCAAAATACGAACTACCTAATTAAAAAAGTTGTACAAGACTCTCGGGTTGGCTACTGGTGAACCATGATTACAATAATTTTGTTATGTAAAAAGGAAATAATGCATCTAGTTAAGTACCCCTAGGAATTGAATCAATATCATGAGATGAGACTATGTGAATTAATGAACAGTGAATGAATGGATCTGAAGGGATGGGCTTTGATCTTGGCAAGCCTGTGTAAGAAATTTTGCTTGTAATGAGAAAATGCTAATCACTACTACAATCGCATCGGCGCATATGATGAATTTAGATGCGATCGTTGCCTCTAATCCTTAAGCGATTCACGTACGGCCTATATCATCTACTCAGTGAAAGGAGGATCCTGATATTAACATTGTGGTTTGTTCCAATGCAAGCAAAAGGAGTATATAAAGAGAGCACGGTGCCCTTAGGCATTCACAGATTGAACAGTGAGGAGGCTCTCCAATCAGGCAGAACGGTAGTTTGCGAGGTTACTAGATTAGTGGACTGTGGTAGTGCATTACATAGCAGAAGTGGACAGAAATCTAGAGTTTTAGATCCTCTTGTGAGTCTGTAGTAATCCCCGATAATTCTAAGATGTCGACGCCGTGGAAAACTGTTTTGTGCGAGGGGGTCTTGTACAACCTACTGGGGTTGATGTCGAAGCAGATGGATCCCTGAGAGACTGCATTGCTACCTTGGGGGCCTGCGGTACCTGTGAAAAGGTGCACCTTCAAATATGTCGACAATGCTCGGGCTGCATGCGAGTTGTTCAGGGGCATCATAGACATCTCTCCGGAGTGGTGCTGCATCAAATTGGCTCGCTATGACTTTGAGCAGGATCGTTCCCCCTGGGAGCCACGGGAGACTTTCGAGATGAAGGGGTTTGCTACGAACTGGAAGTTATTCAGTTGCTCATGGACCATGGCGACGCCAATTGCTGATGACCGCCTCCGCTTGGCTCTACTCTACGACCACTCCATCGAGGAGCTCAGCGCACTGCGGTACCTTCTCAACTCTAGCAACCATGAGATACACATTGGAGCAAATGACAAGCTGCGCCCGAGAGCGGACATCTGGGTTTCCCCAAATCACCGCGCTTGGTTTGAGGGCTGAGAACAAGGTGAGCTAAAAGATGTACCGCCTCTTGCAATTTCATTCCCTTGAACAACTTGTGTGAAATGATGGTGTGTAGTTCAATCGAACCTTCTGTGTATATGTTTCATTGATCTTGTTTGTAATGAGGAGTTAGCCGCTGTGCAGGATTGAACAGATGCAAGTCCCTGCGGCTAGCGATAGAACTAGGTGCGTGAAGTTGAGGACTGGATGTGGCTACGTTTGAAGAAGTCTTATACGGGTATCGGCAGATGCACCTATGGGGAAGGAAGGGGAGACGTGCGGCACTCTTGTTGCGTAGAAGTAACTAACGGTTGCAGTTTTAGAGTGTCTCACAATATAGAGTAAATCGAAGGAGTTGATAGTATGTCACTTTTTTGTTTTTTGTATGAAACAATAATAGTACTTATTAGGAGGGAGGAGCTGAGGTATATTATTCCAGCATAGCGACAAAACTAGGCAAGTGTTCGGAGTATTACGTATGTGAATGTGGACATGGCTAGACTACTATTAATGAAATTTACTTTTTAAAAAAAATTGACTTCAGTTTGAAGGAAAGAGGCCGATTCTGACCATCTGTAACACAATGGTTTACCTAGCATGTGAAATCCGAAATTCTAGAGATGAATGTGTTGTCTTTTTACTTGGGAAGTCGAGGTGGAATGTGATAGGGTTTCAAACGGTGGGCGCATATACAGAGTTGACCTGGACACGTAAGCCGTCAAGGAGGGTCGTCTCTTGGTTCAGAGATTTTCCTCTTGATACAAATTTCCGACTTCACGTTCACTTGACCTTCAAAGTTAAACAAGTGAATCTGCAACGTCCTGTTACTGTTTAGACATTTTGCTTGTTTATTACTTGGTTCTTACGGGATTTTCTTGTAGTGCACTCTCAAGGGACGCATCAACAGAAGTGCCATTCAGCCCTCTATGATGGAGCTCCTCCACTATAATGACCACTAGTTTCCTCGCTGCAGCTGAATGTAGATCAACATAACCCCTC
This sequence comes from Ceratodon purpureus, assembly GCA_014871385.1. Taxonomy (NCBI): domain Eukaryota; kingdom Viridiplantae; phylum Streptophyta; class Bryopsida; order Pseudoditrichales; family Ditrichaceae; genus Ceratodon; species Ceratodon purpureus. The sequence continues at coordinate 80,196,850 of CM026426.1, forward strand.
TCAGGTACCATGGGCACTCGAATTCCGTCGTGGTCCAACAAATTTCCCTGCTCGCACTTCACATAAGTATGTCCACCATATTCGCCCACATCTCGCGGCCTCCTCGCTACCTGCGCAAATCCCGATCGCAACACACTTGGCCCCCGCTCCCGCAATGACACATCTCGATGAGCCGCTCTGCCTAGAGCTAGGGTAACATGCTTCAGAAGAGTCCCATTTGTTGAAAATATGGAGACATGAAGCTGGAGCTCAACCAACCTGAGGAGTATGTCGGCAGGGTTGTCATAATAGACGGACGGGCCATAAAATTGTCGTGTAGTCACGTGACGAACGTAACGGACGGTTATCGGACGGACGCTTATCGGACGGGCTCCCGACCGCGAGCAAAATTACTCTCCTCACAGTTTACTACTGTTTACCATGGGTGGCGCCCGTCGTCGTGTCCGCGCGCGTCTTTGCGCCTGCTCGCGCCTGTCAGATGTGGTTGATCGCGCCCGTCGCATGTCTCGCGCGCGCGCGGTGATCGCGCCCGATTACACTCGCCCAATCAGGGTCGCCCGCGCCCGTTGTCTGTCTCGCGCGCTCGCAGTGATCGCGCCCGATTACCCTCGCCCGATCAGGGTCGCGCGCGCCCGTAGCTTAGGATGATCGTGCTCGCGCCCGTACCAGCCTGCGCGCGCCCAACCTGCTCGCGCCCACACTGTCGGCCCCGTGAGTATAAATTGCCACCCTCCTCCACTGATTCGCACCCCCCCCCACTTTGTGCATTTTGCCTTCAAAAGCTCGAGGGTAGCTGATTGCTTAGTGTTACGGTGGGTTTCTCAACAATCGCTGTACCGTCCAACATGAATTCCAACGCATGCAATTGCCAACAAATCAAGTCGTACATGAGTTTGACGAATGGTGCCACCCCACCGGGCACTGCACAGCGAACGGACACAGTTATTGGTCAATGCTGGAGCGACTCCGGCAACTGATTGACTTCTTTGAGGATTGGATCTCTCGCCGTGACAAATCGGTGGCTTACGCAGAGAATGGACGCCCTCTGCCTCCAACCATTGAAGAGCAGTTGGCAACCCAAGCGACTGTCGAAGAACTTGACTGTGAGATTGGCAATCTCATCAAAGAACTGGAGAAGGAGATGGCAATACTTTGTGTCCCCAATATTGTCTCTAGTGCTCAAACTAACCATTTCAAGACGCACTTGAAAGACCTAGAGGACCGGTACCTAGAGTGCATGGCACTGTAATTGACATTACAATGAAGTGATAAATTTTCAAAATAAATAAAGTGTTTTTTTTTAACCCTGAATTTGCAAGTTCTCTTTGGTTTACTTTGATTTTTAACAGTGTTCTAGTTTGTGGTGGCGCTCGTCCTGGACCAGTGCTCGCGCCTGTCCATCCAGCGCTCGCGCCCGACGGTCGCGCCCGTGCAATTCGGATCGCGCCCGATTAATATCCGCGCGCCCGGACGACGTCCGCACGCGCCCGACGAAGACCGGATCACTACCCGCTCGCGCGCGGTAAAACCTGTTGGCGCCCGTTAATACCCGCCATGGAACCGCTCGCGGCCGTTGATACCCGCGCGGGCGGGCAGGTATACACGGCCGAAACCCCGCCATCGGTGCCCGCGCGCGCCCGTGGGGTTCCTGCTCGCCATCGTAGCAGGATGTTTGCGCCCGTGACTATAAAAGGGCGATTTGCCCCCTCATTTTGCACTCCCCCCCTTTGAGCACCTTGGCTTCAACAGCCCCCGGGTAGCTGACTGCATGGTACTCAGGTGGGTCCCAGAACTCTGACACGTGTCTTTGCTTTAGTTCTCCAGAACTCTATGGTGTTTGTGTGGTACATTTGAGAATATTGTAAATGTTCATAATTTGTAAATGTGATTGAGGTTTTGGGGTAGTCATAGGCTTTTAAATTTGCACTTTTGGAAGACTTCGAAGAACGATCTACCTCGAGCAGCTATGGAACGGCAACGACCAAATCAGCCCACGGCGGCAGAGCAGAGGAAAAAGCAAAAGGATGCAGGACGGGTCAGGCATGGAAGCCTCCAACGTAAGAGGGTTCACGTCTTAATGAATCCTGCAAAGCTGGCCTTCAGAGGGTGGGAAGCTGCACCGCAACCGTGGAGTCTAGCAACGTGTGAAGAATTCATTGAATGGTGCCACATTGGGAAGTTATTCCCGTTGCACCGCCATAATAAAAATCGTACTTCAAACAAGGCAAACATGAAATGGTGCAAGAACCGTCAGTTCGGGAGGCGGTGTTTGGAGGTGTACCAGGTTCTATACAACCGAGCGATGAACGATAGAAACGAGGTTCCGCTCTTTATTTGTAGAATGGTATATGCCGAGGTAATGCTTCATAGGCACGTGGATTGGAGGACCATACGGTTGACTCCTAGCGTCCAGCAGCTTCCACGAGAGATGGTGATACCTACAGGGGTCTTAAGATTTCCAGGTGTGGACTGGGCATACTTGGATGATCATGAGGATCATGCGCCTGTTGATTGGAGTGGATCGAGTTCGGATAATGATTCCGATGGTACGATAGACCGTCCCCCTCAGTCACAAACAAGAGCAGCGACTAGTGCTAAAATCACACGGTTAAAAAAGAAAGATCCTGAGATATCTGCCTGTTTGTCGACGAGGAATCGGGCACCGCCTGCAAATCCTACTGGACCGGGTATTCCTCATCAGGCTCCTCTAGCAATCGTCGGGGGCCCAAGCAATGTTGATGTTGCTCCTCCTATATTAGTTCCACAGATTGCGGGCCCGAGCAATGTTAATGTAGCTCCTCCTGTACTGAATCCACAGATTGCGGGCCATGATACGTCGGTGGTGTGCAGTATGTAAGGCCCCCTTACACAAGCGTTTTTATGAGCAGTTCGGCTTAGCGACCTGGATGCCACCGCATTCGGAGCAAAATAAGGAAAATACTCCTGACTTTCCGGACAAGTGGGGTGAGGACTTGATTTGGAATTGGCTTATGGGAATGCACCAGTCCTATGTTAAAGTAATGAGCGCGCAGTGGGGGTGGGACCAGGATCCTGCGGAGATTGTAAGGATCTGCCACGAACTCATCAAGGGCGGGACGGAGGACGAACTCGAGGGAAGAAGGAATTTCTTCTACCAAGTGCTACATGGGCACTGGGATGTTGAAACTCATACATTCCAGTACGGCCCCCATCCTCTTGGATTTAAGTGGAATTCCAAAGGAAAGTTGGTTGCGGTTGAGCGCAAGGAGTTGCACAACATGACTGAACACGAAATCCGGATTGCTAATGAGTTACAAACCGCGGAATCTGAATGGGATATATTGTTCAAGACTCAAGCCGTGGATTTCCTATGTGCGCAACATACTCCGGAGACCCTAACAGTGCTCCGTCGGATGCGCGACAACAACTTCATGGAAGCAATGCTTGGAGGAGATGGCCTAGCAAAGAGAACCCGTTCTGCAAAGCGGAAACTCATCGCTAACGATGGGGCAGAAAGTAGTGCAGCCGGTAGCTCTCGTGCACGACACGATGAGGGTGGATCAAGTTCCTCTGCACCGGGCACGTGACGTCGTGGAGATCCATAAGTGAAGACCACGTTTTGTAAAAAGATATCGAAATATAAATACATGTAGAAGGCATAGGGAATTGGATAGGTTTAGGATTACATTCACATGTTTAATGTTTGTTAAACTCAAACAATGGATGATAATTTTCTTTCCGAAATCTTTGCGTGGTTCCCAAGACGCTTTTATTCCCCCTACATAATACATTGGCCTCCCGGTTTTTGATTGCCAATCATGTTATTCATTCCGCCCGTTGTTTCTCCTTCTACCATCGTATGATAAGTGTATAAATATCTCTGTTGCACACCAAAATGTTTAATATGGTCAGTGGATTTAAGTCACGGTAAGAAAACTTAAGTTATTGTAAGTGTATTCAACTTATGGACTGAATTTTATGTTACGTGGATTTGAACTCTGAACCCGCCCGCATGCACGCGCGCGTTTGCTCGCGCCCGTACTGTGCGAACCCGCGCGCGCGCACACCTGCCCCCAGCGAGCACTGCAACCCAGGAACGCGCCCGTACGCGCGCGCGCGAACTGCTCGCGCCCGTCGCACCAACATCGCGCGAACGGATACCGAAACGTGGAACACCCAATGGCGTCTCCCGCGTTTCGCTCGCGCCCGATTTTGCACGCGCCCGACTGCTCGCGCCCGTCATTGCACGCGCGCGAGCACTGCAACCGTATCATAGAACTAATTTTTCCCCCCAAACTCCCTTTTTCCATTTGCACGCGCCCGTACCCGCGCGCGCGTACTGATCGCGCCCATCAAACCAACCGCGCGCACACGGATACCAAATTCTGGAACTCATTCTCCCCCCACAATGTCTCCCGCGTTCCGCTCGCGCCCAATTTTGCACGCGCCCGACTGCTTGCGCCCGTCAATACTCGCGCGCGAGCACTGCAACCGTATCATGCAACTAATTTCTCCCCCCGAACTCCCTCTTTCCATTTGCACGCGCCCGCACGCGCTCGCGCCCATCAGTGCTCGCGCCCATCAGTGCTCGCGCCCATCAGTGCTCGCGCCCGTTTTGCACGCGCCCGAGCACTCCAACAACATCACTCAAATAATTTTTATAATTCCACCACTCCCCCATCCTACCCCCTTGTTTTTATTTAATACTCCTACGCTCTTTAATTTGTTTTCTTTTTTTTTTCCCCTTCTTCGAACACTATGCTTTCATTTAATTCCTTCTCATTTCATCCAGTTCATTTTTATAATTCCACCACTCCCCCATCCTCCCGCAATATTTTTATTCAATACTCCTACGCTCTTTAATTTGTTTTTTTGTTTTTTTTCCCCTTCTTTGAACACTATGCTTTCATTTAATTCCTTCTCTCATTTCGTCCGTTCATTTTTATAATTCCACCACTCCCCCACCCCCCCCCCCCTCCGCCTTGTTTTTATTTAATACTCCTAGTGGTTATTAATGTTCTCCTTGAAGTGAAATATTGATTCACAAATTTACTCATAGTTTTCCACCAGTAATGTCAATTTTTAATCGGAGTAAGTGAAATTGTGTTGTGACCATAACGTTTTAGAGCACAAAGTGGGGAGATTCTGTTTCTCCGTGGTTAACATTATTTTATAATTCGAATGCCTATTCGTTTATTTTTTTTATTTTTTTTACTTTTGGTTACTCCAATCTCCCATACTAATGTATTATATTTCAGTGTAGTCCATTCTCTCCCTTAACTTTTTTTATTTTTATTTTTTTGAAACTTCCGACTTTTAAACTTCACTGCGCGCGCCTGTTCGATCGCGCCCGTCCGTCCGCGCCTGCAGGCGCCCGCGCAATTGCATCCGCGATCGACCCATTGAACCTGCCCACGCGCGCGCACGCCCGCGCGCGCACACGCGCGTCCGCGCCCGCTTTCCACGCGCGGTCGCGAGCTCGCCCAACAGCGCGCGCCCTGCTCGCGCCCAACCGTCCGCGCGCGCCTGCTCTAGCCCGTCCCCAACTACGCCGCGTGCGCGCGCGCTCGTGGTTTAAACTGGATTAACGCGGTATCTAGTAAAATTTATCCCATATTTTAAGTTAACACTGCCTGAGGTTAGCTTAAAACGACTTACCTTCCACTGGGAGGGCAGAAACATGAGGGGCGAAATGACAACCTGCTCCAGTTCTTAGACATGTGTGAATGGGGTGGGTAGTCCTCTCCCACTCTCATGTTTCTCAATCTTTTCACTTAAATAGGAATCCTCTTTATGTAGATGTTCACGTGTTTGTAGCTCACACACTTTAATTTTTTTAAATTTTATTCCTTCTTCCCTCTCACTGTTATTTCTTCTCTGTGAATTGATCGCGCCAAATCGATCTCGCCCGTTCCATCGCGCCCGCGCCCGACCCCCCATGCGCGCCCGCGCCTGCATTTGCCCGCCGTTCTCCGCCCGCGGCCGCCCGCTTCCCGCTCCAGCGCTCGCGCCCGCATGCGCCCGCCCCCGCCCGTCTTCCCCCGCACGCGCTATCCGCCACGCGGCCTGCAATCGCGCGCACCCACCTGCGCCCGCCCGTTCGCGTCGGAGCGCGCCCAATCTCTTGGTGCGCGCGCGCCCGTTGTATCGCGCCCGTTGGATCGCGCCCGTCCGGACAGTACTCGCCCGGTCGAGGGCGGCAGTATATAAACTGCCCCCTTGATTTGACATCCACCTTACTTCCTTGCGTGTTTCATGTCCTGGGTCTCCTTGAGGGCTCCTTGCTTGAAACTCTTAGCTTGGGGAGACACTTGGTTTGGGTGGGGGGAATGTAAAAATTCTTCTCTCCATAAATCAATGTGTCAAGCACTTTTCAGACACACTGAGTTATATCAGATAATAATCTTTTGGTACTACTGGTCCTTTTAGTCCCGATACTTCCCTAATCATTCACTATGGAGCCGGTTGAAGCCCAATGTGTGCATTGCAGGACCAAGTTTTTGTACGTGAAGCATAGGTGCCTTCAGCATTATGGTTGGGATCAGTCCAATCTCTCGAGGGTTTGCCAAAAGGCACCTACCGTAGTGAAGAGGAAGTTTCAGTTTTGCGGTGGGAAGATTCCCGGCCCTTTGACATAGGAGGAGATGGATGGTATGAGGCCAACGTACCCCGCGTCAGTTCAACGTCCGTGTTCGAGTGCTTCCACACACGGCACTCTGTACGATGGATCCAATCCCTTGTACAATGATATTGAAGAGGACCGAAATGTCTCCAATGCTCCACCTAGTAGGGCCGGTTCCAATACCACTAGGAGCTTGCGGCAACAAGACATGAGTGAAGCATTCCAGATCTGCAAGCAAAAGGAGCTGGACATGTTGTGGTCATCCTTCTTTTACGAAGCCAACGTCCCATTCAAGGTGGCCAAGCACCCAGCATTTATTAAGGCGGTGAGCACAACGGCGGCTGCCGGATTTGACTACAATCCCCCTTCCTATAACGCGATGCGAACAACGCACATCAAGGAAAAAAAGAAGTTAATCAAGGCAAAGATTGATGAACGAACGAAAACCTCGACCGAGTTATACGAGCAAATGGTTGGGATAATGTGAATCGCCGACCGTTGATGAATGTCATGCTAGTATGTCCGGCAGGCGATGTATTTCTTGGGTCTGTTGATACGACTGGCGAGAAGAAGTCAATGGGATACATTGCGGGGGAGATGAAGAAGTATATTCGAGAAAATGGCCCTTAGAATGTTGTCCAGATTTGTATGGACAATGCAAGCATCATGCTTGGCGCCATGGATAATATCCTAGAGGAGTATCCTCACCTGTACAAGCAAGGATGTTGTGCCCATATTCTAGATCTTCTTATGGAAGACTGGGGCAAGGAACTCTTTGTGAAGGATTTGGTCGCCAAGGCTAAACACGTGTGTCATTACATTCGGAGACATCATGTTCCCATGGCCCTTTTCCGCAAATTTGAACCGAAGTTGTCCTTGGTGGTTCCCGCTGAAACCAGATTTGCTTGTAACTATCTGATGATAGTGCGCCTTATGGAGGTTAAATTTGCTTTGGAGCAAGTGGTCATGGCAGCGGAGTGGTTCGATTATGTCGACGGTTTATTCAACCAAACTGAGGGGGTGCGTAATCATGCACGCGCAAGCCTAGTGCGTCAAACAATTCGTGATAATGGGTTCTCTTATCAGTGTGACAACTTCAAGCACCTGGTGAAACCAGCCTTGGTAGCTCTCAGAACCTTCGATGGAAAGCAGCCGGCAATGGGCAAGGCATGGGTTACAATGAGCAACCTAAAGGATCACGTGTACAGTCTCTGAGGGGACCCTTGCTTTTTCCCACCGGTCATGACAACAAGGATGGAGATGCGATTCGACCGTAGATGGGACATGATGCACACCGATCTTCATTATGCCGCGGCGCTCTTGAACCCTTGGACCAGAACGCATAAGGGCTTACAAGCCATAGGAGAAGCGAAGGCGGCTCTCAATCGGGTGTTTCGTCATGTGGGTGGGCAAATGGGAATTCCATGTTCCGATCTCGTCATAGAGATGATCGAGTTTGACGAGGAACATGGCCCTTACAGCCCCGAAGTGACCATCGATATCAAAGTAGCGAATCTGGAACCCCATCAATGGTGGCAGAGGATTGGGGGGGGGCCCTTGGCAATCATTGCGAAGCGCATTTTATCTCAGGTCTGCTCCGCCTCATCGTGTGAACGGAATTGGAGCATATATTTGTTTGTCCACAACAAGGTACGCAACCGCCTGGGGTTGGAGAAGTCAGAGGCCTTGGTGTACATTTATACGAACAGCGGACTCCTCCGTGAACGCCCAAAGCCCAACCCCCTCAGATGGTACGAGAACAATGCATGGTCAGAGGAGTCAGATCCGGAGAGAGATCCAAGCGAAGAGGACGGAGATGACGACGATCATTACATACCGGATGACCTTGCAGACGATGAGGATGATGATGTCTGGGACATGATAACGACGACGTTAACACGAATGGGCACAACGACGGTAATGGCAACGGGGGAGATGACGCTAACCGCAACAATCCTCGTGACCGCAACAACCACGATGATAACGGTGATGCGTACGACTTCAACAATGAACCAGAATATAATCAGGGAAACCCGGACATGAACATCTATGGAGACGAATTACCCACACTCCCGGTATTTGATGAAGCGGCTAATGCAGAAGGAAGTGACACACGTGACCAAGGAGATGCTATTCCAGTCCAAATCAATCCCAAGAACAATGACGGGGTTGCAGATGATTCATCCAGCGAGGACCATCTTGGCAACGATATCCATGCTGGCGATGATGACGAGGACAATGACGAAGGGGGTGATGGAAGTCATGGACGGGCTGCAGATGGACCTCATTGGACCGGCCTCGTTAGAGGGGAAGGCAACTGGGGAACCGTTCCGGCACAAGGAGACTCAAGCGCTTCAAGAGATTCCTCTTGCTCAGGAGAGAAGGACCGTTCACGCAATCCCCGCACGAACTGTGCCTCCATCGCAACCCACTGATATGAGGGGTAACGAACCAGATACAATCGTGGATGGAGGCCTGCCTCGGAGGCCCACGGGTTCAATGGGCGCAAAAATAGCTCGACTCCTTAGATCATCTGCAGCGGCGAGGCCTCCACGCAATTGAGCTGGTGGTAGTCGGTGTGGTGCCTCCACCGCCAACCAAGTCGCCGTGGCGCCTGCTATAGACGACGCCGTACAGAATGTGGCCCAGCGTGGTGCGAAGAAGTCCACAGACAAGGTTGTTAGGAAACCACCATCACAAGAACCCCGTGGAGGAACACGAAAGTCAAGCGAAAGAACAGGAGCTGATCCCCTCCCATTCTATACAGGGTACACTACAGGGGGGCCATCTTCTGGAACTGGGGTTGTTCGCACACCCGTAATCAGTGAGGATGGCATCACAGCCATCGGTAATTCCGGAAAGGAGAAGCCTATGAAGCGCCTAATAAGTGCCAGAGATGGCGATACGGCTGAAGTTTCCATGCAAGTGCGCAATATTACATCAGAGGTGGAAGGAGAGGTACGAGCTCCAGTGGTCGGTGATGCTAAGGATGAAGGTGATGACGATCGCTCAGACGAGGAAGACCCGGATTGCGATGAGGCGCCAAATGACGAAGATGTGATAATCCAGCACGAATTGGGGCCCACTTTGGCTCGGAAAAGACAATCTTCAGGCAAGAAAAAGCCCGGCAAAGCAAGGAGAGTCTAGACTGTGGTCACTTTTTTAGCGCATGAAGTAGCAGTAAATCTAACCATAAAATCTACCGGCTAAAAACCCAAAAAAAATACTATGTTATTCTTAATGTTTTTTTGTTTTTTTTGGTAGTACCTTCTTATTACGTAGACTTATACTGTTACTTAGAGACAACCTAGTTCATTATCTCACACTCGAAGGAATTGTATGGTTGTGCTTTGTATTATTTTTTGAGCGCTAAATGCGGTTAATATATTTGCATTGAGTAATTTCGCAGTGATTTTTTTTTGTATTCTGTTCAATATATGAGTATACCGTAGCCGAACCTGTATGTATCGCTGCATATCCGGGCGCGTGCACGGGGACGGGCGCGTACAGGAAGGCGGGCGAGTGCACGGAGTCGGGCGTGTGCACGGAGTCGGGTGCGTGCGCGGAGACGGGCGCGTGGACGGTCACGGGCGCGTGAAGCGTGCTCGCGCGTTCAGATAACCAGCGCGCGCAGGGTTACGGGCGCGGGCAGTCTCCCCGGGCGCGTGCGAACGCGGTGGACGGGTGCGTGCGGACGGGCGCATGCGGACGGGCGCGTGTGGAGGCCCTGTACGCGCGCTTACGGGCACGATCATCCGAGGGGAGCATAAAAGGCGCCCCTTAACCCTTATTTTCTACTTTTCAAAGTCTCCTCTTCTAGGTGGCTCCTTGTCCTAGCTCGTGACTCCACGTGCTCTGCTTGGAACTGCAGGAAGTGGGAGCAATCAGATTGGGTGGGGGGGAACTTTTGTTTTTTTTTTAATTGTGTGTCCAGTTCATTATTCCAAGTATGTCGCTCTCTTGTGGATCCGGGAAATGTCCCGCCTACTTAGATCTTGATGCTCTTGTAGATGAGGTGGTGGCAACCTCCACAGCACCATCTCATACAGGCTCAAACCCGTCATCGAGCTCATCAGGAAAGAAGAACCGAAAACGGGCAAATGACAAGGACCCGGACTACCCACCTCAGCGGTACCAGGACTTCGTTCGAGAGCTAACATTGGAGTGGTACAGATGTCGTAAACGGGAGGCGATTACCCGTACATACGTTGACAAGGGGGAGACCGGAATTAAGAACTTGAAGACCGAGTTGGAAGAGTATTTGTGGAAGAAGCTGGAATGTTCCGAGAGATATAATGATTGTATTCATTACTTTCATTTCCCCAAGTGGATGGAGCAACAAATAACAACAAATACTACGAACATTGTGCATGTGTTTGAGTGTGTCAACAAGAAGCCGAAGGAGGGCTACTCGCAGGCGCAGAAGGAGGAGATAGAGAAGCTCAAATATGTCCAAGATTCGTGCACGAGATTCTCGAGTAGTAGGACGAGGGTGAGGCCATGGCTTGAAGCTGGACTGAAAAGCGCAATGGATAAGTACTTGTGGGGAGCAGTGGTTGAAGTTCCAAGAGGGGTCAAGTTGGTTCCGCTGTCAGGCACAAAGGAAGGCGGTTATGGTAAAGTCCGAAAATTACGTATTGTTGGCATGGAAACCATACCTGAGACTTGTGTCTTTGCGGGCAAGATGTCCAAGGCATAGGAAAAGACCCAGAAGCGGCACGAGACAGCGATAGAAGCCATGGTTTGCAGGATTGACCATCCCGACGTTATTAAGCTTTTTGCGGTCAATGACTGGACGATGGAAGCCTACACGCTTTGGTGGAATGGGGATTGCCTTCAGAATTTTCTGAACAGGTTTAATTCAAATATCGGTGAGGGTACTCAGAACCGTAACATCCACAAGCAGACGGATATGCCCATGGAAACACGTGACCGTGTTAAGGCCTTCCGCACCCATAGGGCCAAGCTAGCTTGGGCACTGATCTGTATTATGGACCGGGTCCATAAGGGGTATTTGCAGCATAATGACATCTCCCCGGGAAACGTCTTGCTTCACTTCCCAGAGGATAAAGTGAGCAAAGTTTACATTGGAGTATGCGATTGGGGCCTTGCAAGTCGGGTGTGTGAAACAACTCCTTCAAGGTACGGTTATCCAACTGCTGAGGCGCGTACGGCTGCCTTCAAGGAACGTGGTACTTTTGTCACTCTGTAGTTGTGGTACACTTATGGTAAGCCAAATTCGGAGACCTCATATGAAACTCTAAGGAGGAGACATCTATATACGCAGGCTGCCGATGCGTACTCGGTTGGAGTGGTAGAAAATAAGATTTGGGATAACGAGGACAACTTCGACCTTTTCAAGGATGCAGCGGGGAAGGCTAGATTTGCGTTGGCGTTGAAGGAGCTCACAAATCCCGATCCCAAGAACCGCTCCACCTTGCAGTTGGTCCACGCTACTCTAACAGCCCCTCCCTACAATTTCCAGATCCCAAAGTGTTGTTATCGCAAACATATTTAGAAGTAGGCAAGTAGTGACAACAATGTGATATTCTCAGTTCTCCATAAGAGGGGACATTTTTTGTAAGTGGTTTACTGCCACAATTTTGCAATACTTTTCAATAAACATTGCACTTCCCAATTGCCCTCTCCTGAAATACATGCCCTCTCATTAGGGGAAGTTTGGGGTCTCCAACGGCCTTTTCCAGGTTTTCCGTGCCTGAATTTTTGCCATGCCCGTGCACTTTACCTGCTGGCACAGTTGGTGCCAGCAGGTCGCCAAATGCTGCCAGCAGTGCCAGCAGTTGGCATTTGGGGGGTCCAGCCAATCGCTTCCCTTCCCCACTCCACCCCACCCCACCCCCCCATTGGACAATACAAGCAGTAATGACACTGTCACCGACCGTGTGCCCACTGCTGTCACCCCATTGGACAGTACCGGATCCTGTTGTCAGCGGATCCTATTGTCAGCGAATCATGTTGTCAGCGGGGCAAATTTTATTGTCAGCGGGCAGGATATCGACCAATGAGATTTCGAAGAGAAGTGTCAGCGGGCAGGAAGCTCACCTAATCCGGGCTGTCTTACAAGGCCCGTTGGAGACCTGATTTTTCCCCTAATGCTTGTCATTTTGCCCGATGTCGCTCTTTCCCTACTAACCTGCAGCGCTCGCGCCCGACCGCCGGCGCCCGATGCAGCGCTCTCGCCCGAACGCACGCGCCCAATACTGTGCGCGCCCGATCCAGGCTCGCGCCTACATGACCGCGCCCGATAAGTGTGCTCGTGACCGTCAACTGGATCGCGCCCGCAGCGACGCTTGCGCACGCGCGCGGCCGAAACGACGCACGCGCCCTCGCTCTCCCGCACTCCTGCGCGCGCCCGTGACATCGCGTTCGCGCGGATGCTCGCGCCCGTCGTCCTGCTCGGGCCCGTAATCGCGCTCGCGCCCGCACTAATTCAGCGCTAGGTAAATTCGTTTTACCCTTACCGTGAGTCAACTGGTCAACGCCCTTATGTGACGGACACGGGGGTCTGTCTTGTCACCATGACGGACTAACGGACTAACGGACGGTCGGTCCATTATGACAACCATGTATGTCGGGGAGCATATAAAAGATGTAGAAAACGTCCTCAGAGGCAGCATCAAGATTTGTTATTTCCGTTAGTTTGTTAGGTTGTTTTACTACTTAACGAAAGCAAGAGGAGATGCTTTTAAGAGTAAAACACATGACCTGGATGATCATGTGCTGGATGAGTTTACGTCAAGTAAAGTCTTAGCTTTGTATTGAGTTCTTGCGGTTTGCTTCATGGAATACAGATACTGTTGAGTGACAATCTCCTGCGTATGTTCTGCCTCATGACACAATCTGTTTTCTCTTAAAACTTATATTCTCAACAGGTTATGGGCCCACTTCGTGGAAACATTTAGAGTTTCCTTTCTTTTGAGAACTAGAGTCTTGTGTCTGTTTCAAACTATTCTGTCATGGACCTAGATGATCTCACAACCAGCCTTGAAGCTGGTGATCATGTCCATACCCAGACACCTTTAGTCAAGGAGATCACAGATGATCAGCGTAGTCAATCACAAGTACCGGTGTCGTTTCCAGTTAGACAAGAGTCTGTAAATCTGACCACGCATGTGGAAAAGCTCACGAGTGAGAACTACAATGTATGGAAATTTCAGATGATGATAATGTTTCGAGCTAGGAAACTTTCAGGAATCATAGATGGTAGTTTGCAAATGGAAACCCACGATGACATGAACGAGTGGCCTGACAAAGATGCAATTTGTCAATCCATCATTATCTCAGCAGTAGAGCCTAATCTGATGCGCAGACTCATGACATGTCGGACGGCTTACCAAATTTGGCGCAGGCTGAGCACTGCGTATGAGCCTAAACGCAACTGAGAACGTGCAGCTTTTACAGCAACAGTTTTTTGATCTCAAGATGCGGCCAGACACTAATGTGATGGACCACATTAGCATGGTGGAGCAGCTGGGCAACCAGCTTACTGATCTAGGGGAGCCTGTTAGCGAACAAGCTGTAATATGTAAAGTGATTTCTTCACTTCCACCAAGCTTTCGGTACCGTATTGCTGCATGGGACAGCGTCCCACGTGATCAGCAGACAATCGAATCTTTGACACTCAGGTTGCTCAAAGAAGAGAAGAGAAATCGCATGCAAGATGAAATTGATGCAGAGGGGGATAAAGCTTTCTTCTCTCGTGGACAGTCTTCCGGAGGAAGTCAGAAGTCAGCATCGACCGAAGAAAAGAAGAAGCGTGCCGCCAAGATTGCAGAAATTAAGAAGAAAACGAAGTGCAATAAGTGTGGTCGAAAGGGACATTGGGAGAAAGATGCCGAGTGCCCAGAGAACAAGAAGGAGAACACACAGACCAAGAGTGAGAAGAAACCAAGTACCAAAGAAAGTGAAGCAAATGTTGTAGCAAGCGAAGATGCAGACGACAAAGATAGCTCTGCTTTTGTGGTACATTCAGGTGACGTGCATGATAAGGATATGTGGTTCATGGACGGTGGAGCGACTGAACACATGAGTGACCGCATCGAATGGTTTCAGACCTTGCATGAGGTCGGCGAAGGCAAGTGGCCTGTAATGATCACTTATAACAGGCGTCTATGGGTAAGAGGCATAGGTACAATACACGTCCAGTGTTTTGTTGAAGGAAAGTGGTTGAACAGGAAACTTGAACGGGTGCTATTTGTCCCTGAGTTGAAGAAAAAATTTGTTCTCGGTAGGTCAAGCTGCTGACCGAGGCTATGTTACCACATACACAAGAAAGGCATGTTACTTAACTACAGCAAACGGAAGCGTGGTGATGACAGGAGCTCGCACGACTAAGTTGTACGAACTGAAGTTAAGAGTCACTGTTCCTACCAGCCATGCAAACGTGGTTATTGCTACAAGCTCAGAACCCGAAATGATGCATACACCAAGGCTTACGCTATGGCACCAGAGATTTGGGCACGTCAATTATGCTCAAATTGTCCGCATGCATGCTCATGGAATGGTCGACGAATTGGATCTCCAAAACCATACAGTGCCGGAGAATCCATGTGAAGGATGTGCAGTTGGAAAGAGTTTCCAAAAGCCTTTTCCAAAGAGGAGCACAACGCCTCGAGCTGATAGGTCCTGCATTTTCTTTCACACAGATGTGTGTGGTCCAATGCGACAACCATCGGTTGGTGGTGCTAGATATTTCATCTTGTTCAAAGATGATTGCTCTGTTTCAGATTTGTTTTCTGTGTAAAGGAAAAATCTGAAGTCATTGATTGTTTCAAAACTTTGTGTCCACTAGTATCTCTTCAGACAGGGAACCAGATTCAAAAGATCCGTAGTGACCGAAGAGGAAGTACGTCAATCAAGCATTTCGCGCTTTTCTTGCTGGCCAAAACATTGTGCATGAACTCACCAGTCCATATTCGCCGGAACAAAATGGAGTGGCTGAGCTTGAAAATCGAACATTGGGGAAGTGCGTTCGCACAATGCTGCATGCAAAAGGACTGCACACTCGATGGTGGGGCGAAGCGGTGCAAACGGCTACATATTTGTTAAATCGTTCTGCATCTCGTCTCCGCCAAAGGACACATATGAGATGTGGACAGGTTGGCAACCAGCAGTTGGTCACTTGCGGGTGTTTGGGAGTATTGCGTACGTTTACATACCCAAAGCACGTCGGACCAAGTTAGAACCGAAAGGTATCAAAACTCTTTTCGTTGGCTATTGCAGTCACACAAAAGCCTACAGACTATGGGATCCTCGTCAACGAAGGATTATAGTAAGCCGTGATGTGATCTTCGATGAGTTTTCATCTCCCACTGCACCGGCTACAGACGCAGTCTCAGGTCTTTTTTCTCTTTATGGTAGTTCTTCTATCTGCCAAGACAATGCTCTGCCTGCGAACAACACGTTGAACATCAAGCTACCAGGTGACGCTGTTGATAATATCAAAGTTGATCAAGACAATTTTGTACCTGAGGACCAAGTTGCAGACGATCATGTGGCTGAAGACAGTAATTCAGCGGGGATTTTGCCTGGTGCAGGTCACCATGATCATGTCGACATTCAAGGCACGCATCTTGAGGCGGAAAACCATCATGCAACCCGGCCACATCGCATACGTGGTGCTCCCACCAGGTACACCGATTACTATGTACCCAAGTCTTTTGCTGGCATTGCTAGCTCTTTCAGCTCGTCACATTCAGTTTCTTCCAATGAAGCGATACATATTCCAGAAGACCCTGCCACGTACAATGAAGCTATGCGCAGTCCACAGGCTTCAGAGTGGCAAGCAGCCATGCAAACTGAATATGATTCTTTAATTAGTTCAGGTACATGGAAGCTTGTCCAGCTTCCCCACGGACGTAAGGCAGTAAAATGCAAGTGGATTTATCGTGTGAAGACGAATCCAAATGGTTCCGTTTCAAAATACAAGGCACTTTTGGTGGCACAGGGCTGTACCCAAACTAAAGGCGTGGATTATGATCAGACTTTTAGCCCTGTAGTCATATATGATGCTATCAGGGCTGTTCTCAGCATCGCAAATCAACAAGCCATGCACATGACCCAATTTGACATTCAAACGGTGTTTTTAAACGGCCTTATTGACACAGTTTTATACATGCACCAACCCCCTGGATTTGAAGTTGACAATCCAGACGGACAGCTATTGGTATGTCTGGTGATTCGAAGCCTCTATGGGTTCAAGCAATCAGGAAGGATTTGGAATAAAACTTTCAATGATTTCCTGCTGAATTTTGAGCTTGAACCTACCCAGGCTGATCCGTGTGTCTATATCTCACGGTCCTCCCCGATTCTTATCGTCACGCTTTTCGTCGACGACGGTTTAGCTTGTAGTCCTGCAAGCGAACGTTTGGATCAGCTTATGTCGTATATAGAGAGCCGTTTTTCCACAACTCGCACCTCTGGTGATCTATATGTAGGATTGCATATTCATCAATCATTAGATCGACGCTTCATCTATGTCCATCAAGCCATCTATTTGCGTCGCATCCTTTCTCGTTTTGGTTTTGATGGATGCCGCCTGACCTCTACTCCAGCTGATCCAAACACAACTTTGGATGACGTCGACGATCCACCTGATTCCTGAAGAAGTCACTTTTGCATACTCAGCCGCTGTTGGGTGCCTTTTATTTGCACAGACTCTTACAAGACCTGATATCAGTTTTGCTGTAAGTCGAGTTGCACAATTCTCTGTAAATCCTCAGCGACCCCATTTTCAAGCAGTGAGCCGCATTTTTCGCTACTTGGCTGGTACAGTAAATTTAGCCTTATGCTACGATGGGCATGCTGGTAGCAACACTCTTTCTGCTTACACGGACGCTGATTATGGTGGCGACATTGTTGACAGGAAGAGCCGCTCCAGCACCTTATTACTGCTTGATCACGCACCTGTCTCTTGGGGAAGTCGGAAGCAGGCATGTGTCGCTACTTCTACGACCGAGGCTGAATATGTAGCAGCCAGCTCCATTACCAAAGATGTTATATGGTTTCGCAGGTTACTGGGAAATCTTGGTTTTGCTCAAACCTTTCCCACCCCCTTGTTCTCTGATAATCAGAGCGCTATCCGATTGGTGCACAATCCAGAATTTCACTGCCGCACCAAACACATCGACATTGTTTATCACTTCATCAGAGAGCACCAACAACGTGGTGACATCAACGTCTGTTACGTTCCCACTAGTCATCAGCTTGCTGATATTTTTACAAAACCATTGCCTGCCGACCGTTTTTGCCATCTCCGCACTGCGATCGGTCTTCTTCCTTGCCCTGACCCTTGATACGATAGTTCATGTCTCCAGTGCTCTTTCAGCCTGCTCGCACTGGGTGCTTACAGCCTGAGGGGTGTGTTGAAAATATCGAGACATAAGCTGGAGCTCAACCAACATGAGGAGTATGTCGGGGAGCATATAAAAGATGTAGAAAACGTCCTCAACGGCAGCATCAAGATCTGTTATTTCTGTTAGTTTCTTAGGTTGTTTTACTACTTAAAGAAAGCAAGAGGAGATGTCCTGTGTGCTTTTTAGAGTAAAACACATGACCTGGATGATCATGTGCTAGATCTCAGCTTTGTATTGAGTTCTTACGGTTTGCTTGATGGAATACAGATACCGTTGAGTGAAAATCGCCTGTGTATGTTCTGCCTCATGACACAATCTGTTTTCTCTTAAAACTTGTATTCTCAACACCATTCACAACGGCGTGGCGTGACGACGTACACTGCCGGCAAGCTGGAGCCACCGAGATGCCGACCAGATGCAACGTTGAACTCATTGATCATAAAGCTTTAACCCACCCACCAGCACAAATTACCCTCTTGACGCCTTCAGACTACACATAAACAGCAAACTCCACTAAACCAATTGGCAAACTTCGCACAAACTCCTGTGAGGACCAGACCCTCAAACCTCAAACTCCTTCAAATTTACAAAAAAGCTCCAATCACTCCAAACCAATGAGAACAAAACCACACTAAATGCTCAAAACCGGCACCTTCAACTTTAAACATGAAAAAACCAATGTTTCTAGTGTTTTAACACATGGATAGGTAGCTCCAAAGTCCTAACACAGTTAACTGAGTCCAACAGAGCAGGACAAAACAGGCCGAGACTCTTGCTACGACGATAAATGCTTCTGATAAAAAAAATATGGTGAGTCGTGTCTAACGATACACCATAAAGAGGGAGTCGAATCACTAAGAAGAATACAAAAAGTTGTAAACAACGGCGCCGTTGCAATGTGTGACGAAGGAAAGCGAAGGGCAGCAGGGAGAGGGTGCGATATTTTTCTAATGATTGAAGTGAGCATGATATCACAAACTTGTTCGAACAATTTTGTGAAAATCATTGGCTTAGTACTATTGGCAAGAAATCTAAAACTTGAAATAGTGGTTGGTTATTTGAGGTTGCCTATTTTTCTAGAAGAACTGACATGACATAAGTGCTTTAATCTAGTTATTTTTTCATAGCAAATCAAATGCTAATAGAAGCTAGATTCAAACTTAGGTGTTGAATTGAGACAAAAACACTAGAATTCATGGCCAAACATATAGCTATTGTACATGTAAACAGTTGTATTCAAGATAGTCTCAATTTTTCTTCTCTATTAGTAAAGAAAAAGATAATTAATTGCCATTGGAATTACATTTTTCAATATTGAACAAAAATGCTTGAAGCAAAAGTGTATTTCTCTTTCTAGTTAATATTGTTGTGGCTTACCTGTTTTCGTATTCTATAAAGATTGTTTTGAAAGTAAGAAGAACAAGAACTCCGGCCCCAAAGGAGGCAACGTGAATATATTGTTTGTTTACACTATTTATAAATCCAATGGCCACTAGACAAAGGATAATGAATCTAGAGCTACTCTGTCTTTTCAAAGGTAAAAACTTTCCTACACTAAGTGCCTTGAAAACAACTGACACGTCATTCTCCCCCAAGGTCTTTTTGGGTACCATTACAACGAGGTCTCAAGTCCCCTACCATAGTTGGGTGGACTATGGTAGTATACACCACGTCGGCATGGAAATTCAAACTCACAACTATGAATAACTACCGGGTTTAAGCAAAAAAGGGTCTAGAGCCCCTAGGGCACCTGGACTTGAATTCAAACTTAGAACACCTTTGTTTTGAAAGTATCAGATATAGAAAAAACACTATACATTCCACCGAATAGTAGCAAACAATTTAGCCTCTATTTAATTAGATATCTTGGTAAAGCCAAATAAATCAACAATTTGCTAAAACCACTAAAATTAATTATATAATTTTAAATGAAAATGTATTCCTTAATCATAATCAGAACCTAAAATACCTTTCAACGTTTTTGCAAAAACTGCAAGTGTTAGGAGATATTGATATGTCTGAGAACTCTTTTAGCCTGTCAAAAATGGGCAGTTGGTATCAGTAAAAAATGCTTGCCGCAAACATTTAATTCGTCAGTCGATAATAATTATTAAAAACAAAACTTAAGATTATTTCATAAATCCAATTATTTTAATTGTTTAGAAGATAGTAAACTGAGTCTGGAACAGATGTATGTTCTATAATAGCATTACACGTTGAAGCAAGAAATAAAGATCTTGATCTTCAGGGATTTTCCAGGCATGTTCCAATTTTTAATGTTTAAAACAGAAGAAGAATGATTCAAATCTTGAAATTACATAGTTTAATAAAACAAACATCCGTAGAAGTGCTTCCAACTGACTTCAACTGTTCTGCAGGAAACAGCAATGCTTGACAAAGGAGGAAGCGTGCATCAATACCAGGGTATTCAGACATGTAACCAAACCAAAGCCGAAAATGCAATTATCAAGAATCAGGATTATCTCTACAATGCTAGTACAAAAGCGCAATTCTCAGAGAGTGACTGGATCAAACTACGTTTCAAGACCAAGTCATACAGAATGAACTAAGAAATTTCGGACTGCCCAGTCGCATACTTGACAGCCCAGAGGCTTGCGAAAATTCGAGGTCTAGAAACAAATTTCCAGCCATTTGTGCAGGTTAAGCTACCCACGCATGAGTATCAATTGAGGCATCTCTTCAGCGAGGAAGTAAAGGGACCACTGAATTGTAGTGTCCTCCCAGTCCAAATGCATGTCTATGAAACGATATTCTAATTGTCAGGTTCTCATTAACGTACTCCTTACCCATCTCTACATCAGGTCCGCTAGCTGAATACACTACAATGTGTTTCCTTAGCGCTTGAGCCAAAGCCCCCAGCTCCAGCTGCCCGCCCCACGATGCCGTTGCCTCCACCTCCCTAAATGTTTATAGAATAGATAAAGATAAGAAATCAGACTAAGGATACATAATGCAGGGTATTGATGATTTACAGCATCTGACATGAAATAAAATAGAGCATTTACCTGCAATACGTTTCATATTTGGACTGCGGATCTTGGCACTCAATTTCTCTCTCCACGTCTCCACCAATAAAAGGCAGAAAATCTTCCACATGACTCCGCATGTAAGAAGCTGCCCGTTCCCGGAGTTGCTGATAGGATATAATCGAACAGGTATCTAGATGAAGAGTAAGCTGATCCTCGACTGCCCGGTATAGACAGTGACCATCAGGCTTAATCTCTTTTAACCCAAGACCAAGAGGAAGAAGCTTAATATTTAGTTGTTGATCCTCGACAACTCGTGGGTCAACCAGATTGATTTTCTCCTCTTGGATTCTTTGCTCCCGATCGGCTGCTTGCTGAGCACGTTTCTCTCGAAACTTTTGGCCTTTGGAGGGCCTCGCTTGCTCACCGGATCCACTTGCTGTCACTCCTGCAATGGCCCTCACTAAAGTGTCTATACTGGCAGCCTCCTCCTTTTGCTCACCTTTAAAACCTAAAGAAGCAAGTTCCTTTGCTTGCCGAGCTTTCATTAATATATCTAACTTTGCAATCTGCATCATCTCCAAAAGCAGGAAAACCAATTCTTGATTGCGAGAACCTTGGAGAGTGTAAAATATATAATTTAGCAGATGTAATCAGTTGATAATATCTAAATCCTAATACAACGAACAGTTCCAGGAATAACCACCATCAATCCATATCGTGAATACAAGTAATCGATGGTCATTTCCTGCTAAAAGCACGTCGTCTTTACTGCAATTGCAAATGTGAAGAGTAACAATACTACTCACATTCACAGCGAAAAACCAAGAAAAGCACGGGATCGTACCACAAAAGTAATTTCCGTGCATAATCATCGAAGTGGCATCGTATAGAGCAGCAGTCGAAAAGTTGAAATGGAAAAATATTTTATCGGAAGTCATTAGTAATCAAGTGAAAACCTCTTCATTAACCTCTAATAAAATCTCTCATCCTCAGACAAATCTGCGAGTCTGCAGCTGACCTCTAGTCATTGACCTTAAGGTCATCAACTTAAAGTCAGGATTTCCGTGCATTGAACTGAAGTCAACGTCATTACATACTTGTACCACACTCAAAACACAACACCTCACCTCACCCTCAGCAGATTTCTTCTTAGCCTTCTGCTCCGCTTTGCTACCTTTCGCAGCTGCTTTCTTCAGCGCTATCTCTTTGCCTTGTAGCTCCTTAACCTCCTTCCTAGTAAAACTCCAAAATCAAGTGACACTCATCAACCTCAAACAAAGGAATTATCATGGGTTAATCACTACACACTTCACTGCAGATTACACAGATCATACTAACTCCAAAATACTACACTAATTCATAATCACAATCTATACCCTAGAGCCACATACCAACCACGTAAAAACGACACGCGCTATTTTTCATCAACATACCCAACCAGTCCACAATATATACAATCCAGGGCGTACCATGAATCCCAGCCAATAAATTCACAAAATAAAAACTTAAACCAAGACCTGAAAATCGCCAACCACAAAACCCCCAACTAAATACAACCATCCATACTCAACACCCCTCCTCGTCACATCATCGAGATCTCCATCAATGCATTTCCTAAGCAATCGCCATAACCCACTAAACTGCTGACATACAAAAATCTGAATTTCACATCTGAGACTGCAAACTCACACAAGCAACTGCCTTGTTGGGTAACGATACCCTGATCCAGAAGCACAGCACGGATCCAGATAAGGAGGACAAGACTTACTGGTGGCGAGAGAGCATCTCGGAGCGCGTTACCATGGCCTCCTCCTTGGGCCTGACATCTTCCACGGGGGAGTACTCCGGCTCTGCACTGGACGCATCCATAGTCGCTGCTGCTGCTCCTGCTGCTGCGTGGGCCTGGCGTTGGACTTGCGGGAGCTGGTTACAGTTCATGCAGATCGCAATCTTTATTAGACTAGGGTTTCATCGACCTTCATGTGGATGAAAAAGTTCTGTTCATTCCTCTAAGCCGGGGACTCTGTATAAGCACCATGCTAATGAAACAGACGCTGTCATTGTTTCGGATCATCTCTTGTGTGTTAACTGTTTGTTGCTACTGTTTACCGATTGTTTACTGTTTGTATAAGTTCAATAGGTTATGGGCCTTTTACACTAGCGATTCCACTGCTACATGCACCTTCTCGCACAGTACTTCTGATTCTTCCTATGATCATAGTTCATCTGCCGATTCACAAGATATCATAGCTTCTTGAATCATCTTCCCGTACGTTTCTTGATTCTTGAAATTTCCCTGCTACTTTGAGTTCTGATATCATCGTTTATGCTGCGTTGGAGCTTTGGACCAGACAGCCTATCTGCATCACCATCGCATGCAACGGACTGCATCCTTCCTCTCACTGCTACGGTTAATTCTTTCTCATATCCCTCTTCCTTTTTCACTCAAGTTTTCTTTCCTTAATGAGTGCTTGTTGCGTCTCTCATGGCTATTATCTCCGATCCTCTAGTTGATCCAGATGCAAATAGTCCAAACGGGAGATGGCTATTTCCCCGTAGTAGGAGCTTACGTGGCCGGTCCGCCCGCCGGACCGGGCGCTAGACCCGTGCCCCACCCCGGTTTTACCCCGCCGCCGGTAGGCGGGGTAATTACCCCGCGCTTTAAAGCCCGCCCGTCGGAACACTGACGTGTGTCCCGAGGGCATGTGTTCCACCCCTCCCAAGACATTGGGCATGCCATGGCCATCATGGCTCGTATGCCATGGCCAGGGCCATGGCCACTGAAGCCCCCATACACCAGCGTCGTGACACTGCGTTATCATTAGGGATGGAGGGTGTATGCCACAGGTTAGGGTTTAGGGTAGGATTTTTTTCACTTCTGGTTGTGGTGTTTGGAGAGCCGGGTATTTTTGAACTAACCGTATTTTTTGTAATTTTCTTTTCTAAACTTAGTAAATATTAGGACCTATGACCGTGGACAATTAAGGGCTCTGATATAAACAAATTGTAATAATATCAGTGAAAAATGTGGTAATTGTGGTAAATTGAACATTTGGAACTATGATCGTGTACAATGAGGGCCTACGGCCGTGGAAATTTGAATACCACCTAACGTCTAGTGATTTATAAGTTACTAGAAAGAAAATAAAATGGAGTTTTGACGTCAAATATAATAGTGATACTTCAAATATCTTGTAGTAACCCTTTTAGTCTCAATACTTCATTTATTAAATCAAAGGCTTCATATATACATTTCCATAATGAATTATGACTCGATAAAATCTAAGAAGAAAGATGCTTAAGGAAGCCACTCTCTATAAGCTAAAACTTCACTTGATTGAAGCTAAAACTAGTTGCATGTATGAGTGTATTTGTTTCTAAATCCAAACGACAAACAATTGTAAATAATACAAGTGCTTACAATTGGCCATTTACCATGCTTTCCAATAGCTTTTGCTGCCTACTCCTTCGAATAGGGGCACGTGCATGGTAGAAGTTGCAAAATTGTTAATTAATACTGCTAGGTCTTTGGAGGTGTGGTCAAATTCAATTAAACAATGCATCAAAAGGCAGGGGATGAAAGCATGCCCAACCTACGCACGGTTCCTTTCAATCCTTGGGCCAGCGCACAATTGTTGGCATGCTTTGTAGATGGATCCGTCTTGTTGCGCCGGATACTCTTGATTGATTTGCGGGTGGAAAACTTGTTGTAATATGGGGGGGTCATGTAAATTGATAAGTCCACACATAATGGATGGTCATGAGAGAGTCTTCTAGGTGACATTTCCTTCTGTTGGAGAAGTCTAATGCCTACATTCTCCAAGGATAGGATTTCTTTGCAAGAGAAGTTGGTCTCTACCTTTGAAACCTCGAGTCTTGACAACACCTACGTCCAACAAATGCTCTTTACGCATTGTTTGATTTTGTGAGTCCCATACGATAGCTATATAGATCCTCTCTTATTCTTATTGTAGTGTCCATTATGTCTGTATAAATTGGAGCAGCAGTGATCCTCCCATCTTGCACAATGCGTGAAATGCACTTCTTTATGGTGATTGCTTGTTGAGTAAGCACATCTTGGCGGATGTCTATGAGGGTAGGTGCTTCAACAAGCCATTCTATAGAACTCGCTTCACTTTATTGAAGCTGAAACTAGCTACATGCTTGTATGTTTCAAATTTTGAATCCAAAATACAAATGACTATAGATACATAATACAAGTGCTTAAAGCTAGCCCACTAACCATCCTATCCAATTTCTCTTATTGTCACCTCGTAGAGAAATGGGCAGGTACATGTTAGCAACTCCAAAACCATCAACTAATATTGCTAGACCTTTGAAGGTATGCCCAAACTCAATAATACAATGCATCCAAGAGCTACGGTGGGAAACATTATTCATTTTCTCAAATAAAGATGCAAAACAACAACCTTAGTAAAATTACAGAAATGCTTAACTTAATCTCTAAAACATTGAGAAGACCAAACGAGCTCTTTACAAATTTTAAGCTCGTACGTGTGATTCAAATTTTTTTATTCTTCTTTAAGTTTTTTGATTAGGGTAGATATTCATATGACCGTATAGAAGAAAGAACTCACATAAAATTTTATGAGTATTTAAAGAATTATGAAGTTTTTTAAATTCAATCCAAATTAGAGCAGCACGGGCTAGGCTAAGAACTTTGAGATCATTTTTTTAAAAAAAACTCTATAATCGAATCATATTTTTTATCTTTTCATGAATGTAGGAAGGATTTATGGAATGCGTTTTGATAAGGCAAGCAAATCAAACAAAAAGGCATGCTTTGTGAGCACTTACAATTTTTTTTAAGAAATACATCTTTGAAGTTTTATCTTAAATTAATTTTTAAGAAAATAAAGATGAAAAAGGTCACAATTGATTTCTACAACATTTTTACCATTAATGTTACCATTTTCCTAATTTATGTCAACATCATTAGTGATTATGGTTTTCCTATTTTCCTATCATTATATACCTCTATCCACTTTCTATTTTTTTTTAAGGCAGGTATTGTAGTCTGTTCCTTTGAATCTTTTTTAGGGAAATCACCAACTCATGAATTGATTAAAGTACCATTTTTTTCAATTGAGAATACATAGTTATGTATTTTTGAGAATTAATGACAATCAAATTTTTCAGCTTTAGCTATCAAGAATAATTGAAAATAACTTATTCTTGAAGTTAAGGGGCTAAGATCTTGCAATTGAAATGATTATAACCCTAAATTTTGGAGTCTTTCTTTTATTAAATCAACTATAAGATGTTATGGTTGGATTCAATGAAAAAATGTCACAATTTTAAAAGAATTAGCTTGCTTTACCAAGGCCTCTCATGTTTCTACAATGCCAAAGACACTCCAAAGGCTTTCCACGTTCATGGATTGCTCCCAATGACCCTCTCATGAACATTTCACATTTTCTAAAAATTTGGTTTGATACTAATTTTAGCGCTGCTGCTTCCAGATTCCGATGAAATTCCAAGGCCTCTAAGGTCTGCTTAGTGCCGAACACACTTGAAGGGGTCCCCACACCTCATGCAATACTCCCAAAGTCCACCTCGTGAACATTTGAGTTTTTTTAAAAATTTGATTTTGGTAGTAATTTGAGCGTTACTCTTTGTTAATTTGATGAAATTTTGGTGCTATAAGAGGTTGTGTCGGGCCCAATACACCTCCATGGAAGCACCAAATCTCATGCAAGTGGTCATAAAGACCCTCACATGAACACTTCAATCTTTAAAGAAACTAGATTTTTGTTAAACATATCGTTTTTAAGACAATACTGAGCAATGTGTTTAAAAGAGAATTCAAGCCCAAAACATGTCTAATGGCTCTTACACAATGATAATATGAAAAAAATTAGACATTACTGAGGCGTTTTAATGTTGTTTGGTGTCCAAAACATTAACCGGAGTTTTCCAATTTTCCTGAATTTTGAAATTTCTAAGTAGAATGACGTGAGGTTGAGATTAAACATCTTCCTTTTGCATTGCTTGCTTGGTGTCAAAACTAAGTTCTACAATCCATAATCTTTTGTGGAAGCTACAATTAGATAGAATTAAGGATGGTTTTTGTTGATAAGTCTAGCTAGACTTACCGAATGAAGCCAACTTTTAACTGTGGCAACGCGCATAGGTTTGAAACCTCAAAAACTGTGATGTCATTTTGGGTCCAAAACAACATTCATAATCTAAGTGAGCTATGGATTAAGAACGTTGCATTAAATAAAGGAATTGAATCATCGTACATAGATTGGTTGTTGTAGTTGTAAGTGAAAGTTTATACTAACTCTATTTGTGCTTATCTTCTTTGTGTGCTTCTAATTATGCATTGTTCTTGATGGTCAAATTTGACCAACGGCATGACCCTACAATCAATTAGTTTTTGTAACTTGTGTTGTGCGTATAGTGGTTACCTGCAATTCACGGAAGGTTGGTTGGAGCTTTGTATCAAACCTTCAAATGCAATAAAAACGCCATATTCATTAAATTGGCCAATCTTGTTTATATTGGCCGCCAAACTAATCAATTAAAATGAAAAATGAACTAAAATCATACCATTTGAGCGGCCAATATATTCAAGATTGGCTAATATAACAAATATGGCGTTTAATTTTTTATTTCGATAAATAACCAAGTAATTTGGATATGGTTATTGATTGTAGAACCATGTCAAGAAATGGCTGTTGCTTTTGCATTGAAAGTATTTTGCTTTCTATGTTTTGACATTCATAATGATTGTTGTTGAAAGGCAATATATTGTGGCTTGCTTTTTCTTTGAATTTTGTGAATTTTAGCCATTTGTACAACCATTATTTAAGTCATTGAGCAAGCCCTTTGTATATCCTTACAAAATACCAACTTGAATGTTCTTACAAATGTGGTAAGCACGGCCTACTACCTAATTTACTACATTGTCTATGCAGCATTCCAAAGAGAAAAAACCTAATTTTACAAAGGTTTTGTAGTGGACCACCCCTATGTAGATTTATATCTAGCGATATGCTTGAAGGTCTCCTTGTTCTTGAAATTTCTAATCTAATTACCTCTATCTATGCATGGGATAAACAATTAAAAGATTAGCTGTTGCCCACATTCAACTTTGCAAATCACTACTTTGATAATGATGGTGTGATGATGATAATTCTTTGTTTTCCCATGAGTATGATGTCAAATATTCTTAGACACCAAAAATCCTAAGGCTTTTAAATACGGACGGAATGGTGAGGATGAACCGCTTGCACCTTACATCTCTTCTTGATATATATCTATAATTGTAAGTTTTATTTGCATTTTCTTTATTTCAACTTCTTGTTTTCCAGTGTAGCTCTACAATTAGGTTGCATCTCAATCATTTCAAACTCACCATAGGTGAGTAGTTATGAATGAATTGAGTGCTTAATGGATGAGCATCTATGACTATACCATAGTGAGTAATGGAGATCCAAATATTCTTGCTTAGTGTGTAGTTTTGGATCCAAAACAAGTATGTCGGCTAGCATATTGAATTAGATCTGACCAATCCATTTGATGTTAATGAGCAACGTTTTTATTTTTCCAAACCATGTGCTTTGGTATATCTTAAGTGGTGAGGAGCTTGCAGAGGTGCCAAAATCTAAGTTCAAATTTCAACCCATACTAATTCTTGATTGTTTGACTCAATGGCATTCTCTTGTTGGAATGATAAGGCACTTGAAGGCATTCCTGTCCATGCACACTTTGCTCATAGTTTGCTTCACCTGAGTTTTACTCAACAATGTTTAAGGTGAGAATGATAGACTGTATAAAAGTACTAGGATAGGTTATCCAAGAGTACTACCTTTATAAGCAATCAATGTTGCTAATCAAATAGATGGAGTTTCTTATCGTATGTTTTGCATGGTTAGGATAAAGCCTTAGTTTTTTGGATATAGAAGCTCATGAATCTGATGCCGAGGCATCTTTTGATGTAGATAAATGCTCACTTCTTTGCTTTTGCATCTTCATGTGATCAGATAGATGCAGATTTCCTGGCATAGCTTAAGTTATATCTTCTTTATATTATATTACTTTTGTTGCTATGGTTCATTTTGTTCTAATTAAAATGTCACTTTGAATTTTGATCAATGTTGTTCATTTTTGGTCTTCGAAGAAGCATACTTCAAAAGGAAGGCTCTTGAGACAAAAAATTCAATAATAAAAAAACAAGAATTGGTTGGAAATAAAAATAAAACAATTAAAGAAGAATGAAGAAATGGAAAGAATGGGTTAAAAAATGCAAAATTTTAAGAATTTAAGGTTTAACATATCAATTCATTAAAAACCAAAGTTTGAGTCCATTGTGCATGCAACGCTATATACATAAAAAGCTGAAAATAAAAATCAACCACAAGATCAAAATTAAAAAATTAAAAAATTCCAAATCATGTTATTTCCTTTTTTATGTATACATAGTATTTTAAAATATGTCTATGATAATTTAAACGCGCCTACTAAAAATTTGTTGTTCCTCTAGGCTCAAAATATTGAATATAGTTGTTGTAGACACTAGTATCTCAAGAACAATCAAAAGGCTATTTGCTCTCAGAATTGAAATTGCTCTATTCACATTGATTTGCTATTGTGAACCTCGATTCTCTTGCTTATACAGTTGTCTAAATGTGGTTAAATTTTGGATACAAAACATCCTCTAACACGCAAAAATAGGCTCAATTCCATCATTTTGATTTTGATTTTTTCCATAATATACTTAATCCACGCGGTTATAGGGCCTTCATTCACCGACACAAAATATCAAAAATTTGCAAAAGTTATCGCTCACCGCTCACTATATAGTTTCTTCCCAAAAGCTGCAACTCGGCAAGTCAAGGCCTCCCGTCAGCAAGCTGCATCATCGCCAGAGACCTTAACCGCTACTGTGGACGATCCAACCGCCCAAGTAGCTTTATTGGCTACCACTCTGCACTCTACCGCAATCGCGAGAGGCTAGCTATTGCAGGAAAGGACTGCTCTCCGGTCGGCTGTCCACTACCTACAGGCGCAGTCAGCAGCCGCAACAGTCCCGTCAAGCCGACCCTGGCCATCCCTTCGTGGCCTGGAGCTCGAGCAAGCCTTTAGAGCTCGTCTGCAGCAAGGCGACCATTTGGTTTTAGAAAACCATCAGTTGGCTTTCGAGCTTGTCACTTGCACGTTACCTGCTCGAGAACTTAGCCAAGCCGTGTATGACTACGCCACTACCAAGCAGTGAGATCTTGAGGCTGCCCTCGCCGCTCACCAAGCCGAAACTGAGCGTCAATTGCGATGTTTGATGCATTTTGAAGAGGGTCATGACTTGCAGCCTTGGCTGCTTGAAGACGATGTTACAGCACGGGCAGAGCCAACCTCTGCAAAGCCGACTAACTGAGTTCCGCCCCCAGCATGAACTACATCACCTTCGACGACCTTCTCTACTAGCTTAAGATCATCTGCACATAGCTTTAGTTACCGTACCTTTCATTAGATTTTTATTCACTAGTTTAAACTTTGTTTTTTTCATTGACAGGTTTTGCTTTCCCCCTTTCCACTGTCTCTCTTGTTCTATGGAAAGAACTTGCCAAAAAGAAGGGATAATTTTAACAAGAGATTTGCCGAGTCTCCCCTCTCATTCCCATCCAAGCCCCTTTCAGTTTCATCCCTGCAGTTTTCCAATAGTCATCCAGTCTTTGCAGATGAACTCTGTACAACCGACTGGATAAACTTTGTCCCAACCGACTCAATGAATTCTGCCAATTTTCAGAGGGTTTAAGAGGCAAGTTTAGGGTTTTTTGTGATCATTCTACACTAGAGCAAGTAGAGTGAGAGAGGTCAAAGAGCTATTAGGAGCTGCTATACCATGTTTTGAGGCTGTTTTGATCCATTTTATGTAGTTTTGACCTCTTCTTTACTTGTATTTGTATGTTTCCAGCCTTCTATGAGGGTTTTGAGTCCCTCGTTTAGTTGGGTTTATTGGGTTTTGATGGGTTTGTGAAGGCTGGGGTTTAGTGGTTAAATCCTCTCTTTACCAGCCACATAGATTTTGAGATTTTGAAATTACCTTAGATGCCTGAATGTCACTACGTGATGTTTTCGAGATTTCTGCCGATTGATTAACCCTGCTCCTAAAATTCCATAGTGAAAAAAATACGATCTTTGCATAGATTGGGAATGTAAAACAATAATTGAAGGAGAAAAAAAAATTGTAAATTTCATTGAGCTTGGCTTATCTTGTCCCCAATTTCGTTTAGGCTCCGCCAAGTGCATGCACTGCATGACAACAAAGCTGTGACGAAGATGTTAGAGAAGAACGGAGCATTCTTCTCAGGAAAATCTTAGAGGAAATTCGTTGTACCTCCCATGCTGTCTAGTACCTCTGCACTCTATCCGCTGAAGGACTTAGCATGTACAATCAGTGGATGGCAGTTTCCCTTCACTGCAACGCTTTACGCGGCATGAATGCCAATTACGATGTCACTGCTAGAAAATTACGTTAGCAAGTGACATCTTTGCCTACCATTGCGGACGCACTGAATGAAGGAAACCACTATACGCCGATGGTCGTGTGAGCCTCCTTACCTTTTTGAATATAAGATGGAGAACAAGGCCTAAAATGCCAAAAGGGTTGGACGTCTACTATGCAATACGCTCAAACAATGTTTTGTTAGTTCCAGCAACCGTATCCCCCCTTTAGACGTTCTCGCCAGCGCCCTTGCGAGGTTCATAATACCACAATCTTTGCTCTCTCCTCTGTGTTTTACTTGCAGCTTTCAAATTACATGAACTAAAAGAATTTCATTTACAAGTTAAGATTCTTACCTATGCGAATGATTGATTATTTTTTAGGATGTCTGACTCCAAAGGCGAGACTTTTGATGTCCGGCACCTTTGGCATTGGAGGAACAATGACTTCTTAGGCCCCACGAAGGCAAAATCATTTGAGGACAAGGAGGATGATTTACAGGAAGCGCCTCTTTAATATCGCGCAAGTAACATGTTTGGGCGCAAACGAGAGATCAATCCGCTGTGGCTTATCTCTGCAAGGAAGCAATTCCGTCCTAGACATGAGGGTTCGACCAGTTCAGCCGCCGAGAAACCCTAAACTGCAGAAGATGTGAACACTTGTGGCAAATACGGGAGCTCTAAATTGCCTGCGGAAGATGACGAGTCCACTTAAGAGAAGAACGCCAAGAGGATGTACGAGGAGCACCTACAGCACATCAATTCAAATCCAAGATAAACATACTTGAAGTTAACCTACGAGGAGTTTCGTTCCTAGAAATCGCTGATAAAGAAGAGTTTGGTCCAGAGGAAGACTTTGCAGTTGTAGACAAGGAGTGCATGACTCCTCCCATTCCCCTTGAATGAAAGAATGAAGGAATGGCTCCCACGGGCTAACACGTTCTAGGAAGTTTAGCCACTAAAGCCACAGCGTACAAATTTATAGGGTATGGAAATGAAGTATCAAAGGTTGAGTTCAGTGTTAGCAATAGGTTGAACAGTCGAGGCAATTGCGTGCTTGTTTGGTATCGGCAACCGATATCACAATTCCTCACAAGCTTGATGAGTCCGATTAAACGTTTACTCCGTTTTGAATTTTCTAATGCAAGCAAATTCCAGAGACTTGAACGCATTGCATGAGAAAATGTGTGATCAAATTTTGTAAAGGAACGTCTGTTATCCAGCCTACATACTTTGATATCTATAAACAGTCAAGTGCCCTTACATTGAGTGCGAAAACACTAAAAATTGGTCTGGAGTACAATCTCTAATGTCAATTCCTCTTCCACAAATAAAGAGGTTACTTGACAATGCATCACCTCCCAGGATTAGGGATCACCTCTAAGTACCACCCGGATATTAACCTATCAACGAAGCTTTACATGCGTCATAGTACAAAACTCACCTTTTTCCCACTTCAACTCCTAGATTGTCCAGCAACCTACAAACCCCTCCCGCATTGATCGGCTCTTACCATGCTACTCTCTTGGCTTCTGTCGAGGTGCTACCCACGTCTCCATATGTAAACAGATAGTGTTGTGTTGTTGCTGCCTTATCGCCGATGCGAAGGATTGGGAATATATGCCGTCTACCCTTTGCTACTACTACTCGCCTTGAATCTAATACAATCCGCAGTTTACCACTCCAGAGCGGCGTAGGGGGAAGAGAATTGTGTGATGGCACTAAGCATCGGTTTCGCAACCTTAGCAACGGACATATGCGGAGAGACTACAAGGGAAGAGCAAATTAAAAGAGCTTCTAAATTCCTGGTGAGCCACGATTGAATATTCATGTAGCAATTTTGTGTTGTTGCTTTGTACATGGATAGCACATACGATATATGAATTGCGCGGTCGTCCTTTCATGGTCCACGGATAGTTTTCACAGCGAATGCAATTAGGTTTCCAAGTCCGTTCCATTGCAGTGTACTACGCGATAACACGACTTCCCGATAATTCCATGTTTAGTTCACTCAAGCCTCAATGTTGGAGGATTGCATGCTACCTTCATGGATCCTATTAACTCTTGCTTTGTGCCTTTCTTCTACCGTGGACGATGCAGCTTCGAATTCCTCGTATTTCATTACTCCATGGGTTTAATTTTGAACATCTTTGTGGGCGTTACGATATGACGATCCTCTGCCATTTTCCATTTGTATTAGATATTGTGAAGTAGGAAGGTGAACGGGTGCATGTGTACGCGTGAATTCCAAGAGGATTAATGATTACAGACCATGTGGAAATTAGTGGTCTAAATAATCTTGTGCACTGTCTTATAATTTTATCTTCTTTACTAGGTGTTTTTGGATAGCACTGCTTGATATCGGCAGATCATTTGTAATATTGGTATATATGCAAGGCCAAGTGAAGCAGTTCGGGTTAAATTTGAGTGATGTTTGGCGAGCACAACATCACCGATCTTCCATAGTATCACATGCCGATCAATTCCAAAATTGCGTTACTAGGTTTGGTATAGAAGCGAAGACACAGTATGCGATTATTGCACAGGGGTCATTGTGCGCCTTTGCAAAACCACCTTACTGCGATTAACCACGGTAGTTACTACTCTTTCAGAAGGGAAAGTTGTTGGTTTTGATTATTCTTTATGGACTTCTCTCATGACGCATTTGTTTTTGGATTGTACTGATGGAGTGCACATAAATGTCCTGCAATTGATACCAATGTTTGCTAAAGGGGGATTGGTCAGGGGTAAAATTAATATTCGCTATGAGAAAGTAATGAATCATGTCAAAGCTTCATCATCGATCTGCAAGAATGTGGTGGACAAATCTCCTGCTTAGTGGAACAGGGTACATTTTAGAAGCAAATTGCAATTGCAAGACACACAGGTAGTCTTGATCTTCCATTAACAATTATATGAGTCAGTGTGCGTTCATACACTATTCTGATCGGGCATGATATCCCAAACAATAAATACAATGTTCAATTTCACACTATCTACAAGTGAAGCTTACTAGAATCTAGCATCTTCACTTAAGGAGAGTATTAAAGCCATGCTCCTACATACCTCCATCAGCACTAGCCACATCATCTGTACAACATTTTGGTATGTTTTCTGCGTGCACTATCTATGCTGACATCGCCATTGGCTATTTGCGGGCCCTGAATTTACAAAACTATTATAAAGGATAAGGCATCGTCGACTGTGTCTAGCATATTACATCAAGAAGTCCATAACCCACTGTATGGGCCTCCCAGAGTATCCTTGCGCTTGTAGTCTATGCAGAGATGCTTGAGTGCACAAAAATGTGTCACAGTTACCAAGTATCATCAAATCCATGGACGAGACTTATTCCTCTTCCATCCCATGCTGGTATGATCCCTTTTTGCTGTCTTCTGCAACTGATCACTCATAATAGGGGTTTGAACTTGTACTCTCTAACGTGAAACTCTTATTTATAGTCGGGCAAAAAACTTGCATTACAGACCGGTGGATACACTTTCCCCACTCGAAGTGTGGTATATTCCGAACTGCCTTTTTGAGTTTCATTTCGGTGCAAACTGTTGATGAAGATATACTACGATGACTTTGCCAATGGATGTGGGAAGACGTTCCCACATGTTGCCGGAAGTAAGCATAAATTTCTGGCTAAATCAGAAATAATAGTGTTCCTAGAATACGAGCTAGATAGGAATATTACAAACATAATAGTTTTAGCTAATAAGACGGTTGGCAGAAACTAGAAGCGAGAACCAGACATCGTGCCACAAGTCTTTGATATCGGCTGGCCGAACGGTTCCAGTCGGACTGCAAGTTTCTAGAATCCGGAAATCTGAAGTCCGGAAATTCAAAAATCTAGACTCCAGGAGTTTGGAAATCCGGAATCCAGAAACTGTTGGACGGATATCGGAACTCAAGAATAGCAGATGGGGCCAGCTCCTATACTGACTGGAACCTCAATGCGGGTAGATAGATGTCCAAAATGCCAGAAGTCTGGCTCTTCTATAATTCAGGATCAGGTCAGAAGTAGAAATAGGTAGTTAGAAATCTCTTGACTCTTAATAGCGACTAACGATGGGGCTCAATTGCACTCGGCTATTAACATGGAGTTAGATATATTAATTTTTAGTTGTTGAGATCCAGAAGTCTTAGATCTAGAAATTCCGGATCTTAGATCCAGAAGTTTCCGATCACAAATCCTGAATTCTAGGATCTAGTGGGCCACTAGGCTGCGGAACTTTGGGTAGGAGATAGTACTTAAGCCAGAAGTTTTCTCAAGGCTTGGACCTTGTTTTTGTATTCCATTAGCTTGTGAAATTCAGAATATGTTTTGAGAAACTGTTGGAGTTTGAGCGAGTGACGGGTGCATAGCAGGTCCATTGTGGTTCCAGCTGGAAGTACCATTGTTGCCAATAGGATTCTGGAAGTGTGTTTTCCGGTTGAGTGAATCAAGAGAGCAATTGGAGAGATTGAAAAGGTGTCAAGTGCCGAATGTTGACGGTTTCCAACGTCCGGAAGGAGCCTGGAGAGGAGGGAAGACGTACTGCAGCAAGGGCTGGTAGTCTTAAAGACACGGAGCGCCGTGTGTACACCGGAATCCTGGATAGGACCGGTCGCTTCTTTATGATAGGGACAAAAGCCTGACTAGCCAACCGGAAACGGTCTGGAAGGAGTAACAGTGTAGAAACAGTACTTGCAGCCTGACCAGAATGTCATTGTAGTATAGGATTCCATCCCTGTATCCGATATTGAGTAGCCATCTAGCCCGGTAGAGTAGACATACTGAAATCATACCATCCGGTTGTTAGAATAGGACCAGTGGGTGTCCAGCCACTTTAAGTCACGGGGCGGTGGAGAATCCAGCCACTTTAAAGCATAGACGGATCAGCAGGAACTGGCCACTAGTCTAAAAACCCGGAAGTTTGTCCAGTAAATTATAATAGACGTCCGGCCAAGTACCATCCGGTAGGGGATTTGGGACGGACGGTAACTAAAGTAGACGGTGAGTAGCCATCCGGAAGCCGGTATCAGGACGGATCCGGATCTTGAGGATACAATCCGGAAATTCACACCGGTAGGGAATCTGGTTGGCTAGGAGCCAAACAAGAAAAGGTAGCTTATTGTCTAATAGAGGGAAAACTATAGATCTTTGTGGGAACAAACGCGGAGTGGTTTACTTTGGAGGATATTTAGTGTCAATTAAGTGCTTTTCGAAGGAATATTGATGCCACACCGTGCTACGATGGAGGAGAACAGTACTCAAGGCAGAGAGGTGTCGGAGGTCAAGAATGATAATTCACATGACCGCCAGCATCCAAAGTGGAGTTTCGGAGGATGGTGTACGATGCTTACGCATCAGCTGATGCATTAGAGAGGGAGTATGGAGCATAAGAACCAGACCCCATTGACTACGCTAATGTCGGGGACATGTCAAAAGAAGAAGAAGTAAACTTTGAAATCATTATTAGAGAGTGCTCAAATCCTCTATACGACGATTCACGGCTATACAAACTACAAGGAGGGATTGTGCTTATGACAATGTCAAAGTACTTGGGGTGTCTGATGTTTTTTTGTCGACCTTGCTTACTAATATATCCGGAAATCTTCTCCCTAGAACTATTAACCTCCCCTGTACAGCATGCGAATTGATGACCTTGATTCGTAGGTTAGGTTTAGAGCACCAGCAAATTCACTACTGTCTGAATGGCCACGTTCTATACGAGGGGGAACAAAATGGTGAATTGATGGAGTGCCCCCAATGCAATCCCCCGAGGTATGTCTTGGGTTCTACGTCTATCCCTTTTGTTGTCCTACGGTACTTTCCATTGATATCAAAGTTAAAATGGCTATATAAATGTCTGAAGCTTGCGAACCTCTTGAACCATTATGCCGACGTCAGGATCGATGGTACAAAATGACTTCTATTGCAGATAGTCATCAATGGAGAGAGATAAGTTGAATGTACCCGGAGTTCTAAGATGTCGGAATGCACTTAAGGATGGCTTTGATAGTGGACAGAGTATGCCCTCACAGAAACCAATTGTCAAAGCATTCAACCTGGATAACTCTAATATCAATTTATCGTTTCCAGGGTGGCTGACATCCAAGAATTTTTTAATTAATTTTCTCTATTGATCCAAGGTCCCAAAGCTTCTACCTCAGACAATATAAACGTCTTCTTGAAGCCCCTTGTTCGTGACCTGCTGGAGTTGTAGCACGGAGTTCCTGCAATAAACATGGCCAGAGAAGCAAGTAACATGGGTTTCATTATGAAGGGCATATTGATGTGAATGGTACACAATTTCCCCGCGTATGGATTGATTTCCGGCTAGACGGTGAAGGCATACGTGGCTTGTCCGGTGTGCGGAGGCAGCACCTGTTTAGAGCACTCCTGTGTGCTCAACAAAATGATCTATATGGGTTGCCGTAGGTTTCTAAATCTGGATCATAGATTCCGTCGGGAGAGGATGGCAATCAATAACCAGATAGAGAATGGAACCTTTACCAGACAACGTGATGGTGTTCAAATCCTAGAGCAGGGCCGCGCTTGTGCAGAATGGATTCTGGCCGGTAGAGCTCAAGACTCTGATAACGACCCGAACAAAACACATGGAGTTAAAAGCGCTAGCATTTTGTATGCACTACCGTATTGGAAGGTACTTTAAATTCTGTGAGTTTGATTTCGTGTACCTGTTCTATGTTGATGCTCAAGGTAGACTATGTGTGCACATTGATTATGTAGAAGTTGTGGATTTCAAAATGAGCATTAGTTATCTAAATTTTCAAGCGAACTTCAAATTCATTTATATTGGGGACATTGAATAGATTTTATTGTTTCCGATCACACGTACATCCGGGTGAACTCTATTTCACGTAGCTTTCAATTTTTCACTTTGAAGTTGCTTACAGTTAGTGCTCCTTTTTTAAGTAGTCGTCAGTATGTGGCATAATTTCTGAGAGCATACATGTAATTTTTGGTAGGAATGGGTCGGAACAATGCAATCATTAGAATAGGGGGAATAAAAGAATTTGGTATCAAATAAGTTACCAATGTTAATGTATCCAGCGCTGCAACCGATAGAATTGGACAAGCATAGCATGCTGGCAGTGAGTACATCATAATATTTACTTGTGGATGTCGATGAGCGTCATACTCCATATCTAGATATATGGATTTCAATAATAGTCTAGGGTGGCAACGTCTAACGTATCACTTGGCCTAATATTATATAACCAATCATAACGGTAGTCACTCCTAATTGCAGCACATTCATATTGAGTTTGCCATTCAAATATCCTTCATGTTATCCGTAGGCATATCGTGAATCATGTCGATGCTTTTTGTAGAATTTGCAATTGCAATGGAGTAATCCTCCTTGTAGCTTTGGACTGGCTTTTGTCCAATAGGTCAAATGTCGTCGTTAGTAGTGCCTGGACGTAACGACCTCAGCAGCCGTTTATTTCATATCTATTAACGTGTTAATCAAATAGGAATTAGGCCTAGGTTTTTGCTTTAATAACTACTTAGTTACTTAATTTTTTGCTTACTTGGATGTTGGTGAGCTTCCCGCCCAAGCAGCCTCTGCTTGTGTCAGCATGAGTAGGAAACGCTAGCTGGAGCGGTCTAACAGGGTTTGGATGGAAGTTGCGTGGCTGGATTTTGCCTCGTTGGAGTCGACGTGTCGACGATGTACGGTGAGCACCAATGGAGTGGAATTTATTGCTCTTCAAATAATAAAATCCTTTGATCCGTAACCTCGATCCATGGTTTCTTCAATTTGTTGCCACAACAGTTTAGACGTGATGGCGCCTTCGACTCTATACCGTTCACCATTAAGAAAATGGAGCGCACCGTTGTGCTTCCGACAACTGGATTATGCCACAATGAGATGCACAATTCAATGTGATCTCCTCCAAAGATTCCAAATGACAATAGCGTCCTAGACCGATGGTGCAAAATTGAATTTCAGATTAACTTGGGACTGGCGTCCGCTAGCAGCAACAGCGCCGAAGGCTTCTTCTTAGGCGGCGACAGTGGCTTCATTAGAGAGAATCGATGTAAATTGATGTACTCAACGAGAAGGTGATTTGCCTCAATGAACCTCTATGGAGTGTCCGTAGAGTATTGGGTTTTAGGATTTTGAAGTTTGGTACGATCAGACCTTGCTACAACAACATATTCTAATATAGTAGGTTTCCAAGCTGAAGGTGTGGCCCGTGTTCCACCGAGATCTATTAGAAGTAGTTGTATTTGTGAATTTGGTCGTCTAGCAACAACAGTTATAGTTTAGAGAGTTTGTTCACATCCTTTTTTGCGTTGGTTGTATCCCAGAATCATGACAAGATTTTTTGGTTAGTTGCAGGTCACTGAGCAGCCTAGGGAAGATTCAATCAAATCTTTGGATTTTTAGGTTCCCGATGAAAAGAAGGTCTGTACGCAACACTCGATACATTCCCCAAGTTTCACTAGACGCACACTATGCCACAGTCATCACGCGAGGTTCTAAACAAGTGGAGTTGCGCTTGAGAAGCTCATTTCCTGCACAAAGGTGTCTTGGAGACACCAACATTGACTTGTAGACCGATGGTGACATTTACCCTAATGACCCATTAACAAGGAAGCCACTCCACTCAAAATGCTTCAAGAATTCATTGAATTCATATGCCATGGAGAGCAAGGTCTCCAAGGATATACATATAGGCTGATGTATCATTGTATACATGGTCCTACACCACGTGAAGAGGGCATGGAGATGCAATGCAGACAGTTGAGTGAAGAAGTGCTTCTGCTTAAAAGCAAAGCTGTTGCGAGCAACTCAAAGGTGGCCTAAGATCTTCAAATATAGAGAATGCGTTGCTTTAACTTAGAGTAGACATGCATGAATTTACAGGCTGAATTACAGGCTGTTTGCAATAGCCATGCCCATAGGGTGGAGCAATTGGAGTGCCATGTGCGAAGTACGTTGAGCGCTGCGAGCGGAGGGGCAGCTTTGAAAAAGAGACTACCTTAGGCATGGAACATAGGGCTCGGGCTCTTAGAAAGATTCACAAGTTGAAAACTAGATCAGGTGAAACAAAAGTAAGAGTGAAGCTTATGCAGACACTGCTGCAACCAGATGTTGTCAAGTATGCTGTCAACAAAAACCGAGTGTAGCATCAACGTCAATGCATGTGGGGGGATAATGAGTCCTAAGCTAGAAGCGCAGTAGCGCTAGCTCAGATTATGTCAAAGCATGAAGGTCTAGTCCTTGCTTCTCAACCTTCTATGGCACATGTTGATGCGGAGATTGCCAACAATGTGCTTTAATCAATTGGTTAGAGTATAGGCCCAAACAAGATTTTTGTTGCTTGCGACCAGACAGGGGTGTTCCATTGAGGAAAGGCTATCTACAAAGTTGTGAAGGCTCCCATTGTTGATTTCAATAAAGGAGTAAATAGTAGTGTTTTATCAAGCCCCTGTCATGTGAAACTCCTTCGGCAGGAGTTGAATGCCAACTTGCTACAGTATATTGGGGGGGAAGCACAATAAAGTGTACCAAAAAAGTGCTTAACTATTTCCCAATTTCAGCCCCTTCCGTAAACACTAGAGAAAGTGGGATCTACGTTATGTCGATGTAAAATTGAGTTTGGGATACGGAAAGTAGACTTGATGGACTTCAAGTTCCCAAAGTTGCGGGAGAAGACATTGAGTTTACCATGGAAAACGGAGATGTCGAACTCGGACAAAGTGAACTGACTGATTTGGAAAAGTGAACAGAACGATTTAGGGTTTTTTCCGAAATCACTTTTAATTTTGCGGGGCCCCCCGCTTTTGAAATAGGGTTATAGAAATTTACCTGTGTGAGTACTTTGCAACCTTGGATGGGCTAAAAGTACCGTTTCGACCTTTTCGCAACAGTGTTTTCGACGAAACTTTTGGGGCCCTTCAATTTATTTTTTTCAAAATTCCAATATTCTTTCCGGATGTTACCAAAGAATGTGTTTTCCCGGGGGAAAAAAAAGTGAAAAATAATTAAATAAAAAATGGACATTGTACAATAAATTCACTGTGAAAAAAGTGCTAGTGGAATGCAAGTGCTGTGGACTACTGCCACGTCACAGCCGTTAGCTCAACAGTTTGATGGGAACGTCTTTACTGTTTTCAATGAAAGCAGTTCTGTCAATCCCCGAAGACATCAAAAGAGGGTGCCAGGCGATGGTACAATCGTCAATTAGAAGGTATGAACGTGTTGATTTTTACGAAAATGTTCGATGGTAATCAATGTTGAAAAACCCTCACGATCATGGAGAGCCTCGGTGGACACCGGAAGGTGGGAGGTAATCAACTCGAGGAGGCGGCGGAAAATGCTCAGGTGATGCCGACCGAATCAAGTGCAAGTCAGATCGAGGCTCCGACAGTGCGGCGAATGTGAGGACTGGAAGTATGGATTCCTTAATTTCTGTCTTTGCTGGAAATTAAGGTTTGAAGTGCTTGGCGTAATTGAGCCTCGGCGGAGTGCCATGGAGTGCATCAAGAGGGCAACTGATGGAGGGAGAGGCGGCCGCGTCTTCTACTGGGCATGAGGTAAGCAAGTTTCCAACCAAATTCAAGTTACACAAATGAGCTTCATGAATTGGAGCTAATATTGTTTGTCCATATCCAAAGTTGATGCCACTTTTGAGGTGGAGAATGTTGTGGCCGTTGCATGCACGCGGCTATGGTCACAAAGAAAAATTGGGTGGGAGCATAAGGGAATTGTAACGTGGACGTAGTTTTGAGCCTGAAGGATGCATATTGGAATTGTAAAGTCGAAGTAGTTTTGAGTTAAGGCGTAGCTAAATTTGAGATGTATACTCATGTTCCTCTTCTAATGGTTTAGGGTTTTACGGAAGGGGAGCAGTACTCGCATCCTACGATTTCCTTTCCCAGTGTAGCGTTTAAGGTATGATGTTCGAACATATAATATTGAGTGTTGAAGTACATGTTATCCATGTGTCTCGCTTTTCTTGGGTACCTTTCTATCGATGGTGTCCACAATCGCTGAAAACGATGGCTCTGAATGTA
The DNA here is from genome assembly GCA_014871385.1 of Ceratodon purpureus. Taxonomy (NCBI): domain Eukaryota; kingdom Viridiplantae; phylum Streptophyta; class Bryopsida; order Pseudoditrichales; family Ditrichaceae; genus Ceratodon; species Ceratodon purpureus. The sequence goes on from CM026426.1 coordinate 80,239,330, forward strand.
CACAGAGTGTAGTCGTCTTTGTTGTGCAGTTCAAAACGGTTGGATCATCCATGGCTATGGTCTGCATTAGATTCACAGCTTTCTCATTGAGTTCGTTGTCACAGTTTCGGAAGTTGCACTCCATTTCTGGACAGTCAAGAAGTTCACAGTGGGAGGGTCTTAGTGGGGCGGCGATGACCTAAAACGACATCAACGACGACGGGAAAAATGTTGGCGCTTCAAATCACTCGATGAGCAGGTTTTTATTGTAAACGTACTCTGAGTATTTTCTATGAAGCAGGTAGATCCTATTAGGAGATTGACCTCTATTTACCAGATAGGTAGTCATCAGGTTGATTTCCTCGTGACGGGGACTTCAGTAATAATCAAAGTTGACTTTGATGTGATAATTTCAGTAACTCTAGAGGAGACTTCCTGACTCGGAAGTGCTGGAACAAGCCTTTTAAGTTAATTCATTAATTCGTATTGCTAATCAGCTTGAGCATGGTACTTGCTTTGCAGGGTTTGTTAACGACAATAAAAAAAGTGTCCTCACATACAAACTGAGTGGGGAATAGTTCTGTGTGGTGTGACTCGGAGCTTCATGGGCCTGCGTCAGACAGAGTCGTGGTTGTTCCGCCGGGACCGTGAACCTCTTGGTATGTCTTCTCTGCCTAAGCTGTGCTCATTCATGCCTTCACCATAGACACCCAAGATGTTGCTGTTGTAGTTAGTGCAGTAGCGGAAACACTTCGTCTTTGCATTTGAATTATTTTCAAAATCCATATATGTGAGAACGTTTAAAATAACATTTCTTCGAAATATGTAGCTCAATCCCCAACACGTAATGTGAGGTGACTTTGAAGGCTGCGTTGGGAGAGCAGGTCCACTGCAATCGGACAGTTACGTCGACCCGTAGATTGGTTAATGGACGCTTTCATGGTTGAAAACAGCATCCGGGCTTAATTTCAGGTACAGAGACGTATTTCAATTACGACGGTTCTGTCCCGGAGCACTTTGGTGAAGCTCGTACTTGCTATTGTGTTTCCAAAAGTAAATTGTGCACATGTTAGAGACCTTCAGCGGTATGCATCGTTGATATATTTACATGTCCTTTTCTATGTTTTTGAAGAATTTCCGAAGATTAAAGACTCAGTTGTGTGACTTACGAATATGTTGTTTCCAAAAGAATAAGTCCCTGAAAGTGTGGAACCCTTTTTTAACCACATTCAGTTATGGGCAACAAGAAAAATGAGCGTTGCAGGCATGCAGTGCCTGTGCGGAGAGAACTAAGGATGGAGGAGAGCCAACGGCGGGAGATAGAATTGCGTGAGAGAGCGGAGCAGGACCGCCTTCGGGTCTTGAGGTGCTGCTCTTGAAGTCAGCTGTCCATAGTGATGTGTCATTCATGCTAGTTTCAATGTGTGTGACTCTAAATTGTACTCTATTTCTGACATACAAGGTTTGTTTTCTGGATCCAGTAGAATGCGACAGATGGTGGGCTAAACCGAATAACATGGGTGATAACTTCTTAGTGTGCGTACTGACTGTAGGGTTGAACAGCGGCGCGAGCACCGCAGGACATGGAGAACTCGAGTTCAATCGGATCAACTTCGGGCTGCAATCAAAAATGAGACAATAGGTGAAGGATGTTTGCAGGGACATTCTGGAGAAGAACCCCCCGTTGATTTGAACGATGATGAAGGACAGTGGGAGCTCAATCGGGAGGTGGGGGAAAGAGGAGGTGATCTGAGCGGGGCAGACTTCCCGGGCAAGGATTTGGAGGGCGTGACTCAGGGAACGAAGTCTGCAGCTGATGGTGTCGAGGACATTGAGTGTACACGAGACACTCCACACAGCCGGAGGTGCGCTTATGCTGCTGCGAAGGTTCTTAGGGTCCTCAGGCAAGTTTTAGAAGCAGGTTTCTCTGACGAAGAGAAGAAGATGGTCCTACACTATTGTTTTGCAGATGATCTTATAGAGCCATTGACCCAGAGTTAACCACAACTGTTCTTAGGTTGTGCACTGTAGCTGCCACAACCGTGCAAAGTCTGAAAGGGGCGCTGCAAAACCTCCGTGACACACATATCCAAGGAAAGGCAAAAGTAAGAAATATTGTATTGACCGCTACTGTCTCAAAGGGCGACTCGCAGCGGAAGATTTGCAAAGCGTTGGGGGCGTCCCGGTACCTGGTTCGCAAGGCTTTCTAGCGGCGAGCAGAAGTGGATGAAACTGGTGAGAACTTGTGGGCGGGGGGGGGGGGGGGGGGGGGGTGGACAGAAAGCAAGGGAGTGATGCGCTTACTCTATAGGTCCGAGGAGCAATATGCTCTTGGTAGGAAACGGAAACCACCGTCTCTCCAAACAACAAGGATGTCAAGAGAAGAAGGATTTCCGCAAAGGAGCATGATACTCATGCCACACATTACTTGCAGGTGTCGCAGGTACAGTTTTCACATGCACTTCAGTCACTGCGCATTAATTCCTTTCATATTTTGCTTGAAAACACCAGTTACGGTGCGCTTGAATTTGCAGGTCTTGCTGGCCCTTTCGCAGCAACTGACATACGCTCAGTGAAAAGTACCCTTGTATACTTCAATCAGATAGTGGCACTAGTGGTTTTATACTGACATTACAAAGTTCATCAGATGGTCAATGGCGGTTTTGGTCAAACAACATGATGCTTTGTTTTGGTGGTTAATTAAAACTTGGAATGTATTCCCCGCTGTACCTAGGTTTTAGGTTCGATTTTTTTACAGTTTCTTATGCGACATGGGTTTGGATTGGATAAGGTTTGCTATGTCTTATTTGGTTGCGATTATTTTGTTATCATCTTCGTTCTGTGAGGTTGTCATGCTACAGCACGAAGCAGTTGGTGGTAGATCATCTCTTAGAAACTGAAAGAACTGTTTTGCTGCTGTCATTTTAATATGTAGTATTAGGACATGGATACAGCTACTTGCGTGTACTGTGCTGTGAACCGGAATTTCTTAATTCTTGTCCGGGCTGAACCTTCAACTTTGCAGTTGTTCTCATAGGCTTAAAATTAAGAAGTTAGATTCTCGTCTTTGTTCTGCTCTAATGAGGATACCTCACCGCAGTTTGAAAACCAGACTATTTGGGTCTGTTCTGTCATAGAAAATGGTACAGTCGATGTCTGTAAGAGGCTTTGTTCTGTCCACGTGGATGTCCGTGGGCTGTGATTATGAGTCCCGGCAAATCTTAATTTAGTCCTAACCTCCACTTGCTCAGCATTGCAGTAGGCAAGAAGTTATTGCTGATCAACTGGGATCAAGTTAGCGTGGAAGCTACATAACCATAATTCAAAGTGAGATTGATTTATACGTTCATTTTGCACCGTCTTTTTCTTCAAGTTCTAGGACATAGATCGTGAACAGATTATAGCTAATTCATGTTATGTTGTTGGCAGTTGGAGTTCCATGCAAAGTTCATGGAGGCCAGCGAGCACAATCAGGTGGGGCTGCGGGCGTTTGAACTCTTGAAGCCATATTATGTCAGAAGGTTAATGGAAAGGAACACATGTGCATGCCGATACCATTGTGAAATGGCGGAACTAAGACTGGGTTGGAACAATATGCGGATTGCCACAAAGGGGAAACATGGCAGTCAGCGCACATGTCAATGTGAGGTATGCGTGAGCCCGCAAACTGCAGAGTCCATTGGCGAAGATCAGCGGAACAGGTGCCATGCAGACCTATCGCATTTCTGTGGAGTGACGGACCTTTGGCATAGCGTGCTCTGTCCATAGGAGGGGGACGGCTGGCATGCACAAAGCTGTATCATGGGTGAATGCGAGCACTATGGAGTGGATATGTTAATGTTATGTCCAAGGGAGCTGGACAGTGAAGGGACGCTCAAGGTGCAGTGGCACAACTTCAGAATGGTGCTGCACGGCATGACTAAGGCAGGTAAAGAGAACAAAGTATTGCGTATGACGTACCAGAATACTGCTGCTCCAATCTATTTGGACTACCTGAGGCAGAAGTTAAGACCATTCATCGTGCACAACTACACCGCTAAGTGGCAGGCGGAGCGGTACAAAGAGTCCATCGACACCTTCCCTCCTGAATCTATACTATCAGCTGTCGATTTTGCGGAGAACTACACTTTCCAGCCTTACCAGGAAATTCAGTCCATGTACTGGCTGCAGCACCAGTTTACTATACTGGTCCACATATGCTACAGATGGAACCCGGTTTACCTAGCAGATCCCAGTTCTGATGCCCCTAAGCTCTTGACAGAATATCACTACTATACTAGTGATGATGCTGAGCACGATACTCTTTTTGTGCAGCATTGTTTTGCGTTGCACTGGAAACACATAACGGATAGGGGAATAAAACCAAATGAGCACATTGTTTGGTCAGACAGGTGCGCAGCGTAGTTCAAGTCTCAGAGATGCTGGTACCACGTCTCAAGGTATTTCTAACGAGAGCAAACTCTGTCTTGTCTGTATGTTCCATCTGCCTCTTTCTAAACTCCTAAGGAAGAAAAGTAATTTCAGTTTTTGGATACTTTCTCTACAGGTATCCCTCCACAACAATGAGTCCTGATCTATCGAATGGGTGTAGGATGGTATGGTCTTACTTTGGCAGTGGACATGGCAAGGGGCTCCATGATGGAGCAGGGGCAATGTTAAAGTGTGCAATCCGCAGCGAGGAAATGAACTTTGAATCCCGTACAAAGCTTCAGAGTGCGGCTGATGTCGTTGACTTCTGCAACCGCAAGGAGTCTGAAGAGCACAGAGCATATGGAAAGGCTCGGAGAACTCTCATAAGGTACTTCCATTTGATCGGGGCAAATGAGGTGGATAGAATACGTGACCTAGACTGTCAGCCCGTACCCGGCACTAGATCAGTCCTTTCCGTTTCTTCTGTGTCACCGATCGTTGTTACATACTTGCATATCAGAGAACTATCGTGCTTTTGTCCCGAGTGCATGGATGACAACCCGATGTTCTATGGAAGGCAAAATCACGTGAAACACTGGAAACTCAAGGTCTTGCAACCGTTGACGCCAATTCAGGTGAGTATAGACCACGGTCACTGGATTCTGCAGTACCGTTACTGTGTGCGTTTTCTTTGACTTTCTGCTGAACCTAGTCGCTGGAGTGCCCAGCCAGGTCACGCACCAATTAGGTGCTTGCTGTGCAATTTAAGGACCACGGGCTTTTTGGATATGGTAGGAATTCTTTTTTTTCCTAACTCAAAGGCTAGGTCTGAATGGACTGATGTGGTGGTTTATTTAAAAATTTTGATGTGTGAAAGCTCACTCAAATTACGTAATTTGAGAGCATGGAGGAGCTTAGGGTGCGGAACAGCGATGATGCATGTGTGCATGGCCGGGGCAATTTCAGACCGAGTTGAGGAAAGTCGGTGGAGAGAGGGTTTAGGGGAAGTGGTAGGCAACATGGGAAGGCTGGGAATGTGCAGTGGATATGGATTGTTAGGAGCGAGGCATTTTGTGCAATTTCATTCTTGCCCGTACTTCGCTTTCATCGCTGTGAATTTCTTGATTTGAAGACAATAGATGTCCCTTTTGACTGTGTGCTGCATGGTCTTGCTCAAAGGAGTTTACGCTTTAAGGTTTCATGTCCTACTGTGATCAATGGCTTGCTTTTGTCCAAAGACACTTCTTCGCGATCTCCACCAATTCCTAACATGTGGAATGTGCATGTCTACAATGAGCTAGAGCATGGGACAAGGGACGCGACTCCAACGAGCTAGTGAACATGCTCGTGAAACATCTGAACCGCGAGGTACGTTAACGGTGGAAGAGATCCAGATAAACAGAGGAGAAGAGGAAGGGCAGGGAACCGAACAAGATCTGGAACATGAGACTGCGGAGTTCGAGGACGACCTAGTTGACGACGTTGAGGATGAGGCGATAGTGCATTGGTAACGTTCCAAGAAACGTGCAACATTTTGAAGGTGAGCACTGTTGTTTGCTTTGTTTTTCTTGATTATTTTTATTGTATAATGTTTTAATGGAAATGCAAGTTTTCTGGATGTTTCGAATTGATTGAACATGGTCACGGCGTTCTGTTGTTGTGAATTCGGGCAGGACACCATGCACTGCACCTTGTAAGTGAGTTGCTAGACGTCCTTTTCTCAAGTCATACGAAGCTGAACTGCTGTGGTACAAAAGGCTCCACGGGATGTTACAATTTTTGGCGCAATCGGATGTTGACAAAACTAATCAAAGTTACAATGGCGTGACTCGGCTGCACTTTCTGACAAGTAATGGTCACCATAAAGGTGTTGTACCTTTCAGTGAGTCCACTAAACGTTGATGGTTTTATCATTAGAAATGATCGGAGAAGCTCTATTTCATGTACCGACTTTACTGCTCTTGACTGTTGTTATTCCTATTTGCTTTGTACTAATCGTGCTTGTCTGATACCCTTGCTGACGGATGCTTTGAAGTATAGGCATGCCACTAATTTCCACTCCTTCTTTTGTGTTCTTGGATGTATCATATAAGGAAATCTTGATTTGCGGGATGTGCAATGGTTCACAAAAGGCAATGATTTTTTTGCCAGATTTTGGATGTATCCAATCCTCGACTTATTACTACTCAAATGATTTTGATAAGTAGATTTGCTGTTGGCAGAAATTAACGAGTGCTTTACTTTGGCGTAGTTTGATTTTTGTTAGCAGAAGCAGATATTGGTATTTAAAATCTGTGTTGTTCCAGTACTTCCTATCATGTTGGCTTCAATTATAGGAGAGGGCCTCGATTATATGAAATTGCTTTCTCTTTGTTTTGAGTTTCTGACTTCTACCTTTTACTTTGCCCGTATACATCGTGATAACATCCCATTGTTGGAAGGGTTTGGTTTAGTGTAACCCTTAACATTTGTGCAGTTATGCCTGCAGGGGCAACCTTGTTCAGCGCTATTTGCAAGCCCATCTTTGAGTTCCGACAAGGACCGTACGTCACTGTGCGATAGAATCCTCTAGGCACAAGTATCCTCATGGCAGTCATTACTACGTGAATTTGGGCATTATTGAATTGTTCGTCAAGGAAGAGTGCTGTATGTTTGATTATTTCTCAAATCTGACATAAGTTCTCTGCATTATGTTGCATTCAATAGTTCAACTCACGCTTGCAAATTTTAGTATGATTGGCGACAAGTAACCATACTATCTAATTTGGGTCCGTGTTTAGCTAAGTCATATTGAAATAGTGTATTGTGCTAGGAGTAGTAATACATAAGCCTGTTTATGTTCGAAAACTCTTGCAATGCCTTTGCTTTTTTGGTGAATAAGTGCATTCCGATTTGAAACTTAACATCTAGTTCAGTCTGCTCTTTGGCGGGTTTCGGCAGTTTCTGGTAAGACGTGGTAAGTATTAGGGAATCTTTTCTGAATATGACTAGACGCTTTACTCGGAGACGTGCAACCTACGGGAATGCATTTTTTGGTCAAACTGCATTGACGAAATTCTTCTGAATGCTGTGCTTTTTTTTATCAGGCACTCTAGAGTCGGGGAACTCTGAAATGCTGTCAGAGCATACAAGCTCCCATGTCTGTTCTAAGTGAATGGTTAGCTGATGGTCGCTACTCCTTGACAGCAAGAATTGCACCTCGACTTCAAGTAGACAGTCGGTGAGTCAATTACGTTGTTTCAGGTGGTTCGTTTCAATGAAATTCACTCTTATGTAAATTTCCTTCAATGTTTGAATCTACAACGTCAGTGCTTTTCACGTGCATTTATGAAACGTTCTTTTCTTCAACCAGTGATTATAAATAAAATGTATGATCTGATTGCCTACAATTTCATAGGTATGTTGTTGTTATTTTCTTGCATCATTGCCCTAATATTGCGGGGTTTGTCTCTGCTTGCAGCTATTTGGAGAAGAGGAACCATCATGAGTAGCAAGCGCGGGGTTAGTATAATCTATTGTGCACAAATCAGTGTTTCCAATGTACTGGCGATGGTGTTCTGAATTGGCAGAACGAGCAATACGCGAGTTGTTTTAGGTAAGCTTTTAAGGACGACGTTGGACTCATGTTATAGATTTTGCAGAGGCTATCACTTATCTATAGTCTTTTTGTTCTGCTAGATACGAGCAGATTTCGGTAATGTCCGGAGTATTGAAACATCTCAGTCCACTTCAGCATTGCTTCAGTACTTCTTATTTACTTCTCAGCCGAGTTCACTTCGTTCAGCTTGTCGCAGGGCAAGCTGTAGTGTTCTTCAGCATCAACTCCCTAGACGAGGAGAAGTGAAGCGTCCATGTCCTGACGTGGTTCGAGAGGTATGTTCGGCTTTCACTTGTTTTTCAAAGAAGGAATGTACTTCACCTCTGTCACGTACTCGTTATTACGGACATAGCTTGAGCTTCCACTTAATGAGCCTCTCCAATACGCCAGGAGCTCTTTACAGCTACATGGCCATGCCGGACAGTTGTCAATTTTTGGTGAATTTCTTAGTTCCGGACTTTCTATCTGTTACCTACACGAGCGACACTGTGACTTCCCTTTAACCTCCTCCTTGTAAGTTATTGACACTGACGACAGACTTCTTTGTACTTACTAACTATGAGTTCAATGTGCCGAGTACTCCGTATCACTGGCGGATCATATCCTTGGAGTTAACTGATTCTTGAACCCTTCTCTTCATCAGTGATACTGACAAAGCACTTCCGCAAAGTTGCCGTCAATTGGTTGGCAAGTGTTGTAGACTTGCAAAACACATGCGACTACAGAGATTCGTGCTTCCGCGTTTAGGAAAGTAATCAAGTGACGATGCACTTTGATCCTCCTCCCTATAATAGGGCTTCACAGTCACGTTCTAGAAGTTCCCAAGAGCCTTCTTAGGTATTTGCTCCTCATGGGGAAAACCCTTTTCCTGTACTGAACCGCAGATGAAGAGCGTTGTTACACCTCGAACAACTTCTGAACCACTTTACTCTTGTTAAGCAGCCCTCTACCTTCTTAGTTAACGGAGTTCACTTACAAGTCACTTTGTCTCACTTTCGCTTTTTGGATCTTGCTAGGTCAAGTACTTTTGCAAGTACCCAATAAGAAAGTGAAGTGGAAGTCAAAGTGGTCGAACAGAACAGTTTTTGCAATTGGAAAGGATAGATCGTCTGGACATGAAGCGCAGATTGTGAAGTGCAGGACTATAGGCGACACAATTGTCTTCACGAAGGTGACGAAATGCCGCTACGTGGTGAAGAAGGAATGAGCGGTGTCAGTCAGACCGCTGCCATGTTCAAAGCAAACTTCAGCAATGTATTCGGCCGCTGCTTGGACATGGACTTCAATCGAAGGCCACTTCAGTCTGCTCTACATCTTGCGCATACGACTTGTACGTCCTCGTCAGACCATGCCAGAAAGAGATCGTAGACAATGCGCTGACAAGTACTCCTCTTTACTATGGTATCCAACTCTACATTTCGCACAATTACCTTTAAGGACCTCAATGTTTGCAGTATGCTGACATAAGATCACCTGCTATTTTTGTGTTGACATTTCCACACTTGGGATCTACATGTCATTACAGTTGTCGGTTGGACTTGGTTACGAAGGTGTGCGCATATTACATGCCATTCCCTTTCACGTTTTTGTTCTAAGCGGTAACTTGGGTGGGACTTCGCGGATAAGTGTCCTGACACTTACGTCTACTTAAGCTGTCCTTTACCTTCTTAGTTAAGACCTTTCACTTTCAAATCACATTGCTTTAGCTTCCCTGCAACCACTTTCAAATCACAGTGCTGTAGCTTGCCTCCTTTGAATGTAGCTATTGAATGTACTTTTGTCTTAGTGTTCAATGAGCAAGTGAAGCGCAAGTAAAGTCCAGCTTCTATGTGTGAGTTGAAGTGCTACCTGTGAACATTTCTTCCCTTCGCACGTTTCGAAGTGGCATAACAGTAGTAGAACATGTCGAACACAATTTTTTTGACTTTTGTTCTATCAATTTTCCGAACTGTGTGCATGTTGTGGAGTCATTTTAAACGGTTTCAAAGTACGCCCTACAGTTTCAACTGAGGATCACGTAGTCAAAGAACCCTCCTAGTTTCTATTGTAATCAAAACGCTTGGACACGGTCAAGATATCATTGTGCAGAGGCACAATTTCAGTGGCTAACCTTCTTTGGAGATCTTGCATCACATCTGTATAAGAGGAGTTAGAACCACCGTACGTGTAACTGTCTCCAAATTTCTCTGAAATCCTCAAAATGAGCCGCAAATACCATAGGCTCCCAGGCAATTCCGCATCAGGAATAAAATGAAATAACGATTACCAGACCCCCTAGTGCACAAGGCCCCAGTGACCAAGAACTCTCAGAAATTCCAGTGGATCCTAGTGGACCCGTTTGGAACATACATCACCCTCCTAGAGCACCCAATAACTAGCTCCATGGAAAATGATCTTTGTTACTTTAGAACCTTTTTGTTCTAAGGACCCGGAAAGTACACGCTGGTGAAGGCCACCACGTAGAAAACAAAGACGTAAAGAATAGTACAATTGTCACAAACTGTGGCATGTATCCCTTCCTAGCGTAACACCATTCCTGAACTACAGAACGTAATCAAACTATGGTCACACATCCTCAGTCCGATCAATCCATGATCTTATAAAATACATAATCTAGGCAACCACTTTTAGGATCCACCCCAACTCTCAACTCTGTTCACCCAGAACCCTGAAGAAATAGGGATTGTAAATGCGTATTCAAGCAAAAATCATACAGAAGATCCAGATACTTGGAACCAGGGATTCATTGCTGTCCCGAACGATGGAAGCGAATATATATGCAAATCAATCTATTGAACCATATTCGACACGCAGAACCATACGCACTCAAAATCCGACAAAATTGTGCCCTGCGCCCACTCAGCTGTCTCTTTCAACTGCTAATCATCTAAAGAAATGCATTCATCCAGGAAATCTTTGAAGAAAACCGTCCGCTTAAACAAAGCCGTCGCGTTAGCTCCAAGAGTATCAGCAAGATCACCCACAACTCCAATCGCAGCCTTGGTCACCACATCATCCCTGAAACAAGCAAAGCAATTGAATATTGACCGAAAAAAAGTATAAAACATTAGAAACTAAATAACATCTTGATTTCAAGATTAAACCTAATTTAGGGTTCAGAATATCACAGAAACCTGACAAAAGCCGAGCATTAAACAACCAAGTGGTAAAATGACGGAGTTGTAATGAGAGAGGAAGATTCATACCTGTCTTTATCCTGATACACATTCTCAATAAACTGCAGAATGTGCCCAGCGTAAGGCACCATCAAATTCGCCTTGTTCGACTTCAAACCTTGCAAAATACCGGATTATGCCTAAAAAATGCCACTTCGGAGCTGGTTGTTGTAATCGATCATTTCATCGTCACCAACTGAGGGTCCAGCAGAGAGCTCCGCAGCTCCTTGAAGCATGGGCATCGCGTTAATCAAGTATTTTTCAAAGTGCTCACCAATAGCGAGAGCAATATCACCAAAGCAAGAGAAGATAGGTGGCTTCATTGAGCGATGCAACTGGTTGCTTGACAAATCCTTTAGAAGTTGAGTCATGATACCATCGCAGTAAGGAAGAACCTTCTCGTCCACACGAGCGACAGATATCACCAACTACACCAACAGTCACCGCACATACCTATCACGAAGCAGACCAATATGATTAGTGCCAGACAAGTAAATTTTAAATAAAAAAGAAACCACTTGAACCCAACTGATTCGATTCACTGAGGCGTGCGTAAATTAGAATTATATGTATCTAAACAAACAGCACTCTGCTCTTCTATTTCTACAGATACTTATGTTCGCAAAAGGACCAATCAGTGTTCATCCCGACTACTGATCACGAAGAATGAGGCAGTATAAATACCTGGTATTCTTCAAAGTTTTGAAGACCCATTTCCAAGTACCGGTAAAATTCCCTCATGTACTTTTCAAACTCAACACCAGTGGCTCTTTACAAGCTCCGATCCCAAGCATCGCATCCTCATGGACAGTCGCACTTCGGCAAGCGAAGACACGAAGAAACAGACCCATCGTTTGATTGGCATACTGCACAACGCCATACCTGGTGACTTTCGTCGCACCGAGCTTCTGAATGATCACCTGCGAAAACAAAAGACATAAATGTATGTGAGCTTCTGTTCAATTTAAACAGAATTCAAAACTTGGATTCACAATTTCTTCCAAAACATATGCTCATAAATGCGGGTAGAATTAATAATCCTGAATGAGCCATTGTTGTTATGTCAAAAGAGAGGAGACGGCTCTAGTACATTGTTCAATTTTCATGAAGAGACGACTATGTTAAACGGGGTTTGAACTACAACAATCATCCTGCGTCACCTCTCAAAAAACAATTGCCCGATGATGAAGATGTATCACTGAAACGGTCCCATGAAAATTTAGTTTAAAAGCAACACTAGGGTGTGGATAGGAAAGTGTTAGAAGGCTCTACTCGAGGAAAGAAGATTCTCAGTTAACCCAACATACAAAGTCGGACACCCACAGAATAAAAATAAGCGACATTGACTCTTACCTGCAGAACAACAAATAGGAGAGCCTGAAGTTCACTCTCCTTATCTCGGTCATCTTACGAGAGCTCGGCCATCTGCAAAGTATGATTGAGTTTCTCCATGATGACAGGCACCAGTTGCATGACAATCGGTGCAGTGTCCCCTGTTGAGATGCGGACCACCTCATTCAGAGTCTCATAAGCAGCTGTCCGCAGCCTAGAATCTCCAGAATCCTCTCTCTGAGTAGTTGCCAACAAGGCTTGAACAATGCTCTGGAAGAATGGAGATAACGGAGATGACGTCTGTCCGCCTTCCTCATAACCTTGGGCCAAGAAGTAAACCGCTCCACAGACCTTCTCTGCAACATTAGCTGTATCCTTGATTCTCTCAAGAAGAACAGCTAGCACCTACGGCAAGTTAGTCTGGGTGATAACTGGAGCCTCAAAGGAAGCCCTGTGAAAGAACTCAAAGATTCTTCCCATGGTCCATGCGGTGGTATCCTAAGACATGTCTTCGAACCTGGACTCAGAAGTCTGTGCGGGACATCCCTCCTCCCCTTATTATGCAAAAAAACCTAAAAACAAATAAGAAGCCACACCAATACCGAACCAAGAATACCATATACAGATCTGAAGTTGTTTTTCAATAAATGCGCATATTTTATATCTTTATACAGGTCATTAATACACGCCAAGCCTCAGTGCCATGCCGGATACGCGAATGAACAAAAACTACCTAATATTGAACCGTTAACTCCTATGATCGTATTCATATGTCCAACCCAAAAAAAATAGTGCCATTAATACACATGTATACTCGACCTCGTGACCATCCCAAAAATTGAGACCCGTCACATTTAAAATCGTACGGAGTCCTTTGACCCGACCCTAAATCCAAAATTAGATCGTTCCAGATGTAGCTGTTGTCTGCATATCACATGTCTCCCTCTGCCCGATACGGTCTCAAAATTTACAACATGTAGTCACTGACTTTGCCACCTTAGAGATACTCTAAGGCATACTTGCGTCGCGCTTGCGCTTTGCCTGATTCCCTCCGCGACCTTGACCTTTCCCTGCATCAACAATCACAACTGGTGCTTTGAATTTCTCCTGAACTCCAATTTCGGCCAACTGCTTCATGTTGCACCCCTTCTCTGCCCTTGTCACGCCTTGCCCTGTACGTCCTCGCCCTAACATCGGCTTCTTCGCCCCTTGCACCAACCCTCCGTCAACTGAAGTCCCCGTAGTGGCACCGGGCGAGGGACATAGCTTATTTCGCAAGGCCGCCTGCCGTCGCGTCTCGACAAACCCCGTTCCTTTACTTGAGGACTTCTTAACTGTCGGGGACTCCTCAGCAATCGCCTGTTTTCCCGAGTGCACAGTGTCCACGTCAGGTACTTGGCAATCGGTTCCTCCCATGTCAGGTTCTGGATCCTCCTCAGTGGAAGGCGACGTTGCCCTATCAGTTCCCTTGCTCATCGTAGTGGTTGATGGCACATTGCCGGTGAAGGATGGTGGAATGTCTTCGTCTTCTCCCACCCCCAAAGCCGTGTCTGGTAATGTCTCCGGGATCAAAGTGCTCAGTACAATACAACCTCCACGCTCATGAGCCGCATGGGATGGCCGTTGTGCCTTACTCAAGCAGAGCTCTTCTTTATCCGAGAAGAGTATGCTTTCGTCGAACGTCCTTGTGGATAGTTGCTCAGTCGGCATTGACGGAGTCCCGGATTTATTCACCGCTGGAGGGGTACCGAGCGCCAATGCATCCAGATGTCCTGCTCTTCTTTCGTCGGCTACCCTTCCCACAGGGGACGTCGGCGTCTTCCAACTCGGAGACGCATGAGTCTTCACTTCTCCCAAAGAAGGCGTCACCACACTCTTCTGCTCAATCAACGATGGAGTCCTGGACGCCGACCCCACGTGAACTACACAAGCAATCACATACTCTGTGATTTCTCAATGTTCAGTCTGCTCTGCGCATTACTGAGTACGAATAAAAATACATGCAGTTCCAAAGAGAAACAAAATTAAGAAATTGATTTCACTACGCCTTAGTGAATTGAAAGTGAGTAAGTGAGAAGAAACGGTCACCAAAGCGTTCCACCGAAATGACCGGATCAAACTGGATTCGTAGTGCTACCGCAGTAACAGTCTCCTGGAAAGTGAACGTTATCTGTTTCAAGTAATATCGCAGTGACCGAAGGTACTCCCAGTACACGTCAACCTTGTGAACTGCTGTTCAGTAGCCGTCACCATGGAAAGCAACTCCTCAGCGACGGCACCTCATGTATACAAAATTTCAATTCACCATCTTTAGTGAATTGAAGTGAGTAAGTGAGAAGAAACGGTCATCAAAGCGGTCCACCGTAATGCCCAGATCAAAGTGGATTTGCTGTGGTACTGCAGCGACAGTCACTTGGAAAGTGAACGTGAACTCTCTTAACATGAACACAGTGAACAACTTGACATTCCAGACGCTCAACCAACCCCCGCAAGGACTCAGTGGTTTACCCCACAAAAGCAAAGTGATAGAGCACTTGCACGTGAAATAAGCTGAAGCATATCGATGCTACCTAACAAAGACACTGACAAAAGCACTTTTACGTTCGAACAGTGCAAACGCAGTCATGACAGGCATCACCGACCACGATTGAGGGTGTAAGTCACTGCTAAAGCATTGATCTCACCTCACAGACTTTTGATGAACTACTTCGCCTTCAAAGCTACACTTTCTAGATCTGTAAGGGCTAAACGAAGCAGATCAAATAAACAAAGTCCATAGCACCAGCCCCGGAAAAGGTGGTGAAGTGACAAAAGCATGGAAGGCAGTGGACATTACGCTATATCCCTCAACCAACACCACTGAAGCGCTCTCCTATACCGTATTTGCCGCTGTGTAAGTCTGTGCCCTTGCAGTGATAACTCAAATAGCCCAGCAGTGTTAGTGCGTCGCTGTATCAGAAACTGCTTATATCAAAAAGTAAGTGACAAAGATGCCTAAGCGGAAATCACGAAGGTGAAAACAGACACTGTAGGAAAAATGTGACGTACACACTACTGTCCAGAATTCCCAGATCAACGTGGCCGCAGATATGCCTTACAATTTCCTCCGGATGATAGCGACCATATCCTTGAGGTTACCAGCAAGGAACCTCAAGTTTGAACTCACATGACGAAGACAGTTGCGAAACTTACAGTTGGTTGACGCCGCAGCTGCAACATTCCTAGTGTCACGCCTGTTGATTCAACTTATTTGTCCTTCTACTTTCGCCTGCCGAAGTGCTGGTAGTCGGATTTGATTGGCTCCGAAGCTATCCAACCAATCCGCGTTGAACTCCATTTTGCAATTCACATTTGCGCACCTCCTTTTACCGTCACTCAACTAAGCTACGAGACAAAAGTGATGATAGCAGCAACTGCAGTCCGCAACAGAGATGTTGTGGCACTTAAAGTAGAAGCCACAAACCGGGCAATTTATCACACTGATAACCTGAACTCGTCCCTCCGTAGGAACCCGTGGATTTCGAATTGGGAGTGAAGTAGTCCCCATCCCAGAGCCCACAGCCATCATCTGTACTTGCTCGGTCAATTTCCCACCCACATCTCCAATCGAGTTGACTGAGTCCCTCGTACGCGGATCTCATGCTCAAACTTATTGAGCTCCGTCTGAAGTCCCTCTTGTTCAAATCTCAGCACCTCAGTGCGGGCACTCTCCCGATTGAGTATGTGAACTCCGAATTCCAAGTCCTTGTCAATCGGCCTCAGCTCCTCATCCTCCTCTTCACAAGTTTCTCCAATTCTGTCCTCGCCATTCTCCCCTAAGTCCCCGGCACTTTTAATGGAGTTGAAATGCGCCACCAAACTGTCACGGCGGCTCCTCATGTTGGCGCAGCTGAGGTCTTCCTCTCTCAAAGACTTCAGGCGTTCGGCTAGGGCACCATCAACACCCTTGCACTGCTGCTGGAGCTCCTTGCTCCGCTGTTCTAGTACGCATCTGCAGCATAGATTGACGAAACCCAGATCAGGTATGTTCCATAGTACACAGAACCATGTCACCGATTTCCAAGTTCGCATTTCCACTACCCCGCGGACACACTGTGTACAACCACATGTGCATGAGCGGTGTTCGCATAGGTGTCGAAGCAAACTTCGGGCTGTGAATATGTATTGGATGAATTACACACGTCTGTCATCCTCGTATACTCATTGCCGACGTGCGCTATTATTTTGTAGAGTTTCGCTAATTCAGAGCCTATCAACGTCAGATGTGAAATTTCTCAGTGTCTGATCCGAGCGATAATAAATCTTGGTCATTAAACTTCCGTAGAAAATCCTGACTCTAATCCATTTAGCAATAAAGTATCTTAGGTGATCTCACAGTTGAGGTGGACAAGTAACATCTCCTGACCAGCGCAACCTAAACTTGAGCATTAAAAGACGCATCATAACAAATGCTAAATGCCAGTTCAATATTAGCTCTACAGCTCAGACTCACACCTCATTCGCGGTCTCACTCCTTCTACATCACAACCACCACCATTGAGCAAAGAGAAACAAATGCAAACCAGAAAGAAATGCAGAAGCCGTTGCACACCTCCACATTGCACATGTATGCACATAGTAAACATAAGCACTCACCGTGAAAACGAAAATCGTTTACCAGATCCTGTAGAAACTCATTCAAGGAACACAAGAGGCACTGGCAGAGCACCGTCACTAAATACCGCAACATCTTGTAAGGGAAACTGTGAATTGACGTAGTTACATTGTGAAGCCATAAAATCTGACATTAATGAACTTGCTTGACCGGAAATGCAAACAATACTCCGTTCGACGGTTGCTTAAGAATTTCGGGGTTGACATCTAATAGCCAGTTCCAAGCGTGCCTCACAATGATCCGGCACTCACTTCCTCTAGCTATATTCCTAAAGTGTGGAACCATGGCCACTTCAACCACTCTAGACATGTGGACATCAACTATCGAACGGTGTACCAAAACCTCCGGCATGAACCAGCGCGGTTCTGATAAAGAAGAAAACAGAGCAACCGCACGAGGTAATCCTCTCAACGTCCATCATTACATCGGTTAGGACTGAATCCCAGTGGAACAAAGCCGCAGCCGGGTCCACGATGGCTATCCGTGTAAGGTACAACTACTTGGGCATCATATCCAAACTGTTAGCTGGTATGAACAGGACCGAAAAGAGCTAGCAAGGCCAGACATTTCTGTAACTTTCACTACTTCGCACATACCGTGTTCGAGAAGCATGCATAATGAACCACGACTATGCCCTCCTCTGTTACTATCTCTATACCAGGTTCACACACGTGTTGATAAAAGGTTGTCCACAGAATAAGTCCGTCGACAATATCAGCATACAAATGAATTTCATTTCAAATGAAATATACATGAGGGAGACATGAGTTACCACCCTCAAATGAGCAGTCAAGTCCAAATAAATGTTGTTGCACGTATAATACTCACAGACTTCCACTGTACAAACATACATTCTAGGCAGAACCTTGTCGACTCTGTCATCAGCCGCTTCGATGTTGACACGGGATGCATTAAAGAATTGCTAATAGATAAGTGACCTGTGCTTCACCCTCAAACTCATATACATACATAGGGTATCTCAACCATCAACTCTGAAACAGAGCTACCCGTGTCTTGTCTAACCCTCAAAGGAAATTGCTCCGGTAGCGTACAACATCTGTTCTGTTCTTCCAAGCTTATCCGGTCAGCAGTTTTCCAGCACCCCTCTCTGGAATGAGCGGCTGCTGCCAGAGGCGTTCAACTATCCCGGTACCCGCTGCGTTGGGAGACTTCAAAAACCTTTTTGTTCAAAAAGTCGGAGAACATGTAATATGCGTTCAACTAGAAGCTCTCTAAATCCCTATAAACCGTGCTATTGGTCATATCAAAACTGTAACAATAAACTTTCGATGGAATAGCGACCTACTGTATCTATAGTTGCTTGCCTTCTCATATTTAATGCTCCCATCTAAATTGAAACCTCGAAATAGACATTTTAGACACGCACGCTCACCTTAAGCACCGAGCTTGGAGGTGACTAGGATTAGCACATCCTGTCATCCTCCCAAAAACCACTAAAAAACTAGGTGATAGTTCAACAAACATGTGACGTCTTGTTCTCTCAAATCAGATCCATGCATGATCTGATTACAAGCCACCAAAACTTACAATCTAGCTTAATTGTTACAGGCTAGAAGTAAATTCAAAAACATAAAAACCAGTAGTAGACTATGAAACTGAAAACCGCAAATCCTTCCATAATGATCTGGCCCTGAAACACATTGGAAGGATCGTGAAAGTTTATTAAGGTAACAAATGGTGGTAACCATGAAATGAATACATAGTTTGCAGACAAAAGGTGACATTCACTACTCTGAGTCAATACATTTCGCAAGCATTCCCAATCTGCTGAGTGGACGTCGGAACCCTCTGGTCCTTTTAGGGTTCACGTGCTTGTTAAATTCTTTTTAAACTCAGCTTCTGTACATTACGGGCTACGCTCATTTTATCTGCCCAACGCTCCAAGTATAAAAATTGCAAAGCTGATCATGGACACCTACGTTTTGTTTAATGTTGATCAAAACCTCTAATCTAGGACATGGAGACGTGTTTCTCAATAGTATTATCCCTCTCACAAAGACTGCATCACTGGAATCAAATGACAGTACATCTATGACGAAAAATAGTCTGCTATTAAAACCCCATGACTTATTTCTGTTTCAGAGCCCAACAAAGATGATAAACGACAAGACAAATATTAAAAGGCGAATAACTGCGCCGTTGAAGATTGAGGACCAGAATTGAAAATCCCGTTTCAATGCGTACTACTCGCATCTGGCTGTGTCAATGACCTAAACCTAAAATCACATATTACATTAACAGGAGTTGCACTGTTCTCAACGCTTACTCGAGAACATCAACCCCCACTTGATCTGCGCTGCAGCATGAGTACATTACAGAACATGTTTTATAACAAAATAATCGAAAGCTAGTAACACATACCAGACTGTATCCATTCCGAGTCGATGTCCTGTAACAGACAGTAAAAACATAAGAACCTTTAACAGGTACCACAGCATGATACTCATCCCCAATCGGACATTTACCAACCAAGCGAGCTTTATCATGGACATTACAGAACAACCATTGAAAACCGGATTGAACTGTGCAAGGTATGTACAGGGGACATAAAACATTTCAAGCTATTTACGCATGTATGATTGGCGGATTGTTCTAGAGATGTATAAATGATTTTCAGAATCAGGTAACAAATGCAGAACTCACATCTTTGGCCCAATCCTGCCAGCGTCTCCTTCGGCATCCTCCAACATCTGAAGCACCTCCGAACTCTGGTCCTCGAAGCGGGCTCGCACGTTGTTCCAACCTGGCGTTGATCCCCACCTTGACATCTACTGTTCCCTAAATTCTCCAAACATGGAATTCCCTGAAGCTCATCCCACTTTGAGTGTAGGGCCTCCTCCACTCTTCCATCCTTCTGCCTCGCAATATACTGCTTCCTACAAATGTCATGGGCAAATTTGGCCCAATTGAT
This sequence comes from Ceratodon purpureus, assembly GCA_014871385.1. Lineage (NCBI taxonomy): Eukaryota > Viridiplantae > Streptophyta > Bryopsida > Pseudoditrichales > Ditrichaceae > Ceratodon > Ceratodon purpureus. Next base: position 80,259,411 of record CM026426.1, read on the forward strand.
CTTACACTTCCCCTCCCTCTCCGCCAACCAGCTCCTTAAAAAATAACAAGCAAACTCCTTATTGGGAGGTGCATGGTTGTACATTAGAAAATACTTTTCCCAGATTGTACCGCACTCAGCCTCCGTGATGAATTCATTTGCAACCACTCGGATCCCACTGCCTCCTTTATTTGGAAATACCCTCTCCAAATGGGCCTCGCTGATATGCGTCGTTCCACATTCTGTCTTTCCGCAAATGCCGGCGTCCTCTAACTCCAGCTTCTCTGCAAAATCCTGCACAGACCACCTGCACCGTAAGTGGAGTCCTTTTGCGAACTTGATCCTCTCCCCCTCTTTCATGTTCAGGTCTGCATCAGATTTGGGGAGGGTAGAAGCCAACTTCGCTTTACTGTGGCCATGGCGTAGCTAATCTGTCTTGACTAGTTTCTCCTATCACATGCAAGATCGTGCATGTGCACTCGCAAGCACCGAACCTTAACTTTCGTTATCCATGATGCACTGGTCCACTGCAAACCCTGTGTCGAGACACCCCAAACTGAAAAATGCGTTGTTCCAACTAATTGCTACGACAGTGAATTAGCGACCATGCAACCCCCGAGATCACTCGATCAACTGTTGAACGCTAAATCGTCCAATTTTTCCCCACCCTTCCTGGCTACGAACTCTCCCAAAAGAACTTTCTTCTTGCAACTACCTTGCTCTTCCGGAAAGTGGCTAGCCAGTGAAGTGAGCATGACAAGTGATGGAGAATACTAGTTGGCGCAACCTATCCCGAACAATTTTGCATAGACCCTCTTTAACATAAATGACGCCGGATACGCACCTGACTGCATCAATTCACCTCCCTTGGAAAAGGGGCTCATCAGGTTGAAGCACTGAACAAGCTACGGAGCATTCAGAACTCATCTTTGCGGGATCCCCCACAATGAAGACTCACAATTTTGGCTTCCGTGTCCACCCCTAAACCCTTGCAACAAGTGTCACCCTAATTCCTACTCTCCTATCTCGCAGTTCAACCACCCCCTAGGTTCCCAAGCGTTCCCAAGCATTCCCAAGCGTTCCCACTGTACCCATACAGGCCACTGCGAATTCACTTTGATCTGGTCACATTTTGCACTTTGTGGTTCACTTTATTGTGCTTCCACCCATTGGTAAATACTACCATGGTGAAGGTTGACTGACGTTGCCATCAACTTTTAAGTAGAACAAGACACCCAAGGACATGGTAAAATTAGACATCTTGATTGAAAAGAATTCCTACTTCACAGACCCTTGACGTTGTCCAAAGAAGCATGGTGATCTTTCTACGGAATCATGGAAGTAGGTGTGTTTCTTCCATAGATTATGTAAGCACTTCACTTTTCTTTTTTTCAATGTTTGTTGTCAGCAAATCAAGGTTTTGGGCTCTACCTATGCCCTCACAACCACTTACTATGTTTCCACAGAGTTGAGAGGGGCACCGCTGGTATTTGTCATGAAATTAGACAAGGCTCAGATTGTGAATGTCAAGATATTTGAATGTGTCAGTATCACGTTGATGAATAGGGTACTAGATACAAACATTCAGAAGGACCATGCCATGTTTTTCTCAGTCCAATTGGAGCAGGAAATTTGGTCAATTACAACCTTCCAAGTGGAGAAGGAGTCCTACGAAGTTCTCTCTTGGATATTTAGAAAAACCAAGTTTCCAGCTATGATTACAGCACAATCAAATGGCCGGAAACTTCAAGTCCTTGAAGTTGGTGAATTCCATGTGGAGTGGCACCTCGCCGGAGATATGAAGACGATCAAGTGTATGTACGGGCTTCAATCCGAGCCTTCATATGCAATGAACTGCATATACTAGAACAAAAGAGGGTTAAGCTTACCGTGGGGACAGCAAGTCAGGCAAATACTGCCATTTGGAAACGTGCTAAACCCAACTGGATGGGAGGAATGTTTGCCAACACTGTGGCAGCAAAACCCTCTGACATGAGTGCACATACAAGGTAGCGGCCTATCTTGCCCATTCCATTGTATAGAGTGTACATTTGTGCACTGCATGCCCAAGTTCACGACTATAGCAATAGAGCAAATGGAGATGTCCTTGTCAGCAATCGGGCCTCATGGTGGCAACGTGGAGATTAGAAAGGATACAAAGCTGAGTGGCAGCACAAAATATGTGCCACAGAAACCATCTTACAATGGCGTTGTTGCCAGCAAATTTTTTAGACCAAGCATTTGGTTTGATAACGACAAGGCCTGGAAAGACGTATGTCAAGCCGAGAGTAATAATAGTCGCAGTGGTGCGGACCGTAGGGCAATGGCTACTATGAAGCAAGCCTTTGAAGAGGTTCTACCATACTTCAGCGATTTGGTGTTGACATCAGAACAACGACTCCAGTTCAAAGGAAAGATAGAAATGTAGGGAACAACATTTTTATAGGCCTTTGGAGAGGAGCATGTTTCCAATGACATGGTGAGTTCTATTCTAGTTTTTGAGATTATTTAGGGGCTGATGTTAGAGGTTGCTTTCTTTAAACTTGCCAATAAGTTTTAACATTGTTTTGGCTGTTGACAACATGTACTTGTGAGGCACGCGTGTTGGTTTGCGAAGGAATATGGTAGTCTGTTCGTCTAGAGTTGTCAGGGTATGGAGAAATCTCATCATGAAGCAAAGGCAGCAAATCAAGCACATACAGCTCATGGGGGTGGCAAAGAGCGCATCAATATTATTTTGCAACAACTCTAGCATTGGTACCAAGATAATCAACTTTGGAGTAACAAGAAATTAGAGTGCGCCAATGTTCTCTATACCTCGGTTGATGAAGGAAGGCTAGCCCCTTCGTGTAGAAGACGCGAGCAGTGGCATCAATCAAATGCTGCGAGGGCCTGGGCAAATTGGCACTCTTGGCAACAACGTATTGGCAATGCGTGGGTATGTAACTCCGTGGGAGGTGGTAGGCGAGACGATGTCCAACCATCAAATTCTCCCTATAAAGAGGATCCTAAGGGAGATGGCAACGATGTGGATCCTGAGGACGATAGCAACTATGCCGGCGGTGTGGACGTTGGCAACTCTACCGGCGGTGTGGATGTTGGACGTATTGAATGTGGCTGCCAACAATGTTTTCTTTTAGGTAGGTTAGACCATGATTATCCCTAAACATGATTTTTGGGTTTATTCTTCAATAGCAATCTACAAATACATTACTATATTTTTTGGATATTTTCACTTATTCACTAAGTGGCTAATCCAAGCAAATAATAATCTTCATAATGAAGGACCCTTGGAGAGGGTAGCAAATCCATCAACATGAGGACACTGGCAACAACGTGGACAGTGACAAAGCTAGCAACATTTGTGTGTGAATTGACTACAATGTGTTTAGTCATCATGTTGTGGCTATGTAGAATGTGGCTGCCAACAATGTTTTCATTTAGTTTAGACTATGGTTTTCCCCTACACATGTTTTTTGAGTAATTCACTAAAGTGCCTAATCCAAGCAATTAATCTCCATATTGAAGGATTCAATGAATGTGTCTCAGTAATCATATGAACTAGTCACCGTAAGGTTAAGATTTTTATTTGTGAGGCGATTTTCCTTTAGCCCTTATCAAGTAAGGAAGTGAGGTTTAAGGTTGTGGCAATGATATGCATTGAGTGGCAATTAGGGCCGTTGTAAGCTTCCCACCAAACCATTATGCTCCCCTAAATAAATTTTGTTTAAGAGTCTCACCCCCCCCCCCCCCCTTAAAGCATTCTAATGTCCTCTTAAGTACACTCGGCCTTGTTCCCATACGGCACATGTGGTTGACTCTAACACTCTTAAGCACCTCTTTATTTTTTTGGCCGTCCTCTTGTTTCCAGCAAGCGCCCTCGCGATTGTATTGACAAGGCAGTACTCGGGCACCGTGGAGATTCTAGATGTTCTGGGCAACGTCACGATCATGCACCCCCTTCATGCCGTTGAAAACCGCGGCAGGTGTTGAAGAGGGGCGCCGCAGCACTCGAGAGGAGGAGGCCGTGGAGATTCTACGTTCGGCGTAGTTGCAGCTTGAGGAAGGGGCCAGGGAGGGGACCGTGAAGATTCTGCGTGAGGAGCGGGCGCAGCTGCAGCGTGAGGAGCGGGATGGAGCTGCAGCGTGAAGAGCATGCAAACATGCAATGTGAAGAGCGGGTGAACCTACAGCATGAGGAGCAGGCGCAACTACAGCATGAGGAGCGAGTGCGTCGTCACAAGCGGCGGGAGGAGAAGCGAGCTTCACATCTTCAAGCGCCGGCCAAAGCGTTGCGGGGAAAGCTATTACCCTGCCCAACTAGAAGGCTGGCAGCTTTGAATTCCAAATCCCTATTGCACAATACATGACCACTGTAAATACTAGCTTGATCAACTCGATGATCCCTACGGAGGCCTCTAACGCTCCATCGTGGTCTAGAACGCAACCGCGACTACTCTCTCACAACTAGGCCAGCTTCAAATGACCGTTGGCACCATTTTGACTTCAACATCTTGCGCACATTGTGTCTTGAAGGTAGAGCAGCAAATCAATTCTAGTAGGCGGTCTAATTTCCCCAATTTTTGCAGGAATTCTTAAAGCCTACCACCGCTAACAACCTTCTTCCTGCTTGGAATTTGTGCGCGGCAAAGGCTCTTCTTATCAGCTCTAACAAGACACGCGCAAGAGAGCACACGCTCTTTGTTGCAACTATTAGCCAGACCCATAAAACATAGAGGTGGCGACCTCGTGGCACCATTGGTGCCAATAAGATAAAGTGCACATTCATGCCCAAAATTTCAAGCACATGGGAAACCTAAAGGCCTTTTGGAGACTCCTAATTTCTCCTAATGTTAATCCATTAAATGCTGAATTCAAACAATTTCTTTAGTGCTTTGTTGTTTGGCATTGTTTGTAACAAATCCATAATATTAGAAATAAAATGCTTAGAATCTTTATGGCCATTTAGTGACGTCTCTACTTCTACCAATGCCAATGAGCTTGGTCCAGCATCATTTGATTTACCAAAAGAATATCCAGTCTCGAGGGCCACATGATTCGCCAGATTTCCATTGACCACTTTTTCCTCTACATCCTCCAAGGTTGTTTTGCCCTTCTCCTTCCTTGAAGATTTTTGGGTATCCTCCATATCAAGTCTAGAAATTCAAAGCTCCTCATTTTGAGCGGCTGCATAAACATAGTTGCAAGTATATTGTTCACAAATTTCTGCTTAAAATCTCGAGGTTACAAAGCAGAATCGTAAGAATTTTTAAGATTTTCCATTGTAGAAATGGAATGTACAACTGGCCACATACCAGGCTTTGTTTTCAACTCATCCACTACATTTCTCGTGGAGTGTAAATCCAGATGACATGAACCAGGAATATATGTTTGATTTTTCCCAATCCAGAGCAAGTTCCATTTTGTTGTTGGAAATGTGCTCCAATATATTTTGTGCTTTAAGATTACTTCTACATATACCATACATAACAAGGAATAACTGAGATATCCTTTGCTCTTTAAGCAATCCCTGAACAAAGCTTGCCAAACCTCAAATGCATAGTGCCTGAAGTGATCATCCTTGCACAGTTGTGGCTTGCAAGCGTAATTCCTTGTATTGACCTCGTGATGATCCTCATGCCAGAGTTTTTCAATATGGTACATCTTCTTATATGCTTTGCACTCTCTAATAGTCCAAAAACTAAGGCCAACAGATTCCCATCCTTCTTCAGCTAGTATTCCTGGATTGTCTAGGATTTTCCAATGCAAAGTGTGACTAGCACCCTTCTTCTTGTTCTTCCTTTCTAATCCTTGGGTTGGAGCACCTTGCAAATTCTCCATAACTGCCTTGTTTCAAATAGACAAGGTAAACCCCTTACTTCATTTTCTAATTTATTGCAATGGAAGTGCAATTTCCAAAATGAGGGACTTACATCCATTACAATTGTTACATTGTTCCAATCAACTTTTGAAAAACATAATGTACAACCATCATTGGAAAATGATCCTCGCTCATGGGAAATTTTCAATTAAATTTAAAGTTTTGTATAAAACACCGCAATCCATTATGTTGTAAAATTGCAAATTTGTTTGGGAAAATTTATGATAAAAAAATAACATAAATTTATACTTTGTGTGCTGTAGTCCTGTTTTTTTTTTTTTTTTGTTTTTTTTTTTTTAATTTTAAATGTTTATTTATTTTTTTTAAAAACGTATTGTAAGTTGCAAATTATCTATATTTAACTTCAAATTCAAGATACCGTGCGTGACCCCTAAAAAACACGTACTTCCATACTATTTTTTCTACCATTTCTCTGATAGAAAAAAATCCAAATTCTATATTTACTTAAGTAGTATGACAGCAAATGTTATCCCTCCATAATTTCCTTTTAGAACAATAATGTAAAATATGTTCAAAATTTGTAGAGATTGTACTTTTAAGAGGTGTTAAACTATGAAACAAAGACAATTGATTACTCAAAAGCTATAACACATCTTCATTCATCTACCTATTATACAAATGCGTATTATTCTTTGTATATTATTAAGCTCCGTTTAAAGAATATAAATATATATATGCAATTATGGAAGGTTTTAAATCAATAATTAATTCACAATATATGCTACTAATACTTTTGGTTGTTAATAAGTATCGAAGTAATAATACTATGGACATGTAGGATGTAAAGCTCTTTCTGAAATATATGATATGTATACATATTTACATGTAATGAAATCAACATTTCAATATCTATATGTATTTGTGTGAATTTAACCAAGACATCAATTAAACTACATATAAATGATTCGATGTATATATATATATATATATATATATATATATATGATTACTAATACAAATGCATCTATAGAGCATCACGAATCAATAATCAATTCATGCTCTATATCATCAAAGCAATTGATAGTCAATAAGTGTCAAATGTAAGATTAATTCAGGCACACAACATGTAAGGGCCTTTATGGGAGAATAGAAATTATATAACGATAATCTTTATCACCTTATAAAATATATATAATTTGGATACGCATTTATATTATGCTGTACTTTATGGAATTAATGCTTATCCCCAGATATAAATTAATATATAGTGAATATTGCAATTCTATTTTTCTATAAGTGCATATATATATATATATATATATATATATATATATATATATATATATATATATATATATATATATATATATATATATAATGCATAATTATTAAGAATGTCTTACGTACCTATTTGGTTTAAATTTTTCATAAGGAATAATATCCTTCTTAATTAATGAGAATGATGGAGATCTTTAATGTACCACATAAATTCTAGTTTTGGAGTCATTAATATTTGTAACATGTATTACTGCATATTCCTTGTTAGAACTACCTTTCAATGTCACGTTTTTTGAATCCACCTCTTCCAATCTAAATTTTAACATTACTCTTCAGATGGAACCAAAATTTTCAGTATATACAAAAGAGAAGAACCCTTTATAAATATCAAAATTAAAATCTCCCTTATGCATATCGGAGTGTTTTGCCTCATATTGTTAATCGTAATTTTTTTTAGAATTTGCCTATGATATAGTAGTTGGTACAAATCATTTTGCACAATTTCGCTATAATAGGTGTCAACATAGTATTTAACATTGAGCTGGAGTCAAAAGCAATTTATTACACATAATTTTCTACACTTCTACTAATTGGACGTTTTATATATTTTTCAAAGAATATAAGGACATAATATTTCTAACCACTAGAAAAGGCAAGTAATTAACCCATCATGCATTAGAGAAAAGTATGGAGTTTGCTTTGTAATTCAAAAAATACGCGAACGTAACCATTCTTTAGTGGGCGGGCCTGATGTATGAGAGTTTAATCCCAAGTCACATGCACCCCTTTAAGTGTGGTGACAATTCTACAAATTCTGTGGAATAGTTATTTTACTATCCAGATCATTTGTTAGGTTACTTTGAAACCAATGGATGTGGTCAGTACCTTGCTTACAATCTCAAACTGTTGGTCTGATTTTCACAATAGTAATTTTGTTATTTTGCAACCGTTGACAAACATGAGGACCTCATAGAGTTAGGAAGATTGTTACTTTAATCCTTCGAGATATATTCCTACTTAGTTTGCAACCATGCCTCGAAACAACAACAAACCCAGAATTCCAAAGAAGATGGCAGTAATGGATTAGGATGCTACCAAGGTTGTCATAAATTGCCATAAATTGCCATAAAATTGTCATGTAGTCACGTGACGGACGTGACGGACGGTTATCGGACGAGCTCCCCCGCGCGAGCAAAATTACAGTCCTCACAGTTTACTACTGTTTACCATGGGTGGCGCCCGTCGACGCGTTTGCTCGCGCCCGTAGGCACACGCGCGAGCACTCGGGCGCGCGCGCAAAAAAATAAAATAAAAATAAATATATATATATATATATATATATATATATATATATATATATATATATATATATATATATATATATATATATATATATATATATATATATATATATATATATATATATATTTATTTTTTATTTTTTATTTTTTATTTTATTTTTTGGTTTTTTGGTGCGCGCGCCCACGTGCTCGCGCCCATAGGCACGCGCGCAAGCACTTGGGCGCGCGCACCAAAAAAAAAATAATAATAATAATAAATAAATAAATAAATAATTTTTTTTTAATTTTTTTTTTGCACGCGCCCGAGTGCTCGCGCGCGTGCCTACGGGCGCGAGCATTCAGGCGCGAGACTTTCACAAAGAAATTGTTCATTTCATTTTGGTGATAGTTCATCCTTTGGGCATGTGCATGTAGGCATGTACATAGGAAAAAATAAAGCACCAAAATGAAATGAACAACTTCTTGGTGGAGGTTGGGTGCATGCGTGTCGGTGTGCGTAGAAAAAACTAGCACAAAAATGAAATGAAACCGAACTCCCAATACTCATGTAGATATGTTCTTGTATGATTTGAATCCTCATTTTTGTACTATTAAAGTTACACTTGTTAAATATAGTTTTATATTTTGTTCATGATTGCATTCCTTAATTAAATATGTAAATAACTTATATTTCATGTTATTCTTGAATTTATTTACCATGTTTCATTCAATTGGCACATATAATAAGTTTACATAACAAATATAGGAAAAAAAATACATCATAGACTTGGAATGATAAAATAAATACATGATAGACTAAGAATGGAAGAAAAAGAAAAAAAGAAGATAGAATGGAATAGTAATGAAGTTAAAAATAACAAGATGATAGAATAGAAGACAATTAAAAAAATATATAAAAATAAAAGATGACATGGGCGATTAATCGAAGAATAAATAAATAAATAAATACATCATCCACTAGAAATGGAAGAAAAGGAAAACAAGAAGAGAGAATGGAATTATAATGAAGTTAAAAGGGACGAGATGATAGAATGGGAGACAATTGGAAATTTTAATACATAACAATAAAAGATAGAATGTGAAACCAATGGAAGAATAAATAAATAAATAAATACATGATAGGCTAAGAATGGAAGAAAAGGAAAAGAAGAAGACAGAATGGAATTATAATGAAGTTAAAGGGATGAGATGATAGAATGGAAGACAATTGGAAATTTTAATATATAAAAATAAAAGATAGAATGTGAGACCAATGGAAGGCTAATAAAATAAATAAATACATCATCCACTGGATATAGAAGAAAAGGAAAACGAGAAGATAGAATGGAAGAAGAATAGAAAAATCAACAAATAAAGGGATAGAATGGGAGAAATATAAAAAAAAGTCATGGATAAAAAGCCATCAAGTGTGATGAACGACATAGTCAACAATGAATTGACGTTTCAATAGATAATGATTTAATCAACGCGAAGATAGTGGAAATGTACACAAAATGTTCTAGTTTAAACAAAATTAAACTAACTCCAAAATCTTCTACTAATCTAATTATCTATGCCTATTGCTACTATTTTAATTCTAATATCATATTACAAAAATGTTCTCATCACTCATCGATCTCCATCACATCGCGTACTGAGCAATTCAGCTCCCTGGTCTGGCAACAATTATTTGTGCATAAAATTGCAATGAACAGCTTCTTGATGGAAGTCCGATGCAAGCTCTTAGGCGAGTGCAGACGGGCGCCAGTACTCGGGTGCGAGCATACCGGCGAGTGCAAAGGAGGAAGTAGCACCAAAATGAAATGATCAAGAACTTGGGGGAAGTCCGGCGCACGCAATCGGGCGAGTGCCATCGGGCGAGTGCGGACGGGCGCGAACATACGGGCGAGTGCGAAAAAAAATAAAAAATAAAAAATTTCAGAACTTTGGCTGGTTTCTGTGTGCGCGTTTGCTGATACACTCGCGCCCATCTGCGCGCGCGCGAGTGCGGACGGGCGCGAACATACAGGCGTGTGCAAAAAAAATAAAAAAATAATAATAATTTTTTTTAAAAAAAAAAAACTGTGGCTGGTTTCTGTGTGAGCGTTTCCTGATACGCTCGCGCCCGTCTGCGCGCGCTCGTGTGCGAACGGGCGCGAGCATACAGGCGAGTGCAAAATTTTTTTTTTTTTTTTTTTTTTAATTTTTTTTAACAAACTTTGGCTGATTCCTGTGTGCGCTTTGCTGATATGCTCGCGCCCGTGTGCGCGCGCCCGATTGCTCGCACTCAATGGTGGGAGTAGCACCAAAATGAAATGAACAACAACTTGGTGGAGGTCCGACGCACGCCATCGGGCGAGTGCGGACGAGCGCGAGCATACGGGCGAGTGCGGACGGGCGCAAGCATACAGGCGAGTGCGAAAAAAATAAAAATAAATAAATAAATAAAATAAAATAAAATTTTAAAACTTTGGCTGGTTTCTGTGTGCGCGTTTGCTGATACGCTCGCGCTCGTCTGCGCTCGCGCGAGTGCGGACGGGCGCGAATATACGGGCGAGTGCGAAAAAAAAAAAAAAAAAAAAAAAAAATTTCATTTTTTTTTAAAACTGTGGCTGGTTTCTGTGTGCGCGTTTGCTGATACGCTCGCGCTCGTCTGCGCGCGCGCGAGTGCGGACGGGCGCGAACATACGGGCGAGTGCGAAAAAAAAAAAAAAAAAAAAAAAAAAAAAAAAAATTTAAAAAAAAAAACTGTGGCTGGTTTCTGTGTGCACGTTTGCTGATACGCTTGCGCTTGTCTGCGCGCGCGCGAGTGCGGACGGGCGCGAACATACGGGCGAGTGCGAAAAAAAAAAATTAAAAAAAAAAAATTAAAAAAATAAAAAAATTAAAAAATTTTTCCGCACCTGCCTGTATGCTCGCGCCTGAATGGACGCGCGCGCAAAAGTCAGCGCTAGGTAAATTCGTTTTACCCTTACCGTGAGTCAACCGGTCAATTCCCTTATGTGACGGACACGGGGGTGTGTCTTGTCACCATGACGGACTAACGGACTAACGGACGGTCGGTCTATTATGACAACCATGGATGCTACTAATGATCTCAACTGGAGAGCAAAGGATAGGTAGCAAGACAAAGAAAAGGAACTATGGATGTGCACAACTTGCAAGAAGTTTGTGAAGATAAAACATCTCCTAAGGTTGTCGCTTGTAGGAGGTTTGATATTTGACCGTGTCATGAGGGGCCATGTGATACTTGTGCAGATGAGCATTTTTGTACAAGATATCACGAGATTGCTACAATGTGCATAAACTCTTGGCCACGAACTTTTCTAAAATCTAATATGGCAATTGTGTAGGTAGAAATTTCCTTGTACAAAATAGAAACGCTGGGATACAAGCACTTGGGCTTCCACCAAATTATGGGGGAGATCACTATAGTGACCATCTTTTCTCTAATCAAGGTGGCAATGACCTGCACCGTCTACATAATTCTAGCAACTACCATCAGACTGTTCACGATTGTGGCAAATATTAGCATTGTTGACAAGATTATGGCAACTATCATTGCCGTGCACACAATCATGGCCACCTTGTCCTCAATCGCAACACCAATTACCACCATACCAATAACGACATCAACACTCCGGTAACATATGGTGAAAGAAGGCAACAGTACTTGCTACTGCCCCAGAGATGGTCATTATGGGACAAAATGTAAATCTCCTGAAATCCATCCTAATTCATAGGTCATGCCATTGAGTAAATAAAAAATCCCTACTAATTTGTGGGACACTTATAACAGATCTACAGTTTTGGCTAGAAGTGACGAAGAACATCAACCTATAAAAGTACGCGTCCTCCAAATCAACAATATGATTTTTCATATTGGAATGACAACATACCGCCTCCAACATTTTGTGCTCACGAGGAAATCGAGTTAGATTTCATGTGGAAAATGGATGAAGCCACTCATTAGAACAAGCAAGATTATATTAAACAACTTGAACAACATTCTTTCTATCTAGAACGGGAGTGAAGATTGAGAGAGAATGCAATGAAGGAAATTTTTGTAAATGGAGGTGGGCTAGGGCAAAACTTTTACGAAGGAGGTGGGCATAGTCAAAACTACTATGATGACTAGCTGACACGTTTATGAAGGAGCTCGGCCTAGTCAAAACTAAGGCAATGAAGCAGGATCCAGTTGAAGACACGGTGACCACTCCAAGAACAAGTAGTTGTAAATGTAATAATTCTCAAAAGGTGATTTGTGAATGCGTTTTAGACAGTTTTGGCGAGTTTTGTTGCTTTTGAAAAAACCCAAATGGTACCGCACATTTTTACATGGATGTATTGTCCCCCATTATCTTCTATCAGAGTGACTAGAATTATGTCTATCATTTTCAATTGTCTATAACTTTTCAAGCAAGTTAAGGAAGTAAAGCTTCAATATATTTGAAGAGTCTATGATGTGAAAGCGTTTGTTCCGTGTTTTCTTTTTTTATCATGTGTAAAAACTTATGATTTTGAAGGAGAGGGCCATTTTCAATGCTTCAGCGGTCTAGGTATTCCAAACATTGACTATTATAGAAATACATATTCTCATAAGGGGGACATCATTATTTTTGTCTTTGATGTATCAAAGAATTTTTATGTAAAAGTTTAAGAAAAAATATAGGATAGATAAAATAAACTACTACAAAGGAAGATGGAAAAGCATGGAGATTCCAAGAGAACAGGAAAACATGGAAGTTGCAAGAAAAAGGCAAAGCCCGGAAATTTCATGAGATGGGGAGACATCTTAATCCTCTTATGACTGGGTATCAATGCACTTGGAAGAAGAAATTTTACAAGAATAAAATTAGGAGTAGGAAAGGAGGAATTTGAATAGTTTAGAGAGAAAGGGGTAGAAGAGGCTTAGAGAGGATCAACTAGGAAGAATTTGCTTTGGAATCTTAAATTAATCATGTCATCTAACTTGGATTAGTAAGGCAAGAATCCAACCTAAAAGGATGTTGAGTCTTGCACGCATCTGAGCACAAATTGTGGAAATTGTGGTCTGCCTATGATAGAGGAGACATCAATGTAACCAAGAAAGTTAAAATCAAAACTTGCCACATCAAAAACTTGAGAGACATCAAAGGCCACTTCTAGTGTAACAAAGCATTAAAAGGTGCAGGCTTGAAAAATTGCAAAGGATTCATTGGCAACTAATACACATGGCTACAAATAAAGAGAAACTGCGGCAAGCAAGGCAATCATGGAAGATAGAAGGGTCAAAACGTCTCTATAATGTCCCACCTCAAATGAAAAGAAACATTATTAAGCTTTATAAAATGTATATGCTGGCTTACAAAAAAACATCAGATACATCAGATTCTGATGTATTCTAATTCAGTAAGTGATACACTATATATTTGTAGTACTCTATATCAGAATTTATCGCAGAAATGCTTTCTTGCGACCGGTCATTTGTAAGTATCTGAAAATTGGTTGATAATGTGAGACAATCTACCTACCTCACCACGTGTGTTTTTTAAGACTCTATCCAAATAAATTCTGAAAGTATCCATGAGATCTTCAATATTAGTGAACATCCTTGGTGGTCGTTCCAAATTGTGGTATGCAACCGACATCTCAAGGTTGTTGATCATGTCAGCAATCATTGCACTAGCATATTCTACAGAGGTCAAATACAAATTGTAAATGATCTAAATATCTTGAGTAGGCCTATGCAACTACGCCACTTGAAGGTCCCCCCAATATATATATATATATATATATATATATATATATATATATATATATATATATATATATATATATATATATATATATATATATATATATATATATATATATATATATATTGAAAACATAGGACGACCTCCTCGGCTCTGAAATTTTTGACGTCATACCCCAATGGCATAAACCAATGTCAACCTTTTATTCATCCTCGGGGAAGCGAAGGAGGATATTGTTAGAAGACAAGTCGTGGTGGAGATTGCCGGGTTTGTTTACCTTCTTCATAATATGCAGAACGACTGACTCAAGCTCCGTCCGCTTCTTCCGGAAAAGCCGTAGTCAATTCCCTTATACAACATCATCTTTCAATTCATTCCCAAAAGCGCAATCCACAAATAGATTATCACCAACAATCTCATCCCTTCTGAACACCCCCCGGAGCGTCCCTCCATTCTACCAATATAAGTATCCTTCATACCTCTTGTGGTGAATGGACGCAAAGCAAATGACACCGGGATGGGCAATTCTCAAGGCCAAATATTTGTTGTTATGTCCCACCCTTGACAAGTCAAACTTCGTATCATGATTGAGGGGCGTTATAGCTGCAAACTCCCAATACGGAGGTATTGTAGAGACTCCTTGAAAGTGAACCCTCCAGATAGTTGCATATCCACCTCTCAAGGAAGGTTTGTCATCTACAGGCAACACCTTCATTGTCTCTAAAATGACAATCAAGGTTTGGCGGCGTTGTTGCATTACGTGCAAAAATAGGTCTAGAAAAGGCTGTGTAAGCGGCACGTGAGAGAAAAAAATGGCAGCTGCCCACGTACTTTTTGACATGGCACCAAAGGTGCCACCGTGGTGCCAGCAACCGCCACGGGGGCTCGAATCAATGACCTCCTCGCGAGGCGTGTGGAGGGCGTTGCTACAGTGGCGGGCTGACAGCATCTGCCCACTTTGGACCAAACTCCGAGCCGACCCGATCATGTCAGCTCGCATATTCCGAGGACCTTTGTTCAGGACGCGCCACCGAGGTGCGTGCGGGCACCGATTCTAGCATCTGCTGCCAGCGGGGGGCAGGGGGTTCACCTAGAAAGGGCAGGCTTACACGGCCTTTTCCAGACCCCGTTTTGCACGAAATGCTTGATGAATTTACCATTCTAAGAATTCCGCCAACCGATCAAAGTCCAGTAATTCCGCCTCGTGGCCCACAACAACATGTAACTTACGAATAGTTCAGCCTTCAAAATAACCTCTCTAAATGGTTTGTCTCCCTGGTGATGTTCTTTTCCATACTTAGGCTAAATAGTAAGGGCATTCGATAATGCATCGTGACATGAGTCTCTAAGAAGTGAGTGTATTCCTTCTACTAGGTCTTTGATTTCCACGTGGGCAAACTTACAGCACTGATAATCCGTTAAGCCATCTCTTTCTTGAATTTCCCTGGACCTTCTTTGAGATATTTCACATAGAAACTCTCCAGGAATTGATTATTGTTCTCCTCATAGAATCCTGCAACTAATTTGGTTACAAATTCTTTGCAACGTAACAAAGCTTTATTACACTTCTCCAAAAATTCTTCTACAATCTTTGGTTTCTTGTTCTCCAGCATCTTGATAGAACAGAAAAGCTCAACTGCAACGTAAGGCTTTAATTCTCAATGAGTTTTGAGATATTCTAGAAAATTCAAAGACAAATCGAGAAATAGATCGTAGGACCCTCTTAATCAATATAAAGCACTTGAAATTCCACAAGGTTTAGTAGGAAAACCATTTAAAACAAATCAAAACCTTCCTTCTTCCCCCCCACCCCCCAAAATAAGACCACCACCTTCAACCCAAAGATGAAGAGCCAATGGATGAAAAAGTAAATTACTCCAACTGTTGCTATCCCTCATCCGCACATATAGAGGGGGAAGAAAGAAAAGGACAATAATATGGGTAGACATCCCTTTATATGGAAAAAAGCTCCCGCAGCGGTCTGCCCTTACGAATGTCAGATCTGACGGCCGTCTTTCGCTATGGCACTATATAGCCGTTGCTCAACCTACCCTTTGGATTTTAAGGTTGTCGGATTTGTCGATCCACGGGCCGGGCGTCCGCTTAGTCGAGCGCATTGACCAAATATCCCCCTTGCGGACGGCCACGGCGACCATCGACTCCAATAGTTGCCAATCGGTTGGGCCGCGCAAACGTTTTCTTAAACAGCCGCCCGATCACACGACCCTATCCACTCACGCCGTTCTAGTGGTCGATGGTCATGTTATGCGGCCGCTGCGGGCGGTCCACCAATCCGACGGCCCCGAGAATTATTAGGGGCCACGTAAGTTATATTCCTCTATGGGTTGCAATTTGGAGCCTCCACAATGTGACACTCGCATTGAGGATGAGGAGGCGTGAATATTTTGGATGTGGAACCTTAGACAACCACTATTTCTAGATCCGTACTTTTTCTTAATATTCATATTTTTCCTCTTTATTTAGTTTATTTTCAAACCTAAACTTCCATTATACAAAACTCTCCAAATTTGCATCAACATCATGAGTTTTTTCTGATTAAGGTTATTTATTTTTGATGCTCCATACAATGGTGAAGTTACATGTACAATTTTGTCGTTCAAAGTTGCAGAACTGGTTGCTTTAAAAATCAATGGCATAGACGCATGACAATAACAAGAGCATGATTTTTTATTTATTTTTTATTTTAGTAGAAACTTGCTTTATTCATTGTGCACATATGCACATTTTATAACTAATCTCCCACTCTAATCACCTACCAAGGATACAAACTCATATGAAATAAATGAGGAAAATAAAAATAAAAAACATTTGATCAACAACGATGCTTAAACCGGGTTTCGGGGTATATAAGGCGGCCACAGGCCGCCCTATCCCGAAACCCTAATGTCGTGGGCGGCCGGGGTGCCCCGCGCTCTCTCTCTCTCGCTCCGCCACTCACAACCTTTGCCATGGATCCCACGTTGACCTGGAACCCACTTTGAATTCGTCAAGAGCCCCTCCGCAACTGACAAACCATGCCCCGAATCACAAACCCCAACTCTGGAATTGCAATCAAAACTTCGATAAATCCGAAACCTGCTTGTCACTGCCATTGCACTGGTTTTTCCGACTAATAGAGGCTTGTGCATTTCTTCAAACTTTTGGTAAGGATCTTTATTTGCCAGCTGTTAGGGGAAGAAATTAGCCGATGATTAAGAAAACTCCTGCTCAAGTTTGTGCTTGCCTCCATTGAGCTCGTCTCCAGCACTTTCTGTTCGTCCTCTCATTCTCTTGACAATTTTCTTTGCTGCCTGACGAGCGACTAATTGTCCTATTATTATGATGACTATGGTAGTCTATGTTGAGTGGGCCAACTTGAATGTGGCTGCCATGGATCTCAAGGAGGGTTTTAGTCACGTCCTAGGTGTATTTGGTTGTTTTTTGAAGAGCTTGGCTAACATAGAGTCCTATGGGATTTGGTGCCAAGTTGTCCCTATGTTTTTCTGCGCTTTCATGGAGCATTTGAATGAGATTGATATGGACTGACAAGGATCTTTGTGCCAAGCTACAATGGTTATCCTCGTTGGTTTAATAGATAGGATTAGCATGTGTTGTGTTAGTGTCCGGCCCCAATTTTTTGGAAACATGGGTATCTGTGTCATGAATGCTAGTTTGTGCCTTAGCAGTCATGGTATTGTCAATGTCACCAAGGCTAAGTACGAGAAAGGTAATGGGAGCTACCGCATGGTAATGTTTGAGTTTCATGGTATCGACTATAGTTGTCTCTTGGTTGAAATATTTGTTCTTTACAAGGAGTACCTTGTTGTTAGGTAAAACTTACTGAACTCTAAAGTGACCATTCCAAATGGATTCAAACTTTGTTTTTTAGAGCTTGGGGTCTCGTGGACACCTTAAGACCTGATCCCTTTTTTGGAACGTCCTAGGAGGTTTGGAAGCTTGAAAGTATTTGGTAATGAGTTCTTGTTTATTTGTGATATTTTTCATAGCCAGTGCTCGTATTTCTTCCAAGTGGTGGATATCTTGTAGACGGGCAACGAGGACTCGATGTGGGCTGTAATTCTTGTTTGCAAAGAATTGAATCTGGGTGCTATGTACTCCGTGAGCAGCAATGGTACTGTCCCGTAAAGAAGTTCAAAAGGGATGGGGTGCGAACTAGTCTTGGTGGCCACCATGTAAGCCTAGAGGGCTGCTAGCAAACAGTTATCCCAATCAGCTTGGTTGGCGTGGACAAATTGACAAAGCATGTTGATGAGACTCTTATTTGTTGATTCTGCTTGGCCATTGCCCTAAGGATAGTAGACACTATTGATTCAATGCTTTATGATGCGGTTGTCCAAAAGGTCCTCAATCACTAAATTGACAAATTGTATTCTTTGAATTAAAAAATTTCTACGGGACAACCGAAACAAGTGATAATGTTTCCATATATAAATGTGGTGATGACCACACCAGTGTTGTTTCATAGGGGTCAAGCTTCAATCCACTTGGTATTGTAGTCAGTGGCAGCAAGGATATATTTGTAGCCTTGACGTGTGACGGGACGTATAAGTCTGACAAAATCCAAGCCCCAATGTTGAAAAGGTCTGAGTGGCCGTATAGACTTAAGAGGTACGCGGCCTTGGTGTTGGAAATTTGTTGTCGCTACTTGGCGAGCATGGCAATTCTTGATAAATGCATATTCATCTTTGTATTATGTTGGCCACCTGTATTTTGTAATGAGTATCTTTTTGATGGTAGTCTCGGGTCCTTGGTGTCGTCTTAGAGGACCGTTATGGTGCACATAAACAAAGCTCTTCGTTGGGACCACAACAGTATAATTGTCCATAGACAATATTGTGAGGGAGCGTGGTGCGCACAAATCTGATCTTCCTTGTATCCATGAGTCTAGTTGTTGTGCTTCCTTGGTACCCCATGATATCACTTCTCCAATCGTTTTGGGAAACCATGGATATAGAGGCAGCTTAGAGATACGGCTCATTGAAGAAGTCGTCAATGCCTTCCTCGGTGGCATGGAAGTCCGTGGACAGGTAATCAGCCACCACGTGCCTCTTGCCTGGAACGTATACAACTTCAAAATCATACTCTAACAGTATCGTAATCCATCTAGCTACTTGTTGAGTTACCAAGGGTTTATTTACAAGGTAAGAGAGGCTATGGTGGTCGACCATGAAGCGAAACTTGTTGCCAAGTAAGTAATGGCGGAATTTTTTGACTATACAAATCATGGCAAGAGCTTCTCAATCTATTGCAGAATAGTTTTGCTTGGCTTGATTGAAGTGAAGACTTGGATAGGCTACGGGATGGTCATACTTTCCATGAAGATTTTGGGCCAACATAACTTCCACGGCAATATTGGAGGTGTATGTGTGCACATGGAACGGCTTGGCCCAATCTAGAGCCATTAGGATGGAAGCTTTCAAGTTAGCCCCCTTGATTTTTTGAGAAAAGCTTGGGCAGCAGGCGTCCAATCCTTGGAATATGTGTACGTCGCATGATTCAAGGTTGTAATTGAGACAATGATATGAGCTAGTTTTTCAATGGATATCTTGGATTTTCTCGAGATCAGGGAGTTTTCCATGCTTACAGACCATAAATCTCAAGTTGACCTTTGCAAAGGAGAAAAGCATACATTTTTATCTAATGTCGTTCGCTAGGGAGGCGTGGAAAATTTGCCTTAAATGGATGACATGTTCTTCCATTTGTCCACGGATTATACCATCATCCAAATATATGCACAAAACACGTTTTAGATATGGTTGGAAGAATAACTTGATTACCCGGTGGAATGTCATGGGGGCGTTCCTAGCTCCAAAAGGAATCCTTTTAAACTGATATGGCTCCCATTATGTGCAAAACGCAGTCTTGTTCTTTGTCTTGTTCTGCCATGGCAAAACTGAAAATTTCCAAAAAAACTATCGTAGAAGGAGTACGTTTTTCATGGCTGGCAACCTCAATTATAATTTCTTCCATGTATGGCATGGGGGTAATGGTCCTTCTTGATGGCATCGTTGAGTTTACAAAAAAAGATGCAAATTCCTATAATGTATTTCTTTTTTGGAATAAGGACCATGGGAGACAAGGGCGCAAAGTCCACAGGGATATGAATTTGGCTTTCAAGATTTTTGTCATGCTCAGCCTTGACACAGACGGCGTAGTTTGGATTCATTTTGAATTGCCTTTGCTAGACCAAGGTGGCATCTGGGATTATATTTATGGTGTATTTGGCTAGAGTGCGGGGTCTCCTTTGTAGATACTCGTGTCTCTATGCATAAATATCATGGTATTCATCGAAAAGAGCAATGGCAGCCTGCTTGATAGTACTTGTTGCATTGGCATTAATTTTGATATACTAAGGTTTTTCCTTAGTTTCTAAGTTGACTAGTTAGACTCTCTCTTTGGCTCCGTGGGTCTATTTGGTGATGATTTCTATCTAGAGAGCCTACGTGCCTTGAGTTGCATTGACTGTCACGGATTCTAGTATTTCCTTAGAGAAATGTGCAGGAATGCCTAATTCGTTTTGTTCCGCAACCAAGTTAGCCAAGTGAAGTTCGGCTAGAGAGATGAGATCGTAGTTAGCTTGAAAAACCAAGGCTTCATGTTTTGGTGAGAGACTTTAGGTCTATTTGGTTCTTGCTTTATGTCTAATCTGGTTGGCCTTGGCTAGAGTGATACAACTATCTACTTGAATTACTGCAGTTTTTCCTTGTCATTGTATCCGAATCTGATTTCCTTGATTAATCATGGATAGCATTCATGTCTCTAAGCCACTGTTGTCCAAGAATAATCGGAATAGTATAGTTGTCTGGCATATCTATTACATCAAAAGTGGCAAAGGTGGACACACTATGAGTGGTGATGGCTACTGCAGGCAATATCCATTAGAAGAAATCTGTTGTCTCAAAGGAGCCCAAACCATTTAGACGTGCAAAAATAATTGACCCCAAACCATGCACTTTTGATGGTGGCACCAATGGTGCCATCTGGCTGAGAGCAGTGAAGTTCTGTGAAAAGCCTTGTTCGATGTCCTCTCAACTTGCATGGATATGCTTGGTCTCAAAATCAATGTATCAATTAATGTGGTTCTCTTAGAGTGTAGTCCTAAAAATATTTTGTAGGTCTGCAGGGTTATTGATGTCATTTTTACGTGCGATAACTTTGAACCGATGTATGTGCCAATCAGGGTCGCATTATTCATTGAATACCGCGTATGGTATTTTGAATAGCTTGGCCTGCCTTTCTTGGTTGCTGCGAGTGGTGGTAGCAATGAGATTTCCTCATGAGAGAGAGGCCAACCCAAGTGGTTTAGGTGGAGCCTCCAAAGCCTATGGTATCACGTGGTTTGCTTCGTGACACCAATTGTCTTGTAAATTTTGGTATTGGATGCTAAGCATTCCAACATAGTATAATTTGTAGCATCATTCTTTGCTATTCTGTCAATCATTTGTTAATTCGTCCATTGCAAGAATTCCTTCATGGAATCCGGGACATCTTGTTGTACAGCTTCTTTAGCCTTGGCCTTTCATTTGGTTGCAACTTTTCTAGGTGGCATGGTAACAGTGAAAGGTAGGTCAGACCTTATCTCCGCCTTCTATTCCTAGCAAGGTTGCCAAAATATTAGTCAAGATTACAACAATAGAGATGTGAGACCAATGGTGAGGAGAGTGTAGGGACACGGAGGAGCTAAGGGAAGTACCAAGAGTAGAGCGTGGGTGACCGTGCGGTCAAGGCCAAGGGTAGTTGCACCTAAGACCGAGGTGCCTCAAGTCCTTCTATACCAAAGACAGTCACCGGGGACCTTGTAATCGAGGCAATCTTGGTGTCCCTTTGATCTAGACAGCCGTGACAGGACTACTGCCAAGATGACCATGGTTTCCTAGAGCCAAGACAGAGGTTGAGCCGTGGGAGAGTCTTGAGAGCATGAGACAAAGTACAGACAAGGGACCTAAAAAGACTTCACAAGTCATAAGAAGGAGATCTACAAGCAATGCATTTGGGTGAGAGTGGAAAAAGAGGGTTAGAGGTGAAGGGAGGTTGTTAGATGCTTGTAGCTATGGTGTCCCTAAGGACTAGCAAAGAAATAGAGTTCCCTCAAACATGGCAAACCCAATATATCATCAAAAGGGGGAGGACAACAACTCTGAGGCAAGGTCATGGTCCCGACACCAAGATTCAGAGAGAGATATCTGTTATTTGCTAGAGTCTTTATACTATTCCCTACCTACTATCCTGTTGACTACTAATAGTGTCACCCTTTGTTCGTTCCTTGGTGGCGATGGTTGCTGCTGACTATCCACGGCCGCCGAGTTGCCCGCCAAGTAAGATGATGCCTTGCACCTCTTCTTTCTAGGTCTCAATACTTTAACTACCTTGATTGGAATAGGATTTGCATCAACCTTGATTGACAAATTGTTCATATTCAGAATTTATCTTTCAAGTTATATGAACACTTTGGTAGACAGCAAGAGCGCATTCTTCAAAGTTGCCGTCTATATTTTGGACGCTTACTTCTATAAAGTGATACATGGATCTCCATCCATTCATTCCATTGCATTATCCTCCAGATTCTGTGAATTTGCTCGGAGCTATCAAGGAGGCTTTTGTACATGTCGGCAAAGAGCTTGCTTTGCCTTAGCCTTTATAATTAGGACAAATGTGCTTTTCTTGGAAACCAAATATGGTGCACAATTCTTCTTTCTTGTCTTCGAGATCCAGTCTCCTTTACTATATTTAACAATGCAGATGTAATCTTTGAACCATACTTACAATCGTACCTTAAAATATGGATCACCCCATACAAGAACCACTTGCGGATCAAGAGAAACATTCCATGCCCGTGGTATCTTACTACAACTATGGTGATTCCAAAGTTGTTAGTATTTTTAAAAGCTTTAATGGTTACCTTAAAAAAAGGAACAACATTGCACCCATAAATCCAATCTAGCAATGTGACATTGCAGCAAGTGACAATAGAGGCACAAACAATGCAACAAAGTGGTGCGTGCTGGATGAAATTGGAATGTGACTACAAGAAACATCCTTAGTTAAGTGAAGTGCGGTTTGAGGCTTGTTCCATCTTGGATTGGGTTCTTTGTTATCTTTCTTTTCCTGGGACTTGCATTGCGCACCTTCATGTCTACATTGTATGCCCTTGATGAAATAATGTACCGGACTCAACGGGATGTAATATAGCTGAATAAGATGGGATTTCTAATGCACTCTGCGAGGAGAATTGTACTCTAGCTCCCATCTGAGATCCCAAGGGCAAAAAACATCCAGTGGTGGATGCTGAACGAGATCCCCAATTTCTAGCACTCGGAGACTCTGAATGTCAAAGGAACTAAGGCAAATTTCTATCTATAAGTAATAATCTATTTTGTATAGGCATTTATCCTAGCATGTATGTACAACCTCTATTTTGAAGTACTTGTGATGATAGCGACAAACCCTAAACTAGATTAATGGAAATGTGCTAACTCAATAGATAAGTAAATCTTCCTCACTTCTCACATGCTAAGAGGAAAAGTAAATAGGCCCTAAACTTTAAACCGGTATCAAATAAGGCTAGTGACATTGATCCTATTGGATAGAGACGTCCTTCAGACTTTTGTGCAAAATGCCCGCAAAGGATACCCTACATTGATGTGGCACACCTTGATAAAGGTGTACGGAAGGAATTGTGAGCATAGAGAGGTGAAATTTGCTCAAGCATGGCAAACCTTGCGTAGCATAAAGACATGGAACATTGAAATCCTAACGAGAAGCAAAGAGGGACTAGAAAGTCGTAGAAGACAATGAATGATGTGCACATGACATCATCTTTTTTTTTCGTTTCAAAGTCACGTAGGGGCAGTGTGCCAATGGGCATTGTCTTAACAAAGTTGGCGATATGAAGATTAAAGCCGGGGGAGGGTTTGACGTAGTGTTTCAATACTTAGAAGTCACAAAAGGTCGGACTTGCTAAGTGGACAGACGAGGGAGAAAAAACGTGCGACTAATATGATGCGCAACTTGTGTTAGCAGGGCACAAGGTTTTTGCCTTATCCTACTTTACATAGGATTTAGCATTTTTGTCCACGGACTTGTCAATCAAGGTGATTTCTAAAAGCTCATGATGGTAAAAGATCCCCTTTCATCTTAAAAAAGGATTCATTGTACCTTATACAACACATCTTTCTTCAAAAGCCTGACAAAGGAACAAGAGCCTCTTGTCTACTTATGTCTTAGCACAAGACTATAATAAGTAGGTGTAGTATTTGATGCGATGAAGAGTCGTAATGTAACCCTAAGTGCAGACCTACTTGTAAAATAAGTTAAACAAAGTGCAAAATCCCTTAAAAAAAAGACGCAATCTTAAAAACTGTAAGATGCAAACTTGCAATTGTCCAAGCGCGCTAGCTTGAGGTTAAAGTAGCTAGGGGCAAGGAGGCGCCACCTTCTCTGAGCTTTGTCTTCACTATGGTTGCTCCTCCAATCCATGAGCTTGGTTTAGACTATGATGAGAGAGGTTAGTTTTAACCTGCTGATGTTAGATGCCGCAATAGTAATTCAAGAGGAACCATTCAACACCATATTTGTTAAATTAAGACTTTTCGTAGTCTCAATTTAATACTTGACTGTAGATTTTTAATTGATTTCTTGATTGATTCTATATTTGTCAAAAACAAATTGACTATGTATGAGAAGATTATCCTCAAGTCAAGGATAATCTATAATTAGACAGTGAAAAAAAGTTTAAATTGTCTCAAAACAATTGCAGAAATTATAGGTGAAAAGTCTTAAAGTTCAAAAACTGTCTCAAAATAACAAATGTGGTCAATTTTAATAATATAATTGGTCATTGTGGTTGATTGATAATTTATTGACTGATAGCTATCATGTGTAGGATTATGACTAAACACCTGAAAATAAAAATTTATGCTAGAGGTTGAGCTTCATGCCTCTTATGTTGTTATTCAACAACAAGTAAAACGCACTTTGTAAGTTGGAATGGGTAGTTGTGATTGCTCTTCATTAGATTTGAAATTTACATTCAATCCACCATCTTACAATATATTCTCTTATGTGCCATTGCCAATCTAAATTCTCAATAGTCTTTGCTCATCCATTATTTACAACCAAGCTAAAGACTCTCATTCCTAGTGATGTACCTCTTTTGACTCTTTGACTGGCATTTTGAATGACCATAGATTGGAGATTCTTTTGTTTTTTTTATAAAGTAGGTAATTTAGAATACGAAATGTGTATTAGTAATGTATGAATTATTGTCCATTGATTAGTTTTTAAAAAGCGCTAGACCCTATTTTTCTTCTAAAATTGAGTTTAATAAGAACGTTCATCATTTATCACTTTTTAACCCCTAATCGGCCATCACCAATTTTTCCCAAAACTTGCCAAAATCTGTCATTTCTAATGCAACTCAGAATTCAAAATGTAAAATAGTAATTTTAAAATTTCAACCGTAGGATCTTCAAAAAAAGAACTTCTGGAACACACAAAAAAAATTTCAGCACTTTTCACCGCACGATGAAAAGATTTTAGCATTTGAAGTTTGCAAAAATCATTTTTTTGATATTGCCCGAGTACATTAGCTTAGTTTGACTACTTGTGAATTGAAATTTTACCACTACATAAGTTAGTGGTTTTTGATGTTTAGGGAGATACCCTTTAGAGGTACATGTGTACAAAAATTTAGATATAGAAAACAAACATAACATGTCCAAAACAAGTTTGCAAAGGAAGTAGGGGTCAAACGTTACCAAATGCTTAGTACAACTTTGGAATTTATTGCCATCAAATTTATCCAAATTTAGACAATCCAAACGGTGATAGTATAACTATTCACGTTACATTCTTGTTTCCAAAAAAAATAAAAAAATAAAAAATTAATAGCATGTACTGATCTACATTTTCAAAGAGCATGGCAGTTTTGGAGGATGGCAAAGGGATACCGGCCTGGGAGGCCAATTCCCGGCGTCCCCAATGGTCCCATCCACCCATGCAGCAGCACGTAAGACTTGAAGAAGTCAAGTGTAGCCCCAGTCCCCCCAGAGCCCTCACCATCCCCAAGCCCGGGAAACCCCTACCCGGCTTCCGTTGCCCCCTCAGTAACGCCGCTCCTTGCTCCAACTCCTCCTGACGCCCTCCCTACTCCTAGTCCCGTGCTCCGCCCTGGTCCGCCCTCCCGGCAGTTGCCTCGTCACACCATGTGCTCTGCCCACCTCGCGGGGCCAGGGCTCTGATGGGGGATGGGGTACCGTGTACCAAAAAGGCCATGGACTAACGGAGGCCGGGGCACCTAAGGAGCCACCTAAGGATGGTGGAAAAGGTGGTCCACAAAGATCCGAGTGAACAAGTTGCAAAGGTCGTTCTGCTCGCCGAGTTGCAGTCTTTGATTTCTTCTTTCGAAACTGTTTCCCTTCTAAACAGCTATCGCAGATGGCAGGTGTGCCGGAAATCAACGGAATGCCCACTGCAACTTTCTTGGACCCCATCGACCTGAGACTATGCTGGTTGATATGCCCCAATCGGCGGTGCCATAACTTTCCAACCTCAACTGATTGAACAGCACAGATTGGAAAACCAGGTTTGTCCATAATATATCGATATAGTCCAGTGTTCTTATCTCGTACTCCTTTTCCAACAACTTCTCTTGGCCCATTATAAATCAAGCACTGATCTTTATCGAAAACAAGAACAAATCCCTTGTCAGCCATGCAGCCAACCGACATGAGATTGCTCGTCAATCCGGGCACGTAATAAACATTGTTCATCTTTATTTCTCCTGTAGTAGAAAGGTTTACAATGCCGCTACCTTCTACCGGTAACACATGGCCTGAAGCGCTCTGCATGGCATGGGATCCACTGGGTTGATTTAAGGAATCAAACACCTCCCGGCTGCCAGACACATGCTTAGCAGCGCCACTATCAACTATCCAACTGTCTGCCTGCTCTAAGTCTAGGCTGGAAAGAGTGACGTCAAATAAGTTGGGCTCTTCAGTCGGCTCAACATACTCCTCAATCACCACATTAGACTGAAACGTGTTGGAGTTGTTGTGGAATCCACGTCCACCACGTCCTCCACGACCTCGACGATCGCGAGCACGCCTTGCCATCTCCCGAGCTAAGTCAGGACAGCTGCGCATGAGGTGATCTTCTGTTCCACAAAAATTGCATCGAAGATGCTCGTACCGCCTGCTTCCTTGGTTATATGATCGTCGATACCATCCTCCTGCATGCTGATTAACGGGTGCTGAAACCGTTAAATTCTGCATGCGAACTGATAAGGCATCGTCCCTCGTGGGAGCTGAGCCTCGAAACTGAGCTCGAGTCTCTGCTTGAATTAAGCGAGCTGTGAGATCAGCAAAGGATGGCATGGCATTCAGGCCCAGAATATTTTGATAAACGCTATCCATGCTAGGAGGAAGCGTATTGACAATTCTCTCTACCAACTCGGCATCAGGGACAGGATCTCCCAAACCTCTCAGCTCTGCCTGGACTTCCTGAATCTGTCGAATGAACTCACGAATAGATGCTCCCTCAACTAAACGCATGGTACGAAGTTTATCTTTGAGCATTAATTTTCCCGCATTACTGTTTTGCTGGTACAGTGCAGCCAGCATCGTCCAAGCTACAATGGGGTCTGTGCACTTAGAGATGTTGGAAAACACATTCTCCTTGACTGACATAAACAAGGAATGAAGACCCTTGACTCGCTCAGCGACAATATTAGCAGGTTCACCTACTTGTGGAGGATGCCCTCCTTGAGGGTCCACATACCTCCAGGTGCCTTCTTTCATTAAAAGCAATTTCACCCTTACTTTCCAGGTCTGGTAATTTGTCCCATCGAGCTTAAAAGTCTCTGGAAGCGAATCAGTTGCCATGAAGAAAATTAGTTTGTTTCCTGAATTTTAGCACACAGTACTTTAACTCCCCACCAAAACGGAGTGAGTGAACGTAAGAACCGAACACTCCTAGAAAAGGCACGATCCATGTTCTTGGAAGCCTGTACGCCAAGATTCTTGTGGGCTGAGGCTGTTGGAACGGCCAACTATCTAACCAACAGGTCTCCAACACGTGCCAATGCTGGAGTATCACCTTATCAACGGCTGTTCAAGAAACCACCTCAACTTCATCATCTTCGAGTCTTTGGATGTATTGCCTTTGTTCACAAGCCAGATGAACATAGAACAAAGTTGGAATCCAAAACTATGAAGTGTATTCTTGTAGGATACTCTGAAGAAACGAAAGCATACAGGTGTTATGAACCAAGTACTCACAACATCCATATCAGTGGTGACGTGCAGTTTGCAGAAAGAAGATTTTGGCATACTCCAGTTGATTCAACGAGCCCTGGCCCATCCGTTGCCATTGAACCTCTTTCCGATAATTCTGCTGTAATTGAAGTCTTTGATCCTGTGTTTGCACCATCAATAACGTCACCTTCCGTCACACCATCAACTGAGCATATTACTGTGCCCACCGAAGCACCTAGTATTGTTGAGGAACCTACTATTGCATCAGATGGCTCTCCACCGCCCTTACGGACTTATGTGCGACGCCCTCTGATGTCTGATCTACTTCCTGCAGACCCGACAATGCTTGACGTTACTTCACCTTCTAGCTCCCCTACACCTCTAAGACGTTCCTCACGTATCGCGGTTCCTAGCAAGCGTCTCATGGATTATATTGCAGCAGTCACCTATGTTGACGACGCCCTTGTGTGCGTTGAATCCATGGGAGAACCCCGATCATATAATGAAGCTGTCAAAGATCCAGCATGGATTAGTGCCATGCATGAAGAGGTCGAATCTATTATGGCAAACAAAACTTGGGAACTTGTTCCGCCTCCTCAGGGTGTTGAGCCCATCGCTGTAAAATGGATTTATAAACTAAAGACTGATGCAGAGGGGCGTCCACTTCGACATAAAGCTCGGCTTGTTGCACGTGGTGACAAACAACTTGAAGGAATCGACTTTGTTGAAACTTTCTCACCTGTTGTTCGCTGGTCGACAATGCGTAGTGTGGTGTCGTTAGCAGCCCAATGCAACTGGTCTCTTTTGCATATGGATGTAAAGTGTGCTTTTCTGAATGGAGACATTGCTGAGGAAGTTTACGTCGATCAACCACCTGGATTCATCGAACCTGGAGCTGAAAGCCATGTTTGTCGATTACGTAAAGCTCTGTATGGCCTTCGGCAGTCACCAAGAGCTCGACTGGACACTTTCCTTCATGAGCTTGGTCTCACTCAGTCCTCCGCTTATCCTAGCTTGTACGTGTACATTGATCATGATGGAATAGTTCTCTTAATCATCTATGTTGATGATCTTTTGCTCACTGGGAGTCATATTGCGAAGATCAAGTGGTTGGCCATGCGGTTACAAGCTGAGTTCAAGATGTCCATGCTTGGTTCGTTGGCCATGTATCTGGGCGTCACCTTCCACTATGAGCGTGCAGGAATCCTCATGTCACACAGTCGTTACATTTTCAAGTGCTTGGAGGATTTGGGTTTACTTACATGCCTTCCGGCTGCAGTTCCACTGAACCCAAACATAAAGCTTTCACTAAATATGGACTCACCTTTCTTGGCTGATCCAACTTATTATCGCGTTGTTGTTGGAAAACTCCTTCATCTTAACAACATCCGTCCAGATATTGTGTATGCTGTTGGTGTTCTTACACGCTTTACGCAAGCTCCTCGTGAGGCACATCTCAAAGCTGGTATTCATGTATTCGGCTACCTCAAGGGAACAAAGGACCTTGCAATTCTTTATCGGCAGGGGGAGAAAGTAGTGCCTTTAGGTTATACCGATAGTGATTTTCAAGGTGATTTAGATGAGAGGCGCTCAACCTCTGGGTACTTATTCAATATTGGTAGCGGACCTACGTCATGGCGCAGCAAACTACAGTCTGAGATAGCTCAGTCAAGCTCGGAGGCTGAGTATAGAGCGTGTACTGAGGCAGCAAAGGAGGCTTTGTGGATGCGAAACTTCTTTGAAGATATTGGAATGGCACTAACAAAACCCCTTGTTGTATATTGTGATAATCAAAGTTGTATTGCTTTGGCCAGGAATCCCGTTCAACATGCTCGCACCAAGCATCTTGATCATGAGTGTCACTTCATCAGACACCAAGTGAAGAAAGAAAGAATTGAACTAGTATTTGTGAGGTCAGAACATCAGTTGGCTGATATCAACACAAAAGCATTACCAAAGCCAAGATTTCTAGAGCTGCGAAATGCACTGCAGCTCACCACACTAGAAGAACTACGTCAACATGAGAACAAGTGACCCTGCATGGTGTATCCTCCTTAGTTGATAGAGCAATGAGACAGATGGAGGATGTCTCGATAGTTAGCTTCTTTTTTTAGAAAATTTATTAGAGTAACTAGAATACCATAAATTTATTTTTATTTACTTTTGGATGTAGTTGTGGAGTTGTCTGGACGTTGATATTAAAAGTATGTTATGAGTATTAGGCTCAGGGGAGCTTCCACATTAAAAGGAAGTCTCTTGGTGGGTTGAGTCATTCTCAGGCAATTTGAGAACTCGTCCACGCGGTGGAGGCCGGGCACCAGCAGTGGAGGTCAGGGCACCCGCGGTGGAGGCCGGTGCAAATTTTTTGGTCCAAAATCCCTCCTGCCCGCTCCTATTTCTCATCCATCTGACGTTGAACTGCTGGATGCTAGTGCCGCAGTACTTTGCGGCACCAAAGCTTGAGTGCTAGCAAGGCTAACAGAGACAACACAGAATTGGAACCTCGGTCGCACATTAGCTTCTTCACCTCCATATGTCATTCGGTTGCAGGTCTTTTTATGCTTTGTATCAATAGGCCCTCAACTTGCCAGTGCCAAGCTATTTCACCCTTGAACAATTTATACTGCAAGTCTTATAGTTTCCCCACTTTACAGAAGCCATCTTGTTAGCCGAGAAGGATTCCATCGTGGTTGCTGACGATGCATGACGATGACGATGGAAATATTGTTGAAGATTTTATTTTAGCAGTCGCATGGCCCACGGCTGTGTTGGTGGTAGCGGCAATTCTGATATGAATGTTTTGAATCTCTCTAGTTTTATATTTTGACACAACATATATTGATGCTGTTACGCCTGCCTGCGTGTTTTCTCTGACGGGGAGAGTTGGCATTTTGTAGCATGAGGCGGGTGGTGAAGGATTAGGGTGACTGCCAAAAGGTTATAAACAAATTGAATAGGTGCCTAGAACTCCACCCCGAGGACGGACTCTACATGCTATTGCGCAGTGTCGTCAAGACTTACATGAATCAGCTCAGGGATGGCATGTCAAACCTCAACTACGCTCTTCAAAGCTTAGGTGAAACAAATGAAGTTGTCAAACATCGCGCCTACGTGGAACACCTCCTCCGAGATGACAGGGTAGCTCGCAATCTTGCTTGCCAGGCCAAGCAGCTGAGGCCCTTGGGATGTTACGAAGAAGTCACTCTTCTCGCCGAGCTCCCAGTCAGAGTACAATTTCTAATGTTTAATAAATTATAATTCAACACACAGACACATCTGATCCATATATATAGATATATATATATATATATATATATATATATATATATATATATCTGAGCGAAGACCATCAAGCTCGCCCTTGCTGATCAACAACATTCAGTTACAGCCTGAACATCTATTTTGCCACCAGGTAATATTGCTGAATGAATCAGATGGTCTATCTCAATTATACTATCTGTACTCTTTAAGTCGCTTCAAAATCGATGAGCACCCAAGTCCCTTGCAAAAAGCATCGTTAACTGATGGTGCAAGTGAAATTGAATGTGAAGGATCATTACACATCGGCATCATTTCCAACCTATTATGTGAGAAAGTGGATAATCTTTCAAGAAAAATGACCAAGACGAGGAAACTACAATTTCGAGTTTAGTACTTGTGCCGAAATATTATAGATTTTACATAATTCCATCTTGAGAAATTGATTTCCCATCGAAACCCGTGGCAGGCGGGAGACCACCCTTCCAAATTAAACGAGGCCTTGGATATGTCTAGCATGCAGGAGACTTTTGAATCATTGAGGAAGCATATATAGCAACAACATACTTGTGTGCACGTTCATTGCCGTCGGGTGAATTTTGCGTGCTAATATATCACACATATGAGCCAGAACTATTTGACATATAGCCAGAACTATACCAAAAGCTTTGTGTGCTGCCATCTAGCTTAAAGGCTCGAAGAAGAACTCCTATTCCAACTCGAACACCATATGCAAGTAAAAACTCTGGCACAAGCTCCCTACGACATTGGCCACACATGAGTCCCCATGTGGACAGAGTGAATGGCAAATAAATGCGTCTCCGAAACTCTCACCAGCTTCACTCTGTTGACCTAGAAATGTGAAAATCCATAACGTGTACAACCAGGAAGGCCATACAGAATTAAAGTTCAATGAACTAACTTAACATGATACAAAGTAAAATCATAACTTGTACCTTGACATTGCATGAGTGAACATTGTCACATCTACTGCATGACAGTAATTGTCCTAAGAAGTATCTGCAAGGCATCCATACTTTCAGTAGAATGCTCTAATGGAACGAGTTGACTTATAGGAGTGTCACTTTCTTGAGACACGTAACAGTAGCGGGACAGAAAATAGTGCAAATGAAAAAATTGTAGTATGTCCTTCCCAGCCTTCATATGCTGCATTGCGTAAGGCAAGAAGGTCTGCACGCAAGTCAGGAATGTCAAACAAAGTGGGGGTTGTTGCACCTCGGCGAGCCGCCCAAGTTCTTAAACCAGGTGGGCCCAAATCTTGGGTACCAATGTGTTCTTGATTATCGTGAGCATGTTGATCCTGATTATGTGATGTCCACCTACAATAGCATTACAACACAATTGTGCAACAGAATTAGTAACAATTCAATGACATAGGGGATTGAAAGTGATAATAATTCACATGCTTTTACACTCACCCCTGAAGGCGTTCATATTCTTGGAAATATCGTGCTGGTATATGAGAGGAACAAAATCTTCCGTTCTCATTGATTAGGCGCACACGATGTAGGTTCCAAATCCCAATCCACTCGTTTACATTGTCTTGTAAAACAGGTATGTAGACAGCTTGAAAAGAAGCCCTATGATAAGGATCGTCAAGAATGAAATATCCTTGTTGAACTATTTTTTGAATGGCGTTTTTGTGAAACCAAACAACTTTCTCCCATAATAGTCTCCACCAATGTTCTATCCTTTGATTGTGTATTGATGACCCAACAAAGAAAGGGTTTCTTGTCCTGGCCCAAACTTCCAACATATGTCTCAGAATCAAAACATGCTCAACAGCAAAATCAGACCTCACTCGTAGAGAAGGACCAAACTTTTGGACGGCTTCAAGAAATGGTTGAAAAATAGTTTCTTGGGTTTTGTCAGCTGCAACTTTCGCATACAAAACATAATGTGACGCTCCATCAATGCAGCCATGTATTCGTAGCCCGAACATGGCTATTTATCATTTGCTGCGTACAACATGCATTTCCAATGATATGTGGGGGGAAGCACAATAAAATGGACCACCAAGTGCAATATGTGATCACTAGGAAGTGAATATGAAGTGTGCTGTTTTTTTATATTTCAAAGCTGATTTTGAGCATTTTGGTGTAGTTTTTGATCAATTTAGTCACTTTCTAAGGTGTCATAAGGTATCTTACACACATCTCAATGAAAAAAACATCTTCAGTTGAAACTTTATTTGACCAGCAGTTACAAATCATGAAAATAAACTTTTCCAAAGTCTTGATTTCTTCATTTGGGGCCCTCTATTGTCTTTAGAGGATGTTTTTTCCAATTTAAAAAACAATTTTTGGTGAAAAAAACCTCACAAAAAGTTTCACTGGAAAGAGTATTTTAAAAACGTCCCGGGGATACTTTTCGCCAATCTAGGATTGCAAACACGGCCACCCTAATCATTTCTACAAGCGTAATGTACAAATGAAGGGCCCCACAAAGTCAAAAGTGATTTCTGTCAAAACTACAATGTAATACGGTTACTTTTCCAAATGACTGTATTCACTTTGTTCAACTTTGTCGTGTTCATAGAGGTGTCTCAACTCAACAACTACGAACGCAAATTTCGGAAGTTGTAGTACATCAAGTCTACTTTCGTATTCTAAACTTAATTTCCCATCAAGAAGTTTTAGATGCCACTTTCTAGCGTGTTTACACAACACGCTGAAATTGGCAATGAGCTTCCCCCCATGTACATGGACAATATGATTATTTATCCTTAACAATCCAATGAAATTATACAAAAAAAAAAAAAAAAAAAAAAGGAAATTTAACTTACAGTCTATATGCCATAATGCCATGGGTATGGTGACATTATATTGCCGACGAACAATGGATAACGCTCGTCTACGTCTGTTATAATGTGCCTCTGGATATTTAGAAGGTGAACGTATTAGACTTATTCACTTGAAGTAAAGGTGAAACCAAAGAAAAGCGATGTGAAATTTGAATTGTACCTGATATGGTTTGTAACGCTCTTGCCACTGTACGCCTCGGTGCCCTAATGTTTAAGCGTGCCAGTGCTGCCTTTACATGCCGTATCCCCTAGTTCGCTCCATGCTCAGTAATAGGAAGGGTACTCTAGATGGCGTCAGACATTCCTTCCACTGTATATTTGTGATGAACTCGAAAAGTATATCCCAATGCTTTGTTTACCATTCGTTTCAGTTGCCTTGGATCATTGATGTTCAGGGACTTAGCAATTGTTTTGAATCTTACTCCTTCCCTTAACATAGTCTGGACATACGCAACCAATCTAGTTGCGGGTTGCACATTTGATTCTACCATAGTCGTGCACTTGTGTAGGAGAACTTCACAAAAATATCTGTCACCTCTTCAGAAAGAAAATTCAAATAGCATGTTGCTTCACTTGATAACTGTCAATTATATTTATCCATTATTAAAAACGGGGGGTGGGGGGGGGGGGTGGAGGGATTAATGTTATTGAAATAATGTATTCCATAACTGTTGGAGACTAAGAACTCACTTGTGGTAATTGACCAAATGCCACCGTGCCTTGTAGACAAGTGCTTGAGTAGGTTTAGTTAGGGGATGGACCAATCAAATCACATACAGTATTTGCTCACAACAGAAGCCGTTGCCGTCACTGTAAAATTGACATGGTACTCAAAATGTTGCTCATAGGGTGAGGCAAGACAACAAATATAATTGCACGAAAACGATCATAAGAGACTGCCCACGAATCAAATCGGGATAGAAATAAGGCAGCGGTTCCAATCTCTTTGTTGCAACGTAGATACTCAAGAAAGACAAAGCTTGAAATCACAGGAAACAAACCAAGATGTCGTAGTCATCAGAAATTCCATATAATACAAGCTTGCCATGCTAAACAGGTGAAAGATTCAGAGGTAAAAGAAAAATATACTGTGCATCCAAGAGTAATCACCTGAGCAGAAGCTGCAGAAAGAAACCGCATATGAGCTTCTAAATCATGTTGCCGATGATCCCGTTCCGCTTTCTCTGACCAATCAACATCCAACATCATATCTTCAGTTCTAAACCCAGAATAAACAGTTTAACAAATAACTCAAGGCACAACGTGAAGCACTCAAGGAGTGCAGAAAATTATAATTAAGTGAAAAATAATGGGTTAGGAAACAGCAAAATGGGCCAAAGATAAGCTCAATACGCTAACGCCAAGAAGTCGGAATCAAAAATAGACATGAACAAAAAAAGTTGCATCTTGAATGCTTGTGAGTCGGTGAGTTTCATCACCAAGTATCGTCCAAGTCTGGAGCATGTAAGGAGATAAAGTATACCGTACTGTACGTAGTGACGGAGATGTTGATGGCTGCAGTAGGCCAATCAAGCCTCCGACAGATGCCTACAGCTCGATGTCAACAGCACGATGCTTCAAACTGTCGCCACGGTCTCCTGCCCAAGCGAAGTCGCTGCAAAGACAGCCGTTAGAATGTTACCACATGATTGAGCCGTCATGGCTCGTTTCTCTTGCACGACAATCGTTGGGCTGTAATGCAAAGAGTTTGCAACATAAGAGTTTCTCGCACGCCCGTCTCGAGCTTCTGGGCAAAACAACCAAAAACGAGCTAGTGCTAAACAATGTATCAGATTACTTCGCAAAGCACCCAGATATGTCCATCTATAAGCAGCATTCCAAATTCTAAGGTTAGTTAATCAACAGAGACGTAGTGGCAAGGAGGATCTGGAAATGAACAGAAGAGTTGGGTGTTAAACCATATAGTCTATACCTCAAAGAACGAACGCGCAGAGTGAATTAGCCTGCCGTCTAGTACCCAATATATAGCAATATGCTCTTGATCCAGAAAGTCGAAGGTGATAAAATTGAGGAAGTCGAGTGCATAAAGCTGGTTGTTCACTAGGAGCACCATTGCTTTAGACGACAGTCTTGTGTGTAAAATTAGGCAAAGCAGCTTAAAAGCTCGGACCACAAGGTGATCACAATGAGATAATAATCGTGAAGGGCTATCGTGAAATTGTATCTAGAACATATTGTTGGTTCTAGATCAAAGGATCCACAGCCGCTTATGTTGGGACTTTTTCAATCTAGACTTGCAGTTTGAGCTGCACATTTGGTTTTGGTTTGATTCCTGCATGATAATAAGCGTGTGGGTCCAGTTGAGAAGCGGTGATATAAGAAAGTCATGAGTCTCTTAGGCAATCTTGTTGTCAACTACGCCTTGAGTAAGCGTGTGGGTCCAGTACGCTACATAGTTGCTACCGGTAAGAGAGCCAGTCTCAAGGCGTAGTTGAAAACAAGATTGCCCAAGAGACTCATGACTTTCTCATGACTTTTTCAATCCAGACTTGCACTGTGTGTGGGATTCTTCCGCATGAATTCTCAGTTTTTAGTTTGACAGCTACCAGTGTTCTTGTATGGATTATGAGTATGA
Organism: Ceratodon purpureus; assembly: GCA_014871385.1. NCBI lineage: Eukaryota > Viridiplantae > Streptophyta > Bryopsida > Pseudoditrichales > Ditrichaceae > Ceratodon > Ceratodon purpureus. Next base: position 80,296,479 of record CM026426.1, read on the forward strand.
ACGCTCTTTAATTCTTCATCCATTCACTCATAAAGTGATACATGTATTTCCGAATATGCAGAGGAATTATCAACTGAGAAGACTAGACGTGTGCAAACTGAAGAAGGGTTCCGAGGAACAAGGCTGCTGATGGGGGGCCTTCCAAGTCTTGTAGAATCATTGAGTGCACATGCAGTTCAGAGTGGATTCGTGCCGCCGCTTTCAGCGTCCAGCAATGGTGATTCTACAATGGTCAATGTGTCAATTAATGAGGACCATAATGTGGAAGCATTGGATGAGCCCATGCTAACCGAGCGCTCTACATCGGACTAGCCACTGGAACAAGAACAATGTACTGAGCGCTCTTCTGCTGAAGGCAGAGCAGATAGCAAACCTTCAATGGTTGATATTGCTGGGCTAGAGGAAGGACCTAATGGACTTATCGTGGAAGATGTATTAAGTGCTCATATCATGCATGAAAGCGATATGGAAGGTATGGAACTGGATGCAAGTAATATTAATTCTAGAGGTAGAAGTGCGCTAGCACATCAATTAATGCGATGGAAGTCCTGCATTAATTTAATTTGCTCTGAAGCAGTAAATTTACTTACGACAATATGATGGTTACGTTTTGAATAGTTTAGTGGAGCTGCTGGATTGTGGACACTTAAGCACGTCATTCGACTGGCCAAAATTGTGCTGCAAGTTTCTAGTCTGCGCACCAACTAAACGTCCATACATCTTGGATGTTATTTATTTCGGATAGAGGTGGTCAAGATAAACTAACACCTTTGAAAATAGAGATCCAAAAAAAAGAATACATTTGGATTTGAAACTTAATATAAATGAAATAGAATTGTTCTCAAAGGATACACTCACAAGCCCAAGCCCAAGCTCAAGCCCAAATTGAGATCAACATTGTCAAGCAGTTGGAGTTTTACAGAATACCACCACTGCATGCTTCAAATGTTATAGAATTTGTAGATTTCTAATTCCAAAATCTGCTTCATTATATTGTTCATAATGCATGCTTGTGGAAATTACAAGTCCAAGGCCAAGACCATGCACTAACATAGGTTAACCTCTATATGCCCTACCATGTGTGTTATCAAATCTGTCAAAAAAATAGCGTACCTTAAAAATATATATATACTAGTATTTAAAATGAAATTATTTACATATAATTATATACATAAAAAATCACATATATAAATATAATTATTTTTTCAAAAAAATACATTAAATGCCTACATATAGTAGTAGATTATTGATGTTTTCATTCAAATTGTCAATTCCAACATCAATATGGTGGCTGAAGATGGTCAACTTTCACTTTATATGTATAATTTAGTAAAAATTGCACTAGTTGGGGCCCTAGCTATAGTAGTTGGGGCCCCAGCTACACCTGTTGGGGGCCCCAGCTGTAATAGTTGAGGGCCCCAGCTGCACTAGTTGAGATCTTTGTTTTTTACTTTCAACTTAATTTAGTATATACTCTTACATTTCTTTTTACAATTTTATTACATTTGAAAATACTTTTAATTTGGAAACTTAAGTAAAATCTTGTTCAAATAACTCTATAATATAAAAAAAAATAAAAAATTTCATACATTAAAATATATTCACAATATTTAATACTTTACATTTGATTGCCTTATATTTCATCAATATGTAATCACTCATTTTATTGCATAAACGGTAGAGCTTCTAATACATGAGGCAAAAAACCTAAAATTGCAAAAGTCTCTATCCATAATTTCATAGAATCTTAAGGGATTCTTTTATTTTTTTTTGGAACAGGGATACTATGTATTCATTATAGGTGAAAAAATCAACAACCTGCAAAGGGAGCAAGGCAAAACCTTGTTGGCCAGGAATCTCAAGGGATTAATCCCTAAAGGACCATTGTCCTAGAATGGGTTTTTTTAGAATTCGGGCATGTACCTGTGACTTCAATTGAAGTTGAGATTTCTTGAAACTTTTTGTGAATGTAGGCCATAACAAGAACTTTTAGGGAATCTAATTTTTTTTTCGATTGGACATTTATAAAAATAGTTATGGTACCCAAAGTGGAAAAAGCTGCTCAAAGGGCAATTCAGGCAGCCATGCTAAATATATCAATTACCCCCAAAAATATTTCTATTAACACTTCATGATGTCAAAGGTTTTTTAAAAAAAAACAACTTTGAGTGCATAATGCTCACTCCACAAAATATCAAAACTTTTCTCACCGTTTCGGGCAGTGTACTAAAAATACTTCTTCTTTCATTCATAAAAGTTAGAAAAAATATTATTTTTGGTTTTTTCTTTTTTCAGTGAAAATATGGACATTGATCTTTACTTTGACCGTTTGGATTGGGACTTTATTGAATAATAGAATTTTTAGAAAAGAAATAAGATTTAGCACTCTTATATACTCAACTTAACTAAAATATTGTTTTCAACATGCTACACTTGACTTTTTAATGTAATTTTTTTTTTTAAATTACCTAACTTTGTCTTCTTTGACATGCACCAAAACCGCCAAAATCCATAATGCAAAAAACCTAAGAAAAAAAAAGTTAGAGTGTATCAACCTAGTCAAAACTCTTGTCAAAAAAGTTTGTTTTTAAATTTCAAATGCTATAATCTTCTGATCTCTATGTTCGATTAAATTGAAATTTTTTGAGCTGTCTATTACAATAATGTAGTTGAAGATCTTATGGTTATAATTAAAAAATAATGATTTTTTAGTCATTCAAGCTTTTTACATTAGAAATGGCAATTTTGGAGCGTTTTTTGGTGAAACATAGTCTAAGAACTTTAGGGCTTAATTTATGAGTTAATTTATAAGTAAAAGTAGTAAAACTTTACAACCCATTCAAAAATTCTTTGATCGTTTATATGTTATTGCATGGAAAAAAACCTAAGACCGACATTATTTCCATAAAATATTTCTGGACCCAACATCTATGGTAGAACTGCTTATTTGTACCAAAAAACAAAATTATTATGTCTATTGTTGCCACAAAATTTACGGTGATGGTCTGCAGAAATCATTACGTGATTCTTTATGTAAAATTTTATTGAACCTTGATTTCTCAAAACATACAAAATATATCTTTGATACATTTATGGCTAAAGATATTGAAATAACTAGTTTACATGATTTTCATGATACTTTTCATAGATTACAAATTTTTTTTACAAGATAAAAGAGAAAAAAACAATTTGAAAATACGTCTCTTTCATACAAAATTCTTCAATGTAATGTAGTGCAAAACTGGTTGAAAATTGAAAATACCCATTCCAAAAGAGGTATAGATAAACCTTTAACAATGTTTGTAATATTTTTTTAAAAAGATCAAAAATCATTTTTTTTAAAATAACAAAGGCATATTCGTATAGCCTAGCTCGGGAGCCATGATACATGAAAGAATAGAGAACTCATCCACTTGTTTGAAGGTAAGTAGCAATCAAAGAAACAAAATTGAACATGTTTATATAAATTAATCTTTATTTAACTCTTAAGTTTACCTTTGATTATGATCTTTATTATTGTGTTAAAAAAGTTCTAAATTTTGTGATTCATGAATCAAAGTGTGCACGTGAATAGAGCACTTGTAGATTGATACAACTAGAGTACAAGCAGTTTAGGCGCCAGTTTGCCTAATAATTAATTAGAGTGCGAAAAGCGGTTAAGCAATTTAAAAAATATTATTTCAAAGTCGGGCAATTTCGAATGTAGGGTTACTTTCATGAAGAATAGACTACTTCAAACTTCAACTTTTCTCTAATTACATGCAATAGTAACCTTGAGAATACATATTGTTCTGTGTCAATGATATTTTTGTATGTAAGTCGAAGATTTTTTAAAACTAGTTAAATCATTTGTGAAAGAGATATTGTAGAAAAGTAAATTGGATTTTGCATTTTGGATTTTGCCGCATGCAGCTTGAATTCATGTAATTTTAGATAGTACCGCAGTTTAATTTGATTTTTTTTGGTCAAACAATGTCAAGAATTTCCTTAAAATTGAGTAAGGCTTTTAATTAAGTACTTTTGCCTAAGCTGCTAGTAGCCTACAGTATTTTGAATAGGTATTAGTGGTTTGATTTCATTATGCTTAAATGCACATGTCATATATGACATAATGTAATTGATATTTGTACCATTTTTGTGGGGGAAAATCTTATTTTAAAAAGATTATTCTTAGGACTTGTCCGAAACGAATTTGACATGTCCAAAAGCGGGTTCATTTCCTTAGAACCCTTCCACTAGAAATGTATTTTTTTTTTCATTAACATACCCTTGTTGTTGTTACAAAAACATCAAATAAATGACCTTAAACATCAATGGGTCATCATGTAAGAACTGAATTCTAGGTAACATATCTTCACCCCTAAAGTTCTGAGGGTATTTTTCATCAAAACTGCCTTCAAACAGCCCCTCTTCAAAGCAAGGTGGATTTTGCAAACTTGGGGTCTTTTTTAGAACATCTAATCGTAAGATCTTGTAGCTAACTTGTATGTCTACATGTCCAACAAATCTCACTCACTCATTCTTCACCAATTGCCAGATCATAACGTTCAAAGTAGAAAAACAAGTTCTTCTTCTTGCCAAAAAAGGGGACAACAGAGTTTTGAAGGCCCAAAAAACCATTTTTTTGCATTATGGATTTTGGGGGTTTTGATGCACGTCAAAGAAGATTGAGTTAGCTAATTTTATTGAGAAAATTATATTCAAAAAAGTTGTGGAAAGTTGCCAAAAACATCATTTTCCGCTAGGGGGTATACTGAAATTCACAAACAAAGGCCGTTTTTGGACAATAAAAATAGCATATGAAAATAAATTGGATTAAAAATCCAGACGGTGGGAACATGCTCTACTGCCCTCTCTGTACATAGAAGTTTTTATTTTTAGAAAATATCAAAATCTCATTTTTTGGTGGAATTTCAAAGTTTCGTCTGTGGGCAGATTTTGGCAGTTTTGGGCAGTTTTGGGCAGTTTTGGGCAGAATTTGCTGCATTCACAGTGGCTTAGAAAAATTCAGCAGCTGTCCAACGAGTAGCGTTTGACACTTAAACCTTCATAACTTTTGATCCCGATGTCGGAATTGAAAAATAAAAATACCCACGCGAAGATCGCTGAACGGCCCACCTTTAATAAAAATTTCAGAAAATCTTGATATAAATTGCATTCATAGGTACATGCCCAAATTCCAAAAAAGCCAAAATGTGGCAGATTGTCCTTTAGGGGTTAAAGTCTATTTATTACTTCAATACAACATCCCTAAAACAAATTTCACAAAATAAGAGAGCAACTTCATATTCAAAATTAGTCCTTTATGGTGAATTCAGGACTGGGGGACAGTTCCGGATTTTGCGAAAATGACTATTCCGGACACATTAAAATGGTGCAAGTAGGATATCAAAAATATACAGAAGTAATAGACGGATATATGTATTTGAATTGAGAAATACATTTTTTGAAACAATTGAATTTAAGATACGTGAAACATGTGGCACACCGAAGGCGGGGGTAAAAGCAGGGTGAGACAGTGTGGACTTACACCCATACTGGTCCACCGCCCTCAACTATTTTCTGACTTATTGTGGGCAGCTTTCGTCACATTTCAACACATTTAGATTTAACAATTTTAACTCTATATGTACTTTTGGATTTTCCAATAAATTTATTATCACGCAACATTTATTGTTTTCGTTCTTTTGGTCTTCTCTTAGGTTATACAATATATTCCCTTAACCCTGATATGCCTGAGCCTATGACCACAGAATTTGACTTTAACTCAAGACGCTCTATTTGGCTATTATAAAATATGAAGTTTAAATTTTCCTTAGCTAGAGACACATGTTATCTACAAAAAATAATTTTATAAAAATTGATGATTTCATTTTATAATTAATATGAAATCTTAAATCAAAACAAAGAAAGAAAATTCATATCAAATTGAAGTTATAATAAAAAATTACAAAATATGTACTGTAGATCTATATGACAACAAGGAACCTTACATCGCTTATTGTGCTCAAAAATTATATTTTTATTCAAAAATATGATGAAAAAATAGCCACAGTTATACCCATTTATCTTATACCAGCTATAAACCACTCTATTTTAGGGATTTTTCAAAGTTTTAAATTAAACTAGAAAACAGATTTGTTGAGCTACATTTCGTTAGTTTACCTCAAATACAAAAAAAATCATGACAATAGTCTACATTGTGTTGTAGCTGTCTGTAATTAGAATTTTTTTAATGCACACACGATATTAATGTTTTGGAATTTATAGAGGCACCAAACTCATGAAATTATTATCTAGAGAATTCACTAATGAAGTTAGATATATCAGGCACAACATTACAACATAAAAATATAATGGATGAAAAATATCTTTTGGATGATCATTATGGAACTTGAAAGAATAGGATTAACGAGTTTTTGGTTGTTTAAGCATTTAGGGGTTCAGTATCGTTGAATGTGTAAGCATGATATAAAACTTTGGAGAAACAAAAATCATTAAATTTGGTTTATTTACAATTCCATTTAAAAATAATAGAAATGGATCCTGATTTCATAACAAGAACTTATCGATGTGGTAATAGAAACATTGAGTTTTTAAACCTATATAAGGTGCTTCCATTGTTTTTATCTTTAAAAAAATTCTACAATTATAACATCAATCTTTTAGTTTTATGACATTTTTTCACAATAAATTGATTAAATAAAGCACAAATTATAAGAATTGATGTAGAATCACTTGTGAAGAAAAGAGTGTGGAAGGTAGTAGCATAAAGATGAAGTGCTTGTAAAATTTTACACCATATTTTGTAAACATAACCATAAGATTGAATATGAATGCCTTTCTAATTATATTCAATGATTTAGTTTAATTATTTCAAAAATTATAATGCTGAACAATTGGTGGATTTGATAGCAAAGAAATCAATTTATGGTCCAAAATAATTGTTTTGGAATATTCGAATTTTTTGAAAAAGTGAATTTCATTAAAATAATTTTGAGAAATTACTGCATTATTTTAATAATATTTAATTTGCATATAATATGAAACACTTTTTCCCTTGACGTGTAATTTGGACACATCTATGTATATACTAGAAATAATTAAACCATAACTACTCCAACATCCTCGTAAACCAATTAAACTTCAACAAAATTTAGAAAGAATTTTGTGAACAATCATAATTACATTTGAGGTTTATATAGCAGATCAAAAGCATACTAACCAAGAAGAATGGATTAATTTGATCATCGCATTTCCATAGTCACACTTTAGAAAAATGACATTTCCATAGTCCTTAGGCCCCTTTTTTATGTAATATGTACACTAAGCGTAAACTAAATTTTGACCAAGAAGATTAACTATGTATTAAAAAGCAGATGAGTTAATTTTTAAATAATTGACTATTAACACCAATTGGAAAAAACTTTCTTTTCGTCAATAATAGTTGTTAAATATATTTTAGTAACAATATATGCTTCTTAATAAAATGAAAATATCATTTTTGTTTCTCTCACTATAAGATTATGGAGACCTTTCAACATTTTTTTGTAGGTCTATTTTTAGGTTTTTAGGGACATCAACTCCACATAATCATATTTGCTTTGAATGTCGCTGGTTATTTCCATTAGAATACAATTTATTCCTTGCCATACAGGCATCTATGCTTCTAAGTATGAGAGATTCTCTCAAATAATTGTTAAAAATATTAAAGTAACATTTACCCATCTTATTGTGCAACCGTTTCCACATAGATCTCAAAAGGTCGTTGGCAGAGCAGTGAACGTGATCATAACTACAGTATTCCAAGCAATAGTTACCCATTTCGAGACAATAATTTGACCACGCACAGTTTGTGATATTGCAAAATATTTCGATGAATATGAGCTCCAGATTATATCCTCAAAACTAGAATTGGAATGTCCTTGAAAATAGAAGAATAAAGTCAGTTTCACAAACAACTCACTTCATGTTCAATAATAAACTCGCGTTTGTTGGCTAGAACCGGATTATAAACTCTAGCAATTATGATCATTAGATTCTATCTCTATGCTATGGATCTTGGTAATGACAATTGTTCCAGAAGGAGAGTGTTACAAGTATTCCAAATAGTACACTGATTATTGAATTCCAGTATAAGTCGCACTATACCATGAAATAAAGGGAATCATGAAAGACGCCCCAAAAAACAAGTGCCTGATGCTTCACAACACCAAAAGTGAAAATGGCCAACCTCATCAAAACAGCCGTTGATTCAAGGAGATCTGACGGCAATGTATTGCACATGAATTCTGCGGAAGAATCCCACACATTTGCACTAGTAGATACTGTTTAAACAGGTGAGCGCCAATTGCTTCAGAGCTCTTCTTGCATACTCTTCCTTGGTGCAAGAAATGTTCCCAACAGCAACTCGGCATGCCTCATTCTACACACAGCTTCCGAAACTTAAACTTAAACTTCGAGCAATCGAGTGATCGATTTGAGCTGCACACTCGGCGACTGTATACCCAAAGAAGAGTATCTATCACAGAGTATCTATTATACAAATGAGCATGGATGTCTCACTCGACGGTTCCACGCCGGAATCCGTCGAGGAGACAACTCACACCTTCAGCATGTGCCTTGGGGACCGCTACGGCAGTGGTGGCGCGGAGGGTGCAGTTGCGAACGGTTTGATGGAGAAAGAAGGCGACACATTCTTGCAGTGCTACCTGATCCGCCTCCACGCTTCGACTTTCCATGCACATGCAGCCTGCTTTGGGGCAATCTTTCGGAGCTCCTTCCCATGAACTATCCATTTCTTTCCTCAAACTTATTCTAAGCTTATCGTAATTTGGTCAGCTTCAGGGTTTGAGGTCTTGTGTTTGCGGCTCCAGTGATGCTCGCCTCTCTGGACAAGTGTGCAGCAGCGGGGGCACGGTGTGGGCTTGCTGTCCTCTCCTTTGCACAGCTACTGCATGTGTGTCGTCTGCATTCGCGATTCTTTCCGTGCCATTTGCAGTTCACTTCGTGTTCACGTGTGCATGGTTGGTCGTGTCCGGGGATGGAATCCGCATTCGTGGTGGTGATATGTGCAGTTGTTTGAGGGGCGTGGTGGTTGGAGGTTCGGTTGACGTCTGACTCCATGGGACGTTGCAGGGTGGTGGATTGTGTAGAGAGGTGGAGGTGAAGGCGAGGGGCTTTTGTCATGTCAAGGAGCAGGGAGAACGAGGATAGAGATAAAGTGCAAGAATATAAAGCAGGACCCTGGATGTGGGCCGGGGTTTGAGCGGTTAGTCAATGCGGAGGCAGGTCCCATGGGAGCAGGAGCTGGTGCTGCAGCCGCCATAGACAACAATGAGCCGTCTCCACGCGGGGTTGCCATCGAGAAAACTCAAGCTGAACTCAGGTCGGGAGAGGGGCGGGCAACTGAGTGGTGGTGTGGGGTATGATGTTTTCTCTGCATTGAGAAGTGGTGGAGTCAGTCGGTTGACTAACGGAAGGCATGGTTGGTTTTTGGGATTGGGGCCGGCGGGATCTAGCTGTCCGGGAGGAGCGCAGGAAGGAGTTGGAGTTTCTAGAGAAGGTGGTGATGCTGTCCGCACCTGGTCGTCGGTGAACGTGATGAGCGTGAATGGTTGTTTGGTGTATGGTGAGGGGGTGGATGAGGTTGGAGTCCGGGGATGTTCGATGTGGGAGGGGGCGCTCTGTGAGGGGCTTGCTATGTGGTTAGGCGTAGGTGCTCAGTGAGGGGAGTGCTGTGGAGAGTGTGTTTGGAGGTGCGAGGCGTGGCGCTATCGGTTTGCGAGAGGCTGCGTGTGCCTGCGAGGTGGTGTTTATGATGTGTGGCGGGCTTGGTTGCAGGGTGGGGAGCCGTTGGATTTTAAGTTTGGTGAGGCTCCCTTGGTCAAGTTATCGGCGGCATCTCCAAAAGAGGCAGGTGTTGATGGGTTGGTTCCTGTGAAGAGGTGGGTGCTTCGTGAGCGACCTGAGATTCGGAATGCCTGCTCCGCCCTTTTTTTCTGTTGGAATCATGATGTGGATGTGGTGGTTTCTTCTGGGGTGTGCTGGCGGATGAGAGGGCATGCACATTGTTCTGGCGAGGGATCTTGCCTGGTTTGCAGATTGTCTAGCTCCCACATTTGTGTAGTTCGGAATAATCCCTAATTCCCAGAATGTCTTGCAACAAAACAGCCTAAACTCTGAACCGTGGGCCAATTTGGCCTGCAACCTGGATTAAGGGTTAAGAAGAACCACAATGTGACCATAATTATAACAGTGGTGGCTGCTGCTATTATTGTGATGCTGGCGTCTATCGTCTCTTTGGTTATAATTCGGAGATTGTTCAAAAGGATCCGTGTCCTTCGTGATATCCAGCGACGTATGTCCACTATCTTTCCTTTTCCGAATCAATCCAACAGGACCTGAGCAGTTGTGGAAGTTGATAAGCCCTCCTGGATCTGCTACTCATTGAACCGACCAGATTTTGAAGTACGATTTGTTGTGTGGATAGGTACGAGTTCAACATGCGGAAGAATATATTTCGGCTTCGTGGCTTTGTTTTAGTGCTTCCATCGTGAGCCTCCGGTTCGTGTTTAGAGCGCACTTCTTGGGTTTAAGTGCTAGGATTCTGCGCCAATTGAGTGCTCATTTGTACACAGAGGTATTACTCTGTCTCAGAGAGGCATTGAAATATTTGTAATTGGATTGCTTTTCAAGGAAGGAAAGAACATCATTTTATAAAATATAAATATTTCAATCAGAGTTAAGGTTTCAACCAGTGAATCTTCTACAATAGTGAATGTAAAATCTTCTATCATTTACTATTCCAAAAATATATACTATTCAATTTAATTTTAAATTTTTTTTAATAAAATTATTTGGAGTTTCTAAAAGTCCTTAATATTAATCTAATGACAACGTGCTCAACAGCACGGGTCCCACTAGTCTATCTTACAAATGAGCATGGATGTCTCACTCGACGGTTCTACGCCGGAATCCGTCGAGGAGACACCCATGCTACGACATGTCGACATGCAGCCCAGGTACCCTCGTGCAATCTGCAGTTCCCCATCTCCGGCTCTGCCTTGCTATAGCTGCCTTTGCACAGAGCGGCGGTGAATGGGCCCAGCTTTCGAAAATGGAAGAAGAACAATGCCTTGCTTTATAGGCTGAGTCACTTAATCTTTAGAGATTTCAAGGGAAAAAAGTGCTATGAAGAAACCAAATCTCATGTGAAGAAATCCAAAAAGAATGAAGAAAGTAACAAGTATTCAATGTCCCAAAACAATGAACTTCTGAAACCTAGTGCATTGGATTCAATAAGAATATTTTTACCAAATCCAATTCTTATAATACCTCGTAGTCTACTATAAATAACCATAAGTTAAATAAACAACATCTCCAGGCCTTCAAAACAAACTCCCCTCATGCATAATCCATTCATGCTGATATTTTATTCATTATTTAATTATCACACCAGGAATTTATATAATTCCACTCTAGACCCAACCGACGGAATGAAACTTGATAAGCCTAGGTGCCCAAGTATAGCAAATAAAATTCAGATTTAATTTTTAATCTAATTTTTTCAAATTCTTATTCCAAGAGAAAGGGTATGGAGGGGGCATATTTTGAATCTGGCCCAGCACAAGCTTAGAAGCCAAGATGGGCCAAATATCTACCGTTATTTGGGTGTTTTGGAAAATGCTGCACAGGTGGATTGGGTGCCCATACCTTGATTGCCACGTGGAGGTGGAGTTTGGGGTTCATTATTTATTTATAACCGGATTCATAATAGAGAACTTGTGCCTTTTGAGAGTGGCCTTATTCTTTGTGCCCATTTGTGGTTTGTGTGGAAGGAATGGGATGGGCGGAATTAGTGTGGGTTTGGCCCTGTTGGTTCATTTAAAGAATATTTTGAATTAGATCTAGGAGGAAAAATATTTTTATGATTCATGGTTCTAATTCCTTCGCAGGTTCTCTGGGAAGCTCATTCGTTACTGTGGGAAGCTCATTCGTTACTGTGGGAAGCTCATTCGTTACTGTGGATGGAGTGACTGACTGAGTGAGTGGGAGTTTTTGTCTTTGGCCTCTGATTTGGCTCGTGCCCTGCACAAGTTACCCAGATTCCTCCTCTTTCAATTGAAATTATTGCAAACACTGACAGAATTAATTAAACCACCATACTGGAATGGAGTTACATGAAGATATTAGGAGTTACTAAGGTAATGCGCCCAGAAACCGTCCGAATTTCATGTTTGCTCATTTGGAATAGTGGTGGAATTTTTTTATAATTTTTGGATGAAGTGCAAAGCTAGTGCAAAGCCATCCCAAAAAAAAAATCATTTTTTGAGTAAGTCTACAATTTCCTATGAATTTTTGAATGTTCAGCCCTAGGTGCTCCACTAACCGTCCCTAGAGTCATGGTTAATATGACCACTTGGATTCTGTGAATAGGACGTTTCTGCACCAATCACAAGCACTCAATTTCTGCAGCCATAGACGGAATTAGAATGATTTTGCACAGTTTCAGGAACAACCTATGTCAAGCCTATGGGACGGTTTTTGGGCCGGGACGGTTTCTGGGCGCATTACCTTAGGAGTTTCTAGGAATGGGAAACTAAGGTTCGTTGTCCTAATACCAACCACTGCCCCAAAATCAATCAGTAGATTTCCCAAAACCGATCTGGCCTAATTCCTAGATTTTGAAAAACATATGTACCTCATTTGTACATTAGAGCATGTGACCGGAATTGGGTCACAATTTACTTTGCTCCTTGCAAATCTATAGAAATTTAAAAAATGCATGTTTCTTATTGCAAGTTTTTGCAATCTCCATGAAATCCTATTTCAAAAGCGGTCATAATTTTTTTTTGAATTAACCACTGCCAAATTTAGATCAGATTGATTAGTTATAGGATAGGCTACCTTATTTGTTGCATGTTAAAGGCATACGCAGCGGGCTCGCCATCTGCTCCCGCCAATGGAGCATGGTGGGCCTACAACCGAAATTGTGCTCCAACAATCTTTGCATCCTTCCTTGTAAACTGCGAGGACTTGCCATTGAGCTTTCGGTCTCTGTAAAAATTGTAGTTTTGCTGATAGATTTAGTCTTCACATACGCTATACAGAGTCAACGACACCGTGAAGCTAAAGACAATCAATTCTATAGACCAAGGGCCTATGGGTAATTATGTGCAATGGCGCGGACCTCTGCACTTGTGCAACAAGGATGCAAAGAATCAAATTCATGTCCCCTTCACGTGAGCACACTGGATGATCTTCCTGGCATGTCCTTTGGACACTCAGTTAGGGTCCCGTTAAGCTTTGTTGGAGGGGGCTAGTGATGGAAGTAGACTATAGATGCCCTAAAAGGCTAAAGTAAAGAAATCAAAAACCATAGAATGAAGGTGATCCGACCAGTAAAGACTGAGATAGAAATTCTATGAATTCTTTTTTAGATGAAGGAGAATTGAAGAAGAATGCACCTTGTTCTATATATTTATTCCCCGTAAATAATTGTCTATAATTTTTGAAAGTATGAAGTTTGTCAGAACCCCTACTTGTATACTAGACTCTTCATAAACCAAATGTGATGGTGTCCTAAAACCGTTAACCAATAAGACGGAAAATTGGACGCAAGACTATTAAAAAATACCACAACTTGACATTATGTGGCAAAACTTCATGGGCCCACCAAAACTTGGCTAGTCAAGCAAAAATTCTTTGTTTCCAATCTACCACCTCTTTGTTTTACAACAACTCTATTGCACGCTTTGAGAGCATTCATGGTTTTTGGATTCTTTCCTTAAATTGTTGTCTACTAGTACAGAATCACTATAGCAATTTTGGCACCAGCAAAACAAATATATATTTATTTTGGAAAAATAACTTACGTATCCCTCTTCATAATTGAACTCCTTGATTATATTTTCTTAGAAAAAAAAACGATTGATAACGACATCAAATGGCACTAATAAGAACCTTTTCTGGTGTTATAGTATCACTAAATGGAGAGTTATTCAAGAGGACTGGTGGATATCCTAAATTTAAAATGGAAAAAAAAATTAAAAAATAACGAGTTTGAAACACCAATTCATTTGGACTTTACATAAATATTTGTTAGATAAAATCTAAGTATCTCAAAAATTTATTCAGATTTTAGCCCAGAATAAAGAATTTCAATCGGTAATTTGGCCATTCCATTTCGACAACTTTACACTAATTGCTGGATAGTTCCTGTTCATTGTACCGTACAAGTGTGTGTTGGGTTATGAGTCTCTTTTAACCTATGCCAGTGTTTTCAATTTTCTTCATCTTACTGATGCTTGTAAATGATAGTCATGATTAAATAAGTTACTTAAGTAAAAAACATGGTTTTAATACCAAATATGACAATATACTTGGTTTTCTAACCAAAAAATCATTTAGATTGACTCTTGTACAAAAACCTACGTTTTAAAAGCATATAAATATCTTAAAATGGAGTGTTTTTAAATGAATTAAGTTTGTAAGCAAAAAAGGTCTTCGAATAATATTGCAATACTTTTGATTTGAATTTAAAAAGATGGTTAGGAGGTTATTGGGCTTATGTAGGTGAAATCATCATAGCATCTTAGAAGGATCTATACAATATATGGCTATTATGCCAAATATCTGTAACTTTAGTGGACCATGTAATTGAACAAATTTAATAATGTGAATCTCTCTTCGAATTGATATTTTTATGATAAGGCATATGATTAAATGTAGTATCAGCTGACCACTTTGTATTTTTACAAACTCAACAAGTTTGAAAGAAATGATTTTTCTAAGATATGATTTCAAATTTTGATTAGTTACTAAAAATATTCAAATTTTATGAATAAAAAAATGATAAATGGAATCATTCTATTGTAATTCAATTTCAAAAAAATAATTCTACACCTAAGGTTAAACTGTGTATTTACAATGAATTTAGTATTTTTTCCCATTTGCAAAGCACCACATTCTCTAGGAGATTTAATTGTTTTTCTTTATCTACAACTAAAGAGTTTAAGAATATTCATCATTTGTTTTTCGCTTCATGGTTCTCAACCATCAATTGTGTTGTATTTTGGAAATTTTCCACTTCATTACTCTTACTTTGAAAATGCTACGGACCCATAGTTATTCAAATTTTCATTTCTTGTTACATATAATTTCGCAAGATTTTTGATCTACATCGCTTGAAAATTTAAAGATTCTCGTTTATGAAAATAATTAATTATTTAATGACAAAACCTACAATAATTTGAGCACATGAAGCTATTAGTGTGGAGATTTCTTTTTTGGGTAGACAAAACCATTGAAAACTATATGGACAAAAACATTGTTGGACCCCTTAAGGGAAAAAAACAAACCTGAGAGTAAAAAGTAAAAGCTTGGTAGCAAGGGGAAGAGAAGCAGAGAAAAGTAAAAAGTAGAGAGAGATTGGCCTAAGCGAGAGTGAAACATAGAGCAAGAGAAGGACAAATCAAACCTGAGAGTAAAAAGTAACGCTTCGTAGTATGAGGAAGAGAAGCAAACCTGAGAGTCAAAAGTAAACGCTTGGTAGCAAGGGGAAGAGAAGCAGGAAAAAGTAAGAAGTAGAGAGAGAGGGGCCGAAGCGAGAGAGAGAGAGAGACACGAAGATGAGCACAGATACTCTCGCTCTCTGTCTCGGTGTGTCTCTCGCTCCGAAGATCCACCACCACCGTCGCCCGTCTCCCGCAGAGTGCAGCGCATCCCCGCTCCCGCACCCCGCCCATCCTCTAGCTCCCCTCTCCACCTCCTCGCTGCCCCAAACCGCGACCAATTCCGTCCACCAACCCTCCGGAACGACCCCTCCGCAGATGCCACACCAACTCTCGCACTGCCGCGGACGGACCTCACCTCGCAGGTGTCTCCCCAGGTCAGTCTCCCGCAGATTGCATCTCACGGACTCACTCTTGACCACAGAGCCAGCAGAGAGTTTTGTTTGAGTCCAGTCCAGGTTGAATTCCATTAGTTGGAGCTCAGGTGGTTGCGAGGGAGATGGCGGTGAGGAGTGAGAGGAGGGAGAGAGATGAGGAGATTTGGTAGAGGTTGAGGGAGTGCAGGTAATTAGTAACAGGGGAGGTCTGGAGGTTAGAGCTTTCGTGTTGCGGGGGAATATTCTCGCGTCTTTTGTTGCGTTATTCGGGGGCTGCGGTGGGGATGTGTAGGTCGGTTTCGTTTTGAGGTTTTTTGGAAGGGGGATTGAGGGATTGCGAGGGATTGAGATCTTGGAGATGTGGTGTGATGAGTGTTTGCGTGCTGAACGACGTGTTCCGCAAACACTGCTCTAACACAACGCCGTATGGTGAGCACATCTTGCCAGGCTGATCCTATTCCTCACGTTGACAAGAATTATGAGAACACAATGACATTGTAATTTTGATCACAACAACACTCTTGATTTGTTTTACAAGGGATATAAACCAGGTAGTTACTGATACATTTACTTGCCATATTCATGAATTTGTGCACTGCCGAAAGTGGATGGTAGGGATTTATCCTCCAACTCATGTAGCGATAAACCCTGCTGCCAATGCTCGAAAATGGGAACGCAACTCCACAAAGTAATATAGTGAAGAGACACTTGTTTCAACATATGATCTCAAGACGGTTTTCTCCAAAGTATGCTGGATTGGAGTTTGAGATGCAACCAGATTCCTGAGTTCTCTTGTGCCAAAGAAGACCCAAAGAAACAGTTGCGTCCGACAATATTCGGAACACTTTCTAATCAGCTATAAATTGCCGTTTCCATGAACACCTTAAAACTCTCCTGCAAAATGTCATGCTCAGTGCTACACAAACGAGATTTTGAAGCAATAGCACCAAGAAGTGTGCTTGGCTTATGCCAGGTTGATGTCCCTGTTCATCAAAGGAACATTTCAATTTCTGCTCGCCATTGCTGGACGCTGACATTGTAGAATCACCATTGCTGGACGCTGAAAGCGGCGGCACGAATCCACTCTGAACTGCATGTGCACTCAATGATTCTACAAGACTTGGAAGGCCACCCATCAGCAGCCTTGTTCCTCGGAACCCTTCTTCAGTTTGCACACGTCTAGTCTTCTCAGTTGATAATTCCTCTGCATATTCGGAAATACATGTATCACTTTATGAGTGAATGGATGAAGAATTAAAGAGCGTTCATACTCATAATCCATACAAGAACACTGGTAGCTGTCAAACTAAAAACTGAGAATTCATGCGGAAGAATCCCACACACAGTGCAAGTCTGGATTGAAAAAGTCATGAGAAAGTCATGAGTCTCTTGGGCAATCTTGTTTTCAACTACGCCTTGAGACTGGCTCTCTTACCGGTAGCAACTATGTAGCGTACTGGACCCACACGCTTACTCAAGGCGTAGTTGACAACAAGATTGCCTAAGAGACTCATGACTTTCTTATATCACCGCTTCTCAACTGGACCCACACGCTTATTATCATGCAGGAATCAAACCAAAACCAAATGTGCAGCTCAAACTGCAAGTCTAGATTGAAAAAGTCCCAACATAAGCGGCTGTGGATCCTTTGATCTAGAACCAACAATATGTTCTAGATACAATTTCACGATAGCCCTTCACGATTATTATCTCATTGTGATTACCTTGTGGTCCGAGCTTTTAAGCTGCTTTGCCTAATTTTACACACAAGACTGTCGTCTAAAGCAATGGTGCTCCTAGTGAACAACCAGCTTTATGCACTCGACTTCCTCAATTTTATCACCTTCGACTTTCTGGATCAAGAGCATATTGCTATATATTGGGTACTAGACGGCAGGCTAATTCACTCTGCGCGTTCGTTCTTTGAGGTATAGACTATATGGTTTAACACCCAACTCTTCTGTTCGTTTCCAGATCCTCCTTGCCACTACGTCTCTGTTGATTAACTAACCTTAGAATTTGGAATGCTGCTTATAGATGGACATATCTGGGTGCTTTGCGAAGTAATCTGATACATTGTTTAGCACTAGCTCGTTTTTGGTTGTTTTGCCCAGAAGCTCGAGACGGGCGTGCGAGAAACTCTTATGTTGCAAACTCTTTGCATTACAGCCCAACGATTGTCGTGCAAGAGAAACGAGCCATGACGGCTCAATCATGTGGTAACATTCTAACGGCTGTCTTTGCAGCGACTTCGCTTGGGCAGGAGACCGTGGCGACAGTTTGAAGCATCGTGCTGTTGACATCGAGCTGTAGGCATCTGTCGGAGGCTTGATTGGCCTACTGCAGCCATCAACATCTCCGTCACTACGTACAGTACGGTATAGTTTATCTCCTTACATGCTCCAGACTTGGACGATACTTGGTGATGAAACTCACCGACTCACAAGCATTCAAGATGCAACTTTTTTTGTTCATGTCTATTTTTGATTCCGACTTCTTGGCGTTAGCGTATTGAGCTTATCTTTGGCCCATTTTGCTGTTTCCTAACCCATTATTTTTCACTTAATTATAATCTTCTGCACTTTGGAAAACCAAAAAACACAACCCTAAGGTTGGCTTTGTTTACGAAACAAAACACAACACATGCAATCATAACCCAAGTTGTAAGAGCAACTCAAGGCGGCATGGAAAAGAAGGAGCGAGGGTCTCACTCCTCAACCCTTATGACCCTAAGTGACACACAACCTTGCCATGACCAACAACCACAAACCACAACTAAGCTGCAGAGGCAACTCAAATGGCTGTAAAGCATAGAGAGTGAGGGTCTTACTCTCCAACCCCACACCACTTTATATCACAACCACAACTTAATTTTGGCCAATAATCTCCAACCAACAACATAATCACCAAAACCAAAACGAAATAAGCAAAAGAAACAGACTCCTTCTCTCCAACCACCAAGCCACAATCAACTTGCTTCAAATCAAGCGCTTCGGCTGCTTCTATGCCGATGAGACCAACCGTCGATCAGCATCCGACCTCCAACAAATAAAAATAAAATAAAAATAAAATGAATAAAATACCAACCGCAAGCTTCCCAGCTTACCACCGTCTCTTGAATCCTCCGTCAGCAGCCACCGCTGCTTCACACATCCACCAGAACTCTTCACCGAGCACCAACTAGCAAAGGGAGAATTTAAAAATTCAGCCGAATCCCCAATGCAGCCTTCCTTCACCGAGAGCACTTCACCCAATTCAGCAACCTTCCAACCAGAATTTCTCTTGCCAGCTACCAAAAAATCACCGCCTTCTCTTCCTGTCGAGAGTTACTGCAGCCCTCCAAGCTTGCGGCACATTCACGGATCCCAACCAGCAAGAAACCAATCACACCGTCAACCAGCAGCTCCAGGCCGCATGTAACTCAAACTGAACCGGCAACTTCCTTCAAACCAGCACCTCTCCTTCAACGATGTCGAGGCCTTCTCCGACTACAGGCCTTCAGGAACAGTCTACAGGTCCCTTCTCTTCACGAGCCTCAAGCCCCCGTTCACGCTCGCAGCTCGTCACTCCACCGCATGCAGCCTGCTGCTGCTCCTGCAGCCACTGCTCGACAATTTTCACGGCTCCCAACAAAACCCTGCAGCTTCGAGCCTTCACCAAATCCACCCCATACAATACTTCCTCCCGTAAACCAGCAGCTGCTTCTCACGGAACAAGTCCCAAGCTCCGACCAGCAAGCAATCCCAGCTCGCAACTTCCAACCAGCCCAAAACGAACCACTCAAAGATAAAAATTAAAACACTCGCAGCAAAAACCAACCTCCTCTTCGGCCGAAGCCGACTGCCCCCTCTTCCGACCAAGTCCCGCTTACAGCTTCTCACATGCAACAACCAGCCACACCTCTTCTACCACTAATCTAATGACAAACTAACTAACTATTATCATGCCCAAAAAACTAAGCTCGTCCTCAAAACCTAACTTCTAACCCAGAAACTAACATACACCACAATGCAAAGAGAGAGAGTTCTCCCACACACTCCTGCGGCTACATGCACCACAGCTTCTCCCCTAACCTAACCCCCTCTAACCTAATTTTTCTTCATCCACCAAGTCATCCCTAACTCCATCTTCCATCCATGCACATGCGCATGGCCTCAATTTCCCCAACCTAATCTATCTTTTTTCACCTCTTGACTTCAACTTATCTAGTTTAGGAGAACTAGGATCCTCATCGAGTCAAGTCCCGTTTCCCTAACTAATTTTCCTGCTTCCCCAATAGCTCATCTTGGTTGCGCGCCCGTCCATGAATCATGGCAGCTACATAAATGCAGCCGCTTGAGTTCTTTAATTTTTGAGAATTAAAAATAAAATAAAGAATAAAAAATAAAAATTGGGATAATGAAAAAATAATAATAACAAAAGGAAGTAAAGGAAAAACGGAAATAAGATTTTAAGGAAAATTGGAAAAAAAGAAAACATAATAATTAAAAGAAGAATTGGAATTTAAGGGAAGAAGAAAAATAAGAGATAAAGAAAAATAAAAAAAATAGAAAATAGAAAATAGAGAAGTGAAGACTAGGGGATTTAGAGGAAATTAGTAAAAATAGAGTAATTAGTATTTAAGAGCCTAACTACTCTAGATTAAGTCAATTCTGATCTAAAAAATGCAAATTCCTACTAAAACGAGGGATTCTCAGATAAAAATAAGAAAGTGAGCAATTTAGGTGCTCACACACTCCTTTAGTGCTTCACGTTCTGCCTTGAGTTATTTGTTAGACTGTTTATTCTGGGTTTAGAACTGAAGATATGATGTTGGATGTTGATTGGTCAGAGAAAGCGGAACGGGATCATCGGCAACATGATTTAGAAGCTCATATGCGGTTTCTTTCTGCAGCTTCTGCTCAGGTGATTACTCTTGGATGCACAGTATATTTTTCTTTTACCTCTGAATCTTTCACCTGTTTAGCATGGCAAGCTTGTATTATATGGAATTTCTGATGACTACGACATCTTGGTTTGTTTCCTGTGATTTCAAGCTTTGTCTTTCTTGAGTATCTACGTTGCAACAAAGAGATTGGAACCGCTGCCTTATTTCTATCCCGATTTGATTCGTGGGCAGTCTCTTATGATCGTTTTCGTGCAATTATATTTGTTGTCTTACCTCACCCTATGAGCAACATTTTGTGTACCATGTCAATTTTACAATACATCGTGATTTCTGTCTTCTTGTTTTCATCCCCTAGTTCTACTTCTCCTTTTGTTTTCGGACTTCGCAGCTTTCATGTGATAGATATTCGTTACATGTAATTAGTTTATTTCATGACACTGATCACTCACCACGATTTGTTAATCCTCTGATTCTCACCAAGCCTTTATAAAATTTTGCATGCAGGGTCTAAAGCTTATGAGACAGCGGTTTCTGTTGTGAGCAAAAAGGGTGGTCCTTCTCGTACTCTTGAAGTGCCTTGATTCCTGTGTCAGCAACCCTGTGAGAAGCATATATTTGATTTCTTTTTTTCTTTTTCTTTTTTTAAAATTGTTTTAATTTTTTAATTTTAAAACATTTTTTTTTTTGACACAAGCAAAGGGCATATCATGGATTTTCAAAGAAATGATAAATCAGTCTCTTGTGTTTTGTAGCAGGTGATATTTTGTTTGTCAATAAATAGTTAGAGGCACGGGAATGTTACCTTGTCTAATTAGCTAATTACTCGAAAGTCTGCATAAATTGGTAGCCGAGAGGTATCGCTGGAGGACATACTGTACTTCAACGTTGAAAAGAAGATGAAAGCCAACGAGCCAGCACCATCAAGTCCGAGGACTCCAACACCAATTCCACCTAGTGGTCGTGAGATGCCACCACCGTCAAGTCCGAGGACACCAGCACTAATTTCACGAAGTACTCGTGAGATGCCACCACCTTCAAGTCCGAGGATACCCGCATCAATCCCACCAACGAGTTGTGAGATGCCACCTCCAGCACCACCTACTCAGGCTCAAAGAACGACATTGCCTTGCTCAGATGTGCGTATGACCATTTATCCAAGGCCAATTGGACAGCGAGCAGAAGCTTTTAACCATCCTCCGAAACTGGGAATGCGAAGAAGAGGCTCTGGGAGTATGTCATCAGCTGCGAGCAGTTCTTCACATCAGGGAGCTCAAACCTTATATCTTTTGAATTCCCGTCGTTCAAATCCCTCTTCGTCAATTGTGAATCCCTCTTCTTCAACTGCAAATCCCTTCATTGTCTCGAGCCCCATAGAACCTCAGTCGACTAGTGTTCCTTCCTCTGTAGTTCCTATCAGTCCTACACCACCTACTCGATACATCACCCGTACTTTCTTACTCATTCTTGATGGCGTACAGTGGGATGGTACAGGATTGCCATCCAGTATTCATTGGCCATCTGAACCACAAGCGGTATTGGTAAGCCTTCCTGATTCTACTAAGTGGGCTGGTGTGGACTATCCTCAATAGTTCACACTTGGGAGTGTAGAGTTTTGTGTAGCTGAGCATTTCTGTAGATTGCCTCAATATAAGGAGACAATGGGAGGAATTGTTATAGGAAGGTTTTTTTAAACGCAGCAAGAAACGTAGAGGAGTAGAATTAGAGAGGACCTACAAATTAGAGCCATATATTCAAGAGGCAGGTGCAGTTTATGGTAGACTGAGTGCGAATACTGTGGTAGTATACTTACCTGCATCAAGGAGCGGAACGCTGCATGTACCCGTACCAGAAACACTCGAGACGCCTCCACTACAGGTACCACCTGTAGAGTCGCCAGCACGAGGCTTCCTTGTGGATATTGCGGAGAATCTAGTCGAGGAACGAGGTTAGACTGGGATGGAGGCGAGGAGGTTGGAGGAATGGGAAGTTGGCGAGACAAAGACAATGAGGAATATGTGTGGGACGACATGAGGCCGCAAGGGGATTCATGTGATATGCTTGCATCGCATCTACCACCGTTGGACTTACCCCCAACATGGTTGCCCCCATCTGAGATACCATCATCATTGTCGGAGCTTATAGACTTAACAGGTACTTCCTCACACAACATTGGAAGTTTGAGTGAGGACAATTTGGACGATCTTTCAACGGAATGGCTACGCCTTCATGAGGCGTATTTTGCAGCCTTGGAACGGAGAAACAGGAGGATGTGTGAATCAGACTTTCTTCATCAAGGTGAGATTTGTTTTATTGTGTTGCTTATGTTTTCTTTCTTGTGTTGAATTTGTGAATGTGTGGAGAATGTCAATTTTGGGTAAGTATGTGTTTGTTTGATGTTCTTAAAAATGAAAGCCCTGTCTACGGCATTTGATTTGCTAGTGATTCAACTTCAGTATTGTCAGTGTGTTGCACTTAGCTGTGATGGATGTTCAGAGGTGTGGGGATGAGTTTCAATTACATGGCCCTTGGTCCTGTTTAATTGTTGTGGGTATGCTCTTTAATTATGGGGCCTTTGGTTTTGTTTAATTGTTGTCTGGTTTTACAGAGAAGAGTACGAGTATTAGTACAGTGGTGGAGGAAGGAGGTGAAGACATGGAGAGGAGCATTTTGATTTGGAAGTCCTTCACCGAACTTGAAGGCAAGGTACTTGAAGATGGAAATTCTGACCTGAGGAGCATCGTATTGGACTTGATTCATCGGAAGGAGCTAAAATGAGGCATCAATAGCAGTGAGACGGACATCAACAAAGTTACTTCACATATTACAATGCGAATGTTCACTCCGGCTGATGTGAAGTTGGAATTTGAGAAAAACTCAAGGCTATTTTGGAGGGAATGGGACATCTTCGATCAACTTGTTAGAAGAGCCCCCAAGGATGTTCCATACTTGGATGCAGCTCAAATCTTACTTCATTCACACGGCACAGAGGGAGTAGAGCGAATCTAGGAGCTGGAGGATTTGCTGAAGATGGATACCTCCAACAAAATGTCCATGAGATTGCTAGAACTCATGTGCAAATCCAATTCCACGCCTAAGGAAGTAGAAGATGAGGAATTGTTGTACAGAAGAAAAGAGGTGGAGGAGGCTTTGCTTGAGTTCGAGAGGTACTTTCTTCAACATAAGGTCTTCTATTCTTATGACCGTTTTTTGGACACTTCGAAGGAGATTCCTGTTGTTTACCTCAAGGTTCGTCAAAGCAAAGAATATCAGGCGTTCTGGGACCAATGGATGGAAGTAACATCAACAGAACAGGCATGTTACAAAGTGAGAGTGAATTATGTCCATAGTTCTGGCATTTACGAGACGAACACAGTTGATGAAGATGGTCTTCGTAATTCATGGTTAACAAATTGCTAGAAGCAATTCATCAGTTTCCCACATGTGAGTTTCTGCATCCTGTAGCAATTTTGATTTCCATCTCATTTCTTTTTTTCCTTCTATTTCTCTTTTCTTCTATGTCCTATCTCTTTTGTTATATAAAATAGCTCATTGTTAGTTATTGGTGGTTCATTTATACCTTAATGGAAGGACTTGATTTTTTTCAGGCCTACCGAGATATTTTTGAATATCCAAGGCAGAAAGAGGGGGCCATTCTACATCCAATGAAGGACAAAGACATTGTTTGTCCAGAGATACAACTTGATACAGTATGTGTGAACAAGTTTTTATGGGTTTATTTTTTCAAAATGCCATGGTGTTCTTATTAGATGTTATTGTATTGCCTCAAATTCCAAGGTTCTGGATAGGAGTACTTGAATAGTAGTGGCACTTTTCGATGCATAGTTTTAAAATAAATGAATTTCAAATTTTTTTATTTTTCTTAAATATTTAATCATCAATTATGAAGTTTGTTCCTCATATGCTTCTCACCATGTTTTTTTTCTTCTTTAGGGTCGTATGACTGGTCACTTGATCTGGGAGATTGCTTCAAAGAACTTGGAAGTGAACAGGCCATTTACGTATTCGACATTATTGATGAAATATGACCAAGTTCCTCAATCAAAAGATCTCAGTAAGGGAGTTGATCTCCAACTTTGTTCTAATTTGGAAAGGGACTTTCGACTATGCTTTCCATCGAAATGGAGCATTCTGCATCAACTTCGAAATTCGTTTCCACATGCGAAGATGATGGTTGCTCATTTGGCAGATAGTGGAATCGATGATGAGTTGGGTTGCTCTTTTGTGAGTTTCACATTGGACGAGGATAATTAGGCTCAACAAGTGGAGAACAAATGTCATCATCCCTATTCCGCTCCTACTTTAATTTTGGAACCACTAAAATACTCGAGACCAGTGATGAAAACTGCAAGTCTCATCCTCTCTAAATGGGTCATCTCCTGAACAGCTCTGATGAACCAAATCTGTTGATTCTCACTAACTTTGCTATCAAACCTTACTGATTTCAGGAATTGTGCTGGCTCAATGCTGCAAGATCCTAAGAAGGCAATTTTCAAACACTCTGGAGTAAGTTGTTTAAGGTCACTCATGAATTTTTGTTTCCTACTCTCAAAAGCGGGTGCTTTCTGTACTGACAAGAAAAATCCCTCCCTCAAGGCCTTAGCAACAAGCTCACGATCTTTGAACAAATAAGACCAGATGATACCTCCCAATTGGTATTTTATTTAGATGACAGTCTGGAGTTGGGAGTCTTAGTTTGGGAGTATTTTTTCTTCTTATGGTGTTCTTGCAGTTATAGTGACTAGAGTGCAGCCCTATAGTGGATTAGGTTGGAATTTTGGAAGTGACATGCACTTGTTCATAGAACGGTTCAGGATTCCGCCGGCGGGCTGAAGATCCATGGCGGTGTCGAGGATGTCCAGAACCTCAACAATGTTCGGTCTCTTGTTCGGATCCTTCCTCAAGCACAGCAACAACAATGCCGCTACTTTCTTCAAACCTGGGCAGGGAAACTGCCGCCTCAACTGGGGATCAAGGACGGTCGCGAGCTGCTCCTGGTCCCGAAGGTAAGGCTTAGCCCACTGTGTGAAGAGCTTCTCGTCGTTGAGAAACTCCTCGCTGGTAATAGACTTGCCTGTGAGAAGCTCCAATAGGAACACCCCGTAGGTGCGAATGTTGCTCTTAGATGATGCTTCACTTTTTCTCAACACCTGCACAAGAAACGGAATCCAGGGCTTGTAAGCACAACGATATGAGATTCTAAATAGATTTCATCTAGTGCTCTTTGTAAGATTGGCATCGGTTTCTTTGGAAACTTGGCGTACTAACCATAGATGCAGCTTTGTTGAGCTTGTCAGCTTGCGAGGCGATCACATCCAACCCGTGCCCAGCGAGCTTCACCGAAAAGTCCAAGTCCAGCAATATGCTGGAGCTCTTGAAGTTGTTGTAAAAAACTGCCCCGAACCGTCTTGCGCTCTGATTGGTCGAGGGGCAGTGAATTACTCACCGTAATTCAACTGGCATCTACCTACCACATCGACCCATCAGGTACCTACTACATCTACCCATGTCAATATGGAATTCGCGTAAGCTTACTGGATGTGGCTCAATAGATAGCGAGTTCGATTCCACCCAACACGAGACGGTAATGTTAAATCTGCCCAAACCCGAGCTAAATCTCCTATATCGGTGCTTAGGCTCAATAGATAGCGAGTTCGATTCCACCCAACACGAGACGGTAATGTTAAATCTGCCCAAACCCGAGCTAAATTTCCTATATCCGTGCTTACGGTAAACTGCAAATCTCAAAAGTCTTCATAGTTTTTCTAGATCGCGATCGCGATGGTGGAGCGAGGAATCGAACTCGGAACCTGTCGCGCCCAAACTCGACATCCTACGTGAATCCGTACGGAACGCGCTCGGCGGTCGGGTCAGTTTTCCACATCCTGTAATTCCACCTTCTCGATGGATTACGGTGGGTTGAGGGACTGGCGTACCTACCCACCTCGTGCTACCGCACTCGGTGGGTAGGTACGCCAGTCCCTCTACCCACCGTAATCCATCTCGAAGATGAAATTACATAGTTCGTAAACCAACTGCATAAAGTCTCCACCAGATGGCTAAATTCCAAGTTCCATAACCAGCTTGAAAGCAGTGACAGAGCAGAACTGGCAGCGGCATTATATTGTGCAGATCCGAGAGAGTCTCACCTCTATGGGAGCAATGTCATGGATGTACGCCAAGGCGCGAGCGGCACCAAGAGCGATCCTCACTCTCGATCTCCATTCGAAGAGAGCCTTGCATAAGCTTCCGAACAAGTAGTCACTGAGGCTGCCACTGCACATATTCTCGTACACCAAAATCTGCTCCCCGTCAGTGGGGCAGTAGCCCTGAAGCTTGCAAATGTGCGGGTCATCGACCCGAGAAATGAGGTTCACCTTCGCTGCCCAATCCTTCCACCCCTGCGTTTGCAACCATCATCTCTAATAAACACGCGCATTTCGTACGGACACGGAAAAATGCATTGACAAATATACCCAGACAGATTTGCAACGTCCAATTCACTGGATACCCATCTGATTGTCGCATCATTATCACGACGGTGTTACGTCGACATCGATTGAAATGTGAACACCACATGCTCCCCAAGACTCATTATTGTGACGAATTTCAGGATCAATTGCTCTGCGCTCACCTGACGGCTGTGTCGGTGTTTACAGACGACGGACACCAATTTCCGCTTCGCTTCGCCGTCATCTTCCCCAATTCATCCTGTGATGACGCTCACGTCGCCTACAATTACAATTCCGTGCTTCCTGTTGGGATCGCTGCAAGTTCTCTCTGTCTCATTGAAGCCGAACACCCTCACTTCGTCCCTTATGTCAGCAACAGAGTCCGCTGGAACTTCGGAGCACTTCCGTCCAGACGATGAGGAAGACGATGTGAATGAGGATGACTGCAGAGAACACCTGTCGTTTCCGAGACATGTCCACCGCGATTCGGCAGGCAAGAGAGGAGTAGTGATTTCAAGGACGGCGGGTGGAGACATTGGCGGCGACGATGAGTCGTTAAGTGATAAGGACGAGGATGAGGACCACGGAGGAGGAGGCGGGACGCCGTTCTGTGCCGGCGATCCTCGGGGCTATCGGCTCCACGGTGGGGCGCCGACGCCCCTTCTGCCCGGCGCCACTTTTTTTCCTCCTCAGCCCGGTGAGAGGCAGTCCCCGACCCCGTGCGAGTCCGTCCCGGACCCCGTGCCCGACCTGTTGACTCCGAGCCCGACCTTCTGGCTTCGAGCCCGACCTTCTGCAGTTCCGCCTCCCGTGTTTACTGCGACCCCACCTGCTAGGCAAGTTCCCTTGAATAACCGTCAACCTTCTACGGAATTCTCCAGCCAGTTAAATTTCTTCAGTACATGTGCCGGAGTTGCTGGACTAAAATGTTGGTTTCTCTAATTAGACCTTAGACCCATTAGAAATGTAGATGCATTCCGAATACAATTTGTATTCTACTTACCACAAAAAAGCATCTTTTGATTTTTAAACACACATGACTGATCAATACCATCACGCAATTCTTCTTCAATTCTTTACAGTTTGAATGTGTGTTTATCATTTCCGAACTGATTGTTTGCTAAGTCTTCACATAATCGTAGTCTTCAAGCTGCAGTTTGTGCACTCATCTTTATGGTCATAAAACAGAATGCATAGAATTGAGAGGAAATGAGATGCCAAAGTAGGTTTACCACATGGTGTTATGTTTCTGATGGAGTGCATTGTAAATTTTAAAATGAAGTGGTAGAATTAGCTTGAATTTTAGAACTAGAAGGAGCTTCAGATGTTGCGGCAGTACATGTGCCGGAGTTGCTGAATGTTGGTTTCTCTAATTATTGAGTCGCGCATGTTCAACAGTATTTCCATTTGCTGGTCGTAGAACTCCTTCCTCAGCTTCAGCTGCTATTCCTGTTCCCGACGGGCTCGCTCCTTCCAGTACTCATGACATCTGCAGCAATTTTACCAGAGATCGTTAGTTGCTGAAACAAATAGAGCTAACACTAAATGCATTCAAATTCATTTGTATGTTATAACTTCAAAACCTCTTAATATATCAAATATTCAATCACTTGAACATCAAGAAGCTTAAACACGATACAGTCTTCAAATGTGACGCAATCGTGCCTTTCATACATGTGAGCTGCTTTAGGAATTCAAATAACATACCTATTCTTAATCAAAATAGACAGCTCTTTCAGTTTAACTGCATCTGGATAGACTCCAACCTGTCAACAAATGGTGCATTGTGCATCGCATCAAGCTGATTTGGGGCCCTCATGTCCCAGCACAGAGGCGGCAGTGCAAACGCAGGTGTTGCAGAGTAGATGTCCACATCCTAAGGCTACTGGTTCAAACAGAGTCTCCTGTAATGACACAGCAAATTGAGTGAGACATAATTGGAATTGGCATTATTTATTCCAAAATCAAGCAGGTGTACAAATATGAGGGAATGGTACTGCGAATCATCATCCAAGCTGCCGGGACTTTGATGACTCCTGTATATGCATTTGTGTGACTGGGAATTTTGGGTTAGGGTATTTGTGGGTGGGTTTGGGACAGAGGATGATGATTTTTTTGAATGCTGATGTTTGAGCTTGGTTTTTGATTTTACTACAAACCCGTACATTTACGTTTTCCAAAAAGTAAAAGGAAGTAAAATGAACATATGAAAAGAAAACCTAGAGAAAATGAACTAAAAAAGTAAAAGAACGGCTTCCAATATAAAGGACAAACACCTTGAGACTGTGACTTCTCTTGGGTTATATTATTTGTATACTCTTTCTTGTTATTGTTCTTAATCTCTCTTGATTGTATCAATCTCTCTTGATTGTATCAATTTCTCTTGATTGTATCAATCTCTCTTGATTATATCATTTTTCTATCTCACACATACCTTATATTGTTTCATTTTATTCTAAGAAAGTTTATTTTACATTGTATTTTCCATCAGTCTTGTTTGTTTGAATATGTTTAGAGGTTAGAATTTAGAGGTTGGATAGTTTAGGGTTTAGGCTTGTGCTTTTAAGCACATTGAAATTGCTTCCTATCATTGTTCATAGGTTTAGGGTTTAGTATATTGCATATTATTATCTCATATCTCAATTGAGGAGAGTTTTGACTACTTTTTGAAGATTTGGACATTAAGCTTGGAGGGAGGAAGTTCATTTCAAGAGGATGATTCTTTCTATCCTTCAGATTTTGAAGAGGAGTTGGAGTATGCTGCAGAGGTGGAGGAAGTTCTTGGAGAGGAAGTCATTCGAGGTAATCAAGGGAGTAGTAAGGATTTTGATTTCACTACAACTCATGGCGAGACGTATTTCAACACTTCAGATTCTGAATCTGAAATTGATGGTGATGACGGAGTTCATGAAGGAATGGAGGAAGTTCAAAATGAAACTCCAAACTCTTAAAGTGGCAACATTGATTTCTCTACAGATGAGAATTCTCTTCCCTCTTTTGAGCATATTTCTATTGTCACTTTTCCAAAGTTTGTTCATTTTACACTTGCAAGTTTGAACCTCATGATTGAGTATTTAAATAGACAAGTGTTTCCTACGTTTGAACAAATTCGTGTAGCAGATGCTCATTTCTGCCCTCTTTCTAAGAGTCACGGTCGTCCTATAGACGTCAATGATGTGTTCCATACCATTGAGCAATGGAAAAAAATTCAAGACAGTGTCAAGGTAATAACGGTCAATAACAATTTCTGTTTGTCTCCTAGAAAACAAGACCTAAAGGGAAGGAAAATTCCTCCTATTGAGCTTTGGTGTTCAATAGTAGAAAAGTGTCATGTTGATAGAAATGGCAAACATTTGAGCCTATCATCTACGCTTGATGCAATTCGTGAACAATGGACAACTGATTTCAGAGTTGGGGGAATCCAGGTCAAGTATGTAGAGAATTGTCTTGCATTAGGAGCAGTTTGGGGTCTCCAACGGGCCTTTTCCATGCTTTCCGTGCCAAAGTTTTGGGCATGCCCGTGCACTTTACCTGCTGGCACCAACTGTGCCAGCAGGTCGCCAAAAGCGAGCCAAATCGCGAATGGGGGGGTCCGGCCAATGGTCGCGCAGGAAGGCTTCCCTCCCCCGCGCGTGTAGTCCCGCAGGTCGAGAACGGAGCCTCTTCGCGCACGGAATTCGAGCATTGCAGAAGGGTGTCAGCGGTGGTGGGCTTTATGAACGCCTGCGAAACTGACTCCACAGGCCACCTACCGAAATCGAATTGCCGCTCCCCCTTTGAGATGCAACGTGCACAAGGTGTTGATGTCGAAATGCTGCCAACGGTCATTCCGAACCTCATGCGTTCCCCTGAGAGAGTTGTCGTTGTTGCGTTGTCAAGCAGGATGGAGCGGTGGAGGCCTCCAAAGGCTGGGCGAAGTTGTTCGATTTGGGTTGTGGGTGGTCACGCATTGTGCAGTAGAGATTTAGGGTTTAGCTGTAGTGGTCTTCCAACGCTGCCAGCGGTCTGCCATCCACATAGGTTGGAGAGAGTACCTGAGTTGGGAATTGGGGTTTCGGGATGAGGTTTTAGGGTAGGTCGTACCTTGGTTGCGAGGCCGTGGACGCAGGTTTCAGCCGTTCGTGATGGCGGAGGGTTTGTTGACAGCGTGTAGTTCTGGCGGATGATGACAGCGACGACACCATTTGTAAGTTTTTGAGTTCACAGTCGAAAATTTCATGCATTCTAGTGGTATGGCTTCACGGCCAAACTCCCTCGTACAGAGTGTCATTCTGCATAATACTCAAGACTTGGAGGGCAACTGGATCCCCATGAAGGTGGATCGTGATTCATGGGTTATGCTGCAACCAGCTTCGGATGGGCCTTGGGGTAGAGAGGCAAGGCGACATGGTGGAGAAAATTTTCGGGGGGCCTTCAAAGCGCAGATCAGAGATTTCTCTTGGATCTCCACGGAGCATGGAGCATGCGACCTCGATAAGGTGCTTGTGCAACATGCATATCAACCAAGGCATCTGCGCTTGGATCCTGCGGAGGCAGCAACCAAATTGGGAATGGCAAACTACCTGTACGCGTCGGTTTCGGAGGATTGGGTACATCCCGCATCTATCCTTGGTCCCATTCTTGTGCTCCATGTTGAGATTGGGGAGGCAACACGGAATCGACAGAGCCACGCGGAGTTGCTGGACATAGGTACATTCTTCCTTGGTGGTCTGTATTTGCCTCCAACAGGTGACACGCTGTACGGGAAGGTTGAAGCACTCCCGCTTCCAGGGTTCAACGATGTGGAGTGGCCTTTGCCAGACATGCACACATCTGAGGCGTTTAGAACAAAGCTCACTCTCGATTTTGCAAATGCTATGAAAGCAACAACTGGTAGCAGCTTCGTCCACCAGCAATGGTTTATGCCAATCCATGTTATGGTTGATTTGTTTGCGGTAGCTGCTGACAGCATTAGGCGGACACCTACATTGTTTGTTGTGAGTAGTCCATCCGAGGCTCTGCTGAGCAGTCTAATGAACCCAGGGTGGAACGAGAAGTTCCACATTGGCCAAGATGTCATCAAGTGCGTTGCCAACAGGACCAGCATTGTTTTCCGCTATCACGTGGGAAGACAAACATTATACACCAGGTTCATGTATACAAGGTATAGGGGGGCTGCCAACAGTCAGTGGGAAGCCTTGGATCACCTACCAGAGGAGGTGATGGTGGAAGTGTCTTGTATGTTTAGGGGGAACTTGCTGCCAACATTCGAAGTTGGCAAGGGTTGGCCAGTATCCCACCTGCGGCACGAAATTGCAATGGCACTTGGAGATGACGTGCCTGGGCAGTACAACCTGGTTTTGATAGAGGCCAACGGTGTTCGTGAGAAAAAGGTACGAGTCTAGCCGAATTCATGTAGTCGTTTTGATGTGTTGGGAATTGGCTGTTCAGAGCTCCTTGCTGCCAGCAAACGAAAATGACAGGATTTGTTGGATGCAGATCAACCAGCGCCATGAGAGACACCTTACAGCTGCGGATGTCACGGTTCCCAAAAGGATGAAGATTGTGGAGCTGTAGGAAAAGTGATTTCGGGGATGGGTAGTCACAGTATGTGGGAAGTCATTAGGTTCTTCGCGAAGTCGTTAGCGAGTTCAGGTAGTGGTTTTGCTTACCATTGAGGACTTTCTGTGGGACATCCTGTATTAACGTGTTATATGGAGGCAAATTTGTGATTACCCTTGATCTTCGTGCTGCCAGCGGAAATAGAAAAGAAAAACAGTTACAATTACCAGTGGTGAATCCTAGGGTGCAAAATGAAAAACAGAATAAAATACAAGAAGTCTGAAGAATGGCCGGGGTTTCAGAGGGCCTGGGTCTGAATCGCAAAATTGCTTCGAACTTGTGGTGGCGCCATTGACGCTGGAGCCTGCTGCCAGCGCAAAATAAGAAAAGAAAAACAATTGCATACAATAGAGCACATGACCCTTCAGAGGCACAAAATGGAGTTTGGCACTTGACAATTATGAAGTAATTAGGAAGGAATGTAAAGTTTGTTACTTCCTCCGAAGAGGCTGGCTCCTTCGTGAACCTGGTGCTCTGAACTGGCAACGGCGGGCACAATGCAGCTCTTGGTGCCAACAAAGACGAAAAAATGAAGGTTGCAAATAAAAAAAGAACCACGCTCGATTCTAATAGAACAAGATAAAAATAAAAAACAGTTGTACATAAGAGATGAAGTAGGTCGCAGATGGTAAATAACAACAATGGCCAAAATTGAAAGGGACCATGGTGGCGAATAATGAAAGAAGAAAAAAAAAATGGCGGCTAAAGAGCAGCCCTTGCTGTCAGCAGTCCACAATAAAGAAGAAATACAGTTGCGAATAAAAAGGAAGGGTTACAAGAATGCCATATCTTTCAAAGAGACATGGCAGTCCAGAGGCAAATTGTTTTCAAGTTCGGAAAAGTTTAAGAAAGGTGGCCCATAAAAGTCCGGACCAGAAGTCGCTGCCAGCAAACCCCTAACCCGGCCTACAAAACTATCCAAGGTGGGAATCTACTCCACGTTTGCGTTTGTGGCAATTGCCTCAACAAGGCTCGACAGTCCCTCCATGTTGGTGTCGTCCTCGTTCTTCTCTGCTTCAGGTGGTCCTTGCGTGGTGGCGGATGAGTCCTTGTTCCCATCTCCAGATAGGGCTGCCTGGGTCTCCTGAGGAGAGCGTTGCGTGGGATCGAACGCCAGGGAGTCTGAGTCGGGGAGAGCATCCTCTGCAGTTGCCGGCAACAAACAAGAGTTAGAAAACAAGAAAATGTAAATGTAACAGCAAGGCAGGCAACAAGAAATGGGTAGATGGGATGAGGGGCCACAAACCTTGGTCGCCCTTGGCCTTCTTCCACGGAAGCGCGGCCACTGAGGGGGCAGCGGGCCTCTTGCTGCCAGCACGTGGTGAAGCGGGCTCGGCCAGAAGGATCTCCTCCGTGAGGCGTAGTTCCTCCGCGGCCTTGGAGTCAAGGTCGAAGCCCCACTGCCCAAGCCACCCTCCAGTCATCCCCCGCTCGCATCGACGGCACCGGGCGTCCTGGGAGAAGACTGCCTCAAACATACAATGGGGATGTGCCAAGCAGCCGCAGAACAAAGGTACGCAGCAGGTGTCAACGAAGTAACGCTCGCAGAAGGGGCATGGGTCGTTCAGGGCTATTGGCAACACCTGGAACTCCAATGGATAACGAGCCAGCACCTTCTTCGGGCGCAAGAAAGCTGAAGCCAACTCCAAGGCCGAGATCTCCGCTGTCAGCGCGGAGACCTCGGCGTGGCGTCTCTGCTCATCGGCTTCCATCTCCTCCAACTTCTTGTAGACCCTGTCAATGCGGGCTTGGGCCTCCATCAGTGCCTTGCTTGCAAGCCCCAGCTTGTCTTGGCCTAAGCGGGCCGCGTGATCAAAGCGCCTCTTCTCTTGGTCGTTGCCATCAGCCGCGGCCTTCTTGGAGGCCTCGCGGGCGGAGAAGATGTCGTCATAGAGCTTGGACTCCTCGGCCTCCTTGGCTTTGATGTAGTCCCGCTGGGTTGCAAGGTCGACCTTCACGCGGTCCCGGCTGGCCTCCACCTTCAGAAGTGCCGCCTCCAAGGACTTCTTCTTGAGGCGCTGCTGCTCCAGGACCTGCTTCGGATCCGTTGCCACCAAGGGCTGCACCTTGATGGCAACGGCAGCAAGGGCCTTCACGGCCTTCTTCTCAGCCACGGCCTTGGCAGGAGGGGGCAGGGATCTAGGTCCCCTGACCTTCTTCGCCTCCGCGGCCGTGATCAAAGCCTTGGAGGTGGCTCCAAGTGGCTTGGCTCCTCCGCTCGACTCCGCCCCTCCTCCCTTGCCCTTGCTGCCAGCACCGGGGATGTGGCCAGCGAGGAAGTCGATAATGGCTTCAATCTGCTCCCTCAAGGCCGGGGGAGTCAACTTCTGCGGATTACGCCCTGGCAGCTTCTCACGCCCCTTCACGATTGCCTCCGCCTTCTGGGCGAAGTTGACATCCACGCCCTTCTCAAAGTAGAGGTGGCAAGCCCGAAGAAAGGAGGTCCCGAATGCCCAGTTGTCGGGGTCACCTCCATAAGTCCACCGGTACATCTCGCAGTATTTCCTCTGGGCCTCCGGATCCTCACAGTCAGCAACGTAGTGCCGCCCAGAAGAACGCTCTGGCCATCTGTCGATGAAGTCGGCCTTCCTGCAATGCTTGTCGCCGCTGAGGTCACTGAACTTGAGCCCCTTGTTGGAGAGCTGCAAGGTGCGGGCGAAGAAGTCCTCATCGTAATCCGCAGCGTGCCTACCCAGCAGAAATGGGGCGAGGTGGTGGAGCTGTGCATGAAGTGCAGGGGGTAAGCCGTCCAAGTCGAAGGCGTCATCCCACGGCGTCTCAACATCGTTGCCATCCTCCTTGCTGTCAGCAACCTCGACGACCTCCTTCTTCACGACGGCCTCCTTTCC
Source organism: Ceratodon purpureus (assembly GCA_014871385.1). Taxonomy (NCBI): domain Eukaryota; kingdom Viridiplantae; phylum Streptophyta; class Bryopsida; order Pseudoditrichales; family Ditrichaceae; genus Ceratodon; species Ceratodon purpureus. The sequence continues at coordinate 80,332,179 of CM026426.1, forward strand.
CTTCCTACGGCTCGACATCCCTGGCGCTGGTAGTGCAAAAACAACACGTTTTACGAAAGGGGGATCGCGCATGGCAGCTGAAAAAGGGAAGACCACAAGCAATTGGGATTATTCTTGCAGATTACTGTAGTTTAGTTCTTACAGCTTGGAGGACCTTCGCGGCCATGGCTGAACGACCCTTCTCAACTTTGCCATGGCCGATTTACTCCAACTCTACAGGAAATAGACAATCAGAAGAGAACAACTTAGCAATGGATGGGCAACTTACCTTGAATTTCCTCACTGTCCGCGCGTGAAGACGTGCAGCTCGCCCCCTTCGCCTAACCTCCTTGTGCCGCAGCTCCTTCTGTCACAGCTCCTGAATGTGCCCGAGCTCTTTGCGCCCCCTCTCCTTCTCTCGCAGCTCCTTGCGCCGCTGCTCCGCCGTGCTGCCGACGCTGCAGCTCCTTCCTCCGCTCCTCGCAGCGCTCCCTGCTCCTCACAGCCGCTGCCCTTCCTCCGGTCCTTGCAGCGCTCCCCGCTCCTCACAGCTACTGCGCCTTCCTCCGCTCCTCGTAGCGCAACCTGTCCGTCACAGGTACTGCCCCTTCCTCCGCTCCTCGCAGCGCACCCCGGTCCCCAGCTCCTCAGAGCTACTGCCCCTTCCCGCACTCCTCACAGCTCCTCCCCGCTTCTGACAGCTCTCCCCCGCTTCACACAACGCACCCCGCTCCCCTTCGCCGCACCTCCTGACCTTCTCCTTGCGCCGAAGCTCCTCCCGCTAGAAAGTCACCACGCCCCCTCCTCCACGGCCCGCTCCTCACGCTGCAGCTTCCCGCGCCCAAAAACCCCCACGGCCCCCACACACCTCAAGATGATGATGTCGCACGGCCTCAGCACATTCTTGCGACTCTCAACGGCTCGAAGGAGGTGCGTGCTCCTGAGGATCTGCACGGAGCCCACGGAACTTGGGTGTCAGTGCAACCGCAAGGGGGCTTGCTGGAAGCAAGAGGACAGCGGAAGAAGAGAGGAAGAGAACCGCGCTAGAGTCAACGACATATAGCAAGGCCGAAGCCCCGTATGCGCTTACAAGAGTCAACCGCCAGCCAAATCGACAGCCGAGGTTTAAGGGGGGGTTGAGACTCTTAGGCTTCATTTATTGAAGGGATGTTAACAAGAGTTGGTTGGAACCTCACATTGACCTTAATTACCAATCATTGTCACGGCCTTACACCTCACTTCCCCATTTGTTGTGGATTAAAGAAAAACCGGCATAGAAATTAAAATTAAAATTAAAATTAAAATTATCAAATGAGTAACATGTATGATTACTAAGACACATTCATTGAATTCATCATTATGAAGAGTTATAATCCCTTGGATTGGTCTTTCTAGTGAAATAACCACAAAACAAGTTTAGGGGAGAAACATGGTCTAACTCATTCAAAAAAAACATTGTTGCCAACCACATTCTACATAGGTATAACATAATTACCAAGGCACATTGCGGTCAAGTCACACACGGCCATTGCTCGCGTCGTCACTGTCCTCATTGCTGCCAGCGACCTCACTGTCAGTGGACTCCCCTTCTTCTCCATGGGTGCCTCTTTAATAATTATCGAGATTAACTTAGCAATGGATAAGCCATTTTAGGGAATTGCTCGAAAAAATCCTCATTTTTTGATAAATCTATCCGTAAATGGCTATTCTAGAATGAAACCAAAAAACATGTTAAAGAAGAACCACTGTCTACTCCGATCAAAAAAATTAAAAAAAATTAAAAACTTGCTACATTATAGATGTCCATCCAATGAGTTTAGAACGCATAATTTGTACTCAATTCATACAGGCTCGTTGCCAGCGTCATCGCTGTCCACGTTGTTGCCAGCGTCGTCACCGTCAATTGAGTTGCGTCCTTCCTCAAGATCCACATTGTTGCCCTCCTCCCCGGGGTCATCTTCGTTGGCAGATCCTCTTGCTTGATCATTGTTGGCTCCATCACCTCCAACGGTGTTATCACACACCCAAGCTTTGCCAACACGCCGTCGCCTTGACCGCCAATTCTCCAAAGCCCTGGCAGCATTTGATCGATGCCACTGTTCTCGCCTTCTACGTGTAGCCTCCATGCGGGCCTCATCGTCCGGGGTATTTAGAACCCTGGTGCACTCTAATTTCTTCTTATACCGATGCTGTATATTTCGGTACCAATGTTGGAATTGTTGCAAAATAACACTGATGCGCTCTTTGCCACCACCGTGAGCTGTATGCGCTTGATTCGCTGCCTTCGCTTGATGATGGGATTTCTCCATACCCTGGCAACTCCATACGGCCAGACTACCGTATTCCTCCACAAACCAACTGCCATGCCTGACAATTACATGCTGTCAGCAGCCACTCCAAGGTTAGTCCTGGATAGAGAATTGACAAAAGTGAGGTCAGCCATCAACCCCTAATTCATCCCAAACCTCGTTCGTATAACTCACCATGTAGTGCGACACATGCTCCTCTCCGAAGGCCTCCAAAAATGTTCTCCCCCACGTTTCTATCTTCCCTTTGAACTGGAGTCGTTGTTCTGCTGTCAGCACCAAGCCGCTGAAATATGGTAGAACCTCTTCAAAGGCTTGCCACATAGCAGCCCTTGCCCTACGATGTGCACCGCCGCCACTATTATTGCTCTCTGCTTGACATATGTCTTTCCAGGCCTTGTCGTTTCCAGACCATACGCTTGGTTTAAATAGTCTGCTAGCAACAACCCCACTGAAAGATGGCTTCTGTGGCACATTCCCTGTGCTGCCACTCAGTTTCGGATCCTTTCTAATCTCCACATTGCCACCGTGAGCCCCGATAGCTGACAAGGACTTCTCCATTTGCTCTATGGCTGTAGCCCTCAGTCTTTGATCTTGTATGTTCCAGACATAAATGATGTGTTGATGCACAATCTTCTCCGCTAGGCGAACTAGGGCGTGAAGTGTACAAATGTGCACTCTTTGCAACGGAATTGGCAAGATAGGCCTCCACCTTGTATGTGCACGCATGTCACATGGTTCTGGCTCCACAGAGTTGGCAAACAGTCCCCCCACCCAGTTTGGTTTCCCACGTTTTCTGATGGCAGCACTCGCCTGGCTTGCTGTCCCTACGGTAGGCTTAGCCCTCTTCTGCTCGCAGTATATGCAGTTCATCGCACACGACGGCCCCGACTGAAGCCCGTACATACACTTGATCGTCTTCATGTCCGCAGCGAGATGCCACTCCACATGGAATTCTCCAACTTCAGGGACCGTGAGTTTCTCGCCACTGGACTGTGCTGCAATCACAGATGGAAATTTGGATTTCCCAAATATCCACGACAGAACTTCGTAGGACTCTTTTTCCACTTGAAAGGTTGCCACTGGCCAGATTTCCTGCTCCGACTGGACTGAGAAAAACAGGGCATGGTTTCTCTGAATGTCTGGGTCGAGCGCCCTATTCATCAATGTGATGCTGACCCGTTCAAACTTCTTGCCATTGACAATCTCGGCCTCGTCCAATTTCATGACAAATACCAGCGGTGCCCCTCTTAACTCTGTGGAAACATGGCGAGTGGATGTGTAAGTCACGGTTAATTGATAACTAACCCTGCTGGCAGCAAACTCTGAAAACAACAGTCTGAGGTGATTACGTTACCTTCTTCCGTGATGCCGTAGAAGATCACCATGCTCCTTTGGACCACCTCAAGGTCTGTGAATAGGGAATTCTTGTCAGTCAAAACGACTTCCTTTACCATGTCCTCGGACTTCTTGTTCTTCTTAGAACTTGCTGGCAGCGTAAGTCGACCTTCAGCATGGTAGTATTCGCCAATATACTGTGGCAGGTTTGCATTTAACTCCTGCCGAAGCAGTTTCACGTGATAGGGGCTCGGCAAAATACTCCCGGAGACTCCTTTGTTCAGAGCAGCAATGGGAGCCTTCACAGATTTGTAGAGAGCACCATATCCCCGATGGGAAACCCCTGCCTGGTCGCAAGCAGCAAGAATTTTGTCCGGTCCAATACTCTTACCAATCGATTTGAGCACATTTTTCGCAATATCTGACTGAACATGTGCCATTGCAGGCTGAGAAGCGAGCGCTACACCTTCATGCCGTGACAAAATTCGAGCTAGTGCTACTGCAGTCCTATTTTGGGACTCTTTATCCCCCCGCAGTCGAGAGCACTTCCGGTTCTCTCGGTTCCTTTCGACAACAAACTGCACCACATCTGGTTGCAGCACTGTCCGCACAAGCTTCACTCTTGCTTTTGATCCACCTGATCCAGGTTTTAACTCGTGAATCCCTCTGAGAGCCCTCCTCCTATTTCGCATGCCCATGGGGGTCTCCTTCTCGAAGCTGGCCCTCCGCTGGCAGCGGTCAACGTCTTCTTGGAGACCCCGCACATGGCGCTCCAATTGCTCCACCCTTTGGGCATGGCAATCACGGACAGCCTGTAATTCAGCTTGCAAATCCCTGCATTTCTTCTCTAACTCAAGGCAACGCATTCTCCCCAATTGGACATCTTGGGCTGCCCTTGAGTTGCTGGCCAGAGCTTCGCCTCTAAGCTGAAGCACTTCTTCGCTCAACTGTGCCAACTGGATCCGCGTCTCCTCCTCTGTAGAACCATGTACACAATGATCCAGCAGCCTGTGCGTATATCCGCGAAGACCCTGCTCTCCATGACATATGAATTCAACAAACTCTTTTAGCGACTTGATTGGAGGTGGCTTCCCTGTCATTGGGTCAACAGGGTAAATGTCTCCATTGATCCACAAGTCAATGTTCGTGTCTCCACGCAACCTCCGTGTTGGAAACGAGCTCCTCATGCACAGCTCCACTTGCGTAGAACCTCGTCTCATGACCGGGGCATAGCGTGTGTCCAGTGCAAAGTGGGGAATGTACTGATTGCTTCGTTCAGCCCTTGCTGCCATCGTGGACCCTACAGTCGGTAATCTTGATTGAATCTCCCCTGGTCACACTTGGTGATTTGCTGTTATTCGAGAGAACTTGTTCTGATCTTCGGACACCTCCTACACCCAATGAAAAACTGAATTCACAACCTCAAATACTCCGAACCTAATTCGATAGACCTGCGTGGCATCTACAAGCGCTATCGACCACGAAACCTACATTGCCTTATGCCGTTGTGGCAGCAAGGGCTAATGAAATCGAAATTCAAATTGCTCAAAAACCCAGTAGCCCCTGAACACCCCACAAAGGTTTATCGAATTAGGTTAACTTACCTTCCCTTCAAGTACATCAGTTTTCATCTCTTCGTTGAAACCTTGGTCGCCGACTGAGAACAACCCCTCGCCGCCGTCGCTGCCAGCGGACGCTGCCAAGAAATGAATTGCAATCTCAATTTTGCTCCTCCGGTCTGGGGCGCCATCGCCACTCGGAATCTTTCCCGCAAATCACATACGACTGTGCGTCCCACAGTGCCAACAACGACTTGCTTGAAGCAGAAGAGGGCGCTTCGTTTTCTTGGTGCTGAACGGCGTAGAGCCGGTGGCGCCATCGCGCCCAGACCGTTGTGGCAGCAATTCGAAGTTGACAATCCGGGGATCGAGGCAACGGATCGAGGCACTTCATTAATCGCCGAGCAATAAATCCCAAGGATTGGCGCTCAACAACCACCGCCACGCCCTCTCGCCAACAAGGCAAAATCCGGCCACGCAACTCCCCTCCGTCCGCTTCGGGCAGCGTTTCAGACCCCTGCTGACAGCGACAGAGGGGGTTTTGGGCAGGCAGCCCACCTAATCCGGGCTGCCTTACAAGGCCCGTTGGAGAGCTCATTTTTCCCCTAATGATTCTTGTTCTACTTGCAAGGAATCTAAGTTGTGGAATGAGGTACATGAAGTTCCTTGCAAACTTTTAAATGACACTTTAGATAAAATATGCACAAAATATGTTGTTTTACGGAGCTTGAGTCATACCAATAGGTATAGAAATCACATTGTCAAGTACTACCATTGCCACAGGAGTGGAAACAAAAGTCGGCCTCATATGAAGGCACCTGCAGTGAGGTCTTCTCAGCTTATGGGCGGCAGACAAGACAGGAAGAGCAGGTTGCGGGATTGCTCTTTCAAGTTGAAAACTTTGGAGCCCATTATAGATGATGAAGACAAAGGAGCATCCATCAACATGACTGCTTCTATTTCTGTGCATACCAGACACAGTGGAAATGAACCAGGTTCTGAAGGTGATGTTTTATTTTTGCATGTGCATCCACATGTTATGACTATGGCTAGAGAGAACTTGATGAGAATGGTTTCAACATCTACAGTGTCTCTTGCATCTAAACGTGATGCAAAGAAAATACAAGCTATGGTTGGGAATTTGGAGCAAGTGACTTATCGGTTTTTCATTATACCAAAGGAAGTAAAACAACTGAAACACACTATGAGAGTTAATGGTAAGTTTTCCTCCAATCACTCAAATTCTTCTATTGTAGTTTGTCACTTAAGAAATTGTATTGTATTTTTTATTTGCAAAATAATCTTTAATTGGATTTATTGCATGTTTTCTAGATGCTTTACGCCAGGATGATTGGGATGCTGCTCAAGTGGAAATTAGGAGTCTGCAAACACAGGGGGAGGTTATTTTTTACCAACCTTATTCACCAAAGCACGAGGACGTAAAGAAACGGCCATTTGTGGTAGTCATTCAAGATGACTGGATGAGAGATGTTGGTAGAAGATTCTCACGTGGTAACTCTTGGGCTCTGGACTCTACTTTCAAGACTAATCAATATGATTTATTGTTATATGCTGCAATTGTGCCAAACCAAGATGGAAAGGGAGTGCCTGTATTCTACATGTTGTGTATGAAGGACAAGAAGCAAGGGCATCAAGGTATAGCATTGGAGTTGGCGTTGACGGCTGTTTTTTCATCCTTCGAAGGAATACGACCGTCTGCAATTGTCATTGATAAGGACAAAACATCATTGAATTCTATCAACGCCGTTGTGATGAATGAAGATCATTGTTGGAGCATAGAGAATGGAGTAAAGGTACAAGTGGCTGGCAAGGTTTTGTTATGTCATTTCCATGTTATGAAAACTTGGAGTGAAAACCTTTTAACTTGTGTTCCTATATCGGAAAAGAATAAGTTGTGGCTAGCCCTACATGTTCTGATGCATTGTCCAAAGGAAGAGCATTTTGAGGATAATCTCAAAAAAATTTATGAAGACTTTCAGCACATACCTAGCGTGGCAGGCTGGGTAGGTGAAAATGTCCTGTGGAGGAAGCTTTGGCCATGATTTGGGCGGCTCTTTTCTTATGGTGGTATGGATACAACCAACCATGTAGAAAGGCACTGGGAGTGGATTAAGTATACTCTACTACATGGAAAGGTGAATCGTGCGTTAAGAGATCTCATTGTTGCTATTGTTGGTAGCGCTCAAGATGGGAGTCGTATTGGAGGACCCACTTTAACATACCACTTTCAAATGGTGCAACTTATAAGTAAGTGTTTTTGAAGTTGAATTATTTTGTTATATTTTTAAGAGAACACATTTTTTTGACCATTCATCAATGTTCTAATCAAATTTGATGTAATGTACAGGTGACTCTGAGAGATATTCTAAAAGAGGCAATGACAAGGAACATCGCCGACGCTTGAAAGGAGGAGAGCGCATATTCAAATCATATCAATTGAATCCAAGTGATGTATTAGAAGTTGTGAACTTGGAGCTAAGGTTATTCTCTGTGGTGAGTGAAACTTCACCAGACACCAGGTACAGTGTTTCCTTGAACACTTATTTCTATGATTGTCCAACTAGAGTGTCAACTTGCAAGCACATCTTGGGAGTCCAACAGATTGTGAAAGAGTACTTCTTTCCTCCATCAACCTCAGGAGTGCATGTGACGGAGCATGATCAGAATGAGGAATCTATTCCTTTCATGGATATGGTTGCTTCAAATGTAGACATGACTATTGAGAGTGGTGAAGTTAATGATCCTAGAAGCGGATTGTTAGAGGTTTTGGTGAAAGCAGAGACTGAGATTCAAGAATTAAGATCTTCATTGGAAACATGTACGGAGGAAGAAGTGAAACACAAGAAAAGTGTTGTGGAAAAGTTTTTAACATCTCTTTCCGAGCCATTTACCTTTGAAAGACCCCCCACTATTGATATGCCTCTACGGGGATCTATAGCTATGATTCAAGCGAATGTACAGCAAATACGGATGGGACATGGAAAGAAACGTGTAATTGAAGAAGATGGAGAAGTAAGTGGGTCGCAACCACCTTCAAAACGTCCAACTCACACGCTCGTGGCTCATCCTAGACAGAGAAGGACTGTATTTCCAAAGATTCCCAAGATACATTGTGACAAATGTGAGGTCAACACAGTAGTGGAGAAAAAAGAGGATTTTGTGTTCTGCAAGAACTCTGATAGACCTTTGATTTTGGAATAGACATGGATTTTTTATTTTTTTTTCAAATACTATAAATAAAAGGTAGAAGAGGAAGGATGTAATCATGTGTTGCGGAAGAACTATGGGCATTTCTGATTCTAGAATAAATTGTAAAGTTTGGTAATATGTTGCACATGGAATTATTATCTACACAGTGTATATGAAAAATACATTTTGCTATTTCTCTGAATGAATCTTCTTTAAAATAACCAATGCAAACTTGAAAGATGAATTTTATGGTCTATTTCTTTATTGGTTTTCCCAGTCACACAAATGCATATACAGGAGTCATCAAAGTCCCGGCAGCTTGGATGATGATTCGCAGTACCATTCCCTCATATTTGTACACCTGCTTGATTTTGGAATAAATAATGCCAATTCCAATTATGTCTCACTCAATTTGCTGTGTCATTACAGGAGACTCTGTTTGAACCAGTAGCCTTAGGATGTGGACATCTACTCTGCAACACCTGCGTTCGCACTGCCGCCTCTGTGCTGGGACATGAGGGCCCCAAATCAGCTTGATGCGATGCACAATGCACCATTTGTTGACAGGTTGGAGTCTATCCAGATGCAGTTAAACTGAAAGAGCTGTCTATTTTGATTAAGAATAGGTATGTTATTTGAATTCCTAAAGCAGCTCACATGTATGAAAGGCACGATTGCGTCACATTTGAAGACTGTATCGTGTTTAAGCTTCTTGATGTTCAAGTGATTGAATATTTGATATATTAAGAGGTTTTGAAGTTATAACATACAAATGAATTTGAATGCATTTAGTGTTAGCTCTATTTGTTTCAGCAACTAACGATCTCTGGTAAAATTGCTGCAGATGTCATGAGTACTGGAAGGAGCGAGCCCATCGGGAACAGGAATAGCAGCTGAAGCTGAGGAAGGAGTTCTACGACCAGCAAATGGAAATACTGTTGAACATGCGCGACTCAATAATTAGAGAAACCAACATTCAGCAACTCCGGCACATGTACTGCCGCAACATCTGAAGCTCCTTCTAGTTCTAAAATTCAAGCTAATTCTACCACTTCATTTTAAAATTTACAATGCACTCCATCAGAAACATAACACCATGTGGTAAACCTACTTTGGCATCTCATTTCCTCTCAATTCTATGCATTCTGTTTTATGACCATAAAGATGAGTGCACAAACTGCAGCTTGAAGACTACGATTATGTGAAGACTTAGCAAACAATCAGTTCGGAAATGATAAACACACATTCAAACTGTAAAGAATTGAAGAAGAATTGCGTGATGGTATTGATCAGTCATGTGTGTTTAAAAATCAAAAGATGCTTTTTTGTGGTAAGTAGAATACAAATTGTATTCGGAATGCATCTACATTTCTAATGGGTCTAAGGTCTAATTAGAGAAACCAACATTTTAGTCCAGCAACTCCGGCACATGTACTGAAGAAATTTAACTGGCTGGAGAATTCCGTAGAAGGTTGACGGTTATTCAAGGGAACTTGCCTAGCAGGTGGGGTCGCAGTAAACACGGGAGGCGGAACTGCAGAAGGTCGGGCTCGAAGCCAGAAGGTCGGGCTCGGAGTCAACAGGTCGGGCACGGGGTCCGGGACGGACTCGCACGGGGTCGGGGACTGCCTCTCACCGGGCTGAGGAGGAAAAAAAGTGGCGCCGGGCAGAAGGGGCGTCGGCGCCCCACCGTGGAGCGGATAGCCCCGAGGGTCGGAGACCGTTCCCTCCCGTTCCCTCCCGTTCCCTCCCCTCGTACCCCCCCAGACCCGGGCGACGACATATGGTGATGGAGTTGGACAAGGTTTTGGATCTGAAACTTCAAGCAGGGAATGACATCGAAAATTTAAATGCACCCGCTGCAAGGGAACACTCCAACAGTGACCTGGTTAGCAAGGACTCCATGAAGAGGTTTGTAGCCGATGGATTTGACTCAATGAAGCGGTTGATGCAACACAATCACAAGGAAATGCAAGACAATCATAAGGACGTGATGAAGAGATTTGATGAGTTGGAAAACAACATCATGGGTTTCCAAGAGAAATTAACTTCACGGGTGTGTTCCAACATTGACAGCTTGATTGAGTGTTTGCTGCAACAGGACAATTCGAACATACCCAAGTTGATGTGTGAGCACAGTGATGGTTTTCACATGGTTGAGAAAAAACCTGGCTGTGAAGTTGAGGTTGGCAATGATCAGACGAGGAGATTTGGAATTGTGATGTAGGTGGGGCTTACCATATCAATAATTGCTGCTGAAGGTGGGAGCTCATGTAACTACTGGAATGGGGAGTATGGTTCCCGATCTGACGAGACCGTTTACAACCCTTCTCGACACTCCCGGGCTACTCGATCTGACCCAACATACTTGCGTGTCTTCCCGAGGAACTGAAGAAGGAGCCACATATCAGCCTCCAGGATAATGAAGAAGCTAAAGCCTGGTTGGTTCAGACTTTGGGTAAGAAATGCCCACAAGTTGACTCAGATGGTGTACACAACTAGTAAGTCCGACAACAAAGGAGTGATAGCATGGGTTTGTGACAAACATAGAGACAGAGGTGAACAAGATGGTTCACCAAGAAGGAGGTATTTGTGTCTTATTTTTCTCTAAAATGATACTCTTAGCTAGCAAACTCGTAATCCTGGTAGTTGTTGAGAATCCCACAAGAATTCTTAGAATTTTGTTCATTGCAGTTAAGGACTGGAATACTGTGCGAACAACATCATGACCTCCCTTACCGATGATGATAATACTGAAGAGATTGTTCAAGATGCTGCACCTAACAAGAGGGTTCAATCAGAAGATTTAATAAGCGGGCGCCTCCTAGGGAAAGGTTCATCTAGTATTGTGTATGAGACAACGTGGAAAGGGAAGAGTTATGCCATGAAAGACTTCTTAAGAGTTCCGAGCGACATTTTTGAAGGAGAAGCAAGAGCTCTCGTACGTCTCGATGATCATCCGAATGTTGTGCGAACATACTGCTGGACGGTTGACGAAGGAAGTTGCTCACTTGTCGTTGAGTTAATGGACGATGACCTTCAGAATTTGATGCAAAACAGAAAAGACTCAGCACGTAAGAGGATTCCAGGTTCAGGTCCCAGTGATGCATCTCAAACAAGCCATGTGATTGACCTGCACAGGTTTATTGAGGATGGTAAGAATGCTCTAGTACAGTCTGCTTCTGAACCTGTTGCATCGACACTGGTTTATCGTTTCAGCATGTCAGAAGCACTTCATATTATCTTGCAAATCGCAGAAGGCATCGTGTTCCTTCATGAAAATGGAGTGGCTCATGGTGATCTAAAGCCAAAGAACATTCTAGTCTCACCGTGTGAGAGAGGCATTTCAGTTTCTCTTGACCAAAATGTGGCATTTCAACTTAAGGTGGCGGATTTTGGTCTTGTTGGGACGAAGCTAAAGAGCAAGTCTTTAGTTTCACAACAAGCACGGAAGTTGGAAACGGTTTGCTGTCGTGCCCCAGAGCTTTCCGATAAGAACTTTTTGAGAGAGGAAGAACAAGGGTCTTTGACGGACTCAGATTGGGATTTCGACACTACAAGAAACTGGGGCTCCCGGGGGCGAAGGGTAGTGGACAAGATGGGTGCCACCCTCCTGAGTCGCTGTCTCCTGAAATGGCTGCGACTCTGGACCAATGGGAGAGAGTGAAACTGAACATTGAACCCAGCAGGGCTTTTTCTCTGTCGAAATCGGCATGCTTAACTGAGCAGCAAAAAGGTGGGCCCTCCTCCTGCGGGTTTACTGGTGCAATGTACTGTTAAATTTTTTTAACCTGTTCTTTGCACCATTAAACCCACAGGATTTGGGCAGATATTAGCAGCGATCAGGTCTTGGGTTCGATACCGCACCGGCTTAAAGCCGCGTTGAGCACTCACCTGAGTGCGTCACGCGATATTAATTGCACTCGTGCCTTCGGCACTCATGCGCTTAATATCGCGTGAAGCACTCAGGTGAGTGCTTAATCCTATACGTCATGCTTCTGGGAGTCGATGCTCGCAGAGAAAATTTCACAGTTACCATGCTTAGTATTTACTGGCAGTTCCTAGGTTGATCTCGCAGACTTTACCTCCATGTTTTTTATCTCGACTTCAGTAGCTTGGTAAAGCGACGGCTAGGTAGATCGATGTTTTTTACAAAACGCTTCCAGGTGTCCACCCTTGTCATTAATGGACAAATGACTTTGAACTTTTCAGCTGTATTTCTTTTACTTTTTCTAGCATGAGATGGTCATAACTGGACGTTACTTTGTTTTATTTTTTCATGAATACATGTGACTCACTGTTTCAATAAAAAAACAACTAACATGAATGAGTTTCACATTCAACAAAATTTTCCACCTGTTATCACACTGAGTTCAAATTTATTTATTTTTATTTTATTTTTTATTTTTTATTTTTATTTTTGTTTTTTGGAACAAAGGGTGCTATATTTCAAAAAGAACGATAACAACTTGCAAACCAGACGAAGAAAACTCCACCGGCGAGGGCACTTTTTGATTTTTACCTAAATAAAACCATACCACCACTTGATGCAGAAAATCTGTACGAGGGACACCGAGTTCAAAGTTTGAACTGGTATGTAGTCGATTTATCAAAAATAAATAAATAAAAATCTTGTCCAAATGTCCTGCAACTACATTTACCATAACAACCTTACTTTAGAAAAACTTAAAAAATAACCACTGGACTATACTGAAGATTTAGTGAGGGTTTTACAGCTACATATTCATATTAGAAAGGGTTGTCCAATAACGACTTCAAAAATCATTCAGAAGTATATTTTATTAATATTCTCTAATTCTTCAAGCTCCTTGTGGACCAAAATGGTTTGCAATACTAAAATATTAATTATTAATAATTTATGTATTTATTTATTTTCTCAGTTAAAATTAAATTTTCATACATTTGGAAGGATTCATTTAGTTTGAAGGATCCATTTAGTTAATTTTTGATGAATTATACATTTACCAAAAAAAAATTAATCAAAAATAAAATTATAGGGGGATTTTTGCCTTCATCAATGCATATGTAATTAATTTGGGGCCCCTTGCCATTGAGACAAGGGCAAGGTTTATCTTCTTAGGATGTAGAATAACAACAAATCAATCACATATACTTGAGATATAAAGAGGATTTATTATCATAATAATTAAGAATAAAGAGGGTTTATATAACTACACTTGATTTCTTGTGAGTATAGATATCATTTTTTAACCCCTAAGATTCCTTTATTATGTTTCAACAAAAAACGCTTCAAACTTGCCATTTCCAATGTAAAAAGGATGAATGACTAAAAATCATTCTTTTCTAATTCTAACCATAAGATCTTCGACAAACTCAATAAATTTCATCATAATTGACCGTAGAGATTTGAAGATTATGGCAATTGAAATTTGAAAACATACTTTTTTGACATGATTTTTGACTAGGTCAACACAATCTAACTTTTTTTTCCTTAGGTTTTTGCATTATGAATATTGGGGGTTTTGGTGCTTGACAAAGACAACTAAGTTAGCTAACCGTATAAAAACATTTACATACCAAAGACAAGTGTAGCATGTTGAATTTATTTTTTATTAAGTTAAATACAAAAAATGCTAATTTTAATTTCTATCCTAGAAATTCCATTACGCTATAAAGTCCCAATCCAAATGGTCAAATCAAAGATTAATGTCCAACTTTTATGTGAAAAAAATAAAAAATAAAAAAATAAAAAATCTCTATTTTTTATGAAGGAAAAAAGAATTATTTTAGTACACTGCCCGAAACTAAGAGAAAACTTTGATATTGTGTGTAGTGAACATTTTTTTGCTGAAAGAAGTTTCTTTATTGGAAATCTTAAAGATGACAACATTAAGTAATTTCAGAAAAAAACTGAGAGGTAACAGATGTATTTAGCATGGCTGCTCGAATTGCCCCCCAAACAGAAAATTTCACTTTGGATACCATAACTATTTTTATAAATGTCAAATTGAAAAAATATATATAAATTCCTTCAAAGTCCTTGTAACGGCCTACATTCACAAAAAGTTTCAAAAAAAGAAAACTTAAATTTAAGTCACAGGTACATTCTGAATTCTAAAAAAGCCCAAATGTGGATGATTGTCTTTTAAGGGTTAAAGCATTCTATGTAAATAAAAATCCCTTTGGCAACTTCAACTTAAAACCCTCAATATTTGAGCCATGTTATGATCTAAACTATTTGACAACTTAATTTAGACCATCTCATTGTAAGTCTAATTCATCGTGCAAATTTTTAAAGAATCTAAATTGATTAAGATTTTGAACATGATCAATGTCAACTTTTCTAATTTTACATCAAAGTATTTGATAACTAATTCTACGTGCAATTAGAAGTGTGGTGAATATTATACCAATTGAGAAGGTTATAGCGTTTGTAGTTAATAGTATTATTTGAAAGTGCCTTCTATAAGGAAAGTGTCAGTTTCCATATCTATACAGAGTTAAGCCTTAAAAGACCGTTGGAGATGAAAGAAAGGTGACGTATTTCTTGGTGCTTGCCCCTTACATATAGTTCAATTTTAAGAGCTCATTAAAATCACATCAACATCAAGTTTACCTTCATTTTTATTTATTTTTTGATCTAAAATCCAATTTGATAGCAAAATCAATCCAAATACATCAAAACACTATTGACTATAATTAGTGGAAATGGACTTTCTCAAACCTTAATGAATCACTGAATCATTTGGAAGTTTCTAGAATGGAGTCATTTTGCATATTAGTAGGAAAATCGAAGTTTTCTCTACAAGAAAGAATAGTTGAAATATACATAAAAAGTTACAATTTTATGATTCAAAAATTTGAATTACATTCTCTCAATTTTCTTCATACGCTTATTCGTTAACAATATACTTTAAAAATATAAAAAATAAATTATTTCTTTAGACGGAGCCAGGACCAACATGGAAGCAACAAAGTAAACAACCCAAGCGTTCTAGGCACTCAAATTAATAATACAAAAATGTCACATTTAACTTCTGCAATTAAATATAAAAAAATTCCAGGTATACTACACTATCCCAAATCAAGGACTATCAAAGTGAACGTTGAAGTCTCCTTCGCTACAATCTCCTTAAAAAATAATCCAATAAAAAGATATCACGCTTCGTGATCCTCATATCAATTGGACTTACGACCTCTGTTATCCTATTTCATCAATAATACAGTTGACCCTAAACCTTGCTATTACATTAAAAACATACTATCTTCCATCAATTCTTTCTTAATACCCTTTACCAACTCCCATAATCTCTTGTAACCACAAAAACATACACTTTTCTATCCTACCAAACTCCCATAAACTCCCCTCCCCCCTTTTCTAAAAAAATTAACACCAACACTTTTCCTACAGTAACACCATTGTAAGTTTGCCACCTGACGTATGAATATTTATATTTAAAAAAATAAGATTTGCCTCTCAAGAACTAAATATCTCAGTTCTTTTAGCAAAAAATTAACAAAAATGACCTTAAACAGCTCAAAAATGCAAAATATTGCAAATACAAAATATTATAAAAACTAGTTTATTCTATTTTCATTTTTTCTGTCTTTAAAATATCATAATTTTTTTAGAATTTAGATTTTAGATTTTTTATGTTTTTAGTTTTTACAATTTTTTTTGAACGATCTGCTATACTCCTACGGTAATCCACATAAACTCCTTACAAAAACAAGAAAATTAAACAAATTAAACCTCAAGGGACACTCAAGATGGGGGTAAGAAGAATCCAAAGTCCGAGAAAAGATAAAAGTAATTCCACGACAAAGGTCACAAAACACCAACGGTTTAGCCGCAGAACACACAAAAAAACAAACTCACATACACACGCACAAACACAACCTCTTGTTCTCACATCAATTGTTGCGGAGACATTCGCATCGCGGGAAGAAGCCAACAATTCGGAGAGAGGGCAAGAGAGAAGGCGAGAGCAGGCCGACACGATGCTGCGGGCGGAAGGCGGTGCTACGTCGGCGTTGAGGAGGGGGGGGGGGGGGGGGGGGGGGGGGGGGGGCAATTGGCGCCGCTCTCCACGCTCGCGTCGTCGCCTCGGAGGAGGTGGGGTTGTCGTTGTCCCCTCGGAGGAGGTAGGGTTGTCGTTGTCCCCTCGGAGGAGGTGAAGGGGCTGCGGCGGCAGGGTAGCGACGGTGGCGAGTGAAGGCAGGGAGGCGAATCAGAAGCAGAGCCTATTTTGGTATGCCTGAAGTGTAAGCTTGTAAGCCTGGAGGATGAGGGTTTTTTTGGAATGGGGTGGTGAGGGTTAAGCGGATCGCTTCGTCTTTTGTTAATCATTAAGAGGTTATTGTCAAATTGTTGTTGATCATGTGCGTCGAGGCGACTGCTTTTGTGTTGAAGGCATTTTCTTGATGAAATGGATTTAGGTTTAGGTTTAGGGTTGTTTCTCGAATGGAGTTTGAATGCGTGGTTAGGTTTTCTGGGTGGTTTTATGGTTGCTAAACATTTGGTGTATGCTTGTTTTATGAGGTTGGATGTGGATGTGATGAGGTTGATGCGTTTGGGGGGATGGTGGTTGAGGTTGTGATGGTCTGATATGTGGGTTTATGTCTTCAGTGGTAGATGGATTATGTGTTGGACGTGTTGTAGAGGTGAGATTAGTTGGAGGATGATGAGGAGTGACTGATCTTAAGGTTTGGAGAAAAATTTGGGAACATGGATTTGGCATCGATGGTGTTGGAGGTCGAACAATTGGGCGGATGGGAGAGGATTCATGTAGTATACGATTGTGGAGTGTCTATTGATTAGGCGGATTTTAGTTTCGTGGTGAATGCCCGCTCCATCGCCCCCTTGCCCTGCCCCACCATACTCCTCCGCCACATACTCCTCAAACGTATACTTTGCCGCAAATCCCAACACCACAACCTCCTTCCGACATTGATCCGACCAGATGAACACCTCTGAGTTCGCCATCGCGTGGCTCAAACGAGGCAGATCCGGTAACTTCGCTTTCTCCTCCCATTCATCCTGAACTCCCTGTCGTAGGAACACCTGCCCCACCCAAGATAGCACCATCTCCTTCTCAAAATCCATCGCTATAAGCTCTTCGCTCTTCCCACCACCCTTGCTCGCCTCACCCCCCTCGCCTCAAATACTCCCCCATCTCCCCCCGCCCCACTCGCCATCTGCTTCGCCACTCAAAGCACCCTACCCTAGCGCCCCCTTCATTACTCTCCTCTCCACCCAACCTGTCTCTTCTCCCATCACTCCCCCTCCTGTAACCAATGCTCCGACCCTCGCAAGTCCCATCCTTGCATCCCACACTGATGACAATCAACCCCCTCCAATTTCCACTCATATTCAATGGCATACCACGGAGAAAGGTCGTATGTGAGCGGAGAGCGGAGAGCGGAGAGCAGAAACCAGTGAGCGGTAAATTGGAAATTTTAGGACCAGTCCAGGGTTTAGTATCGCCTTAGACTGCGCATTTTAAGCTCATATTTTGAAACATATTTCAAGAGATGTCACCCTAGGTTTGGGTGTTGTGAACATATCCGCATAAAAAAAGATGTCTCATGTGCAGGTATCCTCTCTTTCTGGTACAAAAATTAGGGCTGACGTCATCATGACATCATGGTTTAGGGATTGTATATCATCCCTTCCATATCTAAATCCTTCCATATCTTTGAACCTGCTTGCACATCTTTCATCCACCAAAATCAACACGAAAAGTAACTTCCAATTATGCTTGAAATCTGAAAAAAAAATGCAATGGACACACCACATACTAAGCCATTAGCTAAGAAACTTGCAAATCCAGAACAATGAAGCCGCATAAGTTTCATCTTGTTGAATTGTACCTCTCCATTTATCGATGATAAAACTTGTACATAATATTGGCATACCGGCGCTAGCACAATTAGGACAAAACTGCTCTTTGATTACTAGCTACACCAAAGCTAGGCCAAGCTAATTCTAGAAGAACCCCGTATACGGGTTAGCTCTGCGGATGGCGGCTCCCAGGTGTACTTGCAGATGTCGACAAGTTGAGAAAACGCAACTCCTGCCTCATAGTTCCAAATTGCAGTGAGGTCCTTGGAGTACACGATGTTCTCCCTCAGAATCCGAGAGTACTCCTCCACCTCAGCCTCAATCTCCAGAATGACTCCGATGAAACGCACGTCCCCAAAGAAGCTCTTCATCTCCACCTCCGACTGCGGCCGCACCATCCTGTAGTCCGAAAAAACACAAAGAGAAGCAAAGAGGGAGAGGAATGAGAGGAGGGGAGAGCACTAAAAGGAGAGAGTATGAGAAGGGAGGAAGGAAAGATTGTGAGAAGAGGGGGAGGAGGGGCGCCCTTATATAGGGTGCCCCTCTCAACCAGGGTTAGGTCAGAAAGGGGGCGTCGCAAGGGCACCCTACTTAGAAAGGGTCGGGTGGCCCCCTTCATCAAGGGGGATGCCCATGAACCCCATTGAAGAGGGCTCTCGGTGCCGAGAGCCCTATGGCCGCTAGGGGGGCCCGTGACCGAGAGCCCCTATGGTGATAGGGCTCTCGGTACCGAGCGTCCCTACTAGGGACCCTCCGTACCGAGAGCCCCATCACCTTGAGGGCTCTCGGTACCGAGAGCCCTTACGGCGAGGCCGCCGCCTTAGGATGGCCACCGCCCCCAATTGGTGGCTGCCGCCTAAGGAAGGCGGCGGCCTCCTTTCCTCCCTGGAGGGTTGGAAGGGTGGCGCCCTTCCAACCCTGGGAGGAGGCTCCCTTTCTCGTGATTGGGAAGGAGCGACCTTCCCAACCCTAAGGAGGGAGGGCTTCTCCCAGGGTTGGGAGGGAGTTGCCTCCCAGCCCTAGAAAGAGGAGGCGGCCGAGAGGGCTCGATGGGGCCCATATAAGGGGTCCCACTCCCCCTCACAAGTCACACTTCTCTCCTCACTTCTCTCTCTCACTCCCTCTCTCACTCTCTCCTCTCCGTTCGGACTCCTCTCTCCTCTCCTTCTCTTCTTCTCTCTTCTCCTTCTATCTTCTCTTCCTCTCTCCTCTCCTCTCCCCCCTTTTTCTCTTTAGAAAGATGGTTCGCAAGGTTGCGAAGGTGGCTTCCAAGGGGCAGTGCTCGAAGACTATTGGCAAGAAGAGGGGAAGGGGAGAATTGAGTTCTGGAGGATCCATGGTGGAGGTGCCCAAGGTGGAGGTTTCAAGGTGGAGATGCCCAAGGTGGAGGTGCCCAAGGAGGAGGTGCCCAAGGTGGAGGTGTTAGGGGTGGAGATGCCCAAGGTGGAGGTGTCGAAGGAGGAGGTGCCGAAGGAGGAGGGAAATTTTGATGGAGGTCAATGGGTGCCTTATGGACGTAGGGGAGATACCCTCATTCTCACCATCGTTGAATATGAAGGGGAGACTGTCCATATGCAGATGGATGATGCTGAAGACTATGATTCCAATTCTCATCTCCATTAGTTGGGCTTCGAAGATCAGGAGGCGGCACAAGCATATTGGCGGAAGTTGGAGGAAGATGCAACGGATGTGGAGGAGATCATTGCCCCGGATAACAAAGCAGATGTAGTTGAGGATGGTGTATCCTAGACATTTGTAGATGGTAGCCTAGAAATTGGCTAGGAATGTGTGCAAGTTATTGGTGTACCGTGTTGCTCAGTGGAGTGGCGCCTCTTTGGCAGGTTCAACGCCCTTGTGTAGAGGTTTATGTAAACCGTGTACCATTTTGTAAGTACTATAAATGCGAGTTATAATGACAACCTTAAAGTTGTTATGTCTTTAATCTTTAATTTATTGAATTTGATTTCCTTTTCTTTCCCTTTATTATGTTATTTGATTAATTTTTTTACTTTTATTTTTTATTTTTATTTTTGCTTTGGTTCTGTAAATTAAACGAGTCCTGAGTCCCGAGTCCTGAGACCCGAGTCCCGAGACTCGAGTCCCAAGTCCCGAGTCCCGAGTCCCAAGTCCCGAGTCCCGAGACCCGAGACCCGAGTCTCCACTCCCGACTCTCGACTCCCGACTCTCGACTCCCGACTCCCCAGCCGCGAGCCCCAACTCTCGCCGCGACGCGGGAAAAAGAGTCCCGCCGCGAGCAGGGACAGGGAGTCCCGCCACGACGGGGAACAAGGAGTCCCCTTGGAATCCTGGCGGGCTCCCAAGGAACCCTTCCCCCACATAGTACTCTCTGTGGGATTCGGCTAACCCCCCCTCCTGGGTCTAAGAGAGTTTCGAGACACACTTTTTTTTGGAAGACCACCCACCCTCCCTCTCTACCCCCCCCCCCCTCTCCTGTCCCGACGCGACTCCCGACCCCTGTCCCTCTCCCTCGCAGCCACTCCCTCTCCCTCTCCCTCGCGGCCACTCCCAGCCCCTCTCCCTCGCGGTCACTCCCTGTCCCTGTCCCTCTCCCTCTCCCTCGCGGTCACTCCCTGTCCATGTCCCTCTCCCTCTTCCTCTCCCTCGCGGTCACTCCCTCTCCTCTCCCTCTCCCTCTCCCTCTCCCTCTTCCTCTCCCTCTCCCTCTCCCTCTCCCTCTCCCTCTCCCTCTCCCTCTCCCTCTCCCTCTCCCTCTCCCTCTCCCTCTCCCTCTCCCTCTCCCTCTCCCTCTCCCTCTCCCTCTCCCTCTCCCTCTCCCTCTCCCTCTCCCTCTCCCTCTCCCTCTCCCTCTCCCTCTCCCTCTCCCTCTCCCTCTCCCTCTCCCTCTCCCTCTCCCTCTCCCTCTCCTCTCCCTCTCCCTCTCCCTCTCCCTCTCCCTCTCCCTCTCCCTCTCCCTCTCCCTCTCCCTCTCCCTCTCCCTCCCTCTCCCTCTCCCTCTCCCTCTCCCTCTCCCTCTCCCTCTCCCTCTCCCTCTCCCTCTCCCTCTCCCTCTCCCTCTCCCTCTCCCTCTCCCTCTCCCTCTCCCTCTCCCTCTCCCTCTCCCTCTCCCTCTCCCTCTCCCTCTCCCTCTCCCTCGCGGTCACTCCCTCTCCCTCTCCCTCTCCCTCGCGGTCACTCCCTCGCGGCCACTCCCTCTCCCTGTCCGTGCCCCTAACCCTCTCCCTCTCGCTCTCCCCGTCCCTGCCCCTCTCCCTCTCCCTCTCCCTTTCCCTCTCGCTCTCCCTGTCCCTGTCCCTCTCTCTCTTGCTCTTCCTCTATCTTGTGGTCTCTCCCTGTCCCTTGCGGTCACTCCCCGTCACTCTCCCTCTCCCACTCCATCTCCCTGATGGATAACAAATTTTAAATGGACAATATTGGACTTGCTCAATGGGGTAAGACAGCATGACCAAAAATTACAACATTACCACAATTTTAAATTAAGGAGGTATTGGAGTCATTAAAATAGTTTGGTCTTAATATCGACGGTATGTATCGCAATACTCTGAGTCCTCATCATCTAGATCCAATGTATTATCAACTGCAGCCTCCAAATGTAGGTACTCCTTAAGTGCCTGGTCATATCTCCGCTTCAACTTTCGTTTTTTAGGGGAAGGTAATGCAGCCTGGTATCTTGCTGCCTGCTCAGCGTAAACAGGCATGCGGCTAAACGTAAGTGCCGGCGACAAGGGAACTTGGGCCACTCTGCATACGAAGGCAGTATCTGAGAAAAGACGATTCTAAGCCTGACTGTTAGAATCACAAAATGTTCAAAATTTCTATCTAATACGAGACCTGACGACTACACTCACTGCCTGCTCTTCGGTCAGATTTCCGGAGGATGGTAAGCAAGATCTTCTTCTCCAAGCAGGATCGGAGGAACCGCGTCATCGT
Source organism: Ceratodon purpureus (assembly GCA_014871385.1). Lineage (NCBI taxonomy): Eukaryota > Viridiplantae > Streptophyta > Bryopsida > Pseudoditrichales > Ditrichaceae > Ceratodon > Ceratodon purpureus. The sequence goes on from CM026426.1 coordinate 80,354,306, forward strand.
CGTCGTCGTCGTCGTCATCGTCTTCTTGGTCACTGTGATGGCCCCCGGCAAGTGCATGCGGAACCAAGTCAGATCTCATCGGAGCAAGAAGTTCCTTGAATATGTCCTGGTCCTCCTCAATAGCGACAATGTGACGGCCACGATTGCGACAGACTTGTATGGAGTCGCCTACAAAAGTCGACAAAGAAGGGAGTTAGTATTAAGACGAACTACAATCTGGAAGTACGGGAAAGTCAGTATCATAAGATTGTAAGGCCGTACCTGTTCCCGCCGTGAGGTCAACGACAATGCCTCCAGGGGATGTGCAAGACAAGACAATGCAGCCCCAGAAATACTCATCAAGTTCCTTAGGACCACGCCAAGGCCGATCGCCGTTCATCTTCACAGTCTTGGCTTTAGCCGAGTTCATAAGGACGTTTCCCTTCACAACGTCAATATCTCCACTGTGGGTTGGCTTCAGAGTGAAGGCAGAGTTCCGAGTGCTGGCAGAGAGAGATGGGATCCGGAGTGCATCTGACATAAAGACCCACCCTAAAAAGGTTAGTGGTCTCAACCCTAGATGGAACCCGAAGCGGCAGTATGTTGAAGCCGGTCCACTCCTTAAACATCTTGAACCCGAGGCTTGGGCAGAAGGACCTGATAGTCTTCCTTGTGGAGTTATCGTCACTGTAAACAAAGACAAGGGCGCCATCATCATGCAAGAAATTATGGGCAAACACGAAAGTGTTCTTGAACCAGTCCTTGTGAAGGACATTCCACTTAGGGACATCCAAGGCCGTTCTTGATATGCCTGGTACCGGGGAGTTGTCCGGAACCTGGGCTACTACAAAGTCCACCATTCCGTCCTTCATCTGATTCCTCCCATAAACCCGACAGGTTCTATCATAATTGCACTGGCTCGCAAACTTGTACACCGCATCGAACTTCGATTTATCGATCATACCATTCATGATCAAATCATAAGTATTGTACTCCAGCTCCTTTGGTTCGTCAACCAGTCGAAACTTAGGCTGAGACAGAGTAAAATCTGTCCCAGAGGAGTTCCCTGATGGCGAAGGTCCATCCAGTCTACGTCTGGACTTGGGAGATTTAGGGGACCGCTGTCCTCTTCGTTTATCACCGGGTGACCCTGCAACTGAACCAGTACCACCGTCTTGTGATGTAGTGGTCCTCTGCGCTACGCGTCTTCCTGTCTGTGCCTGCGATTTTTATTTCTCCTCTGACCAACTCTCGGGTCCTCCGGTGCAGCCTCTTCGACATCAGGTACTTCCTCCGGAGTGGCGTTAACAACACGTAGTCGTCTCTTCAGATCTTCCTCCTTGGCGGGGCAGAAAGTCTTTGCAAACTCGATGTACCACCCGCATTCCTTGAGATGCGCTGACGGAAATGTGAACTTCTGGTACTCCGTGAAGATGAACGAGTCATGGCCAGGCTCAGTCTGGGTATCCATCCAATTTGGTTCCTCTGTGATTGCCGCCTTTGGCATCAATTCCCTCTTGTAGTATCTACAAAACAGAGGGAATTGGGTCAGATTTCTTTATCTGCGCAAAGGCCAAACTAAACAAAAGCCGACCAAGGTTTTGATACTCACCGATTGATAAACCGGCTGACGATGAAATGGCCCTTAGGCACCTGGTCCAAAGTGTCGTTCCGCTGGAATGCATGTTTCCCACCAAAGACAGCTGGAAAAGCCTTTTGCCAAACCTTCTTCTTCCAGTAGTTCAGGTATACTTGCTAGGACTTCACTTCCTTAGTCCAGTCTGGAACCGGATCTTCAAGCATCCTGGCAGGTTTTCTCCCCTACACAACATGTTTTATGTGCTCGCATATTGCCTCTGGATATTATCCTCTCATCGTGCATTGACGAAGTTCTTCTGTGGGTCACGGGTGGTATTCTGTACACTACGTTACTGTTTTTATATGAGCTGAAGTATATATGTTGCGCCTGTAGTGTCCATTGAATTACATCCGTTTGCATTATCCATTCAAAGAGCTTTTATCTATCTTACCTTCTCCGAACTTGTCTCAAATTTTCCATGAGCTACACCTGGTGCAATATTTACCTCTTTGACGTCGTCGTCTTTGATCAGTTGTGATGAAACAATTGTAATGATTGGCACAATCCTTGTAGAATCCTTAGGCCTTCAATTCACCTGGTTATCAATTTTTGTGTCAAAAGTCGAAGTATGTGGGCACTTTTCTTAGAAAGATCTTGCAAGCTCGTAGTTGAGTCATCTTTTGGAATTCTCTCGAAGCATCGTGAATTGGGTATTTTTTTAATTGTTATTGCCTAGCAAAATCAATATCTGCTGCCTTTAATTCTTGCACTAATCTAGTGCTCTTGAAAATTGCGTCAAATTTTATCTTTTCCTCGGTTATCTCTTTGTCAGCAAAAAATTATTGAATATCCGGTTTTTAGTTGTCTTACTTGAGTTTGTGCGAAGAATATCCAGACTTCGTCAGGATGCTTATGTGCTCTTTTAAATGTGCGACTGGTAGCATGATTCTGTCACTTTGTTTTGTGTGAGTGAGTGTGACTAGGGTAGAAACTTGGTAGACCATTTGTGATCATCCGCGCACGCATCTGGCCTGTTTTCTTTTTTTTTTATTTGCTCGAGCATTTTAGTTTAGTGATCGAGTCTATCGTTTGTTCTCGAGTGCACTTTGCGTGTAGTGGCTTTGGAGTGTGCTGACGACGCGCCATAGCCAGTCCAATTTTTGAGTAGTTGGTGGAATTTGAGACTTGTATTGTAATTGGTGGTTTTTTGATCGAGTGTTGTCACCCACATTGGAAAAGACGAGCTAATATATGCTTGTCTTCTCCATACATATTCTTGTTAAGTAACTTGGTTTAGGTGGGCTTATAGTGTGCTGAGCAACAAAGGTAACCTCCTTGCTTTGATGTATTGTTTTAATTGTAGGTTTGATACTGTAGATGTCCTCTATGTTCTCTAGGGACTGTGCTATGTTGCAGCTCGATGTTAGTTAGAAGTTTTGGGAGCAGCTACCCTGCATCCTGCGTATAAATCAGCTACCTTTTTAAGAGTCTGTATGAGATTGTGTTCTATGGTTCTTACTCGTTTTTTGAAGCTCACCATTTTAATGGTTTCACGATTTTAGGGCAGAGGGAGTAGACATTGACAGAAAACCTTGAAAGAACTGTTTATCCTGAGTATGCGTGATTGATCGTTTGTGGTTTGAGAGACTATATTACTTTAGGGAACTCTCTCCTATATGCGTCATTATCTTGTCAAAATGCCCCTCTTCTGTCAAAAACTTTGAGCAATACACAATAGCACGTTTAGACAATTGTCTAAAAGGATTTGAGTGCAGGAATCTATTCTAATCTTTCAAACAGTTGAAACCTTTCTCTGATGGCTCTTTGAATGGATAATGCAACATGTCACATGCAAACGAATGTGATAATGGCGGTTCATAGTACCTCTAGGGACAAACGTTTTTACATAAGACAATTCTAACATAGAGACGTGGCCATGTGCAGCACTTACATGTTAGACACATGTTAGACGTCATGCATATAGAGAAAAACGTCGCGGCCACGACAATGACATTACCCATTAGGAGAGAGCGACACGGTAGCTGTGAGGAAGAATATGGCCGAGGCTGGCGTCATGGAAGAATTGCATTTGTAGGAACATGATGGAGTCAATGGATACTATAAGCCACGCGCTCCTTACGTTCTACAAGAGGATGAGAGAGTCAAGATACTGAAGGCAATCAGGTCATGTCGGACGCCCACAAACCATTGCGGAAATTTTTAAAAATTAGTGAACATGGAGAAAAGGAAGCTCCAGTTCATGAAGAGCCATGACTAGCATGTTTTACTCCAAGAAATTCTCCCTGCCTACGTTCGAGATATCTTACCGGAGGGTCTCCATGTGGCAATAATACGCGTATAACATTGCTTTATGCGAAATTGTGCGGAGCTCATCAGGCGTAGTGAGCTTGGACCTCTACAAACCTACGTTGCCAAGACCATGGCCCCTCTAGAATTGCACTTCCCTGCAGGCTACTGGAATGTCATGCCACATTTAGTACTGCACGTGCGAAGGGAGTTGTATTGGTGTGGTACAGTCCACACAAGGTGGATGTATGGTGTAGAGAGGCATCTAGGTTACTTCAAAGGATTGATACAAAACAAGGCAAGACTGGAGGGCTCGATTGCGTAGGGGAATATGTTTGAAGAGGCCCTTGGTTTTGCAACAGAGCACTTCCAGATGTATCCAGGTGCGGCTAGAACAATTTGGGCTCTCAACAAAGACGTGAAAGACTGCGGTGAGGTCCTAGAAGGTAGCCCCTAGGATCGCGTGTGGCAACTTCCTGACTTGGAGGAGGTTCACGAACACATTATACGACATTCAATTCTTACAACAACTTTTCTTGGGTAACAATAATCTCCCCCCTTTTAATTCATATGACCTCCTAGAGGAATATTCCTCTATGTCGTGCATTCCAAATCGTAGGTCATCTCTCCTTGTCTGTAGGGGAATTTGCTTAATGTCATGCTATCGATTGCGTGCGTTGTGCCCGTGATAAGTGTCCCTCATAAGTCAATGACAGTGGGTGTGTTCGTCTTAAACCTTCCCGTCATTATGTAGTTGGGAGTGTTTTTTTCCTATGCTCATCCATCGTGGAGTAAGAGCAGATACCGGAACTTGAACTTTATGACAATAAAGTAAATTCAGCGACTCATTTGTTCGTAGGAGGTAAAATATGCTTATCATCTTTGGCATGGTCATAGCAGTGCTTGTGCACAGCATGCATGTCATTTTATATTTGTTGGTTTCATTCGTAGAGTGTTGACTTCGAACTACTCAGGACCTTGCTTGTGTGGCAGAGTGGGAGTTAGCCGAGACTCAATGGATTTCATCTCTTTATGGGATGCACTTTCTGGTATATGTATATTATATATGATATACAGAGCAATTTCATTCCAGTTTATTGAATTTGTTCGCGTAGGCTAGACTGCATTGCAGAGTAGTTGGGGCGTGTTTCCTGGATTGTACGTAAGCTTAATGTTTTGAGGGAGGCATGTCCGGTGCCCGTAGCTGATACATAATACAAGGTGGACGGCAAAGGGAGGGACTTATTTATTGTTTTGTAGAATCCTGTGATCGTCTACCCGCCAAAACCATTAGAATTGTTCGTCGTACCGGCTGATCAAACGAAATGGTTTTAAAAAAAAAAAGATTTGGCAAGTTACACGTTTACCAAGTATACGTTGTTCATTTGGGTTGGGTTAAGCTAAGCAGACGTTTTCTACCGGGATTCTCCGAAGTTGCAAGTACAAATCAGGGAGGTCACCCGGGTCGGGACATTCTCGTCATGTATCTCATTATTGCTGCGTCCTACCGGATTATTTTCTTTTAAGTTGTCTCAATTGACTATGACGTTTTTGGCGCCATCTGGTTTTCTCGTTCCAAGGCTATAAATGTCTTCGTAGCTACGGATATAACTGTTAGTAATTCTAATTGTTTGGCATTTAGTGTTCATAGTCATAGCTCTAATGCCTATTGGATAGTAGTCGCTTTTACTGGAATAGTCGTTGATGAGATTGCCATGTTGACATGCTGTATAGGGAATATGATGCTGAACGGGCAATGTTTAAAAGAGGAAGAATCAGACGCTTCGAAACATTTGGGACGTGGTTACGTAAGAAAGTGCTCGCCATGAGAGGGCAAGGCGATGGCGTCCACATAGACCTCGCTATAATGGCCATGCTACTCTCACCGAAAGTAAAGCACTGGCTATCAATGTCGGCATACGGATTCCATTCTCGTGTTGAAGATAAAATCGGCCCCAACCATGTCACATTTGATTCCGGCGTCGTAGCTGCCATCACTTAGGTGTGCAAGTCATCAAGAGCTGATTGCCGCCCAGTACAGGCAAATTTACAATATGTTGGCATCATAAAGGACATCGTGCAGCTCGAATACGGGCACATTGAATGGACAACATTGAAATGCTCCTGGGTAAAACTTGACGTCGCTGGAACTCCAACTATCCGTCGCGACGAGAATGGGTTTTGGCTCGTCAAGATTGGTGTCAGGCAAACCCCAGCTGTGGAGCCCTACATCCTCCCTATCCACGCAAATCACGCACGTTTCCCTTTAGCCGCACGTACTGTTGTAGTAAGTTTGGTACATCGTCCACATCAACCCAATCCTTCGTCGTAGGTGAATTAACGGTCCCGATGTCCATGTACCGCAGGTGTACTTCGTAGACGTCGTCGCCGATAGGGAGTGGAAAGTGGTGAGACTCAAAGAACCTCGTTCCTGACGGGCAATCGATGACGATACCGAGTCTAATCTCAGTGCCCCTGGCTCTGTGCAGGCCACACGAATGATTCACGGGGATCTTTACAATGATGTCTGTGGCCATCGCTGCGATGGAGAGAGTGTCTTACCTTCAGAGGTTGAGCGCGTACAGGCTCAAGAAAACGGGAGTGACAACGAAAGTGACTATTCTGACGATCTCCTCTAAGATGGCGATGAGGCCAACTTAGCCAACGACGGAAGAGGCGATGATGGTGATTTATCGGATCGTCCCCTAGTGCACCCACCCGACTCAGAAGAATCCGACGTACTGTAACTCTTCAATCAACTTTCAGTGGTTAGCAAATTTTTGAGGCGTCAAACCCGACTCTTGTTACCCTTGGCAATGCCGTAGGTCAGTCATGTTTGTTGAAGGTGTAACCGACAAGGCTGGTTTTGAGACTGTCGCTAGTCCTCAAGGCATGGCTTTCCAGGTATAGTTTAAGACTTGTCAGAACATGGGTTTTTTAAATGCCCTTCTTTAGCAATCCACGGTAATTCTTTTGTTCTTTGTAAGATGCACATGTACCGCATTAATAACATAGATGAGGACCTGACCTATTCATCTTATTATCTTCCCTCTTTTGAAGTTCAGTCATTCTTACTCTAGTCGACAAGTTTTTTATTCAAGCATTCCCATCTGGGATTGCTTACATTTGTTTCCTAGTCGAAATCAACTTCACAAAATACCGGCAACTCTACATTATCGTTGGTTTGAATCTGGGGAAAGGCAAACAGGAGTCTCTGCAAATAACGGTCTACTTCCATCAAACCTTGGTTTTCATTTCCTAAATTCCAATGTGTCCCACCTAGATACTACATTTATGATTGCAAGGAACTGAGTTGTGTTGAGCATTTTATACTGACTCTTTGAGATTGCAGTAGTACATGTGGGAAGCTTGAACAAAGTCCTGATTTTATTCTTCGAGGATCCTTGCAACTATTGAATTACCAGACCATCTTGGACGTACGGATGCTCCTGCAGAGATAGTGGATCCCAATAAAAACGTCTCTGGACGACACCGGAGGTTTACCTCTGGCCTGTTTACATTTTTCTGCAAATTTCGTCTTTGGCCCTTTTCAAAACATTTTATGCTCATGCAGTTTCAGACTCTCAGCGCGAGTCCTCTGTTAGATTTGGGTTTAGTTCTGTGATCAGGGTAGCGTGAGGAAAGAGAGTACTCAACATATGTCTGTTTATTTTCCCAGTCACTGTCTATGTTACAGTTTCAAGAAGCATGGGTTTTATGGTTGCAAATATACGAGGATGCGTGTTTGTGACGGCGAATGTACTTGAACCTTTCTCCGACATTCATATTATGTAGCTGCACTTGTTGCTACACATTAGGTAAGTTTTTGAAGTCTTCATACCTGATCTGTCCGTGACCTTTATTTCATAATTTGGACCACAGAGTAGCAAATACAACTCCACTGAAAAGAACCCGACTGACGTGGATTTGTTCCGTTATATTTGGCTTTGGTTATGATTTCCGTCAGAGCAATAGGTACGTATATGGATAATTTACGTATCTTATGTGGCCTTGCACCGGTGAATTTTCTATTTGTGAGCTGAAATTGTTGTTAGCTTTCGTCTCCACAGTACTATAGCACGAAGATAGAAATCGTAATGTTGCAGGTTTATATTTGAGGATATTTTTGTACCGTGCATATCTCACTAGATCACCTAACACTCGCTTCTGCTAATTATTTTCACTTTCACTATTCAAGGGAATGCTGATTTGAATCGACTTTAAATTTTGTTTCTTCGTATTACAGGCTTTGAGAGACCATGAATTGGATGAAGGTGAAACTAGAGACTATGTATGAGGCTTCTAGCGGTAGGAAAGTGGACATCATCACACATTCCAATTGTGGACTTGTAGTGAAGTCGTTTCTCACCCTCTATTATGAGGTAAAGGATATTTGATTTTAGCGTGACAGCATGATCATTAGATGTGGTTGCACTCCAAAAATTCTGAAAATCTGGTAGAGCTGTCAACATTTGCTTGTCGTTGCCAGGGATTTTTTTAATTTTTTGTAAGGGGAGTGCGAGACGCTACCATTTACTGGAATGTGCAGTAAACCTGGCTCTACAGTGCGAGAGTTTGTAGGAGTTATTGGCAAATTTTTTATTTTTTGAATTATGGATTTGGCGATAACAGATTTGTTTCGACAGATTTACTGTTCACAGTATTGGCGATTACAACGATAAATTAAAAGAACTCTGGCTACCTCATGTCAAAAGCACTTGCATGGTTGGCGACTTCGAAAATCCTAACAAAGCAGAACTGGCGACTTCGAAAATCCAAACAAAGCAAAACTGGCGACTTCAAATTCAGGCCAACAAATAAACACACATCACAGATAAACAAAATCAAGGGAAAATTGATACAAGTGCTAGGGGGAGTTGAACCCCGGCTTTACAGCCCTGCCCAATGCAGCTAGCACTCCCACCCACCCACCACATGTTAGTAAATCCTTTGGAAAAATCAAGACTTGCAAAAGCTTGCCGTCATGATGGAAACAGAGGCTTACACATATTTTCACACATTAGCTCCCCTTCGGTTCTCCCCAATTTGTTACACATTAGCTCCCCTTCGGTTCTTCCCATCCCGCCAGTGACTTATTGCAGTTTGATAAGGGAATGACTCTTGCGTAAAGAATTCTTGGGCGTATATTTTCACACAGATATCAAGGTGCCCCCCAAGTCTGTTCCGGAGCTTTGATTTCATGAAAGAGAGAGAACTAAAAGTCCTCTCATCTTCCACCGAGCCAAGTACGGCAGTTACAGCAAGCTCAGCCACCTTTATCCACTCACTAAGCCTGTTAAGCATCAGCGAATTCTGCCCAACAGATCTCCACAGTTTCGTAAGCGGGTTCAAGTCTTGAGGCTCCTCCATTGCTGCACGAGCATTTGACCGCATGGTCAGCTTAAAGAGGGACGTCTGCAAATGCAGGGTCCTCGCATCGATCAAAGGGTCCACCTGCCGCTGCTTCGGCTCATCTTTTGTGCCATAGTTCACTGATCTGCTCACAGAGTACTGTGATTTCAACGTCGCAACATGGAGGGGAAAAAGCTCATCAGCATTGGCTTGCAACCAGAACTGCGGAAAAACAATAGACAAAGCATTCATCAGATCACAGTTAGGAAATCGCAGCTCAAGGTCCTGCCGTAGCTGCAAGGAGGCCTCCCGGCACTGCGCTTTGACAGATGCGACCACCTGGTCCAGCATATCCCGGATGACAGGCAGTTTTTTGCCCGTAACATTGCACAAAGAATGGGCGCAATAAGTATGGCCGTCTATCTTGAAGGCTAAAAACTGAGCCCCCGTATTCAGATCTTCTGTCCACTCTGAGCAGATCGCATAGCTCTTGTTATCGAGTATGTCTCGGAACATCTGAAAATCAGGCCTCTGAAAAGCTGTGTCTGGATCATCATAGAGGCGGTATAGCTCTCCTTGACAGATTTTCACAGCAGCAACATAATCACTAACGAAGACATGACGCGACTGTGCAAATTTCATGAGGGAATTGACAGACTCCAGCAGAGGTAGCAAACACGGCAGTGATAGCATTGTACCGACGTCACAAAGCCTTTCGAAACACTGCCTGGCCGAGTCCCTCGCAGCTTGCTGTTTCTGTGTCATCTCTGGTTCCTTTACAGCCGCATCCTCTCCCATCTTCACTATGAGGGTCTTGTACTCACCCATTAGCCTCTTCAATGGATCCAGCAAAATTATCCACCGAGTCTTCACATTGCGCAAGATTGCTAAACCCTCTGTTTCCACCACGTCAGCAAGTTTCTGGAATTCTAGGTGTCTCTTCGAGCTATGACTGAAGTAAGAATACGTAATCTGGCACAAATCCTCCAATTTCTTCACAAGAGGAAGGTTCGACAATGGCTCCACAGCAAGATTGGTCCGGTGAGCAAAGCAATGGACCACTAAGACAAATGGTGCAACATGATTCTTTAATTGTACTCCCACCCCATTCTTACAGCCCTGAAACACCGAAACCCCGTCTGCACCAAAACACATCAACCTCTCGGCTACTTGATCTGGATTAAGTCCAGTATGGTGCTGTACCATCGTCTCAACAGCCTCACGTACAGCATTGGCACCGTTCCCCTCTACCAATCTCAGCAGCGCAAGTAGGATGGTTACTCTCTTAAAACCAATGCACAAATACAGATGAATCGACAACCAAGATTGGCCGTCTACAGATGTTACCTCATCAGCCGAGAGGCTAAAGTATCTTGCTGCCGAAATCGTTTTCTTCATATGCTCTGCCAAGACATGGCCAATGCTGTCCGCCATTTCCCACCCAGCCCCAGTCGACCAGTGATTCTTTGGACAATCCGGCACCAGCAGCTGCTCAAACAGCTCCCTCTGATTTTCAAAATCAGTCATAGGGCGGCCATGGCGTAAGAGCCAAAAAACACTCCGAAATTGCACCAATTTCCTGCGCCTCTCCATCACAGCATCCCGGGACACCATCTGAATGACAGTGTCCCCGGAAACCCCTTGCCTGGCGAAGTACGCCTTCTCGTTTCGGATATGGGCACTATTAGCAAGGAAAAAATAATCCCCAGCCTTCACCTTCCCCACCGTTGTCGTCGCCTTTCTCCTCCCTGCATGCTTCCACAGACTATCGATTTTAGGTACAAGCAATTTCTCACGCCCCTCTATCAGTGAACAAATAGCACAACGAACTTGAACAACTTTCCCATCGCGATTTAGCACACTCTCGGCCCAGGGCAATCTCGCAGCCCACGAGTCGTGCCACTGCCGATTTGCCTCGTACCCGCGCCTCCGACGGCGGGCACGCTCATGCTCCGAGGACCCCTCCCACGTCTCCAGAGTCTCTGTGGCATTGCGCACTGTGTCAAGAGGATCAGCATTGCGCATGGCCGAATTGCGCATCGCAGCTTGGGTTCGGCACCCAAGCAAGGGCCGTCGGAATTTCGCACCAACATTCTGGAACAGCGAAGGGGGAGACTTCATCGACTGCATGGGAGGGGGGGTGATTGCAGTAACCACGCAATCGGGCTCCAAAAATTTCTCCTTCGGAGAGAAAGACTGAGCCTCCTTCTCCGAGCAGGAGGCCGTGACAGCCGGAGGGGAATCACCCCCTACCGAGAGCTGCTCCTCATCCTGATCAAAGCGACTCCCCAATTCCGAGCTCCAGCATTCTCCATCAACGTCGCCCACGCGCCCTGAAAACATAAACTTCGAGATCATCGACTGAGTACCCATCATTCACAACCCCAGGAATCAAGCAAAACCCAACAGCAACAAAACCCAAGGTAACCCGAAAACACAATGCAAACAGATCGCAGTTAAGAAGCGGTGCAATTGCAATTAAATTGCAGCTTGGCAAAACACAAGATGAGAGACTCCCAGCGCCCATTCCCATTTATCCTGGAGTCCCTCGACTGTAGAAGGAGATGAAGGCCGCGACGGAATTGCGATGTAGGAATCACAGAGGGAGCAAATCTGGCGCATGGTGAGCAATGGTGGACAGCATTCGGCGAGGAAGGTGAACAGAGAGACCGCATTTGGCGAGAGACGGAAACGAGAGTACTGAAATTGGAAACAAGTGTGGGCGATCCTGAGAAGGAGGGATGAGGGGGGGTGGCGCCCAGTACTCATTGCAATGGAGGTTTGGGGGCGACGAGACAGGTCGTGGGGCGGCTGAAGACGCGACGGGGGACTCAGGTGGAGGGAGTGGGTGGCGACTGCTCGAGAAATTACCTCCCTTTTTACCAAGGGTAAATTCGCCAACGTCCATTCATGGTAAGATTTGGGCGATAATTCGCCCTAATAAAAATCCCTGATCGTTGCATGAAATGGGGATTTAAGTAACCTGCGTAGGAGCATGGTTTGCTTAGATTATGTGCATTATATTCTTTTGGTCCATAAGCTAAGTTTTAGACCTTTGTTGAATGCAGTGTTTGAAAAGAATGTTTATTCGTGGATTGCTGTTACCGCACCCTTTCAAGGTGAGAGGTCCTTGAGCTTTGCCCGGATTTGGCAAAATAAATACATTCTTGCGGCGGGATTTACAAGGGTTCACGTTTCCTGATTTAGAATGAGTTAATGATGTCATCTCTGCTAGGCAACATCTCTACAAGGTCTTTTGCATTTGCCTCTGGTTTATGTAAAATGAATACATCTAATCGTGGTCTGTCTCATCGCGGCCTTGGTTATCTTTCAGGTGCTCCCGGTTTCATCATGGATTGTCTGCTGACTGCTGGGGAGTTTGTGAAGGGAGTTTAAGCAACAACTGTTCGTTGCTAAGTGGAGAATGCATCAACGTCTATGTAAATTCCCTTTCTTTTAGATTGTCCCATAATTACTCACAATAGCCTTTATGTCACAATAATGAATGCTTTGCATGTGATTTTATATTGAAGTTTTATTTAATTTAAATTTTAAAGTCAGTATTTGCACTGTGTAACTTTGTATTCTGATTATTACTGTATGCGAATTGAGAGCTTGTGTTTGTATGTGCAGTTGATAGAGTGCCCATTGGTATACGAACTGACTGATTTCCCGCACTTCGATTGGAGCGAACCTCCTGAATCGCGGTTGTGGCGGAAAAAAGCAGAAGAGATTGGCAAGGAGAACGTAAAGCTCGAATCACTTGGGCCTAGAGAGAACCATGGGGTTATGATGGCTGCACTCGAAGAGAATAAGGTCCATACAATTGAATGATTGAAAAACTTTTGATTCTCTTTTAGAAACACTGGTTGTAACTTGTGTTGCATTTACTTTATCATTATTTCGGCAGTGTCAACTCCGTTTGACACTGCACATGTGGTTGGATCGCTTTTTTCAGGTGGACTACAACGAAGCCAAGATACCTTTGCCTTTGAACATGGACATTGTGAATTGTGCACTTGAAACTCAGACGATTATGCACGCAGCAAAGCTACCGGAAGGGGTTAAGTTTTATAATCTCTACGGCACATCATGTGAAACTCCATATCACGCCTGGTTAATTCAATTTATAGCCACTATTTAGAGGTGCCTTGGCTACTTAGAGGTACCTTTCCGACGAGGTTTCTTAACTCTGTGAGGTTATAATAGATGTTCATTTGGGCTTTCAATATCATCTGCTATGATGGGCTAATCTTTGTCAAGTCCTGGTTTTGCCAAGGTGGCCTGGTTTTTGTCAAGTCATTTCAAGAAAATAAACGGTTAATAACTTGTTCCTTTTGCTTTGTAAGTTGTTAACATGTTTGGTACACGCTATTGTTTTTCTGCGACTGAGTTTGAACTTGTATCGTTGTTTTAGCGTGATCCAGCTCTTCCTCTAGAAACTAACAAAATCTGCTTATGATCCAGGCTGAGTTTTCCTGCGTTGATGGGGATGGCACTGTTCTAGTCGAATCTGCAATGGTAAACCCTCTTCTACTCTTGTTTTTGAAAAATTCATACTGTAGGCATTTGTTGAAGTCTCTGATTAAGACTCTTTACTCCGTCTACAACGTGAGTGACACTCTCAGATTGTCGTTGGTCTTTGTTGATCGTCTTTGTGATGACTCGTGTTGTGATAGGAATTGCAGATTTGGATGGTGAAAAAACGTTTCTTTTATGCTCGTGGGACAATTCATCTTTCACGAATATGTAATATCATAATCCTCCAACGTATCAATGTACTAGTTTTTCTTGCAGAACTCAGTGTATGACAATTTATTGTATGTACAGGATAACGGTTTGAAGGCCGAAGCAAGAGTAGGAATTGGCCATTGATCACCGGGATATCCTTATGGATGAGCACTTTTTCCACGTTCTGAAACATTGGCTGGCGGTGAAGCATTAGTAGCGGGAATGTTCACTCTTGATACCCTAAACCTTCTGATTATCTCCCATCAGCTGCTGAACGATGTTGGCGGTAGAATAATTCTACTCTGTGCTCAAACGTTTCTAACACTCCAGTTCGTATGATAGAATCTAATCTGAGTATCCTGAATCTAAACAGTACAGAGCTCGCGTGATGAATTTGGGAATACCTCTTTAATACTTTGTAGCGATACAGAGTGAATGAGTGTCACCTTGTGTGAGAAGATTGTACCGACTCTGTAAGCATGCAAAATTCATCATCCAGGACATAAGGTCTCACTTTCTCATTACGCAGAGAACAAGTTTTTGAATTAGTACGGCCAGTCATCATTACCATCTAGTACCATGCTGTCAAATCAGATATTCCAATTGTGTTTCCACTAACAAGTTCGTTTGAGGAAAACACAAATGAGTGATTAGCCGCATTAAATGAGTGTACATCACCAAGTCAATTGAGTGTAAATATTGTATTAATTGATGGATCCTAAAGTTAGGACAATTGAAGGCTATGGCGCTGAAGTCTATAGCCTCCCCAGCTGGAATGCGACGCATTAGGAATGATGGAATCCTCGCGTCGAGATTCATACAACTCCCATAAACCCTACAGTATAAAAATCCAGGGGTAAGCTTGGATCGTTAACCCAACCGTCGTCCATTCTGAATTGCTCTTCCTCTTGTGTCGCTCTCCCGAATTGCTCAATTCCAGTGCAAGCCGATTCAGTCTCGCAGTCTTCGATCTAACGGTGACGCCATGGCAGAACTATTTTCCGACGTGGTCGAAGAGATGGACGAGATTACGACGCGTTTCTTCAGCATTTACCTGGAGACGGAGCGATCGATGAGAGTCCTGGTACGTAGCAAACTCTAGTTGCACGAGTTCATGTCAATGCGCTAGTGATCTCTCGACAAGTGCATGCTTACCAACTATTGACTGTAGGCTGTGGAGTCAGAACTCTCACCTGAATCTGCAGAACAACATTACTGAATGGGATTCGGCGGAATGTGGTACTCAGAGCGCATAACGCCTTAGCAAGGGGGAGAGATAGGGAGCGGGTGAGCGTAGGCTTGCATGTTCTTGTCGGTTGTCATGTATGTCTCCGGAAGAAGGTGTGACGTGCGCAGAAAATTCAGAGTTCGGGGGATTGGAGTAGCAATCTGCAGTCCTCTAACAACGAGGGACACTTGCGTCTGTGGTATGCAGCTTGTTTGCCACTGACTTGTTGTAACATGAGGGGACAAAACTAATTGATTGAGTTATGAGTTGAATTGCAAGTAGTACTTTTTGAACTGGCTCAGTGGAAGTGTCCTGGCGAGGTATCAGCCCTTCATGCGGCCATGTCATGCTTGCATAGCGAGGATCTTCAAGGAGAAGGTTTGGAAGACAATGTCCACGATACAGGGGTTGACAATTCGGAATGATTCTTAGGAGTATCCTCATTAATTCGTCAATTGTTTGGCCTTTAAAAAAATTTGCCATGTCCTTGCTGGCATTACGAATCCGGAACCGTAAGTGACTGAGTCCCAGACTTGCGAATGAAGAAATCATTTGAATAGGTAAGAGGAAGAGGGAGTGGCCGGGGGGGGGAGTGGGGGGGTCGTGGATCACATTCTTTTAATTACGCTACTGCATTGTGTTCTTAAGGGTAATACTTTGCTGTCGAGGTACTACATGGTTACATGAAACCCAGAGAATTTGATGTCTAGGGTGCATTTGGACAATTTCCTGAGAAATAAGTTCCTAGTACGTGTTAATGTCTTTGTGAGGTTGATTGTGTTCATTTTTATATGATAGCGTAGCTTCTGGTAGTATGTAAAAGTCGTTATCCATATAGGAAGTTGTAGTTCTATGATTCTAATTCCAGGTGTGTTGAATTGCAGGAAGTACCACCCGAGTTCACGGCAAACACGGGGTGGCCGGGTCGCACAGATTGCGGTATTGTAACCTGAAATCAGCTCACCCGTAGAGTCGGTGGTCAAATATCAGCGCACATGAGTCGTTGCAAGGAGCATTGGGGATGGATGGGCGAAATTCCTCCGTGAGAAGAACATCAGGAAGGGGAAGTTCATTGTATTCGACTCCTGGTGGCTATGGTGTACCCCCCGCCAACACTCCTGAGTTTACAAAAACTCTCCGACTCTCGCACACCTCCCCTCATTACTCGGCGAAGTTGGTAAGTCACCCACTCTCCAAATCGTTTCCAAAATTGCTTGTTTGCACTGAGTTGACTCCGAATATCCATGCCACGGGTGCACCGTCCGCTTCGAGTCTGTTAGAAACCCTTGCCCCTGTCTATGTAATTCACCGGAATTCTCATTGTGGACAACCCTGAACGAATGCCAAGACATACCGGTGTCATTCTGGCGGAAATACGGGAAAGACAAATTCAACATGCGAAGCTACACCCTCTGGGGACCCTACTCTACAGTGACAGTGACAGTGATTGTAAATCGTACTCCAAAACAAACCTTTTGTTACTTCACTCACGGATGGGCCCTGTTCCGCGACGAGAACTTCTTCAAAGTGGGCTACACCTTGGTGAGCCCAGTGCATTTTCAGGTGATCCAAACATGATGCAAGGACGGCCTGCAGGAGAAGGACTTGCAGACTACTGTACCGACTACAAATAACATCGATGCAAACCTTGTGAACGCAGGCCCAAGAATGAAACCTTAGCCCACTTCAATGATCCGGAACCTTAGCTTGTTTATAGTGTCCGTAGACTGATAGGATTATCTGCTTAGTTTTGTTCATACAATCACAGACCCCTATTGCAGATAATTATGTATTTAGAAATATCAGACTACCTACTAGGAACTGCTCAGTATACTCCTGGAAGGTAGAACTCAATGGGATCATTTTGCATGACGTTAAAAACTTACTATGTTAATTGAGAACGTTGAATTGCCATTTCCTTACACTCTCGCACTTTCATAAACATTGCATGGAATCTGGCTCATCGAGTTTCACACATCAGTTCATACCCGTTTTGTATTTTCAATTGATAGTTGGGTTTATACACCCGTATATACCCTGACTAGCCCCTGTAGGATATAGAGACGCGTCTCGGATCTGGAGAGAATGATACATGTAAAAAATCGGAGCTCAATAAACTATGTCCTTCACATGTACATTGACGTTAAACCACCGGCAGGGGCGACAACATTAGGGTGGGCCACATTGCATGCAGCGGGAAGAACAATGATTTGCCAATGTCCCAGGACGTTAGGCATAACCTCCGCGCTCCTAGCACAAGTCCTCTATGGAGTGAAAAACGATAGTTTTCCCTCAAACTAAGGTAATGCGCCCAGAAACCGTCCGAATTTCAGGTTTGCTCATTTGGAATAGTGGTGGAATTTTTTTATAATTTTTGGATGAAGTGCAAAGCTAGTGCAAAGCCATCCCAAAAAAAAAATCATTTTTTGAGTAAGTCTACAATTTCCTATGAATTTTTGAATGTTCAGCTCTAGGTGCTCCACTAACCGTCCCTAGAGTCATGGTTAATATGACCACTTGGATTCTGTGAATAGGACGTTTCTGCACCAATCACAAGCACTCAATTTCTGCAGCCATAGACGGAATTAGAATGATTTTGCACAGTTTCAGGAACAGCCTATGTCAAGCATATGGGACTGTTTTTGGGCCGGGACGGTTTCTGGGCGCATTACCTTAGAATGGAAAACTTCAGGGGCTGTACTAAGGTTGAAGTACCCATTACCACGACAGACCAGATAAGCGCGCAGTAGAGTCCACCTGTATCCAATATTAGTTGGACTTGATACCCCCACGAAGTAGTACTTGGCGTCGCTATTTTTGGTTGTGATTATGAAAATAACCTTTGTTCTAGAGCAGTTTAAGGTCGTGCAAAAGTGGAGTATGGAAGGTTGCGGGGGTTGTTGATGTGGCACCCTCACATTGATTACAGGTTATCTTAAGTATGGAATTGTCAAAATTGTAAAAGCACCTTTCCAATGTAAGTAATATGGATTTAAGTAGAGGCATGGGCAATGTGGGCGCCTGCTGCCATGTATAATTGCACACCAATTGTGGTGGTTTAGGGCTTTTTTAGTTGAGTACAAATGCACATACAAGGTGCCACAAAATGTAGAAGCAGTGAGTTCCACTTTTGCACGAGTACATACAACCTCTTTACAGGTGATCCTCTCTCATGTACAGGGCTTCAAGCTTCCATGCTGAATAGAATTCCATAGCTGCAAGGTACAGAGAATGCAATGTCATGTGCAATGAGTCTATCACATTTTACTATGCATGTATTAGATAGTCCATCTCCTCCTATGCTTCTGAAATTGTTTACTTACACATTCTTGTTGTATGTGCAAAAGACATTACAGGTAAGGACCATGGCAATTGACCTTGACAACGGTGGCTTCATAGTCTCTGATGAAGAAGACAACTTACAGGAGCATTTCCACTCTCCAGGAGGAGAGACCTCAAGTAGCAGTGGCAACGAAGGACCTCACCTATCTCAGGCCACTGTGGACTACCAAGACTTGGAGTTGGCACAAAGAGCACGTCAAAGACGTCATGCTGCTCGTCCATCACGCATGACTGTAGAGAGGTCCACAGTACCCACAATTACTGATAGAGGTGCCCGACTTCCCCACACTCCATTACCTGCACGGTGTCGTCGATCCAGCCTTGTGACGAACACATGGTCCAGCGGAGGTCGAACAATTAGTGATAGTGGTGTACACATGTATGTGAACCCCGTCATTCGCCGCCGTGGGCAGCCATCGCTCAGGGCACAGCAATCGACATTGCCAAACAGCTCGCAATCTCCATACTCTCCATCTGCCCGGTTCAGTGCCCCCACTCGCCAACATCACAGCAGTCGGCATGCACGCACAGGACGTCGGAATGGAACATGGTCTGACACTCAGCTTGAAAATGCATTGGCAGCAGTAGATGATGGAGTTTCCATGAAGAAAGCTGCTGCTCAAAATCAAATTCCCTACTCTTCTCTTCGAGACTGGTGTTATGGGCGAACACGCACGCGGATTCGTGGAGCAAAAACAATCCTAACTGCAGAAGAGGAAACACAACTCGTTTAGTATTTGGTGAGTATGTGTGATGCAGGTTACGGTTTATCACCCAGTGCACTCAAACTCAAAGTCTATGAGATCACGAAGAGCAGGTGGACACCGTTTTGGGATGGCATTCCTGGCTCGGGTTGGATGCGTTGGTTCAAGCACCGCCACCCCGAACTTACTGTTAGAGCGTCACAAGCATTGGAAACAGTTAGAGCGCGTGCATTATGCCCAGAGAATGTTGGGACACTATATGAAAATTTAAATCAGCTATATGAAAACGAGCACTACTCACCTGGACGCATATGGAACTGTGACGAAACCGGCTGTCAAGCAGGTACTTCGTCCATCCTTCCTTGTTTTGATAATTGCACTACACAACCTGCATGAAGAAAATAAGCTTGGGCCCCAGTCGAGTGACTGGGGTCCCCAAGTCGGCAGCTTGGGACGTTCTCAGACTTAGAACTCTGTGTTCTTCTTCTAATTCTATCGCATGCATGTATCCTCCCTTGATAATCTCACCGCCTTCATAATCTACTCCCATGTGCATGTGACTCCCAGTAGTTTAGCAACTACAGTGCACAGCAGTTCATAACTGCTGAGAGCTGCAGTCCCGAACTGCTGCCAGCAGTGCCGAAACACTACCTGCTCGTCGCCGTGTTTAAGGCACTGCTTTCGTCACTGAGTCTGTAGTCGAAGTTAGATTCTCCGTATATCAGGCTTACATCAAGTAGTCTCGGTAATCACTTTGTATTGGGAAAATTCGATGTCACATGAGCCTTGAGGTTTGTATGTTCTGGTGTTTTCTTGCTAGGCAATTGTGATTGAATTTCAATTGTTGCAACATTTTTCGGTGGGTGCCACAAGTGAGTGCATCTATTAGTAGTTCACTAAGAGAAACCAGTATTAAACATTCACACTAACAACGGGGAATGTTGTTACCTTCCTTCTGAGGAGTATGGACTGTAGATCATAGGTTAAGATTTTGTCTCACAAATTATGGTCTTTCTCCCACCTTTGTACGATTCATTAAGGTCATCCACCAAGCCATCCTGCCATCACAACACACTATTGAGATATGGTGTCAATAGTATGACCAGGTACCCTGGCGTTGTATCCCAACTTCTAAGCATTCAGGGCTATATAGGCACTGTTCAAACATGATGGTGGAAGCGTTAA
Organism: Ceratodon purpureus; assembly: GCA_014871385.1. Lineage (NCBI taxonomy): Eukaryota > Viridiplantae > Streptophyta > Bryopsida > Pseudoditrichales > Ditrichaceae > Ceratodon > Ceratodon purpureus. Next base: position 80,374,713 of record CM026426.1, read on the forward strand.
GAGTGAGGTGTTCACATAGATAGAATGGTACCGAGTGTTCAATATCTCAGCATAGTCGCCATGAAAGGCAAATAAAAAGATTTCATTTCAGAGCGTAACATGACAACCTCAACCCATAACGAAGCAACTTGCTTCAAAGGGAGAGGAATCGATAAAGTAGATTACATTGAACCTAAACCTAAGCATATTACAAACCTCAGTACTGTAGATCGGCACACATATTGTTCTACTGTCCACATATTTAACAGAATACTGCCTAAATCAGGCAGTTAAGAATTTTGCAATCAAGTAGGAACAATCCAGATTACATTCTAACCTGTTGCTTTGAAACTGATGGAATGAGTGCCGAACCACAAGCTCCTCAGCAATGTCGCTTCGTGTGGTGAATCCACTTCTCCACCGCCTTAAATCTTGAATAACTGCTTATGAAAGGTTTTCCAGCAGCATACTTCTCAATCAGAGACATAAAAGTATATGAATAGACTTTGAATCGGAAATGGTGTTTTCAAGTTTGAAAGGGTAACAGTTGCTCAGAAATCTCATGTACCTATCTTATTATTTGTAGGCAGGAACGGTGGTGGCATGGTGATTGCGAAGACAGGAACAAAGCGAGTCCAATCAGTGGTACCTAACCAACGGGAATGGCTCAGCGTATTAGTTTGTGTGAACGCTGCAGGGAAATCGATTCCATCTTTCTACATATTCCGTGGGAAGCGTTTTAGGAAAAATTACATACAGAGTTGAGAGCCTGGAGCTACAATGGCCATGCAACCCCGTGCATGGATGACAACTTATTTATTCTCAGCTTGGATCTCCCACTTCATAGCATGTATTCGCAGATTTGATGTCATTTCTCCCACTCAGAGACACCTCCTTGTGTTGGACGGCCACAACTCTCATGTCACATTAGAAGTAGCAACAAGTGCACATGAAGTAGGGCTGGACCTTATTAGCCTTCCTTCACACACATCGCACAAACTTCAACCGTTAGATGTATCCGTATTTAAGCCATTCAAGGATATTTTTAGGCAATACCGTGACTTCTGGATGTCCAGGTATGTCAATGAACCAGCAGGGAAAGAGACGCTAGCACAAATTGAATGGGTTTCTCTATCTCTAAAGAAGGCACTAACAGCTAGCAACATTTGCAGTGGATTCCGAGCTACTGGAATCCACCCATTAAACAAGCATACGATTGATGAGGACATGGGACCATCAAGAGTGTACCGCAGAGATCCTGGAGAGGGCAGCTCCGACTTGGAAAGAGAGGACGATGGGGAAGGAACGCCGTCACCTCATGAATTGCAGGAATGTCGAAACTCAGAAGTACCTGATGACATTGTGAGTATGGAAACTGAGGAGGCATTACGAGTACAAGATCAAGGAATTACAAATGGCACATTTGCTGCAGCACAGTCGGCAGAAGGAGTTACCAGGGTCGGAACAGGTATTGAGGAGTTCCATGCATCGACGCACATGAAAGCTGACCATGCAAGGGTCGAACTGGATGTTGCAAGTCCAAGTTCAACTCAGGCTGATATAAGTGCCGACTTTGCAGTGATTCGTGAAGTCGAAACGGAACATTTCTTCGTCAACACCGATGATTGTGATCTCAGCTCTGATGAAGAGATAGCCGGTCTGGATCCAGAGGTTGAGGAACCCAATTCTATTACCAAGTTCTTACAGCTGGCGACTGTTAGCGCAAGGACTGGTAGGAGAAAGCTGGATCCAGTTGTGGACTTCGCCAAGTCCATCATTTTAACATCAGCTGCGTATGAGGAAGCAGCTCGCGGCGTTCGAGATGCAAGAGAGCAGGCAAAACAAGATAAAAAGCGTCAGAAAGAAGAACGTGAAGAGTCACGGAAACGAAAAGCGGTGGAGAAATCGGAAGCTCACGCACGGAAATTAGCAGTCAGAGAGGAACGGCAAAGGGAGAGAGAAGCCCGTGCACTTGAAAAAACTGCTGTACAGGAGGAGCTCAATCGCCAACGTGAAACACGAGCGGTTGAGAAAGCTGTTGCTGCAGCAAGAAAAGTTGCCGAGCGGGAGGCTGCAGCACGCGCAAAGGCAGAGCGCGCCCAGGAAGTGGCCATGGCGAAATTCTTGCGAGCATCTGCAGAAAGACGCAACTTATCCTCTCCACAAGTTCCTGCAACTTCTACTCAAACCATTCTCACACAAACGGTTCCCGCGGAAACAAGCCATGAACGGCGACCTTGGCTCATGGAACCTACTCGGCAGGAAGAAAATAGTTTTAGCAGTGAGAGCCGTTATAGGAGCACGCTCTGGTAAGGCAAGACAACAAAGAAGCGCGGGATGAGGGAGAAGGAGAGCACATCCAGGCTGGAGCTCGGCATCAAGGGACTTTGAATAGTTTTTGGGGATTGCAGCTGACAGTTTCAACGAATTATCGGGTTACTTTTACATTTTAGTTTGGATATTTTTAGGTGACCCCAGCTGATGGCTTTCGATGCTCAGTGTTATGCGTATCGTTGTTGGCTTGTGCAATTATGTGATGACTTTGTGGTCCTTTTGAGGCCATGTTCTGGTGGTTTAACATATCAGTACAAAATGGACTTCAGAATGAAAAGTTTTGGTTTTTGAGAACTCTATGGTTTGCTGATGGGGTTTCAACTACTTTTCACTTTGAAAATTTGTATCTATTAATCAAGAAGGACTTAAATTGTGCAATCTTCTACATTCTGTAGAAAAAACTATCTTCCAATGTAGTAAAATTAACCCTTGAAAATATCCCTATCAAAAATAGGCGAAAACCCTTAAGTTGGTGGTTATGGGTGCTTGAACCTAAGTGTTCGTATGCAGGTCCTTTCTATGACGATGGGCACTCCTCTCGTCTGCAAAAGAGTGCAATCCATGGCTTGAATCTCTTCCTGCATCGTAAGCCATGTGTCTTCTGCCATCACCCTGTTCTCTCAATGAGTAATATTTGTGGCCCCTTTTACTCGCAGATCCTTAAGGGAGGTCGATGTGCAACTCTCTCATCTCGAGATAACTCGTCCCTGAGCCCATCGGAACCATCACCTGCAGAATGATATCCACACGCCAGAAGCTTCTGCTACGCTATTGATCGTGAGATTCACTACGTCTATTTCCATCCCATCGCTCACTTTGAAGGCAAAACGGGTGAGCTCACCAGATGACAGGTTCGATCTTCTGTCCATTTTGTCACTGGAAGACATATTCATGGGCATGTCCTTCACATGGTTTGTATGTACCGGATACATACTGATGAAGGTCCTAGGGCATCTATCTCCGCCACCCGGGTACCATAAAGCGGGTAATATATAAAAAACAACATGAACATCATTTGAACAGAATCTGTCTCCATCTAATCAATCATCATCACGAAACAATTACAGTGCTGCGATATACTTGGGGATTTACTTTTATTGGAAACCAACGAAACCCGTGTGACGCGGGCCACGAATACACAATGTTTGTGGAGACCACAGTGACATTATTCACCTTTGCCCCAAGATAATTCTGCTCATGTCAGGTGCCGGATTACACCAAAGACACTTTTGAGTACACAATTTTTGAAAGCTTGAATTAGCTACCATTTTAGTGTAGTTGAACATGTTTTCTACTTGTATGTAAGTGGTTGTCCAACACCAAAACCTAACCTTGCCAATGAAATTGCAACCCTTCTTTCAATAAACATTGTGTTTTTTAATCTAGTATCTTGTATTTTTCAAAATAGACCCAACCTCTCACTCAAGAATGTGAATGTAGAAAATTAAATCATGTATATCACTTGAATAGATCCAATAGCATTTCTTTTATAAAACCACCTTGCTTTGAAATGTTTTGTGCTCCTAGTTCCATATTTGTTTAAAGCATGCCAAACACTGCAGTTTCTCCCACTTTTCTTATTTCATCCGTTATTTCATCCTCACAATATATAAAACAAGCATGTAAAAATACATATACAACCCTGACACAAAACAAGGACTCGACTCCTCCCCTCCGTTGACCCCTAAAATTCAAGGCCTGTTTTTGCCAATTTTCACTTCTAAAATGCTGAAGATTTCAAAACAAATCCTTATTTTTTTTAATTTATTTAAATGCTGAAATTTCAACCCCATAAATATTATGATTTATCATGTTCACTAAAACAATCTTGTCAAAAAATATTAAAAATCCTAATTGTGGTAGCTTGCTAAAGTTCCTACAACCCACTTTGGGTTTTGTGGTATTTTAGGGGTTAAACTCATATTTGCTAAAATTTTAAGATAAAGAAGAAAGGTGAAAGATAAGAGAAATGAATGAGAAGAGAGAATTACAGGTGGTAGCAAGAAGGAAGGAGGAGATGAGAACAAGAAAGAGAACAATGAGGTATCCCAAATCAGCCTTTTTAAAATATGTACATTAAAAAATTAGCCCATCTTTGTCCTGATTAAAATCTACTTATAACTGTGAATAGACCCTTACAAAAATAAATTCAATTTCCTATGGTCAAGACTTAAAGATCAAGAGTTGTGACCATGGAAATTAAAAAACAAATCTTGGTCAACCTCTATGGTGTATGTATTGTGGTTCTATACCATAATTGATAAAACCTCAAGTATATGCAATTAAATATTAAAATTTAGAGGTTGGAGAACGTTAACAATACTACATACATGGTTACAAACTTCAACATAAAATATTATTCTAGGTATTGGATAACATAGAAGACAATTATAATATCCTTTCAACAAACCTTGTAGTATAAAATGTTACTATTATCATATAAAAGTAGTAAACATCTTTTTTCATTTATTTTTTGTACATAGAATCATTTTCAATCAATAATGAAACACCTTTCATCAATAATTTTCTATTAAGTCAACTATATATAGATTTTTTTAAAATTTATAATATTGCTGTTAATTTTATAATTTTTATTGATTTTTTTTGCAATTTATTTATGACCAAAACTAAATTATTGATTTAAATCAATAATAAAACAAGGAATATCAAAAAGAAGGAAAATTGTAATTAAAAAGTAAAACACAAGAATTTTCTGCTGCAAAGGACTGATATTCAATCTAGTAGTATGTATCGGTTTTAAATTTTCTACTTTGTAACAATTCTAAAGATTAAACAATTGCAAGAAATTGTAATTGGAAAGAAATCCCTGATAAATCTATTAAACATTGAAGTGGCAGTTTGGTAGAATTTAAAAAATCTTTAAAGCAACAAGATAGAAATGTTATTTTCAAATGTACATGATGAGTAGCAAGACAAGACTTGGCACAAATACTATTAAATCAAAAAAAATTGTTTAAGCATATGAATATTTTCTTAAAGTATGGAGAGTCATGTATATATGCAAATAAAATAATAAGTCTTTGAGACACGTAAAAAAGGAAGGAATGCAAAGATAGAGCCTTTTACGAAATGTAAAAATCATCTTTATTATGTCATATAATGTTATATCATTGCTATTAGAATTAGATATTTTTCTCTAGAGCTATTTTTTAAAGAGAAAATCTTTTGGTGGACATATTATTTTTATATTATTAAGATCTAAGATTAAGAATTTTTCCAAACATAGACTTCTACATTATCCTTCTATTTAAATTCATTAATCCAAGAGAAATTGCTTCATTTTAAAGCCAATTGAACAACTCAAAGCTTAACAACATCCACAACTATCGTAGCGTCTTTGTAGCTTAGACAACTCTTTTTAATGATATCTATCAATTTTTATGAAAATGATCATAAAATGTTAAAATTTGGTTATGGAAAAAAATTGATACACTAGAAATCATCCTCTTTATAATGTTTATAGCAAAGGAATAATCTATTAATGCCTTTTTAAAAGGATAAGCTCTTTACTTTATAAAATTTGCTAAAACCTTCATTTTAAAATTTGATGGCTTGAAAGAACATATTTTTGTTGGTCAAATATTACATCTCCAATTTTAGTAGCTAGACATGCTAAGCCAAAACAAGCATCAGGTTTTCTACAAAGCCTACATAAACAACATATACTGACAAAGTAGAAATGAAATAATAACATATTTCTATTTGGCCTAGCAACTATTTAAAACACTAAGGCTCATGAAGTATTCAAGGTTCACAACCTCTTGGTGAAAAAAACACTTTTTTTCTTTAGCATAGAACTTTGCTCACATAAACTTTTAATTATTTATGAACATGTTCCTCATTCTCCACATCATGATTTATATATTATTAAAATAATATTCAATTACATGAATATTAAGCCTTCAAGATGTTCTTGAAAACTTATCATTTATTATATGGTGGAAAATAGCCCAAGCCTCAACAATATAAAAAAACACGACATTTATATCCACAATAGCCATATCTTGTCTATATTCATTTTTTCATTTTTTCTCTTCTTTGATAACAAGCTTGTCATTAATGAAGTTTGATAAAGATATTTGTTTGTTTTAGTTATTTGACTAATCTAGAAATCAAAGGCAATTGATAACAATTCTACTTACTTATTTTGTCGGATGCTTGCTAGTCCACGCACATACACAAGAATCCAAATTTTCTCTCAACAAATAGAATGGATTCTATAGTTGATGATTTTGTGCGACTAATGAAAACTTTGTCTTGCTTTTCATCAATGCATTTTTGCAATGTTGCCAACTGCAAATGGAATGGTTTGGAGATTGGTCTAAATCAAGATTGAGCTCTTTCATGTAGCTTGATAGGACAATTATAAGGCCCATGCTCAAGTAACAAATTAGCAATTTATCTTTTTCAAACACATTATTGAAAAATGTTTTTAGTAAGTAATATCTTGGACAAACCTTTCTGTAGAAGTTGGAGTTGGAGCAACATAGATAAAAAATTTAATATTCTTCTTTGTAGCATGCAAAATTGCTTCTTTATGAAACAGGCATTAAAGTCATTTTTAGTTTTTTATCTTAAAGAGACCTTTTGCCAATCAATGTCTATATTATTATGGGAGGCCAAACACCTGCTGGTTGGAAGGACATTGGTTGATGTTAAAAACAATTTGATACTTGATGTCCAAAAGCCACTTCAAGTGGCTTATTCTTTACATAAACATTTATAATTGCATGTGATTGATCATTAAAAGCTTTTACAAATTTATTGGTGTCATTTTAAAAAACATTAATTTACGTTGAAGTGCTAGTTTCTAAGCATGCTAACACCCGGTTTTAAAAAGAGAGTAGATAGAGAGCTTTTGATTTATAAGCTTGATATATTTTGGAAGATTAAAAGAAGATAAGAAACTAAGAGACCTTTATAGGCAAAATGAGACCTTTATTTGATTTTCGAATTGCATGCTATGTAGTTGTATGGTCTACTATGATTGGATATCATTGCTTTTGTTACTCCACAACTTCTAACAATGTAGTTTGAACCTACTCAATTTAAGTTGATGATCTTATATCTTATGTCTTACTAATAATTTTCTATACTATTGTAAGTTTATAATGTAAAATTTATTTATATCATTGTAGAATTTGATTCTAGAAATGGATAATATGAACATGTTTCCACAATTAGAAACCTTTGATAATTATAGTCAGTGTCATGTTTAAGTAGCACATAGCACTAACATTATGATGATGTCATTATACAGTTGACTCAAGTTTACCTTCAATTATCTTTCTTCTATACTATCATTTGTGTTCACGGTCCTATTTATTATCCAATTTTCATTCCACAACATTCTTATCATTTGATACTATCTCATTTCAAATTTTTTCTTCATTTGTCTTATACTTTATCGTCGTTTATGAACTCTTTTGTTTGATTCTTTATTACTCTTGTCATAAATCCGCTATGACTAAATCATTTCAATTTCATTGGAAATTTTTTTGCAACATTCCTTTTTCTTTTTCTTTTTTGTAAATGCAAATTTTTGTAGTTGTCCACTTGCCTATGATCTTTTCTTCTAAGAACTATTTTCACTCTTCTCATAAGTTCTCTAAACCTTATTATTTTCATTTTATAAACAACTTTGTTCTTTAGAAAACACACAAATTCTTTTAAATCTTGCTCAAAAACATATAATCGACACATCTAGTATGAGACCCTAACTCCAAATGAATCACTACACTAGCTAAAGCAATATACACACAAATGTGGAATAATTTTTTCTACATAATGCAAGGTTTTTATATACAAAATAAATCATTTAAAAAAATCATATAACCAGAGAAAATGAATGTAGTGAAATATCCAGAAGATGAACGTGATTGGTGAAAAAGAAACACATGATATCTTAATTCACCATGCCTAAAACACCAAAAAACAAAACAAACGTTGTTGCAAATGTGATGTTCTATCTTGACAAAATGCCATAAATGAATTAACATGTTTGAAAAAAGTGCTAGCTTCAAAAAGACAAACTGTGATGAAATCAGCTTTTTGCCATTCTATTTGAGCTGTAAATCTTAGAAAATATAAATGCCTAGTAAAAGACATGCCTCAAATGATGAATTTCACAAATCCCTCATAGCACTAACGTAAATCAATAAAAGACAATAAATGAAGGTGGACATGTCACAAACATCAATCCTACATCCAAGTAACATGATACTTAACGAGCTATGTCCTTGGCTTTAGATTTGAGAGTAGGCAAAAAAACAACAAGCCCAATAGAAGATGAATTTGCAAAAATTGGCATATTCATTGTACCACGGCCGTGGATTGGAATAGCAGCAAGTACATACAAAAAATTAGATAAAGTTACAATAAAAATATTAAAAAATAAGAAACATCAAAAAATACCATTGAAGAAGTAACCTTTATTTTAGACAATCCTTGATGCCAAAAAAAGAAATGCCAGTTTTAGAAGTGCACATTTGGACAAAGTCTACACATCACCGTCTAAGAAATGTTGTATACACGAGGATAAGAGAGCAAGAAATATCCAAATTGGAGACAAAAGTACTTCATCTACAAAAACATCTTTTGGAGGATTACAATAGATGGAGAAATTTTGAAAATTCTCTAAGTATACAATACAAAGATTATCGGAAGCAAAAATCCAAAGTCAATCCTTTTGAACAAAGACTAGGACGTCTCTACTACGTTGGTGTCAATTCCATAATTGTGTAGGCCATGGAGGTTGGATTGAGATTGATATGGGAAATCTCAAAAATAAAAAGAAAACATATCAATCTTAATCTCAATGCCAGCTTAAATTGACATGAATAATTGCCATGAAAAAGAAAACATTTAATTAATCAAAATTGAAGGGGAGAAAGGTAATTAATGGATTTTCAAAACATCTAATTTGCCACAAAAAACCATCTAGTTCATGATCATTACATACAAATTCATAGTTATCTCAAAGCTAGAAATCCAATCATCAAACACAATTACATTGGCCACGCTAAAATGAAAGATATCAAAAGGAAAATGAAATTATAGTTTGAATAGGGCTATCTTTAAAATGAAAGGGCATTCCAACAAAGTATTATTCTAATGGTCAATATTTACAGTAAGACAATGCAGTGAAGAATACTCAAGCTCATCCGGTCTATTCTAAAGTTGTTTGGCTAGGAAAGCACCAGTACTTGAAAGAGTAAATGACTAAGAATAAAATTTATGGTTTTTATCTTAAATGCTATCAAAGCATACGCCTTGATTTACTTTAAAACTAAAGTCTATAGAAATCTCTCCAAATTTGGCTAATCATGCTCAAATAAGAGCAGGAACAATAAGTTATATTAACATTTTACCAAACAACTTAATATATATTGCATTTATAAACAAAAGACTAATGTCTATATTCTTTAATTTACGGGCACATGTAGAAGTTGCATTAACTCTTATTTGATTGGAATTTTTTTTATTCAACTATATGCATCAAGCAAACATCATATGCTTTGTCTACTTTATACACCAATAACATTGATTAACTTATTTTTGGACATGGGCACATTTGGGTTGACAATGGTCCAAAATTAGTAAAATTATGATAGAAAGAATTACCAAGGCACGCTTTCAACATTTTGTACATGTGCCTATAGACTGACTACAATCTCTTGGTGAAGTATTTAAATTTGAACCTTGAGCCTATACAATTGCTCAGAAAGGCTAGTATTTTGATCTTCATGTCTAAGAGTTGGTTAATACTATCACTAAGAATTTCTAGTAGGATTACTACTGGAATTTAAAATGAGAATTTATTTGGAAGTAAAAATTTGCCATTTGCAATCACTTTGCGTACTAAAACTTGTTAAGGGCTAACTCAAGGACAATCACAATTGAAATTATCACAATCATAGTCAAGGTTGTTAGCCTTATAATTACAATTGGATAAAGAACATTTCATGGTCATTGATGATTGTTGTATATTAGAATTTGGCTAACCTAGTCCAACATATGTTAGTGTAGCAACAAATGACTAACAAATCTAGTGAAGTGACAAACGATGCTAAAAAAATAAAATCATCAAATAATACATATGTAAGTTGTAAAAAGAAAAAGAAAAAGAATATATATGAGATTACAAGTTTAGCAAATATTTATTAAAATAAAAATAAATCAAGGTTGATTTGCATCAAATATACAAGAATTTATACTAGCATAAAATTCAAGCATAAGTTTAAGGGTTTTCAATTGCAACCAAAGCATCAAAAAATTCAAAAGAAAACAATACGATAGACGGGGCTTGTGAAAAATATATAATTTTATTCTAATATCAATGAAGGATGGACAGGGGGACTCACGAACTTCATTCATTTTATTCTCTCTTGTGCCCAGATCAATAGAATCAAACAATTTGCAATCATACATTTGCCATAAGTGAGAAAAAAATGGTAGAACAATTTTAAGCATTTTTGGCAAAAGCAAAAGCAAGTGCCGTGGTACAAGTAATTCAAGCGACAAATTATTACGGGGTGTTACATGCATATTACGGCATTCTTGAAATTTATTGCATCAAGTGACTACAAAACCGATAGGAATCGAGGATCCACATGGAAACATAACAAAATAATGGATAATACATGAAAACTCTAGTACCGAACTACTCCTAACTTACATATGCTTACAATTGGTCATCTGCAAAAGCATCTTTGTTGTTGTAACACCATATTCGTTATTTTGGGAGATTTATCATCTCCCAAAATAATGCATTTGGTCAGGTCGAGTAAAAATGGGCACAATGGTCCCATACTTGGCAAGGAAAAGCTTATAAGCAATTTCCATTAATTTGGGACATGATCACACAGTACTAATGGGAAATGAAAGAACGTAGTGGTTTACTAGAAATACTTGAAAAAATACAAGGTAGGTCGAACCACCCTAAATGAACATCAAACAAATAACAAGAAATGGACACAACGGATATGCTGGGAAATCTTATATTATATATATGTGTGGAAATACAAATTAGGTCGACACTCCTTAAATGTTGAATCCGTGACAGGCTCTTTCAGACCTGTACAAACAATCAAGTTGTTCGACTAACATAGCTGCCTACAGTTTCCAGAGTATGATATGCAATCCAAGAACATACGGACTTCAGTATAGTCCCATGCCAACAAATGTATGTTATCGGCTCTACTACCAGAGATCCAAACTAGGAACTTCAACGCTAGATGTCGTTTAGGTCGCCTCGACCTAAACGGCTGGTATGTGGCAGTACATATGATATAGAATCAACGCTTTAGGGTACCAAGTAAAAATCTACACTAAGAACTATAGGTGACCTGTTGGTATCCCGCACTCGTAAAGTACGAACTTCAACGCCAAATGCAGTTTAGGTCGCCTCGACCTAAACTGCGGTCTATAATGTGGTACACATGATAAATAAGGAATGGACTGAAACACTTAAGTAGTGTTCCCTCCAATTAAATATATGTAATTAGCTAGTATTCAAAACATAGATACGCTAGAACTAATACGCTATAACTGATTAGGTCGACTCGAGCTAAACATCTACCTTTGTCTAGAAAACATAATGTTGGATGAAGGGATGAACGGTATTCAGTTCAGTCGTCTTCAAACGAATATAAGCGATCTGACTAAATTCAGAACTTCAAGACCACCAACTTCAAAGCTACATGTTTATACAGAATCCGGAGACACAAATCTCTCCAAGGAGGCCTTTATAATGTCCAGTTGTTTCAGTGGGATCTTCAGCGTTGGATCCTTGCCAACGCCCCGCTCGTTTACATTTTTTTTAACTTTGGATTTCCAAGCTGTTATGACTGCATCAGTACTCTGCCACGACTCGGGTACATCCTTCTCAACTGTCCAACGAAGTCTCCCATCCACATCCCAGCCGGTATAGAATTTCAAAACATTTTCATCTCGTGAAATTGGACGGTAGAACTCTACTTGGATCGTGTTCGGGAGGTTAGGGTTCGAATTAGGGTCAGTCAAGGCCCTCGCAAGCCAGAAAGGACGATCGTCTTCATCGCAGGGTCGAAGCGCTAAGAAGTACCCTGCAAAAAGGTCTCGCGCAACACGGAACGACGGTCCTGGGCAATCTCGTTTGTGACCAACAAAGTGATCATCCTCTGCGAACTCCTCGCGCAAAGTTCCATCTTCCTGAAACTCGTCTTCGACGGAGTGAGAAAGCCGCGTGGATGGCCAAAAACCATGCTCCAAGGCGGGGACAGCATCAAAGGGGATGGAAAGAGCCTCTTTAACATCGTTCCAATAGTATGAGAGTGGCTCATAGATTCTTCTGGACTCGACTGAATCCGAAGATAGCCTCTCCCAATGATCTACAACACCCGACAAGCCCTTAATCACATCAGGCAGGTGCCGCATCTCGCGAGGCGCCACGGCACCAGGAACACCACGGGGCCATAAAGATCGACCTTCTCAAATCCTCCTTCCACAACTTGATGCCACAACCATCTCCTTTTGGCAACCAGTCGTCGTCGTGACAAAAGATTTTATACTTCATGACTGGGCATCCTGAAGAATCTACATAGAATTTGAACTGATGAGCTTTAGTGTGACCCATTAACGTATGGTCGCCATCAAGCATCCACTCCGCGATGAATTTCTTGAAATCTGGGACCTCCTGAATAAGATGCGGAATTGTTGGTACTGCTTCATGTTTCATGAAGGACTTCATGAGGAGAGGTACTGTGGGGAAGTCCTCCCTCGGCAAAGCCATGCTCCATCGCCCGAAAAGGGCATCAATATCGTCATGAGTATGGCCGACCAGCATGAAATTCAGGTACACTTCGCGAAACACCCACTTCGCGACTAATAGGGACCAGAATGAAAATACAAATCTATTCTTGTTTTCACTTGACAGCGTTATTCATTTGGACGTTAAGAATGGGAGGCAAGGGTTTAGCAGCAACAGGAACCTCACGAGGAGGGCCAAGAGGATCCAAACACATCTCTGAACCATGCAAAAGCGCGGCATACAATGGGTGGGACGGATTCTCTTGAAAGAGTTCCCTAGAGGTGGATTTAGGGGGTGACTCAAGGTCCCAAAGGAGCTTCGCAAACGATCCAACCGTGTAATTAGCGTCGTGTGAGTTAATGTCAGGGCCATAATGGGCATAACGTTGGTCCACATGCCCATGAGCAAGCATTCCCGTGACAGCGAGAGGAAGCTTCATGAGACCGTCTAAGTGTTTGACCTTATGGGATAAGGCCGGCGACGCCGTCTTCGAGTGGTCCATCTTGTCATGCATAATTGTAAGAACTTCATGCGGAGTAGCCTTCGACCTGAATCGATTTAGGTAGTACAAGTCCCTATGCGCCATTGCAGAGTCATTGTGCACCCTCATTTTTTTAGACCACAACAGGGACGCCTGAGATCCTGTAACCGTCAACTTCTTCTGGGACTGGAACTCATCACATTTTGAGCAACGAGCGAAGTTGTCTCCTGCCCGTTTGGCGTAATATTCTGGATAGCTAAGCCTCCTGATCTTGCTCAAGTTAGAAGCGGACATAGGAGGCAATCCGCAGTCCGCTAAATGCTCATCGAGGATCGCAATCTGTTCCTTCCATTTGAAACTGGAAGGCAGAACTTTAGCTACAACTGTCTCCCCTGTGGGCAGAACACGACTCTTGTGGGGCATGTGGTCGGCATGCCTGTCAAGGATGGCCCCTAGGACGGCAGTTGCTACCACTGTGTGATTTCGAGGTTTACGTAAACCAGTATTATCGTGAAATTGAGCCTCGAAACCAGCAGCAGCATACTTGGCATTTCTATAGAATGTACTGGAGCTCACTCCCATAATCTTCATCCAGGCGAAGGGGCAAACATCTATGCCCTCCAGAGTCACCACACTCCTCCCCGCTGAAGTCTTGTGGATCTGTCTATGCACGTCGAGTTTTATGTGGTTACGGAACTGCACTGTGGTCTTGTCGTACATACGCGACCGTAGATTATAGATTTTATCTCTGGGATAGTGTTGGACGTATAGGTGAGCGCAGCACGTGTTTGCCGCTACAGAGTTGATAGATGGCTGGGTCATCAAAAACTCAGCGTGACGTGATATAGGTGGGGGGGTATTCCTAGAGGAGTTATCATACGATCGGGTACGATCTCCCAGGGATCGGTTACGCTCCGCAACCCAACGGTTATACACATCACGTTCACTATGGTGCTCTAGGCTAACTCCATCCAGATAGACGTGGCTGATAGGCCACGTTTTGAAGGAGTACCTCCAATCATCCTCTGACTCTTCTTTGGATAACGAACGTGATACCTGGACGACGACAACGGAATCACCAAGGGGACCAACCGTGTCAGATACCAAGCTAGAGCGTGGGTTCCGGAGCAAACCCTCTGCTAACGGGATATTGTCGTCACTATATATTGTTATAGTCTTGTTCTGCCATAATTTTAAGGGTACAACCACAAAGTCTGGAAGGTCAGGGTTTAAGGGCGCTTCAATCGGTACCTCGTCATCTGAGACGTAATCCATTGTACCTGGAATGCAACGGATCCAATTTTATGGGAACATATTATACTCCTTAAAGTAAATTCATCTTCAAGTTTGAGAACTTATCCCAGGCGCAGTTTAGCTCGACTCGAGCTAAACTGTTCCTGGACTATGGGAAGCAGGAGTTTAGCTCGAGTCGAGCTAAACTCATGCTGCCCTTTGGATGCAGAAGTTTAGCTCGACTCGAGCTAAACTCATGCTGCCCTTTGGATGCAGCAGTTTAGCTCGACTCGAGCTAAACTCATGCTGCCCTTTGGATGCAGAAGTTTAGCTCGACTCGAGCTAAACTCATGATGCTCTTTGGATGCAGCAGTTTAGCTCGACTCGAGCTAAACTCATGATGCTCTTTGGATGCAGCAGTTTAGCTCGACTCGAGCTAAACTCATGCTGCCCTTTGGATGCAGAAGTTTAGCTCGACTCGAGCTAAACTCATGATGCTCTTTGGATGCAGCAGTTTAGCTCGACTCGAGCTAAACTCATGCTGCCCTTTGGATGGAGAAGTTTAGCTCGACTCGAGCTAAACTCATGATGCTCTTTGGATGCAGCAGTTTAGCTCGACTCGAGCTAAACTCATGATGCTCTTTGGATGCAGCAGTTTAGCTCGACTCGAGCTAAACTCATGCTGCCCTTTGGATGCAGAAGTTTAGCTCGACTCGAGCTAAACTCATGATGCTCTTTGGATGCAACAGTTTAGCTCGAGTCGAGCTAAACTACCGTCTGCAAAAAGCGGCGCTTTAATAGGTGCTTGCATCTTCGGAATTCTGAGTCACAGACTCAGAGTACGCTTACGGTGTCCGCTCTAAAACGTCTGTAAGAAGTAAAGAGAGACACTGCAAATACACCATGACTTGAAACAATGGAAAGCATACAGCAACCAGAAATGAATGAAGTGTACTGATGATCGGAGAAAACTAAAGAGAAGACGTACAAGAGAAGCGGCGCAATACAGCTTCCGCCCAGAAAACAACCACCTCCAAGTGAGCGGTGAGAGCTCCTACAAGCGAGAGAAGCAAGTGAGTAGAGAAAAGACTTCAAGCGGGGACGATTCCAGAGGTCATTCTCTAACGTGTGACCGTTTTCATGCCGCTTGAGTTTTGAAAATAGGCAGGAATCATGCATGACCATTCGTCCCTCCACATTTTGGGGTGTGAGAATGCGCGGGAATTACCACTTTCCATACTTCTCGGCCCTTTAGATAGATGCAGATGCGAAATAATTGGTGCATTAAATCAAATGGGATGGGTTGGAAGTCCCTATAGCGCCAGACTGAGTGTTGACTTTTGGCCGCGAACTTTTCCTCCTCTATCAGGGTTCAGGGTTTAGGGTATAGGGTTCAGGGTTAAGGGTTTAGGGTCTTAGGTCCAGGGTTAAGGGTTTAGGGTTTAGGGTTAAGGCATTTCTAGGGACATTAAATATCTCGTACATGGAATAAAATTAAATCGAAATTGTTTGAACCTATTTGAATTTCGTGAGTTAGGTTGATACAGGGAAGTATATCGTTGCAAATATTCATACCTCCATTTACTAAATATGTATTTTTGCTCAATTTCATTATTATATATGATATATGAAATCAAATCATTATATGTGAGTTCATGAATGGTTCTTGATAGACCTTGGTAGATATGTTTTTAAATTTAGAATTATTTATTTATTCTACATTTTTATTCAGATATAATTATCCTGTATATATATTCATGTACTTTTATTTATGTCGCTATTTATTTCATAATGTGTTCTTTACGCCGTGAATTGTGTAGATTTGTTCTTTCGTTTCTGGAACTCTACATCTTAACATGTATATTTTTAATATACATGTTAGTATTATAATATGTATAATATAATTATATATTCATTTACAAGTAGGTACTAATATATTCATTAACAATTTAATGTCCAATTAAGAATAGTACGAGAATAATAAACTATAATCTAATGTATACAAATCTTAAAATGATATACAAGTATATTCAAGTATATACGAAATACATTGTTAAAAATAATAGTATTAGATTATAGAAATCAATTCATATATTATGGCAAATTCTTTATATTTTTTAAAAGGTTTATGGTTTTTTATATTTATTCATGAGAAGCAAATATTTAAACCATGGTATGCCTTGTATGATTGGCATGGAAATTACACAAACCTTGATCAATTCATTAATGTTCTACCTTGACTTCTATTTGTACAATTTTATTACATTCTAATAAGAAAGTGGAATGTTTGGTTCATTCATTTTTCAAAAAAAAACTCATAAATTATGGATTCAAATGAAACGTATTAAACCAATGATCATAATTATAATTGTAGTATTAATATATAATATCGAGAAAGGCTCTAGATGCTTGTCTAAGCATACAATCCCATTAATCAATTCTTTAATAATAAATTAAAATGACACATTTAAGTAAATCCGGACTTTCGAAAGCCCACATCGGTCAAAGTCCCATTACCGAGTCTGGTCAAAGTCCCCTTCGTTACTCTGGAACATTCGGCTTCCTCCCAATGCCGCTTCATAAGCATAAGTTCCTTTGGGCGACGAAACAGTAATTTCATTCTTAGTTTCCCTTCTGTTTCATCTACTTGTAGTTCATTTGCTGTGATGAGGAGGTCGGGCGGTGGTTTTAGGGTGTCAAGTTACATGCCAGACGAGTGGGAGGAGGTTGTTTCCCCACAAGGAGTGGAGGAGCTTCGTCCGTGGTTTATGGCGGTGGAACGCGCCCGTGGTCGCGGCGTAGAGATTCCGTCGTAGAACCTCATTGCACGTCAAATGTAGCCTGGTGTGGAGTGGGATTGGACTATTGCACATGGTCTAGAGCAACCGGAGATTATGAACGCTTCCAACATTAAGTTTCCCCTCACCTCCGGCGAGGGCTTCTCCATGGCTGATTCTAATGAGGATGAGTGGGAGCCGGTTGTTTGGCCACAAGGAGTGGAGGAGCTTCGTCCGTGGTTTATGGCGGTGGAACGCGCCCGTGGTCGCGGCGTAGAGATTCCCCCATGGAACTACATTGCACGCGTAATGCAGCCTGGTGCGGAGTGGGATTGGACTCTTGCACATACTCTAGAGCAAGTGGCGATTATGACCGCTTCCAACATCAATTTTCCCCTCACCTCTGGGGAGGTCTGATTCTAATGAGGAGGGGAGCGTGGATTTGGGGAGCCTACCACATGAGTGAGTAGGTGAATTGTTATCTCCCCGGAACCCTTAACCTTGTCCTCAGTTTGATGTTTTCATAATAATAGATTGCGTTTGCTGTATGTATTGCGCAGAATTTTAATGGCTCATGCTGAGTTCGTTCTGATTGTCAGGAGGATGAGTCCTTGCTTTTGACATGCACTTTTCCGTTTTAGACCCTAAACATCATACCATCTGATCCTGTTTTTCTCTTTGCTCCTGAACTTGCAGGCATCTTCGATATACTTCTACGATTTTACTTTTTGCTGCTAATCACCTCAGATATGGAATGGGGACTTCAGGAGTAGTTAGCACGACCGTTAGATTATACAATATTTGGAAACCATAGATGTAAAAACAGATGACTTTCATCTTTTGGTAACTTTTGCTGCTGGTATTCCCCGTGTGGATTGTAAACTATTTTTGGAATGGAATGCCTTCAAAACAGGGTTCTTCTAGACGAAAACCAGTGTTTCATCTGATGCTTTCATATTTGAATATTTCATATTCTAATATGTCCATGCTAACTAGTAAATGTAGTAGTAAATGTAGTAGTAAATTTCGTTTGAATCTATGAATTATGAATTTTGTATTTTAAAATTATGCGAATGAAGCAAGCATTCCACTTTCTTATTAGAATGTAATAAAATTGTAAGAATATTAGTCAAGATACAACGTTAATGAATTGATTACGATTTTTGTAATTTAATGCCAATCATAGAAGGCATACCATGGTTTAAATATTCGCTTCTCATGAATATGCTTCTCATATTCGCTTCTCATAAATATTCGCTTCTCATGCTTCTAACAATGTACTGCATATATATACTTGAATATATTTGTATATCATTTTTAGATTTGTGTATACTTGAATATAGATTATTATTCTTGTTTCATAATCAATAACTAAAAATAAATTTGTAAATGAATATATTAGTACCTTAGTATACTATACTATATTATTATATTATAATTAAATTATGTTCTTAACATGTACTTTAGGAATATGATGATTATATTTAGGTAAATATGTTTCCAATTTGCGTATATGAAATTCATTATCATTGCAAATAGTGTATTTGAATTTGATGCTTAGGCAAAAAACTACAAATTATTATTACAAAATTGGAAGAAGCATTATTGAATTGATTAAAATTTAGTTAATTCAAAAAAATCAAAAATCAAAATCTAATGTAGATTCAGAAATGTATATAAATGCAAATACAATCAAAACCCTAAACCAACTTCACATAATGCAAGCATGTTGTGAAGCATTGTAAAATATTACCAATACATTTCATCAGAACCCTGAAAAAACGAGTTCCCTATCCTGTTTAGGTTTCATTGAAACTCACACTAGGTTGGTAACCTCAACCCCATTCACAGTACACATTAAGGGTCATGGTTCTCCAATCCCATGTGAGTTATTGGAGCCATCATGGTGAATTCTTCTTAAGGTAAGAAAGAGCAGGTTTACCTAACCATATGGGGTTAACAATTTGGAGACTGAAGCGCACTATCTATCTTTAAAGTAAATTCCTATAAAAAGTTATTTTCACTTTCTCACTACCCGAATCAGGTTCATAAAAATAAAATCAAAAAAGGGACAGTAATATTTAACTCGCAATTCTTACAAATATTAATAATACCATTCAGTGATTCTGATATAACTAACATTATTATTCCGTAATGAAAATCAAATTTTCAAATTGCAGTATCTATGTACATGCTTGTATATGAATTCTGAATTATCAAAATCTTTGAAATGGCATGGAATTTATTTGGAATAGAACTCTAATTCATAATTATACTGACATGTTGTAGAAGAATAATATGATGATAACATTTGCGTAAATATGTTCCCAATTAGAGTATAGTAAATTAATTTTCATTGCTTATAGTGTATTCATATTTGATGCTTTCGCAATATAATTGCAAACTATTATTTAAACTCCAATATTGTGTATTAAAATTAAATTTGTCTTTGAACAAATATTAATTTCATATGTCTGAAAGGATTATTATGTTAATTAGGATTATTATGTTAATTAAATTTGTAGACGTCTCATATTCAATTTATATTAATTTTTTAGAAGATTGAATTATAATTTATAGCAATCAATACACATGTATTTATTTTTCCTTCACTAAAGAACAATTAATTTCGTAGTTCAATCTCATAGAATTTTAATTTCAAAAAATGAAAACAATTAACCCGCGAGGACGGGCTTTGGACCCCGCGGTGACCGGGCCGAACTCAAAGTCGGCGCGGTCTTTGGTCCCTGCGAGTGCGATGACGAGCACCCCACCCCCGACCTCGTCCACACCACTTTTCCACTGTTCTCTACATGGTTTCTTTGTGTGGCGGAAGTTGTGTCTAAGGCGCGGAATATCTTGGTTGCAGTTTGCGTAGGTTGAGCAGATTGTTTCCCGCGAGTTGAAGTTCATTTACTTGTTAGAATTGTTGGGTCTACAGTGGTTGAGTTGTTTCAGTGTAGGTTGTTTCTTGAAATTGGTTTGCGGTGTTTAGGGTTTATGTTTTCATTTTCGGTTTAGGGTTGTTTGTGCGCGGAGGATGGGTTTGGGGTATTTCCTGTATACATTGTTCAAGGTTTCTGCTTTGAGGGTTCTGTGTCCGAGTGTTCATATTTCAGCAAGGGTATAAGGGATTCAGCTCCTTTGGTAGGACACAGTTTAGGGTTATTTACATACACATAGTTGTTCATAGTTTTGTTGCATTGACAATCGCGGAGTGAAGTGGAGGTTGCGGAGGTTTACGAAGCAGGGTTTTCTTCACAGGGTTTCCAGGTAAGTCATCACCTTCGTTCACTTTTATCAGTTCGCGTGCGGTTTTTTTTTGGAACAGTTCTGTCAATATCCAAAGCTCTGTATTGTTTTCGATACTTGTGGTTGGAAATGTGGATTTTTTGATTTAAACTCTTGTCATGGATTCGTGTCGTTGATTTCAACTACTTGTCTTTACAAAGAATATGCACAGAAGTTCTGTTGGAGTTAAATTTGCGGAATTGAATTGAAGCTATGAATGTTCAATAATTCACTGTAATTGTTACGATTGTCTAGTTTGAATTGCTTGTTTTATTCGAATTGTAGGTCAAACAACATGCATTTCAGTAATTCTGGAAAACTGATACGACTATTCCTGCAATATTGTCATTGCTGTGTGTCGGAATTGATAGGTTCTAATGATTTGAGGACTGAACGTTAGGTTAATTGATGTCGAGGTTGTAGTTATGTTGAGAACAGATTTTGCTATGTTGCATTCATTTTGGCGCCATTGTTTTGAGCCATATGTTTATGTGTTATGGTAATCTGATCGACTTTGCTTATATTAGAATCTTCTGAAAAGGAATCCGATTACATTTGTACTTTTCTCCCGTATTTTTTGGTAGGAATATTGAACGTTTCTAATATTTATCCCATCATCTGATCCTCTGCAACCATTTCTTATTGCAGGCAAAACACGATAGACATAATTTCCAAGGGAGAAACAGCAGCTAATTCATCTGGAAATGGCCGAGAGGTATAAAACCAAATGCCAATATCATATACTCCTCATGAAACAAGGCTTGACTGCAGTGCTGAAATGTAAAATTCAACAAAAACAAAGAATACTGCAATATATTATTCATAAAACTCACGGAAATTCGATCATAAAAGCCCACAGTTTAGCTCGACTCGAGCTAAACTGCTTAGCAGCCCATAGTTTAGCTCGACTCGAGCTAAATTGGAGGTACAACTCTCCTCCACTTCCTGGGAGGAGCCTTGCAGTTTAGCTCGAGTCGAGCTAGACTGCTTGGGCTCCCATGCTTAATGCCCAAGCAGTTTAGCTCGATTCGAGCTAAACTGCAAGGCTCCCATGGTTGGAGCTCTACAGTTTAGCTCGACTCGAGCTAAACTGCTTGGGCATTTAGCATGGGAGCCCAAGAAGTTTAGCTCGACTCGAGCTAAACTGCTGGGATGCCATCGGTTACAATTTTTTAATAGAACCAACATTTAGCTCGAATCGAGCTAAATGGCTTCGAATTTCTCTAATGGTAAATGTCTCCTCCTTGCAGTGAGGAGAAAGCAAGGGTACTTGAGGCGCTACAACATTTCTTCAAGCCTGTTCCTATCTCGGATTCAGATGACGATGACGGGGATGACTCAAACACATTTGAGCCGTGGACCTTCAAAGACCCCTCGAAGGTCAAAAATTGGACTCTGCGATGGGTTGCACACACACCATATCTAACGTTCGCAACCATTTTCAAGGGTGAAGTCGATGATCCCCACGTCATCGACATGGATACAAAGGTCACCGAGTTTGACCATAAGGGGAAAGAGCAAATAAAGATCCTCTGCTCATCTATGGGGGCTCATCCATACCTCTTCTCCATAGTAGTAGACGTAGCGGAGAACCTCTTCGACTCCATTTCCTTAATGGAAAGTCTGTCCAATTCACCTTACGACGAGATAGTGTCCACGATGAGGCAAGAAGTACTGGACAGGAAATGTGCAACCAAAGATGGACGAACTCTCCCGGCGAAATCCCTAGCGTAGAAACTGAGGAATGTTGTCAGCACCCTTGCTCTTCGCGCAACGGAGGCAAAGGTGAAGCAGAACCTTGGAAAATCTCATGTAGACGTTTCTGGAGTGACAGCAACCGGGAGTCAAATGGGGAGCCAACAGACAGGACGCAGTAGGGGGAGAGCAATAGTTCCATCCCAAAGCCGAGGCGCTTCTGCAACTCCCACACCCCTCTCACCATTGAAGAAGAAAGGCCTCGAGAAGAAAACTGACAAGCTAAAGCCCAAGAAGGACTTGCTCTTATCTGCGGAGGACTTGGCAACAAGTTTGAACTCTGTTCTCGGGGAACTCCCAAAGGTGAACAAGGTTGGAGAGGTCCTGGACTTCGATAACGCCAATCGCATTTACCAGAATTTCTTTGCTGATTGCCAGGACAAGTTCGTCTTCAAAACGAATGGGCAACCAAAGAAGTTCAGTGTGGACGTGACGCGGTGCAAGCCCGCACCGGCCCATTGGACTATCTGTGCATATGAGAAGTGGGGCATGGAGGAGATGAAGAATTACTTGGTCAACATGCCGGATAGGACACAGAAGCAAACCCTGTGTCTGATGCCAGACACGAAGGCACGACCTCAACAAGAAGAGGATCTGAGGGGCTGTACATTCCACATCATCAATGGGCAACACAGCGTGGCGGCGTCCAAATCTCTCATCGAGGATAACGCCAGTGAGGAGTTGGTGAGGGACTTCAGGAGGTGGGATGCGTACATCGTTTGGACGCATGATATAGATAAGCTGCGAAAGATCTCAGCATTCTATAATCGGGTGAACCATCTCGCACCCTTTAAGCCAACTTGGGCGGGCAATATACTTGCTTCTAGAAAAGTGTGGGTGAAGTATGGTAAGCCCCAAAAGAAACATGCTGCCGCCGGTGCTGCCGACCGCAGGAGTACAGGTCCAAAAAGTAATCCAGCGTCGAAGACATACGACGTAAGTTCACTGATTCATTAACATTAGCAGTTTAGCTCGACTCGAGCTAAACTGCAGGCAGTTTAGCTCGAGTCGAGCTAAATATTGATAATCTTCTTTGTTGTCAATATTATGGTGTATCTCGATCAATTTAGCTCGAGTCGAGCTAAAGATTAGTTCCGAGACAACATCATCTAAGGTTTCTTCCTCTGCGTATGCAGAACTTTGTGAATGCAATCAGGGAGCGCTTCGCTATGATCGATGTGGCGAAGCATCAAGCCATGGTGGCAAAGAAGGGAGGGAAGAACACTATCTCCCTAACAAATGAGCTGTTTATTATCACATCCAGCGATGAAACATGGGACCTATGGAAGGAGGTGATCGCGTCTGCGGCATGTGGTGGACTCATTGATCCCGACACCGAAGCTCCTCATAAGAAATTCTATAAGAAGAAGGGGTTCGTTCCGGACAAGGATGGGACGCTTCCGAGGGAGTTCTTCAAATGGCTCGGGAACTTGACAGAGGCAGATCACCAGAAGATGTGTAAGCACATCCTGCATAAGTCTGGGCCAAGTCGGAAGTACACATATCCGAAGGTTACCATCATGCAGAATACGAGTGTATTAGAGGACTGCTACTCGGTCAAGGAGTGGGCGGAGCGGAGAAAACGAAAGGCTGTAGCTCAAGCGGAGTTCAACAACATTAATCCAACGCTCCATTTATTCAAGAGAGACGGCTTTGATGTACCCGCTTGGAAGCATTTCAAGAAGACTTACTATGTCTCCAAGGAGTCGAAGCACGTTCTGCTTGATTGGGGTATTCCAGACTCGTACTGGACTAACTCCAGAGCTACACAATTCCGCAACAAGTCGGCCAAGGATCTCTCCCCATATGCGGTTGAGTTCTTTAAAACCTTCCTGAAGGTTCGACATGCATTTCAGTGTCCTTCAGCTGAGATGTGGTTCCTCCCATTCATCAGGGAGCCTCGACTCGCCTTCGGATCTTGGCCCTCCGATATATGGAGGTTGTCGTCCGACGCACTCACATTCGGAATCATCGACTTCCGGTTCCTCCCAACCTACAAAACAAGGCACAACTACACTTTGGAGAACCCCTTCTTCATGGAGTTCTTCAAAATGATCGATGACTATGGGCAGCCCCAGTTCAACGATGTTTGGCACTGGCTTGTCATTTGCGGAGACGATGAGGACTTTGCCCAGGTGCTCACTTGGGTGGAGCGAAACACCTTGAGTGGTCGTAGAAGAGTCCATTCTGAGTATTTACCCGCTCCTAACGAGCGACTCGGCGGACACCCCCCAAAGAGCAAAATCGCAATGGAACCCGTCAAACTCCTGTTTCTCATTGATGATAATGTACTTGAGAACGACGGGTCAACGCCTGAACCTCTGATCAAGTACACAACTCCGGACCACCCACTGTACAAGGACAACAGGAAGTTCAACGAAAGGAGGTACGCAATGTATCCATCCGAGTTAAGGATGGAGTTCTACCTGCAGGTCCACGACACTTTCTGCAGTACTGGGGGGGGCGGTTTATCAGCTCTATGCTGGAACAAAGTCCCTCATGGCCGCCGCGGTAAGTGTTTCCACACTTTAGCTTGAGTCGAGTTAAATCGTTCTACTGTTTTCATCTTATGCACCATGTATGCATACACTTCCACACTTTAGCTCGAGTCGAGCTAAACCTTGTTTACCTTGTCTTTGTTATTTTCAGATGCTCTCGATCTCGGCTTTCGTGGTCGCGGATGATAGTGACTCGTCCATATGATCGAAGCTCAGTCACTAGGATTGACTCTGGACCCAACCGATTTTAGTGTCGACGCTTATTATGTCGATATGGAACGCTTTCCGGAATATGGCAGAGCCGTGCGGAAAGGGAAAGGCAGAGCTATGGAGGAGGGTGACGATGTTGATCTGGAGGAGGATGCCCCGACCGAGGAACAGACCCCCTCCTCCAGTGCTGCGGACATTAGCAATGAGAGCGATGCTCCGCCTTCTGATCCGGTAAGTTAGACCGCATCTGAGGGTGGAGTGGGGAGAAGACTCGATTTCCCTGACGTCGACATTATACGTACGGACGATGAGAGACCGGGTTCTGCACCGGAGCTCGGATCCGGAAGTGGGAGAAAGACTAGCGCTGCGCGAAGTACTGCAAAGCCGGCACACAAGAAGAAGAAGCCCAACCCCACATCTCGGCAAGCATCCCCGTTGGGAAGAGCCGCTCCCACTCCGGATGTTCAAGCTCTTCTCGCAGAATTACAGGCGTCCAAGGATAGGAATAAAGCATTACAAGATCAGACGGCACAACAGAAAATGGATATAGAGAAGACCGTGCAGGCGGCACTCCAGGTAGCTCTGCAAGGCATGTGGCATGCCGCTGTTTTCTCGAATGCGGGTCCAGTTCTGCCCAACATCCAGCCGATAGGTAGCGCCCCACCTTCTCCGCGAGTACTTGAGATTTTGGGATCCCCTACCAGTGGTGCATATTGCAAATGTCAGATCCGAGTCCCGCATCAGTGCCTGAGCCAAGCCATCATTGCACTGACCAGGTCATGCGTGACCCTAGTCCCAGCCCACCCCGTTCTCCCCCCCACAATCAGACTCAGGGAGATACTCCCGAGACATCTTCAGGTCCCTCCCAAACTTAGATTTTTTGAACTCGGAATTTTGTAGATGAGGTGTTAATACCGGAGTCGTTCACTCAAATGTGCATTTTGTACCAAAACGATTGTAATTAATACAAATGGGCTGTTTAGCTCGACCCGAGCTAAACCGTTCAACTTTTTACCAATTCCTTCTATGTCAGCTTCATTGATCACTCTCTGATGATTCAATAGTTCTCTTGCAATGCCTAGGTCACGAAGTGCATGAGGAAGTGGACGATCTTCCGATCGTAGATGATGTTGTCATGGCCCAAACTGCGGATGAGCCTGTACGCACAAATATGGATTTAGATGTCACGGCCCAGTGTGCTCTGACCTTGCCAACCTGCGTTGAGGTCATTCCTGACGATCAACCTCAGGATTCATTAGGGTCAATGGGTCCTGTGGAGGATCGGGATGTTGTAGAAGGACAAGCCGAGGATGTTCAGGTATTTCATCCATCATTATATCTCGTTGCACTGTTTCCTTGGGTAATGACTTGCCTTGCGACTGTCCTCATTGTATCATTCGTATAACTCCGTCCTAGTATAATATAGTAATGTCCATCTGTCATCGGTATTTCCTCTCCAGGTGCGCGAGGCATCTGGATGTGACGTAACTTCTAGTGAAGAATTGAGTCCTGTCCCGACGCGACCTCAGAGTGGTTGGTTGAACGTTGTCCTCGACCTCAATGGAATACTCTGCTCCAGTACTCCTAATTGGCCTGGAAAATCATTCGTTAGCCATGGCCTTAGCATCCACTCAGCGTCCAAGCCAGCAGTCGTGGGCCCCAAGCTTGTTTGTGTCAGGCCCAATTGCGCTGATTTCCTTCGTCGGTTGTTAGCGTTCGCAACCATAACCGTCTGGAGTTCGATGAAGACTTCGACGACAAAAATGATCTGCGACTATCTGTTCGGTCCGATTCGTCTTGTCTATCCGCTCAAAATTTTAGGTCAAGAGGACTGTCAGAGAGTTCCTATGGGCGTAGATTTTCGAGGTCGTCCGGTATATATGAAGGAACCCGGAACTCAGAAGGACATCTTCCTTAAGCCGATGTCTGATGGTCTCTTTCGTAAATTTGGTGGCCTATATTCCGAAGCCAACACCATTTTTATCGACGACAGCCCGATCAAGCACTGTCAGAATAATTCTTACAATGTCCTTTTACTCTCCACTTGGAACAACCAGAATCCCGATGCCGCAGATGATCGTTTTTTGTTGTCGAAAATTTTGCCATATCTTGTAGACCTACACCACTTTGTGGGGACAATCGCTAGATTCAGGGCCGAGCGTCCGATCGGGAAGAAAATGTATTATGATGACCGTTCTACCTGTGAACAATACGCTAAGATTAATGAGGCAATTAGTCGTAGACCATGGTTTTGGCATGGTTTCGGTTCTCTACTTTGTTAATAGACATTTCATAACTGCCGCGCAGCTATTAGTATGTTGTACATCTTAACCACTTGCGTAATCTTTGTATCCAGACTACTCCTTTTGTAATACAAAGTTTATATTTCTTTCTTGATCTATTCTGCCCTTGCAACGAACCCTAAACATTGCTGAATTATTGGTGGATGTATGTTTCTATTCGCTTTATGTATTGCAGGATAATGCATGTCGAGCCTCTGTGGATTCTTTGAATAATGCTTATGGCTGCGGGCCCTCTCTACGTAGCAGAGGGCTTCTGTTGCAATCCGTTGCAACAGCGCAGTCCACGATGAACTATTCAACTATGGCTGTCGACGAAGGGGTTGTGGACAGCCCGGTTAACCTGTCCGTTCCCAAGACCCTGAAATCCCCTTCTCCTATGTGGCCACCGACCGTACTGCAGGTTCTATCTCCGAAACGACAGAGTTCTACCCCTACGAAGCGTGCTCTTTATAACAATGTGGAGGACATGCCGTCACCACCACCGGCAAAGGTTGGTTTTCATTCCTCAGTATTTGCTTTTCATTCCTTTCTGATGTTTCAATCCTGTAAGTTTCTTTCATGATGTTTCATTCTGATGTCCTTATTTTAGCTCGAGGCCACCTACAATGATTGATCTTTCTCTACTTTCATCTAGGTCTGGTTCTAGCTTATGTAGGCCTCCTCGTTCAAGGTCCGTTCGACCTTTACACTTGCACTCAGCGGTTTATGTCGATTCGACCTAAACCGAAATCTCTTCCCAATGCTAATTTATCCCCTTTGCAGATGCCGAGGCTACGATCAACAACTACAGGATCCGGGGCAAGGAAGTGCGCCGACTCCCACTCTAAACCATCCAGTACCCGTCGCCACTCTCTGCCAGAGTCAAGCATCGGTGACAGGTGTAGGCAGAAGTTGCAACGTCTTCTTGATAGTCCAATGATGCAGGTTGAGGGAATGTCGTGGACACGTCAGCGCCAACGGGAATTTGTCAAGTCAAGAATTGAGGCTTACGGAGGGACTCCATAACCATATAGAGGATAGTATGTACTGTATAGCAATGGCGCAGACAATATAGACGATTATAAGAGTCGTCTGTGTTATTTCAATGTAATTATGTATTGAATAAAACGATTGATCTGTTTGTCAAATTTTCTCGTCTGCTATTTTTGCCTCATTGTCTTGCGCACTTTTTGTGTTATTCAAATTTCCGAATGTAATTTAAGTGAGTGGACATTGCCTTTTATTGAAACCTTGGTTTAGAAAAAGGAACGAATAGTTACTACTAAAAATACAGGGGACGTGGTATATTCTTTTTCCTTGTTTATATCACGTTTAGGTGTGATCGACCTAAATGACTTAATCATCATCTCTCTTTAAACATGTTTTCAATGAATCAATGAACATTACTAAGTTTTCTCCTGTATGTTTGTGCATTTAGGTCCACTCGACCTAAATGACATGGGCCTCATTGTTCCTTTAAGGTGTTTTTAATGATTCAATATTGATTTCCGCAAGATTGAAGTAAATGGGAGGGGACGAATGTGGCCATTTCTCTACACGCTGATTTCCCAAATTCAAGAATATCTCCCAAAATAACGAATATGGTGTTATTCCACCATTGGAGCTACACCACATCTAGGAGGCGTTAAATAACGTCATTGACCAAAACAATCGATCCTTCCAGGAAATCTGCAAATTCAAATGGCTTATCAATGCCGAACATGACAAGCCACCTGTCTTTGCAGCTCACCTAGAGGGTCAAAATATTTAGGACAGTAACGTTCTACTGGTCATCATTTGAAATTTAAACACATCCTACCTAAAGTTCTAACTCATCAAGCAATAATAAAGTAGCAAGATTACCCCCAAAAATAACTAAGTGGCTAAAATCCCGACCGCGCCTCTGAGGCCCGGAAGGGGTTCTCGGTACCGAAAGACCCTTCCAAGCCTCAAAGGCGCCGACGGGATTTGGTAGCTAGGGACATCTTCGGCCCCTTCGGGCCGGAAACCCGACCGCGCCTTTGAGGCCCGGAAGGGGCTCTCGGCACCGAGAGACCCCTCCGAGCCTCATGGGCGCGGTCAGGTTTCCGGTCCGAAGGGGCCTTTACGGGCCCCACTTAGCCCAATAGGGGCCGGTTAGAGCCCCTTGGGACCGGTTCCCCGACCGCGCCCTTGAGGCCGGGAGGGGCTTCTCGGCACTAAACCAAACCTAAGGCGCGGTCGGGGTAGTAGATATAAGGGCCTTAAACGGGCCTTATTAAGGAAAAATATACTTACTTGCAGAAATCTAAGTAAAGAATGTCCAGAAACTACATACCTCTGCGATAAAATCCTTCCCGTTCTTAGGATTTGCAACGGCTTGGAGCTTGCTGAAAAGCTTGTTATGGGCTTCTTTTTTCTTCAGAATCGAATTGAATATAACCTCATGTAAACGCTCCCCTGTTTGCTTATTCAGCGGCGTCGTCTGCTTGTTGTGATTGCATGCTTCCTTGCCTGCACCTGCTATTTCTTCCTGCCACATTCAACCCGGAAATTTAGTTTATTTAATTATTTCGACATACTCTATAAATCAGACAGGAGTGAAAAAGTTTAAAGGATTTTCCGAGAAGAGGTGGTTGACCATTGTCTCCGAAGACAATGGATACCAAGTATTGGTCGAGTTGTTCTTCTCCCTCAGGTACTCTTCCTTGCTGAGGATATTCTCAAAATACGTTATGGGTAGCAGCCCATACTTGTGCACCATCTCGATCTGGTGCAAGACATTTGTCTTGACATGCGCTTGCTCATTTGACCTGTCGCGTCGTATGATATTAGATATCACAAACTTAAACTAATGAAATCCACGACTTAGCATTGAGTAAAAACTTAAAGATCTAGTCTCGGAATGGTACTTACTTGTTAACTGAATGCATGGCGCTGAGAATACTTGGATACAGATTCTTATGGATCTCAAGGACCAAGCAATCTGGCATACCGTGAAGGCGATGCCAGTCCATGTTGCCCATCTTAGCTTCAATGATGTAGCGCTTCCAGGCAGTGTAGCGGTGATTGCCATCGTAAATGAAAAACATCTTTCCGCGAAGTGGCTTCAAATCGGGATCAGAATACAATTCTAACACGAATTCATTATCCAACTGATCCCATGCAAAACTCCATTCCTGTTTGATTTCAACTGTAACCAGCTGCTCCCTCCCTTTCGTATCGTTCAGAGCCACATAGAACACTGTTGACTCTACTCTGTACCCGGACCGGAACTCGCTCTGCAACCGTAAGACCTCAGACTCCAACACTGGCCTGACTTCGGGCATACTAACCATGCGGCATAAAGGAATTCTCAACCTCGAGAACTTCTCAATCGGCAGTTTCCGACTCCGGTTGACTGCAACAAAGGTGTCGTTCGCGAACTCCTTGATCATCCGAGCCTCTATCTCCGCTGGTGTCACACCCTCGTCCTTTCCTAGAGGGTTGTCCGGCGGTTCCTCCCCCTTCTTAACCCGCGGCCATGTGAGCTTAGGCGGCGGCGTGTCTGCATCGTCCTCCTCTTCCTCCTCTTCATCCACCAAGGGATCTTTCTCTTCCGCCTCCACCTCGGCTGTCTCCGCCCTCTTCGGTGAAGGTGTACTCTCCAATGTATGCGCCGCACCATCGTTCGCGCCCTCGGCCATGGCCGTCTCCATGTTGACATCGCCTGCCACTTCCTCCCGTTTAGACTGCTCCGTCGCCTGCAGGTCCATGCTCTCGTCCTGCCCCTCCCCTCCTTGCCTCTGCCCAGCAGCCACGACCTGTGTCTCTTCTATAGCCGCCTTCTGCGTCTCCTCCATAGCCGTCTCCTGCGCCTCCTCCTCTCCGTCTTCCTGCAACAACGTGTCGCAACCTAACTAGTCAGCTGAGTTGAACCCTTTCTAAAACCCTAGATACTTACTTAGGAACTAGACGCTCTGACGATGCCCTAATAACTTTTCCCGCCCTTACTTCAGGCAGTACTATCTTACCTACTCTCGCTGGACAGCGGACTCCGCAATTCTAACCTTCTTAGACTTCTTGTGCTTTTTGGGATGCTCCTCCCTACTTGGCCGCTTTTTACTTTTCCTTTCACTTTCTGATGACCTCTCATCAGAATCTAATGATGTCTACAATTAACACACGTACCTCTAGGCACTCAGGTATGGTGAGGGGAATTGATTGCTGGAGCGGCGTCACACATTGCGATGGCGATGTCTAACACAACCCGCCCCCCTTTGCTACTCGAGGTACTGCTATGACGGGAAGTTTTGCGAAGTCCTTACTCAATGCCTTCACGGTCCTGCCAAACCCCTCAACACGTCGCCTCCGTTCCTCAACCTGTCTCATCCTCAAAGCTGTAAGCTGCTTCAGATTTGTAAAGAGCTTGTCCCTCCCCTTCCTCCTTCTCTTTCTCTCTCTCACAAGAGTGGCGACCACTTCAGGTGAATCATCGGCATGCATCTGTGACACTATCCTGCTCTCCCGTTACACTAAACATCCCGGAGAATGCCGCTCATTGCTTTAATATATCTCTTGTTAGGATGAGTACAGTTATTTTTGACGCTTCCAACTCTTTTGGCGTCCTTCCATATAAAGATTTCCTTAACTCAAAATTCGTAGAATTGGCGGCTGAGATCCTTCCCCTATTTCTCATGTCAGGGAATTTACTCCAACATGGTGTACCAGCCCTAATTATATCCTGTGGCAATCAAGAGACGGCTGGCCCTTATTATAGAGCCTTGTAGTGGCTGGTGATTTGTCGCATGATCGTCCTTTCAAGTAAACATAGGGGGCCCCTAAACCCAGTCATCATCCCCTATTAGTCCGTCAAGTATTCATCCTCCCTTCAACATTTGTCTCTGTTATGACAAGTTGAGATTAGCAAATTCAAACGTATAAATGCAGTGGAAAATGCTGCAACAACCCTCTCAATTCTGCACTTCGTCGATTGTGTCGCTCTTTCTGAACTCCCTACGCCATGGCGCTACCTGTCCCGGCTCAGTTCCTAGGTTCCGTGTTTCTTTACGCACATGGCATTGGGAGTTCCACTTACATTTCGGGTAGATGATGATGGGTACGCTCTTGTGTCATGTCAGCGTCTTAGTCTTAGGTTCCAGTATCAAGAGGACACCATTAGCGTCGAGGAGGAGATTTGTGATGAGCTCACTGGAGAGATCACACATACACTAGGCCAGGTCTCATTCGTGGACGAGGGGGATTGTAAGATGTGGAGGCTCATGCCTGGTAGGTTTAGAGTCTACGGTCTCACGGATTCCCAGATGGCTGCGTCCACAGAGATCCTGACCCCCAGACGGTCCTCTACTTGCACCATCCAGACACCAAGAGCGGTGGACGTGAAGTTGAAGACCAACTCTGCCTCAGATACGCCTCTCCTTGCCAAAGTAAAAGTCGTGCCAGGCTTAGATACCCTGGTTATCAATCTCTCCTCTGACGATGACGGGAGCCCGCGAAAGTCAGCCGGATATATACCTGCCAGAGAACCTGTCCGTCCCGAGGCGGCTGTGGACACTCGCGCTTCGAATCTCATGGCAGTGCCCCCTTCTTTGGACGAGTCCGTCAGTATTGTATCGCTGTTGAAGAAGCTTACTTCGCGGCCAAGTAAGAAGAACCTCCTGAAGAAGTTAGACTACGACTCCATACGACATGAGAGAGTGGAGTATCTGCCGGCGGAGTTCAACGGCGACGTCATCTTTAAACTGCCACCTATTGGATCCTCTGCCTCACGATCAGCCGCCAAGTCCATGCAAGGCATGGATAAGATGTACGATGGGCACGTGTGGACGAAGACGATCACCACCAACATCTCCAACAATATGGGCCTCTCTTTTCGGTCGTCTTCATGTGCGGGCCATTTGCGGTGCGAGAACAAGGACTGCGGGTACCTTGAGCGCGATCATCGCATCTTCGACGTGAATGAGACCGAATTTGACGGATGCACATTGCAGGCGTTTGTTGTGGGTGAAGAGGCTCCGAAAGAATCCACTTTGGTCTGCAAGGTATGTAAGGAACCTCCCGTATGCGTTGCCACTTGTAGAGCAAGGATATTTTATGTTTCGGGCAAGGGCAATAGGACACAGGCGTGCATCCACATAGGATCCCACAACCACCCTGTCAAGGTGGGAGACTACCGAGACATTAAGGTTGAGATAAGTAGTTTGATAGAAGATCAGATCGAGAACACGCCCAAGGCTACAAAGAGCGCAGTTGTACTGGAGGCCAGCAAGGAACTGATTGGTAGTTTTTTATTAGGATCGGAGGATGATCCACCCAAGACGCTCACTGTTCAAGAGCTTTACCCGGTGCTCGATAGGTGCAAAGATATGGCATTGCCTAACATTCGAAACAAGGTCGTCACTTTTAGGTACCTCAGACGGTTCGGGGTGATGGACAGCATAACGAAACTGCGGGGACTCAGCACATGGGATTTCGTACAGAACAACATGTTCGCTGGCCAACGGTCAGAATTTGACAAGGTCTACGTGCTCAAAATGTCGGAGCTTGGGCCCGCCAGTGGTGTCGATCTTGTGAAGAGAATGTTGCCGACGGGGGATCTGGAGCTTTCGTGGATGATGTTTGACCACGTTAGGCGCGTGCGAAATTGGACAACCATGGCATGCCACCTGTATGACTCCACGTACTGCCGGGTCATGACGATCGCATGCTGCGACATGCAATCTGAAGATGCCGAAGCCCAGATGGTGTTCTGGAAGTACCTCAATGCAGTCATGAAGAGACACAGCGTGGAGAAGCACAACTTCAAGGGCTTCATGGCGGACAGCGCCCAGGCTAATAAGAATGCGGTCCGGGTAGTATACGGCAATGGCAACAAGGAAGATCAAATGGAGGACCGGGAGAGGACCTGTCAATTTCATTGGATCCAGTCCATGGTGAATCATAACGAGAAACACGTCGCCGAAGAGTTGTGGGATCAACACAAAAAGATGTGTCAGCAATACAGGAAGGCAAGATCAATGGCGGAGGCCGATGCTCTTTATCACGGGATAAGGGCTTGGTGGGCATCTGCGGGGGCACTGTCCGAATCTGCCTTACCGAAACTTGACTTATGGCTCTCATTCTGGCATTATCGATATCGCCAATGGGGTGGGTTCATGACCGAGGTAACCACGCCACCCACTCTTGTTTTCTCTTTCCCCGTACATGCTCATCGTAGTGACTCATTAATCGTTCATCCGCTGTTGGATCTCAGAAATTCTCGGAGGCCGAACTTGCGGAGATGCCGTCCTACAACCTCGCGGAGACGGTTCACAACAAGTGGCTTCAAGCATCCGGCAATAATGGCAGCGATCTGTACGTCGCCACTGTGGACGACTTTATCCGTGCTTTTCTACAGGTTGTGAATTACTACCAGTACCTAAAGGGCGACGAGGGGGGTAATGGCCCGAGCAAGAAGGAGCTGAGACTACGATCCGCAGAACGTAGGGCGAAAAAGACGGACGATCCAAAGGTTCTGGAGGACCCCATGCTGGACATGCCTGGCGCTGATGAGTTTTGTACGCGCGTCCCACATCTGCCAGGGGAGGAGGTGTTTGGTTCGCGGAAACGCAAGCCCGACTTGCCTCTTGGCGCGGAGGAAGAGTCGCATAGGCCAGCTAAGGTAAACTTTTTGCATCCTCAAGTCAGTACCAGACCTGTCAGAGCTTGCGTGGCTCCCATGCCGGTCATCGTCGAGGAAAGCGACCGCGAGGTTGAAGCAGCTCATCATCCATTGCCACAGATGGATTCCGTCATTGCTTCACCTTTCAGCGAAGGAGGCGTGCGTCACGTCTCGGCTGTGGAGGAGACCAAAGTGAACGTGAAGCAGTGGCACATTGCTCGATTGCCAAAGACTTCCGCAAAGTGCTGCTGGGCGCAAAGGGCCGTCACCAATAAGAAATGCACAGAGAGGATTGTCAGGGGTGCTAGGCCCACCCCTGCCCCGATCTACAGCGGTGTTTGGCTCAGCAGAAGGAGGAACCTCAACGTATCCGAGGACTTCTTCTTCTACCCCGACGACATTGAGAGGTGCGTGAAGGGGACAAGGCGCAAATGGGTGAACAGGTATGATTTATCGAGAAAGGAAGGATTTCCACCCATCCCAACACTATGGCCTGTGAAACTTGGGACGAACCTGAATGACTGTGAGATTCTTGCCTTGGAGGAGGCAGGGTTTAAGCTCCCACAGAAGAAACCAGTCTCGCCTAGGAGGCTCTTCACCTCCGATCCCCCTCCGCGAAACCTAGACTCGGTTCCCGTGCCGGCAGAGGCTGACCGGTACCTTGGAAAGAGAGATGGGACTCGACTCAATCCGCAGCACCCAATCCGGACCGCGACTCGACCCAATCCGCAGCAGAGGCTGTCCATGGCCTCCTCCGACTTTCTCAAAGCACGATTGCAGTCTATCTCCATGATTCCTCATCCCGGCCACGGCTCCATCATCGCGCTAGACTCCGGGGCTCCTCCCAATGTGACGAAATACGAGATCACCATCAGCTCCCTCTCCGGCTGCACATGCCCAGCATTCAAGAAAACAATGACGAAGTTCCGTGGGAGGGTTCAATTTACATACTGCAAACATATGTATTACGTCCTCTTAAAGGTATGCCTGCCTGACCCGGATGTGGAACTTTTCATCCATGCACCGACCTTTAGCTTCAACGAAGTGAAGTTACTCCTCAAGAGTGGAATCTTGACACACCCCTTGGCACGGCCCTACAAGACAGTCTAGAATTTGCCCTTTCTAATTTAGACCGTCACGACGTCGCAGTGATACTCTGCTTTTATTTTTAATCGAGTCTGACTATGACTCAGTAATACATGATTTGATTTGCCATTATTGTTAAAAAAAAGTGACACCTGGCCGAGTAATTGTTGTCGCACATCTTGTCCACCATTCGGTTTCCACAAATAATTACTTTATTACCATGCACTTTCTTAAAGAATATTACATCACATGAATCAGATGCGGTTTGGCCGTCCTTTTGATATTTCTACATAGCTACTTTTAGTTTCCAACGGACGGACGACGCATTCATCTAGACGTGGACCTGAGGAAGGACCTCGACCAAACCAAGGAATTTTAATGACTGGACTGGACCCCACACGTCCACATATTGTGGATCTCGAATAAGTCCCCGGAGGAATTCTACCAACCCTGGAATAAGCATGGCTTGGAAGGGACTTGGACTCAACCTCCTTAGTGGGCGATTTGTCGAGCGCCTTTGTAACAGTAGATGGCACCACATCAAGCCCACCGCTATGTCCACCTTCTACCAGTTTAGGAGGCGATGGTTGTTGCTTCAGCAACAACTCGTCACCCTCATCTTCAAGAAAGGGTTCAAATGGCCCACCCTCATCACCTAGGGATACAACCTCAAAGCAAACTTCCTCCATGGCGAAAACGGTATGCACCCCACCCCAAACCCTGAACATTCCACCAGCTAACAAACGAGAGAGAGAGAGAGCAAAGGCCCTAGGGTCATCCATTTATTCCAATGAAATCTCAGAAGACCTCGTCATTCACGCCCTGCCGCACAATACCGAGACGAGTAGTTTGTGCGCGGACCAAAAAAACCCTTTAATAAAACCCGGAAAGTATCCCACATTCAAGGAATATTCCTTAGAATATTTGAAAATATTCTTTTTTCATCATCTTACATTCTATTTTTAGTAAAAAAAATCCATTTTTAGAATCTGCTCTCCATTTTCCGCTCTAAGAGCAGAAAATCTCTTCTCTCCGCTCTCCGCTCACCGCTCACATACAAGCTTCCCTCGGCACACCACACTGCTCATCCACCACAATATATATATATATATATATATATATATATATATATATATATATATATATATATATATATATATATATACATATATATATATATATATATATATATCTATATCCATACATACATAAATGATCTATACATGTCTCCATTTACACCCTACATAGTTTTCCCTCCTTTCCTCGTATTTTCAGACCCTATATACTCTCCAACTCTTCTATATCCCCTCCGAATTCATATGTTTTCTGTCTCTGGTTACTATAGTGTCCATCCTCGAAAGGGGAGAGTAGTTGAGTCACACTGTCCCCCTGTCCTATGGGCACCGGGTCAATGGCTCTACAAACGGACACTTCATTCACGCTGGCCCTAAAGGGCCAGTGTTTCTGTCTATCTAACGGAGTTGGACATTTGGATTCAAACTCCCCATGGAAATCCTTTTGCTGGACTGGTTTTCGGCAGTTGTGGTGGCATTAGAGGACGGAAGTGGTTTTTGGTCTAGATAGTTGTTGAAATTGTATTGTCTCTTGTACAGGTCTCTTTTTGATGTGTTCTGGGAATCAATTGGGCAAGGCAAGGTCTCGTCGCTGTACCAGGGTCTTGGTTTGAAGAATCTGCAATCGGTGATTTCGCAATTTATCTACTTCTACAGCTACAGCATTTTCAAGCAATGGTACTTAGCTACTGCAAAAGTATCAAAAATGGGCACTGGAACAAACCTGCTTGTAGCTGCAGCAGCTGGCATTTGCACTGCAATATTGACCCAGGTACAGAACTCTTTAGTTCATTTGAAAGTTCAAGCAATGTTGCGGAGACTGCAGTACGTTGCGATGTCAACATTGTTAAAATAGATGATATGCTATTTATAGTTGTAGGGAGTACATTTGAGTTCATGCTACAGAAGAAGTGGCGAATATCTGCATTTACAACCTTTTGAAGCAAATGTGCAGGTGAATGCTGGCCTGGATTGACCTTGTCCCAAAGTTCACGAACAAGAAAATCACGAAACTCGTGATTGGTGGAAAGAACTGGTCAAGAAGTTTGCTGCAAACGGTGTGGATGGAATCTGGAATGATGTGAACGAGCCAGTCGTGTTCAAGGTATGTGCAGAATACTTGAGGGGCTATGATCTTTTTTTTTTTTACCAATTGAGGTTGACATCTTGTCTCAAAAGACATATATTGTGTGAATCAATGTTTGCAGACTGTGTCCAAGACTCTGCCCGACAATAATATTCATCGAGGAGATAAGGAGGTTGGAGGCGTCCAGCCATACAAATACTATCACAACGTAAGCTGTATAGAGCTTTTATGTACTACTTTTCTTTTCTCATCGCGAAAAGCTTTCATTTGCAAATTTTGTATATACCAAGAATCTGACAAGACGTTATTCCTAAGTATATGGCAATTTCCAAGCACAAGCGAATTGAGTCCTTTGAATTTGTTTGATTCGCACAAGCTGAAGGTCTGATTAATCTTTTGTATCTACTCATCATCTGACAGATCTCCTGGAGGTATCATTTCCGGCCAGTGACACAAGCATTGAACCTGAACAAGTATGACTTCCGAGGTACATGATATTCGACTATCATGAGGTGATATATCACCACAACTGCAATTTGTGTCAAATCTGTAGCCACGCTAACAGATCGCTTGGAGGTATCATTTCCGGTTTCAAAAATGTTGTACATGTTGAGTACCGAAGACTACTACATTGTTTCATAGAGTAGAGCATCTCCCAGCTAGTTTGGACATGCTCAGTGCACCACATGCGTCTATTGTAGAATCGTTGACAAAAAGATGTTTATCTTTTATTTATATGTTTACTTGTATGGCGTAAACCATTGCTAGACCTACTCGGAGCACTATGCAGGGATAACAATTTAGAAATAAGTGGCTATGCCTGCTAGTCTTGTGAGCTCAATGATCGGTAACCATCAGAGTGGGGAATGCTCACTACGGGATCGTAATGAAGCCACTTGGTATTGAAATGTACCCTGCATAATTTATGAATCAATTCCCTATTTTCCAATATGTCAACACTATTTTAATACAAGTATGTATGACACATTTATCAGAAGTTGTATTGGAAGTTATCAAGATAAAACTTGACACATGGCAATATCAGTGGGGCTCCATAATCGCTCTGAAAACCCGGTTTTTGTTACACATGCCAGACAATGAATATGGCTCCGGGGACTCTAAATTCCAACTTCCACGAGCATGGCCAAATTAAGCACAACCGTCACGATGCACAGCACTCCGCCATCTTCTGAAAAATTGCAATTCCAGATATACGATTTACACTTGTCACAAACACAGTCCAAACGACAGAACAAGGTAAAAATAAGAACAAGGGTAAAGTGAACGCTAGTCGCGCTTACCCCTGACGAAAGGGGGTGACTCCGGGGGTGTGCTCCCAGGATCACTCAGCCCAGCTTCCCGGCCAACTCCCGGGAGGCGGGGATTGTACTAATGGGATTCAAGTCCATCACCATATGTCGTTGCACGGGTCTCGAGGGGGTACGAGGGGAGGGAACGGTAGGGGAGAGGCCGAACAGTGGGAGAGGCAGAGGAGCTCACGTCGAGAGGGCGATGGCGACACTGGGAAGAGCCCGACCGGGGAAGAGAGCTCGGGCTGGGAAGGGCCTGGCGTGGGCCGGAACGGGGCAAGGCTGCGGATAGGGAGAGAGCGGGGCAGCCTCCGCGCTCCCCTGTTTCTGTCCTGCCCTTAGTGGCGAGGCCCGCTACTTGCCTCCCTTCCTCCCCTTCCTCGCCCCTATTCTGGCCAGCCTTATCAGTCACTGTTTTTTTTGTTTTTTTTTTTTTTTTGTTCTTTTTTTGTTTTTTTTTTTTTAATTTAAAAAAAAATAAAAAATCTTCAAGTTGTTTTTATAAATTTTTTTAATAATTTCTAAATTTTGTAATATTCAAAATATTTTCCCTATTTCTTTTCTTATGCCTCTCTTTTGTATTCCAATTTTTCGAAGATGAATAACATAATAGCACCTCTAAACATTTACATATAATTCTTTTGGAAGCTATATCTCTACCACTAGTATTTGTTATATAGAATTTATGAAATGAACAATTTCACCCTCCTTGGATTTTTATTAAATATGCTTCAAAATAGATAGAGAATTATACAAAGAAACAAAGGTAGGAAAAAACAGAAAAATTTACTTAGTTATGGTAAGTGAGATACAAAAATATATGGTTTTGTGGAGAATTTACATTTTGGGGGCGTTGCTGGCAAAGTTCATCATGATATTTTTGAAAACATGAGTCTGGTTCATTGAAACACATATACTTATTATCACAAGAAGC
The DNA here is from genome assembly GCA_014871385.1 of Ceratodon purpureus. Taxonomy (NCBI): domain Eukaryota; kingdom Viridiplantae; phylum Streptophyta; class Bryopsida; order Pseudoditrichales; family Ditrichaceae; genus Ceratodon; species Ceratodon purpureus. The sequence goes on from CM026426.1 coordinate 80,415,492, forward strand.
ACAAAAGTAATGGGGTCTTTTACCATCTCTTTGTTTAGACTTATTGCATACCACACAAGGGTTTCTTTTCTTTGAATGTACTGGGTAGCAATATCCGCGTCTTGTTCTTGGTGAAATATATTCATCTACTTGCCACTGTGTCGAATTTTGAAGTAATGCCTCACATAACTTCGTTCTAAATTGGAGATGACTCATTGGTTACCGAACCGGCCTTGCAATCTTGTATTTGTCTAAATAGATCAAAAACATGTTCAAGACCATCATATCAAGCAAAAAAAGAATACTCGATGCCACCATTTATGTGACCGATTTTGAGTACAATATGATGCACGGAGTTTGTCGGCGACATCCACCCCTCGCATGTGTGTCGTATACTCCCAATGCATAGGTGATGTTGGAATAGCCTCCTTAATGGCTCCATTTTGACGTGGGACGATTTGCACATGTAAACTGGGAGATGTAGTCGGTTATGCATGAGTAGATAAGAGCAAAACCGGTTTCTTATCCTTCCATACAACGGAAGCCATGGACCTAGACTCATGCATCCTCCACTCCATCCAACCTTGCTCTTCTCTCTTATATGCCTTTGTATTTCTCAACACAAGAGGCACACCTATTCAATGTGAGCGCATTGTCCATGTTGCATAAATCAACCTCTTAAGCAAATCCCTAAATAATCCCACACTAGTAAAAAAATTGTCCATAGCAATGATATGGTCATTTTCCTTAATTGCACTTGCCAAATCTAATACAACATTATGAGCTAATTTCAGTTCACCTCTTGCAACCCGTTGTTCATCCCGTACTACTTGACTTTTGCCACAGTAAATGGAGAAGTTCCATACATATTTCGATTCGGAACACGCCAAGCACCACACTTTTATGCCCCATTTTTGTGGTTTCTGAGGCATATATTGTCTCAAGGGGCAATATGATCCCTTGTACCGTATCATCATTTCATCGATGGTGCAAAATTTGCCTAAATTCCATAGCTTCTTATAATTTTCCTGCATGCTCTCTATCAACCATCTTATTTGTCCCAACTTGTCATATCCAGGTAAATCTCTCTCACGTATGTAGGTAGCGGGATTTGTGATGTGTAAACATCTTGTCAAAATTTTGAAACGAGTACGAATCATAACTTTTGAAATTGTCGAACAATGATAAATAGAACCCTGTTCATGCCAATAAGACTCAATGTGCTGTTGACGCTTCATGCCAATATTCAACCATATCGCCATAAATGCCTTCAACTCTGGCACGATGAAATCCACCCACCCCGCACCCCCTATTGTATTTCCATCGTTGTCTACTACCGTTGCATAACGATTAGTTTCTCTAACAATATCCCGTAGAATGAGATGTGTCCAAAAAATATCAAACAATTGTAACATAGTCGGAAAAGCCCTCCAAAATATATTTGAACTTGAAACACCTTCAAATTCCCTAGGCTTTGGATCATAAGTGAAATGGGTCTTGTTCCATATAGAATCACAAAACAAATACTTTATGTTGTTGCCATCTCCCACTTCTTCTCCCTCATTTTCTTCATCACTCAAAAATCCATCACTCAAAAATTCATCACTTTCAAAATCTTCACTGTCACTCTCCAATGTAGGTAGTGCCCAATCATCAAAACGCCTTCTCCTTGAATAATCAATATTTTCACGCTAAGAAGGCCTTCTAATTTGCACTAGGCGATTTACATCATTGCCTGACCTTGGGTCCAAAAACTCCTCTGCTTCATGATCTCCTTCAGCAAAGTCTAGGGGAATTTCTTCATTAGTCCCTTACCCCCTCCCCCCCCCCCCCCCCCCCCCTCCAAGCCCCACACTATTTTCAAGTCCCCTTTCCTCCACAACAGTCCCTCCAAACCCCTCCCCAATCTCAGCCCCCCCACGTGGACTCCCTCCTCCCACGCCTCTCACCCAGACTGGACCTCCCCCGCTCTCCTCGCGACCACCTACCTCCCACTCCCACCCGTCCCTGTCCCCTCCCCGTTCCTCCCCCTTGAACCTCCCCCCTCAACCCCGCTCCCTCGAAGTTCCCCGCTCCCCTCCCATCCCCGCTCCCAACCCACACTGCCTCCCTGTCTCCAACTCTCCCGTCGTCCCCCACGCAACCCGTCCAGCCTGCTCCCTCCCCGTTCCTAGATCCCCCCCTTCCCCCCGCTCCCCTCCCACACAGTCCCTTCCCCAATGCCACCTCCCTCAACGTCCCTGATCCCCGCCCCGATCATGAATCCCTCGCGGTCTCCTCCGCTCCACCTAACAGCTCATGACTTGGCAGAGCCCTCTCCGCTCCCCGCCCAGCCTGGATTACCCAGTGTATGGCCTACAGTGCCCCCTCTCCCCACCCATTATGATTGACTCCCCGCCCATGCATGTAGTGATCCGAAACTCTCTCCCGCATACTCTTTATGCATCTGAACTTGCCCGTCTTCCTATAGTAAGCCTTCCCCTCCTTCCCCCGATGCCTGTCCTCCCACACGGTCATGTATTTTTTTCCTCCTCTTGTTTTTTGCATTGAATTTGTAGACATCGTAGTTAGACTCCTCAGGCCACCATAACTCTTCCAAACTCCTTTCCTCCTCAAACCTATAATCCCCTTTATCAAAGCTATCTTTAGTGTGATCTTCACAAGAACTCTCCCTCCCATCTTTTCTATAGATCTCTTCACGATCCAGAAATGGTGGGTTAGTTTCAACAATCCGTGCTTGTAGTAAAGCATAAATGTCTACTTGAGTATGTAGAGATTCTATAGGAAGAGGTGAGGGAAGATTTTGAGTTTGAGTTGAAGAAGGATGTGGAGGTGGAGGAGAAGGTGGTGAGGGTGGAGGGAGGTTGGCACTTGTGGATGCTTGCTGAGATTGAAGGCGTGAGCTGCGTCGAGGAGCTTCTAAGAAGCATACCTACAGAAATCAACAACATGTGTAAGTAGAAATCTGAAATTGCAAGTACACTAGAAATGCCAAATGGAAAAACCGAAATGGAAGTCTCACCACTTTCTCCCTCCATGGTGTAGCTCTCTTGCGTGGCATGTTGATGCAGTAGAGATAGCAAGTACTTCTCAAGGTGGCATGTGTGTTTGTTGAAGTGGAGTTATTTGAGTTCAAGTTATAGGCCTATGCATATGTTGAGGAAGTCAAGTGTAGAAGTTGTTGGTCAGAATATTTGTTTCAGATTTAGTTAAATCACCTTGTTCATGGGATCTACAGATATAGAAAAGGTTGAAAACTGCTTCATGAATCTGACAGGATAGTCTTTGGAATCAGTCGTTGTTCTCGTTTTCACCTTGGTTGGACTATTTCTATGTGACTAACATGTTTGTGAAACACACAGGACGAGCTCTCTGTCAATACTACTGCACTGTCATTTTTGAGTTGACAGAAGTTGGAGAGTTTTGGCTGCGTCACTAAGACTGATTCAGTCAGTGAAGACTGATTCAGTCAAGTGGTAATTTTCTTAATTTTTTTAAAAATAATTCGATCTCTCATGGCTAGCTTGCATACGAGCCTCTTGTACGATGCAGATGGTCGAGTAGTGGATATGATGCTGGACAGATTCGAGGTAACATATCTAGAATTCTGTGCGGCAAGCTCCAGCTTTGAGTACTTGCCATGGGACACACCCTTGAAAACCTTTGTGGCGGGATCATACCTCAAAGTGGCTTTCCGATTTGGCTTAGTGCGCACGAGCAGGACGCCCTAACTTCCACGCCATGGCATCTGTGCCCTGTCTGTTTGCAGATGGGGATGACGACCCCCCTCTCTCGCCCCCTATCACCGTGGAACCCCCCTCCTCGCCCCCTATGTCCGTCGCAGCCCTCCCCGGCGGTCAGAGCCGTCCCCACAGCGACAGCAGAAAATTCATCGCTGGACAGTCGGGACCGGGACCCTGGCTGTCCCGTGGGCACTGTTCATCGGGGAGTACCCCACTCCTTCTCGAAATTTCCCCCCGCCCTTGTTCACGGCCCACGCAACCCCCCCAAGTACCCGAAGTCCTCCCTTCAACCCACCAGGACTTGGCCTTTGCAGAAAGTCTAATGTGAATTCCTCAAAGTCCGCTATGAATACATGAGCCCCACCTTCCCTGACCCCAGCCCCTTATAAAAAGTCAAACTCCCTACATGATTATCATTGGATGCCCCAACTGCCCCAGGAGTAGCTTTTTTTTGCTTAGAGAAGCATAACTTTTGCTCTCTTTACCCCAAAAAAAAAAAATCCCCAAAAAGCTCTCTTAAATATCTATCTGCAGTAAAAATTTCAAAAAAATTCAGTCCAAATTGACTTTGTAGGAACCTGCCCAAATTTCAAAAACACCCATTCCACGACTTTGGCGGTTTAGGGGATAATAATGAATCTAGACCATTTTCGGTGGTGAATTAACTTTCTTGTCAATATACACATGTTATAGACAATTTAAAAGCTCAGATCTTACAAATTAATATGACTACCTTCAAAACATCAAAAAAACTTGAAAATGAGAAACTTACATACAAAAGGCAAGAACTTGCAAATATAGGTCACTTTCTTATAGCTTCAAATTTAACAACAAACAATTAAGGTAAATGCGCACCTCAAATCCTCCTAAAAAGTTAAGAACAAGTTTATAGATTAAATTTTAAACTATGATTATTTGTAATATTCAAGTTTGCAACTAAAAAGTGTCTCTATTTCATCTAATTTAATGTTGACAATCTACATTATTGCTTTTAAGATTTTGAAAAATTTGTTGTTTCATTTGTTTAAATTATTATTTTTCTGAAACACACTTTTTAATAAGAAACTAAGAGATGCAATTTTTTTCAATTTTTTATTCACTTGAAAGATAGTCCAATTTTGAGTCATAAGTAAGAGGTTAGTTGCTCAAAGAGTCAAATTGTGTCAAAAATACAAGTTATGCATACTATAATCTTTTTCAATGAGTGCTACGTATGTGATAGTTTTTGTTCTATATGTGACATGTATTTGAACCTATGAGTTGGTTAATTTTTTCCATTCTATCCAATTTATTAAATAGATCAAGAATTCAGCTAATAATAGTAATAATTAACATCCAACTCTAATGTGTGCTACCTCTTTTTATAAGTGTTATTGGACGTTACCATATCAAATGCGTATTGAGTGCAGAATTATGACAATATAGAAGTCAAAGTCTATTAGTCTTCTTTTATCTTATGTTGAGCAAAAAACAATTCTTTACTTCAAACATATCCATCTTTAAATTGATTTTCACTAAAGCCTTTAAGCATAACCTTCCAAAATCTTGATCAAGGTTGTAGAATTGAATATAGAAATAAATCTTTATTTTTGAATTTTTTCTACATTAGAAAGGGAATTTTGAGTAATCTTTGTTGAACAATAGTCAAAAACTTTTAGAAGTCTATAAGGACACCAATAAAAAATACCACCAAAAATCATATACTTTCAATTCTAATCTTATGTTTATTTTACAATATATAGGTTCTAACATCAAAGAAATAAAAATCTAAAGACAAACTATACTCAATATTATCTTACTTAATTATTTAATCCATGGATATGTATAATTTTCTTTTACACATCTATCTTATAATTGAGCATGGTTTGTCTCACTCGACGGTTCCGTGGTGGAATCCGTCAAGGAGACATACAAAGATGCGGTCGATGTGCTCAACGGCACGGGTCCCACTAGTTAATTACAATTAATCAATGTTAGGTTTTACTTCAATTTTTAAATTTAAATTGAAGTAAAAATTTTAAGTTAATATATTATGTATACAACAACATTTTCAACTCCTCCTTAAAGATTTCACATTATTAGGTAATCATGATTATTTTTTAAATATCCGTGATCCACAAATGTTCGACCTTATTTAGAAAGAAAGAGGTCTTGATATTTAATAAACTCAAATTATAGACGTAAACCTCAAATTTCAAGATTAAACCTTCGCCCTTTTGTAATATTGAATATTTAATCTCCTTCTGTTAAACTTATTCTAAATTAGTAAAATCCTATGATAAATTGGATTGTATGAAAAACATTTGTTGGTTGAATGTGAGCAACAATATCATGACTCTTATTTTTGCAAATTGTTTCATTCATGTGCTTTTTCTCATCTGCAAGGTCATAATAATTTAGAAATTATGCCCCTGTCAACTGTCGATTTAATTTGATGTGCATCTTGGTAAAATACTTCTTTTTGACAGATTTCAATTCTTCTTCATAAGTTTCAATATCAGCTTTACATGCATGCACCTGAGTCTGTTATTTCCATATCAGTTACATGTTGCTGAATAATATGCAGGATATATTTCTAAATTACTCATTTCCAATGACTATATTATCTTAACAAGTGATATACGGTTGATGATTTTTTTAAAATATTTTTAATCTACATTTATTATCAAAACTATAGAAAAATCGAATGACAATGTAAACATTGAAATTGTAGGATATGTAGTGGAAATCATTCTTTGAGAATTAATTAGAAATGTAAAATTAATAGAGGTTTGCATGTTCATATATACTTCTCCCATTTCATTTATAGAATCTTCAAAAAGCTTTAGAGTATAATTTTGTTTATGATTATCACAAAGAATCTTCAGAATATATTATGTGGAGATTTTTGGCCTTGAGTTATTATTTTTGAATAATTCTAATCATTTATTGTGAATACTTCTACTTTTACAACATTGATTTTAATGTTTGAATATACCAATCACACCACAGTACAATTCTAGCAATATACTTTTTGTTGCTTCAATTTTATATAATATAATTGTTTTCATTGAAAAGTATATATGAAATCTTAGCCAAACTCATGTATAACTTATAACAGGCGTATCACTTCCTTTATATTAGTAGCTGAATTATGGCTCTCAGCACAAAATAATGAAACTTTTGTGCATGTGAATATCCATATTCATATCCAAATTCATATACATACATACATACATACATGAAATACATGAGGTACATTCTCTATTCATACATACATATATGAATAGAGAATGTATTTCATGTGTTTCATGTGGGACTATTTTGCTGACTAACAAAATAAAAGTTCAAGAAAGATAAAATTATACATTTTATACTTACCAATACATACACTTTAATATTGCCATAATGAAGGTGAAAAAATATATAAAAATTAACATGCATGACTAATTTGATTTCATCTAGAAACATCTTTATGGTCTAACCTCTAAGACAGTACCATATTGTTTGTATATCTTCCAACAGCAATAATTGCTTTTAGAAGAAGATATTTACAAAACAATGACTTCAGAGCTAGGAAAAACAAATTTTTTATGTATAAAAAGAGGTTCATATATGAATGAGGATTTTTATATAATATATGAGAGTATGTATAGATTTTCTACAAGCTTCAAGCAGACAATAAATCATATGATGATTCTTACAATTTGTCATCCTTAAAATTGTGAATTTTTAAATTTTATGACAGAATATTTTGGAATGTTGATAATAATTCTTCTTTGCTACATTCTGATATACATTTGAAACAATACCACATTAAAAACATTCTTTATAAAAAGTAAGTATATTTAGTTGAAACAACTTTAGCTTTGCACATAGTTTTTTCCAAGAAGCTTCTAGAATTTGGATTCACAAAGACTTCACAACACATTTATGTGGAGCAGTTTAGAAATAAAAAATGCAAGTAATCAAGAGTTGACTCTATATTTATATTAAGCTATGTGATTAGAATTTATATCTCAAATCTTAAACAAACTGTATTATAATGAAACAAAAGTATCATAAATCATACAAGTTAGAAATTCAAAGGTAGTGGTGTTAATTACCTATACAAAAGATACGGATGGAAGTTGAATATTTTTTGTATTGATATTTGTTTCTAGATTATAAACTAAGGAATGATAACTATAATTTCTTATGAACCTCAATAAGACAAGATTACAACTTTAAAAATAAATAAATAAAATTTAAAGCAATTTCTCCATACAGAAATGAAACACTATTAAATAGTATCTATGCAATTAATTTGAATTCACAATGGTCTCAATGAACTAAAAAAAATGGCCTATTGGAGTAAAGGAATTCCTTGAAGTGAGTATATAAATAAATAAATATATCTCTATTTATTTAGACTTTTTTTTATTTGAAAATCCTAACAATATTATAACCATGAGATTTCAGGCGTTAATCATATGATCCATTCATTAAAATATGAACATAATTCATGCTTTATGGTAACAAGAATTGATCTTGCAATCTTAATAAACTTTTGCATTAAATTTTGGGTTATGTCTAGATGCTTCTGTTATAATAAGTGTATAGTTTTCTTGTGCAGTCTCTTGTAAATGCTGTAGTTACTTCATACAATGATAGATGCTCCAACAACTTTAAACATAAAAACATGTTCTTTTTGTAAATAAAAAATTTATAACTAGATAAGGTTGGTGTCAATTGAATCTACACTGGTTAAGGCATATATTAGATAGTCAATAAAATGCATGACAAAGTTATAGGACTCATAGAAAAGACCAGCTTTCAATAGGTATATACATATTATTTGGATTGTAATTCATTGCTTCAATCATAGAAAATATATCATCTTTAATATCTTGTTTTTTTTCATAATCATTTAGATGTACATAAGTCAACTGTATACTACCTTTATTACTACCTTTATATAAATAATCAAAGTCCTATATTAAGCGACTTAAACCCTAAACCCTAAATCCTACCAAAAACTTGAATAAAACTCTCACAGAACCCCTAGAAAATTTACATAAAACTCCATTAAACCTTTCATCCTCCAATTCAAAAGCGTTCTAATGTAGGACCCCTTTAAACCTTCCAGTAAATATCTTTTGAATGTCCTCACAACCACCCAAATACTCCCTCACTATCTCTAAAAACATTTAAACACCCTCTAGAAACCTCTTTTAAAAATGCTTCACCAACACCCATGAACCTCCCTTAAATCTCTCAAAATATCCCAAAATATTTCTAAACTTCACCCTCTACACTCTTCCAACATAAACGCTGAAATTTTATTTCAAAACATCACAAAATCCCCTCAAAATAATCAAGCAAAACTCTTTGCGAAACTGCCAAAAACAACGTGCTCACAATTTTGGTGAGCATTGATAAGGGAGGGTAAGAATGGAGAAGGGGAGGAAGGGCGGAGAGGAAGGTGTAGGGAAGGGCAGGGAGGATGGTGGAAAGCACAGGGAAAGAGGCCTTGTCAATGACCTTCCTCCAACACCCGTCCCGTGTGCAGTTGGCAAGTACTCCCTGGGCTCGCTAGCAACTACTAAGGGAGCTGTCCAGGTAGTGAGGCTAGCTCACGCCACCCAAATCCCCCCCATTGGCGTTGGGAGGAATGAGTGGCAATATTCTCACTTCCTAATAGGATTGCGTGGACGGCTGCATTAAAGTCTTTGAATGAATGACTCAAGGATATATTCTCTTAAATAAAATGGAATTAATACAAAAGTCCTTAATGAGAGGCAATGATGAACAAACAAGATTTTTTATGAGGAGAAAATGGTCAGTGTCTGAATTTTATACAAATTGGCTTACCTTTTCTGGTGGGCACTAAACCCCTAAAGGAGTAAGACTGTTTTCACCTCAAACTTGTCATTAAATACCACTAAGTAAAACAAGTTATCTCTTTTGACATTATGACATTTTTTTAAAAATGCAACCATAGTTTACATTGTCACAGTGGTTGTAGCCCAACCGTCACTGCCATGAATGCCGGCACGACCCTAAGACAACTACCCCATCATACGAACAAAGAGTGCTAGTATCCGCCAAGGCGGAAGATGAAGACCACAAACATGAAGGAGACGAGAGGCAGTACCTGAAAGCGAAGGTGAGATGTGGAGTTAAGCTCCGTGCCCTTCCGTGAAAAAGCGCAGCATTACTCGCTGGCAGAAAGCAGAAAAAAAAGTGGCGAAGGAGAAGGCCCTCTGCACCCACCCCATAGAGAAAACACGAAAAGCACGCGAGCAAGGCAAATAACGGAGCGTGCACAACAAGTGACGAAACAAAAATGGGAGCCTCGGATCATCTTCCGTGAGGATGTATGGTGACTGCATGTGTTCCTGGTTTAGGGTAGGGGGGAGAGGGAACACGTACCTGGCATGCAGTTCAGGCTAAGGTAATGAGGACCATGATGACCCAATACTAATGAGAAGTGACACTGAACATCATGTTGAATTATAAGGCTTTATTAAGGAGTTAATCTTTTCCTGCAGGTACAGGTGATGGGGTCTACCAGGTGTCCGCTGCCTATCCCCTCCCCTCGCCATGTGAGAAACTTTGCTACCGTGAACGTCCAGAGGGACAGTATGGCAGCCCCGCTTAGCAGGAACTACAGACGGAGAACTGAACAAAAAAATACTACCACATATCGTTCCACGAATACTCCGGTGGAGGAGCAGGAGCACTTGGTGAACAAAACTGTACATCAACACAGGAAGACATAGAAGAAAATTTTAAAAAACAAGGGCGAGCTTCTAGCTCTTCCGCACTTCCAAAAAGCAGAGTGCATCCCTATTCCTAGAGAATGAAAATAAAAGTGCCTCCCAGCAGCAGGCTTGGACGGAAGCATTCCAAGCTGGCAGGGAGGTTCTAAAACTTAAACTCGCACGCCAAGGTCAGTTACACAAAAGCGCGCAACAGTGGAAACATGCCGTCACGCTCCTAATCAGGGTTCACATACTATGTTGCTGAGAAGGGATTATAAGATAGGAAAAAAAAAATTAAAAAAAAAAAAAACTATTTCAATTCTACCACGCTAGCTGCCGCAATGCACTTCACATACGCCTGACATGGCGTTCATGAATTGCTGGGAATAAAAAGGGCGGGGGGGTTCCGGAGAGAGGAAACCATGAGCCCGCTGTTACGAGTGCCAAACTCCTGAAGCAGACAAAACCAGAAATGCGAATGTACAACTACGCAGGAAGATAGTAGGCTGGCCCCGTGCTGGCCGCTGCTCAGGGTCGAGGTACTATGGAATCAACCACCCTACGGCGGTCACGCTCCTGAGTCGCGTCAAAAATGGCCCACGTCTTCAGCCTAAAAAAACAAACATAAGACCAACACCCCCCCTCCCCCCCCCCCCCAAACCCCGCACAGCGGTTAATTCAGGGACAGTCATGGAACGTAAAGAAAGGCGAAGCATAGATAAAAGACGACGGCCTCCAATAACATACCTCCATCGATGCATCCACCGGCGAAAGCCAGGCATGTCAAGGAGGCGCTTCCACTCTGCAAAGGCATGCAACTGTGAGTCATTTTTTCTTGGATCCATGGAATTCGAGGAAGCATACACCCGGGCACATGGACCACAAAGTACAACCCTTGCACATCCAGTAGGTTCTACGCTTGCACACACGGCATTGCCGACGTAGTGTGCCCTTTACAGAGTAGCATGGGATTGGGCGTCGCAAAGCTTTCGGAGGTGTGGGGCGGGTCTCGCCATGAGTGCAATTTCCCCATTGTGGCAGGCCAGGGTTACGCGCACGTGGCTGAGGTGCTTCCAGCGGCTGTGGGCAGCGTGTTGGAGCTCCGTGGAACAAAGACAGGGTCGCCTCAGGGGACTGAGGCAATTGCTCCTCCCCCGGGGCACGAACTTCCCCTACAACTGTTGCGGTCCCCTCCCAATTCACACTCTCCTGTGATGGCATTACGTCGTCTAGGGGGCAATCAGTGGCCTCTTCCATGGGCTCCGGTGGAGGAGGTGGTCGACCAACACCTGTGGAGTCCTTCCTGGAAGGCGGCCGAGATCTGAGATGTGCTCCGAATTCGCTTAACATGGGACAGCCCATGAGTCCATGGGCGAGTACAAGCATGTACCGTTCATGGTCCAAGGGTCTCTCTCCACATTGCAAGCAACTGTTTTTGTACGTGATGTAGGAGTTCGTCGTAGCTGAGTTAAGTCCAAAAAAAAAGAGACGATGCCACCACTTCTTGGTGAAGATCTGTGTCGTGTAAGAGGCTCGTAATTGGTCTTGCGTATCCACCCCCCTCATCATTGCCGAATACAGTTTCTGAATTGGGCTGGTCGAGATCTCAGTCTTCCCTGCACTAGTATGTCGTGTTGCAGTTGCACCATCGCCCACCATCGGATCTGCAGCACTTGAAAGAAAGCTGACACCTTTCGTGTCCTGCCAATGGATGGCTGCCATTGTAAGCTCCCTGTGCATTCGAATCTCGAGCCATCCCCTGGGAGTTTTTTCGGGGACACGTAGGCTGGTGGGAAAGCCAATCCGCCCTTGCCTCGCCGTGCCCACTGCATAGAAACCACGGCTTAGGAGATCCTGGAATAGCATAGGGCTCGTGAAGTAGTTGTACATAACTATTGTGTACCACTTTCCTTCCCACCCATTCGTAAGCCGTGTCACCACACCTGCTCCAGCACCGCAAGCATGTTGAAGAAGCGCAGCAATTGCTTCATTTGCGGCTCCCACATAGACCTCCACGTTCAGTACGTATTTCGTAACAGAGCAACACAGGCACCAGACCTTGATGCCATGAGTGATCGGTTTCAATGGAAGGTATTGCTTGAAAGAGCAATACCTCCCATTGTATGGTACCATGGATTCGTCTACGCACATGTAAGAAGACGCGTTCCACAGGGCCTGAAAGTTCACGACCAGGGCATCAAGTAGCCATCGAACTTAGGCAATGGGGTCATACCTGGGGTCCTTTTTGTCGTACTTCAGGGAGTCCTTCGTGGCAATGTGCAGGCATTGCAAGAGGTATAGGAACCTCTTGCGACACATGGTGGAGGCCACGGGCTCACATCCCAATGTGACGCTATTAACTGCCCAGAAATCCCAAACTCTCGGCTGGTTTCTTACTGCCATGAGAATACAAATTCCAATAAACTGACGATGCTCTTTCATGGTGATTTTCTCACAGTACTCTTGCCCTCCCTTCCGCTTCCCAATCTTCGGATCAATCCAGTCAGCATACGCGTTTGACTCTCGTACAATTTTCCTCTGCATGCCGTCACTCTAGATGTTGAGGAAGGAACTCACTAGTTCTAGGGGAGCCGAGTGAGGAAGCTTGGAGCCCGCAGGTGGGCCGGAGAACTCTTCCTGTGGCAGCAACGACCACAACTTTTTGTGCCAGTTGGAAACTGTGAATCTTGAGTCGAAGGACTCGTCTTCTTCTATGGTTGGAGCGCAAGTGTACATCCCAAGTCCAGCCAGAATGGCCTGTGGTCCTTCTCCACCACTGCCACCCGAGTCTTCCTCTAAGAATTCAGCTCCTTTAAAGGACGGCGGTCTGCTGCCCCCTCCACCGGTCCCTCCAGCATTGTCCTGGACGTCCCACTCTGGAATCCAGTCTGGATCAGAGTCGGAGGATGTTTCTCCAGCGATTGCTGGGCCTGTACGCCCTCTCGAGGCAGCTGGTTGTGGAGATGGTGCGGTCAGTGGATCCACATGCTTGGTGGAGAGCACCAGCATGTCCACTTCCTGTCATGGCGTAGGCTGAGCCTTGCGAAAGAGGCCCTCAAGACCGAGCTTGTCATGTGCGCTCCGTGGCTTCGGCACCCATGGTAAGCAGTCTTCTCTTCGTATCTTTTGGACTCCGAAATACTCTCCGAAATCAACCTCGAAGAAGGTCCCCCTATGTCATCACAGCACATGCAGAGCACATATCCAAAGACTCTTTGACATGGATTAAGAACTATTTCCCCCCCCCCCCCCCCCCCCCCCCCCCCCCCCCAACAGCATGTCTACAACGCTCACTGACACCTTTCAAAGAAGTATACCTTCCAAGGACATCTTCGTCAACTCGTCCATGATGAGCCTAACAGGAGATGGCTCGGCCATACTTGCTCCCGGCTCGAGGAAGTCTGCTGGCCTCAGTGCCTCCTCCAGCTGCCCCCGGCGAGGTTGCACCTCGAGGACCTCCTCACCCCGTCCCACATTTGATCGAGTGCCGGCTGTGCTAACCAACTGCTCCACATCGATGGTGTGACCCGCCACACCTTTGGAGTAAACCCCAAAACCTGCACAGCATAGGCAGAACATGATCGGCATGCATTAGCTGGGGCACATATCGATGAGCTTTCCCAAGGCACCTCATTGGTTACTTGACATCTGCAGATTAGTGCCAGCACAAATAGCACAAAGGAAAGACCCCTCTAAGCCATGTCAAAAATAAGGAGGGTGAGACGGAATTATACCTACTGTCGCATCCTCCATAGGGACCTGTACTTCGATGGGAGGACCGCCCCGGGGCTTATCGAGCATCGCGAAGAGGCACCTCCTCAAGGTCCTCCGAGGCTCATCCTCTCTCCCTCCACCGTGTTGAGTGTGGGGTGGGCTATACGGGTGATATCGCCGACACATCTCCTCTTCTTCTCCAATGCTCACCTCAGTCGGCAGAATTTCAACATCATCTTCTCCCACTGGCGTTTCGCCCTCAATCCATTGTCCCCCCTCCTTCAGCGTCTGAAACCGGGGCTTGAAGGTGCGCTCCTCTTTGCCCTGCCCTTCTGTGTCCCCTCCCCTCACTGATGGCCCCACTGTGCACACGCCCTTTCCCTTCCGCTTCCGAGCGCTCCCGTCTGCGGCAGGATTTCCTCCCTTTGCCGTTGCCCGTGGCAGAGCCCTCCCGCAATGGACCTCCTTGTTTCCGGAACCAGCGCTGCCAACTCCGAGTCGCACCGTCCCAGTACACTGCTTGCCCTTGTGCAGATTCCCCTGTCCACCAGGCTGGGTGTTGATCTCGAGGAAGTCGGACTCGTAGGGGACGTGGTCCGCGATCACCCCCTGCAAATTCTGCTCTTCTAGGTCTTCAGTGATCTTGTCAATCATGGCCACGACCTCTCCTACAAAAGAGCCTGTCCCATCCGCGTCCTTCATTGCCACCGGTTCATTTTTAATTTTTCGCACGTATTTCCGTGTCGGTTTCCCCGTCTGCTTGCTGATCTTCACCGGCAATCCACATTCGACATTTTCCACCCGGCCCCCCCCCAGCATGTCCAGTAAGGGGGGGCGTTGCACCCTCCACAGATGCAGCATTACTTGTGTCTGCATACAGCATTGGCCCAAGAGTCCCGGTAGGGGAGGATGTTGCACCGATCACAGGTGCAACATCAGCTGTGTCTTTCACATACGGCACAGGCTCCACAGTCCCATCTGTCGGTGTGACCCCTCCATGTGCACCTGCACCGGGACCCTGTCCAACTCCCCCCCCCCACATTGCACATCATCTCCTCCATGGAATGTAATAAACTCACGCTCCTGTCGCATTTTTTCCAACTTCACTGTCTGCAAAGTTTTGTGAACTCCCTGTTCCCCCGACGCAGCCTTCGTCAAATTCACTCTGCACCCATCCCCTCCGGTATCCCCAGTCATACCCAAGGGACCGCATGGAACCCTTCCTTCGCACAATCCGCATTCACGGCATAGAATGACGCCTTGAACGCATTGAATAACACCATTCTCGTGGACATCCTTCTCATATTGTACACCATTGCACAGCCTCCACGGATGCGCTGCACCTTCGCAATGATGCCCATGCTCCCCGCATCTACACGTCGGCGTAGACATCCTCCCGGATGACACGATTGAGGTCCTCTGAAAACCCTCTCGGATCACCTTCCTCGATTCTCCTGCGCCAGCCCAGCAACCGAGCGCACTGCCTCCGAAAGAGGTACCGTAACTACTTAGGCTCCAAAGCTTCCGAACAGGTGAACCCTCGAAATCCCTTGGGCAACGGCAATTCCACCAGGTACGACCTCCGGAGCAGCGCAGCCGAGACCTCCAATTTGTCCCCGCCCACGCCTTGTCGCTGCCCCCAGTCCAAGATGATGCGTTCAGCGTTGGGAAAGGGGTGGGGCGTCTACGAAGGTGGCGGCCATTGCATGCCCTGGCTAGATCGCTTGGAGGTATTGCGTGCGGAAAGCCTGGAATTGATGGCACCATCCATTGCATGTCCGTCCAATTTACTCCTACAACACACTCCCCAATTGCGTGGACTGGAATTTCGCTCAGCCCTAGTTCCCCAACCTATCTGCCACCGCCGCCGGCATTTACATCCCAAAAAACAAGCTGATACGAAGAGCCCCAGCATGCAACATACCTCTTTCCGGACCTGCAGGTGGGCAACACCTTCAATGGAGCCGCGATGGTGATCAATTCCAAGGCGGCTGCACAGGCCTCGATCTCCTTCCCCTTCTGTCGCCTCCTCTTCCATCCCCTCTCCCATAGCCTTCACCTCTGGCAATCTCCTCGATGCCACAACCCTTGCTCCCAATCCCAAGACACCTCGTGCCCCCTACGAGGCTCTTGGGGCCCTCGAAAATCCAAAAATCCCCTGCAATTCTGACATTCCGGAGACGCACACGCCAACGCAAATTAATGCTTCCAACCTCAGTCGCGGCCATCCCCGATCCCCTAAGTCCACCTCTAAACCCCAGCGTCTCCCCAGCATTGCTACGCAGCGAAGTTAGCAGGGTTTCTACCCTTCGGGAGGAGAACCTGGGACGCGGGGTGACCCTCCGGATCCGCTCGGGGACATGAACGGGCGGTTATGGAGAACATGCGTTCGCTGCGAGCTCAAACCCAGCCGCACACACATTAGGGAACTTGCCAATCCAAAGTGCTTGTGAAACTGCTGGAACACCAGTCTGCATACGTAACTCTCCCATCTTTTGCATCCGAACTCTGTTTTCTTTTCTATGAGATTCCGTATTGTGTGGTATTTGAGTGACTTGCACAGCTACGATTTGGGTAATTTTTTGCTCGCCGTGTAGCTGAGAGGTTTCCCCCAATCCGTCGCGGTTTGCGCGAGAGCAGGCGATCCCTTCTCCGAAAGTTATTCCCGAAACTGGTGCCCCAGCGACCAGAAAATGGTCGCTTGGGCACTAAAGGGTTAATGGATCATCAAACAAAGTTCAAAACCAAGAAACCTCAAAATCTGCTTTTCAAAAGCACATATTGTGAATAGAGCTAAGTAATAATAGCAATACCTAAATCACTAAATAAGTTGATATAAAAAACAACAATGTTAATCCCAACGGTGAGAGTATTGTATATATCAATTGTAACCTTTTTCTTTTATTGATATTTTGAAAACCGTTGTAATTAAATTTAAGATGAGACTTCAAAGTTTGTTCTTCCTAATATGTTTTTGGCAAGTGCTCACAACAAAGGGTTTCCTATATCATTTGCTTGACTTGTCAACATGCAATGACTTAAAGTTTCCTAATTCATAAAAACCTACACAAAATGATTCTATTTAACAAAAAAAATTATAAAATGATTTGAGAATTATTTTAACCTTGCCCTTGCTACCCTGATTCACGCTGAAATCTTAAAAACCTCATGACTTTCTCAATCTTTATCAGAATTTGGTGATAATTATTTTGTTTGGAAATTCTTACAAATGTCTATTCTCACGAAAAGAAAATTGGGACTTTTTTTTTTTATTTTTTTTATTGCAATCATAAGTATCTACCTAAGGTCACTTAAGACCCATTTTGAGTCTCTGAGTTCTTTAGGGTTAATAAATCCCCATGGATCATTTACAGAGGACATGGGATCCCAAGCAGTGTTCAGTCCTCTAACTTTGGAGCGATCTTTTAAGGTTTTTAGAGGACGAGGGCTTTGCAACTTCTTATTTGCTACGTTCCCAACATGTATCGTTATCTCTTTTCTGGCTTTATACAGCGCTAGAAAGCTACGAAAAATAATTGGGCGTCTTGAGATTTAAGTAAAAATTTGTAAAATTTAAGGGGCAAAAGCCAATCTAGTTGCTCCCAACGTGGGGCTGTTGCCATCCGAGTACAGTATGGATCCCACGCATGCATCGATGCTGCCGAGATGAAAAGCTGTGCGGATGACAACCTCCCTTTGCATATACATGAATGTAGCCAAAAGAGAGTCTGATAGTGGTCAGGGATAAGATGCTGATAGTTGCCAGTTCATGTCGTGGAGCAACATTGGGGTTCCCGCTCTACCTCCTTTGCTTGCCAGACGTGCTCCATCACTTCCTCCACCATCCCCATTTCAGGGTCTCTCTAAATGACCCCATCAAGCGGTGCTGGCGGGCAGCCTCGCCACCCGGGCAGCCCCGCCACCGGATGAGGGTCTGTCCGTCCGTCCGCGATCCCTTGCCGCGTCGCTTCCCGCTTCCCGCCCATTCCCTGCTCTTGCTCTTTTGAGCCCACCTCCGCAACAACTCCTTCCCTCCCCGCAGCGATTTCTTCCCTCCCCGCACCAGCGACTCTCCCCTCCGCAGCTCTTGTCCAGCGTCGCTCTTGTTGCCCAACTCCTCTTTGATATTGTGATTCTTTGTGACTCGTTTTTGCTCGACTTTAGACTTGTTGTGATGTCTTTTGGTTGTGATTGTTTTTGTGTTGCGATGGTCTTTGTGCTGTGAAGGTCTTTGTATTGGGTCGATTATGGGTTGGCATGTCAAGGGTGGTTCTATTTGCTTCGCACTAGAAGAATTTGGTGTTAGCTTATAGACTCTTGCGCTTCTCTTGCTTTTTGCAGGTTTGAAGAAGAAGAAAATATAAAACAAACAATGTGAGTACTGATATTAAATGAAGAACACAACCTGCTACAATATGAAGGATAGCAGCTTTGGTGTAGAATTGCAACAAAAACTTGTGACAAACCTCAAAGATTTCCCAAATGAATGAGATGGAATCGTCGAAGGTTGAGATTGTGGAACGATGGTGAGAGTGTTGCACTCAAGATATTTATCGACTGAACAAAACAGAATAATGCACAAAACAAGTTGTCGACAATGTTTTGAATCAGTTGGTTAATCAAACGGAGCTAGTTGTGGTCGGTGTCAGGACTGCCAACGAGTGAGTGAGTTTACTTACTGCAGCTTCTTGTCTAGCTCTTATTACTTGGGAAGCTCTGGCCGGTGGGTGGACATTGGTGGTTCAGTTTTTGTGTGTTACGAGGTTGATAAGATTTAGCTTGCAGGGTTCAGAGGTTAGTTCTTGTTGTGATCAGTTTAAGTTTTGTATGACGACAGTGTTCAAGAATTTGGGAAAGTAGGAGAAAACACAACAGTACACCTCGACTTGTTCCATTGAAAAGTAAAACTACTCATTGGCCAAGAGACCCTCAATATGCCAACCCTCAACCCTAAACAAGAAGAGAACATCAAAAACGAGTCTCAAAGATCAGTACAACACAAAGAATCACAATATCACGAGCAGACGAGGTCAAAGAGGAGTTGGGCAACAAGAGCGACGCTGGACAAGAGCTGCGGAGGGGAGAGTCGCTGGTGCGGGGAGGGAAGAAATCGCTGCGGGGAGGGAAGAAATCGCTGCGGGGAGGGAAGGAGTTGTTGCGGAGGTGGGCTCAAAAGAGCAAGAGCAGGGAATGGGCGGGAAGCGGGAAGCGATGCGGCAAGAGAGTGCGGACGGACGGACAGACCCTCATCCGGTGGCGGGGATGCCCGGGTGGCGAGCCTCGCCACTAAGGGCGGGGCAAAAGGGAGGGTCCGCGGAGCTGCCCCGCCCCTGGCCCTGCTCGCACCCTCTGCCAGGCCCGCCCTGTCCCGCTCCCCGTTGCTGGACCGCGCCCCGCTGCTCCCCCGCTCCCCGCTCCTGTCCCGCTCCCCTTCGCAGCTCCCCCGCTCCCCTTAGCTGGCTCGTGGCTCTCGCCCCCTTCGTGGGCCCTTCCCGTTCCCAAGCACATACCCGCGTTCCCAAGCACATTCCCACATTCCCGAACACATACCCGTACGCAAAAAAATAAAAAAATAAAATGAATTCAATTGTACTATCCTGTCCCTGCGGCGTAGCCGCAGTAGTTCCCTACGCCGGAACGGCGTCTTAGGGTTGATGACTCCTTTGTCGAATATTCTCCATCCTCTTTGGGTTTATGACATGTTTTGGTTAGTATTTTGGGAACTAAACCCTAAACCCTAAACCCTAAAACCCTAAACCCTAAACCCTAAACCTAAAACCCAAAACATGTTATAAACCCAAAGAGGATGAAGAATATTTGACAAAGGAGTCATCAACCCTAAGACGCCGTTCCGGCGTAGGGAACTACTGCGGCTACGCCGCAGGGACAGGATAGTACAATTGAATTCAGTTTATTTTTTTATTTTTTTGCGTACGGGTATGTGTTCGGGAACGTGGGAATGTGCTTGGGAACGCGGGTATGTGCTTGGGAACGGGAAGGGCCCACGAAGGGGGCGACAGCCACGAGCCAGCTAAGGGGAGCGGGGGAGCAGCGGGGCGCGGTCCAGCAACGGGGAGCGGGACAGGGCGGGTGCGGCAGAGGGTGCGGGCAGGGGCGAGGGCGGGGCAGCTCCGCGGACCCTCTCTTTTGCCCCGCCCTTAGTGGCGAGGAGTGGCGAGGCTGCCCGCCAGCACCGCTTGATGGGGTCATTTAGAGAGACCCCCATTTCAGCTTTATTCATTGTGAAAGTGTCGCCCATTCGCCACCTAGACGATAGTTTCTTACACTTTGGGTAGCCAGTCCGCCACTTCAGAACGGACCACCGTTGTTACACTGTCCAATATCTGGTGTCATCAGTTTGACATTTTTCCTTGTGTCAGTGTGTTAGTCTGTTTTATTACATAACATGTGACTTGAGTGTGAGCTGCCTAATTGCAAGCAGTGTGCACTACGTATACGAAACTCCACTTTCTAGTATATTACTAGTGCAACACTATGGTTGTTTGGCAAGGTTCACTATTCACGCGTTGTTAATTTTCGGCTTCTTTTCATTAGTCTTTCGAGTTTTAGGTTCTCATTTTGTACTGAGCTGTTGGTTGCAATGGCTAGCGAGGCTGAATCCATGTCGAGTTGCAAGACGGCAAAGGCAGAGGATGCTAATGGAAGGCAACTTCGAGCTGAGAGAAAGAAGGTCCGGATTGCCGAATTGAAGGCTGCTGCTAACAGGAAAGCGTTGCAGATGGCGAGATCGGCCGAAATTCATTCAAGGAGGCAGCGCGCAGCAAGTATGGCTTGCGTGACTGCCTTTAAGGTGGACGAACTACAGATCTAATTAATTGTGGCAGCGCCTTCAAAGAAGACACCGCAAACGGCGACGACAATGCCATTGCTACAACTACCGTTGCTGCGACAGAAGGGGATCTGGTATAGCTCTCCTCCACATTGGCCAAAGAAGTAGTCACCATTCCTTCTGATTTTTCAAGGATGACATTTTCTCAGGACAATCTTACGTTTGTAGATCCAGCTAATCCTTGCAAATGGTTGCTTGAAGATGACTTCGGTGAGTTGTCACCTGATGATGAAGGTGAGAGGACAGATCTTAGGCCAACGAAGGACGGCCAGCCTCCTACGAAGAAGACAAAGAGTGCAGCAAAGAGTTACAAACTTACAAGACGGTTTCAAACAATTTGGAGTGCTACACTCCCTAGGGTTAAAGGTGTGCTCAGTGATGATGGCCTCCTTTACATGGTGAAATGCATAGTCTGTTCCACAATTTGGAAGAAAAAATTGATAATGGCACCGAAGTAGCACTTGTTGAAGAAACACAAAGGGAAAAGCTATTTAATAAGTAGTGAGTGGTGCGCGGTATCTATTATGAAATTCTCAAATTTTTTGTATACTGAAGCATATCCTATAACCGCGGTTTAGGATAAAATATAAATTATATTAATAATTAACCAGAACAAAATGGCACCTATATCCGTTTGTATGGGAACTTTTTGTGGGCACTTTATACAAGATATAACATTTTATTAGACATATGTTTGAGCCACTTGTACAAAGCAAAAACATGCATAGCACTGTAATAAACATCTCACTACCTAGTGATCTAAATTGTTAGGGTCTGTGATCATTTTGAGTGCAGTTTATACAGGAAGTAACAATGTTTCAAACAAATGCTTGGGCCATTTGTAAGAAGCCAAAAAATAAACAGCAGTATAATATACATCTAAGTACCTCGCAATCTAAATTGTCAAGTTCTCTATTCCAAGATCATTTATGTATAATTAGTCCTGAATTTTGAGTATGCCGTATGAAGAGAAGGACAAGAAGTTGATGCTCTTTGAGTGTTTTTTATAAATCTAACCATGGTAATTGAGCATTGCAAGGAAGAATTGGCACTCCAAAGGGAGCGCAACGATGGTTGGGAACCACTACAATCAGCAAAGCAAGAAGTTGAAAAACAAGTACAGTCTGTAGAGTACACTATGTACTCATATCATGGCCTGAAGGAGTATTACTTGTTTTACGCCACAAAAGTAGTTCACAAAAGACCTAGGTCAGCAGTTTGAGACTTTGGCTGTCACTAGCGGAAGGATGGGCATTACTAGAAGGGCAGAATTAAACATATATATGTTGAGTGTACCTTGATCATGTAGTTGTTTAAGTCCTTGAAGCGGGAGCTAAAATCGTCCCCGTCAATAGCGAGAACATTAGACATGGAGGAATTCATGATATTCTCATTGATATGACTCTCGTTCTCCTCGCCTAAATTGAAAACGAGCATTTGACTGAGTTGCTCGTAGGAAGAATTGCATTTATTTCCTCTTGAAATAGTTGGAGTATGAGAACTTGAATTACATGTAGGACTAGAAGCTAAATGACATTTACCTTCCAATTCATGAGGGAAATTCATTTTTTTCTATCCCTTCTTTAGCCTTCCCGAGGGATTTCTGCAACATCTCTTGCTCTTTTTGCTCATCTCTATCCTCAACTTCTTTTACACATAACACTTTTTTTTTATCTTCTTTAATTCTTCTTTCAACGGTCTTAACTCTCTCATTCTCATCTTCTATACTTTGCAAGTCAACCATTTCAATTCTCTATTCTCCAATCACGTCTCTTGACTTCCTCAACTCAACTTCAAAAGAGAGAGTATAATTTGGAGGGCAGTCAAGATACCAAGCACCGCTAGTTAGGTGAAATGTAGCCCACATCCGTTCCTGCAGTGTTGATAATATGCAAGTTGCACTAAACCAATCAACTTATGTGGCGAAGAAGATAGGAAGGTCTTCTTTGAAAATAGCTCATTTCGCCAGAAGCTTGTACTTATAGTACCTATGACAAGGAGAAACACCTAAATTTAATCTAAAATGAAAACACTATTACTTCAAACAGACAAACAACTTAAATGTGACAATCAAATTAAAAGTACGCACTTGAAGAGTACTCTAAGGACAACTAGATTAGTTTTGTTAACCTCTAAGTGCCTAGGAAAGCCGAAATGGCTTTTTGCTGTTTCGGTCAGCCTAGATAAAGGGGTTAAAATTGATATTTTTGCCTAAGATTTTTACTAGATGCTCCTTGTATTGCAAAGTATATGTGGTAAAATTTGTAAAGCCAAATTCCAATTTGAAGACCTTCATTTAGAAACTTTAGGTTTCAAGTCCAAAACGGGCAGCTTAAAATCACGCTTTTTAAAAAAAATAATTCTTGAAATATGTTCATAACCAAACCACCACTCAAATTCCAAAGAGACCCAAGTCAAGAAATATACCAATTTTACAAGGGCAGCCTCTAAAAATTACAAAGACAAGCTTCAATATTTTCAGTAATTCTTGAATTACTAATTTCAAAATTCGTCAAAATTTGAGATTTTAGAATTTTTAAAAAGTAATTTTGCTCAAAAATCAAAAACTTATAAAGGCACCTAACCACAGTTCAGATTTTTCTAAAACCAAATATACGTGACATCATGCATGTTTTACTATATCAACGTTTTCAGACCTGCTTCTAGAAAACAATTTTTATGAGAGCCAAAAATAGGAATGAGTTTCTCAAATTTTCCATGGAGGTACTCAACTTGATTACCTACATGGAAAAAAATATGGGCAAAATTTTTGGGATAACAATCTTCAACTCCCCCTTTGCACCATTTTGACTATGTCATTCAGCCAATGCCTAAAAAAAGTTTTGCTGCAACTTTGAATATTATAATCTCTAAGATGGTAAACATCCAACGTTTGAAAATTTTATCAGTACTTCTAAATAAGGTTTAGTACAAGATTTTACGACTGAATGTCTAAAAAAAGCAAATTTGTTTGGTTCAAATTGTCGTTTCTACAAGGTGGTCAAAAATCACTGTTTTGGAGGTTTTGAGACCCAAAACATGCTTGGGGACTTAGGGGTTAAACTTCACAAATTCGTCAATTTTCTTGTAGGCCTCTTGACCTCTGAAAAAATTGCTGAATGCATGGTCCTAGAATTTAATGTGACAATCTTCAATGTATGTAGACAGGCTTAGTGTCTTAGTTGCTACACTCATGTTTATAGCTAACCAGTCTTGACGCTGAGTGTCTTCAAAAATGGCAATTGCATGCATTAAAATCTGAGACAGTCATGACATTCCTCAACTCTTCAGCAATCACCATTGATCTATTCAGCTCATGATGATCATGATCACCAGCCCATGACAGTTCAAGAAGACAAGGTTCTAATAGTCTATGTAGGTGTGTCGCTTAAGAAGCAAATACTTGTGCAGAGTTAACACAAAGGACCTTGTCTTGATATAAATGTTTTAAGTAGTGATGAGAGAAGATCATCCCTTGCCTTGAAACATACCTTATTCAGAAAGTCTGAGCTTATCGTCATTAATGTATTTTGGAGGCCACCTTCTTGCTGCGTGTAGATGCAAAGAATTAAAATATTCAACCCACTTGATTTTAAAGCTTGGTGTTGCCTTGGATGAAGCAATCAGGTGGAGCTTTTCTAGGTTCAGTTCTAGCAATAAGGAGTTTAATGTGTAATGTCTCTAAATTTGCAAGACCAAAAACATGTAAGCATGAAAGGATCAATTTTGAAATGCAAGACCAAAAACATGTAAGCATGAAAGGATCAATTTTGAAATGCCATAAGTTGGCCACAAAAGTTGGTATTTCTTACCTCACATAGCCAAGCCTCGGACAGGTCAGGGTTTGCCACTACCACTAGTTTGCTCATTTTCGTGGGCAGTTTGGAATTCCTTTTCTTCACTGCGGCTCTCAGCGCTTCAACCTTGTCAGTTGCTTGACACATCATCCTCTGTTTCCTCTACAAGCGCACGTCCCCCTTCATTAGCAATGAGAATGAGTTCATGCTGCATTACAGAAGAACACATTAGATATACAAATTAGATATTTAGAATTAGATGATCATTTAAACCATGCGAGTTGGATGACCATTTGAACCATACCAGTTGGATGACCAATTGAACTCATGTGAGTTGGACTATGTGAGACATGAAAGACTCATGAGAGTGTTTGGACTATGTGTGACTTGAAAGACATACTAGATGTATCATGCCTAAGCAACAAGACTTATTAAACATAACTAACTTAAGCGAAAGGTTCTTCAATAACAGGGTACTGGTGTCTGCACCATAGTAAAGCGCAAGACTGACTATTTGACCTAATAATCAACCCTGTCATGAAGCTGACATGCAGCAAAGAAAATTAGCAATGAGGAATTAGTTGAATAGTAAGAGACCAAATAAGAAAAGTCTCTAACACAAAAATACGTGTGTCTAGTATCAATTCCTATCCTTCAGTTTGGAATAACTTGCAACTTGAGCTAACTTGCAGATTGAAATAACTGGCAGCTGTTAACCCTTTAGTGCCCAAGCGACCCGTTTGTGGTCGCTCAGGCACCGGAAAGGGGAATGGCAGTTTCTGTCTGATTTGCATGGCTTTAGCCAAACCGAGACGGATTGGGGCTGTGGCATAAGAGCAACCCCAATGGGCTCGCCAACAGCTCTTGGCGGGCCCGCCAAAAAATTGCCGCCCCAATGCAGTCGCCAACCCCATCGCCACCTTGCCGCACCTCGCTAGTTCTGGCCCGCTCTCGCCACATATTGGGCATTTGCAGGGAGACAAGGTTGTCACGCTACCTCCCCTCTATCACCTGGTCAATGCCACGATGGCATCTCTTGAGGCGGGAAGGGGGAAGAAGGGGAAGAACTTTTCAGCTGAGGAGGAGCAAGGGTTGTGTAGGAGTTTTTTGGCCATTTCGCAAGACCCCGTGTGTGGAAATGGGCAGAAGAACACTCCATTTTGGGAGCGCATCACAACTTACTTCAACCTCAACAAGGGAAGGGGGTGTCCTATTCGTCCTGCTAGGTCTTTAGAATCAAAATGGGGTCACATTAAGCATGATGTTGCTAAATTTTGTGGTGCATTCAAGCAAGTTTCAGATTTGCAGGAGTCAGGAGCTTCGACAGAAGATGTTTTAGTGAGAGCTCTTGAGTACTACAAAGATCGCCACCCGAAGCAACAGGGTTTTGCGTTTCTTCACTGCTGGCAGCTGCTGAAGGAAGTCCCCACGTGGTGGCATTCGGCGCAAGATGTTTAGAGGCGGAATGTAGGAGACGGCGGCGGGGGATAAGCACAATAAAGTGGACCACAAAGTGCAATTTGTGACCAAATTTCAGTGAATTTAAAGTGCCCTCTTTGGTGACTTTGGGAACCTCGGGGCAGTTGAACTACCGCACGGTAGAGAAGGGAACGTGGTGACACCTGTTGAGAGGCTTTGGGGTTGACACAGGAGCCGAGTGAAGCCTCTTCATTGCGCCAATTCCCGCAAAGGCTTGCTGTGAATGCTCCGCCTCCGTTTTGCCTCTCCATCTGAAGCGTTGCCATTTTCGAGGAGACGGAGTACAGCGATTTCGAACCCTGTCAATTTCGGATTAGGGACATTCCAATATCGCCGGACATTGCAATCAGAGTTGATCCCGTTGTTTTGCATTACGGAATACCGGAATTCGATTGAGCGTCACCTGTTAACACGTAGAAGACGGCGTCGCTAAAATCTGGGGTCCCTGCGATTAGGGTTTCTGGGTGCGAGGGTGTCGGTCCTCACGACAATTTTTGGTTTTACGGTCATCTTGATGGCATCAGAGCTGTGTGACCAGGTTTCTGCGGTGCCGAATGCGGAGGTCCTGCCGAAGGTGGAGGTCGAGCTGAACAGGAAGGGTGTGGAACGGATTAAGTTTGCGAAAGCACTACATGATCATAGCAAGTGGACTGTGCAGGACTTCGCGGAGAGGCTAAATTTGGACGACGCCGGGATTTGCGGGAAGACGGAGTGCGGTACGGGGCACATCACCGAGGCACATTTCAAGCGCGTGTTTCCAACCAAGGGAGGCAGCGGTTTGAGAGTTGTGCCGAATGATTTTATTTCAGAGGAGGAGTGTGCGAAGGTTTATAATCTCTACCTGGTGGTGTACAATCACCCGCCTCCTAACAAGGAGTATGCGAGGTATTTCCTGAGGAGCGGGTTGGCGGAGAGGGAGGGGAAGGCGAAGATCAATTGGGCCAGATTCGCCTTCGACATCTGTCGCAAACAATATGCATCGTGGGAGAGGGATGGGAGGGTGGAGGAAGCGTGTCGGATAAAATGGGACCAGCTGCGAGGTCTGCAAACTGCGGGAGAGGGGACCTCATTCGGCCAACGTCGGCAATTCGGAGCAGCCTGTGATGCTGTGCGATTCTCGCAAGAACAGACGTCTGGAGTGCTTGAGCTCCTGAAGCTCGCCGAGGCCGACAATAACGCCATTGCACCAAAACTGTGAGCATACGTAAACTCTGATTTTGTAAACTGAATTCAATGTGTTTGGTCGTCGGTCCTGTCTACCGCCATGTAGGTGAACGCGTCTTGTTATGCACTTGTCCTTCTCTTTGTCTCACTTTCAACACTTTCAATGCCTCCAAACCCCCCAACAATCTTCCGGTACAACAACCATCTCATCACCATCACCGAACCATCGTTCTCAAAGGAAGCCTGCGTTGGATCCGCGTTGTCCCAGATCGCCCGCTTCTCGCTACATCAGGTATGATCATCATATGTTTGCACTCATCACTGAATTTCAAGTTCAGAGCTTGCTGGGTGGTCGGTCAGCTAGCGATAGCTTATGATGGCTATGGTGTCTTGTTCAGTAGTATTATGATGGCTATGATCATCTTCAGGTTTTGTTTGGCCTTTGACATCGAAGACATGAGTGTCAATCCACGCACGCATGTGTCATGATGCGGCATATGATGGCTTGAAGTGAGAAGATGTGAAAGAGTAGAGGTTTGTGAAGGGTATAAGCGTTTTGGAGTGGAGCTATGGATTCCGAAGACGAGGAGGCGATGGTGAAGCAGGCTGCGAGGCGTACCTTCGCTGCTCTCCGTCCGGTGTGCATGAAGCTGCTGGAGACTGTCACCACGCAGCCAGATGCGTGTGCCGAGCTGCTGATCGCCTTGCAGGGGGTTGTGAGGACGGAGCCTGTTGCGGGCCTTCAAGCATGCTTAGAGTAAGCAATCGCCGTTCACTCGCATCAAAAAATTCCTACCGTGTTGTTTTGGATTTTTGCTTGTTCCGGTTTTGCTTGTTCTTCACAGTTCATGCAATGTGGGAATTCGAGCGTCGACATGTATTGGTGAATTGGGGAGGGTTTATGTCTGTGGAGTAGTTCAATTGGAACTGGGCTTAAGATGAGATTTCTTTTGTCTTCGTGACGAGCTTTATTGGTGTCGGTCTTTGAGAATCACGACGGCAGTGGTTGGATTGCTACATGGCTGTCTTGTGATGTGATTTCCTGTGTTGTTTTGGGCTACAGCTATTTGTTATTTCCTCTTGTGATGCTTCTGGATGCGGCAGTCGCATGCCGAGAGAAGAAAGGTGTCGAAGGACACAGGCGGTTGAATGTGGGCGACAAGGTGGCAGAGGGTGTGGTGGTGTGCTTGAGGGCAGTTCTGGAGAAGTGCCCCTGTCAATCTGTATCTCAGGTGCCGGTCTTACAAATTGTTGATTGACTAGTTTATGTCGATTTTGCGCACTCTGTTGTATCATTGTTATTCGTGTCTTTGACAGGTCTTTGTTTTCTTCTTGCAGATGACCACTTTGATTGGTAAACTGACGAAAGCTGCCTTGCTCTCGCCAGTAGAGGCCTCGGAGGAGTTTCGACATGGGATAGTTATGTGCATACGGTCTATTTTTCAGGCTTTGCAACCATGCAAGTCGGTATCATGCAGTTGTAAATATGTTCTCCCATCGCCCTTTAGCATATTGCATCGAGATCCTGGAGAGCTCTACGAAGGGTACACTCACACCGCAATGGAAATTGATGAAGATGTGATTGATGAAGAGTTTACAACAATCGATTATGCGACTCCAGTGCCATGCCCGTTAGGGTTTCTGCAATCACTGGACATGGGCCTTGCAATTGGGCATCTTCTGTCTTTGCTTCTCCAGGTTTGTTGTGCTCTCAATTCAGTCTCAAAATTTTGTTTTAAGGTCTCGGTATTGAGTTCACCTATTGTAAGTTGTTGCGCTACCTCGTGTAATGGTGAATTTGATGCTTTCTCTATTGTTGATAAATATTTTGTTGGCGGTCTACTGTATTTTAGATTGCAGATAGAGAGGCGGCACTAGGCGGTGTTGGAAGAGGCAAACTGCGAGAAGATACTTTATCAACACTCCGTGTTATTCTTTTGAAGCTGGTCTTGTCTCTGCTGATTTTCAACTTCATGATGATACTTTTATTTTAACGCATTGTTGTGCCTCTTCTTTCTGAAAAGTTTAGTTAGGATTGTCTGAAGGGCTTCTTCTTAGTGAGTGAATTGACTCTTTTGCAGGTTGGTAATGCAGATGCGCTGGCATTTTTCTTTCCTGGGGTGGTGAGTGCCTTCACGAAAGCTATACGCAGCTCCACGGTGACAAGCAAGCGGTCTGTGATAACAACAACTTACAAATCGGTAGGGGCAGCAGGAAGCACTAGGGCTTCAGAAGAAAGTCTAAGAGGATTAACGAAATTGCTAGTCCTAGTATTAGCAGACTCTCGCAACTGGGCCTGCTTGTCGGAGATGGATTCTACGTCCAGTGACACGGGCTCCAACATCGATCAAGTGGAGGCAGCTCTTGAAAAACTTCAGATTGTGCTTCTCAAAGAGAATACAAAAAGTGCTGAAGAGTCTCTCCAAGTGTCTGGGGATTCCAAGGAGAGTAGTTTGTCAGTTGGTTTAAGTTCCTCCCATAACAGAGCAGCAGTCAATGCGGAGGCACCAACACCAGGCTCTCCACTGCGGGTGGAGTGTGATCGTAAATGGTTAGAATCGACTGTCACGCGTTTGGAAAATATGCTTTCTATTAATCTGCCATCGGTGAGTAGCCCTCATTAGTCATATTTTTTAGAGTGTGTTTTTTACGTTGAGCACTGCTACGTGTATCTACAAATATAGGTCATCCTTTCCGTGGCCTTATTTGAAGAGCTGCTAAAACCGAGATTGCAATTGTGTATGAAAATATTTTCAAGTCACTAAACATGGTGATGTTGGTTGGTGAATAAATAGCTTTGTGGGCATCCCTCTGCGGCGGTGAGGTTGGCAGTTGTGGAATCTGCTGCTGTGCTTCTCTTTTCCTGTGGTGGCACGCTTGAGAGTTGCACTTCGTTGTTTCTGGTAAGAGTGATCATTTTTCTTCATAATACAAACTTTCTTCCGAAATCAGATGTACATATTATAGTCAAGGTTGGAAGTTAAACACCACATTCTCTTAATTGCAATAAGGACACCGTTTTTTATGAGGGGGGCTTTTGTTGCCATCACCATGGTACGCCTTTGCCTCAGTTTAGACACCTTTATCTAGTTCCTAGTGGGCCTGAATGGATCCTTCCATCTGGTCTTTTGATATTTATTTATGAAGTGCAACAGTTTGGAATTTCATTGGATGAGCACTATTACATGCTGCAGGAGTGCTTATTGGCGTTAGCTTGTGACGAATGGCAATATGTTGCATCAACAGCCAGTTCAAGTCTCGTATTTCTCTTCTCTATCGACGAGGTTTGGAAGAGTAAGGGTGGTAAAGAAGGGACTTCAGTTCATCACTCGCGGTGCTTGCATAGGTCGAAGATCCAGAAACAAGCTATCCTGAATCTCCTGCAGAGGTACGCTGTTCTCTGGATTCAGAGAACACATAACACTCTGTTCCCTTCAATAATTAGTCGTTTTGCAAGGACATTTGAGATCTGCAGCGAATTAATCTTGGATTTGAGGCAGTCTTCCTTAGTTTAGGTTTGAAATTCTTGTACATGAACATGATAATGTTCTCTTTTGTTGTGCAAGATTGCTGGAGAGACTTCCTCAAGCACTGTTTTCAGGAAATGAGACCCTAGCAGTTCGTCACGCACGGCGGTTGGCTGCTGCCCTTTACTTTGTTGGGCCTTAGGCTGTGTGCTCTTCCTTTCTTGTGTCTTTGGTGAGCAATTCCCAGTTTACAAGTCAATATTAATTTATTCCGGTACATATGTTGATGTCTTTACCTTTAGTACATCCGAGTGACATGCTCCTCCTTTTCGACGTTGGACTATTAAACCTCGTAACTATTTATCTAAATTCTGACTCGTGAACGCTGCAATGTGAGATTCACAGGAAGCTTGTCAAAGAGTTGCCAACATCATGTTGCAATGTTTAAGCTTTTCCTCTTCATTTGCTGGACCCATGGACCTAGGTGTTTTAAGCACTGCATCAAAATCTCCGGTCCTCTTGGTCATGTCTGATCCCAAGACGGGCACAGGGGATGACCATCCAGAAACGTCCAAGAAGGAGAAACAGCAAAACCTGGAAGACGTCGTAGCAGGAAAGCTTCTGCCACGCATGCCGCCATGGCTTTCACAGAATGCTCAAAGGGTTTATAAAGCTCTTGCAAGTATCATCAGGCTCGTTGGTCGAGCAGCTGCCTCCGGTAAATCACTTCGTTCTCTACCAGTCTGAAATACCTGCAACTTGTACGCGTATCATAATTGTACTCTACTAATGTTGAATGCTTTGTATCTGTAGCTAGACCTGGGGATCTTTCTTTAATGCGTGTGGTGGAGACCCTCTTGGAAACTTCACAACGAGCAGCAGATGAGCTCTGTCAAGAGCAGGAGCAAGCATCTCATAGCTTAGACATTGGTTCCGGTCAAGCACAACGTGCATCTGCCGTATCGGCTTGCGTTCTTAGTGAACTTGTGTATGGTACCTCAGGGGTCTGGACTGATGAACTTGTCAGTCTCTTTGGTGGTCGATCATCCAAAGATTCCAATAGTGGTCCTGAGAAGTGGCAGTTTGAGAATGAGACTGATGTCCAGACCCGTATATGTGAATGCATGGGCGGCGTATTGCATGATCATCTCAAACCCGAATTATGGGATCTTCCAGTTGATGCTGGGGCATTCTTTGATCGCGGTCATTCTGTGGTAGACATGCCTCTTCTGCATGTTCTTTAAGACAATGCCATGCTGCAGCAGGTCGTTTGAAGTTTATATTCTCATGTTTTTTAATTTTTCCTTCGTTATTTACATCAAGTTTGCAAGCAGAATTCAATTTAAGAGCTACCAATTGGAAATGCCTCCTTATCTCTGTGATTTACTTGAATGCAGGTGCTTGTAGAAGGGGTTGGTGTTTTCGGTCTGGCTCTCGGAAAAGCGTTTGAGGATGGAGGGTTTATGGCACTTGTGCTGTACCCCTTATTGGAAAAGCTTGCCTCAACTAACAGCAATGTCAGTTATGCAGCAGATCTTGCACTGCGAGCTATTTGCTACTAAGTGGGTACCAGCCGGTAAGTGATACTTCTCTTGGTACCAAGTTCTTTTATGCCGTGCCGATATTTTGATCCTACAAAATGACCTTCTGTAAAAATTCTAACAGGGTTGGTATCTAAGTGCAGGTCAAGGAATTGGTAATACAAAATGCGGACTATGTGGTGGACTCTTTATGTAGGCAGCTGAGACATATTGAACTGTATCCCCAAGCTCCGTCTCTCTTGGCAGCTATACTTAAACATATTGGCGCTGCCCCACAGCTACTGCCTCTTTTGGAAGAACCGGTAAGACTTCCTATTTGGGGCCGTTAAATATAAGGAAGCCTTTAGAGCGGTGCAAAAAGCTCAGAAGTTTGTTTCACTCATCCTGAATCAACGATTTAGGTACATTCACTGGTGTTACGTTTTCAGTTCGATTTTCATGTTGACTAATTCTTCATTTTCCAAATGATTGCAGATGCAAGGCATTGTATTGGAACTAGAGATTCTTGCAAGAAGTAGGCACCCACAGTATACAGTGCCTACTTATTACGGGTATGTTTCTTCGTCTACAGATTTCTAAGCTTTACATCTCCTTTTTAAGTGCTTAATATTTTCTTATAGAAAACCTTAGAAACACAAGTACAAGGCTCTGATGTATATTATGATCCATTATCCTTTAGCTGTTGAATTATATAATGCAGGGAACTGTTGCACAGCAACTTACTTTTTAGCATTATCAAATGATGTGTTCTTTCAGGCACTTCGTGAGATAGCAAAAGCAGCACGAGTCGAAAGTCGTGCTATGTTCGCTGAAGCTACGAGACAGGCCGATGAAGTTAGAGTTACCTTGCAAGGAGAGGTGGACGTCCACTCTGAGGCGGACGTCCACTCTGAGGCGTCCACTGTGAGACGTCCACTCTGAGGCGATTTTGTAAACAAGGAGCTTATCCTGTTCTCTATGGCCGACCTCTCAAGATCCATACCATCTGTGGTGGATGGGTTGAATCCTGGTGAAAGGAAAATCCTCTTCTGCTGTTTCAAGAGGAACTTCGTCAAATAAGCGAAGGTGAATTTCGTTTATCTCATGCTATGGAGTTGTGTGTCCAATGTGTTTCGTCTTCTGAATTATACAATTCAATTTTGTCCAAATTTTTAATAGGCACACAACGGGACTGCTCTTGTCACAGGTTGCGCAATTTTCTGGTTACGTGTCAGAGCATTCAGCGTACCATCACGGAGAGGCGAGTCTAGCCAGCACTATCATCGGCATGGCTTAGAATTTTGTTGGAAGCAACAATATTAATCTTCTGTCTCCAGAGGGTCAGTTCGGGACTCGTGAACAGGTAGAGACTTCGAAAGCTATGGAGCTGAAGCTTTCCTACATTGTATTTACAAAGAAATGTAAAAAAGCGTGATCTATTTGTCAATTCCGATTGTGTCCTGATTGAGAAGCTTCTCAATCCATTGTCGGGTTACGTGTGCAGGGAGGGAAAAATCATGCCAGCCGTCGTTATATCTTCACGTGTTTATCACCGATTACACGTGCTCTTTTTCCTCAAGGGGACGATGTCCTTCTTGACTACCTGAAAGAAGACGGTCAGTCTATAGAGCCGAGCTGCTATTGTCCCATCATCCCTCTGGTGCTTGTCAATGGCAGCGAAGGTATTCGGACTGGTTGGAGTTCCTTCGTGCCAAATTGCAATCCTAGAGAGATTGTTGCCAATATCCACCGCTTGCTGGCAGATAAGGAAATGGAACCGATGCATCCTTGGTAAAAGCACTTGAAGGTACGACTTTTTCTCCAGCTTTTTATGTAATATCATGAAAGAAATCAATGATACCTGATTTTTAACATTGAATGTGCTCCGGATTTACTTCAGTTCATGAGTAAATATTCGCCATACATGAACTGAATGTACTCCGGTTGATTACTTTGGTCAGGGAACGATTGAGTGCCCGGCGACGAAGGATAGTGGTCTCACATACACTCTCACTGGTACGATTGACCAAATCGTAGAAACCACCATTAAGATCTCGGAGCTTCCAGTGCGCAAGTGGACACAGGACTACTCAGAGTTCCTTGATGTCATGATGACACCTTCTGACAAGAACAAGGAGCCCTTTATTAAGGTTTATTTTCCTCCAATGCCTTGCTTCAAATACCCCTATTAGCTAGTTCGGGGTTCTTACATCCCTCTCAATGCCTTCGGTTTTCCGGATATGCAGTTCTCTGGAGAAATTCCATAACACTGACGAGGCTGATGTGGGATTCTTTTGGTACTCAGGACTTCCGAAAGCACAACACTGACACCAAGGTGCACTTTGAGCTCGTTCTTTCAGAGGGGAACATGGCGATTGCACTGGCAGAAGGCCTAGTGAAGAAATTCAAGCTCACCACTACAATCAGCATTCTAACAATTGGTTTATTCTTGCCAGGACAATCGGTTCAGAACAAGGTAGACAGTATTGGAAATTTCACTGGCGAGTTACAATCCGTCAGTACCTCACTAATCGAGAAAGACATGAAAGGCATTGGGGACCGAGATAGTGAGAGAAAGTGCCCTGTTGGTGGTGGATCTGCACAGAATATTAGTCCCGGAGAGCATGAGGGTTAGAGGGAGTCGCGGTCCTTGTGCTGTTGAGCACCCTGTGGAAATCATCGAGATTCATTCGATCAAGTATGAAAGATCTAGAGTTGGTAAGTTTCTTGTCGTTCCTGCTGGATGTTTGTGAATTTCTTTCCGCATGAACACGGTTTTCCTTTGTATTTTACCAGGCTACTTATATCTGAGTTGATTTCAGTCACTGAAATCTATATATTGAGCAAGTGGTGCGATGAGGTTGATCGGAGAGGATCCTAGCCGGCACCCAAGTGTAACTCCAGGGTCCGAAGATCACAGTCTTCGTTCTGAGAGATGAGCTGAAGGTGACCGAAGGCGTCCAGAGGCGCAGCATGAATTGAAAACGTCCGAGAATAATGTCAGTGCCCATACAAGTGCACCAACGATATTAGAGGTTGGCACCCTCTCAGCCAGCAAGAAATATCAGAGGGCGATCCAGCATTCATTTGGGCAAACAGTGGAAGAATATCTAAGTGAGCACCGGAAGCGAAAAGCTGAAGCTGATCCTTCTATTACGGATACTTCTCCTCTTCTATCAGGCGTGTTCCTTGATAATCAAGTCTCTGCTGGCATTGCCATGGAAGCTCATGAGGCATACGAGGCTAACGAGGATGTCAGTAAAGGGAGGAGTCTAACTCAGCAGGCACGGAAACTCCTTCCACACGAGCAGGAAGGAGGACGCAAACATGAAGAACTTGGGTATATTTGGAGGAGAGAGCAAGCTTCAGAGATGGTTCACTGGCTGGCGGTATAAATAGTATCTCGCAAGAGACCAATGACTTGCATAACCCAGATGGCCACTACTGAGACTCCAGCAGTCTCTGCACATCAGAGTGGGCACTACCGACACTGACGAAGTCAAGAAGGGGCCTCTCGGTTTCGGGTTTCATGACGTACCACAGATCACTCACTTCCAGTCTCCGTCACGATCAACCCGTTCGTGAAGTGTGCCCTGCATACTGAATTGGAACCCAGTCGATGTCATAGGGAACTGAGTCGCATACTCGCGAAGGGTGTCCAGTGCCATGAGGGTGATGAGAGTAGCGTTTGGAGGGAATGCATCCCGTCTTGTCGTGTGGACAGAAGTCAACGGTGTGGATACTATCTGATGATTACCTGTGGTGTGCAGATCTGTGCTCGAGCATCGGCAGCGTGAGGTACAGCAGAAGTGCAAGGGATTGGACGGGGCACTGGCGGAGAGGCAGAAATCAGTGCGAGAGGAAGAGCTCAGCTGCGCGAACATACGGCGACGGCGTGAGAGCTTGGTGGCACACTTCAACGAAGTAAGAACGGAAATCGGTTCAGAGGGTAGCGAGATCCAGAGAGTGGGGGAGACCGAAATGGAGGAAGAGAAGGAGCTCCAGATACTTGATAAGGACCTGGAGTTTGGAGAACACATTCTCAGCAGGGAGAGTGCAAGGACGGGAGAGCTCCGGAAGGAGCAGCAGGGGCTGGAGGAGGACTTGAAAAAGATTGAGAGAGAATTAACGCTACGTGGGATGGGCGCAGTACGAGCGGAGCTCTGGGTGGCAAAGTTAACTAATCAAGTGCAGCTCATGGCCGAAGGTTTAGGGATGGGAACGACACCGCTGCCTATTCGCAATCCTAGACAACCAGAGCAGGGCAGGACGATGGTTGTTTATCTTGAGAACTGCCCTGTTTGTGGCTACAACTTCAAATGCCTTAATGCTTCCATAGCTGACTGCGGGTGCGTGTACCATCATTTCTGCTTGGCAGCGTGGTTAAGTGACGGGAGGAGGCAGTGTGCGTATCGAGGTTGCGAGAAGGAATTCTGCGCCGATTGGATGGCGAGTTTCGGAGCGAATCAAGTCCGCATACCTCCATTGCGGCAGACCAAACAGGAGGGTCTCCTGGTTACATTCAACAGGGTTGAATCCGGGAATGTCGGTGCTGCCGGGTCTACAAACTGTAAGTAACGAAGTCCGGTGTAGAAGGATTGCATTGGAGTGTACCCCTTCTGCATGTGCAAGTGGTTAAGTGCTGTACACTTGATTTCCGCTTTTCGTAGCTTTAAGTTGAAGTGGTCACTGGAAATGTTGATATCCACACTTAGGGTAGTGCAGGGCAGAGTTGGAGGTATAGTGAAGTCATTCGCTTTGACCCTGCAAGAGTGATCACCTTGAGACATGCGGCGTTTCACGTGAGGAGCAGTGTGGGGGCCCTGAATCACTTTAGGATTACTGTCGAAGGGCCTTCGCAGTGCCATGTCAGTGCCTAGCACAAAGCAGCCGCTTCGCTTTCCATTTTCACTTCAGTTATTCACTTTCTGCACAGCGGGGTTTGAATGTGGCACATCCCCAGAGTACGTACAGTCACTTCCACTATCGAAGTGCTGCCATGGGACCGATTCAGTTGCAGCGTCCTCTGATTGCTTCGTCTCACTTTAAGGGGTCCGGAGAAGTCCCTCGTCTGTGCCCTGGCACTTACCCTTCGGTTTGCCAGTTCGACTTCCACTTTACGACGTCCTATGTTCAATGTTTTCTTGGGGGAGCCGGGTGGCTCACTTTGTAATCCCTGTAGTTTCAGTGTATTGCCCACGAAGAGTAGCTCTTCATGCGACAGTGTCACTCTGAACTTCAGTGTCACTTAGGTCAGTGGCGGTGCGGTGGCCTGCTTGGCGACAGCCAGTGCATTGTCTCCACTGGAATGCCCACGGGGACACTCGGCCACTTCTGATCAGCTGGAGAAGTGCCACGCCACTGGCATGCCACTTTAGATTCGGTGTAGTGTTCACTTCCACTTTAGTTTCACTTGGGTCTTGTGAATTCACTGGAAGTACACTGTAACTCGAAATCAAGTATTGCACAGTGACACTGTCGGACTTGATGTTTTTGAGGGATTTGCTTTAACATTGCTTTAGCATGTTTGGTACAATGCATGGACATCCGTATGTTAGTTTTCCAAGCGATTTACTTTAACATTGCTGCAGCATGTTTGATTCAATGCATGGACATGTATGTAAGTTTCGCGTGATTGAAGTTTAGGAGCTGATGCACTGAACATGTTCACTTTTGCTGGTGCAGTTCAGGTGCCGTCTATGTCGGGGACACCGGTCTTTCAGCGACACGAAGGACTAGGGACGCCATCGTCGGGACAGTTGGGCACTCCCGCCTCTGGAAGCTGGAGGACACCGACAGGGAGTGTCAGCAAGATAAACGCGCTCGGGAAGTCTGTGCAAATAGAGGACGTGCCCAGCCGAGGCATTGTGAGGACTCCGAAATCCGGGTCCCGGTCAAACCTAGGATCAAGAACAGGCCGGACTTCCGATGAGAGTATAGTTTTTGGGGAAGACGATGTTTGCCTCAGTCAGGCGCCACCGGCTTCGTTTCTGGCGCTAGAAGGGACCCGCGGTAATGTGGGGGAAACCATCATCCCGGAGACACTCGCAGTAACTGACGGGGGAGTAGAGGGATATCTGCAAGAGCCAACGCCGAAGTCCGGCATTCCTGACATGCCTCTGAGTGACGACGAGGATGTGGAAGTTCCAGAAGTAGCAAAAGAGAGTACCGTGCCAGACAGGGCCATGAGTGAGGAAACTGAACGGGAAACGTCGCCTGCTAGCAAAGGACTCCTGGAGTGGGAGTTGCCAGCATCAGAGTTTCAATCACTTGACGCGGACACGGTAAGTGCTGACATCCAGGCAGAACCGGGATCCTCCCCAAAGGTTGACAAAAAAAATTCGCAAGGAACACGTCCACACAGCACGCGCCGACAAGCGGCCCTGCACAATAAACTCTGCCCGTCCCCAGGTGTCACTCCTGGGAGTGCAAGTGATGCAGGTAAAGAGCCAGGGACAAAAAAGGCAAATCTGGGGCGAGGTTGATCCATCCAAGGCGGTGCAAGGGGAGAGAAAGGGACAAACATGAAGCCACTTGCACAAATTGGATTACAGGAGAAATTCAGAGCTCCGGCCGTGGTCAGTGATGCCGGGAAGGGTCGAGGCCGTGGAGGCAAGGTAGCAAAGAGGAAGCGTGACTGAGGTACACAGCAGGACAGGTCCATCCTAGTGATGTAGTAGTCAGTTGAGCTCGTCAATTTTGTCCACCCCATTTTCAGAGTGTACCGCACCGTGCGATGCAGGGGAGACGCACACAAGGCACTTGGTTCGGATTTACGGTATTGGGCAACTCACTCCGTTCTAGCTATATCTAAGAGCGGCTCAGTACATAGGAATTTTACTAGCCATATGAATATGATCATAGCCATCTTGGTAGGGAGCTCTCTGAAATTTTTATGATAATACAGGCATCGAGATCAGGGCATGGTAAAGAGCACAATAGCACTGTGTATTTTTGTTGCGTTGTAAGAAAGTTTAAGATATCTATTGGAGGATTCATTGTACTTTTTGTGAATTCTGCAATGACTTCAATTAATGTTGAAGTAATGGTTGAAGTGAAGAATTTACGAGTACTTACTGTGTCTGGAGTAATTCAGGCAAGCCATGTCTTACTTTACCTCAGATCGTCAAACCCTCCGATTGGACATGGCTTTGCCGGGACAGAGTTTCGGTTGGATGGGAGTTTCACGTGAATGAAACGGTTTGTGGGATTGTGGGAGAGTTTAGGGATCTAGAGTGGCTGAAGATAAAGACTGACGAGGGATCAGTTGTTGAGTTCTCGGGGAGTTCATGATGTTTTCAAGTGGGTTAGGGCGATGGAGAATGATGATCTTCCGGAGCGCCAAGGACTGCATTGCCAGGACATCCACGGTGCGGTGCACCGTGCACCTACATTCGGCCCGAAGAAGAGCTTACCTGCCTTGGTGGAGCAGGTGACTCCAAGGAGGAGGTGGCCGAGCGCAACATGTGTGGCTG
The DNA here is from genome assembly GCA_014871385.1 of Ceratodon purpureus. Classification (NCBI taxonomy): domain Eukaryota; kingdom Viridiplantae; phylum Streptophyta; class Bryopsida; order Pseudoditrichales; family Ditrichaceae; genus Ceratodon; species Ceratodon purpureus. The sequence continues at coordinate 80,455,405 of CM026426.1, forward strand.
GAGCTGGGTTAACTGGTTGATGGTGGTGCTTTGCATTTTCTGAGTAGTACTATGGTTCAATAGATGTGTGATGAAACCACTTCATATTGTACATGTTCTAATTGAGTCGGTTATCATCCATGAGGCACTGGAATGATGATCTCGGGCACATTCTGTACTTCCCCGTTCTCTTAGAACTATCATGATTTTGTTACATACGGTGGGGGGAGCGTAATGTTAGCCACTGAATTTGGGATGAATTTGTGATGAATTTGTGTGCAGGATTGTGATCAATGAGCTTCTGAATCTGATGGGAAGTTGTTGAGAAAGTGATCGAAGAAGAGGAGGACAATTTGGGTTCGAAGACATCTGCAGGTGCTGTGGGGGGTCAAAGATCTGCTCTGGAGACTTTTGTATCAGCTATGTGGATTCCTGTGGTCACAAGTGCAACATCAGATGCCTCTGCTCGCTTGAGGAAGCAAGCTTCTGACGTTCTGGTAAAGATGATGCCCTCTGTGGAGTCTTCGCAGCTTCAGTCTCTGTTGGTCTCCTTCGATATGATCTTGAAGTCACAACCGCTCACCCAGTCGGGCCTGTCTTTGCGTACACGTGTGTGCCTCTACTCTAATCCTCCTGATTATGATACCATTCCATCACGAGTTTGGGACAGCATTGAGTCCTTGGCGCAATCAAAACCTAGTAATAATATTTTCCAACCAAGCTTGTCTAGCTTACCTCATCTTTAGTGCTTGTGATTGGGTATTCTTCACCTAACTTTTCATCAAGAAAACAAAAATGTGTGAAGTGGGGGAAAATAATCAGAGGTAGTCAAACAACTTTAGGATGCCCAAAATTTCAAGTCTCGTAGGATCTGATAGTGAAAGGACGTTGATGGATTGCATGGTTACCAGGATGTACTACTGTCAACAGTGAAAGCTAATACTATGCGAGAGTTCATAACAGACTGTTAATAGATTCACTGAAAAGATTCAGTTAGTTGTCAGAATTAAGAAAGTTAAGGTACGAAAGAGGCATGCTAATCATGCAAGGTGATGCAGGGGGGAAATTTGTGAAGAGAGAGTGAGAATTTTGCCAAGCTCTGATTCAGTTACGGAATGAGGACGAGAATGCCGAAGAGGCCGTTAGTTGATTTGCTGTATATCTTGATCAACTATCTGCATGTGTCATCAGCAGTATCTTTGAATTTCTTATTTAGCTTCTTGTGAGCATGGGAAACATTTTACACATAATTAATTGCCCGACTTGTGCAGTATATGCGTAAATTGTTAACAAGCGCTCAGGAGAATGCTAAACCACCTCTATCATCTAATCCAGTGCGTGAGGCGGATGTGAAATTGAGTGCTCCTTATGCTTGCTCACAGTATATGCGGCTTCTTGGATCATAAATTCTTCTGTTCATCAGAACATTTCTTTGGATTTGCCCAGCTTACTTAAGTGATTGAGTTCTTGTACCAATTTAAAGTTTGTGACTCCTGTTCTGTAGCCCACACTTGCCACATAGAATTGGTAAAGGACTTGCCATATATTTAAGAGTCTTAGAAACTTACGTGCGTGTGTGGCTTGCCTTTCACAGGTACTAGCTAGGCTAAGTGTGCTGCGCTCTGAGGCGGAATTTCATACTTCTGCAACTTCACAAGAAGCCGTGGTTTATATCTAAGAACCCCTTTCGAAGTTTATTCACTTATTTAGTACTAGGGTATTAACATATGACGAGTAAGAGTAACTTTTTTACTAAGTAAGCCATTTCGATGTGAAAGTAACGACTTGCATGCCTTGGCCTGCAGGAGCTGGAGGAGGCAGAAATCGAAATGGAATTGTTAAGAGAAGAACGAGCTGTTCAGGGTGGAGATGGGTTTGCGCCAACTAACAATGTTGATCTGGCACCTTTCAAAGATATGGACATCCTGTATCTCTACCACCAATATTTACAACTCTTGTATTCTGATGTTTGCCAAAACAAATGACAATATGGATGCATTTGGTTAATTAGAGCAATCTGAAGACCAATTTTCTTTTTCATATCACAAACCAACTTCCGTAGCCAGTAGGTTTACCATTTTATGTTTTGCAGGTTCCTCTTCTGATAGCAGAAAGGATCGTCTGACGCAGCTACGAACTCAAATCATTGCAGAGTAAGTAAAATTTCTAGTATATTTACACACGTCTATCTCCTCAATGATGTCTAGACCTTGTCTTCTACAATTTCCGTTCATAGACAGTGGATATGGAAAACGATCCTTTCTAGCATCATTGTGAAGAAATCTGTGCGGTTCTAATCTCATCAATTCTCTAGATTTAGAATATTTCTTGTTCTTATAAATTACTCCGACGGGAACAACAGTATCCTCTGTATAGACTGGGCTATTGTGTTTATTTGGCTACGTGTACTTTGTGGATGGGTTTTGCAGAGAGCGTTCAGCTGCAAAAGCTGAACTGGCTGCTCGGCGAGACAAACAGCGCATTGCTCGCAGAAATATGCAGCTAGCGTTCGAAGAGGCAACTTTGCGAGAAATAACACTCCTACAGGAGCTAGAGAAGTGACTGTTTCCTCCTTTTTAATGCTATGTGCTCATAGTTGAGTTTTTGTGCTCGTTATTCGATTATCGTAGGTGGATTAGTTGACGGTTGTACCATGTGCCGAGGGCAGATTCATACGGTGAGTGTTCAGATAGTTTAATTTTGGCATTTTCGCAATGCATAACACCTCGTAAACATTTATGGGGTTCCATAACATTTTCGCATCTGGGGGTTCGATTTTTATGAGTCGTACAATTGCTAAACATATAATTTCCTCTGTTTGTGAACCGTTCTGGATCAAATTTCTCAGATTCTAGGCGTACTCCAAAAGTTTTTATTAAATATATCCGAATTTGACTTCTAACTTTTGTATTGCTGTAGGAAATGCTATCAACTGCCGATCGACACGAGCAGGAATTCGGAGTTTCTGTGATTTCATTCATTCCATGTGTGAATAACATCTGATTCTTTTCTTCCAACAGTGAGGTTGTTAGTTGTGCTTCTATTTAGAGCGATGATGATGTGGCCACGCCTTAGCCAGTTGCATACTGTCTGCACGTGTTCGCCAACTCATATAATACACGTCATGTTCTCCGGGGAAACGCGCCAGAGAGGTTTCATGGCGCCTTGTGTGATGGTGGATGCCATGGCAGCTGAATTGCAAGTACTGGAAGCCTCGAATGAGGAGAGCTTCCTTCATTGCCGCATTATTCGACAGGTAGAAGAGCTTGGCCAGAATCGCGCGGAGGGTTATGATGCGCTCAGGCAAGACCAACACACAGGACTCGACAAAGTAAGACTCGGTTCTTTAATGATCAATACTCTCGGAAGCTCTGATAGCATTGTGTGAGACGAATGCGTTTAGAATTGCGAATAGTGACTCATGAACATCGGCTGGTTTTTAGATGTGTCATCGGAAATTAGAATAAGAAGTGCTCCTCAAGGTTGGAATGTGCTCCCGCTAATGATGCGCTTTTGTGTCCAACAGTACCTGGGAGTATGTCGCAAAGCGAAGGAGTATGTGATTCGGGAAGCGTTGTATCCGAAGGCGATTGTGTAAGCAAGCATGAAGAGAGCCAATCTTGGAACAGAGGAGGTGATGTAGGTCATGAAGATCGGCACCTGCTTTTTTGACGGAGGAAGTCTAGGTGGGGAACACTTTGGCAGTCGCCCTCTTTTACGAACTTGATAAATGAAAAGAAGAGAACTTCAGAAATTCTCATTGCATGTCTCTTCTTAAATTGTCAGTGATATTTTTGGTGCGGATTGATCAGGACTAGTCTTGAGGAGAGTCTGCCGAGTCTTTGAGGGATTACGAGTGCTTCAGTGTGTTATCTTGTTATGAACACGCGGCCTTCATGGTGCTAAGTTTTGAACTGTTCAAGTTCTGGCCATACGATTTACCGAAGGTCTCAGCACTCACCTCTTGTCCCTGCATTTGCTACTTCAAGCATTGTTAGACCTCTTGGAAATGTGTGCTCCCTGCACACGAGTTTTACCATAGATTTGAGCACGGCAAAATGTAAGTGCTTGAATAGAAGCGTACGTGGTTAATAGATTTCAAGGAATACGGTATCTTGCTGAAAGAGTGAACTTGGACGGGCTGAATCAACTGTGACTTGAGAAACGACTCCATCGAACCTGGAACTCGTTCAGAAGATGGGAATCCGCACCCAAAATTGAAATCCGCATCCACAATTGAAATCCGCATCCACAATTGAAATCCGCACCCGAAATTCCCGCTGTCAAGAATATAAACTCTATCAGTACAATTCATGGACTTCATAGATTATGGTCCAAACCGTTTTGGAGTGTATACCATTATATTAGTTGTACACGACGGTGTCAAAAATGTTCTGCATCCTTCTTTAACGAAATTGGGGAAACTCACTGGTACCAAGCTGAAGAAATGATGTGCATAGCTAACAAAAAGGACCAGAAATCCTTAGAATGAACCACGTAATTTAGTGTGCTATTTTACTCCTCAATCCAGTGCTAAATTTCATTGACTCATCAATATCATGGGATTTTATAATTACAAGCGCGAGCTTCATAGTACGACCACAGCTTGCTTTCATCGCGTGCAAACACTGGTCGCAATATTACAGCATTCACCCTGGACATTGTCTGACGGACGGGCAGTAGAATCGGAAGTGAAGGGGACAGTGGACATGCTCAGGGAGAGGGGCAGTAGAAAGTGGAGTGAAAGGGACAGTGGACATGCTCAGGGGGAGGGGCAGTAGAAAGCGGAGTGAAAGGGACACTGGACATGCTCAGGGGGAGGGGCAGTAGAAAGCGGAGTGAAAGGGACACTAGACATGCTCAGGGGGAGGGGCAGTAGAAAGCGGAGTGAAAGGGGAAGTGACACGAGTCTGGGGAAGTGGAAAGTATAGTATAATTACATTACTTCACTGACTCTTACAATACTGTAGCGATTTGGTTTCGGACATCAACCCGGCTTCAGCTGACACTACGGACTCAACAAACAAAAAAACGTAAAGGATGCCATGAACTGGCTCCGGTCCTGGGAAAAAAACTATACCTTGCATGTGTATTCAAAGTCTGATCATTCTACATTCCTGCATTCCTCAATCTATATTCACTGAATTCACACCTTCAGGAACATAATCAGCTCAGCGTTTGCAAGTCAACGGTTGTCCACCCCCACAAATTTAAGGATAGGGGCCTAATTGTTTTCCAAAAAAACACGTTGTCTGTACAGATATCAGCTGTACATGAACTCTCTCCCTCTCTTGACTTGGGACAACGAATTCGTGCGTAAGTTAGCCTGACTATCTGCCCGTCAGCTGGAAAAACAAGTACAATCTGAAGAACGATGAGCACACAAACGTAAGTTCCGTCCTATGTCTACGAACTCCTTAGTGCAGGCTCGCAAGGAAACCACCGAGGGCTTGAAGTTGAGCTAGGGATGTCTCGAGCACTTCCACCGTCTCCGTCATCATCTCCTCGGCGGCAGCAAGTTCTCCTGATGTTGTCGACACTCGTTCCTTCTGACGCTCCAACTTCGATTCCCAGGACTGGAGCTCTGTGGACGCCTCGCGAACGCTGTCCATCATCGAGTTGACAAGCTGTTCACACATCCTCGCACCTCCTTTCTGCCCTGCTCCAGCACTCTTGCTGATCGGATCAACTAGGTCAAGCTTGTTCGCGTTCATAACTTCGCGTGCACGTCGGAATTGTGCTGCGTACCTGTCATGACTACATTTCTTCTCCGTCACTTTTCGTTCCAATACACTTAGCCGCTGTCGTTGTTTAGTCAGACACTTTCGGAGCCTGTCGACCGATTTCAAGAGATTGCACTTGACCATGGTCAGACGCTCCCGTTCGTTCTCGATGGTGTTGTTGAAGGTCGGCCGGAGCAGCGCCAATGCGGACATCTGAGCCGCGTCCAGAGTCCCTGAGTGGGGGACATGTTGGTCGTCGACGTTTTGTCCCGCAGGGCGAGGTACTCCCGGTGCCTTGTTCTTCTCAGTGCTTTCCGACTTTATGGTTTCCGCGCCTACGAGGGCAAGTTCCATCTCGGGTGCATCGTCGTCGGCGAGGTTCTCAAAGTCCTGTGACTCCGTCTTCTCCGAGCGAGACAACTCCCTCCCTGTGGAACTCCCTCCCTCTGCGTTCAGGTGGCGTGCGAGGGCTGTCCCTAGAGGAGACTTCATCTGCATGAAGAAAAGAAACACTCAGTGGTTGCAATCGTTCCTTCGGATTCCATTCTGAAAAATTCGGGACTGTGATACTGACACTGGTTTTGTAGAACAAACAATTAAGAGGTGAAAGACAAGTAACGAAAAATAACAGGGGAGCCAGACACGTCTTCCATAGCTCATCGGCCATTGCCGCCATAGCCAATGAGCCATGGCCAACAGAGGAATTCAATGCCAGCATGGAATAGCCACTTAGTGAAATTTACATATTTAGAAATTGGGAGTGAAGACGAACATACCGGCAGGTGCGCACGGGGCATGACTACAGACAATGCGCAGAGGGGATCGGAGAGAGCTTTGTACTCGGGAAGGATTCTCGGGATGGTGGATTTGGACTGGTGTGGGTGTGTTTCGCGGAAAGCGAAGTCCGCCCAATTCACCTCCACACCCAATGCCTCGACCACCAAACCTCGGGCGTAGTGGAAGTGCAGCAATCCGGACATAGGCCATGGTAGTTGGAGTACTCGCGAGAACAGCTGACGGACATACACCTCGTACGCTGGGAGCCCCTGGTCGTAGAATATATATCCACGCGCAGTTTTCGGGCCAAAGAAATCCGCCAGAGCGCTGTGGCTGGGCATGTATTCGGTGGGAGTTACTGAAGGAATGGCGCCCCGGTTATGTAGTCGCATGAACAGGACATACCACGACACGGTAGATTCTTCGACGACTGCCATTCTGCAGGGTACAACGGAGGAATAGAGGTGTGAGTACTTCATAGAGAGAGAGAAGGGTTGAGGAGACGCACAGCTAGGTCGGAGGGAGGGGCAGGAGAAGCAGCTCCCTCCCGATGGAGCAAGAGCGCTTGAACTTGAATCTCATACACATGTGGAGCACAAGTGCAGTAAGAGCCTGCAGTTTAAAAAAATTGGACTGGCGAAACGACAGATTACAAACAGCAAAGGGTGTGCGAAGCGAACAGAACTGCCGTCAGTTGTACACGAGCAGCTTAAACGCAAATGGAAAGAGTCAGAGATCCGAAATTCTGTACGAAACCCGTAATGAAGAACCTCGAAAGTGTTTGGAGATGAATGGCAAGAGGAAGACGAGAAAACAAACTGCGCGACCAGAATGGGCGACAAGAGGAGACGGACAATACAGATTGAGAACTCGGGATCGGCGACAAGGGGGACAGGACAATACAAAGTGCGCGACTAGGGTGGGCGAGAAAAGGAGACGGAGAATACAGACGGAGCTCTCGGGACCGGCGACAAGAGGAGAAGGAGAACACACACTCAGCTATCACATGTCAACATGTCATGGTACGGTAACTAGAAAGTGAATTAGTCATAATATTAGTGCAAACTAACCTTTACTAAACTATGGATTAGTGAGTTACTAACTAACTACTGTACATACGTAGTGACTACATGTCAGAAGCAGAACTAACTACTATACATACGTAGTGAGTACTGAATTCTGGTATCCATTTGAGATCAGAGATATTTATCTAGACGTTCTTCCAATCTCTGAGTGAAGTGACAACCCACTAATATGCCGTCCTTCTTCAAGGATGCTATAAATCAGATGCGACAATTGGCAATTCACGACACCTACAGAACATCCCTTTAGAAAATTGCTTAAACAGATACTATCCGCAGCGAAGCAATATACTTCAAGTGCAAGTGATTGAGCATAGAGACCAGTAGCATTCACGACGTTATTTGCGCACAAAATAGCACCAACTCCCTTGCCTGCAATGAGGAGATATATAGTACAAAGTTTCAAAACCATGAAGCAAAGAACCAGATATGCCCATACTTACATGCAGCAATAGTCAATTACGATTCAAGATCTACTCTAGTTCTGCTTAGTGTTGGAAAGAAACTCTCACACCGCTCAAGATGGAATATGAATGCGCTAATTGTTCAATTGAGTGGTGAGCTTCTAACCAGACGAAGGCATACAGCTTGAATTCGGTCAATACTACAGGTTGGAGGCTCAACTTGGTCTCCACACGAGCAGTCAAGATTTCAACCCGACAGGACTAAAATATAATCTATACCACACACAAAAAGAAGAAGTCGCATTTAAAAAGAATAAAGCATTCCTGATAAGTGAGATTGGTGCCAATACTTGTACAGTGGCGGAAGATGGTGTGAGTGTCCGGAAACGGTGAAGTAGGCAACCACAATGAATTCGAAGGTCGTGATTTGGGGACACCGTGATGAAGGCCATCAGAATGAATTCCGAACACTGCTAGTATGTGGCACTCTGTTTGCTTGACAGCATGGATACTTCGCTAGCCTCCCTTCCATGCATAGTTCTGCTTGCAACGACAAGACCAGAAACAGCGACAACACAGAGCTTAGTGTTGCTGAAACTCCCGGACTCGTCGTGAAATACAGATCAACATTCTGCACGATCTAAAAGTAGTGCATTGAAATCAAACCGTGATTTTAGGTCAAAATCCAGCAGAACACGAATTCAAACCCTAATTTTAAATCAAGTACTCGAAAGAAGTCACATTCATTAGAGTATGAGGAAGGCAGCAGAACTGAAATTAGCGGGTACAAATTCCAGCCCAGCCCAACATAATCCCACCCTAAACTCCACCCCCCCCCCTCTCGAGGTTCGAACAGCCCTTCTCATATTGGATTCACTTCCATTCTACTGTTAAGCATTGTCGAACACCTTGCAGTTACCTAGGACTTTGGTGAAACTCAACTCTTCCACTTTTCACTTCACACTGAGCTGCAGTTTCCCTTCTCCACTTCCTGACCATTGCCTATGGATTGTACTTCCGCTTTCTCTCTACGGACTCACTTATCCAGGGACGAGGTTACTTCCCGAACACTTTGCCACTGTGGTTCATTTTTCCACTGCACTGATGCGGTTTGTGTCTATGCAAGTGTACTGGAAAGGAGGGTCGATGTCCATCAGGGATATGCAAGCTAAGAAAAGTAAACGCCCACTCTCATACAGTCATCTGCCCGGATCAAGCGTGCCCCAAGTGAAGTCCTGTATTTTACAAGTGCAAAGCAAAGCAAAGCGATTTGAAGATGCGACAGCAAAGAGGAGTAGGCACTTTCCTTGACCCGCACACTTGTGCAAGTGTCCGTCAACGCACACAGTAATGTGCAACTGAACGAAGCACTGCTAAAGTGTACTAAACTGAAAGCGCAGAAACCCTAAACCATGACAATGCTTACCTCAAGTGATTCCGTGATGCTTTCGGTTCCCACCCCCCTTGAAAGCACTTGCACCATGGCCGGTACGTCGTTACAGTGTCTACAGGCGATTTGAACGTGTACTACACCACTCCGGATGCGAAAACAAAGTGCCGCATCATGAGGTCCACAGTGTGCCCACTTCCCGAGCACCTTCGTGTTGTAGGGGCACGGCATTCCTGTCTCCAGGAACATGGTATTCAACTTATTTGATGAATCAAAGACAAAAGCGAAGTAGCGAGTGACGATACGCAGGCCCCAAAGAAAGGCAGAGAACTCCATCATAAAACTCACCCTCGAGTAGTGTTGCGAAGCCCTGTTTGCGGGTCTCCACGATCCGAGAACTGTTCTCTTCTCACTGAACATCAAAAGCAAATAAAAAATTTAACGTACAGCTCTTATCATTTCGAAATTATGCATTCACCTGAACAACATCCATCACCAAAACTAAAACATTTCCATCCAAGCCTCTGTAGATATCATACAACCATTCTGAAGACTAGAAACAGACATATGTGGAGATCCGACATCGTTAATTATAATTATGGAGCACGGGAGTCCAAAGCAGAGCAAACCTATAAGAAGTTTCATTCGTGACTGTCACTCGATTCTCACAATTGAGACAATTGCACCTACAACCCGACAGCCATAGCCTTTAGAAGGCTCCAACTGGATTTTTCCAGAGCGTGCGAGAATAGTATCTTCTCTTCTCTTTCTTCGTCCTCGTCCCCCTCCATATCCACCACCTCCATGCCCGACACCACCATGTCCAACCCCACGTCCACCTCCACCGCCTGCATGACCTGCAAATACTTCTTCAAAAGTATGAAGTAACTAAACAATCTACTTATGACTTTTGATGATGTCTACCCAGACAACAATCTTCTCTCTAAGCAAGAAAACCACATCACATACCCATACATGCAATATTGTTTGCCAAAGGATTCAAAGAAACGTGACTCACCAAGTCCAGATCCTCTTTGTTACCTATCTCAATATTTGCAATTTGCCCCTCATATCGCCGTCTCAGGTAAGAATCAACTTCTAACTCCGTGTTTTCCTGCAAGTGTAAACCATTATGAGTATCACACAAATAAGTCCGGATGAACTGAATTAAAGAGGGTATTGAGATATTTCTTGGCTTTCAACACTTCCTACTGTAACTTTCAATAGTTTGAACTGAATCCCAAGAACGAGTACGCTATTTTCACACATCAACTATATGTAGAACTCGAAAGACACCTAGGTGTCTCTTCGGGCATTCTGCATAAAATTTGCGAAACAAGGTAGACCGCCTAGCACTAAAAAATACCTTCGTTCCCAGGTAGAAGTAAGGGGCAAACTTGACTTGTGCCTTGAAGGTAGATCCATCCTGAATACATATACAACTTCATGAGCACCACAGTATGTTCGCTGGAATGATGGCCAGTCTAAACATTCTATCACACTCCCGTTCCGATGACAACATCCCACAAGTGGACGAGGAATGACTAGACGATGACATACAGCTAGAATCCTGGGAGAAAAAAAAGCACTTGCACTTCAAGGCATTGCGCACTAAAACGAGAGCTCTTTAGCATAAGAAGTGCAGCATACCTGGCACATGAAGTAGAGATTGACACAGCTATATGTGGTATTATCATTATTGGGATCATCCATCGCCGACTGCGCCAAATTCAAGAACAAAAAAGCAATACATCAAGACTCACAAATCCTCACCCGCAAACTCCACACGTTTCATGACAGGGCAAGGCTAAACAAAATGTAAACTAGAGAAAAAATACACATTGTGCAAATCACTTAATCAAAAGAACCAAAATGTTCCAATCTGCCCAGAGACATAGAGCCAGAGTGCAGAACCCATGGTTACCGGAAAAAAGAGGACAAACTGTGAAACAACACAGTCTATCTAACCATCTTAGAATGATTGACGGCCAACTAGAAATTGAGGATCCCATTCTAGCCTGCAGATGGAAATGTGCAGCAAGAGGCACCGATTAACAGATTGAATTAAGGAGAATAACATACCGAGACCATATTGAGAAGCCATCCGAGACGAGGCTCGCCTTCGGTGAAAATCTGATACCCGAAGCTTGCCTCCAGCGCGTCCTCGGAGGTCCAGCATACCTTAGACCTGCCGACCCTCCGGACGCTATCACCCCCGTCCTTGTGACTCTCCACATGTCCTCCTTCCTTCCCAAACTTGCCCCTCCCTCTCCCTCTCCCGCCCCCAAACCTGCCCTGGCCGCCGTCCCCTTTGCCCCCAATGGGCCCTTGCCCTCGCCCTCTCATGGCTCCCCTGCCTGGCTCCTTATGTGATCACAACCCTACTGCACGAGCTCGCTCCAACTCTCCACCTGTTCGCTACACTTATTCCACCCGCTCGGGTATAATCCTAGCATTAGAATGCCCTCTTCTCTATCCACTATCCACCCTTCCTCGCCTTCCTAATGCCGACATTGCTCCAGCTTACTCCTGACAATTGCCCATCCTCAAAGCTCCAGAGCCAAATTTCCCTGCCAACACATCCATCGTACTTCAATCCTTTCAACTTGAGCTCATCTACTTAGACGATATTCTCTTCAATGCGCTCAATTCCCAAAATATCTCCCCATCAGTAGCATGTGGAAAAACTCATCCTCACCATTTGATTCAAAACCTAATTTACATCATTTACTCATAATTCTACCCTCGTCCGCAAACCCACAGCTGCATTCACGTCCACTAAACCCCGGATCACAAACGCTAACCCATCCTCAAAAAGCTCCTAAACCTAAACGAACCCAAAACGAGAAACTCAGCCGGTTCTGTAGTCCACCATAGCACACCCAACATGGCATCACATGAAGTAAACTTTCCCACTCAAGAGCTAGATGCTCTCTCAACCTTCAACAGAAGAGAAACACTCCCACATCATACAAGACGGCATCAAACATACAAAACAGTCGCAACAGCTCTCCATCTGAAACCCAACCTGCAAGAGAAGAAGATGAGAATGTACCTCGCAAATCCGCCCACATCCCACTTCGCTTGCTCTGTGACATCAACAGCGCGCAACAGCGACAATCGCCATGGAAATGAGCTTGTCTACTGCTGCACCCGGATTTCTGATCCACCTTCCGTCTTCGCGGTCTCGCTCTCCAACAAAGGGCAGGAAATGGAAGATCTAGTCTTCGTGTAGATGGCCCTCGAGCAAAAAAAAGAGCATATGCACATTAGGCCATAACTTTTTAAGTAAACCTCCTACGTGTAGAGGATGACACTACACTCAGATGTCAGGAGATTTCACCCAATGTTGACAATGGCTACGCAACAGAGTGCAACCTTGTCAGTGCTCGCAATATCTATTTACAAAATCGGACAGTACTGCTATTTTTCCACCCACCCACATCAGATCAGATAATGTCAACAGCATACCCAAACCATACAGACACCGCTCATAGCCCGTGGGAAAAAATGGATTTGGACTCTTCTAGATTGTGGAAAGGACACTACTTTTGCATTTCTTCCAAGTCCCTCAGTTCAAATACATGAACACCATCCTTCACATGAATAAATTGGAGAATGACATTGGTAGAAGCAAGAATTAGGGAGTACAAAAATAGGTCACGTTTTCCTTTGGACCGTCACGAAGTTTTCCTTGAATCTTCTCGACTTCCTGCAATTTATCGTAGAAAGAACGCTCTCATGCCTCCGCAACATCATATAAGATCAAAGCTACATTTAAATGAGATATATCAACTATCCCTTGCCTTCCAACGAAGGTGACTAATACTTATCACGCATGTTCTGTTGTACTCAAAAATAACATGGAGGTGTAAGGGCCAGAAGGAGAGCTCTCACCAAAGAAATTTCGGAAATAAATCGACAACTCACAAGCTGCGAGACAAGGAGGGGTGCACGGCAATGTGGGCACTCCGATTTCTGATCTGTGAGCCATCTCTGTTGGTCATACCAAAAACGTTAGTACAAAAAAATTGGACCAAGTGTGTATGAGCGGTGTGAGTAAGACTTCCATGGTCGACTTTCTTTCAGTTGCAACAATCACCATAGCTAGCAAACATCCTGACTACATAAATTTTCAACCTTTACAATTTTAGCAACGCCTTTGCAATCAGATGGAATATGACACCACTGACCTTGATACATGGCTGACACACCAGCTTGGAACAACACGGACAAAGCTGGGCGTCAACAACCTGAAGTAACACAGCAAATTGTGAGAAATCATCAAGAAATGCACAATCACCTAATTCACGATCATCCCTAATTTGTAATTTGGCAAACGATCCTACATTGTTCAATATAGTGATTTGAGAAAATGAATCAACCAACCTTCCCAAGACAAATGAAACACCGAAAAATCTCTGCCAATGTTGAAGAAGAATCATTCACGGTGTCCGCCTGAGCGGGTGTGGCCCCATGACATGCCACAAAATCCATCACTCTCTGGCTTGCTACTTCCTCTACCTCATCATCCGAAGCCTACAACGAAACTGGTTCACTGTCATTCGAAAGGCCTGCTGGAACGTTTATGTAGTCGATGGTGTCTTCAGGCTCTCCTGCTTGAGGAAAGACAGACAGATGCTCGTTCTGTGGAAGAATCATGTGCTGTGACACCAATGGCTGGTGCACGGCTGTGGAACCAACTAAGAGAAGGCGCTGTGCCTGAGCCTGCAGGAACTTCACGAACATGAATTCTTTTACTTGCATTCAGATATCATCAAAGAGAGGAAATGGCAAACATGGCAGGTTAGGTCAAGATATGACTTTCACTCTCAAACAGGGTCCAAATCTCAACCCGGCGCACTTTTTCATAAATAATTCCTATATCTCTAATCCAGGATGGACACGAACAGGCTGACCACTAATCAAGGTGGTCTCTAACGACATATAATTACCGTTAACGTTAAATCGCCAACGATCATTGAAAATAGAAGCCTAGGTTACTGCATCGACATAATCCTTGCCTTCTTCAAGTCAGTCTGCACTCACTCTGTAACTGCAAACAACAGTCCCCTAGAATAAGAAGAGACAAGCTCTTACAATGAATTGTAACGGTAATGTGGGGGATGGTGATGGTGGCGTACCTGGGCAGGTTTAGGAATGTTGTTGTTTCCTCGAGTTTGGCGATGGCTGCTGCTGCTTTGGGTGACATGGGGCCGAGGACGGAGCCTGCCGCGGTGACCAAACAGGAAAGAACCGCAGTCTGTGCAGTCGTAGGCCAGATTGTGGGATGGTGAAACAGTGATGACAGGGCCCGCCAACAAGCGCGTGCAGGTACTGTTGTTGCTGTTGCTGCTAGAGCTAGAGCTCCTGCTTCCTTGGCCGCTTCCTCGCAGCGTAGCAGCCGCAACCATTTGGGTAAAATGAGCAAAATTGCAAATGGCGCATAGCCAACCCAAAAATTTAAATGAAATCCATCACTCTCAGAAGGATCATGAAAGCCACAATCTTCTGGCTTCGGAACGCTTCAGAGAGACAAATGCAAAATTGAAGTAGTGTGCAAGAATGGACGGCCTTGACAGAAAAGACCAAAATGAGGAAATAATGACAGGTAGGGTGATTGACTACGGAGGAGGCTATGGTGAACGAAGGGTAGCTATGATCACACACAGCGCATAAGCTAAGTGAGTGCAAATCAATCAACGAAGAACAGCTACCATGACTTTTGTTTCCGCCTACCAAGCTCCCACTGTCGCCATAAGAATTTCTACCCAAACTCCTACGCTTCGGGTTTCCGAACACAGTTCTCGCTCCGAACAAGCAAGCTCTGACACGACATGCTCATCAGAAACCGAACACAAGAAAATTCAAACCGAACAAAAGCACTAAACCCGTAAACACCAGAGTCACATTGTCACTCTCAGAAACAGTTGCCAATCCCTCCAGTCCAACTCCGACTTCTCCAAGAGCCCCGACTCCTCAAAAGCTGCCTGCCCCCTCAATCTCAAACAAAACTTTAGTCTTACACATCGCTACCAACTTGCAAGCAGATGAGAGAAGGCTCATCACTCACTCTAGTCTCACACCACCAACCTCCTCCAACAGTTACCGTCATGCCAAAAGCCTCCGACTACATCCACTCCCTCAAAGGAATTGAAAATGCACACGCTCAAGGACTCATAAGCCGGTACAAGATCACGACACAGCAAACCAAATAAAAAAACAGTTCCAAAAGACGTACAACGAACAGGAATATGTCTGAAGCTCAGCCACCATAACCATGATCGTTATGAAGTCAATCACATATACACGGCATCAAACATCGAGCATTAGCCTGCATTGCCAGCCTGCCTCCAACCTTGTTAGTGCTCGCAATATTTATTCACAAAATCCTGCCACAAAGCAGGGATACGATTTGCCAGGTCTTTGCATCCCGTAAATTTTCACCGTCACAAGTAATTTTCAACATATTATCAGGTGATGACAATCACATCAACTTCCTTGAGTCGGATATATAAAGCCCACGGCCGCAGTCCATGATTTACCTTATACTGTCCATCTGGAACCCGCACTATATCCTTCATGCTAACGACATTCATGTGACGGTCGTGCGTACTAACTTTATTATCGAAGACGTTTCTGTGGATGTCCCCTGCCTTCAGCGTATCTAATTCAGTCCTTTCAGGATTGCCCTTCAGAATCTGCAAGATAGGTGATAAAGGAGTGCTTCGCTTCGTTCGCGACACGAAACACTCTGAAAATAACTGCAAGCTCTGGGTGAATTTTCCACCAAGACTCTGATGGAACAAAAGTTGACAAAACCGAAAGGGATAAAAACGAAACTCTCCGAATGTCTCATACCAAGAAAGAATCCTTCTCCACTCGGACGATGATACCAACGGATTCCGCTTGCTGCTCATGCCAATAGCCCCTCCATGATAGCCAGGTATGACCTTAATATCGTCGCCAGTTTTGGAAATCTTCTGAAGTTGTTTCTGTTTGAGTACTAGAGTTTCCTGAAGGAGAAACAACGCATAAAATTGATGAACGTTGAGAAAAATGGAAATGAAAGTAGTTGATTCCCGAAAAAGAAATGGGAGAATTGATCATCCAATTCTCTGAACATTCACTTTCATGAACTGCGCAGGAATCTTAATTGCTGAGTATGGAGGACCACTAGCATGCATTCCATCTCCATCAGGCTTCTGGATTTTCTGGAGTTCCTCCACTTAAGGTTCAATACCGTTCGCATCCACAGCCTTCGAAGAGAGGGTTCTTTATGAGTGACCGCCCTCGAACATCATGCCTCCAAATTGATGGAAGAGCTCCCCTTTTGAGTTCAAAGGCCTAACTCGCATCGTGGCATAGATCTTCTGCTCTCCGCTCCCAATCTTCGCGAACCGCGTCCCTCCGCCTCTCCCGGTGGCCGCCGCCATGCCTTAATGGAAGCCAAAACCCGGCAACGTGTCCTCTCCTTCAGCCCTGCGACCACCCCTCGCCTTAACTCCCACACGCACAGAGGGCGCAGGCCTCGTTCGTCTGCCACGGGAGCGCATCCACTCCACTTTCACACTGTGACCTCTCATGTTGAACCGACCAAGTTCCGCCCATTCCAAACTAACCTCTACCTGAACCACCGAACATAACAATTCTCTTCCTCTCACCAAAACCTGTCGACTGTCCTCCAGCCAACCACAAATCGAACAATCCCGTTCCCCCCGCACTGCAACTCGATTCTCATCGTGCACGATTCAATGCAGAGCCGCTGAAGCTCGCATCAATACTCCGCCGACGGGCTGCAGAAAACCTCCTCCTCCTCGTCCAATTCTCATGCCTGGCAGGCCATATCAATAACAGAGTACGACGGTGACCCTTCTTGTAGGAGCCAGGAACACGGTGACTCAGCCTCGAGACTTGGACATTGGCTTCATGTTCGCCTTCTACGTCATGACCCGTA
Source organism: Ceratodon purpureus (assembly GCA_014871385.1). Classification (NCBI taxonomy): domain Eukaryota; kingdom Viridiplantae; phylum Streptophyta; class Bryopsida; order Pseudoditrichales; family Ditrichaceae; genus Ceratodon; species Ceratodon purpureus. The sequence continues at coordinate 80,472,717 of CM026426.1, forward strand.
ATTTAAATAATCCACGACGTCAGTGAGCATTATATGTTTGACACTCCTCAACATTGGAGAGAATTCCTTCCCTTGTCTCCGCTGTCATCTTGAACCTGGGCTTCCGCTTGCCGCTCTTGTACTGTGTCAACTCCACCCTGCATTGGACGACAAGATGAGAGTAATTCCACGCCTTAGGCTCGTCCTGTAAGAGCTCATATCTATAGGAGGCCGCGTCTCTGCCAACACTTGGAATTCGGCGGTAGTATGTTCCACTTATGAGCATTGTATTTGTGGGCCATGTACAGCCCCATCCATCAGTAAACGTGACCCTGTTCTTGTGCACACGCATGTCACAGAGAACCAAGAAAAAACAGTCTCCGTTTTCAGGTTTGTCGGTGTAGACAACGTAGGTATCTCTTGTCTCCACTCACTCTGCTTCGGTGTCCAGGTCGTCGTCTTCATCGCTGTCGTCGCCGAGGCCGTCTCCAAAATGGGCCACCCGCTCTACTGCCTGAAGTCCGACCCCGAACCCGAATTCATTCTCAAGATTTGCTTCGTTCTCATGTAGAGTGAGGACGGGGTTGGCCCACTGTGAGGTCTCCAGTGATTGCTCATTCGCTCTTTGGAACCTCGTCGCGGTCCCCGTGCTCTGCAGAATTGGAATGAGCTCAAAATCATATAAACTACAAAGTAAATGAAAAGTGTAAACTCACGCAAAGTTAGACATTTGAAGGCCTGACAGTTGAGGGTTCCCAGTCTTCCAGAAAAGAAAACAAGGTCTCAGCAAAACCAGTGACATGAAGGTTACTTCGCTGCTTCAGATGGACCAAGTGTGTCTACAGCACGTACTTTTAATATTTTGATTCTACAAATTGAGAAATACCAAACTCTCTCACATGACCATGGCTATGTTGAGATGGCCCTCTGAACCTAACATCGAGCAAAAAATAGTGAACTCACTACAACCCGTCAACGCACACTCTAGTCCCTTGCTGAATTGTCCAACAATAACAAACCATTTAGCTCAAACAATCCGCAGACATATGAAGGAAGAACTCACTGGGATTGGTGTCAGAGGTTGCAGCACTTTTAGGTCCCAGTGCCGCACATGTCCCTGCCGCGCACAGAGCATAGGGTTGTCATCCATACACTCTGCACAGAAGCATGCTAGTTCCCTAACATGTAGGTACCTCACATCTGTAGGGGACACGGAGGACACGGAATGAACTGATCTACTGCCGGGTATGGCTTCACAATCCAGATCACGGGACCTATCCACTGCCGAGGGTTCTATGAGGTGGAAGTATCTGATCAGACTTCTCCGGGCTCGCCCATACGCCCGATGCTCTTCCAGCTCTTTGCGATTACAGAAGCCAACAACGTCCGCTGCGCTCTGAAGCTTGGTGCGGGATTCGAAATTCATCTCCTCACTTCAAATTGCACACTTGAGCATAGCCCCCGCCCCGTCATGCAGCCCCTTGCCGTGACCGCTCCCAAAGTAAGACCAAATCATTCGGCATCCATTGGGTAACTCTGGGCTGACCGTGGTGGAAGGATACCTGCGCATGCGATTTTGTGAGACGTTTTCTAAAATATTACCAAAGACATTGCAGCAACACTAAATTCAGAAAATACATATAAGAACAGGATGGTTGTCTCATGAGAAATACCTGGAGACATGGTACCAGCACCTTCTAGACTTGAACTGAGCTGCACAACCGTCCGACCAAACAATATGCTCGTTCGGTCGGATGTCTCTCTCGGTCATATGTCTCCAATGTAACGCAAAGCAGTGTTGCACAAAGACAATATCGTGCTCGGGTGCGTCACTAATATAATATTGGTACTCTGTTAGCAGCTTCGGTGCACCACATCCTGGGTCTGCAAGAAACAATGGATTCCAACGATAACATATATGCACAAGAATGGTGATTTGATGCTGCAACCAGTGCATCGACTGCAGCTCATGGTACGGCTGAAACGTATAGTTCTCCGCAAAATCCACTGCAGACAAGATCAAATCAGGGGGGAAGGAATCTATAGACTCCTTATACATCTCTGCCTGCCACTTCGAAACGTAGTTGTGCAGAATGAAGGGCCGCAGCTTCTTCTCCAAATATTGCAGAAATACTGGCGCTGCAGTGGTCTGATACATCATTCGAAGCACCTTGTTTTCTTTTCCCGCTCGCGTTGTACCATGTACCACCATTTCGAAGTTGTGCCATTGGACCTTCAAACCGAGAGCATGGTCTAATTCCCTCGGACACAGCAGGAGCATGTCTACACCGCAGAGGTCGCACTCTCCTTTTATGCATTTCTCCGCATGCCAACCATCCTCCTGTATTGGACACATGACGCTATGCCACATATAAGTCAATCCTATGAAGTGGCTCAGCTCTGCATGGCATGCGCTTGGCCGATCAGCTATCTCTCCTGCAGTACTAGGCGGACATTTACAAACATCACAGGTGCAGTCACAGTGCCTTCCATGAATGCCCTTGGATGCGGTTCTCATATTATTCCAGCCGGTTCGTAATTCCGCCATCTTGCAATGGTACCTGCATGCGCAGGTGTTCCGCTCCAGCAGCCTTCTTACGTAGTATGGTTTCAGAAGCTCGAAGGCCCGCAGCCCCACCTGGCTCTGGGCGTTACTTTCTCTGAATCGCGTATGGAACTCCAACTGCCAGCAAAGGTCATGACCCACAATCAGAAATCAGTTCTCCTGGATTCTGCCCATCCATCAACCTCTTCGGACCATGACATCCACGTAAATATCCCCGAAACATAGCTTGGTACAAGATCTCAGACAGTCACCCTCAACCTATGTCACCGCGAACCATTAAGTAGGCAGCAACTGCCTAGCTTCTCTGCAGAAATCACTGCCAGTGGCAACCCAGATACCCGGTACGTAGCGGTGCAAATCATGACAATGCATTTATGACCTGGTCATGAAGTATCCCTTTAAATGCGATATCTACAGTTTCGCCATGGTTTGTTTCGAGATTTTGACTGGAGATCTGCCCTTTCAAACAAGCAATTTAAATGATGTGAAGAAGATGGTGTTGGATGGTATTCGTCCCTCCTTACCAGATGGATGTCCTTCCTTATTGAAGCATCTGATCGACAGATGCTGGAGCCCAGACGCAGCTAAACGGCCACGTTTTAGTGAAATTTCCACAGAATTATGCTACATGAAATGTTTATTTCTATCACCAAGTAAGTCTCTTTGTAACTTTTCTTGTTTTCGGGTCATTGCTGAACCTGGCCCGTGCTTTCCTACGGTTGTTTTTTGAAGTCGCATTTTTTACCCTTTCCTACTTCCAAGTTTAATTGAGACTGAATCCTTTCATAGCTTATCTGTCTTGATTAGTGGATGCCATGACACTTTATATCGACCTAATGTAGCAATTAGTACTGCAGTTGCAGCAAAAGTTTGTATTCGTAATACTATATCATGCTCGATGACAAGCAATTTCAAAGCTAGTTTTGATGGATTCTAAACTACCATGTATTTTACGTCCACAGAATTGACTCGTTGATCCACTAGGAAAGTAGTCAGAAGAGATCGGCCCATGTTTACATTACCTGTGACACTTGGAGATAGTGAGTTGCATGAGTCTCGCACTCCTTAACTCCAATCCTACGTCTCTTAACGTCTTTTTTGTTAGGAGAAACAGTAGTCTCCGTCTCCCACCAGGTACAAATTGCTCCTGTCTCCTCTGTTGTCAGGGCGTTGCTCCGTCGTTTTCTGTTCCCCCCGGCCCATAAATTTTCCCCTGTTTCGTCCACCTAAGCACGCCTTTGGAATGCTTTGCGAACAGAATACCGGGACGCTCCTAATGCCTTGCATATCAATCGCTGTGAATCGGCTTTGGACACCGCGGCCGTCAGCACAATGTTTCTCACCTTTGATTTGCCCGGTATACTTCCTGATCTTATGGTCTGAAGTGCCCCTCTCAAACTCTGTACCGTTGTTGTAGGCACGGAGCGCAACTTCAGAAAAGCAGCGTACAATTCCGGGTCAAGCACGCGGATGCGTTCATCCTGAAAATACCGGTGCCAAACCATTCTCTTCTCCTCCTCAGAGAAATCGGAGTCAAACATCCGCATGAGATCATTGACCCCCTTTGAAGCTGCCCAAGAGCACTTACAATTGCGTGGCGTCATTCTCTTGCCCTCGACTTCGTCGCCAGCAGCCCATTCACACTCAGTGGCCTCAGTGTTGACGACGTTCTCCTCTAAAGACTCTGTGACGCTTGAAACTCTCCCACCAGTCTCCACGTCGTTGCGTGGTGCCACATCATCCACACTCTCGGACTCCACGTGAGTCGACTCCTCGTGAACATGTGTACCGGAAGGTCCACCGCCATCTGCCTCGTCTCCGATAGCTCCAACCCCACCCCGAGCAGTCCAAGTTCTCCACAGCCGATGGTGCTCTTTCTTCTGTCCAGCCCTGCGAATAAACACCATCACCGGAATGATAGCTTGTACCAGAATTAACACGCTCTTTCCTGATTGTAGATGTCTCTGCCAATAAAGCAACGTCGACAAACTATGATGCCCTCATGTTTCCGTCCTAACTTTGAGCACCCCTTAAGATTGAAATACAACACAGGAGTCTGACATGTAACAGAAGCTGCACCTGTGCTCTCGAGCTCGTTCCTCCTCAGCCTCCTCCAGTATCTCTAACTCTCGACGGTGCAAATACTCCAGCCTCAGCTCCCGTCGTTGCCCTGCTCCCAATTTTGCATGCTTGTTTCTTTTGTTACCCATCTCCTTAGCCAGGCACAGCCACCATACGAGCAATTTGTAAGTGCTGAAGGCAATTACCTCGTTCCCCGATGAGGCATCAATAGCACGATAATTTAAGGTACACAAAGAACACCAAGAAGTGAATCCATCTCAGCGTAGCACTTGCGGTTCCATCCGCAATCTCCTCTAGCACGCACCGTGAATACTCCAGCGCCACCCGTACAAATCCAAAACCCTAGGAAAAACAGAAATACGAACCTTAAATCACCATGCAGCACCTCCCGCACAGTTGTTGACCCTTCCTTGAGGTCCGCATGAAGCGTAGCGCCTCCCCCGTCACTGCTTCTCTGCCCCCTACTCCCAATCTCAGAACTCTGTCCCCGCAAGATGTCCCGAACCTGCTCTAGGTGCACCCTTGCTGCACTGCTTGCTTTTGTCGTCTCAACGCTGTCGGTACAACATCATTGCATCTTCTTCCGAAGCTTGCCTTCCCCACAATCGAGTCCAATCACATGCATTACGCAAAATTGTTAGTGCTCGAAATTGCACAACCCTAATTACACAGGAACCCTAATTTGCATCCGGAATTCTACACAACATCCTACCATGCATTCGAAGTACCGCGGGCTCCTCCAAGTCCAATGTTCCTGGAACCGGCATATTTCCGGAATTATTCGATCAAGTGAATTCACAGTAACTCGGACTCTTGAGCAGGAGTTTGCCTAGTCTCTCAATCCAAAAACCCATGGAACCCGTCGCCATTTGAAATGTAATCAAAAAATTCCCGGCGACTGCACTCAATGACTGACGACCGTACCACGTCTGACATGGGCACTTCATTTCTCGCACGAACGAGGCCATCCCAATGTAGCACTCACTGATGACGTTCCCATAGAACCGCTGAACTACCGAGTATGGCGTGGCACTCTTCTGGGGCACTTCCATTCCAGTTCCACTTTCCCCACAGTGAATTTCAACTGGAAGCCCATTTTTAAAATTAATCCTTTTGAAATTTTTTTTTTCCCAAAAAACGAATATCATGCCAATGTTAGAGAAAAAACATTCAGATGCCACAATATTATCCAAAAAGACACCAAAAAGTTCTCTCAAAAGTAGAGCTCCAAAAACGTCTTGGATATACTTTTCGTCCATCCAATCTTCCGAATGAAGTGAGCGGTGCCCATTTCCAAGACCACAATTCACGAACGGAGTACACCATCTGCTCGAAAGTGTTTTCTGACAAAGTTTGCACTCTTTTTTGGTCACTTTTTCAAATGACTGCATTCACTTTGTCGCACTTTGAGGTACTCGTAGGGCAACGTAAACACCTTACCTTCTTATGCAAATTTCCAGGACTCAAGATGACCGAGTCTATTTTCTATATCCCATCCCACTTTCAACATATCAACAATTTATATGGCACTTTTCTTAGAGTTTACGACAATGGCTGAAATTGGCAACGAGCTAACCACTTTTGTGGTCCACTTTATTGTGCTTCCCCCCGGCGGAGGGGCGGCATTGATGGCATTGAGGAGAGGCGCAGCAGCAGCTTCGGCATAGAGGGTCGCGGCGCAGGGCACCAGCAGTGGTGAGGTCGAGGGCACTGTCTCTGACGAGGACGTTCAGTTGCTGCCGAACCCGCCGGTCACAGCCTGCCCAAGCCGGCCCCAAGGCAACAAGTCTGCAAAAACCGAGCAACACAAGGCAAATAGGAGAGACTTGATTCTGAAAACTCAGGCTCAGGCGACTAAACAAATGGCCGCGGCGAATTTGAGGAAGGCGGAGGCCATGGCCGACCACGCCGCGATGTCTCCCTTTCGGATGCCAATTGACGAGTTGGATGAAGAGGCGAGGGAGTATTTTGGGCTGCGAAGGAAGGAGGAGTTGGAGCGCATCAAAAGACGCATGGACGCAGAGAAGAGAGTCGCTGAGAAAGACAAATTGGACCACGAGAAGCTGCTGCGGGACAGGGCGGCGGAGGTGCAGGTGTCGAAGAGACAACGTGTGCAGGCAGGGACAACTGCGGTCGCCACCCCTTCGGCGACTGTGGGCAGCAGCCGTTGCAGTCCACTGCCCCTGCGGAGGAAACTCAACTGGAGGCTGTGACCAACCAGCCCCCAGCCGAAGTCTCACCACAGCGGACGAACGCTGCAAGCCCCCACGGCGAATTCTCTCAGCCGGGTCCCGAGTTTGGTGAGACCGCAAGTTCGTTTCTCTCCCTTCAGCATTGTTGTTTTTTGGGCGATGTTTTCTCTCCTCCTCTAGTTGCGGTCACATGCCGATTGCTGCTCCCCTTTTTTTTTGTAGTTCATGCTGTTGTTTTGCTCTATTGCTGCAGTCGGCTTATTCGTCTTCGGCACTGCTGTGTGTTTATTTTTATTTTTTATTAGCACTCACCTTAAGTCGGCTTCGACTCATTCTCCCATTTTTTATTTTGTTTTCACCGTTTGCTCCATTCGGCTTTCTCTTCTCGTCAGTTGCGGTCTAGGGTTTTTTGAATTTCTCCTTTTGGTCCATTCGGCGTTAACTTCTCAGCACTTGTTTTTTTTTTTTTTCTTTTTTTTTTAATTTCTCTTGCTCCATTCGGTTTCTACCATACAACAATTAATCTCGGGTTTTTTCTTTCTTTCTCTCGCACCTTTCGGCTTCTACCTCTCAGCAATGCATTCAGATTTTTTTTTTAATTTCTCTCGCTCCATTCGGCTTCCACCTCTCTGCAGTGCATCTCGTTGTTTTTTTTTTCAATTTATCTCGCTCCATTTGACTCCTCTCAGCACTTGCTCTCGCTTTTTCTTGTTTCCTTCGATCCAGTCACAGTCAACTTCTCTCCCTTTGCTGTATCGTTTTTATGTAGTTTGTGATGTTTTGTTGGTTGCGAGAGATCTTTAGCAGATATACGAAATGCGAATTCTTCTTTGTGACTAATTTATGCAACTCTTAAATCGTGTTTACTTTAGCCGTTCTGTGCCGAACAGTGAATGTCGACTTAGATCAGATTGTTTGGTGTAAATGTACTACTCGTCAACGTGGTATTCACAACTTCACAAGGTATTGATCAACACCTTGTCAGTACCAAACACGTATTCGTTTTCAGTTACCGATTGAATTAAGTTGTTGGATTACTTAGCTCGAAAAGTGGTGGGGTAGTTCTTTAGAATATTTGAGTTTCCTGCCATGGTGGAATGTTGTATCAATTGAGTTGTGATTCAGCATTCTGTGCCGAACAGTACAAGTAGATCTAATAGAAGAGGGCACTATGCTTCATTACATTGATTGTTCCTTACCGAGTGGCACTTAGCATGAAAAGTGGTAGGGTAGTTCTTTAGAATATTTGAGTTTCCTGCCATGGTGGAATGTTGTATCAATTGAGTTGTGATTCAGCATTCTGTGCCGAACAGTACAAGTAGATCTAATAGAAGAGGGCACTATGCTTCATTACATTGACCGTTCCTTACCGAGTGGCACAGCATGAAAAGTGGTAGGGTAGTTCTTTAGAATATTTGAGTTTCCTGCCATGGTGGAATGCTGAATCAATTGAGTTGTGATTCAGCGTTCTGTGCCAAACAGTACAAGTAGATCTAATAGAAGAGGGCGCCATGCTTCATTACATCACCTGTTCTGTACCGAACGGCACTTTCCGCGTCAATTTCTTCTTATCTTTACTCATTCATGGAATTCAATCAGTCCAAATTAGTGTGTTATGTGCCGAATACCACCTTTGTTGTCAATATGTTTTGAGTTTCATCATTCAGTTGTACTTCTGCTTCGACGTCTCTTCTCCTTGCTGTTTGCATTTTTATTTTATTTTTTTTGACAGTCACTTCTCACCTCGTCATTGCTGCTCTTTGTAGCAGGTTCAGTTTTTTATATTGCTGCATTTGGTTCCTTCGATCTCTTAGTTTCAGGTCGCTGCAGTGTCCCGAATGATTTTCTTTTCTCCTCAGCATCGTATGTGCATGCGTCAAGTTCTCTAGGCTGCGGTGTACTAACTACAACTGTGTTGAATGTGCAGATGATGCTCAGGGGGGATACTGGACCAATTCACAATGCAACTCTAAATCCCAACCCCAATTTGGAACTCCTCTTAGTCAGGGCAATTCAGATTTTAGGCAATATGTGTATGCACAACCTCACCCTGGCATGTACAGTGCACCAAGTGCTAGTACAATAGATGTAAATCAAAATCCCATGTTGGAAACTCCATTGTATGCTTATAGAAGTTTTGGACAAGGTTTGATCTTTAATGCCCGATTCTTCTCACAATGAATACATAATTAAATTTTTGTTTAAATTGCCCTTCTACCTCTTCCTCTCACTAGCCATAAATGATCTATGAGATCATTTCTCAATGCAAAATGCCTCTCTATACTCTCCACATCTCTAGTGGAAGACTGCAAGTCTTGAAATGTGAATGGTAGTGGAGCACTTTCCATAGGCACTCCCCATGGAACAAATGGCTCTAATTCTAACTCCCTTTCATCTTCAATGATCATGTTGTGCATAATAATGCATGCAATCATGATGGTGCTAATGGTGTCCAAATCCCATCGTCTAACAGGATTTTTGATGATCTCCCACCGTGCTTGTAGGACTCCAAAAGCCCTCTCAACATCCTTACGGGCCCCCTCCTGGCATTTGGCAAAATTCTCCTTCATCTCTCCTATAGGCTCATGTATTGGTTGGACAAAACAAGCCCAAGGAGGGTAGATGCCATCAGCCAACAAGTAATATCGGGGGTAGACATTGCCATTAACTGTGAAAGTAATGTCATGGCCGGCCCCCCGCAAGAAATTCAAGAGGAATGGAGAGCAATCTAAAACGTTGATGTCGTTGTTGCCTCTAGGCAATCCAAAGAATGCATGCCAAATCCATAGGCTTTGGTCAGCAATGGCTTCGAGGATAATGCTGCGATTCTTGTCCTTGTCTTGAAATTGTCCCTGCCAAGCAGCTGGACAATTCTTCCAAACCCAATGCATGCAGTCTATGCTTCCAAACATCCATAGGAAGCCACGAGCTTCATTGATAGCCACCTGTTTCTCTAAATCCTCTTTAGCACGCTGTCTCAAATACCTACCCTCATAAACACCTCGTATGGCTATCACGAATCTCTTCATACATTCCTGAGCAGTGGATTCTCCGAGCCTGCAATACTCATCACAAGCATCTGCTGCCATACCATAGGCCAGCATATGAATAGATGCAGTGCACTTCTGCAATGTGGACAATCCCATACGCCCTAAAGCATCCTTCTTGGGTTGAAACCAAGGGTCATATCTCACCACACTATCAACAATGCTAAGGAATAACTCTCTCCGCATCTTAAACCGTCTACGAAATTTAACCGGCCCATACGTAGGTGAATCAGAAAAATAATCGTTGTACAGAAGGGTGTGGAAATGCTCACGATCACGGAAAACAAACTCTCTATCCATAATACTTCCACCAACTTTGGGTGCTGCAGAAGACTCACCCAAAATCTCAGAAGATACAACGTCAAACATTTGCATGAAAAAATCATTGTCAAACTCCTCTTCAAGCTCCTCCTCAAACCCCAAATTCAGCTCCAGGCTCCTCTCCATCTCATCTTCCGAGGAATCCATATTGTGCAGCAGTCTTGCAAATCACTGCCCTAAACAGGACAATGGAAATACACCTAGAAATCCCCCTACCCTTCTAAACCCAGGCTCTCCCCTCTCACCCACTATGACTCCAAAATTTCGAAAACTGAATCTGCAAGGTGGGCGCAGCCCGACTGTGTCCCTGAGTGCTCACAAACCCTGCTGCCGAACCCATCTAGGTCGACAGCCACGGTGGCCCTCCCTCGCCCACCTGGCAGTGGGCAACCCGCCACATTAGCTGTGAAGCGGTGTACAGGCCGCCCTTGGCGCGGGCGCATTGGGGCCGGGCCTCGCCATCTCTCCCCGCAACAGTGGAAGGACCTCGCCAAGTACCGTTTGGAGTGGGTACTTGGCGAGGATGCATTGGGGTTGCTCTAAGGTACATGCTGGTGAAAACAATTTTCAAATCGGAGCATGGGAAGGCCCCGAAATACCATGAAATACTATCAGACCGTATAAAAGAAACCGGTCCTCGGAGGGGAAAGATGAGCAACTTATGTACCTCACAGTGGAACAGAGGAAGTGGTGAGCGGAAAGATGAGTGATGTGTCCCCCTGGCAGTGGCTCAGTTTATGTCGCAAAGGAAATCTACTATCTCCATCACCTGTATTTCGAGGAGACCGTAGAGGGGTTATACAAAAATGGCATTCGGTATATACTCCTATTTCCCGAGGCCATCTTATATTGTGAATGTGTCTAATAAGCGATGGTATTTGAAGACTTGCCTGAAAACTGGACAAGGATGTTGGATCAATTCATGAGAATAATGTGTTGAAATTGCGCACGGGGTTTCCTTCAATACCGCGGGTGTAGTTCCGTCGACGAGTGTATTTCCATGCCTGACCTCTCTATGTGTTTCAATTTCAGTCTTGCTCTGAGACGATAAGTTGAGGTACGAGACGATCCATTGTAACCACCGTTAATGTTTGTTTAATTGGATTCTATCCTTCCAATACTCATGGTCCATTATTCCTTTTGTTTCCGACGTCTTTGCAGTTCCAAATTCAGGTGAGTTGCGTTGGTGGGAGCAGACCATGGCTTAACGAATACTAGTTTGACATCTACAGAGCATGTATTGAAGGTGAGTCACATCAAATCATCGAGTACGTTATATTAAGTGATTAGTAGTACAGATTTAATCAGTCATTCATGGTCCCGTAAGAACCACCAATTTCAGCTTTAATTTCAGAAACCTGTATATGAATGTAATCATTACACAATAAATTTGACGTGACACTTTACTCTTCCTCGGTTATCTTCACTCATTGGAATCATTTAGTGATCTCTAGAGGATCACATTTATTTTCAGGCCGGATTCTTCATAAAGTATGTCGCCCCTAAGCAGCAGATCTACACCGCCCAGAAAATAAAGTAATCTTGATAAACTGTAATGTCTGCTCCATTGCCTAAACCTGAATTGCAACTCATCTTAGTCTCATAGTCGTACTGGACATTGGCCTCTCTTTCCTTAGTATTACAAAGCCTGTTTTCTCACGTCGCCATGGTTTTGGAGTACAGGAAGCCTTGGTACCGGGATTTCTTGATACTTCCCAGCAAAGGTTTTGTTCCAGGGAAAGGTCCGCGGAATGTGTACCCGAAGTCGGTCTGCAAGGAACGTCTAGGTCCGTGCAACGAGCATGGTGCGTATAAATGGCGCCACGTCTTCGACCAGGCCTACGAGGGGTACATCGCGGAACTATTCGAGCGAGTATACCAAAGGAAATTACGGGAGAACAAAACCCTGCCCATGCCCTGACTATAATCCTCGCCCACGTCTTAATGGCATTCGCTATTTCTGTTCCCTTCCGCGGCGGTCCCGCGAGACAGGGCCCACGGCGCGAGACCCTTCTTTCGCTCCAGAATTCTTTCCGTCGCTCCCCCCCTCTCGCGAGCCGTGCCCGGGCTCGGGATGCCACGTCGGACCCCGTCTCGAAACCCTCCCTGCCACGTCCGCATCCTCCACCCTGTCTCGTCTCGGAACCCAGAAAGACGAGACACCCCATGCATGGGCTGTCTCGCGAGACAGCCTCATGGCACCATGGCCCATGGGCATGCATGGAGATTTTCCTACCTTTCCGGGGCTTCCCTCTCGTAGGCCTGAGACGTGGAATAAGTCTCGTCTCGGTTTCCCGCTCGCGATTCCCAGGCGGGAGTTTGTTGTCTCTAAGTGCTCCATCGATTTCAAATTCTAGGGTTACCCGCCGTCTCGCCAGGCCCAGACGAGTGGCATCAGTGTCTGTCTACGGCGGACCCGTTTCGGTGCCCTCCCTGTGTCTTGCATGTTCCCGCGATGCATCGTCCGATACCGCTCGTTTTTTTGGCCGTCTCGATGCCGAACCCGTGAACGCGAGACCGAAGGTGTCTTCAGGAGTGGCATCGGCTTGTACCGCACCTGTTTGCGGGACAAGCGCAATCTGTTGTGATGCGTGACGCGTGATACCCCGAGAGGTGCGGTCGGGATGGAGACCCTGCAAGAGGACGCCGCGAGACGAATCCTGAAGGACGATCTTCCGCGAGACAATGGAGCGACCGTGGCTTCCCATTCTGTCGACGTGAAGGTGGAGGTAGACACCTCCTGGATTGGACCGTGGGAGACAATCTACATGCAGAAGAACAGTCACATTCTGCAGGGATACCGAGACGCGGTACAGTTCCCACCTCGCGGTCCCTTCACGTTCAAAGACATCAAGTGGGACTTCCGCCAACCGAATTCGTATCCTGATGTTGTCGAATACTGTAGACGGAACGTCCCGGAGTCCGGGCTTGGAATCGGGCGCTCCGAGGGTGATGTCTCGGAGAAAAGGTATCATGTTGCTTACATTCCGTGGGAAAGAGTGGAGGACTTCGTCGAAGGCGAAAGCAAACGAAGGTCCGATGTCCAGACAAGATTCTTGAAACGACCCAAGGGGAAGCCGCCTGGTCACGAGCCGAGACACAATACTGGCCTTCATACTTTCTGGTTAGTTCATTTCCGAAACCGAATACTTCTGGGTAACGTTTTGTATGTTCTTCTATTTGTTTATACGTGATGTCCGTGTCTCGATGTTCTTCGATAACGAGACAGCATTCGCGAAACGGGTTCCGAGACAGTCGATAACGGCTCGCTAACTTAGTATTGTATTTTCGGCACAGGTACGAGTGCCAGTACGGGCCGAAGGACTTGTCCGACAAGGTCCTCACAATTACTCCCGAGATGGAGACGAAGAAACCGAAATACAACGTCAAGGGCAAGTTGATTCCCAACGGGCGTGGGAAGGGGAGGCCCAGAATTGGCGCTGCTGCGACTGGAATGAGCATCAAGAGAGGATGCGTGTGCAGATTCCAGGTGAAGCAGCTCTACTATCTCCGAGACGTGGTTGAGATTGTATGTTATAACCCGAGACACGAAAATCCTGCATCGCTAGTGGTCCACGGCGCCGTCCTACCCGGCGAGCGTGGTCGTTTCGAAAAACAAATTCCGACGGAGCTCCGGAATTGGGTACTGTCGAGCCTCCGGTCTGGCGTTTCCAGTAACAAGATTCTTTCTACCCACCGTGCCGAGGTGATGCGTCTCGTAGCCGAGGGTGTTCCGCCTGAACGATGTCACTTTCTACGGGAGTGGGATGTCCGAAACATCGCCAAGGAATTGAGGAAAACAGAGTATCAGAGAGACGACAACGACGCCGAATCCGTGAAGATGTGGGTGGAGGCTAACCCGGACGATGTTTTTTTTCTACCGTCTCGTTAAGAAAGGCACTGTCTCGGGAACTCTCACGTCTGCGAATTTGCCGTTTGTCATCGGCATCCAAAACGAGTTCCAGTTCAAGATGATGCTACAGCACGGCCACGAAAGTATTGTCTCGATGGACGCTACGTTCGGAACAAATCACTGGAAGGTGAGGCCCATATATTTCGACTTTGTCTCGTTCAGTACTCATTTCGTTTTTCGAGACATTCACATCTGTCTCGCTCTTGCAGTATCCCCTGTACACTCTGATGGTGTTCGACAAGTGGCGGAATGGAGTCCCTGTTGCTTTCATTATCGCGCAATCCGCAAAAGAGAAAGACATCACTCCCTGGCTCACCGCAATCAAGCAGAAGCTAGTTTCGAAGATGCCAGAGTGGCTACCGAGTGCATTCATTGTCGATGATGCATTAGCTGAGATTAACGCCATAATGTACGTATGCTGATATCTCCGTCTGCGTACTGTCTCGTGATTTGCCGACTCGCAAGCTGTCTCGTGACATACCGTTCCGCACACTGTCTCGTGATTCCCCATCACGCATACTGCACCTCCACTTCTGTACCCCTGATATGTCTCGTGCGTTTCATAGGTTGGTATGGCCCAAGATTAAAGTATTCCTATGCCTCTGGCATGTGAGGCGGGCCTGGCAAAAGAACGCCTGTGCCAAAATTAAAGGAATAATCACCAGAGCGTGGGCGCTGCGGGAAATGGGAGCGCTCATGTACATCGAGGAGTCCCCCGATTCGAGGTTGTCTGTCTTGGACTACGTGAAGGCTAGGTTCGCGAGACTGAAGACATTAGTGTCCGGCGCTGCTGCTTTCTGGGCGTACATTGAAAAGTACTGGATGATAAAGCCCGAAATGTGGGTGACAGGGAACAGGCACATACCACATGCTGGTCAAGACACGAACGCAGGAATTGAGTCATATCATGGACACACAAAGGCCACTCTGAAGGCCGAGAAGAGTCGGTTGGATGGAAGGCGTCTCGATTGGCTCATTCACGAGCTCACAAACGACGTCGTAACGAAATACGACTACAACCAATACATGAAGGAGAATGGCTTCATAACAAACAAGAAGGCAGAGCAGATCGTTAGAAACTCCATTATATCGGCGAACAAGATCCCGGACTCCTCTGTCTCGCTGCCGTCTCGACCCGGTGACCCCGCCATAGTCACGTCGTCCAAGCGAGCCCACATTAGATACGCCGTGTACAATCCCGATACCGAGTGGGCTGTTTGCGAATGTGTATGGGCCCAGAAAGGAAATCTTTGCAAACATCAGCTGAAGGTTCTTCGTCTAATGAGGCCTGACCTTGCCGACGGGACGATTGTGAAGGTCTGCGGGACACTGTACGGTACCAAGCTAGGCGGTGTCTCGGCTCTCCTAAATCCCCCGGGACCGGAAATTCCAAGCGAGACTGAAACCGGACCGTCGCAGGATGTCCCCGAAGACTGGAATGCCAACAGCGAGACACAGGATGTGCCCACGGTCGACCCTCCACCGAGTCAAGAAGACGAGGTGGCAAGAATGAAGCGCATCATAGACCAGACGGGAAGAGAAATCACGGAACGAGCTGCGAGACACTACGTCATTCAGAAGCACCTGGCGGCGGAATTGGCAGAGATGAATACGAGACACGCTGCCATGGAAACGAGGATTCTAGCCGGTCTCCTTCATCCAACGGAGCGAGACGCCCCAAGATTTGAGAGGAATGACCCGAACAAGCCCAACTCGCTGAAACGGAATAGGGATTTCCTCGACGGGGGACGCGTCGGACGTCCGCCCAGATCCACGCAGGAGTGACCCCACGTCCCTGTCTCGGATTTCTATATTCGATGTGTCTCGGATCGAGACAGCGGGAACTCTACCTATAAGTACACCCGCCACGACTCGTACTTTCTATTTATTTCTGCAAGTGTTGAGTGGGATTCATAATCACGGGGTACCAGTTTCCGTAGTTCCCGTTTGGCGTTCAATTGGGTTCGCAGAATGGAGTCCATGAACGTTAACTTCTTCAATGGGGGGGAGGACACGGTCCCGGGAGTTCAAATGGAGGGGCCTGTCTCGGGTGCCAGAGGCTGCTGTGATCTCCAGGAATTGGAGGCCGACGCTTTAGAGGTACTGGAGCAATTGTTCTTGGAGGCATCATATGATATAGCGTTATCGTCTCGGAGAATGAGCTCTGCGAAACGGAATCCAGTGGACGTGTACCGTATACCGAGACAATACCTTGGCGGGCAGTCCCGAACACGAACTGTCTCGAGGCGAGACGGGGTCGACTACGAGTCCCTTACGTACGTAGGCATGTGTCTCACCCCTTGGAACCCCACTAGGTCAAGGAGGATGTTAGGACCATCAGCATTCGGTAAACTGTAGCTCTAGATTGTGTTGTAGCGAATTTATTGAAGTTCTGTCTCGGATTGTAGCCTAGGAATTATCGATACTCTTTTATGCTCAATGTAGACAAGTATCGGATGTAAAAGAATCTTCCGTTTTCTAATTATACGTCACACGGTTTCCCGTGCAAAATTTTGTACAAAAAAATTTCTTCTTTCCTCTCCGACCCCTGGGAGCCAAGCATCCCACATACGAGACACTGAGCTCTCAACTAGTCACAGGGAGTCCACTACAAACGAGAGGCGAGACAGTCACTTCCCTTCCTTGGACTGTCTCGGACTATACCATTCATCTATACACTGTCATTGTGTCCTTCAACTATGCACTACATCTCTACTACTGTACGTCTCCCTCCCATCCCCAAAACTGGTACTATGTACTGAGCAGTCCTGTACAAGTCTCCTGCCTGTCTCGCCCCAAAACAAAAACGCAGTCTACAGCCGTCGTCTCGCCGAGCCTGAAGGAGAGTGCACCATCTTCTCGAATTTCTCACGCTTAGACTTCCTGGACTTGGTGGCGCTTCCGAGCCTCGCCTTTGTGTCTTCCCCCTCCTCAGAACCTGGTGCTCGTGGTTCACGGATGTGGAACGCATCCACCTTGTACCCGGTCCGAGACATCGCTGGCGAAATACCGAACACTTGGACCCCGCCTTTTACTGTGACGTAGTCCGGGACAACGATATCCCCCTCCATCAGGTTAGGCAAGTCATTCAGTCCAGTCCCGCAGATCCTCGGTCTTGGTAATCTGTCGTCCGCACGGGCTGTCTCGATGTACAGCTGCTCCAAGAACCACAACTGCATTTGCTGCCCAGTCCATTTCAACCACCGCTTCTTCTTCATTTTCTCCGCAGGCTTCGGGAAACGACAACCATATCCACGAGTGACCATGTACTGCCAGAACTGGAAACTCATCGCGTATCCGCACTCCCATGACTCCTTCTGGTTCGGAGCCTTGAGCGAGACACATCCGCGAGACACTACCTTCCACCAGTCCTGCGATCCCGGAACAATTCCCCTGGAGCTCGCCCACGCGATGTGCACCAACGTGACGAAGTTGTCTCGAGCCTCCGTGTCGTGTATGTGGAGGAGGGATTCAAGGTGATATGTCGTGTCAAGCTCCACAACAAACAGGGTCCAGTGATCCTTATCGCAATAAGGGATCACCAACGTGTTCTCCCGGCCATTGCAACCTGAGAGCCACCGGATTCCGAAACTCCCCAGCCATTCCCAGTCCCCGTTGCACTCCAGGATGTGCGCATCCAAGACAGTATTGACGTTGGATTCTGCCACCACATACTGTCTCGCGACGTGGTCCGGCGATCTCAGAACCAAGTGCCGCAGGAGGAGGTCCACGAATGGCCCAATCATGCACGCCTGTGGTCTGAGTACGCACTCCCACTCTTGGACCAGGACAGGGATCTTCACGGCAATCCGGGGGTCGTTACCAAAGTAGATGATGTAATCCCCGTACTCCGTCTCGGCCACATGCCCTTGCCTGAAATAGGAGACAGTGATAATGTTAGATCCGAGACAGGGTAGAACCTGGACAGCGCTATAGGAACATGATATCGGGACACCGCGAAACATTTTCAAGAATAAAAAACATGGACACAACGAGCCTAAACATACCATGAGTAATAAAACATGCCATTCACGAACTTAAGAACTTACTTGAAGCAGCCAACGTGGAATGGAATCATCAATACCCCAAGCACTGCCTTCCAATCCATCTGTACTCCCTCCGAGACAAGCTCCGTCTTGAAATCCTTCGGGGGCTCCAATGTGTTCGGAACAGGCGTGGCAGGGTCCATGAATTTAAAAATCCAATGGCTCCCCGGTTTCAATTTACTCGGCGGTATTGGTGCGCCAAAGTCGAGGTCCCAAATCTTGAGTCCTTCCTCTCGTGACCCAATTCCAGAGGACTGTCCCTCGTCTGACTCCGGCTCCTTGTCCTCCTCGACCACTGTCTCGGACGCCGCCACTGCGTCTAGTAAAGACACAATATTGCAACCCCCGTTAATTAATGTCCCTCTGGACACTGTATGATGAGTTGGTGTGCAAGAAAGTAATTGCGAGAATCCGAAACAGTCCATCTGGGATGCAGAGGGAATGCCATCGCCCAATGGCAGGGAACTGAACCCGTCTCGCAATTCTTGGGTCCATGTTCCGGGACACTCACCTCTGGGTTTCACGGCTGCCACTGTCTCCAATGAGGCAGCCTCCTTTCGCGGACTCTCGTACCGGCGAGGCGAATCCACGGAGGCAATGTCAACAACCTCATTCATTTCGTTGTGAAATGGGGATGAAGGGCTCGCTGTCTCGGTCCCTTCCGAGTCTTGTGCAGGTTCGTCGACAGGTATCGCGTGACCATGGACGTTCAAGTGCCCGTACACCAACCTGTCTCGCGAAACCCCGTCAACAGCCGTCTCGGCAGCGGACCACCGGTCTTGAGCGACACCATTCAAGAAAGTGCGCACTGACAACGCACTGCGCAAACCAGAGGCCCAGGCCGGCTCTGCAAAGAAGGTCGAAGCCGTTAGCTTCGGAACGCATGAACTATTTCCGAGACATTCTTACTACAAAACATCAGAACATGGCCTCTGTGTCGGATATGAACTTACCATCCGCGAGAGGGATCCAACGGAGATCTAGGTCCTCCCGTCGAGTTAATGCTTGCCGCAAAATCTTCAAGCACTCTGGGAATACCTCTTCCGAGACGGGCGCCGTCAACTGCCACGCCGTCATGAAGGATTCCGTCTCGGAAGATGCAAAGTCCTCCAGTGCCCGAGCCTGGACTGAAAGGAGCCACGCCTGCAGGTCATCCGAGACACCGCTGTGGAGGGACATGCATGCTGCTGTAATGGCGTCCGACGTCTCCGTCTCGGCGTTTGGATCAGCACCGAACAGTGTACTCCCAGCGGCCTGAACGAGACACCTCGCTGTGTCTAGAGCTCCAGGCGAAGACAACTTCTCGTGGACACTCTTGTCCAGTGCTCCTTGCAGTGGGTCCGCTGAGCTGTTATACCAGAGCACGAGGAAAATATGAGGGGCCCGTGACGGTTTTTTTTTAATTTTAAATTATGTTGAATTGAATAAAGTACCTCAGGAGGAAAAAATAAAAATAAACAAGTACACAATACTGACCTGTACCGAATATTGTGGACGAGGAGGAAAACGCGAATGATCTTTGCCTCCAGACCTGCTCCGACTGGCAGCGTCCGTCTCGTACCGAGTGCCTTGACCACGTCTCGCGCCTCCGTTTCGTTGTGCTTCCAGGGCATGGGAGGTAGCCTCTCCGAGACAGCGGGGTTCTTCGCGCATATGTGGTACAGGGGATTCCAACCCCATGACACTTCCTCCAACTCCCCAGCCTTGGACTCCTCCCACGCTGCAACCCTGTCCGCGATGAATTTCTCCTTCAGTCTGGCGTTATGAAGGCGCTGGGCATCTACGGCCTCCTCGTGTTTCTTCCAGTCGTGGACATTGACGTAGTAGTCCATGGAGGCGTTCGCGAGACGATCCATCTCTGTCTCGGACATTTCCCCGGTGTCCAACACTTCAGAAAGATCTGCCGCTAGACCGCTATCTCTCTCGGAGTATAGAGAATTCTGCAATTCAGAGAGTACGGCAGTCCTCCCCCGTTAGCAACCTTGAGGCACAGATTGAAGTGCGAGACAAGTATGAAAGATAGACGGAAATGAATTAAAATATCGCAACATATTCACGACAAGTACAAGTTATTATAAAATAATGAAGTTGAGAACTCCAGGGAGGAGATGTCGTACCTTTCGATTCAACTTCTGGAATCGGAAGTAGGTAAGCGAGATGATTGTCTCGCGCCCCTCCTTCTTCAAGAACTCCCCCAGTCTGGTCCGAAGAGTTCCCCTGTCCCACGTGTGGAACTCCCTCTCCTACCCAAAAAGCCCATAATCCATTAAGATGGTGAGGCCCGTGTGTCCCAAGCGTGTCTCGGGCTGGCGAATTGGATCTATTGTAAACAGGGACTCCGCTGCCTCTTGAGCCTCCTCCACAACCTTCTCCTTGTCTCGCATTAAGGCGGACATTGGGCTCAGGGGAACCTCCATCGGGGCCTCGTCGACCACCATAGCCACCGCTTCAGTATCCTCTGTGTGGACAGTGGGAGTGGAGACGGCCATATCAGAGCCGTCCCCGGGACGTATCCGAGACGTATCCGAGGCGTACCCGGCTGTCTCGTCCCGGATTGGGGATGGCGGTTTCTCGTCCGATGGTTTCGGTCGCTTCGCTGCCGTCGTGTTTGTCTCGCTCCTTGCCGCTGGGACCCTCTGAGGGTGGGTTTCCGAGAGTAAAACTCCCTCTCCTCGGGTTCCTCCTCCGGCTTGGAAGCCTTCACTTCAATGTCTCGTCCTTTCTTGTCTCGCTGTCGAGGAGTGAGTCCTGCCCGAGGAAGAACGATGAACGTATCAGGTACAGCTCCCGTGGCGTCCTCTTCGCCTGCAGATGTGTCTCGCCGGGGCGGTGAGAGGATGATAGGGACAACAGCAGGCGTCGGTGCCGTCTCGGGATTGGGGATGAACGGTCTTCGCTCCACCACGGGCGAGTCCGAGGCCACAAAGTCACTGTCTGCCTCTGCCTCGGAATCTGAACTGCTCAGCACCATTTCCAAAGTCCTGACAGCCAACCTATCAGGGACAGATTTTCTCTCGGCCTTCATGGGTTTCTTCGTCTGCTTCTTCGGCGATCTATCACTCGGACCACGAATCGCAGGGACGCCTTGTTGGAATTTGACCGGCTCCCCTCGCCGCAACATAGCCTGTGTCTCGTTCACGTAGTCCCTCACCAACTTCTGGGGCGAGACACCCGCTTGCAGCTTGTCAATGGTAACGTTCTTCTCAAGCAGATTCGGGTACATCTTCTCCGGGATGACGTTACCGTTCGCGTCGACATTTAGGGGGCACCCGTGCCATCTATGAGTATTTAGACGCGCCTTCTGAGCACACATGGGCTCCCCATTCTTGCCACGGCATTTGTGCTTGCAGCAGAACAATCGACGTCCTAACATCACCGGCGCGCTATGACACTCCAGGAGCAAATTCTTCCACTCCTCCCATGTGTAGTGTTCCGTGAACAACTTCTTGTCGCTTTCGTGGACCTCCGTGACGCCGTCGTCCGTGATCTGGAGGTTCCTCCTGTACTCGGGAGCCATGTCTCGCTAACTTGAACCTAAAACAAACAGGGGCGGAGGTTAGTAACCTGGATGCGAAGTTTATAAGACCTTCCGAGACACAGACACAGCGCCGAGACTGCGAGACAGCTGCGAAGCAAAAACCGTGCACATCAAATTCGGCAGGAACTGTGGACGACAGGAAGGAGCCTCTACGACGGATCTTTGTCTCGGCGAAACATGAACGACGAATCGGAACAGAAATTAAGATTCTATGCACAAAATTGGTATACTCAAGAACTCCCTCCCAATTCCAACGCGAGACACTCCTGTAACGGGGGCGACATCGTCGTCCTCATTTGATTTCGACAATAGCAGCGAGGCCACCCAGAACGACCGCAGACAAGATACACCTGAACAGTATTCCACGAGACATGTCTATCCTAAACCCTAAACCCCAGAACGTCGTGACGTATGACTACTAAACCCTAAAACTAATCTCTGTGACAAACTCCGGCAACAAAATCGCTATCGTCTCTCCGGAACACCATAAAAACAAACACATAGAAGATGATGAACGTATACATACCTCGATTGTCTCTGCGAAATCGCCTCTGCACTCCTCCTCCGACCAAATCGCACAAACTCCTCGATCGCGGCTCCAGCAACAGACTCCGACTCCTCAGTTCTCACAACACTCTCAAACTCTATCACAACACTCTCCGCCCATGAAAGCGCCTCTCGCACAACACTCTCCACCTCACAAACACTAAGCGTAACACATCTAACAATGGCGCGAGACAGCGGAGAAGGAAACGGAGAGAAATTGGCAGAGAAATTAGCAAACTTTGACAACGCGCGCATATAAACCCTCGCACCTCCTCTCGAGGGAACACTCTCACCACCCCACGAGACAACTCTCGCAACTCTCCTCAGGCAATGGCATAAAATGAGTCCGTTTTTCCAGGAGGCTGCCAATTTATACAGGGAGCAGGGGGGAGACGCCATCATCACACCTACAAAACCTCAGAAATCAAAATCGAGGAAAAGGCTGCAAGAGACGGCGCATGATCTCCACCCACAGAACCCCATCATCACCTCAACACCCGAAACAGCTCCGACGAGACAGACTGAAAGCAGAAGTGACAGGAGAAAGCAGAAGTGACACCCACGAAAATGAGACATCATACCCTAAAACGTGGAAGGTCATTCGACAGGACGTGACGAATTCTGTCCGTCTCGGATGGATGAAAATCTCCATGCATGCCCATGGGCCATGGTGCCATGAGGCTGTCTCGCGAGACAGCCCATGCATGGGGTGTCTCGTCTTTCTGGGTTCCGAGACGAGACAGGGTGGAGGATGCGGACGTGGCAGGGAGGGTTTCGAGACGGGGTCCGACGTGGCATCCCGAGCCCGGGCACGGCTCGCGAGAGGGGGGGGAGCGACGGAAAGAATTCTGGAGCGAAAGAAGGGTCTCGCGCCGTGGGCCCTGTCTCGCGGGACCGCCGCGGAAGGGAACAGAAATAGCGAATGCCATTAAGACGTGGGCGAGGATTATAGTCAGGGCTGCCCATGCACTTCGCTCGTGGTGTGCTTGCCGAGTACGATGGCGTCGCCGTTGATTGGGCGCAATACGCTGTCTCTCTCCACCGCAAAGGGACACATAACTCTGTGACGAAAAAAATGACGAAGTACAGGAATCCGTGCCGTCCTATACCGTGGAAGAACCCGAGGCCAATCCCACAAGCGCCTTCCCCAGATCCCTCTTTCGTACTAATTCTATGAATCCACCAGTCCTTAACTGTATTGCCTCTCGTGTGTACTGCTTCCTTTCAGTTTTAGTCATGCGCCATTGTGGGGTTTGAATTTTGTTTCTGTGCAGTGATTCTAATTAGGAAGATTTAAATGTCCACTCTTCCGGCTGTATGATGCAAGGTTGCAATGTATCGCAGGAGTGGCAACGTGAGTTCTCTCCTCTAGAATCACGAAGCCCCGGCATCAATATACCTCCGACAACACCTGCATGGAATGTTGAAGCGTCGTCAGGGAGAGAATTACAGTCAGATGTCCATAAGAGAGGGAGCTCTGTTTCTCGAGGCAAGCAGGTGGCGGTGTCCACCGATAGTGGAGGGTCTTCGCCACCTCCGCTTGCAGTGGAAGGTTTGGTTAAGCTGACCAATGCCATTCGTCATATAGCACACGAGCAAAGACAAGAAATGGCGTTCGAAGCAGGAGAATTTGAAGAGAAAATACGAGTTGCCAAAGAAAAGTTCGACGTCGCAAGCGCAAAATTAGTTTCTCCCCATCGCATACATCGGTCCTGGGCCGAAATAATCCCAGGAGCAGAAACTTTGCATTGTATAGCACTTGCTCTACGGGAGAGGTCTCAGACGCACCCCTCGAACATCCCAAAGTCAGTATATGATATGGGACAGTATGCGCCGTTACCCACGGTCGACACGGTGTGGGAGGACACTCTTCTAGTTGCCCGCACTAATCTGGAGTTCGTGAAGGATAGAGTGGAGAAATTGAGGGAATCGATTATGGAGCAAGAGAAGGCTGTAGGCGACGCAGAAGCTACGTTCAATGCGGTCCGGGTGGAGGCAAATAAAAACCTACTTGCACTGAAGTCCGACACAGAGAAGATGGACGCACTTATTCAGTTCCTGGGGCACCGAGACTTCTTCGGCAAAGCATGAGTGTGGATCTATTTACTTCTGTGCCTGGCATAGCATTTTGTGCACATTAACTTGATCAACAAATTAGGTTTCCCGTTTTTGTTGTTTTCAATAGGTACATCACGAAGTTACAATTTCACAAAGACAATTTCATATTTTCGGTGAAGAGTTAGTGCTACATTTAATTACAAAAACATCCGATTTCCACAGCATTTCAGTTTGCCGATTAAACCTTCTTTCTGTACGGACGTACACGGTGAATGTCCATGTAATGTTGGTCGAACATTGCATCGTACTATGTGGCTTTTTGTAAACTAGCTGACATGCTCGGCAATTGTAATTGAAAAAAAACACCTTCGGTGCTATGTAATGTGTACGCACTCTGGGCAATGGAAGCAACCGTGACCCGGGTATTACTAGAGGTACAATACGAGGGCATGTAATCGTCCCATGTACCCAAGAAGCCGGGATAAGGGCACAGGTATGAGAGTGGTCGGTACGTCAAGGTCGGCGCCCATATACCCGGACTTACGGATGCATGCCCGGTGCAGGAGGCTAAAGTCCGGCCTCGACATGGAATCTGGAGGTCATCTGCAGTAGCGGTAAGATGAAATTGCAAATTCAACATTCTCTCCGATCATGTTTTTTTTTTTTTTTTGAAGACACGTAATCGATTTAAATTACTGCAAAGAGAATTACAACTCCAAGGGCCAATGAAGGCCCTGGACTAAAAAATGGTAACACGAACTAACCGATCATGTTTAACCGATTGGACTACGTGGCTCCCCAGAATTACAGAAAAGGTGGGCCACACGGGGCCTCCAAACTTTGAAACGCATGGAGTGACTGTTTCTGTCTGTCGGGCCCTCCATTTACTCATAGGACCAATCAGGAAGAACTGATATCAATGGACGATGACCAGGAAAAAACTTGGTCAGCAAATTTGGTCACAAAACACTTAGTTTCCACTAGTGTAGGCATTGCCGCAAGCTTGCACGTTGGAATATTGAATTGAGAAGAGCTGAAATGTTTTATTCTCAAACTAGAATAGTGGCCACACAGTTTAGCTTTTGTCATCCTCATCACCATGTTAATCATCTTCCTCCCCGAATGACTCCTCATCCTCTTCAAGGTCGTCTCAAAAATCTCAAGCTGTGCTCCATCTGATATATGTGTCGTAGCAGGCGAGGAAGCATTGACTTGATCATCACCTGAGTGCAAGGTGCTGCTTGCATGGTGAAAGGTCTAAGACATTAGGAAAAAAATAGGGCCACTACAGGGCCGCTTGCCTTTAATCAAATCTGTGCAAAAAGGGCGGGCAAGCAACCTTCGAAAATTAGGCGGGCATCGTGGGTGGCTACGATCAATCTCAAGATTCAAAATTGGGCGGCTGATACTGGAAGTTTGAGTATGGGTCACGAGAGGCAATGATTGTTTGGTCCCAATCAGTGTTTCCCCCCAAGTTACGTGGCAAGCGGGAACCATTTTCCGGCGGGAGTTCAGCTGACGTCTTGGCACAAGTGGCAGTCTTGCAAATGGCAGTCTGTCGTCAGTGTCTTAGGAAGTCAGGAACAGTGTTTTGCTCGTGTCATTTTTGCTTGTCACTAATGGCGAATCCGGGTTACAAAATTAGTGCGACAATTAGTGCAAAGTACGCTCTGCTTATTTCACGTAGTCGCGCGCTTCACGAGCAAACGCCTACGTCCGATTTTGCTCAAAGACGGGAATCAAGTGCATCAAACATCGAACTCTGGGTAGAGGGTTCATTATATCCACACAATCCAATCGATAATAGACGCCCGCATTTTAGATCGGTATGTCAGTTGCTTGAATTTTTGCCGAAGAAAAGAATGGTTTGCTGGGGTATATTCACTACAAGAAACCCATGTTTTTGGAGATGTTCTCCAGAAACATGGTTGTGTTTTTGCCATCTCCGCATGTTGGTCATTTATGTCTCCGAGAAGGTGAGGACGTTAACGTGTTTTTTGAAGTAAACTGGGCTTATCGTGCCCAGACACGGGCATGCTAGCCTGAAAATGCGAAGACGATCAGATAAAGAGGTGCGTGTACATGGACATCGCGGAAGACATCCCTGGGAACGCAAAATTGCCACATCGGCAATGGCCTCATTTTTACAGTATGTAAAAAGAGTGCGAAGTTACTAGGCTGCGAAGTAACTTCTTACCCGGAGTGAAAAAAAGCAGAGGAAGGGCAGGGTCACCGAAAGAAGGGGAAAAAGGCCGAGAGGGATTAAAGACAATGTTTTAATTTTTTCTTTGTAAATAAAATTCACAGTATCAATCACAATGACAAATGGCTTATTACGTTCAATGTATCGTGATTTCTATAATTTTTTATTAGTGTACTTCGGTTTTATATTAATTTTTAGTATACAAATATTAATGATTCAGTGCGATTACTTTTCTGAATTTATTCAAATTAATTTTGAAAATCAAAAATGCAAATTAAACTGGAATTAAAGATCATGAAAAAAAAAATATAATGATTAAAAATAATCGACAACTATTAATTTACAATGAGGAAACACTTATTACGTTCATTGTATTGCAATGTCAAGATTCTTGATTTGTGTAATTCGTTTTCAAAAATAAGTTTGAAAAGTATGATATTAAAATATGGTGCAATTATTTTTCTGAATTTATTCAAATTAATTTTCTAAGTAGAAAATGCAAATTAAGCTGGAATTAAAGATTATGGAAAAAAATATAATTAGTAAAAATAATTACTATTCGTTAATTTACAATGGGGAAACGCTTATTACGTTCATTGTATTATAACGTCAACATTCTTGATTTGTGTAATTCGTTTTTGAAAATTAATTTGAAAATCATAATATTAAAATAATATAGATTATTTTTCTTAATTTCTTGGAATCAATTTTAATAATAGAGAAGGGTTTAGAGTGAAAGTAAGTACTACAAATTAAAAATAATAGTATAAAAAACAAATAATGCTTTTTAATTTGATCTTTATGTTAAAAATATGAAATTTAGACAAAAATGGATTTAAAAAATTTAAGATAAATTTTGAAAACTAAGTATGGCAGAAACGCGTGGACATAACATACATTTTGTGACATGTAGCAATTACTATAAATAACACAAAAATCCACGTCAGACAAGATGACACGTCACGCTGTGTCTACGTAGACATCACCGCAAACATTTGATTGAACGTGGCCACATTAACAATATGATGTCCTCTTTGACATCCTTACAGATGTCCTTTATGACGTCCGTGTATGTCCCTATGTATATGCAAGCAAGGAACAACCGTTACATCCCAAATCCTAGAGAGGATGTTTTTGGAGACGGTTGGAACGTTGCCTACGTCTTCCAAGACATTTGACAAAGACAAGCAGATGTAGATGTGGACAGCGCTAATGGTAGCACTGTCAGCACTTAGAGGTTCAACAGTCATTCTTCCTCATCAATTTCAAAAACGCCGTTTGTGATCGTACCGACTATAACATAGGGCCCTCCCACAAGAGCAGGATGACGAGTTGGCTCCGTTTCCAGAACCGGCGGCAGCAAACCCTGGAAGTCGTTGTCGCTGCCCACTTCAACTACGTTGGCAACTAGATGTCGATGTTGTATTACTGTGCGCCGACCTTTGACGTCTATACAACAAATGATCTTCCACTCTCGCCTCGTGGTGTCATCAACAAAAAAGACCTGCTGAGAATGCAACAGAAACGCAAAAGAGTCCGCATGTACCTTGTGGTCCATGTGGTTGAAGTTTGCCACGCTGAAACCGCACTTGTCGCGTTCAATGTTGGAGACGCGTGCATCACGGGAGGCTTCAACGCACTTGCATAGCAACAATGTGGTACAGTGATTGCGGTAATCCAACTCGAGGATCTCGTCAATGTACTCCACATACTCGGTGGTGCGGTCAATGGGCCTCCCATTGCGAATCCCCCAATTTAGTTGCTGCGTGTATGCAGTAACTACACAGCAGTGACAAGTCCTCCCTCCACTATACGAGGGCGAAAGCGCATTCCAAACGCCTTGAGTAGCCGATGGGGGTAGTATATTTATCTTCGAGGCACAAGTACTCTACCACATCTACGTCCACTTGATCACCGGCTGCTTGATCTTGCTCCACCCGTGCCCTCAGCCACTCCGCAAAACGCGGCAATTCGCACAATGCAGGTGGATACGTGACAGGTCTGGAAGGTCGCTGTCGTCTTGATTGTGCTCGATATGCCTCACGCTCCTCTCTGCGGCGTGCCTTTGCGATTAAATACTCCTTGTAAACAAGACCAAGCACCGCAGTTAAACGCTAGAAAGGCGGCATAGATGGAAACAACACAGTTGAATACACGTTTGTTAGATCGGATGTCCACAACAACATCTAATACTCCGTTGTGACGTCAGGAATGCCAACTACATTGACATACTCTAAGTTTGGGAAAATACTTGGCGATGTCTTGGGAGATGTTATAAAAGACATTCTACGAGACATGCAAACATTTATACGTTTCACTGAAGCACTCCATGAACACGGTTTTGTACTCCTATTGATTTCTGGAGGCGTCTTTGATGGGTGGCTGTTAGGTTTAGGGGCTCACTCTTGCCATGGTTCTAGGCATAGAGCTTTGTCGATGACGAAGGCATTTGCATAGCCACGTACTTCGTCAAACAATCTGCGCTTGGTGTTGTCATTATCACGCAAGATTTTGTCATTCATGGTGGCATCTTCAGTGGTGTTCCAAACGCAATGCGTTGTTGCCCGATGTCGCCTCAGGTACTCTGTGCAGAACCCAAGGGTGTCCTCTAAACGATACCCTTCTGCGATGCTCCCCTCTGGGTGTGCTTGTGTCCTAATGTAGTCTTTCAGCGTCGTCATGTACCTCTCAATTGGATACATCCGCCTACAATGGACCGGCCCACATATGAACAATTGCTCTACAGGATGTACGAGGAGATGTGTCATCACGTTCAGAAACGTGGGAGGAAACTCCTTCTCGAGCTCGCACAACGCCATTGTCACGTGTCGCACGAGCGCGTTGGTGTTGTCTGCACGTACCTCTTTCTCCCTAGTGCGCTGAAACATCCTACACATTTTGATGATGGCTATGTGCACCTCTTTGCTTAACAAGTTACGGACAACCACAGGGAGTATCTACAAGATGGACGACATTGAAACATCACATGTTAAATTGTTAGAGGCAGTAAGGTAAGAACAATAGGAACCTAGCAGTCCTTGGGATGTGCTGCCACCTATTGCTATTCATGTTTACAGAAACACCAACCATGTCTACCATAACATTGTAATGTCCTGCTAAACAACGCCGCGTAGGCATACACAAAGACGTTTTGTAGGATGTCCTTGACTAAACGTGACAACATCTAGGAGTATGTCATTGGCAAAATTGGTCTACTACTTTGCAGCATGCAAGGCGCCTATAGTTGCGGAAATCAATACCGTACTTGTTGCATGAGGACATGATAGTCGTGAGTCTTCATGTATTGCAGTTTTCCATCCGCCAACCGTTTGTGGATTGCCCCCACGTAGTTTGTTGGAGTGCGGACACTAGTACTATGTGAACAAATTTGCGCTTCTCCTCGGAGTTCAACATGTATGGGGCTTGTGGCATGTAGTATTTGTCTCCTCGGCGTTGTGGAGGCTGCAACCACAATTATTTATGGATGTTCAAGTCCTCCACGTCTTGGCAACTTCTAGGGCTATCATTCATTCCAAACAAAGTCTTCAGAATGTTCTCACATAAGTTCTTCTTAAGTGCATAATGTCCAGGAGGTGTCAAATCTTCAGATGCTGTTAAGATGCCCGCGCACTTTGTTAGCACCACATCGAGAGTCATTAGAAAGACTACATGTTGCCCAACAGTGGTGACGGTGAGCACATGTTTAGTGCTTGTCAAAACAAACGTCTTGTGAGACATTCTGATGTCCACGAAGACATCTACTGGAAACACGACAGTGTAAACACTGTTTGCAACAATGCTGTTATCCTTAGGAAAACATTCAAGGCAGAGCAGTCATTCTCTACTGACCTGCCAATAAGGGAGTTCGAAGAACACGCTTAGCTGCTTCACGCCCGTGCTATGCACAAGGTCACTTAGGCCTCCTTTCCTGCCGCTGAGATCTAGATATGATTGCCGCCACGCAGCATAACTAATGACGTCTCATCCTGCCATGATTGTAGGCGCCGTCCGTGTCTCGCGGTTGCCATTGAACCAAGTGTTCTGCCAATACGGATGGTGACGTGGAAGATAACGACGTGCACCCCGAAACACAATCTTTGAGCCTTGCGTCGTACGATCTTGACGCAAATCTCCTATCTATGCAGATCTAGCATCTGTTTCTGGGCTGCAAGAAGGACATCCCTTATATCCCTTACAACATAAATCTGAGATGAGGCCTTTTGCGAGAAAATTTGAAAAATTCCACATGAGCAAACTTCGTAGATTGAAGCGTCGAGATCCTACGGGTTGAGTGACATCAAGTGCTAGGACACCTTGCCAAACTTGATGCAACTCTTTCAGCAATGGCCAAATGAACATGCCAATGTTTGCTGGAGTTGGTGAGCGCTTCCTTGAGATCAATATGCACAACGAAATGAAGAATTTCTTTGTCACAAACCATGGCTCCAAATTGTATAGCAAGATAAGCACTGGCCAAGTCGACCAGTTTGTGTTGCTTAACTTGAAAGGAGTGACACCGTTTGTCGCTAAAGTCATACGCATGTTCCGCGTGTCTGCTCTGAAGTTGTCAAAGACGTTGTCTGTGTTGATTTTTTTCTATGCATGGGTGTCAAGTACAGACCGCATGATGCCGTCTTCGCTGACATGCTTTGTGTGACCTGTCAACATGCTGGCAATCTTCAGAGACCGCCACATCTGTAGCAAGCAGGGTATGAGAGGAAAGTGGCGTATCACCTTCGAAGGGATAGAGTCCGTACCCTCCAATTAGCAGGATTTTGAACACTTTCGACATGTCTGCAAGTCCGCATGTTCATCCTCATATAGTACACAGCCATCAAGGCATGTGTGATGTTGTTGTACTGCAACCCTAACTTGCAAATTGTTTTTGCGGCGGCATAATGACTACTTGGCAGCTTCTTGCCCTCTAGAAGTAAGTCCACCGCCAAGTATCGCAACAATTCCGTGGCAAAACTGTTGCTCACATCAAACACCACACACATGTTCATGATGACAATGGTGGCAGACACGTTGGGTGGATATGCAATGTCCTCTATCCAGATACCGTTGGGTGGATATCCTTCCGGTGGGTCGCCACCAATGACTAACTTTTTCAAGAATGGGTCTCTGCCCACAGACGCATGGTGGTCTTGGATGATAGAGATTAGCTTTCGCCGACCCCTATGACAGTTGCGGCAAGGACATGGATACGCTGTTATGTTCTCCGTTGTAGCCAATCATAACTCTGTTTGTAGAATGAGGTCACCAAGAGGGATGTGACGCAGTGTCCGTCTCTTAGCATCGTGACGGATTCTAGCCCCGCGTCGACGGACGTCTGCGCTCATGGCACCTCCAGTGCTAGTAATACACACACAATGTACGGAACAACGTCAAACTCAGTTCCCATTACCGAGCACAAGCACAGGGAAAGAGAAAGCAACAATGAGATCATGGTAAGCAGTATCATGTTGTTTGACAAGACGTCTTTGACCATGTCCGTGCGGAAACAGAGACATTTTCAGAAGCATCTCAATGCTGATTTACTCACACTTTTTATCTGCGATAACATGTTCATAAACGAAAAAAACAATTAGCACAAAAAGCTGTAAAGCCCAAATGGACAGTGGGTGTAGCGGATTGAAGGGAAGGGGGGGGAAGAATGAAATTAAAATCGAGATAAGAAGGGAGGGAAAGGCGGGGGGGGGGAGGGGGGGGGGGGGGGGGGGAGGGGGGTGTTTGCTGAAAGGGAATGACAATGGGAGGAATAAAAAAGTGGCAAAGAGAACAGTGAGGTCGAGCAATTGATATTGGAGGGTGGAGATAAGAAGGAGAGAACCGGACATTGAGGGTGAGAGAGAGGAATGGAAGTAAGAGGGGGGAAGGAAAAAGAAAAAGAAAAAGAAAAAACAAAAGAGGAACAGTCAGGTCGAGCAATGAACAATAGAGAAGTCGGATAAGAAGGAAGGAGTGAGAGAATGAGGGAAGGAGAGGGGAATGAGAGTTAGAGGTAATGGGAAAAAAAATGATCAAATTGGATAGTAGAGAGGGGGGATAAGCAAGAAAGAAGGGGAGGATGATCAAAGGAAAAAGGAATCATGGGAGTGAATGAGGAAAGAAGAAACAAAAAAAGGAAAAAAAAGGGGGAGAAGGTTGAAATGGATACTGGAGAGGGGAGATTAGAATGAGAGAAGGGGATCAGAATGAGGGAGGGGGAGGAGAGTAAGAGTGAGAGAAAAATAAATAAATAAAAATTGAAGTCAGGTCGAGATGGATAGCGCTGAGGGGAATGAGAGTGAGCAGAAGGGAAATTAAAAATTTACAAAAAGTGCGAACTCATCATGGTAGGCACCGTCATCGTGTCTGAAGTCACATCTTTGGCCATATCCTAGCAAACGCACAAACGACTAGAAAGGTATGTCGTTGGACACCGCTCATAGACTATGTATCCGAGATCGTTTTAATTTGTTCATATCAATTATAGAAGTTAATATATCGTAGGCTTAAAATAGATGCCTAGTACAAAAACCTGGACCACAGTTTCAACTTGCCAACATGGTCGTTCACCTCATTGACACAATGCAATGGGCCATGTGGATGCATGAAGAAAATCTGCTTATACAACAAAATGTCCTCTACTTAGGAAACCTATATCTTCATGATACATTATGTCCCTCACTCATGGCAATACAAACTTGCTCATAGAGCCAACAGTCATAGTTGTCCTCCCAATTATCAAAAGGATAACCACCATCATAGAACCAAGACAAGCTGTATATATTCTTGTTGTACACATCGTCAATAGTCTCAGGCATGAAATCCTTGGTATTGAATAAACCGCGCTTGTAGAAATACATGTGTTCACTGTGTAGAAATACTAGCTTCTCAAGGTACGGGGCATATTGGACATCGTACTCTTCAAATGGATAGTGTTCGTACGGGGCGGCGCACTCTCCAACAGACTCTGCATCGGAGAAGGCCTCCACATGCAACGCCATGCTAAGGATAGGAGGATCAATGACAAACCCTGTAACCGTGGCACATGGTTGATGAAGATCATGGCTACCTCAATGTTAGTGCTGTGCGCACTTACAGGATGACTAAGACACGTTGTCGACCATGTGAGAGCACCATGAGAGATGTCCACGTGGACATCTCTAGTGACATCAAAAAATGTTAACTTCATGTAACGCATCGGTGCCATGGAAACTCACCAGAGATTAGCCGGTTTTGATTTTGCACTTGCACATCCAGCTTGGAAAAACCTGTGCCTTTGTCCACTAACACTTGCAATGTAACCGGCTGCATATGTTCATCCAACAAGCTGAACACACATTATTTGTGAAGCTGGGTAAGATCAAACCCTAAACCCATGAACTAATCGCCCTAATCATATCGCATATTCTAAGGGAGATGTGCACAGTCCAATGCAGAATATGTATTTCTTTACATTCCACTAAGTAGGGGCCATCTTGGCAGAGATGTCTCTCTACAGATTAACAGGGACGTCTATGTCTAATGATACGTCTCAAGGACGAAGAATACGACTTCGTCAAGTTGGACCTACGTTGGACTTTCAGAAGTAACCAATTACATCTCTATGTCATCCACGATGTCAAGGAGGATGTCTCTACAGACATTAGTGTGTCGAAAACAACGCCTAGATGGATGTCTCTATCAACATAAGTGTGTCTTTTGAGATGTCTCCAAGGATGTTTCAGAAGACGTTAGTGGATGTCATCAGTGATAAAAAGATATAAAAAAGATGGAATTCCGGAGACCAGTATTCCACATGTCCCACCACTTCAAGGCTCCGTAGGACAGATTTGGTACAGGGAACGCGCTCATGTACCTCTGCGACATTATATCGGTGGGGGTGTCTAGGACCCTAAGGTAGTGTAGTTCATCTGAGTGATTCAAGCATGGGAGTGACCACTCAATGCATAGAACACGATAGACTTGTAGGGTTTAGAGGCACTGTACCAGAATCGCTGCAGGAGTGTGGGGTGACACAGGCACCACTCCACGTTTTCAACAATTTTGTGGAACAAATTGCAAGGATCCCGGCACCTAGTGCAACGATGAGGTTGAAGACTGAAATCAACACCACCCAATTGCGACGGAGTGGGCGCTTTCTCAAGCGTGCGGATGCCATTGCTCCCCCTCCATCTCTTGTGCCAAACCCGAGTGCGGCACAGGTAACTGCTTTCACACACTATACCACCTACTCCCACAGTACAGGGTCCCGATAGGCCACGGTGGCCAGACCCTGCAGTGGACGGCCATAGCCTCCCCCCTCCCCCCCCCCCCCCTCGCGCATTAAAACCGGCGGCGTGTCCTCTTGTCTACTACAACATGGACGTGTTCCACGGGAGGCCAGTTCCCGCTGGCACAGCTCAGAGTGAGAAAGAGCTCAAGCAGTCGAGGGCAATCGCGGAGGGGTGTTGATCCTCATAGTCTTTGCAGCAGGGTCGTAACCCTTTGTCAGCAGCCATCAACCTCCCTTGAGCTCCACATTTTCTAGGCACCGCATTGACGTCGTTGATGTTTTGCCTCCCTTTGATATTAGCGTAGATTTTTTGTTCTCATGGATGTTCTGTGAGGATGTCCCCTATGACATTGGGATGTCAAATAAAGCACATTTGAACCGAGAATGTATCAGCATGCAGAAACTTACTAACGTCTTCTATAACATGTCATACATGCATCAAAACATCCTCCTAAACATCACGTAACGTAAAACCATGCATGGCGGGATATCAAAACAATCACCCCAATGTTCACAGAGACATTAGCCCTTACATCAATAATAAGAGCTTCCCTACATACATGAGACATGCAAACGTCATCCCGGACATCCTCCAGAACGACTAATGACTGACGCGTGGATGTTTTCCGGCACGTCTCCATAATTCAATGTGATGTCTGCAATAGCAAGGATACGTTCCCGCTGGATGTTTGTGAGGACGCCGTCCATGACATTGGGATGTCTAATAAAGCACGTTTGGACCGAGAATGTATCAACATGCTGAAACTTTCTGACATCTTCTATAACGTGTCATGCATGCCTCGAAACATCCTCCTAAACATCACGTAACGTAAATCCATGCATGACAAGATGTCAACACAGTCACGCAGATGTTCGCACAGACATAGGCCCTAACATCCGTAATGACAACTTCCTTACGTACATGAGACATGCAAACATCATCCTAACTGTTTGCAAGGACGTACAGGTTGACATGATCATGTCTTATACGCACCAAATTCACGGGCATAGGGATGTCCACTAAAACATATGCCGAACAGAGTTCACGTCGACATGGACATTGGCGTGGACATCATGCTTTTAGCACATGGACGTCTTGATTAACAATATGATGTCATGGGCGACGTCAACAGCAACACACCTCTCATTCAAAAATCACCCAAAACTGTGCTTACGTGGCATGCCACGTCACCCCTTCGCGGCAGACACATCAGATTTTTGAGCCGCCACGTCAGAAAATGGCGGGTCCACGTAGACCGCCACGTCACCACCGGCAGCAATGACACCCTGTCCTATGTGGCACTGCCCGGAAAATACTCTGCCCATGTGTCGACGACGTGGCCTCCACGTTGCAAAGTTCATTGCCCCCCGAAATCACCCCAAGACGTGCGTGCTACGGAGATGTCTGGACTTTTTGAGCATGTCTGCATTTGTTTTTGCTGTGTCTTAGATGTTTTCATAGCTGCACGACATCCTTTCTAACATCCTCTTGTTTTTTTGGACATTTTCTGGGATGTCATAAAAAACTCCGGATTCTTATAGTGATTGAAAGGTTGTGCAGTATGGATAGCCAAATCAATTTTTTTGTTGAACGAGGCGTAGAGAGAGCTTTCCATCTTGCGAGAGGGTATGCAACAGTTCATGAGCGTGTGCGAAGAGAGGGATCGATTGCTTACGTTTACAAGATCAGAAACTTCCGTAAGAGAGAGAATTGCAAAAGAGAATTGAACCTTGATTTCATTAAGCGAGAGGTTAAAAAACGAATTCTTAGGTCTCCAGCTTGAATTCAGTAGAATGCATGCATCCTATGACAAACGCTTGAGCTACTTACATGCCACAATCGAAGAAAATTGTGAGGCTAGTTTGCAAAGGGAGATTGACTTCTGGATGTACACTGAAACTCAGAAAGAAGCGTACGAGAAGAAATTGAGTGAATTATCATCGGAACTAAAAAGGACAAAAGCAACCTTGAAGCCAAGGGAGATTCGTCTGGAGAAGCTAAGTAAACTCCATATGGTTCTTGTAGTAGTATAAGGGCCACGAAAGGATGTTCGGGCTTTAGCGCCTGGTGGAGGTCAGGCAAAGAGAGCGGTATGATTAGCAAGGTCTATACTCGTCTCGAGAACGGCATATGAGATCCAGACTCGAAATGCTGAAAACGGTACGAAGAAACGCCTTTGTGGCAACAAAGTAACTCAAGAAGGTAC
The DNA here is from genome assembly GCA_014871385.1 of Ceratodon purpureus. NCBI lineage: Eukaryota > Viridiplantae > Streptophyta > Bryopsida > Pseudoditrichales > Ditrichaceae > Ceratodon > Ceratodon purpureus. The sequence goes on from CM026426.1 coordinate 80,509,678, forward strand.
TGCAAAAGTACTTGCATCAATGCTATCAAGGCAAGAAGTCATTGCCATGTGCGAATCATCAAAATTGTGTTCAGTTAGAATTCAAATGGCTAACCATTACGTCGACCGAATTGGCAAAAGTGTGGGACCTAATGACATCTTGGAAAGGTGTTAGGAATGGTATTAGGCATGTTGGATATGGGGCAATCTATAAAAAGTTCAAAGGAGCAAACAAGAACGCTGGGAAGGGCTTTTAGGTTGGATATTTGCCAAATCCACATACTGTGTCAGTCGCTAGAAAAATGCTGAATCCCAAATTACCAGAATATGTTGGTGACTATTACTCGATCAACAACACACTGGAGGTACAAGCTACAGCCAAGTCAAAAATGAAGGACCCTATAAAGGTTAGGTTGAACGAGAATAATTCTTTATTTGTCGATTTTGAACATGTTTAGAGGACTATGGTGGAGTTGTACAATGTTACACATGAAGGTAAGCTTCGAATCTGTACTTTGTCATTTCTCTTTTCACTTTCCTTTCATTTTATTTTTTTATTTTACATACTCCCTCCACAAGGTGGCTTAGTTATCATACCTCCACCCTATTTATACCATATGACTATTTGTGCCACTTTGTAATTACTATGTATTAGTGTCATACATTGAATTTTTTTATATGTACACTATTGATAAATAGTGGCACAAACGGGGTGACTTCTAAATTATGGCATAAATAGGGTGACTTCCAAATTGTGGCACAAATAGGTTAGCTTACCCATTTTTTGGCTGTTTGTGAGATGACAATCTTTGACATGACTTTATCAGTCCCCTCCCACTTAGATTGCTTGGAGGTGAGTATTGAGCTTCTTGGTGTGAATAGGCCATCACTGGACTCTGTCAACTTGCCTACACAACCCATATGTTAAACCGGTACTCCCCACTCACCTCTGAGGTTACCTCCCCCTTTCTATCTTCGGAGTGAAAATATCTTGATCTATTGCTCTGATTGCTTGAGAGCTCCAAGAGAGGTGGAGAGGCCTCACAGGAATAGGGTTTCAAATGGTGAGAGTCTGTCCCCGCTTTATATACCCGGAAACCCGGTTTAAGTTACAGTATTTAATTATTAGACGTATTTTGCAAGTAGTCCTGCAAGTTAACTAAGTTTTAACCCACCCACCCACCCAGCTGTCAACCTTTTAATTAATTTATGCTGGAAACAAATACAATATCAATGACTACAGTAGTCGGTTGCATGATTGCTTTGACTTATCCTAGCAGATGTCATTGCATAGCAAAGTGATTGATTTCATGCAAACGGATATAAACTTATAAGAGTATCTCCTCTAGCATTATAGATTGCACTCTGATGGCCGGTTCATGACCCGTTCACACCAGCAATTGTTTGTGAGTATTTTGGCCAGATATGTCATGCGAGCATTTCCGGCCAGATTCTTTGACCATGTTCTTTGACATACCATTCACTGACTAGATTCTTTGATGCCTTTCTTTCAGCTGTAGAACTACAAGGACAATGGTTGATTTTCGTTTTAAAGCTCGACAAAGCGGAGATCATATACGGGCAGAAGATGGAGCCAGTTAGCATCACGTTCATGAACCCCGCTTTGAACATGGAGATTGATCCAAACTCAAACGAATATTTCTCAGTTCAGAGTGAAAGGGAAATTTGGCCGATTGCATCTTTTCAAGTACCTCGGGAAAGATGTTTGATGATATAGTGATACTAGCAACTGCATCTTAAAAGAGTCATCATTACCATGGATTGATTATTGTACCATTAATACCATTGACTTATACCGTAAGTTCATAGCAGCTTGGGCACTCTTTTGCCCAATAATTAATTAAAGTGGAAAAATTGGTTAGGTAGTTTGAAAAATAATATCTCAAAAGTTGGTCAACTCTAAAGTATAATTAAATATAAGTTAGGCATTCATCCAGTTTTGTAATTAGATAGGGTTTGAAATGGATGACGGCTGCTTATACATTTGATTTTACCCTAATCACTTGCATTAGTAACCTTAAGCAGACTTATTGTAGTGTATGCTGTAGTTTTATTGTAGTGTATGCTGTAGTATTTTGTTGGATTTTCTCTCATGCCACTTGAATTTATGTGGGATTGGGCAGTTTTCTAATTTCATTTATTCATTTCTGAGCAATTACAGTCATGAATTTCCGGAAAATTTGGGCAGTCTTGTAAATAATTATTTTCTGCCCAAGCTGCTATGAACCTACGGTAGCTACAAAGCATTCACAAAGTTTTGAGATGTTGTCAAAAAAGGAGCGTTTCAAGTTCCATTGAAGTGGAGCGGATACATACTTATCACACGTTGGTGTTATAAGGAGCCACAGAGTTTGGTGTTTTTTCATCTTTTAGCTGCACCAAAACCCCCATGTTTGTTAAGACTATTCCACTACGTTGTACTAAACAACACTCACTCTTATGATCATGATGGTGTAGTTGGAATTGCTTCACCTGCCGCGGCATTTGCGATGTTGAGAATATCCCCATACTTTGTACGAGTTATTTCATCTACGATTCCATCCCGCAAGGTTTCCTGTGCATCACTGGGTTCAGTGCGGCCAAATGATACAACGCATTGGCTTGCGTGCATGACAATGTCACTTCCTATTCCCTCAACTGTAATTACACACGGTGCATGGTGCGGGCTAGCACTTGCTACTTCCTCTCCTACTTCAACTTGTAACTCGCTATGTAGGGTAAGATTGCATGTCACAGCATCAGCGTTGACACCTCCCGCGGCAGCACGTGAAGGGATATCCAGTTCCATTTCCAGAAACGTATCCTCTTCAACGTCAGGCTGCTTTGTGAACATACTTGCATGGCAGAGTTGTTTGGAGGAGGAAATTCTGCTTGGAGATGCGTCAATGATCTTCCGCTTAGAACTAATAGCCAAGGTCTCGATGCGAGTCAAAGGAGGGGCCTAGCCCGATCTGTTAACGGCCGATGATGCTACCATCGCTGTAGCAAGGTTTGATTTAAAGCCCCATTGGCCTATCTAGCCTACAGAAGGCTTAGTGTTGCATTGAGGACAACAAGGTTTGGTGGATAAAGCAACTTGGAACATGCAGCTTGGGTGAAAAGGCAACCGCAAGGTAGGTTCACTAGAGCCATATTAGCCTAGTAGCGAACGCATTCTGCACATGGGAGGTTCATCTTCAGGGGCACCATTTCATCAAGGTTTACTAGGAATGTTGAATGGAATTTTTTTGGGCGTATGCAGCTCTCTTGAACCACGAGGACGTCAATTCTGGCGTTGAGTTTGTTAACAGACTCCTGAAGCGGGGTCAACTAGGATCGCAAGTTTGGACCTTCTAAAGTCCAGTGCGATATCTCGGTCACCAAGGCTAAGAGCTTTGTTGAGATGGCAATCGCATCCTCCATGACAGATCGTAGGCGTGTATCAACCACCTTCTTTGAGGCGTCATCTAGTACCATGCTATGCTTGGATTGCTCGATCCCGGCAAATTCCTCCCATTTTGATTGCTCTAAGAGCAACAACTCCTGCTGGTTGGTTTCCCGCATAGCGAGCAAGATTTTTGCACGCTCCAGCTCGTCTTTGACCTTGACAAATGCGGCCTCTTTTATGAAATGTTGCTTACGCTGTTGTTCAACTCCCCAACATGAAGGCTTCTCTCGCAAAGCATCTACACTCCTCTCCGTGAGCTTCCTCTCATGTGGTTGCGCTGATGATGTTGGGGGAGACTAATACGTTGCTTCAGTGGGACCCTTCTCCACCACATTTAGTCGGCCGAGCGGGGACTTGTGATGGGCTTCCTCCAAGGGCGGTGTACTACGTGGCTGTTGTTGTATGCCTATTGGTCGCGGCACAACTCCCTTAGAAATAGCCTTTGCTGCCGCATTCTTCTCGCAAACCATCTTGTCGACCACCGCCCTGAAAAACTTCAACATAGCCTGGATATACTCATGTAAGCAGAGTGGGGTGAGCTTCCTTCGATTCAAAACATGGCTCTTGAGGCGGCTTTGCTTGAGAAAAAATCGCAGTCAGGAAATGGTTGTGTTGAACAAACGTCAAGGCTCACGTAAATTCAAAATGAACAAGACAAAAATCATGAATATGCATTGACGGCTGAGATACTGGTTGGAATGTATGCAAAATTGTATGCAAGATCCTTCCTTTGCCATCTCTGCCGCACCTTTAGCCCAGTTGATCTTCCACCGTTTTGCATCAAGCATCATGCCCCTCACAAATGCGGTCCCAAATTCGCCATTGTTTGGAGCTGTCCCCCCTACAATATCCTCTCTCATATGCCGCATCGTATGGCGATTTTCATTCTTGTTGAGCAGATAAGTGCCCACAATTGCATCCAATGGGAGGTTGTGTTCCTCTTTTAATCGCTTGAATGGGACATCGCTCATATACAGTCCTCCCACGTTAGCAAAGAATTCCAAGCTATAGAATGCAGCGTCTCCAAGCAAAAATGGAAGTACGGTTGTTAGGTGCTTCCGCATATTCTCACTTATTCCTCTCAGGTCAAAGACCTCGGCCAAATTGAAGGATTCAAGAAGTTAGAAGAGAGAGGAGCTTCGAAACTAATGGTCTCACTCGAAGTGGCTTTGACAGGAGGTCTTTGTGCTTTCTTAGGAGCTTGGTACAACAAAGATGTAAAGGACTTTGGGAGAGAGAAGTGGAGTTCGGGTCTGCATGAAGGTGGGGCGTAGAGAGTAAAGAGAGCAACTGAAGGGTATGGCTCTAATGAGGTGAAGATCCATGAAGGAGGGTCCTGGACTCTAGTCTTGATGTTGTAAGTTTAATCAATGAATTAGAGTGGTGAATTTCGTAAACTCTCCCGCCCATTCAATATATTCAATACACATCCTTCAACCATCATGATTTGGTGTGTCTAAAAAACCTAGCCCATGCTCGTGTACAACATGTACAAGTTGATTAAGAAGGTCCTACTTAGTGGAGCCTAGAAAATGCACTCCAAATGTGGGTTCCGCCCTTGCTAGTTGGGCTCCAACATTATCAAACTTTTTAAGTATGTTGGACTGATTCGCGAATCCTGTTTTGAAAGTCAGCTCTCTTCTTGGAAAGGACATGAAGTATTGCTGCTTGATGGAAATGCCTCGATCAATTGGTCTCATGTGTCCTGAACCTGATCTCCTACCCCACTTTTGGGTTCATGCTTATCACATTAGTCAAACCTTGTACTACGTGATAAAAGGAAGCTGACTCAAAGAAGCGTAGTGGATAATGTGCAACCATTATCACCTCAATCTTAAAGCTGCATTTATGATGCTGACACTAGGAAGCTTTGACAATTAGTAAAATTTGACAACGTCCTCGGAATTGTATTTATAATTCTCTTGTAGTAGTGGATTATGTATTGGAGAAGCCGCTGTACACAATGGTATTTTTAGGGTAATTGGCATGGTTTTGAGATTGGAATGTCAGAGGTTGAAAATCTAAATGTGACATTGCCATTGATGTATAGATGAGATGCACTTGAAGTTCAAATACTCCTTCCATGCAGGTTTGGTATTCTTGGGTGTCATGCACTGTTGATACTGCAAATTCCTAATGTAAAAGTTCTTTAGCTGCTTGAAACGTCTATACCAATGCATTTAAGCATAGGCTAATTTGTACTGTAAAAATAATGACTCATGATGATACTATCTTTCTCTAATGGCTACTGTCTGCTTTCATCATACCAGCTAAATATGTCTGCACTAACAACGTCTTCTGATTTCATATGTATATTTGCTTTCTATACATACTTACAATGAAAGTGACTTACAAATACATAACAAAATCCAGAAATTTGTTACATTAAAATCAGTAGTATGCCTACTGACATTTAAATTTTAACCTCCAAAATGAGTGTTCTTGGAATGAATTTACCTGAGTGGATTAAACTGAATTCTGTGATTCCGCTTGAAGTGATCTAGAACTTGAGAACGTTCTAGCCATTTTGAAGACATACCACCTCTTGCCAGTCCTTTCACCGCTTGGCACTGATTGATTTATAGAACTTTATGAAATAGAGAATACAAAAACAAAACCACATAAGTCTACAATACCCTCAATTTCTACGTGTTTGCTTTGCGGGAACCTATATCTCTTTATAATCCTGACCGAATGATCCTCAGGTTAGGCCCCAGCCATGGTTTTCTGTGAAAACAATATTCCAATCTTTCCATTGCACGACCTAAAAGGAAACTCTTGAATCCTGGGAATATGTGTAGATAGGATGAAAATGAAGAGACAGATGAGAGTCGGAGGACCATGGCACATCTTTGCGAAGTCTGGATGAGAGATTGTTGGAATGTGGATGATGACTCAAATTGCACATGTATGAATACTACTAAGAATACTATACTAGTGGTGAAATATGTACTATTCCTAAGTGCTTGTAGATTTCACCACCAATACAAAATTCCTAGTAGTTCCTGTTTGTAGAATTTCAAGTTCCACGTTATTGGAATTCAAATTCCGGTAGGAGGTTGATTAAGAATAATTTGATTGTCTAACAAGTAGAACATTTCTTCAAATGGTAATATGGGTGGATAATACAAGAAGGAAATAGAGTGGGAGATGAATGGCATCATATTCCTCAAAGTATTTTGAGAATAAATAAAAAAAAATAAAAAATAAGGTAACACAATTGATGCAATTGTAGATTAGATAACAAATAGATTTTTTTTTCAATAAGTATAATATGTGGATAATACAAGACGATGATATAGTGCCAAAGATGACATCATGTTCCCAAGTATTTAATTGAAAATAATAAAGAATAAAGAATAAAACAGAGAAGAAAAAGAATGGACATTTGATAATTAGGTTGGCTAACAAATAGAATATTTCTTCAAATAGTAATGACATTCAGATAATACAAGAAGTAAAAATAGTGTGAAGTATGACATCAAACTCCTTGGAGTATTTTTAAGATTAATATTTAAAAAAATAAAATAAAAAATGGAGGAAATAAAGAAAGATGAAGGAAATAAATAAAAGAAGGAGAGAAGTGTGAGGTAGTAGAAGAAATTGAAAATGATTAAAAGATGAAGTGCAAGGAAAGGAATAAAGAAAGATGAATGGGAAAATAAAAGATGACAGGAATAGAGAAAGATGGAGAGAATAAAGATGAAGGAAAGAAAGAAAGATGAACGGAAATGGAAGGGCGAAGAAAGGAGAAGGGAATTAAAATAAATCAAAATAAATTGAGGAAGGGAATAAAGAGAGATGAAGAGAATAAAGAAAGATGAAGGAAATAAAGAGAGATGAAGGGAAATGGGAGGTAGAAGAAAGAAGCAAGGAATAAGAAAAAAGAATAAAGGAGGAGGGAAAAAAAAATATATGAAATTAAGAAAGAAATTTGAAGAGAATAAAGATGAAGGAAGTAAAGAAAGATGAAGGGAAATGGAAGGTAGAAGAAAGAAGAAGGGAATAAAGAAAAATAAGAAAAAGGGAGGAAGGGAATAAAGATGAAGGAGATAAAGAAAGACGAAGGGAAATGGGAGGTCGTAGAAAAAAGAAAAAAGAAGGGAAATATAATATTTTTTCTAATAGTAATATACGTGGATAATACAGGAAGAAGATATTGTCTGAAGGATGACATCTTACTCCCTAGAGTATTTTAAAAACAATAATGATGAAAAAAAATGTGATAATTAGAATATTTCTTTAAATATTAATAAAGGTGGACAAAGCAAGAAGAATATTTAGTGTCAAAGTAAGATCATACTCCCCAAAGTGATTTGATAATGATTTAAAAAAATTAAAAAAAAAAAAAAAAAAAAAAAAAAAAAAAAAAAAAACACTTGATAAAAAGATTGGCTAACAAATAGAATATTCCTACTACTTGTAATATAGATGGATAATACAAGAAAATGATATAGTGTCAAGGATGACATCATATTCCCAAATTTGCGTTTTTATATTATTATATTGAAAATCTTGTTAGAAAAGCCTAGCAATTCACTACTTGAAGTTACATACTAATCGACTTCCTAAAATGTCACTCATTATAAAAACATATGTTGGAATTAAATAAACAAAAAGAAGTCCACAAATCATGAAAGGGCCTTACAACATAGCTTAGAAGGTAAATATAAAAAGTCTCCAAAAATTATAGCCTAGTCTTTGGAGGTGTCGTGAAGCGATTTATCAGAAATAAAATGAAGGTTATAAGTTATACGATGACGTGGAAGTAGGTTTATGCCGTTCCTGTGATTCATAGCAGGTTCTTAAAAATAAACTATCTTCTCTAGAGATGTAGTGCTTGGAAAAAAAAACCTGAATGTTCTCTCGAAAACCTATACATACTTAAATACCCTAGATATTCTTTTTAAACCCTATAGATTCTCTCAAAACCCTGATCATGATCACAAACCTTACAAGTTCATATTCAAGCTCTATACCAATGGCCTTGGTGGAGACTGGGGAAGTCCGCGCTAAGTACTTGCTCTCATGACTTCTTATGTTGCAACACAAAATGTCTACATCATCTAATATCCAAATAGTATTGCATAAGTTTTGTAAGGCATGTCATTGTTCTGTTACCTGATGCAAGTTGAAGGCCATAGGGAGGTCCTGTGTCACTTTCTATAGAAAACAGGGCGTAGGCAGATCTTTTCAATATTGTATTGAAGTACTTCTGCCATTTGGCATATGATGAATGGCTCGAACACTATAAATTACCCTCTCCTGTAAATCACATTGGAAACATGGGCTCAAAATTAATCTAGCACTAGCACAGCTGATATAATGAAGCAGTTCACATGTCTCATCCAAAGTGTTTTAGCACTACTAAATTCCCTATGAATACTGGATCCTTGTCACTAGTGGAGGGATGAATTGTAGTTATCCGTTGAGATAGCTGGCTGCAGCCACTAAGTTAATCACGGTACGCATCAAATGGGGGCACAGGGATCTTGCATCATTGAAGAATCACCTACGCATGACTTGGCCTTGTTCTACGCATTAAGGTACAATCCGCCGTCTATAAATGTTACACCTATAAGTGTTAACCCTCTCTAAATGTTAACTTTCTTCTACTCCCCACATATTGCATACTATGAATGTTAAATGTGTTAACGCTTAACAAAATGGTACTCATTTCTTTGTAAATTTGACTCTATGAATTTTAACAAATGAAATACATCCATAATATGGATGATAAGATTTGTAAACTTGATATTTGTAACCCGTTATTTGTAAATTTGATTTTGAATAAAATTTTGATTTGGTTTGCAATTTTGTGAATAGTATTCTCTCACAAGGACTCTTCATAATTGCTTATATCTATAAATGTTAACATTTGGATATTGTTCAAAAAAATAACTTAAAATTGTTAACTGTTAACACCTCTATAAATGTTAACTTTGATCCACTCCTAAAGGTTAAAAGTTATAGAGGGTAGACTGTAGAGACACCTAAAACCAACCAATTAAGAGATTTCTCACTAATATTGGAGGTGTATATAAGGTAAGGGAGATTTTTTCTTTAAGGGGAAATAAATTTAAGGAAGAATGCAACTTCAGATTTCATGTTTACTTCAATATTTAATTTACTATGAATTTCTAACGCCATTTTTTGTGTAATACATATAATCGATAAATAAGCCCACCCAAAACCGACCACCATGACACCAAAACTTGATCACTGTACTACTACCAGAATATTCTCATATGGTTCATGTTCTACCAATCATGCTTCATACTTTCTTCTAGATCTCCCTAGATTTTAAATCTAAAAACTTGTCGGATATAGAGAAGTCTACTAATTGGTTTTGAGGACCCGGTCGACTATGGATGCCTCAACCTTAGGTGCAGTCCTTACGCTTATGAGGTAGAGAGTGCATACAACAATGAATAGACTGACCTTTTGTGGAAGGCTATTGAATTTATGGATATAAACTTCAATATGTAGATGAATAATTTGCATTCTATGAGAAACCTATATCTCTACACGGGAAAATTACACCCCAAAAAATAACCCTGAAAAAAGGCTCAAAATCTTTAAGTGGGTGGTTTTAAGTGTTTCTACCTTACTATTGTATAACCTTAGATTCTATGTTTGGTCCTCCTACAAAAAGCTTTTGATGTGTACTCGACACTTCCTATGCGTCAGGACAAAGACATTCGAATGTTCTTTCGACTGGTGGGCTCTTCATTCAGACATAATGATTTTAATTCCTGAGCAGGCACCTGGGAGCAAAAGAATGGATTAAGAATAGAACCATTACAAGTCATGACTATTATTTTGAGGGAAAATCTAGAGGTGGTATAGAATACAAATTATAGACTTTGAATATGAGATTCTACCCAAATGGTTAAATTCACAAATGATCAATAAATAACGTACATTTTAGAACTTAAACTTTTTGAATTCATTGCTACTAGATTAAAATTTTGATATTTTGTTATCAAAATTTATTGAAATGGAAACTAAGACAAAGATAATTTTATGGTCGTCATTTTATGTTTATTTTTTTTGTAATTATTCAATTTATGACTTTGTTTTTGCAAGATCAACTATGAACCAAAGTCAATACAAGTTTTGCTTGGTTAGAATTTCACATACTTCATTTATACTAATTTTAATATATTATCCACTAGTAACACCAAATTCAAGTGTTGGATAAGATAATTTACTATACATATATTTATATTTAAACAACATTTTTAAATTGAAGAGGTTTATAATAACAGTGAATTTTTAAAGGTTTATATAAAATCAATATGGATCCAAGATTACTTCAAAGGTGGTCAAATGAGGCTGATTCATGTAATCTATAATCATTCTCCAAACATTTTAGCACCGTTGCTAAAACAATCTTTCAATTGCAGGATTTTTGCAAAGAATTATTTTCAAATGAGTTCTAAACTTCTTTAACAAAATTGGAATCATTTTGTCAAAGTGCAATACACCCAATTCAAAGAGAACCAACACATATGTGCTAACAAGGAAATGGTCATCACTCCTTTTAAAAAAAGACTAAATCAACTAGTTATGCAATGAATCAATTATGTTGCATGTGTATTTAGGATTTGCCCTCGCAGGCTCAGTTGCTTGAGGCTAGTGTCCACTCTCTTTTGGCTGCAAGTTTGATCAGTTATGCTAATTAGTTACGCAAATGTTAATTAGTTGTGCAAAAGTTATGCAATTAATTGGTTATGTTGAAAAACTTCTATGTTTCCTGACCTTCAATTGCATGTGTAATTTGAATTCGATCCAGGCTCAGAGGTTTTAGCTTGAAGCCTAATTTGCTTGGAACTTGACTAAACTACCTTCCTCAATTTGGTGTCCGACTCATAACTATGCAATTTGAGATTCGAAATCTTGAAATGCATGTTAGTGATGCGTATGCAAGATTAAGCTTAAAGCATGGTTTGTTTGGAATCTAATGTGCTTAATTTGATGCCCACTCTTTGGCTTGGAATGGTGTAAGTTGATAATCCAATTTCAGAATATCAAAATGCTAATTAGTTATGCAAATGCGACTCAATATATTTTAAAATATTGAGGAACAAGGAATTAGGAAAAACAACGTAAGATATGTGGCAATTACGAAGTAATTGATTTCAAATAAATATCAAAAATTGTAGTTGTTATTAAACTTATGCACGAATTCAACAAAGTGTTACTTTGAACGTGAGGTTAAAAAACTATTACACATTTCAAAAAGATTAAATTGATCCGACTACATTCATCTCAAATGATATAGCTTGACGGATGAATTGAGTCGATCGGTTGTTGGGCCTAGAGAGACGAGTATGGGATATAAGACCGGAACTCTCGCGAAGACCCAAAAGTGGTAGCGTTGGGGCAGCAAGCCGCGGCAGTGAAGCTCAAGGCTGCGACCACTGGCCTCAAGGCTGCGGCCATGGGGCTGAAGGTTGCGCCCTTGTTACGTTGACGGCAATCATGGGGCCAAAAGACACGGTCATACAGCCAAAGCGTCAAGGGAAGGGTCATGGGCTGACCGTGAGATTCAACAAAGTGTGAGTAACCCGAATTAAAACCAAATAATAAAAAAATGGACTGAAGCATGGCAAAGGTCAAAACAATATCTAGAATTATTGAAATTTGAAAGAAACATTAAAGTGAACTTATCCCTTGTGGATGGATAAAAAATGGATGAATGAATAATAAAGTTTTAGTAAAACATCAATAAGAACTAATTCTTCCTTAATTAGTGTGCATAGAACTAAATCCAATTAGAATCAAATAAAAAAAATAGTGAAGCATGGCAAGGGTTGAAAGAAACATTAAAGTAAACCAATCTTATGTGAATGGATAAAAAATAATATGGATGAAAAATGAAGTTTCAGTGAAACATCAATAAGAACTAATTCTTCCTTAATCAGTGTGCACAGAATTAAACCCAACTAGAACCAAATTAAAAAAAATGGACTCAAGCAATGCAAGGATCAAAACAATATACATAATTATTGAAATTTGAGAGAAATGTTAAAGTGAATCAATCTTCTGTGGGTGGATGAAAAATGGATGCATGAAAAATAAAGTTTAATCAACAAAGTCAGAAAAGAGAGAAGGGTGAAGCAAAGCAAAATCAGAAGAGGGAAAAGGGTGATAGTAGAGATAAATCTTGTGCTGAAGCAAGCAAGGTGTAAATCGAGACAACTATTAAGTGATATGTGTGTTATATCAGGAGTCTTAAATCACCAAATTAATTAAAAAAAATGGACAAAAGCAATCCGGGTCATTTTTGTTCACTGTTTCACGCTAAAATAAACAAATGTATGAGTAATAAATGGGAAAAAGGTAAAACTGGAATAGAGAAGAGGGCGAAGCAAAGAAAAAAACAAATAAAAAAAAAGGATTGAAGCGACGGTGGATCAAAACAATATCCATGAACTGAAAATCTAAACGAAACATCAAAGGGAACTAATCTTTCTTCAAGAGTGTGCACAGAACTTGTGAACATTAAAGCAGAGAAAATAGTCAAGCAGAGGAAAAATGAAACAGAAAAAAAATACATGTACATCTTCTGTAAATATCAACATCTTGTTTTCGCAAAGAATATCTTCCTAGATATATTTGTCGCAAGAGCTCCCATCTGGGAACAAGTAACCACGAAATTCAAGCAGCCGTTTGCTAGAACGTCTATATTGGCTGATGAAGTACATAATAATCTATGCATGTATTTATCATTTCAGGAGTGTTAATTTACCGTAGTCCAGTTCCAAGGAAATTTGGTTATGGAATTGCAATTAATGATTTGACCTTAATTAGAACAATCAGAATAAGAAATAACAGGGTAAAGCTAATCAAAAGTTTCAAATGCAATGGCTTGAAAAAAACTGTCTCCTCATTTTTTTTTTAAAAACAAAAAAGTACTACAAGTCTTCTATTACAGAAGGACAACGGTGATGCCCATACAAACTAATGTCTGTTCACAATTTGACACCAATTTGTTTTTTAAATTTATACCGTTTATGAATTTCTATAGCATGCATGTTAAAGCAAGGGAAAATCATGTGCACACTAAAAATATAGACCAGCTAACTAATATTCGTAACATGGTCTTCACCGTACTCTATTTCTTGACTGTCTTCTGTACTCTCCGCATAGTCTACTGTCCTACCTCGACCAACTTCATCCTCCCATTGTTAGGCAAGATGATCTTCCGTCAAAGCCGCAAGTGTTGTATCAATAGTGTCTCCTGTGTCTAGGTCCTCTTGCCGGATATTTGTTTCTGCAATCAGCACCCACCTCTGTCCTTGCCGCACACGTCCTTTGCCCCACTCATTGAGTCTTGCTGCAGCTCCAGAAATGTTCCACGCCCTACGTCGACATTGCGCCTCCTCCGCAAACTGGTTAGCTTCCGCAACAGAATAGCCACTTGCCATCGACTCTTGTACGATCTTCCTAGCATATCTCTGCTGAATATTCCTGTACCAATGTTGATATTCTTGCACTATGATACTTGTTTGATCCTTCGTACGTCCATGCTGTGTATGTGCTTGATTGGCCGCCTTTGCTGCATGATGCGACTTCTTCATGCCTTAGCAGCTCCAAACTGACAAGGATCCATATTTTTCCACAAAACATGCTCCATGCCACACAATTACATGCTGCAAAACCAATCAACATAGCAAGTAACGCCCTCACATATTTAACCATCGCCTTGCTTCAAGCAAAACTTCAGAGGGTGAAATAACTACAATTTAGCTCGCTATGAGGTAAATTGTGCTTTAATTTTAGACTGTTTAGCTCACAAAGAGCTAATAATGTCTCATGTCAATAGAATGTTTTGACAACTTCAAATCTCATCACGTTGGATGTATAGTTATATCATTACAATTACTTATAAACATATGTTTTACGTATTTAGTATCCAAGTCTAATCTTCCGTGGTTAACTGAATCCATGTTTTTAGTTGGGTAAAAAGTATATGCAAAGTAAACATTAAACAACCAGCAGAGGGTATACAAAGGTAAGCAATTTAGCTCATAGTGAGCTATATCTTTCAGAAAAATATTACTGTTTTAGAGACCCTAAGAAGCATTTTTCCAATTTTCACTTAGAAGTAATCAGGGTACACTACCTAAAGTATAGAACAACTCTTATTTAGCTCACTGTGAGCTAAATGTGTTAACATAGTTGTGTCTATTGATTGCAGATGTCGGTAACACCTCGAGTTCCAATGTTCGACGGATACGATATGAGTCACCTAGACCCCTTCATCAAGCCATTCATAAACCCTAATCCCGACGAGCCTTTCTTCGAAGCCTCACTCGAACACTCCCACAGATCACTTTGGAAATTCAAAGACCAAATTGAAGGTTGGTCAATTGTTGTCTCTAGGTACCAGAAGTTTGTGCGGATACCACATAAAGAAAAGAATTATCCAAGGTATCTAGAATTATGTGTTATTGAGAGAGTGAAGATAATTGAGGAGCATCATGGGAAGTACATCGTCTTTATAGTTGTAGCCGTCGATCAAAAGTCTGAGTGCAATCTTATACACGTCCACTCCCTTGTCATTGAAGTTGGGAAGCAGCATGAGCACTTTGACAAACAACCGTTGATTTCAAGCCTTTTAGGAACATCATGCAAGAGTTTGAAGGACGAGATCTAGAAGATATCCTAGAAGAATCTACACAAGACGCAATTGAATGCCATTGCGCTTGGGCAAAGAGTCATACGTGTATTTCTAACTCCACTCACTTCATCACTGATACGTCAATAGCAAAGACTCCACCTATGCCGCTACATAGTGCAGCATTAGTCTCTACCCACAAAGACTCACGTACAGCTTCTCGAGGCAGTATACAAGACATGACTTATTCAGCGGTGCGAACTCCAGCTAAGTGGAGGGCCTCAAAGCGCCTAGCCCCAGCAGTACTCAAAGACAGTACTAGAAAGAAGAATCGGAAGCAGACCGCAAAGGCCGGAAGTTCAAGCTCTGTTCTAACACAGATGGAGGAGACAAAGAAGACCAAAAAGAAAGATAAGGAAGTCCTAGATTACCAGAAGTTCACGGAGATCCAAAAAACTTTTTGGGACGATTGTACTGAGGCCTACGTATTTGATATGAATACTACGTTTCTAGTGAACATAAAGCAATGCCACATTGCCAGGGATGAATATATCATTCGAGACTTGGAGCGGGACATAGTAAAATTCGTGAAGGAGACGCTTGTGCGTATGGGGGATATCAATTAAAGACAAAAGGTTTGCTTTATGTTGGTGACGAATAGTATGGAATTGTTGCTAGAGAAGCCGAAGACGTGGAGTGATATCAAGGATGAGAAGTTTATGATTAAAAACGGTCGGCATTGTATTGTTACCTAGCATGAGTTACATTTTGAAGGATGTGGAAAGCAACAAAAGAAAGAGCTTGAATACTGGGATGCATACACGGTGTGATTGAAGGACCCTCTTATCCTTGTGAGGATATCAGAATTCTACAACATGTGTAATCATCTCAACCATGCTCAACCTACATGGAGGACAAATATCTTAGGTGCCCAAAATGTTTGGATCAGTCAAGGGAGGCCAACAAACATGAAGGATAATATGAGAGATAATGAAGCGGTTTACAACGTGAAGAAATTTTTGATAAAGTTCTCAATTATGAAAGTATATAAAAACTTCTTTGCGATGGGTTTAGATCACAGTGAGCTAAATTATCATTTTAGCTCACTGTGAACCATCCCAGAGGTTTGTGGAGCTCTTCATTAAGCGGTTTCAGAATATTGCCTTGAGTAAAGATAGGAAGAGTGTACAATGGCCAGCGGATGTGAAGAACAAGATGGTGATTATCACCGCACCAGAGGACCATTTTTCACTATGGAGGGAATTTATCACCAAGCATAGCACAGGTAAACTTATTGATTTAAAAACTTGCGAACGCTTCAATCAGAAGAAGGGTTTCAAGGGTGGAAAAGCATTCCAGCTCCAACGGAGCTTCTTCCACGGGATGGGCTTCATGATAGAGGAGGAGATGAAGGCATTGGTGAGTCGCTTATTGATGCAGACCAAAAACTGGTAGTATAAGTATTCTAAAGTATTAGTTCATAAGACACGAGGAATGGTGTTGCCTCATCACTACACTTATGGGAATTGGATGGCCAGGAAGAAGCGGAAGAGAATATGCATCCAAGAGCTTCACAATGTAAACACAAGGCTTGAACTTTGCAATCTTGACTTTACGATTAACAAGCAGAAAAGGCACGATTGGAAAGCCGAGCACAGGATTCCTAATCCAACATTTAATGTCCTGCTTGATTGGCCTAATAAGGAATTCTATGGTTTTTGCGCTGAGAAGAAGGGTATGTTCAAGAGGGCGCCGGAATTGACAAATCGGTGGCCTCAAATTTTTCCATTCTTTGCTGGATTTTTGGACGTCAAGGGAAATTTTGTGGCTCCAACAAGTCGCATTCAAACTTGACTTTTTGACGGTGTAAAGATGAATTTTGGAGCACAATCGAAGTCTGATAATGTTCCTCACCTGAGTCTAGCATTGCTGGATTCTAGCATTGCTGGATTTCCGCGATACTCCAGGTCATTTCACCAAGGATGATACAGTGGAAAACTCTTTCTTCAAGATGTTCTTGAAGAAGTTGATGGCAATGAAAGGGCCTTCAATGTCGGTGCTGGAGGTGTGGCTGTGGATTTTTGCAATGCAGCATTGTATTGCTTAGGTGATTGCCTACGCCGAGAAACACATGAAGGGATATTGTGTAGTTCCTTCCAGATACATATCGGCTAGGAATGAACGTCTCAACGACCACACCACCCGTAACTCCGGAAAGGACGAACTGTGCCTGGTGTTTTTGTTGCGTGTTGGCGGCAAACATGACAAGAAGAAAGTCAAGGTTTACTACACAGCTCCTAATATGAACTACTATACCGTATATGGGCTGTACAAGGAAGCTCATCTACGTCTCAACACTCGAGAGTTGCAAATAGAATTCTACTTAGAGCTATTCAATATTTTCTGCTTGTCTAGAGAAAACTTTTGAGGTGTCTCTAGTGGAACCAAGTGCATGTTGGCAGCTTGGATAATTTTCTAATTTCCATGTTTTGATATGGTATGTACCATATTCTTCTGATGTGTGTATCTAGTCTTATTCTAAGTTTGGTATGACCAGAGTGGATTTTGCTCAAAGTGAGCTTAATCGAATAAGATCAGCGTGACTTAGACAATTTAGATTAACTCAAATCTTAATTCACTAAAATCGAGCTGAACTATCAAGCTCAGTGTAAGCTAAATGTTATAGCTAAAATATTGAATATGATACAAACATTCAATGTTAGCTTTGTGGTTTTCCATGCCATTTGAGAGTTACTAACACAATTAAGACATGTGAATATATTCCAAATATATGGTACGTTTTACCATAAAATCATTGACCACAATTTCAAGGATTGTTACAAGGGCATGTCGAAGCTTGTACAAAACTTGGATATCAATGATTTTATCGATGAGAACTCCGTGTATGACTCAACAAAAGAGACATAGATTGCGTTGGTGAGGCAACACTTCCTCGAGAGCGACAAGTTTGATTGTGGCATTGATGCAAAGATTTCTTCCGACAACGAAGCAAAGAAAACCTCGATGACATGGATGAAGATACCCGTGAAAACGCCTAGATTGGTGTAGATCTTGGAGCTGGCTTTGAAGAAGAGGATGCGCCACTACCTAGCCCACGGACAGAGCCTCGGCGGCAGGATTTAGCTCAAAGTGAGCTAAACATGTCAGTATGAGGTCAAGGCTCTTGTCCTCTACTTGAGTCACGCTTTAGAAGTCAGTGTTCAAGTTTAGGTCGTTGGTTAGTGAAGAAGTTTAGTATTGATCAAGACCTCCATATTGATATGTTGGGATCATCATCTAGAAAGAGTGGTCAAGTCGAGGAGGAAGACTCTAGGGATGAGGAGGACATAGTAGTTCCGGAGCCGGTAGTAGAAACTGTTGAAGACGAGCAGGTCAGTGCCGACGCTTCCAAGGAGGATGGCATAGTAATGATTAGTGACTCCAGGGACGATAATGGAGATGTGTCCAAGCTTGCCAATGCCAATCAGCCAGGAGAATCCTCGAGACCTCATCTACCAATCGTTGATGTTCCTTCGGAGTCAATTCTAGAGGATGAAAAAGAAGTAATTAACGTCGTTGATAAAGCTCCACATTCCTAGGGACCCATTGTCAAAAGAGATATCGATTGGATTGAATGGAACGAGGCTCGACGAAAGAAGAAGGAAAAGGGTATGAAGGAAGTAGAGGCCACTAGGATTATTGTAGAGGAGGCTCGGCTTGCTAAGGAGAGGGCGGAGACTCTACTCAAGCAACAGAAAGAGAAGGACAAACAACGGGACAAGGAGATGGCTGATATGAGAGCAATTCTTGCTGCTATGCAAGCTACACATAGCTCGGTACCGGTGCAGAGCGATGCCACAGATCTTCTGATAAAAAATCCGAGTAGCACTCTTGTTGTAGCTCTGACCTCTCGATCCATATCAGCTCCATCCTCGGAGCCTTGTCATGGTCTTGATGAAATGGTTTTAGATGATAGTGAGCAAAGTGGTTTGGATTTATTTGGGAGTGTAAGCTCCGTCAATGCTATGGCTGAAAATCCTCCTCCTTTAAGATTACCCGGTTTGAAAACCCTTAACTTGATTGGTATAGCCCCTGATGAGGAGTTACAACAGCTCGTTCACAAGAGCACCTGCAAATCTGACACCCTAGTGCGTCATTCTCCAGATGATGATGATGACAGTGGAGGAGGTGTTGGTGCTGAGAGAACCACGTTCAAAGTTGTTAACAACATTCCTATTGTATCTGAGTAGGGACAGGGTACCTTGAAGGCCAAGCATACCTCGAAGGATGGGCCTTCATATTGCCAATTGGACACTGATGCTCTTGCAAATATTGAAGAGGAGGAGTTGGTTGACTATGAAGAATCTCCGGAGACATCTCTCTCACTCCCAGATGCTGAGCCTATTATCTTTGAGAGTCAGAAGGTCGTAGACTATCTTGACAAATGCGGTCCTAGGATTTACGTGAATCTAAAACTCTGAGTGTTAGTTCTACCTTCTTCCCTTAAACATTTTACCTTATCTAAATGATAGGTGATTGTACAAACGTTTTGAAGTGTGACAGTGCACATTTTATAAAGCTTAAAACTCCACTTGCGACTATCTTTTGCATTTGGGTTTCCATTTTTGCCTAAAAGAGTACTTGTAGACACACTAGTTATTGTTTCATATTAATAATGTTGTGAATTTTACAAGAACTTGACTTGTTTAAATTGTTGTGCTAAATGGATGGTTAGCTAGAAGCATCTGACTATGTTCATCGCCCGGTTGCTGTTAAATCTCTGGTTAGCGATGTGGAATTGCATTTAAATTGTCAAATCAGAAATTCCAATTGTCATCGCCTTTTTGTCCGTGTGCATTTCATCAGGTAATGCTATTTGTTTTGTTGCATTGCTATTCTAGGCTCAAGCATTTACAAAAATCTCACAAGGTTTTAAGGGTGTAACCTCCAAGAAGTGGCTGAACGTTGTATTGGACATTAATGGAATTTTAATTAAATGCATTGACAAGCGGAGTGGATTGGAGGACTTAGTGACCTCGGGGAGGGCACTACATGTGTACATTAGGTACCACGTGCGTTCACGGGGTATTTTATGGGTGGGTATTTAGCTTAGAAAAAAGACTAATTGAAATGCATTTTTGAGACCTTATCTTACTTGTAAAATGGCTAAATGGCTTATATTCTACCATTATTTTTTCTAAACCCTTATCTTCTAATTAATTCATGTTATCTTACATTTAAAAAAATTATAAATTTTACCTCAAAAGAATTAAAACCCCCATATCTTTGAACTCAGGTAGTTTCTAAGTTGATGCACAGTGCCCCCCCCCCCCCCCCCCCCGGGTTAGTGACAAACCATGTAAACTTAGAAGTTCTAAGCCCAAAATTCCCTAGTCTTGTAGGTCCTAAGTCTGTTCATGTTTGGCATGGATTCCGAGATTTTATATCGTTCGTGAACACTTTTGCTCATGTGGTCGTGAGGAGTTCAAAGAAGTGCTCGAACGCCATGGACGTTATCAATTATCTTTTCAAAGGCTTGCCAATGCATTCCATTCTACTTAGTCAAGAAGATTGCGATCGTATTGAAACATCTCGCCGTAAATTCTTGAAGTACCCAAACCGAGACAATTCCACCTATGACAATAGAAACACAATCCCAATAGATGATAGTCAAGAGAAGAGCATATGCAACGAGACTGGATATGCAGTTTTTCTAAAATCATCGGTTGAGAAAAATGAGGAGGACTGCGTTCTTATGTCCATATTGGCCCCTTAGTTGTCAAAGTTGGACAAAAATGTTGTAAAAGGGAAGTTAAGAGGGTATGTTGACACAAAGAGAATCAGATTCCCTCCTCTGTCTCGGGATGATCCACTATTTCATCACATTTTAGAAGGGATTGCGCTTTCAACAATGAAAATGGATATGAGTTTTAATGTTTGCAGCATTTGCAAACATAGGGCATTTTGACTTTATTTAGGATGGACTAAACTAGCTCACAGTGAGCTAAACTGTGGACTATTTGGTAAATGTTTCCCTAAATGATTTTGTGAATATATTTTCAAAATCTTTTCCACCTAAATTGCAATTAATATTGATTGTCATTTGTGGACTTTTATCTAATGGACCTACATGCTTTTGTTTGTTTTGTTTTTCCAAGTTCGACGAGTGCCCTCCGTTTTTGGTGGCCTTGATTGCAAGTTCGATCGTTCTTTGGGAACGCCATCGATTATCTCAAGTGGAGAGGTGGTTGGTACATGCTCCATATTTGAAGGTAGAGCACTAGGATGTCAAGAGTATTCAAAACCATTTTTATTGTTCTCGGCAACTGATGCTGCTTCTGTGGCTATTGATTTTCTACAAGGGGACTTGGAGCAAGATGTGGTGAATAGTCCTCCTAGCAGTGGAGGGGGTCAAATTGCAATTATGTCACCTTTCCCTTTGAAGTCGGTTGGAAGATTTATACCTCTCCTGCGCTCCAGACCTCATTGACCCATCAAAGGCAATTATACAAGGTCCTTGGATAAGAATGTGTCTCTCCTATAGTAGAGACATTACCTTGTAATATTGTTCATACTAATGAAGACCATGTTGTAGAGATTAGATCGTTAATTAAAAATATTTCTTTGCCTATGCCAAATAATGGGCATCATGTTCGAAATTGTGATGTTTCTAAACAGGCAATGCCAACAGTGTCAAGTGTTGCCCCCAAACCCCCTCGATCATCAAGATTACTGCTAATCCGTACATGTTCCTCTACATACCTAGATCTACCGACCTTGAAGAGGAAGATGAGAGACTCTTTAGCGCACCCTATTCTTTGACTTTAGTCAAAGACTTCTGTTTTTGCTGAATCCCACTCTAGAACAGTTTCGCGGAGGGGCACGATCATGAAGGCCATGGAAGACCTCAAGGCAAGGGAGGAGATGAAGTCCCTTCTATGAAGTTCTAGTGGTCGATTACTTAAATTAATTTATGTCAATGTTTCATTTTTCCTACATTAAGCAATAAAAATGTGATACAATGTGGTATCAGTTCACTATACTTGCTTTTGAAGAATGTTGATAATGCCATGATGTTAGAAGAAACCTCCTTCTTTTGTTACAATTTTAGCTCATTGTGGACTAGATGCATACTTCAATGTATCGTGTAATTGTTTATATAATGTATGTATTATATCTTGCATGGCTCGCATAAGTTTCTTGAATAAATATGACCCTACACATACATCAAATAAGGCAATTGCTTCAAAAGTTCTTATAGTTTAAAACATTATTAGAAAGCAAATAAAATAGCTCACAATGAACATTATTTATTTAGCTCAATATTAGAGATTATTTATTTTACTGTTGACTTAAGTGTGGATTTAGCTCATAGTTGAGGCGTTCTAAAACTAGGCTTTTAATTCCCAAATTTGCCACTTTGTCCCATATTAATGAATATGGTGTTCTATGCATTACTGTCTTTGTTCAAACTTTTTTATTCATGTCTAATGAAAATGTGAGTTCTTGTAGGTGTGAAGAAGCCAACCTGATTAAAGTTTAAGTGCTTATTGACGAATGAGATAAAAGCATATACTAGGTCGCATTCTTCACAAATTGAGACATCTTGTATCATGAAGAGTTAACCTGGGACTATGGGTGCGACTTTGGCTTTGACGACCCTAATTTGCCCTCTTTTGCTTGCAAGTGTGGGAGTAGCTTGTGTAGAGATAGACTTCTTAGATCAAAATAGAATACTGTTTTTAAATACTAAGTGTGACATAAAGACGACATTTAATTAATTCTAAATACTAAGTGCTACATTAAAGTACTTACATTAATTCAAGATTGTATTTTTTCCTAATAAAGATCTTATGTTCTAAAATACAATGAAAATCAAAAGAATTCTAGAATAAATCTTCAAATTATACTACAAAGTTACTATGAAGAGTTTTCAAACTGGTACAAAGATTACACAAAATACTACAAAAAGTTCTCAAATTACTACAAAGAATACTCAAAAGTAGTTCATATTTTACATTACAACTTACATTAAAATACATAGAGTATTCATGAACACTAAGTTCTTCACATTAGAAGCACTTACAATATCCAGGGACACTAATAGTTGTGGTTAACTACTCCTCATGGAATGCCCACCAATTGCGTAAAGCATCTTCGCATATTCTCATGGTCTTGCTAGATATCTTTTACACTGAGGAACCCTTGTACATTGAAGAACCCTTGGCACTGTGGGAAGCAAGAACCATGGAGAATTTGCATGCTTGGACGTGATGTGCGCCGACATGCGCCTCTACAACTTCATTGCAAAATGAGTAGGTTTTATCTGCACGTCCTTGCTTCTTGAAGTATTTCGCTCTAATGACCTCATCCCTAGCGGCAAAGATGCCCACCCCCCCTCCCCTATGGACAATCCAGAGGCTCTTGTAGCTTGAACTTAGATCTTGTGCACTGCAAAATGTAACAATCCATGCCGTCTTCATTCTTCTCTTTTGCAGGTTCATTGAACTTATCGCCAATCTCAACCAAGTCTCCTAAATCTAATGACACACCATCATGCACCTAATTACCCTCATCATCGATTTCCTCCATCTGTGCAGCCAGTGAAGTAGCGCTCTTCGGAACAAGCTTCTCAACATTCCTCCCCTACTCATGAGATAAGTTTAAGCAATTAGCCCAATCGCTATCAATGCATGGTATACAATAACAAGACAAAGCACTTGTCCTAAGAAGAGTAGGGTCAGTTTGAGAGAAGCCCATAATGGATCAGTGCAATTTTGATCCTAGCAAATTGTTGCAGCAGATGCACATGTCACTATGGGCGACCTCCTTCTCTCTAATGTTTCACAATACAAGAAAAAGGGTTGGAGCCATGTTGATCTTTGTCCGCTTGTAGGAACTCTGAACCCGCTCCGTATACTTCTTCTATAGAAAGTCGAAAACTTGTGCAGCATTTGCATATGGCCTCAAAGGATTCTGAATTTGCTCCGCAGTCAACGCCCTCTTCATGAGCGCCGCGGCCCCGTCCCACTCCTTCTTCCCATGAGCAGTCTCAAAATAGTTCCATCGCATCTTGCATCCCTTAGTGAGCATAGCTGTTGCACATTTTAACTAAGCTCTACAGCCATCACTATACACCAAATGTTCCCTCTATATAAATCTTGAGTTCTCTTACTACTCCCAATGCAAGCGCAAGCAATTTTGGACATAAGCAGAATTGTGATCTTTGTAATCCGATATGTAAAAGTGGGTCGGCTTCATTATGGTTTCACCATCATTTCACATTGTAATGTGAACAAGGATGGTTACGGACGTGCTGAAATAGTACAAACATTGGACTTCATTTTGTATACCAAAACTATAATTTTCAGCAAAATCAATATGAGACACAAGTACTCCCTCCGAGAGGTTCTTCATCATCAATTGGCATTAATCATCATGCCACCTCGCTTTGAAGTTGTAGGTGATGAAATTGGACACTAATTTCTCCATGTCGAACAAAATTTTTCCACAGGGGAATCCCTAAAAGCCCCTCTAAGCCGCTTCTTGGGCTTTCTAGTCCTCTTATCAACGCCAACCTCATAGTATTCCAAACATTTCCACTTCACAAGAAAGGGGTCAGTACTAGACAACTCAAAAGGGCAAAGGGGAAATAAATAAAAGCCACAATTTGGGCACTCTTTTATGAGACAATCAAGCTTGTGCCACACATCCAATTCTCCTTTTGAACACACACAAAATTCCCACATCATCCTGACGCACTTGTAAATTGCCTTGTGCGCATGACAAGCCCCTTCAACCTCACCCTTACATACTTGACATTGACAGTTGCACGTGATTTTTGAATGCAACCCCCTTAGTTGATCTCTGAGATGGCTCAATTCAACCTTCATGAAGTGCATCTTTACGTGGTATATACAAGAATAGGTGTTTCATTTCTTCAATTTCCGAACTCACCATGGTATCAACCTTTCGAAGGCTCTGTGGCCCACGCTGCGCTCTGTATGAGTCTCCTAAAAACGCAAAAGAATGTATTGTACTAAGTATAGGCGACTCCTACGCTCAGTGAGTACAACATATACACAAAGTATCTAAGCATTCATATATTTAATCCTTATTGTATATCTCCGGTATAGAGGACTTAGCACAAATCTTGACTATTTATATTGGCAACTACTTAAGTACATATAAGGAGTCCCAACTTGGTACTAACGAATGGGAAGTAGAGTATTTAATATTCAACTCGTACACCAAGTAATGCCACTTTGTATATCAGCAATACTTTTTGCCCACATTAGTACATTGGATCCTTTGTTAGTAAGAAATTAAGTACATAGTGCTCTATATATTGGGATGATATTAACGACCTTATATTCTATGGTCTAAACTGCATAAAAGGAACATGATAAAAGTACAATATGTAATCTTTGGTGGAAGATCTTACATGTGTCTCACAGATATACTGCATAGGATGAGGCTCCACCCACAAATTTTGTCCTATCTTGTATTTAACAACGTCCTTCTTATTTGGCAAAACCTTGGTCTCACTGTTCCACCATATCTTAATTTGCAGTTTGACGTAATTTGACAAGCCTACTCTCTACAGACGATTAAGGCAAAGTCGAGGCACTATTTCTTCATAACTGAATCCATACACTCTTCTATTCACGGCTATGTAGATGCTAGATGTAGAAGTATCCATTACACACGACAATGTTGACACCCCATTAACTCCCAAGCTAATTGCAGCATATAATAAAACACTCTTTCTTGCTAATTGCTCATTCGAGTTTGCCACCTTCACGAACTCCAATTTGTTCTTGAAGTTCTTTATAAAAGCAAATGTGACCTTTGCTTCTTAAAGCCTAGTATAATACAGACATAAGAGAGGCCAAAAAGCGTAATACCTCACGACCCTTTTGATAGTATCTCTTCAACTTGAAGGACATGGACATATCCTCAACTCTCCAACGATATACTTGACTATTCGCAAAGAGATCCGATTTAAATCCCTCATTGACATTTGATCACTAGTGTCATTTTGTAAAGGCTCTAAAGCAAGACCTTGTGTCTCTTCTTCTCTCTCACTCTCTTACATGCTTTTTGTAAAGCCCTATTTGCTCTTGCCATCTCTCTAGATACTGTTCTCTGCTCTTCCTTCAACCTTGCTGCAGCAGCCTTGGCTGCAGGAGCAGGCCAACGAACACCCCCTTGCACTCGTTGCCTCTTTGTAGCATTCCCCATAACTAACACCCTAAAATTTAAGCACATGAAAATGATGAATACATAGAGGGTACCTATGAAAGCCTAGTAGGACCAATGAGGCGATGAAATTGAAACAATTTAAACACGTCTACATGAAAATGTGAAATAACTCACCAAACTGTAATCATCTGTCACCTCCTAAATGTAATGGACTTGTTGCTACTAGTAGGAGAACCTATTGAAAATTGTACATCAGATAGAGAAGGCACATACTCATAGCTAGTACATGAATCTAGAGAAACTGCGATTACAAATAGTGCACGGCTCGAGGACTCTTCGGATACGGTGTTGCATTTGCCTAAATAATAGTCAAGGTTTCCTTGTTTAGAGACTGGGGTTTTAGAAATGTTGCAAGAGTCACTAGTCTAGCTATCCACTCTATAGAGAAGAGAGTCTTACTCAGCACTAGCGGAGAGCAATCCCGGCTAGGAGCCTCTTGGAGGGAAGTATGACGTAATTAATTTCTGCACAAGTAGGAATTGTTGCCTCAACTTAGACATCGTTTAGCAAACAAGAAGAAATTGCATATTCTACCAATTAAACGCTTATTCTCCATACTCAAATTGTAGCTGATTTCCAAGAGACTTTGAACAGAGAGAAAATACAGCAGATTAGAATAACTACGCTGAGAGGAAGGGAGAATCACAAGACCGCGGCGACGTGGAGGCAGAGGGGTTGCTAGTGGCGGCGACATATTAGGCTCTGCGCCCCTAGAAAATAGGATCTTGATTATCCGTTACCAAAGAATGTACTCACTACGCGTAGTCACTTTGTGTACTCACTGCATGTATTCAATACATGTACTCACTACGTGTAGACATTGCACATACTCAATTTATTCAAAATTCCATACCGTCTTAACTAATAGGAAGGTCCACTGTAATTCTTTAAACTGGTTGTCATTTCCATGGAAGTGAGCACAAGACATTGATGTTGCAGATTAATATTGATCGTGTAGACAATATTTAGTAGTATGTAAACTTTGCGCTTATACATGAATCTTGTGGATTTCTGACCTGCTTAGGTGGAGAAACATGCAGGTAACCCTTAACTCATAAAAATACTGAACAACATTGCAAAAGCGTGGTTCCAAATGTCTTCATCTTGTGCCAGCTCCTGTCCATGATCTATGCCAACGCAGTTGAGGAGCAACGTGGTTGAGATGTTAGCGTTCACCTTGCCAATGTGATTCTCAAAGGACATCTCCAACCCAGAAAACTAAGCACTAAATTGGAAATGCTCCCCCAGTTCGTGCTTGTCTCACCATAGTTCCACTTTGTCTTCTTCACTGGATAATGTTTTGAGTGTGCCCTTCTTCCTGTCACCAGGGCCGAATTGTTCGTCCATGTCCTCAAATCTCGTTTCCTCTCAAAATTCTTCTAGTCCACTGTTCAATCAACTTCCCTACTGAACAAGTTGAACAACAAAAAAAGTATCTTGGAACCTAAACATAGTCATTTAACATACAAATGCAAATGCCAAATGTGGGAGGGGGGGGGGGTTCCAAACCTGCAAATTACGTGATCGAGCCTCTTCTGTGGGATTAGAGCTGATAGAGAATCCACCTCTTGAGCTCTCTCATTTTGTCTAAACCAAACCTCTACAATTGTACAAACTTAAAACTTGGTAGAAGATGAAGGTGCAAAGACAAAGGTGTGTTGAGTGAATGAGGGAAGGCAATGGTCTGCATCCAAAATTGTGCATGCAAAAGCAATGTAGAATAAAGACAATGCAGAAGAAAGACAAGCACTTGACTAGTTGTCCAAGCTGGGAGGGCTGTCAAAGTTGCAAGGAGGACACAAGGCAACCGCTGACAGCGCAATGCGTCTTAGGATGTAGGATCTAGGGGCAAGAATTTGACGGTGGGGATGAGCAATACTCAACACGGACGCTCAAGATCTACCAGGGTTTCCACATTATATACTCCAAGTACTTTTGTAGAGATTGAATGCAATTGCATTTATAAAATGAGTCGGCGGGGAAACTGTTTTTTCTTGTATTCTTTGATTAGCCATCTTAGAACAAGTTCTGGCACCCAAAATCCGCGTTTGGATTGACAAAAATCTTAATCTTCCGAACACTTTCCTCCTGCCATGTGAAGTATTAATTATATAGATTTACACCAAGTATATTTCCGCTTCAAAGCTTCTAATGTGTTTGAAAAGGCCATTCCATTTCCTATTTCCTCCATAAAAGACATCAAAATCCACACGATCCCAAACAAACTTTTCTGTACTTTTCCATTTTTTTTGTACTTGGGACATATGAAGTGAAGTCGTCATAAGTACAAAATCAACGTGAGCAATTGAGTTTTAGAATTCTTTCAACACTGCAAATAAGATGTATGGTATCTTACTTATTTTGTTCTCAGATCAAAACTTACAAAAATATTGAAGCATCATGCTCTACCTAAGTACAAAGCTATGGTACTATGCCAAAAACTATACTGTGACCCAAAAAGTACAAGGATCTAGCATACTTACACTCGGTGGTTAGCAGGAGTTTTTTGAGTTTTTAGAGAACAATTTTAAAGTCAGGTGTTTTTGGTTTAGGGCTCTACTGTCCAAACCCCTTTCCTTGTGAGCTCTATACACCAAAAGGCTCTTTTTTACCTCTCCAAAATTCTTTGAATATTTCCACCTGACTTGACAACTTTTAATTTATCTAATCGTCTTAACCTTTTTGTTTTATGATTTTAATTGTCTTGAACTCTTTCATCATTTCACAGCTCTTGTACTCACTATGCATTTTTATTAATTTGTCTTGTTTTTTTGTTATTGCCTTGCCTGTTTTAAATTCTTTTACTGTTTTACCTATCTTGATCTCTTTTACTGTTTAACATGTCTTGAACTCTTTTTATATTAAATTATAAAAAAATGTAATACAGGAAGGGATTTAAGAAAGAAGGAATCAAAGGGATATGGGAAAAATAAAAATAAAAGTCAAAGGGGTAAGAGGAAAATAAATAAACAAATAAAATAAATAAATAGAATTGAAATATGGAAAGGGAATAAAGAATTAAGGAATCCAAGGCGTTTTAGGGAAAGATAATTAATAAAAGATGAAATAAATAAAAATAAATGAACCTTAAGAAAGCAATAAAGAAGGAAGGAATCCCTTGGGTAAGGAGAAAGACATTTATAAGATGTAATAAATAAAAATAAATAAAACATGGGAAGAGATTAGTAAAGGAAGAAATGAAACGGATATGGGGGGAAAATTTATAAAAATAGAATAATTGAAAAGAAATGAAATAAATATCTGAAGAAGAAGCCACTTCAGACGAGGGAAAGGTGACACGCATGGGAGGGAACTAGAAGGAGTTCTAAAACACCCACAAGGTAGAGCAAACAAAAAAAATAAAGAAAGAAAGAAGGATAGAAGAGAATTAAAAAAAAGCCCTACATCATATCAAATGAAGGTAAGAGAAGGCGGCGGTGCCCAGAAGTGAGAGATGCAATGTGAAGATAAAAAAGAGGAAAAACAAGGAAAAAAAAGGGGAGGAAGAATATGTCCTAAGAATTCCACTTCCTAAATTAACCACCACGCTTCTTAGCACCGGTCTCTAAGCAGGCTTTAAGCCTCCAAAGGTTCTTTGGTCCTGTTGCAACCTTGAACAATAGCTGTGATAGAGGATGTAATAAACGAGCATCGAATTTGACCTTAAAAGACGCCATCATGGCTTTACTCCTATTGAGCGTTGTTGAGAAATTATCCCTTCATGCAAGGTTTTCTACAACTAAAGTCTCAAGTCCAGCTAGGACAGTCCTAATGATCCGCACTGACCTCTCGGGGTTCTCAATACTAGCGAGTTGTTTTCCTCTATCCTAAATCTCCTCCACCTCTCCAACTACGGCTTTCCGCGTAATTCCCACAAATTGACATCCCTCCTTAATGGTGCCCCAGAATGTCTCCGCATATGTGATAATGTCTCTAGGTTGTGCTTTGGTATTTATCATTCTCAAGTTCTTCATAGCATGCTTGCAGATCTTGCCATGCATTCCCAAAGGGCAATTACAATGTGCTCATTTAGATAAAGGAGTGGTGATATTCCATATTGCAGAAAAGGTTGTCTGAGACGCAACGTTTGCAACAATTTGCTCCGTATAGATCAAGACATGTTTTTGTGGAATTTCCTTTGTCCTGATAAGTGCGCTAGCCACAATGCCCTTCGTCTTTGCATTTTTTATGTATTCGTATAAGTCGCACTAGACAACATACCTGTAACGTATCAGGACATCTTTGACCAAGTGATACACTAGCCAATCCACTCTTTGGCCATCAGATTTTACCCTAGACGTCCTAAGAATAGCCTTCTAGTTAGCATGATAACTTTAAACCGCTGCGTTCGTGCCATGGTCTGCATACGGTATGTTTCTAAAATCCTTCACGCACATCTTGATTTTTGGGATCCATGTTGTCTCAAACTATGCAAAAAATGCTTTTGCCTAAAGATAATTGGCCTTCATGTACTAAGACCACTCTTTTGCAGCCTTCACAGCAAGATCCCCGAGGATAAATACCATACTTGTACATCAGGTATGTGTAGCGTGGGAGGATCTTTGCACAAAGGTAGTTCGCCTTATTCTTAGAGTGGCGTTCTCCTCTAAAACCAAAAAGCACAACCCTAAGGTTAGCCTTGGCTTACAAAACAGAACACAACACATGAAATCACAACCCAAGTTGTAATAGCAACTCAAGGTGGCATGGAATACAAGGAACGAGAGTCTCGCTCCCAAACCCACATGACCCTAAGTCACAGTGACAACCTTGACTGTGACCAACAACCACAAACCACAACCAAGCTGTAGAAACAACTCAAATGGCTATGGAGCACTAAGAGCGCGAGTCTCACTCTCCAATCCACACCACTTTGAGTCACAACCACAACTTAATTTTGGCCAAGAACCTTCAACCGACAACACAATCACCAAAGCCAAAACAATATAAGCAAAAGACACATACAACGAAATTCAAGTCATTCAAATTTGAAGGTCAATCAAGCATTCAAAATTCACATAAATGCGAGGGCTTCTAAATTGAAAATTCACTTCACTCTGCACAAACATGAACAATTAAAAACAGGATCAGACCAACTCAAGGAAATAACAAAAAATAAAAATAAAAATAAAAAAAACAACACTTTAAATGCAAGGTAAAAAGAGCCGAAGCTTCCGAGCTCAAATCCGCAGTCGGAGCCTTCCTTCAAATCTGACGGCACCTTATAACAGCAGCTTCAATAGCAACCAGCCAAGAAAAAATTAAAATAAATTAAAACCAACACCGAGCCTCCTTTCTGACCAAGCTCCACCAGCAAACAGCGAAATTCTTCACCAACCAAAGGTCGTTCAGCTCCTTGTAACCTTCGGCTTTAGTACAAAAAAAAAAAAATCAAAAAATAAAACAAACAAAAGCCACCACCAGCTGATCCTCCTTCGACTACCTAGCTTCCTTCATCAACACAGGCCTTCCACCCGCCCGACAATTCACCCGATGGTCTTGGAGCTAGTCTCAATCCCGCTTCAGAGTTCAGCATTTTGCTAAACAACTTGAATGCATTAGCCACGGTCCTAGTTCGGACCTGTGCCGCTGCTCACCAGCTTGAAGCCACAAAACAGACAACGGCTATCCGGGTCACCGAGCTGGATTCTCAGATCACGAACCTTACCTTACAGGTAGTCGACCTCGCAGCTCGGTTGCAATCAGCGGAAGACACCTGAGATCACCCGAGTCGGGAGAACACAACTCTCCATCACATCGTCGAGACTCTCCAGACAAAGTTGGCAGCACTCTCCCTCCCTCCAACACAGCCTCCCGCTTCAATCCGACGACTTGAGCTTGAGAACAGCCTCAATGCTCGCCTGCTCCAAGCCAACAACCTTCTTTTGGAGAACCAGCCCCTCAAGACGAAGTTAGCTACTTTAACCCTCCCTCCACATGAGCTTAGCCGCGTTCTCCGCGATTATGCTGCTACTAAGCAGCACAATCTTACCACGGCCCCCACTACTCACCGCGCCGACTACGAACGCCAGCAGCGCTGGCTGACGCGGTTCAAAGACCGCGACCCGACTTTTGAGACTTCGCTCGAGGATGACGAGCCGACCTCCACCGAGCCGACTGCACCACCTCCGACTGCAAGATAACTACATCCGCTTCGCCTTCACCTGCCTTTAGTTGGCTTAATCGCGGTAGTTCATGTTTTTTTTTTTTTTTTTTTTACTTTATCATTTTTGATTAGCCTTTTTATTTTTTCCTTCACCAAGGCCAAGTTTTATATTTTCCTTTTTTCCACTATCCCTCGCATTCTGAGGGCAAAACTACCAGGAAAAGGGGATAATTTTAACCACAGATTTCTCTATCTCCCCTCCCTTAGTTCCCAGTAGCCTTTTTCGCAGTTTTCCATCCCTAGCTCCGACGGTCATCCAGTCGGCTAGATGAACTCTGTCACAGCCGACTTGGATGAACTCTATCGTAGCCGACTGGATGACTTCTGATGGGTTTATAAGGGAGGTTTTAGGGTTTCTTGGATCATTCCTTAATAGCGCATTCAGAGTTATAGAGGACTAAGAGGTAGTAGGAGTCACTGTACCATACTTTTGAGGGCGGATTTGACCCATTTCATACAGTTTTTGCCCATTTCTCTACTTGTCTTGTGTGGATTCAGCACTGTATGAGTGATTTTGGTACATATCTATGATAGATTTTGTAGGGTTTTTGATGGGTTGTGAAGGCTAGGGTATGGTTGGCAAATCCTCCCTTTACCACCTCACTATCTGAAAAGGCTCCTATCCACTGGCCAGGTCTAAGAACTTCATCTGATGATCTTAATGTCTGTCCCAATCTATCTTCCACTTCTAACAGTAGTTGTCTAAGTACTCCTCCTTATTCATCTGTGAGTTGGAAATCAGTTATCATTTCTTTTACTGATTTAACACTTCCTTTCTACTATTCTATATATCCCTTACTAGTCTCACTCCTTCCAAATATAGTAAACAAGCTTGGGTCTTGGAGATGTTGAGTTGACCTCCCTTATACTTATGGTCCCACCATAAGGACGATGACATGGCTTCTGCTAGGTAATCAGAGAGCAGCCACTTATCCTTTTGTTTAGTTTTTCCATGCCAGCTATATTTTGCTCCAACATTTAGATCCTGGTACTGATGTGTGCACCTCCACCAACCCCCATTGGGGGTTTGGGGGCCAATTTCCTTTCTTGCAAGGCTGACATCTCCATAACTTGCTATGCAACATTAACCATAAATTAGATTCTCCAGGTCCATAGGCTTCTACAACCTACTTACACAATAGAATAGTGGTAGCTTCTTGGGATCAAGTAAGCTTAGTCCTCCAACTTTCCTCTTGGCACAACAGTCTTCCCAATTCACTCTAGTTCTAGAAGTGTGCTCCTTCCGTGACCATAGGTAATTCCTAAGGAAGCCTCTAATCTTGGCAAAGAAGACATCTTTCTCACATCTCTCCATTTTGTTGAATTTTTGAAGAAGCTTTTAACATTCTACTAATTAATTCCATGCGTTTATAGGTGGCTTCTAGACTCTGAAGTTCAAAGCAATTGTCCTCATTAGTATTGTTTGTAGTAAGGTGGAGAGGCATACTAAAGAATTGCATTAAATCCATTCTTAAAACATGTAGATTTGGTGAATGACAATGTATTGTTCAGTGTCTTGACTAAGGAGACAATGTTGAAAAGGAAAGAATACAGAAAACTATGGAGGACTTCTTAACACAAGATTGATTTCCTCATCCAATCACTTCTTAATTACATATTCCTTATTAATAAGATTTTCATATACTTAACAGTGGGAAGAGGTACCTCTTTTTATTTCCACGTCTACTTTGATTCTTTTGCTTACGTACATCTTGGCAAGGCTTATATAAAATTCATTCGCCCAAGTTCATCCATTCACACAGCCCAATCCATGAATTGGTTTCTTTCAACTCTAGATAGTAAATCCAACCTCTTCGACAAGGTTCTAAATTTGCTAAAGGGTGCTTCAATATCTGCTTCTACCATCAACGTGTACTTAAATTAGCAACTATTTGACAAAACACCATATTCGTTATTTTGGGAGATATTCTTGAATTTGGGAAATCAGCGTGTAGAGAAATGGCCACATTCGTCCCCTCCCATTTACTTCAATCTTGCGGAAATCAATATTGAATCATTAAAAACACCTTAAAGGAACAATGAGGCCCATGTCATTTAGGTCGAGTGGACCTAAATGCACAAACATACAGGAGAAAACTTAGTAATGTTCATTGATTCATTGAAAACATGTTTAAAGAGAGATGATGATTAAGTCATTTAGGTCGATCACACCTAAACGTGATATAAACAAGGAAAAAGAATATACCACGTCCCCTGTATTTTTAGTAGTAACTATTCGTTCCTTTTTCTAAACCAAGGTTTCAATAAAAGGCAATGTCCACTCACTTAAATTACATTCGGAAATTTGAATAACACAAAAAGTGCGCAAGACAATGAGGCAAAAATAGCAGACGAGAAAATTTGACAAACAGATCAATCGTTTTATTCAATACATAATTACATTGAAATAACACAGACGACTCTTATAATCGTCTATATTGTCTGCGCCATTGCTATACAGTACATACTATCCTCTATATGGTTATGGAGTCCCTCCGTAAGCCTCAATTCTTGACTTGACAAATTCCCGTTGGCGCTGACGTGTCCACGACATTCCCTCAACCTGCATCATTGGACTATCAAGAAGACGTTGCAACTTCTGCCTACACCTGTCACCGATGCTTGACTCTGGCAGAGAGTGGCGACGGGTACTGGATGGTTTAGAGTGGGAGTCGGCGCACTTCCTTGCCCCGGATCCTGTAGTTGTTGATCGTAGCCTCGGCATCTGCAAAGGGGATAAATTAGCATTGGGAAGAGATTTCGGTTTAGGTCGAATCGACATAAACCGCTGAGTGCAAGTGTAAAGGTCGAACGGACCTTGAACGAGGAGGCCTACATAAGCTAGAACCAGACCTAGATGAAAGTAGAGAAAGATCAATCATTGTAGGTGGCCTCGAGCTAAAATAAGGACATCAGAATGAAACATCATGAAAGAAACTTACAGGATTGAAACATCAGAAAGGAATGAAAAGCAAATACTGAGGAATGAAAACCAACCTTTGCCGGTGGTGGTGACGGCATGTCCTCCACATTGTTATAAAGAGCACGCTTCGTAGGGGTAGAACTCTGTCGTTTCGGAGATAGAACCTGCAGTACGGTCCGTGGCCACATAGGAGAAGGGGATTTCAGGGTCTTGGGAACGGACAGGTTAACCGGGCTGTCCACAACCCCTTCGTCGACAGCCATAGTTGAATAGTTCATCGTGGACTGCGCTGTTGCAACGGATTGCAACAGAAGCCCTCTGCTACGTAGAGAGGGCCCGCAGCCATAAGCATTATTCAAAGAATCCACAGAGGCTCGACATGCATTATCCTGCAATACATAAAGCGAATAGAAACATACATCCACCAATAATTCAGCAATGTTTTAGGGTTCGTTGCAAGGGCAGAATAGATCAAGAAAGAAATATAAACTTTGTATTACAAAAGGAGTAGTCTGGATACAAAGATTACGCAAGTGGTTAAGATGTACAACATACTAATAGCTGCGCGGCAGTTATGAAATGTCTATTAACAAAGTAGAGAACCGAAACCATGCCAAAACCATGGTCTACGACTAATTGCCTCATTAGTCTTAGCGTATTGTTCACAGGTAGAACGGTCATCATAATACATTTTCTTCCCGATCGGACGCTCGGCCCTGAATCTAGCGATTGTCCCCACAAAGTGGTGTAGGTCTACAAGATATGGCAAAAGTTTCGACAACAAAAAACGATCATCTGCGGCATCGGGATTCTGGTTGTTCCAAGTGGAGAGTAAAAGGACATTGTAAGAATTATTCTGACAGTGCTTGATCGGGCTGTCGTCGATAAAAATGGTGTTGGCTTCGGAATATAGGCCACCAAATTTACGAAAGAGACCATCAGACATCGGCTTAAGGAAGATGTCCTTCTGAGTTCCGGGTTCCTTCATATATACCGGACGACCTCGAAAATCTACGCCCATAGGAACTCTCTGACAGTCCTCTTGACCTAGAATTTTGAGCGGATAGACAAGACGAATCGGACCGAACAGATAGTCGCAGATCATTTTTGTCGTCGAAGTCTTCATCGAACTCCAGACGGTTATGGTTGCGAACGCTAACAACCGACGAAGGAAATCAGCGCAATTGGGCCTGACACAAACAAGCTTGGGGCCCACGACTGCTGGCTTGGACGCTGAGTGGATGCTAAGGCCATGGCTAACGAATGATTTTCCAGGCCAATTAGGAGTACTGGAGCAGAGTATTCCATTGAGGTCGAGGACAACGTTCAACCAACCACTCTGAGGTCGCGTCGGGACAGGACTCAATTCTTTACTAGAAGTTACGTCACATCCAGATGCCTCGCGCACCTGGAGAGGAAATACCGATGACAGATGGACATTACTATATTATACTAGGACGGAGTTATACGAATGATACAATGAGGACAGTCGCAAGGCAAGTCATTACCCAAGGAAACAGTGCAACGAGATATAATGATGGATGAAATACCTGAACATCCTCGGCTTGTCCTTCTACAACATCCCGATCCTCCACAGGACCCATTGACCCTAATGAATCCTGAGGTTGATCGTCAGGAATGACCTCAACGCAGGTTGGCAAGGTCAGAGCACACTGGGCCGTGACATCTAAATCCATATTTGTGCGTACAGGCTCATCCGCAGTTTGGGCCATGACAACATCATCTACGATCGGAAGATCGTCCACTTCCTCATGCACTTCGTGACCTGGGCATTGCAAGAGAACTATTGAATCATCAGAGAGTGATCAATGAAGCTGACATAGAAGGGATTGGTAAAAAGTTGAACGGTTTAGCTCGGGTCGAGCTAAACAGCCCATTTGTATTAATTACAATCGTTTTGGTACAAAATGCACATTTCAGTGAACGACTCCGGTATTAACACCTCATCTACAAAATTCCGAGTTCAAAAAATCTAAGTTTGGGAGGGACCTGAAGATGTCTCGGGAGCATCTCCCTGAGTCTGATTGTGGGGGGGAGAACGGGGTGGGCTGGGACTAGGGTCACGCATGACCTGGTCGGTGCAATGATGGCTTGGCTCAGGCACTGATGCGGGACTCGGATCTGACATTTGCAATATGCACCACTGGTAGGGGATCCCAAAATCTCAAGTACTCGCGGAGAAGGTAGGGCGCTACCTATCGGCTGGATGTTGGGCAGAACTGGACCCGCATTCGAGAAAACAGCGGAATGCCACATGCCTTGCAGAGCTACCTGGAGTGCCGCCTGCACGGTCTTCTCTATATCCATTTTCTGCTGTGCCGTCTGATCTTGTAATGCTTTATTCCTATCCTTGGACGCCTGTAATTCTGCGAGAAGAGCTTGAACATCCGGAGTGGGAGCGGCTCTTCCCAACGGGGATGCTTGCCGAGATGTGAGGTTGGGCTTCTTCTTCTTGTGTGCCGGCTTTGCAGTATTTCGCGCAGCGCTAGTCTTTCTCCCACTTCCGGATCCGAGTTGCGGTGCAGAACCCGGTCTCTCATCGTCCGTACGTGTAATGTCGACGTCAGGGAAATCGAGTCTTCTCCCCACTCCACCCTCAGATGCGGTCTAACTTACCGGATCAGAAGGCGGAGCATCGCTCTCATTGCTAATGTCCGCAGCACTGGAGGAGGGGGTCTGTTCCTCGGTCGGGGCATCCTCCTCCAGATCAACATCGTCACCCTCCTCCACAGCTCTGCCTTTCCCTTTCCGCACGGCTCTGCCATATTCCGGAAAGCGTTCCATATCGACATAATAAGCGTCGACACTAAAATCGGTTGGGTCCAGAGTTAATCCTAGTGACTGAGCTTCGATCATATGAGACGAGTCACTATCATCCGCGACCACGAAAGCCGAGATCGAGAGCATCTGAAAATAACAAAGACAAGGTAAACAAGGTTTAGCTCGACTCGAGCTAAAGTGTGGAAGTGTATGCATACATGGTGCATAAGATGAAAACAGTAGAACGATTTAACTCGACTCAAGCTAAAGTGTGGAAACACTTACCGCGGCGGCCATGAGGGACTTTGTTCCAGCATAGAGCTGATAAACCGCCCCCCCCAGTACTGCAGAAAGTGTCGTGGACCTGCAGGTAGAACTCCATCCTTAACTCGGATGGATACATTGCGTACCTCCTTTCGTTGAACTTCCTGTTGTCCTTGTACAGTGGGTGGTCCGGAGTTGTGTACTTGATCAGAGGTTCAGGCGTTGACCCGTCGTTCTCAAGTACATTATCATCAATGAGAAACAGGAGTTTGACGGGTTCCATTGCGATTTTGCTCTTTGGGGGGTGTCCGCCGAGTCGCTCGTTAGGAGCGGGTAAATACTCAGAATGGACTCTTCTACGACCACTCAAGGTGTTTCGCTCCACCCAAGTGAGCACCTGGGCAAAGTCCTCATCGTCTCCGCAAATGACAAGCCAGTGCCAAACATCGTTGAACTGGGGCTGCCCATAGTCATCGATCATTTTGAAGAACTCCATGAAGAAGGGGTTCTCCAAAGTGTAGTTGTGCCTTGTTTTGTAGGTTGGGAGGAACCGGAAGTCGATGATTCCGAATGTGAGTGCGTCGGACGACAACCTCCATATATCGGAGGGCCAAGATCCGAAGGCGAGTCGAGGCTCCCTGATGAATGGGAGGAACCACATCTCAGCTGAAGGACACTGAAATGCATGTCGAACCTTCAGGAAGGTTTTAAAGAACTCAACCGCATATGGGGAGAGATCCTTGGCCGACTTGTTGCGGAATTGTGTAGCTCTGGAGTTAGTCCAGTACGAGTCTGGAATACCCCAATCAAGCAGAACGTGCTTCGACTCCTTGGAGACATAGTAAGTCTTCTTGAAATGCTTCCAAGCGGGTACATCAAAGCCGTCTCTCTTGAATAAATGGAGCGTTGGATTAATGTTGTTGAACTCCGCTTGAGCTACAGCCTTTCGTTTTCTCCGCTCCGCCCACTCCTTGACCGAGTAGCAGTCCTCTAATACACTCGTATTCTGCATGATGGTAACCTTCGGATATGTGTACTTCCGACTTGGCCCAGACTTATGCAGGATGTGCTTACACATCTTCTGGTGATCTGCCTCTGTCAAGTTCCCGAGCCATTTGAAGAACTCCCTCGGAAGCGTCCCATCCTTGTCCGGAACGAACCCCTTCTTCTTATAGAATTTCTTATGAGGAGCTTCGGTGTCGGGATCAATGAGTCCACCACATGCCGCAGACGCGATCACCTCCTTCCATAGGTCCCATGTTTCATCGCTGGATGTGATAATAAACAGCTCATTTGTTAGGGAGATAGTGTTCTTCCCTCCCTTCTTTGCCACCATGGCTTGATGCTTCGCCACATCGATCATA
This sequence comes from Ceratodon purpureus, assembly GCA_014871385.1. Taxonomy (NCBI): domain Eukaryota; kingdom Viridiplantae; phylum Streptophyta; class Bryopsida; order Pseudoditrichales; family Ditrichaceae; genus Ceratodon; species Ceratodon purpureus. Next base: position 80,549,497 of record CM026426.1, read on the forward strand.
GCGAAGCGCTCCCTGATTGCATTCACAAAGTTCTGCATACGCAGAGGAAGAAACCTTAGATGATGTTGTCTCGGAACTAATCTTTAGCTCGACTCGAGCTAAATTGATCGAGATACACCATAATATTGACAACAAAGAAGATTATCAATATTTAGCTCGACTCGAGCTAAACTGCCTGCAGTTTAGCTCGAGTCGAGCTAAACTGCTAATGTTAATGAATCAGTGAACTTACGTCGTATGTCTTCGACGCTGGATTACTTTTTGGACCTGTACTCCTGCGGTCGGCAGCACCGGCGGCAGCATGTTTCTTTTGGGGCTTACCATACTTCACCCACACTTTTCTAGAAGCAAGTATATTGCCCGCCCAAGTTGGCTTAAAGGGTGCGAGATGGTTCACCCGATTATAGAATGCTGAGATCTTTCGCAGCTTATCTATATCATGCGTCCAAACGATGTACGCATCCCACCTCCTGAAGTCCCTCACCAACTCCTCACTGGCGTTATCCTTGATGAGAGATTTGGACGCCGCCACGCTGTGTTGCCCATTGATGATGTGGAATGTACAGCCCCTCAGATCCTCTTCTTGTTGAGGTCGTGCCTTCGTGTCTGGCATCAGACACAGGGTTTGCTTCTGTGTCCTATCCGGCATGTTGACCAAGTAATTCTTCATCTCCTCCATGCCCCACTTCTCATATGCACAGATAGTCCAATGGGCCGGTGCGGGCTTGCACCGCGTCACGTCCACACTGAACTTCTTTGGTTGCCCATTCGTTTTGAAGACGAACTTGTCCTGGCAATCAGCAAAGAAATTCTGGTAAATGCGATTGGCGTTATCGAAGTCCAGGACCTCTCCAACCTTGTTCACCTTTGGGAGTTCCCCGAGAACAGAGTTCAAACTTGTTGCCAAGTCCTCCGCAGATAAGAGCAAGTCCTTCTTGGGCTTTAGCTTGTCAGTTTTCTTCTCGAGGCCTTTCTTCTTCAATGGTGAGAGGGGTGTGGGAGTTGCAGAAGCGCCTCGGCTTTGGGATGGAACTATTGCTCTCCCCCTACTGCGTCCTGTCTGTTGGCTCCCCATTTGACTCCCGGTTGCTGTCACTCCAGAAACGTCTACATGAGATTTTCCAAGGTTCTGCTTCACCTTTGCCTCCGTTGCGCGAAGAGCAAGGGTGCTGACAACATTCCTCAGTTTCCACGCTAGGGATTTCGCCGGGAGAGTTCGTCCATCTTTGGTTGCACATTTCCTGTCCAGTACTTCTTGCCTCATCGTGGACACTATCTCGTCGTAAGGTGAATTGGACAGACTTTCCATTAAGGAAATGGAGTCGAAGAGGTTCTCCGCTACGTCTACTACTATGGAGAAGAGGTATGGATGAGCCCCCATAGATGAGCAGAGGATCTTTATTTGCTCTTTCCCCTTATGGTCAAACTCGGTGACCTTTGTATCCATGTCGATGACGTGGGGATCATCGACTTCACCCTTGAAAATGGTTGCGAACGTTAGATATGGTGTGTGTGCAACCCATCGCAGAGTCCAATTTTTGACCTTCGAGGGGTCTTTGAAGGTCCACGGCTCAAATGTGTTTGAGTCATCCCCGTCATCGTCATCTGAATCCGAGATAGGAACAGGCTTGAAGAAATGTTGTAGCGCCTCAAGTACCCTTGCTTTCTCCTCACTGCAAGGAGGAGACATTTACCATTAGAGAAATTCGAAGCCATTTAGCTCAATTCGAGCTAAATGTTGGTTCTATTAAAAAATTGTAACCGATGGCATCCCAGCAGTTTAGCTCGAGTCGAGCTAAACTTCTTGGGCTCCCATGCTAAATGCCCAAGCAGTTTAGCTCGAGTCGAGCTAAACTGTAGAGCTCCAACCATGGGAGCCTTGCAGTTTAGCTCGAATCGAGCTAAACTGCTTGGGCATTAAGCATGGGAGCCCAAGCAGTCTAGCTCGACTCGAGCTAAACTGCAAGGCTCCTCCCAGGAAGTGGAGGAGAGTTGTACCTCCAATTTAGCTCGAGTCGAGCTAAACTATGGGCTGCTAAGCAGTTTAGCTCGAGTCGAGCTAAACTGTGGGCTTTTATGATCGAATTTCCGTGAGTTTTATGAATAATATATTGCAGTATTCTTTGTTTTTGTTGAATTTTACATTTCAGCACTGCAGTCAAGCCTTGTTTCATGAGGAGTATATGATATTGGCATTTGGTTTTATACCTCTCGGCCATTTCCAGATGAATTAGCTGCTGTTTCTCCCTTGGAAATTATGTCTATCGTGTTTTGCCTGCAATAAGAAATGGTTGCAGAGGATCAGATGATGGGATAAATATTAGAAACGTTCAATATTCCTACCAAAAAATACGGGAGAAAAGTACAAATGTAATCGGATTCCTTTTCAGAAGATTCTAATATAAGCAAAGTCGATCAGATTACCATAACACATAAACATATGGCTCAAAACAATGGCGCCAAAATGAATGCAACATAGCAAAATCTGTTCTCAACATAACTACAACCTCGACATCAATTAACCTAACGTTCAGTCCTCAAATCATTAGAACCTATCAATTCCGACACACAGCAATGACAATATTGCAGGAATAGTCGTATCAGTTTTCCAGAATTACTGAAATGCATGTTGTTTGACCTACAATTCGAATAAAACAAGCAATTCAAACTAGACAATCGTAACAATTACAGTGAATTATTGAACATTCATAGCTTCAATTCAATTCCGCAAATTTAACTCCAACAGAACTTCTGTGCATATTCTTTGTAAAGACAAGTAGTTGAAATCAACGACACGAATCCATGACAAGAGTTTAAATCAAAAAATCCACATTTCCAACCACAAGTATCGAAAACAATACAGAGCTTTGGATATTGACAGAACTGTTCCAAAAAAAAACCGCACGCAAACTGATAAAAGTGAACGAAGGTGATGACTTACCTGGAAACCCTGTGAAGAAAACCCTGCTTCGTAAACCTCCGCAACCTCCACTTCACTCCGCGATTGTCAATGCAACAAAACTATGAACAACTATGTGTATGTAAATAACCCTAAACTGTGTCCTACCAAAGGAGCTGAATCCCTTATACCCTTGCTGAAATATGAACACTCGGACACAGAACCCTCAAAGCAGAAACCTTGAACAATGTATACAGGAAATACCCCAAACCCATCCTCCGCGCACAAACAACCCTAAACCGAAAATGAAAACATAAACCCTAAACACCGCAAACCAATTTCAAGAAACAACCTACACTGAAACAACTCAACCACTGTAGACCCAACAATTCTAACAAGTAAATGAACTTCAACTCGCGGGAAACAATCTGCTCAACCTACGCAAACTGCAACCAAGATATTCCGCGCCTTAGACACAACTTCCGCCACACAAAGAAACCATGTAGAGAACAGTGGAAAAGTGGTGTGGACGAGGTCGGGGGTGGGGTGCTCGTCATCGCACTCGCAGGGACCAAAGACCGCGCCGACTTTGAGTTCGGCCCGGTCACCGCGGGGTCCAAAGCCCGTCCTCGCGGGTTAATTGTTTTCATTTTTTGAAATTAAAATTCTATGAGATTGAACTACGAAATTAATTGTTCTTTAGTGAAGGAAAAATAAATACATGTGTATTGATTGCTATAAATTATAATTCAATCTTCTAAAAAATTAATATAAATTGAATATGAGACGTCTACAAATTTAATTAACATAATAATCCTAATTAACATAATAATCCTTTCAGATATATGAAATTAATATTTGTTCAAAGACAAATTTAATTTTAATACACAATATTGGAGTTTAAATAATAGTTTGCAATTATATTGCGAAAGCATCAAATATGAATACACTATAAGCAATGAAAATTAATTTACTATACTCTAATTGGGAACATATTTACGCAAATGTTATCATCATATTATTCTTCTACAACATGTCAGTATAATTATGAATTAGAGTTCTATTCCAAATAAATTCCATGCCATTTCAAAGATTTTGATAATTCAGAATTCATATACAAGCATGTACATAGATACTGCAATTTGAAAATTTGATTTTCATTACGGAATAATAATGTTAGTTATATCAGAATCACTGAATGGTATTATTAATATTTGTAAGAATTGCGAGTTAAATATTACTGTCCCTTTTTTGATTTTATTTTTATGAACCTGATTCGGGTAGTGAGAAAGTGAAAATAACTTTTTATAGGAATTTACTTTAAAGATAGATAGTGCGCTTCAGTCTCCAAATTGTTAACCCCATATGGTTAGGTAAACCTGCTCTTTCTTACCTTAAGAAGAATTCACCATGATGGCTCCAATAACTCACATGGGATTGGAGAACCATGACCCTTAATGTGTACTGTGAATGGGGTTGAGGTTACCAACCTAGTGTGAGTTTCAATGAAACCTAAACAGGATAGGGAACTCGTTTTTTCAGGGTTCTGATGAAATGTATTGGTAATATTTTACAATGCTTCACAACATGCTTGCATTATGTGAAGTTGGTTTAGGGTTTTGATTGTATTTGCATTTATATACATTTCTGAATCTACATTAGATTTTGATTTTTGATTTTTTTGAATTAACTAAATTTTAATCAATTCAATAATGCTTCTTCCAATTTTGTAATAATAATTTGTAGTTTTTTGCCTAAGCATCAAATTCAAATACACTATTTGCAATGATAATGAATTTCATATACGCAAATTGGAAACATATTTACCTAAATATAATCATCATATTCCTAAAGTACATGTTAAGAACATAATTTAATTATAATATAATAATATAGTATAGTATACTAAGGTACTAATATATTCATTTACAAATTTATTTTTAGTTATTGATTATGAAACAAGAATAATAATCTATATTCAAGTATACACAAATCTAAAAATGATATACAAATATATTCAAGTATATATATGCAGTACATTGTTAGAAGCATGAGAAGCGAATATTTATGAGAAGCGAATATGAGAAGCATATTCATGAGAAGCGAATATTTAAACCATGGTATGCCTTCTATGATTGGCATTAAATTACAAAAATCGTAATCAATTCATTAACGTTGTATCTTGACTAATATTCTTACAATTTTATTACATTCTAATAAGAAAGTGGAATGCTTGCTTCATTCGCATAATTTTAAAATACAAAATTCATAATTCATAGATTCAAACGAAATTTACTACTACATTTACTACTACATTTACTAGTTAGCATGGACATATTAGAATATGAAATATTCAAATATGAAAGCATCAGATGAAACACTGGTTTTCGTCTAGAAGAACCCTGTTTTGAAGGCATTCCATTCCAAAAATAGTTTACAATCCACACGGGGAATACCAGCAGCAAAAGTTACCAAAAGATGAAAGTCATCTGTTTTTACATCTATGGTTTCCAAATATTGTATAATCTAACGGTCGTGCTAACTACTCCTGAAGTCCCCATTCCATATCTGAGGTGATTAGCAGCAAAAAGTAAAATCGTAGAAGTATATCGAAGATGCCTGCAAGTTCAGGAGCAAAGAGAAAAACAGGATCAGATGGTATGATGTTTAGGGTCTAAAACGGAAAAGTGCATGTCAAAAGCAAGGACTCATCCTCCTGACAATCAGAACGAACTCAGCATGAGCCATTAAAATTCTGCGCAATACATACAGCAAACGCAATCTATTATTATGAAAACATCAAACTGAGGACAAGGTTAAGGGTTCCGGGGAGATAACAATTCACCTACTCACTCATGTGGTAGGCTCCCCAAATCCACGCTCCCCTCCTCATTAGAATCAGACCTCCCCAGAGGTGAGGGGAAAATTGATGTTGGAAGCGGTCATAATCGCCACTTGCTCTAGAGTATGTGCAAGAGTCCAATCCCACTCCGCACCAGGCTGCATTACGCGTGCAATGTAGTTCCATGGGGGAATCTCTACGCCGCGACCACGGGCGCGTTCCACCGCCATAAACCACGGACGAAGCTCCTCCACTCCTTGTGGGGAAACAACCTCCTCCCACTCGTCTGGCATGTAACTTGACACCCTAAAACCACCGCCCGACCTCCTCATCACAGCAAATGAACTACAAGTAGATGAAACAGAAGGGAAACTAAGAATGAAATTACTGTTTCGTCGCCCAAAGGAACTTATGCTTATGAAGCGGCATTGGGAGGAAGCCGAATGTTCCAGAGTAACGAAGGGGACTTTGACCAGACTCGGTAATGGGACTTTGACCGATGTGGGCTTTCGAAAGTCCGGATCTACTTAAATGTGTCATTTTAATTTATTATTAAAGAATTGATTAATGGGATTGTATGCTTAGACAAGCATCTAGAGCCTTTCTCGATATTATATATTAATACTACAATTATAATTATGATCATTGGTTTAATACGTTTCATTTGAATCCATAATTTATGAGTTTTTTTTTGAAAAATGAATGAACCAAACATTCCACTTTCTTATTAGAATGTAATAAAATTGTACAAATAGAAGTCAAGGTAGAACATTAATGAATTGATCAAGGTTTGTGTAATTTCCATGCCAATCATACAAGGCATACCATGGTTTAAATATTTGCTTCTCATGAATAAATATAAAAAACCATAAACCTTTTAAAAAATATAAAGAATTTGCCATAATATATGAATTGATTTCTATAATCTAATACTATTATTTTTAACAATGTATTTCGTATATACTTGAATATACTTGTATATCATTTTAAGATTTGTATACATTAGATTATAGTTTATTATTCTCGTACTATTCTTAATTGGACATTAAATTGTTAATGAATATATTAGTACCTACTTGTAAATGAATATATAATTATATTATACATATTATAATACTAACATGTATATTAAAAATATACATGTTAAGATGTAGAGTTCCAGAAACGAAAGAACAAATCTACACAATTCACGGCGTAAAGAACACATTATGAAATAAATAGCGACATAAATAAAAGTACATGAATATATATACAGGATAATTATATCTGAATAAAAATGTAGAATAAATAAATAATTCTAAATTTAAAAACATATCTACCAAGGTCTATCAAGAACCATTCATGAACTCACATATAATGATTTGATTTCATATATCATATATAATAATGAAATTGAGCAAAAATACATATTTAGTAAATGGAGGTATGAATATTTGCAACGATATACTTCCCTGTATCAACCTGACTCACGAAATTCAAATAGGTTCAAACAATTTCGATTTAATTTTATTCCATGTACGAGATATTTAATGTCCCTAGAAATGCCTTAACCCTAAACCCTAAACCCTTAACCCTGGACCTAAGACCCTAAACCCTTAACCCTGAACCCTATACCCTAAACCCTGAACCCTGATAGAGGAGGAAAAGTTCGCGGCCAAAAGTCAACACTCAGTCTGGCGCTATAGGGACTTCCAACCCATCCCATTTGATTTAATGCACCAATTATTTCGCATCTGCATCTATCTAAAGGGCCGAGAAGTATGGAAAGTGGTAATTCCCGCGCATTCTCACACCCCAAAATGTGGAGGGACGAATGGTCATGCATGATTCCTGCCTATTTTCAAAACTCAAGCGGCATGAAAACGGTCACACGTTAGAGAATGACCTCTGGAATCGTCCCCGCTTGAAGTCTTTTCTCTACTCACTTGCTTCTCTCGCTTGTAGGAGCTCTCGCCGCTCACTTGGAGGTGGTTGTTTTCTGGGCGGAAGCTGTATTGCGCCGCTTCTCTTGTACGTCTTCTCTTTAGTTTTCTCCGATCATCAGTACACTTCATTCATTTCTGGTTGCTGTATGCTTTCCATTGTTTCAAGTCATGGTGTATTTGCAGTGTCTCTCTTTACTTCTTACAGACGTTTTAGAGCGGACACCGTAAGCGTACTCTGAGTCTGTGACTCAGAATTCCGAAGATGCAAGCACCTATTAAAGCGCCGCTTTTTGCAGACGGTAGTTTAGCTCGACTCGAGCTAAACTGCTGCATCCAAAGAGCATCATGAGTTTAGCTCGAGTCGAGCTAAACTTCTGCATCCAAAGGGCAGCATGAGTTTAGCTCGAGTCGAGCTAAACTGCTGCATCCAAAGAGCATCATGAGTTTAGCTCGAGTCGAGCTAAACTGCTGCATCCAAAGAGCATCATGAGTTTAGCTCGAGTCGAGCTAAACTTCTGCATCCAAAGGGCAGCATGAGTTTAGCTCGAGTCGAGCTAAACTGCTGCATCCAAAGAGCATCATGAGTTTAGCTCGAGTCGAGCTAAACTTCTGCATCCAAAGGGCAGCATGAGTTTAGCTCGACTCGAGCTAAACTCCTGCTTCCCATAGTCCAGGAACAGTTTAGCTCGAGTCGAGCTAAACTGCGCCTGGGATAAGTTCTCAAACTTGAAGATGAATTTACTTTAAGGAGTATAATATGTTCCCATAAAATTGGATCCGTTGCATTCCAGGTACAATGGATTACGTCTCAGATGACGAGGTACCGATTGAAGCGCCCTTAAACCCTGACCTTCCAGACTTTGTGGTTGTACCCTTAAAATTATGGCAGAACAAGACTATAACAATATATAGTGACGACAATATCCCGTTAGCAGAGGGTTTGCTCCGGAACCCACGCTCTAGCTTGGTATCTGACACGGTTGGTCCCCTTGGTGATTCCGTTGTCGTCGTCCAGGTATCACGTTCGTTATCCAAAGAAGAGTCAGAGGATGATTGGAGGTACTCCTTCAAAACGTGGCCTATCAGCCACGTCTATCTGGATGGAGTTAGCCTAGAGCACCATAGTGAACGTGATGTGTATAACCGTTGGGTTGCGGAGCGTAACCGATCCCTGGGAGATCGTACCCGATTGTATGATAACTCCTCTAGGAATACCCCCCCACCTATATCACGTCACGCTGAGTTTTTGATGACCCAGCCATCTATCAACTCTGTAGCGGCAAACACGTGCTGCGCTCACCTATACGTCCAACACTATCCCAGAGATAAAATCTATAATCTACGGTCGCGTATGTACGACAAGACCACAGTGCAGTTCCGTAACCACATAAAACTCGACGTGCATAGACAGATCCACAAGACTTCAGCGGGGAGGAGTGTGGTGACTCTGGAGGGCATAGATGTTTGCCCCTTCGCCTGGATGAAGATTATGGGAGTGAGCTCCAGTACATTCTATAGAAATGCCAAGTATGCTGCTGCTGGTTTCGAGGCTCAATTTCACGATAATACTGGTTTACGTAAACCTCGAAATCACACAGTGGTAGCAACTGCCGTCCTAGGGGCCATCCTTGACAGGCATGCCGACCACATGCCCCACAAGAGTCGTGTTCTGCCCACAGGGGAGACAGTTGTAGCTAAAGTTCTGCCTTCCAGTTTCAAATGGAAGGAACAGATTGCGATCCTCGATGAGCATTTAGCGGACTGCGGATTGCCTCCTATGTCCGCTTCTAACTTGAGCAAGATCAGGAGGCTTAGCTATCCAGAATATTACGCCAAACGGGCAGGAGACAACTTCGCTCGTTGCTCAAAATGTGATGAGTTCCAGTCCCAGAAGAAGTTGACGGTTACAGGATCTCAGGCGTCCCTGTTGTGGTCTAAAAAAATGAGGGTGCACAATGACTCTGCAATGGCGCATAGGGACTTGTACTACCTAAATCGATTCAGGTCGAAGGCTACTCCGCATGAAGTTCTTACAATTATGCATGACAAGATGGACCACTCGAAGACGGCGTCGCCGGCCTTATCCCATAAGGTCAAACACTTAGACGGTCTCATGAAGCTTCCTCTCGCTGTCACGGGAATGCTTGCTCATGGGCATGTGGACCAACGTTATGCCCATTATGGCCCTGACATTAACTCACACGACGCTAATTACACGGTTGGATCGTTTGCGAAGCTCCTTTGGGACCTTGAGTCACCCCCTAAATCCACCTCTAGGGAACTCTTTCAAGAGAATCCGTCCCACCCATTGTATGCCGCGCTTTTGCATGGTTCAGAGATGTGTTTGGATCCTCTTGGCCCTCCTCGTGAGGTTCCTGTTGCTGCTAAACCCTTGCCTCCCATTCTTAACGTCCAAATGAATAACGCTGTCAAGTGAAAACAAGAATAGATTTGTATTTTCATTCTGGTCCCTATTAGTCGCGAAGTGGGTGTTTCGCGAAGTGTACCTGAATTTCATGCTGGTCGGCCATACTCATGACGATATTGATGCCCTTTTCGGGCGATGGAGCATGGCTTTGCCGAGGGAGGACTTCTCCACAGTACCTCTCCTCATGAAGTCCTTCATGAAACATGAAGCAGTACCAACAATTCCGCATCTTATTCAGGAGGTCCGAGATTTCAAGAAATTCATCGCGGAGTGGATGCTTGATGGCGACCATACGTTAATGGGTCACACTAAAGCTCATCAGTTCAAATTCTATGTAGATTCTTCAGGATGCCCAGTCATGAAGTATAAAATCTTTTGTCACGACGACGACTGGTTGCCAAAAGGAGATGGTTGTGGCATCAAGTTGTGGAAGGAGGATTCAGAAGGTCGATCTTTATGGCCCCGTGGTGTTCCTGGTGCCGTGGCGCCTCGCGAGATGCGGCACCTGCCTGATGTGATTAAGGGCTTGTCGGGTTTTGTAGATCATTGGGAGAGGCTATCTTCGGATTCAGTCGAGTCCAGAAGAATCTATGAGCCACTCTCATACTATTGGAACGATGTTAAAGAGGCTCTTTCCATCCCCTTTGATGCTGTCCCCGCCTTGGAGCATGGTTTTTGGCCATCCACGCGGCTCTCTCACTCCGTCGAAGACGAGTTTCAGGAAGATGGAACTTTGCGCGAGGAGTTCGCAGAGGATGATCACTTTGTTGGTCACAAACGAGATTGCCCAGGACCGTCGTTCCGTGTTGCGCGAGACCTTTTTGCAGGGTACTTCTTAGCGCTTCGACCCTGCGATGAAGACGATCGTCCTTTCTGGCTTGCAAGGGCCTTGACTGACCCTAATTCGAACCCTAACCTCCCGAACACGATCCAAGTAGAGTTCTACCGTCCAATTTCACGAGATGAAAATGTTTTGAAATTCTATACCGGCTGGGATGTGGATGGGAGACTTCGTTGGACAGTTGAGAAGGATGTACCCGAGTCGTGGCAGAGTACTGATGCAGTCATAACAGCTTGGAAATCCAAAGTTAAAAAAAATGTAAACGAGCGGGGCGTTGGCAAGGATCCAACGCTGAAGATCCCACTGAAACAACTGGACATTATAAAGGCCTCCTTGGAGAGATTTGTGTCTCCGGATTCTGTATAAACATGTAGCTTTGAAGTTGGTGGTCTTGAAGTTCTGAATTTAGTCAGATCGCTTATATTCGTTTGAAGACGACTGAACTGAATACCGTTCATCCCTTCATCCAACATTATGTTTTCTAGACAAAGGTAGATGTTTAGCTCGAGTCGACCTAATCAGTTATAGCGTATTAGTTCTAGCGTATCTATGTTTTGAATACTAGCTAATTACATATATTTAATTGGAGGGAACACTACTTAAGTGTTTCAGTCCATTCCTTATTTATCATGTGTACCACATTATAGACCGCAGTTTAGGTCGAGGCGACCTAAACTGCATTTGGCGTTGAAGTTCGTACTTTACGAGTGCGGGATACCAACAGGTCACCTATAGTTCTTAGTGTAGATTTTTACTTGGTACCCTAAAGCGTTGATTCTATATCATATGTACTGCCACATACCAGCCGTTTAGGTCGAGGCGACCTAAACGACATCTAGCGTTGAAGTTCCTAGTTTGGATCTCTGGTAGTAGAGCCGATAACATACATTTGTTGGCATGGGACTATACTGAAGTCCGTATGTTCTTGGATTGCATATCATACTCTGGAAACTGTAGGCAGCTATGTTAGTCGAACAACTTGATTGTTTGTACAGGTCTGAAAGAGCCTGTCACGGATTCAACATTTAAGGAGTGTCGACCTAATTTGTATTTCCACACATATATATAATATAAGATTTCCCAGCATATCCGTTGTGTCCATTTCTTGTTATTTGTTTGATGTTCATTTAGGGTGGTTCAACCTACCTTGTATTTTTTCAAGTATTTCTAGTAAACCACTACGTTCTTTCATTTCCCATTAGTACTGTGTGATCATGTCCCAAATTAATGGAAATTGCTTATAAGCTTTTCCTTGCCAAGTATGGGACCATTGTGCCCATTTTTACTCGACCTGACCAAATGCATTATTTTGGGAGATGATAAATCTCCCCAAATAACGAATATGGTGTTACAACAACAAAGATGCTTTTGCAGATGACCAATTGTAAGCATATGTAAGTTAGGAGTAGTTCGGTACTAGAGTTTTCAGGTATTATCCATTATTTTGTTATGTTTCCATGTGGATCCTCGATTCCTATCGGTTTTGTAGTCACTTGATGCAATAAATTTCAAGAATGCCGTAATATGCATGTAACACCCCGTAATAATTTGTCGCTTGAATTACTTGTACCACGGCACTTGCTTTTGCTTTTGCCAAAAATGCTTAAAATTGTTCTACCATTTTTTTCTCACTTATGGCAAATGTATGATTGCAAATTGTTTGATTCTATTGATCTGGGCACAAGAGAGAATAAAATGAATGAAGTTCGTGAGTCCCCCTGTCCATCCTTCATTGATATTAGAATAAAATTATATATTTTTCACAAGCCCCGTCTATCGTATTGTTTTCTTTTGAATTTTTTGATGCTTTGGTTGCAATTGAAAACCCTTAAACTTATGCTTGAATTTTATGCTAGTATAAATTCTTGTATATTTGATGCAAATCAACCTTGATTTATTTTTATTTTAATAAATATTTGCTAAACTTGTAATCTCATATATATTCTTTTTCTTTTTCTTTTTACAACTTCCATATGTATTATTTGATGATTTTATTTTTTTAGCATCGTTTGTCACTTCACTAGATTTGTTAGTCATTTGTTGCTACACTAACATATGTTGGACTAGGTTAGCCAAATTCTAATATACAACAATCATCAATGACCATGAAATGTTCTTTATCCAATTGTAATTATAAGGCTAACAACCTTGACTATGATTGTGATAATTTCAATTGTGATTGTCCTTGAGTTAGCCCTTAACAAGTTTTAGTACGCAAAGTGATTGCAAATGGCAAATTTTTACTTCCAAATAAATTCTCATTTTAAATTCCAGTAGTAATCCTACTAGAAATTCTTAGTGATAGTATTAACCAACTCTTAGACATGAAGATCAAAATACTAGCCTTTCTGAGCAATTGTATAGGCTCAAGGTTCAAATTTAAATACTTCACCAAGAGATTGTAGTCAGTCTATAGGCACATGTACAAAATGTTGAAAGCGTGCCTTGGTAATTCTTTCTATCATAATTTTACTAATTTTGGACCATTGTCAACCCAAATGTGCCCATGTCCAAAAATAAGTTAATCAATGTTATTGGTGTATAAAGTAGACAAAGCATATGATGTTTGCTTGATGCATATAGTTGAATAAAAAAAATTCCAATCAAATAAGAGTTAATGCAACTTCTACATGTGCCCGTAAATTAAAGAATATAGACATTAGTCTTTTGTTTATAAATGCAATATATATTAAGTTGTTTGGTAAAATGTTAATATAACTTATTGTTCCTGCTCTTATTTGAGCATGATTAGCCAAATTTGGAGAGATTTCTATAGACTTTAGTTTTAAAGTAAATCAAGGCGTATGCTTTGATAGCATTTAAGATAAAAACCATAAATTTTATTCTTAGTCATTTACTCTTTCAAGTACTGGTGCTTTCCTAGCCAAACAACTTTAGAATAGACCGGATGAGCTTGAGTATTCTTCACTGCATTGTCTTACTGTAAATATTGACCATTAGAATAATACTTTGTTGGAATGCCCTTTCATTTTAAAGATAGCCCTATTCAAACTATAATTTCATTTTCCTTTTGATATCTTTCATTTTAGCGTGGCCAATGTAATTGTGTTTGATGATTGGATTTCTAGCTTTGAGATAACTATGAATTTGTATGTAATGATCATGAACTAGATGGTTTTTTGTGGCAAATTAGATGTTTTGAAAATCCATTAATTACCTTTCTCCCCTTCAATTTTGATTAATTAAATGTTTTCTTTTTCATGGCAATTATTCATGTCAATTTAAGCTGGCATTGAGATTAAGATTGATATGTTTTCTTTTTATTTTTGAGATTTCCCATATCAATCTCAATCCAACCTCCATGGCCTACACAATTATGGAATTGACACCAACGTAGTAGAGACGTCCTAGTCTTTGTTCAAAAGGATTGACTTTGGATTTTTGCTTCCGATAATCTTTGTATTGTATACTTAGAGAATTTTCAAAATTTCTCCATCTATTGTAATCCTCCAAAAGATGTTTTTGTAGATGAAGTACTTTTGTCTCCAATTTGGATATTTCTTGCTCTCTTATCCTCGTGTATACAACATTTCTTAGACGGTGATGTGTAGACTTTGTCCAAATGTGCACTTCTAAAACTGGCATTTCTTTTTTTGGCATCAAGGATTGTCTAAAATAAAGGTTACTTCTTCAATGGTATTTTTTGATGTTTCTTATTTTTTAATATTTTTATTGTAACTTTATCTAATTTTTTGTATGTACTTGCTGCTATTCCAATCCACGGCCGTGGTACAATGAATATGCCAATTTTTGCAAATTCATCTTCTATTGAGCTTGTTGTTTTTTTGCCTACTCTCAAATCTAAAGCCAAGGACATAGCTCGTTAAGTATCATGTTACTTGGATGTAGGATTGATGTTTGTGACATGTCCACCTTCATTTATTGTCTTTTATTGATTTACGTTAGTGCTATGAGGGATTTGTGAAATTCATCATTTGAGGCATGTCTTTTACTAGGCATTTATATTTTCTAAGATTTACAGCTCAAATAGAATGGCAAAAAGCTGATTTCATCACAGTTTGTCTTTTTGAAGCTAGCACTTTTTTCAAACATGTTAATTCATTTATGGCATTTTGTCAAGATAGAACATCACATTTGCAACAACGTTTGTTTTGTTTTTTGGTGTTTTAGGCATGGTGAATTAAGATATCATGTGTTTCTTTTTCACCAATCACGTTCATCTTCTGGATATTTCACTACATTCATTTTCTCTGGTTATATGATTTTTTTAAATGATTTATTTTGTATATAAAAACCTTGCATTATGTAGAAAAAATTATTCCACATTTGTGTGTATATTGCTTTAGCTAGTGTAGTGATTCATTTGGAGTTAGGGTCTCATACTAGATGTGTCGATTATATGTTTTTGAGCAAGATTTAAAAGAATTTGTGTGTTTTCTAAAGAACAAAGTTGTTTATAAAATGAAAATAATAAGGTTTAGAGAACTTATGAGAAGAGTGAAAATAGTTCTTAGAAGAAAAGATCATAGGCAAGTGGACAACTACAAAAATTTGCATTTACAAAAAAGAAAAAGAAAAAGGAATGTTGCAAAAAAATTTCCAATGAAATTGAAATGATTTAGTCATAGCGGATTTATGACAAGAGTAATAAAGAATCAAACAAAAGAGTTCATAAACGACGATAAAGTATAAGACAAATGAAGAAAAAATTTGAAATGAGATAGTATCAAATGATAAGAATGTTGTGGAATGAAAATTGGATAATAAATAGGACCGTGAACACAAATGATAGTATAGAAGAAAGATAATTGAAGGTAAACTTGAGTCAACTGTATAATGACATCATCATAATGTTAGTGCTATGTGCTACTTAAACATGACACTGACTATAATTATCAAAGGTTTCTAATTGTGGAAACATGTTCATATTATCCATTTCTAGAATCAAATTCTACAATGATATAAATAAATTTTACATTATAAACTTACAATAGTATAGAAAATTATTAGTAAGACATAAGATATAAGATCATCAACTTAAATTGAGTAGGTTCAAACTACATTGTTAGAAGTTGTGGAGTAACAAAAGCAATGATATCCAATCATAGTAGACCATACAACTACATAGCATGCAATTCGAAAATCAAATAAAGGTCTCATTTTGCCTATAAAGGTCTCTTAGTTTCTTATCTTCTTTTAATCTTCCAAAATATATCAAGCTTATAAATCAAAAGCTCTCTATCTACTCTCTTTTTAAAACCGGGTGTTAGCATGCTTAGAAACTAGCACTTCAACGTAAATTAATGTTTTTTAAAATGACACCAATAAATTTGTAAAAGCTTTTAATGATCAATCACATGCAATTATAAATGTTTATGTAAAGAATAAGCCACTTGAAGTGGCTTTTGGACATCAAGTATCAAATTGTTTTTAACATCAACCAATGTCCTTCCAACCAGCAGGTGTTTGGCCTCCCATAATAATATAGACATTGATTGGCAAAAGGTCTCTTTAAGATAAAAAACTAAAAATGACTTTAATGCCTGTTTCATAAAGAAGCAATTTTGCATGCTACAAAGAAGAATATTAAATTTTTTATCTATGTTGCTCCAACTCCAACTTCTACAGAAAGGTTTGTCCAAGATATTACTTACTAAAAACATTTTTCAATAATGTGTTTGAAAAAGATAAATTGCTAATTTGTTACTTGAGCATGGGCCTTATAATTGTCCTATCAAGCTACATGAAAGAGCTCAATCTTGATTTAGACCAATCTCCAAACCATTCCATTTGCAGTTGGCAACATTGCAAAAATGCATTGATGAAAAGCAAGACAAAGTTTTCATTAGTCGCACAAAATCATCAACTATAGAATCCATTCTATTTGTTGAGAGAAAATTTGGATTCTTGTGTATGTGCGTGGACTAGCAAGCATCCGACAAAATAAGTAAGTAGAATTGTTATCAATTGCCTTTGATTTCTAGATTAGTCAAATAACTAAAACAAACAAATATCTTTATCAAACTTCATTAATGACAAGCTTGTTATCAAAGAAGAGAAAAAATGAAAAAATGAATATAGACAAGATATGGCTATTGTGGATATAAATGTCGTGTTTTTTTATATTGTTGAGGCTTGGGCTATTTTCCACCATATAATAAATGATAAGTTTTCAAGAACATCTTGAAGGCTTAATATTCATGTAATTGAATATTATTTTAATAATATATAAATCATGATGTGGAGAATGAGGAACATGTTCATAAATAATTAAAAGTTTATGTGAGCAAAGTTCTATGCTAAAGAAAAAAAGTGTTTTTTTCACCAAGAGGTTGTGAACCTTGAATACTTCATGAGCCTTAGTGTTTTAAATAGTTGCTAGGCCAAATAGAAATATGTTATTATTTCATTTCTACTTTGTCAGTATATGTTGTTTATGTAGGCTTTGTAGAAAACCTGATGCTTGTTTTGGCTTAGCATGTCTAGCTACTAAAATTGGAGATGTAATATTTGACCAACAAAAATATGTTCTTTCAAGCCATCAAATTTTAAAATGAAGGTTTTAGCAAATTTTATAAAGTAAAGAGCTTATCCTTTTAAAAAGGCATTAATAGATTATTCCTTTGCTATAAACATTATAAAGAGGATGATTTCTAGTGTATCAATTTTTTTCCATAACCAAATTTTAACATTTTATGATCATTTTCATAAAAATTGATAGATATCATTAAAAAGAGTTGTCTAAGCTACAAAGACGCTACGATAGTTGTGGATGTTGTTAAGCTTTGAGTTGTTCAATTGGCTTTAAAATGAAGCAATTTCTCTTGGATTAATGAATTTAAATAGAAGGATAATGTAGAAGTCTATGTTTGGAAAAATTCTTAATCTTAGATCTTAATAATATAAAAATAATATGTCCACCAAAAGATTTTCTCTTTAAAAAATAGCTCTAGAGAAAAATATCTAATTCTAATAGCAATGATATAACATTATATGACATAATAAAGATGATTTTTACATTTCGTAAAAGGCTCTATCTTTGCATTCCTTCCTTTTTTACGTGTCTCAAAGACTTATTATTTTATTTGCATATATACATGACTCTCCATACTTTAAGAAAATATTCATATGCTTAAACAATTTTTTTTGATTTAATAGTATTTGTGCCAAGTCTTGTCTTGCTACTCATCATGTACATTTGAAAATAACATTTCTATCTTGTTGCTTTAAAGATTTTTTAAATTCTACCAAACTGCCACTTCAATGTTTAATAGATTTATCAGGGATTTCTTTCCAATTACAATTTCTTGCAATTGTTTAATCTTTAGAATTGTTACAAAGTAGAAAATTTAAAACCGATACATACTACTAGATTGAATATCAGTCCTTTGCAGCAAAAAATTCTTGTGTTTTACTTTTTAATTACAATTTTCCTTCTTTTTGATATTCCTTGTTTTATTATTGATTTAAATCAATAATTTAGTTTTGGTCATAAATAAATTGCAAAAAAAATCAATAAAAATTATAAAATTAACAGCAATATTATAAATTTTAAAAAAATCTATATATAGTTGACTTAATAGAAAATTATTGATGAAAGGTGTTTCATTATTGATTGAAAATGATTCTATGTACAAAAAATAAATGAAAAAAGATGTTTACTACTTTTATATGATAATAGTAACATTTTATACTACAAGGTTTGTTGAAAGGATATTATAATTGTCTTCTATGTTATCCAATACCTAGAATAATATTTTATGCTGAAGTTTGTAACCATGTATGTAGTATTGTTAACGTTCTCCAACCTCTAAATTTTAATATTTAATTGCATATACTTGAGGTTTTATCAATTATGGTATAGAACCACAATACATACACCATAGAGGTTGACCAAGATTTGTTTTTTAATTTCCATGGTCACAACTCTTGATCTTTAAGTCTTGACCATAGGAAATTGAATTTATTTTTGTAAGGGTCTATTCACAGTTATAAGTAGATTTTAATCAGGACAAAGATGGGCTAATTTTTTAATGTACATATTTTAAAAAGGCTGATTTGGGATACCTCATTGTTCTCTTTCTTGTTCTCATCTCCTCCTTCCTTCTTGCTACCACCTGTAATTCTCTCTTCTCATTCATTTCTCTTATCTTTCACCTTTCTTCTTTATCTTAAAATTTTAGCAAATATGAGTTTAACCCCTAAAATACCACAAAACCCAAAGTGGGTTGTAGGAACTTTAGCAAGCTACCACAATTAGGATTTTTAATATTTTTTGACAAGATTGTTTTAGTGAACATGATAAATCATAATATTTATGGGGTTGAAATTTCAGCATTTAAATAAATTAAAAAAAATAAGGATTTGTTTTGAAATCTTCAGCATTTTAGAAGTGAAAATTGGCAAAAACAGGCCTTGAATTTTAGGGGTCAACGGAGGGGAGGAGTCGAGTCCTTGTTTTGTGTCAGGGTTGTATATGTATTTTTACATGCTTGTTTTATATATTGTGAGGATGAAATAACGGATGAAATAAGAAAAGTGGGAGAAACTGCAGTGTTTGGCATGCTTTAAACAAATATGGAACTAGGAGCACAAAACATTTCAAAGCAAGGTGGTTTTATAAAAGAAATGCTATTGGATCTATTCAAGTGATATACATGATTTAATTTTCTACATTCACATTCTTGAGTGAGAGGTTGGGTCTATTTTGAAAAATACAAGATACTAGATTAAAAAACACAATGTTTATTGAAAGAAGGGTTGCAATTTCATTGGCAAGGTTAGGTTTTGGTGTTGGACAACCACTTACATACAAGTAGAAAACATGTTCAACTACACTAAAATGGTAGCTAATTCAAGCTTTCAAAAATTGTGTACTCAAAAGTGTCTTTGGTGTAATCCGGCACCTGACATGAGCAGAATTATCTTGGGGCAAAGGTGAATAATGTCACTGTGGTCTCCACAAACATTGTGTATTCGTGGCCCGCGTCACACGGGTTTCGTTGGTTTCCAATAAAAGTAAATCCCCAAGTATATCGCAGCACTGTAATTGTTTCGTGATGATGATTGATTAGATGGAGACAGATTCTGTTCAAATGATGTTCATGTTGTTTTTTATATATTACCCGCTTTATGGTACCCGGGTGGCGGAGATAGATGCCCTAGGACCTTCATCAGTATGTATCCGGTACATACAAACCATGTGAAGGACATGCCCATGAATATGTCTTCCAGTGACAAAATGGACAGAAGATCGAACCTGTCATCTGGTGAGCTCACCCGTTTTGCCTTCAAAGTGAGCGATGGGATGGAAATAGACGTAGTGAATCTCACGATCAATAGCGTAGCAGAAGCTTCTGGCGTGTGGATATCATTCTGCAGGTGATGGTTCCGATGGGCTCAGGGACGAGTTATCTCGAGATGAGAGAGTTGCACATCGACCTCCCTTAAGGATCTGCGAGTAAAAGGGGCCACAAATATTACTCATTGAGAGAACAGGGTGATGGCAGAAGACACATGGCTTACGATGCAGGAAGAGATTCAAGCCATGGATTGCACTCTTTTGCAGACGAGAGGAGTGCCCATCGTCATAGAAAGGACCTGCATACGAACACTAAGGTTCAAGCACCCATAACCACCAACTTAAGGGTTTTCGCCTATTTTTGATAGGGATATTTTCAAGGGTTAATTTTACTACATTGGAAGATAGTTTTTTCTACAGAATGTAGAAGATTGCACAATTTAAGTCCTTCTTGATTAATAGATACAAATTTTCAAAGTGAAAAGTAGTTGAAACCCCATCAGCAAACCATAGAGTTCTCAAAAACCAAAACTTTTCATTCTGAAGTCCATTTTGTACTGATATGTTAAACCACCAGAACATGGCCTCAAAAGGACCACAAAGTCATCACATAATTGCACAAGCCAACAACGATACGCATAACACTGAGCATCGAAAGCCATCAGCTGGGGTCACCTAAAAATATCCGAACTAAAATGTAAAAGTAACCCGATAATTCGTTGAAACTGTCAGCTGCAATCCCCAAAAACTATTCAAAGTCCCTTGATGCCGAGCTCCAGCCTGGATGTGCTCTCCTTCTCCCTCATCCCGCGCTTCTTTGTTGTCTTGCCTTACCAGAGCGTGCTCCTATAACGGCTCTCACTGCTAAAACTATTTTCTTCCTGCCGAGTAGGTTCCATGAGCCAAGGTCGCCGTTCATGGCTTGTTTCCGCGGGAACCGTTTGTGTGAGAATGGTTTGAGTAGAAGTTGCAGGAACTTGTGGAGAGGATAAGTTGCGTCTTTCTGCAGATGCTCGCAAGAATTTCGCCATGGCCACTTCCTGGGCGCGCTCTGCCTTTGCGCGTGCTGCAGCCTCCCGCTCGGCAACTTTTCTTGCTGCAGCAACAGCTTTCTCAACCGCTCGTGTTTCACGTTGGCGATTGAGCTCCTCCTGTACAGCAGTTTTTTCAAGTGCACGGGCTTCTCTCTCCCTTTGCCGTTCCTCTCTGACTGCTAATTTCCGTGCGTGAGCTTCCGATTTCTCCACCGCTTTTCGTTTCCGTGACTCTTCACGTTCTTCTTTCTGACGCTTTTTATCTTGTTTTGCCTGCTCTCTTGCAGCTCGAACGCCGCGAGCTGCTTCCTCATACGCAGCTGATGTTAAAATGATGGACTTGGCGAAGTCCACAACTGGATCCAGCTTTCTCCTACCAGTCCTTGCGCTAACAGTCGCCAGCTGTAAGAACTTGGTAATAGAATTGGGTTCCTCAACCTCTGGATCCAGACCGGCTATCTCTTCATCAGAGCTGAGATCACAATCATCGGTGTTGACGAAGAAATGTTCCGTTTCGACTTCACGAATCACTGCAAAGTCGGCACTTATATCAGCCTGAGTTGAACTTGGACTTGCAACATCCAGTTCGACCCTTGCATGGTCAGCTTTCATGTGCGTCGATGCATGGAACTCCTCAATACCTGTTCCGACCATGGTAACTCCTTCTGCCGACTGTGCTGCAGCAGATGTGCCATTTGTAATTCCTTGATCTTGTACTCGTAATGCCTCCTCAGTTTCCATACTCACAATGTCATCAGGTACTTCTGAGTTTCGACATTCCTGCAATTCATGAGGTGACGGCGTTCCTTCCCCATCGTCCTCTCTTTCCAAGTCGGAGCTGCCCTCTCCAGGATCTCTGCGGTACACTCTTGATGGTCCCATGTCCTCATCAATCGTATGCTTGTTTAATGGGTGGATTCCAGTAGCTCGGAATCCACTGCAAATGTTGCTAGCTGTTAGTGCCTTCTTTAGAGATAGAGAAACCCATTCAATTTGTGCTAGCGTCTCTTTCCCTGCTGGTTCATTGACATACCTGGACATCCAGAAGTCACGGTATTGCCTAAAAATATCCTTGAATGGCTTAAATACGGATACATCTAACGGTTGAAGTTTGTGCGATGTGTGTGAAGGAAGGCTAATAAGGTCCAGCCCTACTTCATGTGCACTTGTTGCTACTTCTAATGTGACATGAGAGTTGTGGCCGTCCAACACAAGGAGGTGTCTCTGAGTGGGAGAAATGACATCAAATCTGCGAATACATGCTATGAAGTGGGAGATCCAAGCTGAGAATAAATAAGTTGTCATCCATGCACGGGGTTGCATGGCCATTGTAGCTCCAGGCTCTCAACTCTGTATGTAATTTTTCCTAAAACGCTTCCCACGGAATATGTAGAAAGATGGAATCGATTTCCCTGCAGCGTTCACACAAACTAATACGCTGAGCCATTCCCGTTGGTTAGGTACCACTGATTGGACTCGCTTTGTTCCTGTCTTCGCAATCACCATGCCACCACCGTTCCTGCCTACAAATAATAAGATAGGTACATGAGATTTCTGAGCAACTGTTACCCTTTCAAACTTGAAAACACCATTTCCGATTCAAAGTCTATTCATATACTTTTATGTCTCTGATTGAGAAGTATGCTGCTGGAAAACCTTTCATAAGCAGTTATTCAAGATTTAAGGCGGTGGAGAAGTGGATTCACCACACGAAGCGACATTGCTGAGGAGCTTGTGGTTCGGCACTCATTCCATCAGTTTCAAAGCAACAGGTTAGAATGTAATCTGGATTGTTCCTACTTGATTGCAAAATTCTTAACTGCCTGATTTAGGCAGTATTCTGTTAAATATGTGGACAGTAGAACAATATGTGTGCCGATCTACAGTACTGAGGTTTGTAATATGCTTAGGTTTAGGTTCAATGTAATCTACTTTATCGATTCCTCTCCCTTTGAAGCAAGTTGCTTCGTTATGGGTTGAGGTTGTCATGTTACGCTCTGAAATGAAATCTTTTTATTTGCCTTTCATGGCGACTATGCTGAGATATTGAACACTCGGTACCATTCTATCTATGTGAACACCTCACTCTTAACGCTTCCACCATCATGTTTGAACAGTGCCTATATAGCCCTGAATGCTTAGAAGTTGGGATACAACGCCAGGGTACCTGGTCATACTATTGACACCATATCTCAATAGTGTGTTGTGATGGCAGGATGGCTTGGTGGATGACCTTAATGAATCGTACAAAGGTGGGAGAAAGACCATAATTTGTGAGACAAAATCTTAACCTATGATCTACAGTCCATACTCCTCAGAAGGAAGGTAACAACATTCCCCGTTGTTAGTGTGAATGTTTAATACTGGTTTCTCTTAGTGAACTACTAATAGATGCACTCACTTGTGGCACCCACCGAAAAATGTTGCAACAATTGAAATTCAATCACAATTGCCTAGCAAGAAAACACCAGAACATACAAACCTCAAGGCTCATGTGACATCGAATTTTCCCAATACAAAGTGATTACCGAGACTACTTGATGTAAGCCTGATATACGGAGAATCTAACTTCGACTACAGACTCAGTGACGAAAGCAGTGCCTTAAACACGGCGACGAGCAGGTAGTGTTTCGGCACTGCTGGCAGCAGTTCGGGACTGCAACTCTCAGCAGTTATGAACTGCTGTGCACTGTAGTTGCTAAACTACTGGGAGTCACATGCACATGGGAGTAGATTATGAAGGCGGTGAGATTATCAAGGGAGGATACATGCATGCGATAGAATTAGAAGAAGAACACAGAGTTCTAAGTCTGAGAACGTCCCAAGCTGCCGACTTGGGGACCCCAGTCACTCGACTGGGGCCCAAGCTTATTTTCTTCATGCAGGTTGTGTAGTGCAATTATCAAAACAAGGAAGGATGGACGAAGTACCTGCTTGACAGCCGGTTTCGTCACAGTTCCATATGCGTCCAGGTGAGTAGTGCTCGTTTTCATATAGCTGATTTAAATTTTCATATAGTGTCCCAACATTCTCTGGGCATAATGCACGCGCTCTAACTGTTTCCAATGCTTGTGACGCTCTAACAGTAAGTTCGGGGTGGCGGTGCTTGAACCAACGCATCCAACCCGAGCCAGGAATGCCATCCCAAAACGGTGTCCACCTGCTCTTCGTGATCTCATAGACTTTGAGTTTGAGTGCACTGGGTGATAAACCGTAACCTGCATCACACATACTCACCAAATACTGAACGAGTTGTGTTTCCTCTTCTGCAGTTAGGATTGTTTTTGCTCCACGAATCCGCGTGCGTGTTCGCCCATAACACCAGTCTCGAAGAGAAGAGTAGGGAATTTGATTTTGAGCAGCAGCTTTCTTCATGGAAACTCCATCATCTACTGCTGCCAATGCATTTTCAAGCTGAGTGTCAGACCATGTTCCATTCCGACGTCCTGTGCGTGCATGCCGACTGCTGTGATGTTGGCGAGTGGGGGCACTGAACCGGGCAGATGGAGAGTATGGAGATTGCGAGCTGTTTGGCAATGTCGATTGCTGTGCCCTGAGCGATGGCTGCCCACGGCGGCGAATGACGGGGTTCACATACATGTGTACACCACTATCACTAATTGTTCGACCTCCGCTGGACCATGTGTTCGTCACAAGGCTGGATCGACGACACCGTGCAGGTAATGGAGTGTGGGGAAGTCGGGCACCTCTATCAGTAATTGTGGGTACTGTGGACCTCTCTACAGTCATGCGTGATGGACGAGCAGCATGACGTCTTTGACGTGCTCTTTGTGCCAACTCCAAGTCTTGGTAGTCCACAGTGGCCTGAGATAGGTGAGGTCCTTCGTTGCCACTGCTACTTGAGGTCTCTCCTCCTGGAGAGTGGAAATGCTCCTGTAAGTTGTCTTCTTCATCAGAGACTATGAAGCCACCGTTGTCAAGGTCAATTGCCATGGTCCTTACCTGTAATGTCTTTTGCACATACAACAAGAATGTGTAAGTAAACAATTTCAGAAGCATAGGAGGAGATGGACTATCTAATACATGCATAGTAAAATGTGATAGACTCATTGCACATGACATTGCATTCTCTGTACCTTGCAGCTATGGAATTCTATTCAGCATGGAAGCTTGAAGCCCTGTACATGAGAGAGGATCACCTGTAAAGAGGTTGTATGTACTCGTGCAAAAGTGGAACTCACTGCTTCTACATTTTGTGGCACCTTGTATGTGCATTTGTACTCAACTAAAAAAGCCCTAAACCACCACAATTGGTGTGCAATTATACATGGCAGCAGGCGCCCACATTGCCCATGCCTCTACTTAAATCCATATTACTTACATTGGAAAGGTGCTTTTACAATTTTGACAATTCCATACTTAAGATAACCTGTAATCAATGTGAGGGTGCCACATCAACAACCCCCGCAACCTTCCATACTCCACTTTTGCACGACCTTAAACTGCTCTAGAACAAAGGTTATTTTCATAATCACAACCAAAAATAGCGACGCCAAGTACTACTTCGTGGGGGTATCAAGTCCAACTAATATTGGATACAGGTGGACTCTACTGCGCGCTTATCTGGTCTGTCGTGGTAATGGGTACTTCAACCTTAGTACAGCCCCTGAAGTTTTCCATTCTAAGGTAATGCGCCCAGAAACCGTCCCGGCCCAAAAACAGTCCCATATGCTTGACATAGGCTGTTCCTGAAACTGTGCAAAATCATTCTAATTCCGTCTATGGCTGCAGAAATTGAGTGCTTGTGATTGGTGCAGAAACGTCCTATTCACAGAATCCAAGTGGTCATATTAACCATGACTCTAGGGACGGTTAGTGGAGCACCTAGAGCTGAACATTCAAAAATTCATAGGAAATTGTAGACTTACTCAAAAAATGATTTTTTTTTTGGGGATGGCTTTGCACTAGCTTTGCACTTCATCCAAAAATTATAAAAAAATTCCACCATTATTCCAAATGAGCAAACCTGAAATTCGGACGGTTTCTGGGCGCATTACCTTAGTTTGAGGGAAAACTATCGTTTTTCACTCCATAGAGGACTTGTGCTAGGAGCGCGGAGGTTATGCCTAACGTCCTGGGACATTGGCAAATCATTGTTCTTCCCGCTGCATGCAATGTGGCCCACCCTAATGTTGTCGCCCCTGCCGGTGGTTTAACGTCAATGTACATGTGAAGGACATAGTTTATTGAGCTCCGATTTTTTACATGTATCATTCTCTCCAGATCCGAGACGCGTCTCTATATCCTACAGGGGCTAGTCAGGGTATATACGGGTGTATAAACCCAACTATCAATTGAAAATACAAAACGGGTATGAACTGATGTGTGAAACTCGATGAGCCAGATTCCATGCAATGTTTATGAAAGTGCGAGAGTGTAAGGAAATGGCAATTCAACGTTCTCAATTAACATAGTAAGTTTTTAACGTCATGCAAAATGATCCCATTGAGTTCTACCTTCCAGGAGTATACTGAGCAGTTCCTAGTAGGTAGTCTGATATTTCTAAATACATAATTATCTGCAATAGGGGTCTGTGATTGTATGAACAAAACTAAGCAGATAATCCTATCAGTCTACGGACACTATAAACAAGCTAAGGTTCCGGATCATTGAAGTGGGCTAAGGTTTCATTCTTGGGCCTGCGTTCACAAGGTTTGCATCGATGTTATTTGTAGTCGGTACAGTAGTCTGCAAGTCCTTCTCCTGCAGGCCGTCCTTGCATCATGTTTGGATCACCTGAAAATGCACTGGGCTCACCAAGGTGTAGCCCACTTTGAAGAAGTTCTCGTCGCGGAACAGGGCCCATCCGTGAGTGAAGTAACAAAAGGTTTGTTTTGGAGTACGATTTACAATCACTGTCACTGTCACTGTAGAGTAGGGTCCCCGGAGGGGGTAGCTTCGCATGTTGAATTTGTCTTTCCCGTATTTCCGCCAGAATGACACCGGTATGTCTTGGCATTCGTTCAGGGTTGTCCACGATGAGAATTCCGGTGAATTACATAGACAGGGGCAAGGGTTTCTAACAGACTCGAAGCGGACGGTGCACCCGTGGCATGGATATTCGGAGTCAACTCAGTGCAAACAAGCAATTTTGGAAACGATTTGGAGAGTGGGTGACTTACCAACTTCGCCGAGTAATGAGGGGAGGTGTGCGAGAGTCGGAGAGTTTTTGTAAACTCAGGAGTGTTGGCGGGGGGTACACCATAGCCACCAGGAGTCGAATACAATGAACTTCCCCTTCCTGATGTTCTTCTCACGGAGGAATTTCGCCCATCCATCCCCAATGCTCCTTGCAACGACTCATGTGCGCTGATATTTGACCACCGACTCTACGGGTGAGCTGATTTCAGGTTACAATACCGCAATCTGTGCGACCCGGCCACCCCGTGTTTGCCGTGAACTCGGGTGGTACTTCCTGCAATTCAACACACCTGGAATTAGAATCATAGAACTACAACTTCCTATATGGATAACGACTTTTACATACTACCAGAAGCTACGCTATCATATAAAAATGAACACAATCAACCTCACAAAGACATTAACACGTACTAGGAACTTATTTCTCAGGAAATTGTCCAAATGCACCCTAGACATCAAATTCTCTGGGTTTCATGTAACCATGTAGTACCTCGACAGCAAAGTATTACCCTTAAGAACACAATGCAGTAGCGTAATTAAAAGAATGTGATCCACGACCCCCCCACTCCCCCCCCCGGCCACTCCCTCTTCCTCTTACCTATTCAAATGATTTCTTCATTCGCAAGTCTGGGACTCAGTCACTTACGGTTCCGGATTCGTAATGCCAGCAAGGACATGGCAAATTTTTTTAAAGGCCAAACAATTGACGAATTAATGAGGATACTCCTAAGAATCATTCCGAATTGTCAACCCCTGTATCGTGGACATTGTCTTCCAAACCTTCTCCTTGAAGATCCTCGCTATGCAAGCATGACATGGCCGCATGAAGGGCTGATACCTCGCCAGGACACTTCCACTGAGCCAGTTCAAAAAGTACTACTTGCAATTCAACTCATAACTCAATCAATTAGTTTTGTCCCCTCATGTTACAACAAGTCAGTGGCAAACAAGCTGCATACCACAGACGCAAGTGTCCCTCGTTGTTAGAGGACTGCAGATTGCTACTCCAATCCCCCGAACTCTGAATTTTCTGCGCACGTCACACCTTCTTCCGGAGACATACATGACAACCGACAAGAACATGCAAGCCTACGCTCACCCGCTCCCTATCTCTCCCCCTTGCTAAGGCGTTATGCGCTCTGAGTACCACATTCCGCCGAATCCCATTCAGTAATGTTGTTCTGCAGATTCAGGTGAGAGTTCTGACTCCACAGCCTACAGTCAATAGTTGGTAAGCATGCACTTGTCGAGAGATCACTAGCGCATTGACATGAACTCGTGCAACTAGAGTTTGCTACGTACCAGGACTCTCATCGATCGCTCCGTCTCCAGGTAAATGCTGAAGAAACGCGTCGTAATCTCGTCCATCTCTTCGACCACGTCGGAAAATAGTTCTGCCATGGCGTCACCGTTAGATCGAAGACTGCGAGACTGAATCGGCTTGCACTGGAATTGAGCAATTCGGGAGAGCGACACAAGAGGAAGAGCAATTCAGAATGGACGACGGTTGGGTTAACGATCCAAGCTTACCCCTGGATTTTTATACTGTAGGGTTTATGGGAGTTGTATGAATCTCGACGCGAGGATTCCATCATTCCTAATGCGTCGCATTCCAGCTGGGGAGGCTATAGACTTCAGCGCCATAGCCTTCAATTGTCCTAACTTTAGGATCCATCAATTAATACAATATTTACACTCAATTGACTTGGTGATGTACACTCATTTAATGCGGCTAATCACTCATTTGTGTTTTCCTCAAACGAACTTGTTAGTGGAAACACAATTGGAATATCTGATTTGACAGCATGGTACTAGATGGTAATGATGACTGGCCGTACTAATTCAAAAACTTGTTCTCTGCGTAATGAGAAAGTGAGACCTTATGTCCTGGATGATGAATTTTGCATGCTTACAGAGTCGGTACAATCTTCTCACACAAGGTGACACTCATTCACTCTGTATCGCTACAAAGTATTAAAGAGGTATTCCCAAATTCATCACGCGAGCTCTGTACTGTTTAGATTCAGGATACTCAGATTAGATTCTATCATACGAACTGGAGTGTTAGAAACGTTTGAGCACAGAGTAGAATTATTCTACCGCCAACATCGTTCAGCAGCTGATGGGAGATAATCAGAAGGTTTAGGGTATCAAGAGTGAACATTCCCGCTACTAATGCTTCACCGCCAGCCAATGTTTCAGAACGTGGAAAAAGTGCTCATCCATAAGGATATCCCGGTGATCAATGGCCAATTCCTACTCTTGCTTCGGCCTTCAAACCGTTATCCTGTACATACAATAAATTGTCATACACTGAGTTCTGCAAGAAAAACTAGTACATTGATACGTTGGAGGATTATGATATTACATATTCGTGAAAGATGAATTGTCCCACGAGCATAAAAGAAACGTTTTTTCACCATCCAAATCTGCAATTCCTATCACAACACGAGTCATCACAAAGACGATCAACAAAGACCAACGACAATCTGAGAGTGTCACTCACGTTGTAGACGGAGTAAAGAGTCTTAATCAGAGACTTCAACAAATGCCTACAGTATGAATTTTTCAAAAACAAGAGTAGAAGAGGGTTTACCATTGCAGATTCGACTAGAACAGTGCCATCCCCATCAACGCAGGAAAACTCAGCCTGGATCATAAGCAGATTTTGTTAGTTTCTAGAGGAAGAGCTGGATCACGCTAAAACAACGATACAAGTTCAAACTCAGTCGCAGAAAAACAATAGCGTGTACCAAACATGTTAACAACTTACAAAGCAAAAGGAACAAGTTATTAACCGTTTATTTTCTTGAAATGACTTGACAAAAACCAGGCCACCTTGGCAAAACCAGGATTTGACAAAGATTAGCCCATCATAGCAGATGATATTGAAAGCCCAAATGAACATCTATTATAACCTCACAGAGTTAAGAAACCTCGTCGGAAAGGTACCTCTAAGTAGCCAAGGCACCTCTAAATAGTGGCTATAAATTGAATTAACCAGGCGTGATATGGAGTTTCACATGATGTGCCGTAGAGATTATAAAACTTAACGCCTTCCGGTAGCTTTGCTGCGTGCATAATCGTCTGAGTTTCAAGTGCACAATTCACAATGTCCATGTTCAAAGGCAAAGGTATCTTGGCTTCGTTGTAGTCCACCTGAAAAAAGCGATCCAACCACATGTGCAGTGTCAAACGGAGTTGACACTGCCGAAATAATGATAAAGTAAATGCAACACAAGTTACAACCAGTGTTTCTAAAAGAGAATCAAAAGTTTTTCAATCATTCAATTGTATGGACCTTATTCTCTTCGAGTGCAGCCATCATAACCCCATGGTTCTCTCTAGGCCCAAGTGATTCGAGCTTTACGTTCTCCTTGCCAATCTCTTCTGCTTTTTTCCGCCACAACCGCGATTCAGGAGGTTCGCTCCAATCGAAGTGCGGGAAATCAGTCAGTTCGTATACCAATGGGCACTCTATCAACTGCACATACAAACACAAGCTCTCAATTCGCATACAGTAATAATCAGAATACAAAGTTACACAGTGCAAATACTGACTTTAAAATTTAAATTAAATAAAACTTCAATATAAAATCACATGCAAAGCATTCATTATTGTGACATAAAGGCTATTGTGAGTAATTATGGGACAATCTAAAAGAAAGGGAATTTACATAGACGTTGATGCATTCTCCACTTAGCAACGAACAGTTGTTGCTTAAACTCCCTTCACAAACTCCCCAGCAGTCAGCAGACAATCCATGATGAAACCGGGAGCACCTGAAAGATAACCAAGGCCGCGATGAGACAGACCACGATTAGATGTATTCATTTTACATAAACCAGAGGCAAATGCAAAAGACCTTGTAGAGATGTTGCCTAGCAGAGATGACATCATTAACTCATTCTAAATCAGGAAACGTGAACCCTTGTAAATCCCGCCGCAAGAATGTATTTATTTTGCCAAATCCGGGCAAAGCTCAAGGACCTCTCACCTTGAAAGGGTGCGGTAACAGCAATCCACGAATAAACATTCTTTTCAAACACTGCATTCAACAAAGGTCTAAAACTTAGCTTATGGACCAAAAGAATATTATGCACATAATCTAAGCAAACCATGCTCCTACGCAGGTTACTTAAATCCCCATTTCATGCAACGATAAGCAAATGTTGACAGCTCTACCAGATTTTCAGAATTTTTGGAGTGCAACCACATCTAATGATCATGCTGTCACGCTAAAATCAAATATCCTTTACCTCATAATAAAGGGTGAGAAACGACTTCACTACAAGTCCACAATTGGAATGTGTGATGATGTCCACTTTCCTACCGCTAGAAGCCTCATACATAGTCTCTAGTTTCACCTTCATCCAATTCATGGTCTCTCAAAGCCTGTAATACGAAGAAACAAAATTTAAAGTCGATTCAAATCAGCATTCCCTTGAATAGTGAAAGTGAAAATAATTAGCAGAAGCGAGTGTTAGGTGATCTAGTGAGATATGCACGGTACAAAAATATCCTCAAATATAAACCTGCAACATTACGATTTCTATCTTCGTGCTATAGTACTGTGGAGACGAAAGCTAACAACAATTTCAGCTCACAAATAGAAAATTCACCGGTGCAAGGCCACATAAGATACGTAAATTATCCATATACGTACCTATTGCTCTGACGGAAATCATAACCAAAGCCAAATATAACGGAACAAATCCACGTCAGTCGGGTTCTTTTCAGTGGAGTTGTATTTGCTACTCTGTGGTCCAAATTATGAAATAAAGGTCACGGACAGATCAGGTATGAAGACTTCAAAAACTTACCTAATGTGTAGCAACAAGTGCAGCTACATAATATGAATGTCGGAGAAAGGTTCAAGTACATTCGCCGTCACAAACACGCATCCTCGTATATTTGCAACCATAAAACCCATGCTTCTTGAAACTGTAACATAGACAGTGACTGGGAAAATAAACAGACATATGTTGAGTACTCTCTTTCCTCACGCTACCCTGATCACAGAACTAAACCCAAATCTAACAGAGGACTCGCGCTGAGAGTCTGAAACTGCATGAGCATAAAATGTTTTGAAAAGGGCCAAAGACGAAATTTGCAGAAAAATGTAAACAGGCCAGAGGTAAACCTCCGGTGTCGTCCAGAGACGTTTTTATTGGGCTCCACTATCTCTGCAGGAGCATCCGTACGTCCAAGATGGTCTGGTAATTCAATAGTTGCAAGGATCCTCGAAGAATAAAATCAGGACTTTGTTCAAGCTTCCCACATGTACTACTGCAATCTCAAAGAGTCAGTATAAAATGCTCAACACAACTCAGTTCCTTGCAATCATAAATGTAGTATCTAGGTGGGACACATTGGAATTTAGGAAATGAAAACCAAGGTTTGATGGAAGTAGACCGTTATTTGCAGAGACTCCTGTTTGCCTTTCCCCAGATTCAAACCAACGATAATGTAGAGTTGCCGGTATTTTGTGAAGTTGATTTCGACTAGGAAACAAATGTAAGCAATCCCAGATGGGAATGCTTGAATAAAAAACTTGTCGACTAGAGTAAGAATGACTGAACTTCAAAAGAGGGAAGATAATAAGATGAATAGGTCAGGTCCTCATCTATGTTATTAATGCGGTACATGTGCATCTTACAAAGAACAAAAGAATTACCGTGGATTGCTAAAGAAGGGCATTTAAAAAACCCATGTTCTGACAAGTCTTAAACTATACCTGGAAAGCCATGCCTTGAGGACTAGCGACAGTCTCAAAACCAGCCTTGTCGGTTACACCTTCAACAAACATGACTGACCTACGGCATTGCCAAGGGTAACAAGAGTCGGGTTTGACGCCTCAAAAATTTGCTAACCACTGAAAGTTGATTGAAGAGTTACAGTACGTCGGATTCTTCTGAGTCGGGTGGGTGCACTAGGGGACGATCCGATAAATCACCATCATCGCCTCTTCCGTCGTTGGCTAAGTTGGCCTCATCGCCATCTTAGAGGAGATCGTCAGAATAGTCACTTTCGTTGTCACTCCCGTTTTCTTGAGCCTGTACGCGCTCAACCTCTGAAGGTAAGACACTCTCTCCATCGCAGCGATGGCCACAGACATCATTGTAAAGATCCCCGTGAATCATTCGTGTGGCCTGCACAGAGCCAGGGGCACTGAGATTAGACTCGGTATCGTCATCGATTGCCCGTCAGGAACGAGGTTCTTTGAGTCTCACCACTTTCCACTCCCTATCGGCGACGACGTCTACGAAGTACACCTGCGGTACATGGACATCGGGACCGTTAATTCACCTACGACGAAGGATTGGGTTGATGTGGACGATGTACCAAACTTACTACAACAGTACGTGCGGCTAAAGGGAAACGTGCGTGATTTGCGTGGATAGGGAGGATGTAGGGCTCCACAGCTGGGGTTTGCCTGACACCAATCTTGACGAGCCAAAACCCATTCTCGTCGCGACGGATAGTTGGAGTTCCAGCGACGTCAAGTTTTACCCAGGAGCATTTCAATGTTGTCCATTCAATGTGCCCGTATTCGAGCTGCACGATGTCCTTTATGATGCCAACATATTGTAAATTTGCCTGTACTGGGCGGCAATCAGCTCTTGATGACTTGCACACCTAAGTGATGGCAGCTACGACGCCGGAATCAAATGTGACATGGTTGGGGCCGATTTTATCTTCAACACGAGAATGGAATCCGTATGCCGACATTGATAGCCAGTGCTTTACTTTCGGTGAGAGTAGCATGGCCATTATAGCGAGGTCTATGTGGACGCCATCGCCTTGTCCTCTCATGGCGAGCACTTTCTTACGTAACCACGTCCCAAATGTTTCGAAGCGTCTGATTCTTCCTCTTTTAAACATTGCCCGTTCAGCATCATATTCCCTATACAGCATGTCAACATGGCAATCTCATCAACGACTATTCCAGTAAAAGCGACTACTATCCAATAGGCATTAGAGCTATGACTATGAACACTAAATGCCAAACAATTAGAATTACTAACAGTTATATCCGTAGCTACGAAGACATTTATAGCCTTGGAACGAGAAAACCAGATGGCGCCAAAAACGTCATAGTCAATTGAGACAACTTAAAAGAAAATAATCCGGTAGGACGCAGCAATAATGAGATACATGACGAGAATGTCCCGACCCGGGTGACCTCCCTGATTTGTACTTGCAACTTCGGAGAATCCCGGTAGAAAACGTCTGCTTAGCTTAACCCAACCCAAATGAACAACGTATACTTGGTAAACGTGTAACTTGCCAAATCTTTTTTTTTTTAAAACCATTTCGTTTGATCAGCCGGTACGACGAACAATTCTAATGGTTTTGGCGGGTAGACGATCACAGGATTCTACAAAACAATAAATAAGTCCCTCCCTTTGCCGTCCACCTTGTATTATGTATCAGCTACGGGCACCGGACATGCCTCCCTCAAAACATTAAGCTTACGTACAATCCAGGAAACACGCCCCAACTACTCTGCAATGCAGTCTAGCCTACGCGAACAAATTCAATAAACTGGAATGAAATTGCTCTGTATATCATATATAATATACATATACCAGAAAGTGCATCCCATAAAGAGATGAAATCCATTGAGTCTCGGCTAACCCCCACTCTGCCACACAAGCAAGGTCCTGAGTAGTTCGAAGTCAACACTCTACGAATGAAACCAACAAATATAAAATGACATGTATGCTGTGCACAAGCACTGCTATGACCATGCCAAAGATGATAAGCATATTTTACCTCCTACGAACAAATGAGTCGCTGAATTTACTTTATTGTCATAAAGTTCAAGTTCCGGTATCTGCTCTTACTCCACGATGGATGAGCATAGGAAAAAAACACTCCCAACTACATAATGACGGGAAGGTTTAAGACGAACACATCCACTGTCATTGACTTATGAGGGACACTTATCACGGGCACAACGCACGCAATCGATAGCATGACATTAAGCAAATTCCCCTACAGACAAGGAGAGATGACCTACGATTTGGAATGCACGACATAGAGGAATATTCCTCTAGGAGGTCATATGAATTAAAAGGGGGGAGATTATTGTTACCCAAGAAAAGTTGTTGTAAGAATTGAATGTCGTATAATGTGTTCGTGAACCTCCTCCAAGTCAGGAAGTTGCCACACGCGATCCTAGGGGCTACCTTCTAGGACCTCACCGCAGTCTTTCACGTCTTTGTTGAGAGCCCAAATTGTTCTAGCCGCACCTGGGTACATCTGGAAGTGCTCTGTTGCAAAACCAAGGGCCTCTTCAAACATATTCCCCTGCGCAATCGAGCCCTCCAGTCTTGCCTTGTTTTGTATCAATCCTTTGAAGTAACCTAGATGCCTCTCTACACCATACATCCACCTTGTGTGGACTGTACCACACCAATACAACTCCCTTCGCACGTGCAGTACTAAATGTGGCATGACATTCCAGTAGCCTGCAGGGAAGTGCAATTCTAGAGGGGCCATGGTCTTGGCAACGTAGGTTTGTAGAGGTCCAAGCTCACTACGCCTGATGAGCTCCGCACAATTTCGCATAAAGCAATGTTATACGCGTATTATTGCCACATGGAGACCCTCCGGTAAGATATCTCGAACGTAGGCAGGGAGAATTTCTTGGAGTAAAACATGCTAGTCATGGCTCTTCATGAACTGGAGCTTCCTTTTCTCCATGTTCACTAATTTTTAAAAATTTCCGCAATGGTTTGAGGGCGTCCGACATGACCTGATTGCCTTCAGTATCTTGACTCTCTCATCCTCTTGTAGAACGTAAGGAGCGCGTGGCTTATAGTATCCATTGACTCCATCATGTTCCTACAAATGCAATTCTTCCATGACGCCAGCCTCGGCCATATTCTTCCTCACAGCTACCGTGTCGCTCTCTCCTAATGGGTAATGTCATTGTCGTGGCCGCGACGTTTTTCTCTATATGCATGACGTCTAACATGTGTCTAACATGTAAGTGCTGCACATGGCCACGTCTCTATGTTAGAATTGTCTTATGTAAAAACGTTTGTCCCTAGAGGTACTATGAACCGCCATTATCACATTCGTTTGCATGTGACATGTTGCATTATCCATTCAAAGAGCCATCAGAGAAAGGTTTCAACTGTTTGAAAGATTAGAATAGATTCCTGCACTCAAATCCTTTTAGACAATTGTCTAAACGTGCTATTGTGTATTGCTCAAAGTTTTTGACAGAAGAGGGGCATTTTGACAAGATAATGACGCATATAGGAGAGAGTTCCCTAAAGTAATATAGTCTCTCAAACCACAAACGATCAATCACGCATACTCAGGATAAACAGTTCTTTCAAGGTTTTCTGTCAATGTCTACTCCCTCTGCCCTAAAATCGTGAAACCATTAAAATGGTGAGCTTCAAAAAACGAGTAAGAACCATAGAACACAATCTCATACAGACTCTTAAAAAGGTAGCTGATTTATACGCAGGATGCAGGGTAGCTGCTCCCAAAACTTCTAACTAACATCGAGCTGCAACATAGCACAGTCCCTAGAGAACATAGAGGACATCTACAGTATCAAACCTACAATTAAAACAATACATCAAAGCAAGGAGGTTACCTTTGTTGCTCAGCACACTATAAGCCCACCTAAACCAAGTTACTTAACAAGAATATGTATGGAGAAGACAAGCATATATTAGCTCGTCTTTTCCAATGTGGGTGACAACACTCGATCAAAAAACCACCAATTACAATACAAGTCTCAAATTCCACCAACTACTCAAAAATTGGACTGGCTATGGCGCGTCGTCAGCACACTCCAAAGCCACTACACGCAAAGTGCACTCGAGAACAAACGATAGACTCGATCACTAAACTAAAATGCTCGAGCAAATAAAAAAAAAAGAAAACAGGCCAGATGCGTCGCGGATGATCACAAATGGTCTACCAAGTTTCTACCCTAGTCACACTCACTCACACAAAACAAAGTGACAGAATCATGCTACCAGTCGCACATTTAAAAGAGCACATAAGCATCCTGACGAAGTCTGGATATTCTTCGCACAAACTCAAGTAAGACAACTAAAAACCGGATATTCAATAATTTTTTGCTGACAAAGAGATAACTGAGGAAAAGATAAAATTTGACGCAATTTTCAAGAGCACTAGATTAGTGCAAGAATTAAAGGCAGCAGATATTGATTTTGCTAGGCAATAACAATTAAACAAATACCCAATTCACGATGCTTCGAGAGAATTCCAAAAGATGACTCAACTACGAGCTTGCAAGATCTTTCTAAGAAAAGTGCCCACATACTTCGACTTTTGACACAAAAATTGATAACCAGGTGAATTGAAGGCCTAAGGATTCTACAAGGATTGTGCCAATCATTACAATTGTTTCATCACAACTGATCAAAGACGACGACGTCAAAGAGGTAAATATTGCACCAGGTGTAGCTCATGGAAAATTTGAGACAAGTTCGGAGAAGGTAAGATAGATAAAAGCTCTTTGAATGGATAATGCAAACGGATGTAATTCAATGGACACTACAGGCGCAACATATATACTTCAGCTCATATAAAAACAGTAACGTAGTGTACAGAATACCACCCGTGACCCACAGAAGAACTTCGTCAATGCACGATGAGAGGATAATATCCAGAGGCAATATGCGAGCACATAAAACATGTTGTGTAGGGGAGAAAACCTGCCAGTAGGGGAGTTTATAAAGAGCGGACAAATATTTGAGGCCATACATGCGCACAAGATCATCCTAAAGCGAAGCTCCTCCGTTCGCTTGCTACATTTGCCGCTCCATTGCCCATGACAGAACCTGTTGACCCGTAACGGGGAGAGAAGCCGTCCTGTGCTCTTCGAAACCGTAACTGGCACTTTTACTTCAAAGGTGATGTTCCGGTGGCAGCCATCTTCTTGGGTAGGGACAGAGTACATTCTTATAGAGGCTGCGGGACCTCCTCGTTTGCATGCCATGTCCACACACCGGGCAGGCTACGTACCCCTTGGTGACGCAGCCTGCGAGCATGCCATAAGCGGAAAAATCCCCAATGGTCCAAACAACCATGGCTTCCAACAAGAAGTGTGACTCATCCATGTATTGAGCAGCGTCCATAGAGAGAGAGAAACTTAGGTCTCTAGAGGAGACCGATGTGAATTAAGTGTCTTTTCGATCTATTCCCAATCCAAAGCCCATAGGACAAAGGTATGGAAGTAAAAATCTACTCCCCTCTTTTGAGAGTAGACACTTTAGTCAGAAGTAACTAGTAACAAGAAACCAGTAAAACATGCGTATAGGATAGTTTGTAATGACAATTTGGACACCAAGCCACGAGCTCATTGTT
The DNA here is from genome assembly GCA_014871385.1 of Ceratodon purpureus. NCBI lineage: Eukaryota > Viridiplantae > Streptophyta > Bryopsida > Pseudoditrichales > Ditrichaceae > Ceratodon > Ceratodon purpureus. The sequence continues at coordinate 80,588,279 of CM026426.1, forward strand.
GGTTGGAGGTGAGCGCTTGTCTCATGTAACTGGTCCGGGTTTGAACTCTGATGGACTCGTTTGAGCAGATGTGGAAGATAAGTACTGCTCAGTAAGCAATCGCAGGCACGAAATGTGTTGTGCCAACCAACAGCCCCCTTTGCAAGAAGTGACAAGAGACTTAACATCCATGTGCTAACATCAAATAAAGTAGCTCTAGCTACTAAATTTTTTTGATTTTATTTTAAAGTTTCTACTATGAGGGATCTAATGTTTGAGGTATCGGTTGGTGGTTTTCTATTCTTCTTTAGTGGAGTAGAATAGACATGGCATATTCTATGGCGATAGTTTTATGTTTTTAAAGGTGTTTTTGATGGCGGGCATTGGTATTTGGAACTTTTCTTCAAGTGTTTTCTTTGATGGAATGTGTGTAGTTGCTCTCTCGCCAACTGTAATGACAATAAGAGGGTCAACTTTCCATCCTAGAGCAGTGATATTAGGGATTAGTGGATTGTATTCATTAGTTTTAGCTTCAAATGTTTCTGGGGAAAACCTGTCATTGGAATATGTAAATTCAATAAATTGTATCGTAAGGTTGAGGACTACTTCAGAGGGGTGGGGGGGGTCACTTTGGTAAGGTAAGCCTTTAACACATAAGATATCTGGTCTAATCTTGAGTTACAATGGCATCTTTGTGTGCCGCATGTACAAGGGAGTAGCGAATTTGGAACGGTATTTTTTGGGGGTTTATTGTTGAAGGTGCTAGCATTCATGAGAATAAAACAATGGGATTTTTTTGATGAAATTAGTAATTTTTTAATTTCCCGAAGTGCTTTGTTGTATCTTTTGACGCAAAGTGAATGTATATGTTGTTGTTGACATGTGAGTAGTACATGTAACTATGTATCCGGTTCATGTGATCTGCAAATGGGGCATGTGATAGATGGAAATCTTTCTCTACCAAAGAACATTAGTTTTCTAGCATGACCCATGTATATTCCCGTACGGAATTTGATAAGGCATGATTTCTGTTTGTCTCTGATGATTGGATTTTTCCAAAATTCATTAGATAGTTCGTTGTCTATATCTACATTTTCCGTCCATTTGCAAATATAGGGAGTTTGTATGGCCATGATTTCTAAGTTTTTTTCTCTGTCATATTTCTTGATTTGTTTTTCTAGATTTATAAGTGGTCCTTTGTCTAGAACATCCATCATGGATGGCCATTCTTCTTTTTGGTAATAGTACGGGGTAGCATGTGCGTATTTGTATGGGTGTTTGGCAGTTCTATATGCTAGATCAACTCCAGTATTTGCTAATTTGACCGCTTTCTCCTTACCATCAATATTGGCGTGTGCTTTAACTTTGTGTAGTGTAATAGGTTGTGTTCTTTTTGGAGTAGTTCTACCATAGTGGCATAGAGGCAAGTGTGGTTTGGTCGGGATGACTGTTGTGTAATGTGGGGTGTTTAATTTGTGTGTTGAGTAAATATAATACATTTAGGCAATCGGTAAATATATATGCAGGCTCATTAAGAAATTGTGTATTAATGATTCTTAGTGTTTTGTGTAAAGCCATCATTTTTGCTCGTAGAATGTTTTGGTGTCCATGAAGTCTTTTGAGGATGTTAAGCCCTTTAGGCCTATATATGCCATATCCAGCTTTTTCCTTCATCCATCTATTATTGAGACCGATTTCTTTTGGGGGTATAAAGGAGCCATCACTGTAATAACTGAATTGGGATACAAATTTTAGTGGCAGGTTTGTATGGTAGTTTGGGATGGGGAGATATTTGTAAGGTTATTTATGGGTGTATTCGGGTAATCTAATTTGGACCATTTTTTACCAGGATTAACAAGGGTATTTAAAAGGGTAGGGAGAGCAATTTGCGTGTGAATTTGTAGTATATTGAGGTTATTTATGATGGAAGTGAGTTGATTCATTAGTTCTTGGTTACCAATATTGTTATTCTGGTGATGGATGCAAAATATTTGTAGGATGGATAGTTCTTTTCTCTTAGTATTGACGTCAGGAGGAATTGTATGTTCTATGTATGTGACGGTATCTGCAGCAAAGTGAGCGATAATGTGTGTATCTGAGAAAGGACCAATGTATCGGTTGAAATTTTTGTACCAGTTAGTGTCTGAGGATATGATTCTAGTGATTGTGTTTGGATCGTTTTTAGCCGCTAGATGGGCCTAATGGATGGCTTGTTGTCAGTCGGTTTCATTATGGGGGTGAGCGTAGCCAATTCCTTTCCATTTGTGGTCAAATGCTTTTCCTAGGAAACCAAAAATAATATCTCGTGAGAATGGTGAGTAGAATTGGCTAAATTGTGTGGGGCATGTAACTGGGGATGAAAGTATGATTGTTGAATGTTGAATGTTGCAATTAGAAAGTCTAGTATTTGTGTTGGTATGGTATATTGGGCACATTTGAGTGGGTCATTTTTGAAATGCGGTATTTATATCTTTGATAAAGCCATACAATTTTGGTTTCAAATGATTGGGTTGGGGGTTCTAGGCTATGTGGGGTATTTTTTGCATGCTGATATTGTTTCCATAACCATAGTAATCTTGTTTTTGGAATGGTGATGAGGTGTCGGCCATTGTCTTTGTATATATGTGCGCTGTTGAGGTTTGTTTGTATTGTGTTTGTATTTGTTTGAATGTCGCTTTCTTGGTTATATTCATTAATGGAGATGTGTGCTAATGGGATGGTTGTGGCTGGAATAACATACTTTGTATCTTTTGGTTCTGTCATAGAGAAGTGTTTTTTGATGGTGTCTGAACAATGTTTATGTTGTTGTTTTGTATAGTATTGAGTAAGTAGTTCAGTAAGTAGTTGTCTGTAACATCAGGTGTTGGAATCACTCAAAGGCAATAATTGTCTTTGTGTGCGCCATTTATGGTATGAATTGTTGTTTGGCGTGATCCATTGGCATAAATATGTGGTGTCTTTTTTGATAATCCAATTTGCATCCTTGGTTTTTCGTTGTTCGTGATCTAGTATTTCGTGGATGGGGAATTGTCGAGGATTTTTAAGTATGTTTTTGGGAGGACGGGGGAGTTCCGGGATAGGAAGGATATGTGGATTTATAAAAAGGGTTGATTGTTTAGGTAGGATATTGTGGTTTAGTAAAATGTAGTCATTTCTTAGAGTTCTTGGGGGGTGGTACAACCAACATGGTGGGTGGCATTTGTGGTGGCAAGAGGGATAACAAAATAGTTGGTTGGCAATATTTAAAGCACTTTTGATGAGTTTGTGGAATTGCAGTGGTACATATTCAAGTCATCTAGGTTCATTAGGGTGGTACCCCTAGGCATGGTTATTTGTTGTGGTTATATTATAATATGTGATAGTAGTTTTTGTAGTAATTTAAAAGGGATGTTGGGATTTAGGCCATGCAGATTTTGTGCTTCTCTCATCCATGCCATTTCTAGTTGAGATGGATTTAGTAGAAAAAAATCTATTGTGCTTTTAAGGTGGACACTGGCTTCATGTTTGAGTAGAAATAATGTCCTAGTGATAGGTGAACTCACGTAGTGTTGGTATTTAATCCTGTCTATTTCTTCGGAGCCTCCAAATCTTGCAAGTACAAATTGTATCAAGCCATAATATATTTTACCAAGTCTACCTTTATCATTAAGGGCATTTTGTAGTTGTTCTCTGATGCATCGTAAGTAGGCATTTTTTTAGTGAGAATGCTTCTATTCCGAATAGGGCATGTGGGAGTTGTGTGGCGGCATTAGAGGTGCATTTTGGTAATCCACATATTGTTTTGTGGAGTGCTATGATCTTTTTGTCGAGTTTTTTAATGGCTAGTATGGAATATGGTACTTTGTAGAAGCTGTATGCTATTCCGGCGCGTATCAGTGTATCCGCCATACTGATTTTTGGTTTCATAGTGGCTGGCCAAGATACAAGGGCTTGACATTGTTTGACGACTATAGCGGTAGTAGTATTTATCTGTGTTCCCCATTTTAGAGATGGAGCCAAGTTTATGCCAAGGTATGTGTAGGGTTCATGTTGTTCTAAAACAAGTAATGGTTGATTTCTGAAATTTATGTTGGTGGCTTGAATCTCGGCTTTGTATGCAATTGGATTCATCTTGGATTTGTTAAGGCATCCAATCACTGCACATTTGGAAATTCCGAGGTCCATTCCTGCCCATTCACAATATTTGTCTAGTTTATTTAGTTGAATTTGTAGAGATTCTATTTTGTTATCAATTGCTGCAAGATCATCAGCGGATGCTGCGGATGAGGTTGTAACTTTGGAAGTGCCGAAGATGTATCCATTGTCTCCTTGTTGTAGCAATCTCAGAAGGGGTTCCAAAAATATTATAAATAGATAAGGGCTGAGTGTATCTTCTTGTATTGTTCCTCTTTGAATAGAAATGGATAAAGTTTTATCAAAGTGTTCTCTAGAGAATATGGTGGAGGACTGTGAGTAGATGTTTCCAACTAGATTTATAGCGTTGGAAGGATATCCAAGGTCTTTCATTATAGCTAAGAGTCTTGCATGGTTGATAGAGCTGAAGGCATTTTTGAAATCTATATATAGGATGTATATGTCTTGGTTTGTGAATCTCGCATCTTGTAGTGCTGCAATGAGTATTTAAAGTTGTCTAGAAGTTCCTCTTTCTGCACTAGATCCTTCTTGGCTGTCTTGTAAGATTTGGTGTTTTTCACCATAGGCGGAGAGGATAGAGGTTAATGTTCTTGTATAAAGTTTGTAGATTGTGTTTGCTAGTGCAATAGGCCTATGGTTGTTTAGTTGTGATGGGTCACCTTTTTTATATAAAAAACCGTTAGACTAGTTTTTCATGATGCTGGGATTTGTTTTTGTTTGTAGCAATGTTTGAAAAATAGGAAGAGTAATTTGTGGAATTGTGGTGGCATATTTATAAGATGGAGTTGGAGATTTTAGCAGGGCCTAGGGCTTTGTTTTATCCTAGATTTTTAAGGCAGAAGTCGTAGGTTTCTTGATCGAAGTATGTATGTAGAGGGATTTGTGGTTCGCCGTGTTGGTCAATTGTGAATCCTTCTAAGTCGTGCAACGGGTATTGTTTGACACTGCATGTGCAGTGGGGTTGGTGAGTGTTTTGATAGTGGCATGTGCAAACTCTTGGTCGATTACTGATAGATTGTTGGATGTGTATATCTTGTGCAATATCTTTAAGGCTAGTTAGAATATTATTTTGTCTGTTTAGAGGTGAAGTTTCAGAGTTTCTGAAGACTTTCCTATTTATTTTCTTGAGGCTTTTTTCATACATTTGGCAGTATTTTGAGACTGCTTTGTAAATACAGTTTTTATTATATTTTGTTGTAATTTTTTTGGCTTCTTTATTGGCGGTTTTTGTGATAGTAGCTATGACGTCAATCCATTCGTTTGGTGTGGTGTCTATTATTGGTGGGTGAGGAATTTGCACATTTTGGTGATTGCGTATTTCATCAAGGATAGGGTGTGTTTGCCATTGTGGGTCGTGTTTTGCGATGTATATAGTTTTTCTGATGAGGTGGTATATAACAAGGTGTTTTTTCCATTCTTTGGTAAGTTTTTGGGGTAGAAAACCACCTTGTTGTGCGGTTCTATTCGTGAGATTTGTTAGTGGAGGTGCTTTACAGGTTTTTTCAATGGTCTCTAAGATTTTGTCTACAGTTTTGTCTAGGGATGTACAAGCTGTTTCCCATTGGTCCTGTCTGAGGTGGTCATGGTTTTCCAATAATATAGTTAATTTATTTATTTTTCTAGAATTTCCTTCAATGAATTCTGTATTAAAATTTTCTAAGTTTTCTTGTGGGATTAAATTAAGTATTCTCGTTTGAGTGGTAGTTACTGGTGGTGGAGGTCTAGCAATTAATGTATTTTGTGGGATATGTAAGGTGTTAGGATAGTGGTCTGTGTTTAGATTCATGTTTATATTTGTGCTGGAAGTAAATCTATTGTTATTACTTGAATTAATGTACAAGCCATCTATAAGGCTACTTTATGTATAGTTATAGCCACGTTGTCTAGAGAAATTGATGTTTGTTGAGATATATTCAAAGTTGAGAGATGTGGTGAAGTTTTTCCACTGAATGTCTTCTTCTTGTGGTGGTGTGTTAATGTTGTAGTTTTGTCGTCCAATAAGTGCGATGTCACGATTAAAATCATCACATAAAATATATGTGTGGTTTGGATGTGCAACGATTTGTTTAGTCATTGTAGTTTGTAGGTGGGGAATGAGACGTATATTTTCTAAATGTGTAGGCATATACATGTGTATGATTAACCAGAGTATTAGTGGATGATTATTCATTATCTGTAGATATGGGGATATATTTGCTGGTGTGGGAATTTTATTGACGTTACCGAGGAATGCGTATTTATTGTGAATAAATGTGAGTAGTCCTCTTCTTCCAGGGGTGTAGGGCATTCTTTGTTGTATGCAACTTGTGAGAGTATGGGTGTTGTTAAAGATGAGTTTGTATTCAAGGAATAGATTTTGTATGTATTTTGTAGATTTCGTTGCTGTGAGTTTAGTTTCTTCAACATTTACAATTGTTGTATTTCTAATGGAGTTGTTTATTAAGCTTTGTAGGTTTGGTAAGCTGTATCAAGTGAAGACGCTGTATTTTGTCTTGTCTTGATATGTGTCTTTCTAGGGGGTTATTGAGGTTGGAAAGTTGGATGAGTATTGTATTAGTCCATATACTATTGAAGTGGTATGTGTGAGGATTTGCTAGAATAATATTGCATTTGTTTATTGATGAGTTTATGATAACGATTAGGGCATTTGTTTATTGATGAGGTAATACTAAATATAGATGTTTCTTATTAAAATTTATTGTAGTTATTTTTGGATGTCTAAATTTCTAATCTATTGTAAATAGATTTTTGTTTTTATTTTTAGTATTTATTAGTACTATAAATAGTTTTTATCTCTAATATTTATTAATACTATGAATAGATTTTTATTATTTTTAGTGTTAAAAGTACTATTAACAGCTTATCAACCACTGAGGTGTTTGTCAAAACTAGTTTGTGAAGACCATGTTTCCGTCAATTTCCGAGATCTCCGTATCTGCCGCTTCAATCGCATCCAAGGTTTTCTTCATTTGCTTTGGTATCGAGAAGGAGGGAGGCCCGGTTAATATCCACCTGATACACAGGTGATGTTGGATTGATGCCCCATTAATACTACCATGATGTACTCTCTCTCCTATGTTTATTATTTCATATCTTAGCCATACCAATTCTGAAATTTTTATTTTTAATTCTTTTTATTTTTTATTTTACCTTAAAAGTATGATGTCACCCTTGAGCGAGTATATTCTTCCACCTACATTACTATTTCAAAAAAGATTCCATTTGTTGGTCAATCTAATTAGGACATCTGTTATTTTTTATTATTTATTATTTTTATCTTAAAAATATGATGACATTGTTGAGCCAGTATATTCTTCCACCTACATTACTATTGGAGGAAAGATTCCATTTGTTGGCCAATCTAATTAGGACACGTGTTATTTTATTTTATTTTTTTATTTTACCTTAAAAATATGATGTCTCCGTTGAGCCATTCTATTCTTTATATACTATCCACCTATATTAGTATGCGTGGTTTTTTTTTTTCTTAATTTGTTTCATAATTTAATAATGACATGTATTAAAAGTATTACTTTATGTATTATACTTTTATAAACCCCGGAAATTCCGACATTACTTCATATACAATACTTGAGAATATGAAAGAAGCACTTCCTTAACAATCTTTGATGAAATTGATGGTGTGAAATGAATAAAGTTAGAGTGAGTTATTTGGTTTCGGTTTCCCGCCTAGATACTCTACAATCAAGGCTTGCCAGCTGTTTTCCCGCTACAACTGCATGAATCCAACCATGCTACGTATTTTCCCGGCAAATTTTCTCGAGAAGTCCCCTACCTAAATGGCGTTTAGGGTTTCAGTTCAGCCGTTGGTCTTCCTTCTCGCCCATCACTCTTTCTTTTTGGATAGATCTGTCTTTGCGAGGTTTTCCACCGTAGAGGGGTTTCACAGTCTTGTTCGTTTCGTTGTGCATGTTTGTTAGGGGCCTATGGATATGGTTGAGGATTATGGAAACCGCTAGATGAGTGAAGTACATTGGGGCGGATTTCTGAGCAAGATTTAGTCTGCACCTAGAAGCAAATTCTCCTTGTGTTTACTCTACGGCAGATTCTGTGGAGAATGGGTCTTCCAGAACCCTACAAATCCGTGGAGATGTATCGCTATAGGAATAACCCGGTTTATTTCTTCATAGGAGTGTTTGAATTGTGGGATCCTCATTAGAATCTGAGTCAGCACAAGATCCTCCAAGGAACTACTTGTTTTGGGTTTTAAAAACGAATTCAAATGGATGTGACACCTTGGGTGTCGGCAACCATTACTGGGAGTTGACATTGTAGATGTCGGCGGCCATTAATCTCTCCTCATCATTCTTTGCACAAGGGTTATTGAGTCATCATGAATTCTATAGTACTCGTCTCCCTCCCGAGCAAGCTCTTGGATTCTAAGGGCTCTTATTATTCTTTAGAGTTTCCAGAGTTGCTACTTAGAATGAGCTTCTATCCTAGACTTGTTGCGCTGCTTGAGAAGCTTGTTTAGTTTAGCTGGGAGACAGTTTGTGCATTCAAGGAGTGGGCGGGGGTGTTGGAGTTCCTGTGGGCCACGGTTGTACCGTGGGAGTGGGTTTGAGTGTAGTGGTTTTAGTAGGAAGGAGTTGTTTTGTCTTAGAAGGTTCATTGCAAGAAAACGAGTTCTTGGAGCACAACCAGGAGGGGGGTACAAGGACATAAGGTACCTGTTGCAAGCTTTAACGAATCAGGTTCTTAATCACGTCCATCTTTTCCTGAATTCCAATTCAATATTACCGTGACAGCTCTCTTCAAGGTTGCAATTAGTTTGCAGTCTTGGTTGAATTCTGCTTTGAGTTATGTTTACATACATTAAATCCGTGAAAACCCGTGTTCTTGCAAGCCGCTAGTAGTATCCTGCTTTCTAATGCTTTGTTTTACTTGATTACTCGTGTTTATGATTTTGTCTTTTAGAACAAAGAATGTCTAATCCTTAGGGGGGTACGAGGAGCTCAGGTACCTGCTGCCACCTTCAACGAATCAGGTAGTAAATCACGTCCATCTTCACCTGACTTCCAAATCTACATTACTCGTGACTGCCCTCTTGGTTGTAATCTGTTTGCTGACATTGGTCGAATGCTGTCTTTCCCTACATTGAATCAAACTTTTTTTTACTTGATCACTCGTGTCTATGTTTCTATCTTTTAAAACAAACATTGTCTATGCCTTATGACTGTCCCTTCGAAATTATGAATGTAGGAACTATCATTCCTTTTCTGCAGTGGGTGTTGGCTTTCAATTGTAATTCGAATTTACTGAAGACTGGTCCTTTGATGTGTTTGATAATAGTTACAGTCCTCATTTACAGGAAGCTCGCTCTGAATCCAAGGACTTGCTCCGACAATACTTACTTGGAGGTACAATGCGGGTTATCCAGCACCACCTTAGAGGAGGAAGTTTATAACTACAACATTTGATCTCCTATGGGTGAGGTAAGTCCTTTTCCTTTCCAATTTCCTTGTTCATCAATGGTATCCTTTCCAGTTTTAATGAAACTATTGGTTAGGTTCACCATCCTTTCACGTGTCTTCCTTGTCCATGTGTAGTTTACGTCAAAGGACTATGAAGTTGAATTCAGGAGATTATGCTCTTTTTTCAAGTAACTCATGATGACTTAATTCCTTTTCTATTGCTTAGGGTTCAGGGTGAGAAACTGAATTTCAGGAATGACAAAGACCAACTCCTACTGTCGAAGACTTCAAGGATCATAGACGGTGAGTCCTGCACGGGCCTGTCCTCCTCGTGTTTTAATTTTACTTACATGTTCCTTAATCCTTAATGTGCGTTCTTGTTTTCCTTGTATTCTCTCGGCTCTTGTCACCTCCTTTCAATACTATACTTGCTTTTGGGTCCTTGTTCTTGACCATATATACTGTTTTCCTTTTCCTAGCTATACAGTTATACTATCGTAGGAGATACTTTTATCGGGTCCTGGTTCCTAGACATAGGTATCATACTTTTATACTGTATCTAGATACTGTTTTCGAGTCCTGGTTTCTAAATTTAGTTGCTTTCGTACTTGTTTCCACTCCTTGTTCCTTGTCCTACATACTTTCATGCGGGTTTTCCGGTCCTTGTCCTATAATTCTTATTTAATTACTTGTTTTGTTTCCAGTCCTTGTTCCTTGTCCTACATACTTTCATCCGGGTTTTCCGGTCCTTGTCCTTTAATTCTTATTTAATTACTTGTTTTGTCTATTATTGTTCTTGAAAACAGGTATGACCATGGACTTGAAGGTTTTCTACTACGGGGAGAAGGGCTGGTTCAAGTATGTGACAAGGCTGAATGGTGATGGGCTCATCCTTGGATCTACCCTCACTGACGAGCATGTTAACAAGGAGCAATGCAAGGAAATGTTTGTGTATGGAGGACGGCAATCAAACAATGGTTACAAAACCAACCTCTAGACTTCGTTTTTCAATGAGAGAGTTTCATGGCTATGGATTCGAGTTCATCAACAAGAGAAGCTAGCCAACAATGACTTCGGACTCAGCTTTGCCCAAGGTCTGCTTCACGAATACAAGACCAATGAGGAAGTAGATTGGGAAGGTTTTGCTGCTCGCACTGTGAACCGTTTCACTCGAACGAAGGGAGTGAATCAGGTTCATCCGTTCTGGGCTTGGGCACATCCCTTAGTTGTGATTGACGTTGGCAGTGGTCTCCCTATTCAGACAGACTACAAATTTCCCGTGGCTCCAGGCTCTAGACCTGTTCGGTGTACAATGGCCACCACATTACCCATGGTAAGACCCTAAGATATTGTTTCTTTTAAATCAAATTATTTTCAAGCATTTGTCAGTTTATTTCCTCCTTGTGTGCTCACATTTGTCTAAGGATTCCAATTTGTTTTTCTGCAGCGGTTACCGATATTGGAGACTGAACAGGGCACACGCAGAGGCAAGCGTGAGAGATCTCCATGTGCTGAAGATTCTGACTGAGACAGAGAGAATGAGAGAAGAAGGAAAAGATATAGAATCAGGTCACAAGTGAAGTACGAGAGCCCTCTACAGAAATTGGAACACGTGGCAGGATCTTCAACTGGGGCAGATGGGTCTTCTTCGATGTCTATGGATGCAGAATTTCTCCAAAATCTTTCTTCGTTAGAGCCCAAGACACAGTCCCCGTTGGAATCTTTGCCGATGACTGAGTCAGCATTGGATTCGCTGGCCAACACCGACTCAATCCTGGGATCAGCTCGAAGAAGTCTGGTGATGGCGTCGGATCAGGCTCCAAGCTGCCAGCCAAAGGAAGAAGATGCTAAAGACCTCGCCGGGTAAATCCAGAACTTCAACTCATTTTCTGAATCTATTCATGCACACATTCACCACTATATGTTGACTTTGTGTTCTAAAGTATATTTTTTGTTTGATGTATTGAATTGCCGCACAATAGGATCCTTTCCTCTAATGTAAGTGTTTTGTTTTTTTCCAGACCCTCTGATCCTTCAAGAATCCCAAGCAGTGGACCAAATACAGAGAAAGTATTGGCGGCACTTCACCACTTTGGAGCGGTAATACCAAAAGTGGTTGAGAGTGTAATTTCTAACCTCAATTTGCAAAAGAAGGAGTTGCAGCAGGCGTATGTCATTGCACAAGAGTTTACTTCATCTGCAAACAGTGCTAGGGCTAAACTCTCTACACAGCTTGAGAAGGCAAGACTAGCAGCACTTGGAAATCCCAGTGACGAGGTTCAAGGTGAAGTCTGATATCTTGAGTGTGGATTGAAGTATGCGGAAGGGAGAGTAGAGGCTGCAGTTACTAAAGAAAGAGAGGCCGTGCTAGCATTTCAAGCTCACTGCACGAAATTGGAAGACATGCGGAAGGACCAGTGGGTACTAGAGGAGTATTTCATTTTCAAGTAAACCGAAGCCATTCCTACAAATTCAGGTATATTCCTTCCATGGGCATCATGTTTAGGTATTGATGCCTTAATTGTCAATTATTTCTTTCTTTATGATGATATGTGTTTAACAGTATGAAAATTGCTTTGCAGTTCAGTGCTCGTGTGAAGGCCGAAGACTAAGGCAATCTGCAGAAATCGGGACATGGTGCGTAGTTGGTGCATGCGTCGTATTATTTTGTTAGAGTTCTCTTCTAGATTCGGTGTATAATGTATAACGGATGCTATCTTTTTCATTTCTGGTTCCTTGTTATCTATGATTAGTACAGTGTGAGGACTATGCATATTAGCTCACATGTAATGACCTTGAACCTAGGAATTCAGTTACAGTATTCAGTGAATATTATGAATTCACATACTCTATCAATATTGTCATTCGTTTGTAAAAGTTTATGCTTACCAAAAATTTGTAAGAAGACCCTGGTTGATTGTGTCTTATCAAGTCCAGATGTAGGTTTGGTTGTAGAATCCTCAGTGGTTTTTTCATTGTTGAGCTTATTTAATTTCTCCTGCAAGAGTCTGCGATTTTGAATTTGTTCCAGTTAGTACTTGTAGACTGACGATGAACCAAGACTTCTACTGATCGAGCTACAAGCATAACTTCTGACATACTCTTGTAAATCACAACCTAGTATGTAAATGAATGGTATTCTTATCTGGTTGCAGAATAGTCATTGTATTGATGGAGTGTGCGAGCATTATATTTTGAGTAGAAGCGCGGTTGTCTTTCAGCAGCTTTGTGAACAGTATCCTATACACAAATAAGTTTGCAATTGACTTACGAAGATCAAAATTATTCGACACCAAAGTTTCCAACTCCCAGTCTAGTGTAGTAGCAAAGTCGTTCCTGTTCAGAATATCCATTATCATTGCAATCCTTTATTCCATTTGTGAGATGCTTACGAGATTGGTTAGAAATCGAAACTTCTAAACTAAAAAAAATAGTATTTTAAATATTTGGCGATTGAGAATTCGGCCACAGTCCTATGGAGATATGACCAGCTTGGAAGCTATGATAAGTAAATGTGACAACCTTGCGGTCATACCACATTCCTTTGGGGAACTAAGCAATATAACGGACTTGACCCTGAAAGCCATTCTTATGAAAACAAATGATACAATTCTAGACTCCCGTTTGAATGCACGGAATGAGGAAAACATAGATCATATTAATTACATATATCCTACACCAACAGCATCCAACACCACCAAGTTCAATATAATTATGCTTCAACAAAAACAAATAATCATCAAGAAGGGACCACAGAAATAATATAACGAACTTGATTGCTGAATGGGTACGTTACAGAATAAACTAAATCATATTCAATTCTTATTTCCAAATCCTACACTCTATCCTTCCCTCCTCTCGTTCTTCCACAATGTTTTCCACCTGAGGATGATGGGGGAGCGATGTCTGCAAGCAATTTCATTACCTCCTTGTGTTGACCACCTTGCCCTTTCATCCTTGTGGATCTTTGAGCTGTGGTACTTGTTACAGGGTTCTTCCTTTTCCCACGAGAAGGTTGGACTTCTTTTGATCCTTCTTGCTCAACCTGGTCTCCTTCTAATGGGGTCCCTATTGGATCAAGATTGAATTCACATGTTCCACCTCTACCGTTTTCCTTACAGGACACTAGAGCTCCCTGGTTAGTTTCAATTGGCCCTAAATGCGGCCCAAGTTCATCGTTATGAACTTTCTCGTTATGAACTTCCTCAGCAGACCCCTCCTCATCTGGACTGGTGTCAGTGGCCTGTTTATCATTTGATTCTTTTTCTGGGATGTTGTTAGGAACGGGTTCCTGCTCAGTATCCTCTGGAGTAGAACTACTCGCCAATAACCGCTTCGGTTTATTCAAAACTATGGTAGACACCGGCTAGATAAATTTAGCCTCATCTTCTGATGTGTCATCCGAATCTGATGATAGATCTGGTTCTTGTCCACCAAAAATTTCCATACCAATTCCAGTCCTCCTTGGACAAGGATTTGATCCACCAGTCTTCTCGTCAACTTCAGGTTCAATAGCACAGTTGAATGCACTTCCAAGTGCTAACGGAGCTAATTGCGGTACAAGCTTTGAATCTCTGGCTCCATCAACAATATCTTGACAGGTCGGACAAAGGAATATGACACGTGCACATCCCTTACAAATGCCAGAATGCCCACAAGGCTGTCAAAAGAATTGCACAAGTATTAGTAAATTATATTGGAGTGAAGATAATTTAATTAGTAAAAATGTTTGCAGAATTTATATAACATCTCAAGTAAAGCCGCAAGGTAAGTTACAGCACCTGCAAAGTGACACGGAGATTTCCTGATCGCTTGCATACTAAACACTCCTCCATATCATCTAAGCCTTGTGAATCATCATTAACATGGGCCATGGCTTCTTGTGATGATTGGCTGCAGTTGCTACAGTAAATGTCCTGCTCACTCTTCTGTTCACAATCAAATTGTAACCCGTCATTAGACCGTGATGTCTCAGTGCCCCTTCTGATTATGTCTGCTTTCCCAGAGCTCACGGGTGTGCCTGTATGTATTCAATAGGTCTGACTAGGTCTGCTTGCTGCAGAAGTATCACCCAAAGATACTCCATCACCTGAAATCACCAAATGACATGCACAACAAGATCAGTGGACATAGAACATCGGGAAACAATTATGTATACAGGAAACTGAATTCTTGAACAAGGAATACATTCCTTAAAAAATGAACCGATATCCTTGATTAGGACACACAGCAGGAACTTTCAGGACTAACAGTAGAGTGTTGAGTCACGAACTTACAGGACTAGGAGTAGAGTGGTAAGGGTGATACTTAAGGAACATAATCTAAAAGGAGTTGTAAGAGGATCAAGGACCTTATACACTTATTCCTAAATAAATATCCTAGCATATCTGTTGTACCAGGAATGAATGAATCTACAAAAGGAAAGGTAAAAGTATACAGAAAAAAATCCTTGGCTATTCGGTCTAACAGTAATATAGTACTCTAGAGACAGTCCTGAAAGAAAGTCATAGAGCATATAGGAGCAGGAAGACAGTATTCGGTAAGGAAAGCCAAAATGCTATGCAGGAAGTTAGTTCCTAAATCCAGACTCTGATTCCTAGGACGCAAGGAAGTAATAAAATAAAAACAAAGGAAAGAAGTATGTCCACACAGTTGTGTCGAGAGTCTCCATTTTAACAAAGGAAGAGGAAATACATCAGGAAAGACGTAATAAAATAAAGACAAACGAAAAGAGTGTGTTCACATGGCTATGTCCAGAGTCTCCTATTTAACAAAGGAAGAGGAAACAAATCACGACGTAGGATAACAGCTCAGAACCAGGAAAAACATAAACAAGCAGATTAGGAAATAGAAGTAGAACTCAGTAATTGCCATAGGAAACATGAACATAGTAGGCTAATCTAGTGCTGTCTCCAAGGAGTCTCAGTAATCTATAGAAAAAATTATGAGCACCTTCCTATTCAACTGAAAGGAGTCATAAAATTCTATAAAAAACTTAATCAATAATTTAATGTTAAAACAACCCACAAAAATGCAAAATCTGCCAGGTCTGTGTTTTCCTCGTAGAATAGAATAGAATTCTTACCAGACATTCCACTAGAGATCGGACTGCCTTGGGTGACATCGGGAGTTGGCACAGAGGAGGGGGGTTGACGAAAACCCCATGATAATCTCCATTTGGGGTCAAATTCCTTGTCACAAAACTCTTCAATACAAAATTTGACTTTGAAGAGTGACTGATTAGACAGAAGGGGTGATAGCAATGGCCGCATGAAGTCACAACAATATCGTTGCAATGAAAGTCTTCACCACAAACTGGGCAGTTTTCTACATACAGAATATTACTCTCTCTATGAAATTCCTTCGGCCTCTGTATTGGGGAGGGACTGAATCTATGTACAGTACCATACTTCAACAACCCTAAGTAATTGACAACTAAATGTTGGAACTGCTCCATGCAAGCTTGACTACGAAATACAGAATTGTACCTCTTCTTGCATGCTTCCATGCTTTCAGCTAAACGAGCACACTGAGTCTCTATTTCTTATAGTTATAGAAGGGCGTGCTTACTGTTTCGTTCCTCTAAACGCAACTGAACCTCTAATCCAGAAATCCTAACTGCAACAGAGTCATCTCAAGAGGAAGTCCGGTTACAGTGGGAAAGATTAGGAGAAGAGTGGCCACGACTAGAGTAGATAGGATCACTAGAAACTCGTTTGTCTGGACAATTCGTGCACATATCAACGTACTGACTGGCACTTTCTAACGCAGCCTTGACCTTTAGAACTTCAGATTGAGCAAACTCGGTAATGGATTTTCTATCACTGCACATTATCTTGGCTCTTCGAAGATCCAACTCTCTCTCCTCCTTCTCTAAGCTCAAAACCCTCAACCGCTCCTTTGTTGCTATGAATCCTACCTGGGCACTAGCCAATAGACACTGGACTCTCTCAATGGTCTTGACATTACTTTCCTTGACGCTACTCAGACCAAGTTCATGCTTCACGACACCCTTACCACGCTTACTGGAGGAAAGGGAATCCATACTAGGCCGCAGATTAGGTGTTGGTGGCAGCCGTGGACGGGTGCAATCAATCAGTAGAGACGGCAGAGAGACACCTGGCGGTTCACTAAAGCCTGACCTCGCTCTAGAGTGATCGTAGGAAAACTAGGAGGCTCAGACAAATCACCCTCCAAGGATACAGAGAGTAGGGCTTCTTTACTGCTCATGCCAAATTCGAGGAGTTGAAGTTTCCTGGTGTGAGGTGAACGAAGCTGCTCTGCCCTTGCTCTCCTGTTGTCCTCGAGGGCTTGCCGTTTGCTGTAAGCAGCTACTGCATAAGCGGCCCAGTTAACTTGTATTTCCTTGATCTCCGCGACAACTCCACGAGCAAATTCCAAGGAGATTGTGTCATTTAACACAGACTCTCTTCTGAAAACACGGCGGTAGAGATCTTTTATTTGGCGCTGAACCTCAGGTGAAACGTTCCTGGTAATCTTCCAACCATTCTTATTGAACCTTGGCCCCAAAACATCCTCAATTTCTTGAAGGGAAACATCACTCTCAGTGAGGGATTTCACTGGACGGCCTTTACCTTGCAATCCTTGCCTATTCACAAAAAAATGAAGGTTGTACACCACCTGCAAAGACAAAGTTCCGACGAGAAATTAGACAAGCAACATTGTTGTTCCCGCCGTCAACCCTAAACCCTAAACCGTAGCTATCTCCAAGCAAAACACTTCCAAAAAATACTTGCAGCCAAAGCATCGAAGACAGAGAAGCCACGGTGTGAGGTATGAAGTTTTGGTGTCCTACCGCAGCCATTGAGATACAAGACAGCCGACAATCAAAACAAAGGAAAATCGAAACAGCGTGCAATCAACAGAATCGAAGTGAGGATAATATACGACAATATGATTACCTAAGACATACATATTTTGATTCCTAAGAGAAGTTGTGAAAATTCTGAGAGCCAGTACGCCGTAGGCGGAGAGACGATGGAAAACAACTTCTAATTTGGAGAGACGATGGGCAACTTTCGGAGAGACGATAGCCTAAAGCTCTCTAAGAGAGTAGGGGTAAAATCCGAATACAAAGGGACAGGGGGCATGCGAAGGAACAGGGGGCATGCGAAGGAACAGGGGGCATGCGAAGGAACAGGGGATGCGAAGGAACAGATATCAAGCGAACCACTTTCCAGTTAAACCGACCAATAAGATAATTACGAATTTCAAGGAACAAATAATTCCAAATATTACATCAGGGATACTTTGATTCCTTGGTCCTTGGTTCCTAGTGGTACCACCCTAGGATGCTTCCCCCCACTAACAAAACAACAATAAACAAACAAAACAGCTAAACCTCCTCTGTAAAACTCTCAACTCATAAGCACATTGCTAAAACAAACCCTAAGCAAAACAAACGCAACTCACAAAAAATCTAACTCTCAATCCCTCTTTTCCTACCAGCAACCTCTAACCTTCAAACCCTCTAACAGTCGATCCCTCTATCCCTCACAAAAGCCCCTAACCCTCCATCTGAACTAACAACACAACAAATAACATCATAACAAAAGACCCTCCTCTTCAAAACTCAAAACTTTTAAACAAATTGCGAAACCACAAAACACAACTGAGACTAGACCAACACCACTAACACCAACGAGACTAGAGAAATCTAGTGGTGCGAGACGAAGACTACCGGCTACAACAGGTGAGACCCAATCCGGTTACCTGAGACCACCAGTCAAGTCCAACGTTATTGGTCGATCTGAGCATGGGCGCAGGTGGATCGCGGTGGTAATATTGACGGCTAAGGTTATCCAGAGAAGTACTAGAGATACTTACTGGCAGAAATGTACTAAAAAGTACTTCTAAAATCTGCCCAAAGTGTACCCGGTGTAGTGTACTCTCACCCTTAAATGAAAATTTAAAACCTCAAATAAGAACATATTGCGAAATAGTTATTTACACGTGATTGAATATTTGGTATCCCTAGATGTGCAAAGTTGGTTGGTTAAATAATAAAGACAATTAAGAAGGAAAAATTTTATGATGATTTTTTACTTGATGTGAAAAAATGTTTTCAGAGCTTTTATTTTTGATTGAAAGTTCATAATATACAACTTGCAATTCTAAATAACTTTGATTGAAAGGTCATAATATACAAATTGTAGCCAATTGTTACATGATTCTGAATTCCCATAGAGCAGCATTTTCAATATATAGTCACAGATTTTAAAACATATATCGAATTAAGTTAAGCTCACTAAAATTCAATTATTTATACTTAAGAGTGAAGAATCCATAACATCATTTAATCTGTAAAATTAGTCCCTCCTAAATGCAAGCACACGATGCCCCTATATTATTTACAATAATTTGATTTTTTTTATTGAATTATATACAGCCCTCTAATGACACATGATCAAACATGATCACGTAATTCAAATAGTTCAAACATGTAGCAATAACCCCTTGTTATGATTCCAAAATGGTTTAGTTGTAGAGGGTTGTCTTATACGAATTTAATCTAAAACCAGAATTCGCAAATCTACCAAACCTGTTCATTTCAGGTGGCCTTGAGTAAATCTATAGTTTCTATTCCCCACCTCTCCATATACGGTAACGAATAACCAAGCTTGTGACGGCGCTCAACCCTCTAAGCTCCTCAAAAACCCTTCAACTTTTATTGCTAGCAGAATGTTATTGGGAATAATCTCCAATTATTTAAGGTATTTGTATCATAGAGTGATGGTGTAGTCATGGCCTCTAAATTTGACATTATAGATACTCCTTTTTTGGGGCAAAAAATCCAGGACAACAAATTTGCGGCATGTACTAAGAAAGCTCACAAAGAAGGAAGCACATTGAAGGCAAGCACTTTTCTCTTGTGTTATATGTTCTCCAACCATAGATGTCTATTGTATTATGTTGCTATTTTTACTGCAATGTTGTTTATTCTGTAGAACCTATGTTCTTAAATTCTTGTAATCACACTGCGGTTCTCTCTGCGATGTATGTTACTTGATCTAATCTAACAATTGGCTTTCTAGTACTAGACAAATTTTTCACAAGGTCAATTGCAGTCACTATCATATATTCTTGCATATTGTTGGCGTGGAAATAATAAAAGATCTACCTTATCAAATTATAGTACCTAAATGTTTCAATCGACGCTTTGTAGCAATCTATACAAACTGTAGTGTGGTTTCAAACTCTCAAGTGTCAAGGATCACTTCGAGGACAACTTCAAAACGAGCACAAATTCTTGGTAAGGTGAAAAACTCGGTGCGGAAATCCTGGACTGATGACCGGATGTTGCCACGAATATTTGGGCAGATTGACGGACTTATACTTCTGGTAATGTAACTGTCGTTGGTGGTCGACGCTACTGGAAAGCAATGAACAGCCTCGCTAGTGTTGTGGCAAGATGTATTATCCTAGCATGCGTCTAGCCGTTTGCTGTTAAGACAGTTATTGCGGTTTGTTCTCTCCGGTCTACCTTCGAAATAACAGTCATGGAAACCAATGCCAAGTTCTGAATAAGGAGTTGTGACATGTAAATTGCTGCCTGAGTAATTACCGAGGTGAAGGCTGACCTGGAGAATTGGGTGGGAGACACAATAGCAGACAAGTTTATCTTGGAGTAACAATATTTAGTTTTTCTGGTAGGAACTAAGTTAGTTACAACAAGATTACCTGGAGGTTCTTTTGGAGGTAGAAGAAATGATCAGTAAGGGGTATATTTAAGGGGCTTAGAAGGTGGTAATTGGTGGGTAGTTTGAGACAGAAGAACGAGCCTTGAGACTTGGTTAGCAGAGAATCTGAGTGACTTAATTGTTCCAGTGAGAGTTAAGCTAATCAACAGACTTTGCACCCTTGGGAAATTGTGAGTACTTTGAGCTTGCCTTGTTGAGTGCGAACTTGGTTATTTGAAAAGTCGATTTATGTCACTGCTGTCTATCAGCAAATGGGCAGAAGACCAAGGGTCCGATTCACATCTTGCCATACTCCCTATCGGATTCCGCTGCGCCTGGAGAATTAGTGCCTAATTGATCGAAGTCTTACTGCTTGTTGAGTTACACTGTGCATGACAGAGAGAAAGGAGATTAGTGACCCACTTTTTAGTATTAGAGCTGGTATACGTGTTGAGGAAATGCTGAGTGAATCAGAGACTTAATAAACCATGCAGAGAACGAGGGATTGCAGAGAATTGTGTCGGCATTGTTCTCGACGTAGCCATTACGTTGATACCTGTGACCAAACTAAAGAGGACAGAGCATCAAGATGGCTAGAAGTGTCGTGTTGTGGTGATCCTTTTCATAATTCTGTTTCTTCGACTGATATATCTGCAAAGAAGGGTGACCGAGCTGAAAGCGCTGAATTAGACTTATGTGGCATGGCAGCGATCAATTTCGGTTTCTCCCATGTACTCTCATTGCATTTAGAAATTTACGTAGATTGCACTCCACCAGCGGATAGAGTAGCTTTGTTTTATTTTCTTCATACCATTAGGATAATACAACCATTTCTCCGTATAGAACTGAACGTGTCACCTTTAGTAATGCTAGCTAGGGAGTTACATGAGCCGTTTGAATGGAACAGCAACTGTGAAGAGTGCTTTGAGAACATTCTCACCCAGCTATGCCTTTTGACTGGAGCCAACCGGATTGTGAGAATTTATCCATAGGTCTGGTATACACGATAGAAGGAAGTATTGAGAGGCAAAAGAATGACGAGCCCGAAAGGGATAGACGAGACATTCTCGGGGAAGGAGTACGAGGATGTATATGACTGGGCGAAGACATTGCAGATGGCAGCTGAGGTGCGAGACTACACGTCGGATAAAGTATTTAAAGTAGTCCGCCTTAACCTGAGGGGTAAGGCAAAGGATTGGGTGAAACGACATACGGGACCGCTCGACACTTGGACGAACTAGAGGAGGCCTTATATGCGAAGTTTGGCCAATACAATCCTGTTGAAGTAAAGGACAAGCTTGATGCTATCAAGCAGGAACCCCGCCAGCGAGGAAAAGGAAGTGCAACGACAGATTGAGGCCCTCTGTGAGATTGGATAAATGCGTAGTAGCGAGTTTGAATATGCTACTAAAGTCACTATGCCACCTAAAAAGACGGCAGCAAACGTGTTTGTGGGGACTATTGACCCCTGAATCAACAGACCACGAAAGACAGCCTTCCGATGCCACTTATTTCCGACGTTCTGAGTCAGCTCGGAGATGGCCAATGGTTTTCATCACTGGATCTGTAATCAGGCTTTTGGCAGATACGTATGCATGAACCTGATATTAAAAAGACTGCCATTAATAACCAAACGTGAATTGTATGAATGGACGATGATGCCCTTTGGGTTGAAAAATGCCACCGCAACCTTTCAACGGATAATCAACCAGGTCTTGGAGGAAGATCTGAACAAGATGTGCAAGGTGTTCGTTGATGATGTGAATTTTCATAGCAAGAGCTGGTCGGAACACTTGCAGCACATTGAACAAGTGCTCCAGAAGCTGCAGAGAGCCCAGCTCCGATTGAGTCCTGACAAATGCAGATTCGGGTTTATAGAACTCATATTCTTGGGACATTCGGTCTCACGGAATGGATGTACTCCAAACCCAGCCAAGGTTGAGGCCATAATGCAATTTCCTTTGCCGAAAAATGTCACCAATATTCGCAGTTTCTTGGAAATCACCGGATACTATCTAATTTATATCAAGGACTATGCCCCACTGTTTGAGTTGACAAAAAAGGATGAGCCGTTTGTATGGACAGCAACCAGGCAAAAATTTGCTTTCGAGGCGCTCAGGCTACGACTTGCAGCTGCACCAATTCTGGTACGTCCAGATTTCACGCTACCTTTCATCTTAGACGTGGACTGGTCTTTGAAAGGTGTGGGAGCCGTGTTATCTAAGAAAATCAGCCGAAGGGAACATCCCGTGGCATATGCCAGTTGTGGCTTGACACCGATTCAAAGAAAATACCACCCCATGGAAGGTGAATGCTATGCATTAATCTAGGAGGTGGTACATTTCAGACAATATTTATACAAAAATCACTTCATCATCAGAACGGATCATCGACCCTTTGAGTGGCTGGCAATTGTGTCGGATACCAACAGGAGGAGGGGTCGGTGGATCATGATGCTTCAAGATTATGATTTCAAAATTACTCATAGACCAGGAGCAAAGCATTCCAACATTGACGCGCTGTCACGAAATCCTAGCAGTCAACCGCCAGAGAATGAGGCGTAGATTGATGATCACATCCATCAAGTCAGGATGTTGGAACGAATTGCTTTTGGAGAAACCGAGGAGACCACGATAAGTCCAACGAGCCCTGCACAGATTTGGCGTTATCAGCAATCGAAATTGTGCCAGGGCAGGCCATTGTTGGGAAGCCAGAGTCGGAAGAAAGTGATTCGGAGTATGACACCAAGTCGAAGATGGTCTCATCAGACAGCGGAGAGTCATGCCAAGGTGACGATCATTGCAACAAGAAGAGAGCACATGAAGGATATCCCAAGGATATAATGTGGAACATCATTTGAGAAGCAAAAGGGGGTTTCAGCTCACAAGGAAGAGCCCGCAACGACAAGGCAGGATTGGATATTCATCTCGATGCTAATGTAGTCAGCTTCATGACTACAAACCACATGCATGAGACTTGGAACTGGGGGGAGAGAAAAGAGAATTAACATGAGGGTCCAGTCAGGCTACCATCTTGATGAAGGGCAAATATGCAGGGAAGGGTTAATAGTGCCGAAGCCTGAAGAACGTGGAGATGTCACGGTTCGGCAAGGGCATGAGGAGTTGGGGCACGGAGGAAAAGAGCGCACGCTGGCTGCAGTCATGCGCAGTTACTATTGGACGGATAGGGTTGTAACCAGTGTTGTTCGGGTATAGGGGGTTTAGCTGGGTATCAATACTGGGTATGAACCGGGTCTCACAGAATCGATACAGGGTTAGGTGCATGGGCTTCAAATTAGGATTTATGTATGTTGCCCCTCACTGCGTCTCTGAGATACTGCATTGTGTACCCGACTGCGGTGATTTCGTGGGGGCTTAATTGATATTTAGATATGGATTCCCTATGTGAGGGTACGATGTGCAAGGTAGGGTTTGTTAGAGTGCGTGTAATTGTGAGCAGCATTGGCTGAGATCGTGGGTGTTATGTTGAGGGGCGGAGTGGGGGCTGCCCTTGCTGCACTTTGAAGGCGCGGTGCTATTGACGGCTTGGTGAGCGAGGTACAATAATCAATTGTTGTTTTGTTCCAAACGTTAATTGTTTTGGTATTGGGCATGTAAGCTTCCGATTATCTGTGTGAGAATTGCAAATACCATGCGAGTTGATCTGCTTGCCTGCATGTTTGCGTGAGTTCTTGCTGTAGTCCAGGGTTTCTTTTCCAAAGCATCACTATGTCGTCCGATTACCAGCCTAGTCATGAGGACACAGGTTTGTTGCAGGAAGATTCTATTGAACTTGAGTGCGAGGAAGCTGCAGAGGAGAGACACGGCGACATTCTGCATCCGATTGAGGAGACTGTTGCTGCCGAAGATGAGGCGGCGTGGGAAGTACGCTACGGTGGGCTCATGGCAAATGCAAAATTTTGGGTACCTTATCATCGCAACTCTGAGGTGTGGGCTTTCTTTCGCCTAAGAGATTCGGAGAACGGAGTTGACGTGAAGGCGACCCAAACGATGAAGTGCACAGTATGCCACCCGGGACAGGCGGAGTCCAGCAACTCCCGCAGCAGCACTCGTTCACGAAAGGGCTACGTGCAATATAATCCTAACCATGGAATCACAAGTATGAAGAAGCATTTGACGAATGAGCACCCGAGCGACTTGGAGAGGTATAAGCTGCAGACAGCAGAGGCAGAGAGTTCCAGACAGAAGTCGAAGAGAAGGAAGGTGGTGCCCCTTTCTGATATCACGTCATTTTTCGGTAACAGCAAACCCTACAACAAGAACGATGTGCAGCAGTTGCGGTTCGTTGAAGATGTGGTCCTGTTTATTGCCAAGGGTTACGAAGCTTTGAGCACCGTGGAGAGTTCGTGGTTCCGCTGTCTTGTCATGCGCTTGGATCCACGGGTGGTGTGCCCAAGTCGGAGGCAGCTCGTGAATGATCACATTCCCGCAATGTTTGCGAAGACGATGGAGAGGTATGTTTGGATTGTTAAATTGCGAGTTGCCTATATGTTGATGTGTTTTGTCGAAGGGAGGGAGTGTGCTCAATGGGAGTTTGCATGCAGAATTGGAGAGAGGTTTGGAGGGATTGTGCCAGCAGCATTGGTTGTTAATCTTGCAACTAAAGGTTGATGTATGTCAGTCTGTTGATTGGAAAGTAGTCTTAAAGGCCAGAGTCATAAATCGGCGATCGCTGTTTGAGTTTGGGGCTGTGCTAGGGTCCCGAGCACAAGGTGCTGGGGTTCCGAGGACAAGGTGCTGGGGTCCCGAGAAAAAGGTGCTGGGGTTCCGAGAAAAAGGTGCTGGGGTCCCGAGATTAAGGTGCTGGGATGATCGAGCCACCCATGAAACGGCAGAGGTATGAGAAGCCGGTAGCGGAGGAGATTGCAGACCTACGCCGGTAGCAAAAGGACCAGGGATTGAAGTCGCCAGTTAGCCCTGGTAAGCAAGCGAAGCCTAGGACGCCTCAGTCAGAGAAGGGGAAGGGGAAGGGTGTGGGATTAGGGACGCCCAGGGCTTAGGGAACATAGTTTTACGTAGGCTTCCATATGTGAGGACTAGGACGGTACTTGCTACTGCGGCACTTACAATGTTTGAAGAGAGTTTTCCAATTTCTCTTGACAATATAGTAGGACGCCCTTTCATCAGACACCTCACTTGTCCTATGACTTGACTCATCTTCTTTTTAGACTGCATTCTGTTTTTTTTTTTTATGTGAAGCTATTTCCTTTGTCTAGAACCTCCCCGGACTTCAAACATATAGTTCACATGAAATTAAAAATTGGGAAACAAAACATTAAATCAATGCGAAACTCGACGCTTTATGGAAAAAAATAAAAATGAAAAGAAAATTTTAAAATTTTAAAAAAGAAGAAGAGGGAAAAAAAAAGAAATAAATAAAACTTAAATATAAAAATAAAAACTGTGAAAGGGCAAAAAAAATTTTAAAAAACAAAGAAAAATAATAGTAAGAGGATAAATTAATACAAATAGAGTAAGAGCATTATAACAAATAAAATAATTGTAAAAGAAGAAATGAATGATAAAAATTAATAAAATGATGAAAGCTTCAAGAAAAAGAATAGAAGATGGACGCGGAAATAAGAATAGACACATCATAAGGAAAGATAAAATGGAAAAAATCAAAATAAAGAAGGGACAATCCACCAAAAAAAAAAAAAAAAAGGATAAAAAGAGGGAATAAATGAAGATTTAAATTGAAGAACGATCTCCATAATCAAAATGAAAGATAAAACAAATAAAAAATAAATTAAAAAAAAAAAAACAAGTTCAAATAAAAACAAATTCATATTAAAAAAATGAATCAAATAAAACGTAAATAAATAATCAAATAAATAATAAAATTAAATAAAATTAAATAAAATTAAATAATAAAATAAAAGAAGGGTACAGTAGGACAGCAAGATGGTACTGCTGTGCAGCGCACTTTGATGAAATGAAAGGAGTTGACATGAAAATACGTGACATTGTACACTAGGAATGGAACTAAATCAGAACTTCGGAGAGAAAGATGGGAAATGACCATTCAATAAACTCTGTAGGAAACAATCTTATTAGTGCTGAGCATTTCAACGAATACAGGCGTCCTAGGGGACGATACTCAGCTGTCCTATTCTACTTTCTTTTTTTTCCCAACATTCCCTCTCTTGTGACGCGAGCGCTCTAGAAAGCTAGGGTGATGTCGTGTGTTGTTATCACACTCTCCAGGTTCGAACTGTAGTTGAGAGAGAGGGTGAAGTAATCCTGCCCGAGCTTTAGCCTGTCTATCAAAGATCTTCCCCTTCACAAATCTCACATGTGCTAAAGAGAAGGCTGTCAATGACCTGTCCTTTGTAACCAGTTCTCGAATCTCCTCAAGTTCTGCTAGAAAATCTCTATACTGTCCATTTGGTCCACTAGTGGTTGCCCGATGTCCAGCATCTGGGACGGAATCATCTCCGCTGGTTACTAGTCTACTAGCCTTAAATGCATCAATGTTTGAATTGTCCATCTCTGATTCAATAGTCTCCTTCAGAGTACTAGCGTGTCTTATAATGAGGGCGTCCTCCACTTCTGGATGGAGGGCTTTGAAAACCTTGACAGCGTGCTTGCATATATTTCCTCGCTTACCCATGGGACAGTCGCATTGCGCCCAAACGGAGTCAGGACACGTTACAGTCCAAACTGCTGGAAAATTGTTGACAGATAGGACCATCGCTATGTCTTTCTTCTCTGGATAGATGCAAACATAATCATCAGGGATCTCACGAGCTCTTAGGACAGCTCCTGCCACTATCCCCTCCGCTTTCCTATTCTTGATAAATCCATAAAGTTTGCACTGAACACCGTACCAATAATGCGTTAGTACATCTCCAATTAAATGATACACTAACCAATCTATCCGTCTTCCGCTAAGCTTTTGTCTAGTCTGGGTTAGTATAGACTTCAAATTCGCATGATATGATTCAATTGCTGCATTAGTGTCGTGGCCGCAGTGTGGAAAGTTACGATTCGCAGTAACCCACATAGCTGTTTTTCCTGCCCAAGTCTCCTCAAACTAAGAGATGAACGCTTTGGCTCCTGGAAATTTCTCACGGGGTCCAGCTATCTTTTGCATAGCTCTCTGAACAGCAATGTCGCCTTCTACCAGGTCCGGTGAGTACATTATTTCTTCCACGGCTTTGAGTACTTGCACTCGTAAGGTGTCGTCCTTAATCTTCTGGACAGCGTTCTCTTTCCAAGCCTTCCGAACGTGCCACAACCAAAGCATAATGGGCAGTCCTAGCCAGACTTTTCTGCGTTGTGAAATAGAGAAGAGCACTTCAGATGAGCGTCATAAGCATGGAATAAGCCTAGGAACTCTGTGAAAAACGACTAGGACGGCTACAGAAAATGAACTCATGATATCGCATTTATTTCGGCTTGTGCATTCTCTACTATGAATGATCTAGGACACCAGTCTGGCTACGCCTCTCGGCAGTGGTCGATCAGTTTTTGAAGCCACGGCTGCATGTCCTTCTCCTTGGACTTCCCGACGATGATGAAGGCAACGGGAATACCATTCTCCCATTCGTCGAACACCATGACAGTGTAGAGTGGGTACTGTACAATTACAGCACGTTAAAAACATCAAATTAGGAAGCCTAAACCAGAATCTGGTATAAATGAATACATGCAAAGAATAGCATATGCGACATTAAAGCTGTCATGGTGTTTTAAATCCACACGAGAATACCTTAGGCTCATTGGTCCCAAATGTAGCATTCATCGCAATTTGCCTCTTATGACCGTACTTCAACATCATTTCCAACTGCCATGGGGTTTGAATCCCAAGACAGAAAGGCGCCTCCTCCTGCTTGGCCGTTAGAGCAGGATCATTCAAGTTGAAATTTCCAAACTCATGATAATGGAATACGTTTTCATGATTCTCCTCTTTCCACATCCGTACACTCAAAGGATCCTTCAGATGCTTCTGCCATAGCTGTGCTGCCCGTTTTTTATATAGATTGTAAACATCGTCTGGCATTATAAAGGTATCCCGACTGCAAGGCTTATTCAGTAAGGCACACTCCCACACTTCCTTCTTATGGATCGCCATTACTTGAGCAGGTGAAAAACCTTGTCCCAACATCGATTTAATCCAGTTTCTAGTTCGCCATGACAGCCAGGCCCCAAGAGAATGTCTAAAAATAGCAAAGCTACTCCCATGACAGGGCTGTCCTTGGCTGTTCACATGCTGCATGCAATGGTACTGTATTTCACAAAGAGTGATGTCCATGTACAATTGCTTAGCGACGAAGTTGCGTTGACAACCATGCTTAATAGTTATATCTGCCTGAACTCTACTAGCTCATCTCTGCCTCCCAGGTCCTACCGTAGCAGGAATACACCATTTTGAAATCGAGGACGGCCATCAGCATCAGAGTCATCCGAGTCTATTCTACAGAATGATTGCCCTAAACGTGTCTCTACATCTACCACGGCCTTGATTTGTCCTCCTTTCCCAAAGAATATCTAAATATGGAATGCCCCTAGAGGAGGTACCTGCAACCTAGCCCATCGTTTTTCCAATGTAACCTCCCGAACCTTGCCTTCTCCGCCCGATCTAGAACCCTTGTTACGCCTGAGGTCGTCCTCGTCCTGCTCACTATGTTCATCTCTAGAGTGTGCTTCTGAGCATGGACAATGCTGAGCCCCACCAAAACAGCCAGTGAAGGGCTCATGGTCAGCAGCAAGATCTACCACGTCGACCTCCATGGCGACCAACAGGACAAGGACAACCTACGTGGACATGCCTCCCAAGACGATGCTTACTCGTGCAACTGGACGGCACTGCAACAGCGCGGCGCTGCAACAGCAACGAAGCACGGCACTGCAACAGCGCGGCGCTGCAACAGCAACGAAGCACGGCACTGCAACAGCGCGGCGCTGCAACAGCAACGAAGCACGGCACTGCAACAGCGCGGCGCTGCAACAGCAACGAAGCACGGTCACGGCGGCGGAGAGACATGAGAATAGGGACGAGTAGGGCTTCAGGAGGGGGGCCTGCGCCGTGGCGGGGTGCTGACTCGACAGACGCTGCGACGGACGACGGATCGACGGAAGAGAGCCGGGTCGTGGGTCGGGAAGACCGTCGCCAGGGGGTCCTCGAGTATGGGGACTCGGGCTGCCCGCGGGGGAGCGCAGCCCGCGCGTGCCCTCTGAGGACTAGTTTACGGAGATCCTTGCAAAAGAATGGTACTGTGTCAAAATGTCTCAAAGTTTGTGAAGTGTTTATGAACGCTCCAAAATGTATCATTTTGGTAAGTAGTTCTGGGGACAGGCCTTCGAGGGCCGAATTTTGCACTCAGTCATCATGCAACGAAATGCTATCCAATACCTCATCTGTACAACATTTGAGGAAAACACCCCAACAAAATCTGATAGTACTATGCACACCTCGATCCATATCTACAGAAATTTAGAAGAGCAAACTAGGACTCTGCTAGGGTGAGTTAGAGAGGGACTTCTGTTGGAGCTCCTACTCAACGTCTTCTTCATCAACTTTGTCGCCGTCTACTTCGTTGTTTCCTCCATCTCCATTGTCGTCTTCTGGCTTCGACCCCGTCTCTTCTCCTAAGATATGGCTGGTTCTTAACCACTCATTAAGTTGTCAAAGAAAATGCTGTAGAAATCAAACAAACACTGAAAACGCTGGCCTCTGTGTGAGCATGTAACATTTGAGCTCTAAAAAGGCTACAAATCAGAGAAGATGAAGGTGAAAACCGAAGCACTTTTGAAGCAACTACAATCTCTCTAATCAGATGCGCACAACCGACAATAAAATATAAAAGCCCATGCTTTGCTATAACCCTATGCTTTGCTAAAATGATGAAATATGCACGACAGACCACAGATTGAAAGCGAAGAGGGACTGTTTAGTAATTAGTACCCGAGGCGGCTGAAGCAAATGAAGCCTTGAGGTGGAATGCGGTCATCACCACGCTGCACTGAAAGCCTCTGTATGGCCATGGCGGTCACCACGACCCTGATGATGAGCATGCGCTCAGAAAATGCCGCTCGCGATTCAGATGCTCACGATGAAGGTAACTTACTACACTCTCAATTTCATTCAAACAAGGCCCTAATTATTGAACTCTCTATCTTCTTTCGTGTGGATACGACCTACACTGTGAAGTAAGACGAACAACACAATGTGACCAACCAGAGTAGGAATGTTACTTAAAGCTTCAAACTTAGACGACGAGCCTTGCAATGCGATCAACACGAATAGCGCAGCTTAAACTCTCAAACTGAGACAACGTACGAGGCAGAGAGGACGAAGTTGCATCAAAACTGGCCACATGGCCTATACTTTATGGCTTTTGCACTATAGCAACTCCTAAATTTAAACACTCCAATAACAATGACTTCAAATATATCATTTCACATTTCCCCAATTCACCTCAAATAATTACACTAAGGAAAATTCATTTTTTACATTTCCCAATTCACCTCATGTAATATTACAAAAACTATGTGAAAAGTTTTTACAGCTCTTGTCAAAACATTTAGTAAAATACATTTTTATTACCAAAGTAGTTAAACCCATTGGTAAATATACTTTAACCTCTCGCACTTCAAGAAAACTTACAAAAATTCCACGTGGCAAACTCTATGACTCATTTCCCACAAAGCGGACTCCAATGGGAGCATACGTTCGCATGGTCCACACAATGTGGCTAGCGTTACACCCCTGCCGGCGCTTTAATGAGACCACTGCCTAGCACATGGCTTCAGCTACATTCAAATAGGGCCTGGTCGGGACCGCTGTATTATGCTACGTCACTGACGTTGCATAGGGCTCTAAATCCTAGTAGTAGATATTGGCCTTTATGTGGGACACGTGTCGGGAGTGGAGGGAATTGCCTACTCTTGTGAATAGGGTGTCAAGTATGACCTTTTAGATCCAGATCTAGAGGTAGAGAGGCGACTAGGAGCTTTTGTTTGGAGGGTGAAGAGGTCATTGAGAGTTGATTGAATTGCAGGATGTATGCCTTGGAGGGATATGGAGGGATTCTGTATGCTCGATAGTTTTGTGCAAGAGTTTTGCGCTGAAGTGTAATGGTCACCGTTTAAGTACAGAAGTGAACACAAGGGGCATAGAATCTGTTGCCATATGCAAATTGTAACAACATTACAATGTGTATTACGTGGTAGTTAATACTAATCAGGTAATACTCCTCCATCTATGAATAATGAGAGTTTAGGACATGACTTTAGCACTTGAGCACTTTCTCATGACCACCAAGTAAATAAGCTTGTTTTATCACAAGATAATCACAAACACTTTTATACTTGCTTTATCTATATGTACATGAGATAAAACGTTTCTTTTTATCATATGTAGATGTCTTCAAAAATACCAACAAATAACATTTTGCCAATTTTGAATTTCAAATGCCAATATATACCAAAATTGTGCAACCATTGAAATATTTTGGTTCAGTTAATATTTTGTTTAAGTGATTCAGCAAAGGCTGATTACATTGATTGTAAAATAATAGGTCCTTGAGTTCACAAACAACTTTGCTCTATTGGAAACACACATAATCATGACAATTGAACACAATGCGTCTAATATTATTATTGGCTATCTGTTTCTACACTTACTACAAATCAATAAGGGAGGTTCCTTGATCGATCTCTGAAATTCAGAGTTCATTCAAGGCACAAAATCTAGGACACACTCACTTAAATATCTCCAATCCAAGCTCTGGATACACAGTGATACTAAAAAGTGGGTCACTAATCTCCTTTCTCTCTGTCATGCACAGTGTAACTCAACAAGCAGTAAGACTTCGATCAATTAGGCACTAATTCTCCAGGCGCAGCGGAATCCGATAGGGAGTATGGCAAGATGTGAATCGGACCCTTGGTCTTCTGCCCATTTGCTGATAGACAGCAGTGACATAAATCAACTTTTCAAATAACCAGGTTCACACTCAACAAGGCAAGCTCAAAGTACTCACAATTTCCCAAGGGTGCAAAGTCTGTTGATTAGCTTAACTCTCACTGGAACAATTAAGTCACTCAGATTCTCTGCTAACCAAGTCTCAAGGCTCGTTCTTCTGTCTCAAACTACCCACCAATTACCACCTTCTAAGCCCCTTAAATATACCCCTTACTGATCATTTCTTCTACCTCCAAAAGAACCTCCAGGTAATCTTGTTGTAACTAACTTAGTTCCTACCAGAAAAACTAAATATTGTTACTCCAAGATAAACTTGTCTGCTGTTGTGTCTCCACCCGATGCTCCAGGTCAGCCTTCACCTCGGTAATCACTCAGGCAACAATGCACATGTCACATATGTGACACTCCTCCCTTGCTTAAAGTGGGTGTCCTCACTACTTAATCAATCACATTCAAAAATCCGCACATCTCTTCTCGCACATTCCCAAATCTCCCTCCGGCATCCAACAATTGACAAAGTCTTCCATGCCTCATCGTCAATCGCGTTGGTTTCACGTGAATAATCTTGGAAAATGAAAGGTCCCTCCCACTTGCGCTCTAGCACTCTCCTCTTACCAGACACATACATCTTGACAGCGCACCCAACTTCCAACCGAGGGAGTCGTTCCGTCTTTTCCTTTCTCTTGGTGTAGTTCTCTTGTTGCTTGCGCTAGGCCGAAGCGATGTTCACTGACACTGCTTTGTGTACTTCCTCAATAAACTCACCAGGACCCATGACAATGGCGCTCATGTCCTCAGACTCACATCATCACTAATAACCTCCTGAAATTTTTCTTTAATATTATTAGACGACAGTCTTGGTGATCGTCCCGTAAGCACAAAGAATGGCGAGAACCTTGTGCTCCCTTGATTGCTAAATTTGTAACCATACAAAACTCTCCTCACATGCTTGTCCCATTCGTCCCCCCACTGACTCGCCATGCTCGTTAGTCCCACTTTCAACGTTTGAACAAAACGTTTGGCCATCCCATTACACTGTGGCCATGCAGGTGACGTTCTTTCATGCTTGATTCCATTTTTCTCACATAGCTCATCGAACTCTGCACAAAACTTGGAGCCATTGTCCGTTAGCACTGCTTTTGGAACTCCGTACCTGCAGATTATCTGCGTCTCAAAGAATTCCGAAGCTGTAATTGCATCGTGACTTGTTACAGGTACCGCTTCCACCCATTTAGAAAAGTGATCAATTGCAATCAGCACGTATTGATATCCGCGAGATGTGGTCTTTAGCGGTCTAGCTATGTCAATCGCTACTCTATACATAAAATCCACCACAGGAATGCTATGAGGTTGTGCATCTCCAAACCGTATCGTGCCACGCTTCTTGGTCAATTGACAATGTCTGCATTGTCCTACAATCCTACGCACTGTTACAACCAGTATTGTTCGGGTATTAGAATTTAGAAATACCAGCCGGTTCCAAGTAACAGAGATTCTGTTGAATCCAAGAGAGGGCGGGTGTAGGGTATTTGAAAACCGTATTCTTTATAATCATTACCAATATCAATCTAAATTTTTCCTCTGAGTAATAGCAAAATATCAATAGCGCAATATCACCATAGCTAATACCAGGGCAATATGCACACGGGTATGGTATTAAAAATCACTCATACAGAAATCACTCAAAAATCACTCAAAAATCACTCATACACATATCACTCAAAAATCACTCATACACCATACAAAAAACTCATACACCAATCAAATAACTCGCAGAGCTATCTCTAATTACACTGTCGAACAGAATTGACACATTTCTTGAGCCAGATCATTCTTCTCCAGAAACCTAGAGAACCGCAGGAAATAAAGAAAGAGAGTTCAATTCGCTCATCCACTCACAGCAAAACCACCTCCGCTCCACAAAACTGGAACAATACCTAACAGCAAGCACCACGATTGAGACAAGTGCAATTCCCAAAACCAACAGCCACCATCACAAACATAAACACCAATGGCTACAGCTAGCTACTCAATCAGACTCCAGCCTAAACATACAATTCTACTGAGTCCTCATCAAACCCAAGCTCTTATCAACCAAAACCTCTGCTCCAGAAAACCCGAAGAAGATCACTAACCAATACCCAACAGTGAGCAGCACGACTACTGAAACAAGTACACTTCACAAAACGACCACCACCATCACAAAAACACAAACACCAATGGTTATAGCTACTCAATTGCAACTGCACGACTAGTGAAACAAAAACACTTCACATAGCGACCATAACCATGAGAAAAACACAAACTTTGATGGTTACAGCAACTGATCAATTGATGGTCATTCATGCTCGCCACGAGCAATATCCCACCAAATGCCAAAAAACAAACGTTCTCCCCATACATTTCCTGCTCTAGTGCCAAGGCATAGCTACCGATTGCTTGCACAAAACACTAAACACTAAAGCGAGGAAAAGAGGTGACTGTCCTAGGCAACCTGGACCAACAGCAACAGCGGCAACCATCTACTCCTCACAATCGGAATCTTCGGCAGCTTCAAAAAAACCAGCATCTTCAAGCTCATCTTTGGCAGCATCAAGTAAATCAGCCTCCCTTCTGTAGAATTCCTGTACGTCCTTTGCAACAACCTCACACTCATGACGCGCATCATCAGGCCAATTTTTGAAGATCATGATCAAAGAGTCTAAGTTGTCCAGCCCTAGGCGGCAACGACGCAGGCTTGTAAGCACGCCAGCAATACTGAAGATGCGCTCAGTTTCAATTTGCGATCCAGGAATTGCCAAAATCTGCCGGGCCAAGAATGCCACAGATGGAAAACGACTTCCATTCTCCTTCCACCAAGTCAAGGGCTTCTCTGCATCTGCAAGAACCACAGTCAAGCGTCGGAAAAGGGATAGTTCAGCTGTAAGGATGCCCTCGCAAGCTTCCTCCGTTGATGCTGCATCACCGAACAGTACGTTGGATGACCTCGGAGCAGGAGCAGGGGCTGGAATTCCGCCAGGGTTCAAGACTTTGTGTGCCTTGATCAGAAATGGAATCAGCACCGCCGTGTCATAGCTCTGCACAATCTCCTTTGCCTTCGCAACGCCGATGTACTCAATGATGCACTCCAAGCCCTTGAAGCGTGGATCTAACATCAGAGCCAACATGTTGTGAGCCTTGGACTCGTTGAACACATCAGCAAAGGCAAGAAAGGGTTTCAGAACTCCAATAGCCTCGCGGGCCATCCTCATCTTCAGCATCTCAATCTCGGACTCGAAGTCGCCAACTCGGAGTGCAGGAACAGCCAACGCACGCTGGTCATGGACATCCTGTAACTCCACCGAGACTCGAAACGCCGCAGCAAGGGCATCAGAGAGGAGCCAGTACCCACGAGTCTGGTTTAAAATGCACTGCTTCACAATGGCATTCAGAGTCCCGGTGATAGTCCTCGCTACTGCCCACTTGAGTCCACTGGGAACACGTTCTTGCAATTTAAAAGACTGCCGCCTGTAGCAGATGTTGATGGCGTCCGCATACTCCAACGTTTCCTGGAATAGCACCACCTTCGAAGCAAAACGAGTCTTCACGGGGGTTTTGAGTTTCCGACTAGGCACTCCAGCCTCAATGCACGCCTTGTTCCATTCACTGCGACCAACGCCAGACTTCTTGGTCCAAGTGATACACGACTGCAGCGATTTCAGAGCAGTCTTCAAGGAGACCTTCTTCATACCCACACACACCTTCTCCTCGGTGGTTGCGTACTGGCAAACCTTCGACATGATGTGCCCGAAACAAGCTCCAGTGTAGGGTTTGGTAATGTCGAGAACCGCACATGACACCGTTGTCTGCAGAGCTCGGTGGAGTGTGGCCAAATTGGCACCTTCGTCTTTCACACAAGCGATTACCTTATCTTGCAACTGAAACTTATTCAATAGAGGCTTCACGATCTCAGCCAACGCAGCACCAGATGTATCTTGCGCTTCGAAGAGGCCCACTGTAACGTGCCGAGGCACCCAACCCTCGTTAATGAAATTAACAACCACTGCAAAGGTATCCCAACCGTACCTGGACATCCACAAATCGAAGGTGATGGTCGCTGTAGCACAACTTGCAATTGCAGGCAACACATACCTACACATCCCTATTCACAACGTTCAGAATAATCTTGATTCCCTTAGACCCAACACATACCACAGAAGTAGTCGCGCATTTTTGAGCACACATCCTAACAGTACGAGGCATGACAAACCAACTCAAGAGAAACAAAAACGAGCAAACCAGATCACAGAACAAACTCATAGGCAACTCGCTTAACTAGATGTGACAGTTCAGGTTCGTGGCAACGACATCAAATTCTAAACATGAAGACACTCGGTCAGCACGAAATCTGTCAACGTTATGAAGCCACACACTGATCATTGACAAATATTCATGTGTCTGCATCCAAAACATTTAAAGCCCATCTCAAGAGAATACTCACACCTTGTAGCTCAAATTACGTGAATCAAACCAAAGTGATCCTAACATTTCACTGCTAACTGAGATCAATATTTGCACCTGGTTTATTGTCAAGAAAGAACATCTAGTACTAACGAAAAATTTACAAGAAACTGAGTTGTGCAAGATCCAAAGATGAGCCTCAAATTCTCTAAAAACTCTTCAGCTAATGTACATCCAAAGCATACCAGAGTCAGATCACTTGTTCAACCATCATGAGTTTCGATCAGCTTTCCTATAAGTTTCGATCAGCTTTCCTATAAGTTTCGATCAGTTTCGATCAGCTTTTCGATCAGCTTTTCGAATAATCTTGGAGGAGGTGGAGGAGCCGCTCCTGCAGTGGTGCGGCAATCATCTCGAAGAACAAAGCCAAGGAGATGTCCTCGGGACCATAATATTGGAAACATCGAAACTCTGATCAGCCTCGGATCTCTCGACTAAGGGCTACCTGAAATTTTAAAAAAGAAATTTAAAAAAAAAGAAAAAGTAACTAAACCTCGAACAGACCCCAGCACCTTGTCCTCGGGACCCCAGTACCTTATCCTCAGGACCCCAGCACCTTTTTCTCGGGACCCCAGCACCTTTTTCTCGGAACCCCAGCACCTTTTTCTCGGGACCCCAGCACCTTGTCCTCGGAACCCCAGCACCTTGTGCTCGGGACCCTAGCACAGCCCCAAACTCAAACAGCGATCGCCGATTTATGACTCTGGCCTTTAAGACTACTTTCCAATCAACAGACTGACATACATCAACCTTTAGTTGCAAGATTAACAACCAATGCTGCTGGCACAATCCCTCCAAACCTCTCTCCAATTCTGCATGCAAACTCCCATTGAGCACACTCCCTCCCTTCGACAAAACACATCAACATATAGGCAACTCGCAATTTAACAATCCAAACATACCTCTCCATCGTCTTCGCAAACATTGCGGGAATGTGATCATTCACGAGCTGCCTCCGACTTGGGCACACCACCCGTGGATCCAAGCGCATGACAAGACAGCGGAACCACGAACTCTCCACGGTGCTCAAAGCTTCGTAACCCTTGGCAATAAACAGGACCACATCTTCAACGAACCGCAACTGCTGCACATCGTTCTTGTTGTAGGGTTTGCTGTTACCGAAAAATGACGTGATATCAGAAAGGGGCACCACCTTCCTTCTCTTCGACTTCTGTCTGGAACTCTCTGCCTCTGCTGTCTGCAGCTTATACCTCTCCAAGTCGCTCGGGTGCTCATTCGTCAAATGCTTCTTCATACTTGTGATTCCATGGTTAGGATTATATTGCACGTAGCCCTTTCGTGAACGAGTGCTGCTGCGGGAGTTGCTGGACTCCGCCTGTCCCGGGTGGCATACTGTGCACTTCATCGTTTGGGTCGCCTTCACGTCAACTCCGTTCTCCGAATCTCTTAGGCGAAAGAAAGCCCACACCTCAGAGTTGCGATGATAAGGTACCCAAAATTTTGCATTTGCCATGAGCCCACCGTAGCGTACTTCCCACGCCGCCTCATCTTCGGCAGCAACAGTCTCCTCAATCGGATGCAGAATGTCGCCGTGTCTCTCCTCTGCAGCTTCCTCGCACTCAAGTTCAATAGAATCTTCCTACAACAAACCTGTGTCCTCATGACTAGGCTGGTAATCGGACGACATAGTGATGCTTTGGAAAAGAAACCCTGGACTACAGCAAGAACTCACGCAAACATGCAGGCAAGCAGATCAACTCGCATGGTATTTGCAATTCTCACACAGATAATCGGAAGCTTACATGCCCAATACCAAAACAATTAACGTTTGGAACAAAACAACAATTGATTATTGTACCTCGCTCACCAAGCCGTCAATAGCACCGCGCCTTCAAAGTGCAGCAAGGGCAGCCCCCACTCCGCCCCTCAACATAACACCCACGATCTCAGCCAATGCTGCTCACAATTACACGCACTCTAACAAACCCTACCTTGCACATCGTACCCTCACATAGGGAATCCATATCTAAATATCAATTAAGCCCCCACGAAATCACCGCAGTCGGGTACACAATGCAGTATCTCAGAGACGCAGTGAGGGGCAACATACATAAATCCTAATTTGAAGCCCATGCACCTAACCCTGTATCGATTCTGTGAGACCCGGTTCATACCCAGTATTGATACCCAGCTAAACCCCCTATACCCGAACAACACTGGTTACAACCCTATCCGTCCAATAGTAACTGCGCATGACTGCAGCCAGCGTGCGCTCTTTTCCTCCGTGCCCCAACTCCTCATGCCCTTGCCGAACCGTGACATCTCCACGTTCTTCAGGCTTCGGCACTATTAACCCTTCCCTGCATATTTGCCCTTCATCAAGATGGTAGCCTGACTGGACCCTCATGTTAATTCTCTTTTCTCTCCCCCCAGTTCCAAGTCTCATGCATGTGGTTTGTAGTCATGAAGCTGACTACATTAGCATCGAGATGAATATCCAATCCTGCCTTGTCGTTGCGGGCTCTTCCTTGTGAGCTGAAACCCCCTTTTGCTTCTCAAATGATGTTCCACATTATATCCTTGGGATATCCTTCATGTGCTCTCTTCTTGTTGCAATGATCGTCACCTTGGCATGACTCTCCGCTGTCTGATGAGACCATCTTCGACTTGGTGTCATACTCCGAATCACTTTCTTCCGACTCTGGCTTCCCAACAATGGCCTGCCCTGGCACAATTTCGATTGCTGATAACGCCAAATCTGTGCAGGGCTCGTTGGACTTATCGTGGTCTCCTCGGTTTCTCCAAAAGCAATTCGTTCCAACATCCTGACTTGATGGATGTGATCATCAATCTACGCCTCATTCTCTGGCGGTTGACTGCTAGGATTTCGTGACAGCGCGTCAATGTTGGAATGCTTTGCTCCTGGTCTATGAGTAATTTTGAAATCATAATCTTGAAGCATCATGATCCACCGACCCCTCCTCCTGTTGGTATCCGACACAATTGCCAGCCACTCAAAGGGTCGATGATCCGTTCTGATGATGAAGTGATTTTTGTATAAATATTGTCTGAAATGTACCACCTCCTAGATTAATGCATAGCATTCACCTTCCATGGGGTGGTATTTTCTTTGAATCGGTGTCAAGCCACAACTGGCATATGCCACGGGATGTTCCCTTCGGCTGATTTTCTTAGATAACACGGCTCCCACACCTTTCAAAGACCAGTCCACGTCTAAGATGAAAGGTAGCGTGAAATCTGGACGTACCAGAATTGGTGCAGCTGCAAGTCGTAGCCTGAGCGCCTCGAAAGCAAATTTTTGCCTGGTTGCTGTCCATACAAACGGCTCATCCTTTTTTGTCAACTCAAACAGTGGGGCATAGTCCTTGATATAAATTAGATAGTATCCGGTGATTTCCAAGAAACTGCGAATATTGGTGACATTTTTCGGCAAAGGAAATTGCATTATGGCCTCAACCTTGGCTGGGTTTGGAGTACATCCATTCCGTGAGACCGAATGTCCCAAGAATATGAGTTCTATAAACCCGAATCTGCATTTGTCAGGACTCAATCGGAGCTGGGCTCTCTGCAGCTTCTGGAGCACTTGTTCAATGTGCTGCAAGTGTTCCGACCAGCTCTTGCTATGAAAATTCACATCATCAACGAACACCTTGCACATCTTGTTCAGATCTTCCTCCAAGACCTGGTTGATTATCCGTTGAAAGGTTGCGGTGGCATTTTTCAACCCAAAGGGCATCATCGTCCATTCATACAATTCACGTTTGGTTATTAATGGCAGTCTTTTTAATATCAGGTTCATGCATACGTATCTGCCAAAAGCCTGATTACAGATCCAGTGATGAAAACCATTGGCCATCTCCGAGCTGACTCAGAACGTCGGAAATAAGTGGCATCGGAAGGCTGTCTTTCGTGGTCTGTTGATTCAGGGGTCAATAGTCCCACAAACACGTTTGCTGCCGTCTTTTTAGGTGGCATAGTGACTTTAGTAGCATATTCAAACTCGCTACTACGC
This sequence comes from Ceratodon purpureus, assembly GCA_014871385.1. NCBI lineage: Eukaryota > Viridiplantae > Streptophyta > Bryopsida > Pseudoditrichales > Ditrichaceae > Ceratodon > Ceratodon purpureus. Next base: position 80,628,973 of record CM026426.1, read on the forward strand.
ATTTATCCAATCTCACAGAGGGCCTCAATCTGTCGTTGCACTTCCTTTTCCTCGCTGGCGGGGTTCCTGCTTGATAGCATCAAGCTTGTCCTTTACTTCAACAGGATTGTATTGGCCAAACTTCGCATATAAGGCCTCCTCTAGTTCGTCCAAGTGTCGAGCGGTCCCGTATGTCGTTTCACCCAATCCTTTGCCTTACCCCTCAGGTTAAGGCGGACTACTTTAAATACTTTATCCGACGTGTAGTCTCGCACCTCAGCTGCCATCTGCAATGTCTTCGCCCAGTCATATACATCCTCGTACTCCTTCCCCGAGAATGTCTCGTCTATCCCTTTCGGGCTCGTCATTCTTTTGCCTCTCAATACTTCCTTCTATCGTGTATACCAGACCTATGGATAAATTCTCACAATCCGGTTGGCTCCAGTCAAAAGGCATAGCTGGGTGAGAATGTTCTCAAAGCACTCTTCACAGTTGCTGTTCCATTCAAACGGCTCATGTAACTCCCTAGCTAGCATTACTAAAGGTGACACGTTCAGTTCTATACGGAGAAATGGTTGTATTATCCTAATGGTATGAAGAAAATAAAACAAAGCTACTCTATCCGCTGGTGGAGTGCAATCTACGTAAATTTCTAAATGCAATGAGAGTACATGGGAGAAACCGAAATTGATCGCTGCCATGCCACATAAGTCTAATTCAGCGCTTTCAGCTCGGTCACCCTTCTTTGCAGATATATCAGTCGAAGAAACAGAATTATGAAAAGGATCACCACAACACGACACTTCTAGCCATCTTGATGCTCTGTCCTCTTTAGTTTGGTCACAGGTATCAACGTAATGGCTACGTCGAGAACAATGCCGACACAATTCTCTGCAATCCCTCGTTCTCTGCATGGTTTATTAAGTCTCTGATTCACTCAGCATTTCCTCAACACGTATACCAGCTCTAATACTAAAAAGTGGGTCACTAATCTCCTTTCTCTCTGTCATGCACAGTGTAACTCAACAAGCAGTAAGACTTCGATCAATTAGGCACTAATTCTCCAGGCGCAGCGGAATCCGATAGGGAGTATGGCAAGATGTGAATCGGACCCTTGGTCTTCTGCCCATTTGCTGATAGACAGCAGTGACATAAATCGACTTTTCAAATAACCAAGTTCGCACTCAACAAGGCAAGCTCAAAGTACTCACAATTTCCCAAGGGTGCAAAGTCTGTTGATTAGCTTAACTCTCACTGGAACAATTAAGTCACTCAGATTCTCTGCTAACCAAGTCTCAAGGCTCGTTCTTCTGTCTCAAACTACCCACCAATTACCACCTTCTAAGCCCCTTAAATATACCCCTTACTGATCATTTCTTCTACCTCCAAAAGAACCTCCAGGTAATCTTGTTGTAACTAACTTAGTTCCTACCAGAAAAACTAAATATTGTTACTCCAAGATAAACTTGTCTGCTATTGTGTCTCCCACCCAATTCTCCAGGTCAGCCTTCACCTCGGTAATTACTCAGGCAGCAATTTACATGTCACAACTCCTTATTCAGAACTTGGCATTGGTTTCCATGACTGTTATTTCGAAGGTAGACCGGAGAGAACAAACCGCAATAACTGTCTTAACAGCAAACGGCTAGACGCATGCTAGGATAATACATCTTGCCACAACACTAGCGAGGCTGTTCATTGCTTTCCAGTAGCGTCGACCACCAACGACAGTTACATTACCAGAAGTATAAGTCCGTCAATCTGCCCAAATATTCGTGGCAACATCCGGTCATCAGTCCAGGATTTCCGCACCGAGTTTTTCACCTTACCAAGAATTTGTGCTCGTTTTGAAGTTGTCCTCGAAGTGATCCTTGACACTTGAGAGTTTGAAACCACACTACAGTTTGTATAGATTGCTACAAAGCGTCGATTGAAACATTTAGGTACTATAATTTGATAAGGTAGATCTTTTATTATTTCCACGCCAACAATATGCAAGAATATATGATAGTGACTGCAATTGACCTTGTGAAAAATTTGTCTAGTACTAGAAAGCCAATTGTTAGATTAGATCAAGTAACATACATCGCAGAGAGAACCGCAGTGTGATTACAAGAATTTAAGAACATAGGTTCTACAGAATAAACAACATTGCAGTAAAAATAGCAACATAATACAATAGACATCCATGGTTGGAGAACATATAACACAAGAGAAAAGTGCTTGCCTTCAATGTGCTTCCTTCTTTGTGAGCTTTCTTAGCACATGCCGCAAATTTGTTGTCCCGGATTTTTTGCCCCAAAAAAGGAGTATCTATAATGTCAAATTTAGAGGCCATGACTACACCATCACTCTATGATACAAATACCTTAAATAATTGGAGATTATTCCCAATAACATTCTGCTAGCAATAAAAGTTGAAGGGTTTTTGAGGAGCTTAGAGGGTTGAGCGCCGTCACAAGCTTGGTTATTCGTTACCGTATATGGAGAGGTGGGGAATAGAAACTATAGATTTACTCAAGGCCACCTGAAATGAACAGGTTTGGTAGATTTGCGAATTCTGGTTTTAGATTAAATTCGTATAAGACAACCCTCTACAACTAAACCATTTTGGAATCATAACAAGGGGTTATTGCTACATGTTTGAACTATTTGAATTACGTGATCATGTTTGATCATGTGTCATTAGAGGGCTGTATATAATTCAATAAAAAAAATCAAATTATTGTAAATAATATAGGGGCATCGTGTGCTTGCATTTAGGAGGGACTAATTTTACAGATTAAATGATGTTATGGATTCTTCACTCTTAAGTATAAATAATTGAATTTTAGTGAGCTTAACTTAATTCGATATATGTTTTAAAATCTGTGACTATATATTGAAAATGCTGCTCTATGGGAATTCAGAATCATGTAACAATTGGCTACAATTTGTATATTATGACCTTTCAATCAAAGTTATTTAGAATTGCAAGTTGTATATTATGAACTTTCAATCAAAAATAAAAGCTCTGAAAACATTTTTTCACATCAAGTAAAAAATCATCATAAAATTTTTCCTTCTTAATTGTCTTTATTATTTAACCAACCAACTTTGCACATCTAGGGATACCAAATATTCAATCACGTGTAAATAACTATTTCGCAATATGTTCTTATTTGAGGTTTTAAATTTTCATTTAAGGGTGAGAGTACACTACACCGGGTACACTTTGGGCAGATTTTAGAAGTACTTTTTAGTACATTTCTGCCAGTAAGTATCTCTAGTACTTCTCTGGATAACCTTAGCCGTCGATATTACCACCGCGATCCACCTGCGCCCATGCTCAGATCGACCAATAACGTTGGACTTGACTGGTGGTCTTAGGTAACCGGATTGGGTCTCACCTGTTGTAGCCGGTAGTCTTCGTCTCGCACCACTAGATTTCTCTAGTCTCGTTGGTGTTAGTGGTGTTGGTCTAGTCTCAGTTGTGTTTTGTGGTTTCGCAATTTGTTTAAAAGTTTTGAGTTTTGAAGAGGAGGGTCTTTTGTTATGATGTTATTTGTTGTGTTGTTAGTTCAGATGGAGGGTTAGGGGCTTTTGTGAGGGATAGAGGGATCGACTGTTAGAGGGTTTGAAGGTTAGAGGTTGCTGGTAGGAAAAGAGGGATTGAGAGTTAGATTTTTTGTGAGTTGCGTTTGTTTTGCTTAGGGCTTGTTTTAGCAATGTGCTTATGAGTTGAGAGTTTTACAGAGGAGGTTTAGCTGTTTTGTTTGTTTATTGTTGTTTTGTTAGTGGGGGGAAGCATCCTAGGGTGGTACCACTAGGAACCAAGGACCAAGGAATCAAAGTATCCCTGATGTAATATTTGGAATTATTTGTTCCTTGAAATTCGTAATTATCTTATTGGTCGGTTTAACAGGAAAGTGGTTCGCTTGATATCTGTTCCTTCGCATTCCCTGTTCCTTCGCATGCCCCCTGTTCCTTCGCATGCCCCCTGTCCCTTTGTATTCGGATTTTACCCCTACTCTCTTAGAGAGCTTTAGGCTATCGTCTCTCCGAAAGTTTTGATGTTGCAACCGTCTCTCCGAAAATTTTGATGTTGCAACCGTCTCTCCGAAAGTTGCCCATCGTCTCTCCAAATTAGAAGTGTTTTTCCATCGTCTCTCCGCCTACGGCGTACTGGCTCTCAGAATTTTCACAACTTCTCTTAGGAATCGAAATATGTGTGTCTTAGGTAATCATATTGTCGTATATTCTCCTCAATTCGATTCTGTTGATTTCACGCTGTTTCGATTTTCCTTTGTTTTGATTGTCGGCTGTCTTGTATCTCAATGGCTGCGATAGGACACCAAAACTTCATACCTCACACCGTGGCTTCTCTGTCTTCGATGCTTTGGCTGCAAGTATTTTTTGGAAGTGTTTTGCTTGGAGATAGCTATGGTTTAGGGTTTAGGGTTGACGGCGGGAACAACAATGTTGCTTGTCTAATTTCTCGTCGGAACTTTGTCTTTGCAGGTGGTGTACAACCTTCATTTTTTTGTGAATAGGCAAGGATTGCAAGGTAAAGGCCGTCCAGTGAAATCCCTCACTGAGAGTGATGTTTCCCTTCAAGAAATTGAGGATGTTTTGGGGCCAAGGTTCAATAAGAATGGTTGGAAGATTACCAGGAACGTTTCACCTGAGGTTCAGCTCCAAATAAAAGATCTCTACCGCCGTGTTTTCAGAAGAGAGTCTGTGTTAAATGACACAATCTCCTTGGAATTTGCTCGTGGAGTTGTCGCGGAGATCAAGGAAATACAAGTTAACTGGGCCGCTTATGCAGTAGCTGCTTACAGCAAACGGCAAGCCCTCGAGGACAAGAGGAGAGCAAGGGCAGAGCAGCTTCGTTCACCTCACACCAGGAAACTTCAACTCCTCGAATTTGGCATGAGCAGTAAAGAAGCCCTACTCTCTGTATCCTTGGAGGGTGATTTGTCTGAGCCTCCTAGTTCTCCTACGATCACTCTAGAGCGAGGTCAGGCTTTAGTGAACCGCCAGGTTCTAATGCTTTGGCTGCAAGTATTTTTTGGAAGTGTTTTTTTTTGGAAGTCTTTCTGATCGCACTGTTCACCGTTCGGGTTCACCTGCGTTAAATGGAGTCTACTTCATTTACTAGAGGTACGTTGTGCGTCAATGATCACCGGATTGAAAAAACTAATGAGGACTGCTTTTCATCGCTGCGGTTCTTTTATCATCGACCCAGTTACCATGGATGTAAACGGCGAGTGGAATATGCGACCTTGGATTCGACTTTGGCTACCGTTCCCTCTATCCCGTGTATCGGACCAACATCAATAATGTTTTTTCGTGGAGTTCCGAAGGAAGTGACTAAACGTATTGACTGCAAAAATCATGGGATGTTCAGCGGAGCTGCAAAGCTTCATCGCAACACTGACTATTCAAAATTTATGAATAACTGCAATAGTCTCTAGTATATATGAGCTACATCGTCATTTCCATGGATAGTATAGTCCCATCGAAGTATGAAACACAAAGTTATCAAAAGAAAGGAGTACGTTATCAAAAATGTGCTTCATTGTTCAGAGCAGTATAGCCGGCTCATAACTGGTTTAAACATTCCACGGGACGTATTTGATGATGAGTCAGGATTCAAGGAAGAAATGGAACCACGGAGCATCACAGGTCTACCAGAAACTGTGCTAGCGCATGGAAGTTCAGCAACGTCTTCTCCAGGATCTTCCGTTTGCCGTTGTAGACCTTCTCGGCCTCCAAGAGCTCGGAATTCTGCTTCGCTACACGTTCGTTGTGCTGATTCAGCTTAAACTCTCAGGAGGCGAGTTTTGTATTGGTTACGCCCAAGTACTCAAACCAGGCAGCTACAAGGTCCTCCTGGATCATCGTGAAGTTCTTCTGTGTCGTCGTGTTGTCATTGGGAATGGGAGCTGTTTCCACGCATCGGGCTGCTGCGTACACATCTCTTGCGTTTCCATATTCTTCCGATGCCCACGCTTGTTTGTCCACCTTGTCACGTAACTTGCTTTCCACAAATCGCAGTCTCTCCTCTTCTCCTTTCAGCCGATTGCGTAGAATGCACACAGGTTTACCGGCATTGTGTTTAGCCTCGATGAAATGCATGCGCTCAGCCTCAACAGCGGCCATGAAATTCTGGCGTACTAACAGCATTCCACTTGAGACGGCGTCATTGAAAACCGGAGTCGGTACCTTGCTTGATTCCCCACGTTCTACATGACTGCCTAGGTTCGACACCAGATTCAGAGAGAGGTTGCTCTGTTCCTCCATGTCGTTTTCTTCGCCGGTGCATGCTCCTGGTGCTGTGTAGTCCAGTACGCTAGGGGCCAAGAGCGACTGTGCGTTGTGACGATATGGACGCGCAAATTTGGATTCGATCTTTGTAGGAGGACAAAGGACCTGCAATTAGGAGCAAAACAAAGTCTCACAATCCCGATGGAGTCCATTTTCAACCAACTTTGAGATTTTCGTTAACCACATTGTCAGCTAAGGAAAACGGAAATGCTAATTAGTGCTTTGAGACAATCCGGTGAAACAGAATTAAACCAAACAACCAAAAGGATAATTGAAAAAACGCAGATTCATATAACTCAAATATTAAAAGAACGTAAGGTCAAGGCTCACATGCATCTTCATGGATGTTTTCAACATCGACTAAATCTCATGAATAGTAGCATGCAAAGACACATCGACTATGAGTCCATGACACTGAACACCGTATAATCGCAAATCAGAAACGTACATAGCAACACAAACGGCACAGTATTCAAAAATGACATAGTTGAAGTGAGGAGGCTTACTTTCAGATCATGGTGGGGTATGATCGGCACCAGATCTTCCTGGGGAGCAGCCAAGTCAGCGAACTGCGGTAGAACTCTCGGGGTATCAGACGCTCGGGACTGATACGGGTGGATTTGTTTGAAAGAAAACTCTGCCCAATTCACCTCGTGCCCATTGGCCTCAGCTAACAAGCCACGCGCGAAGTGAAACGGAATTACCCCGCTAATAGGCCATGGCTGCTGAAGAACCCGGATGTACAATTCCTTCACATAAGCTGCATACTCCGGCGATTCGTGGTCAAAGAAAGTGTACCCTTTCTGTGTGCGTGGCCCGAGAAACTCTCTAAGCGCTAGACGACTTGGCATGTACTCCGACGGCGACACCGATGGCGTAAGTCCCCAGCAGTGGAGACGCATGTACTCACAGAGCCAAGGCATCGACGCTGCCTCCGGTGCCATCACGGTGTTCTACCTCACTGAACACAGTAGGGCTGCTGGGCAAACAAAGCGTCTCCGGACTTAAACAAACTCAGCAGGACACAAAGCAGATGCAGAGAGCTCAAGTAGAAAGGGAAAAATGTGGGAGTTCCATAGAGACAAGTACTGAGAGATGGAGGGGATAGAGCCACCAGCAGTACTAATGCCATGCCTCAAAAAATCGGCGGATTGGATGTGATATCTCCCAAAGCCAACCTGATAATGCCTTTCCATGATTGACGTACAACTCTGCGCAGGATGTCAAATCATAGGAAATTAGAAACCTACTACTGCTGAATTAGTGATAATGGAAACTGAAGCAGGACATCTAAGTCATCATGATTAGTTCCAGCTAGTGACTGAAAACTGATCTAAAATGGAGTAATCATTACATATATACATGACACAACACTTGGTAACTGGTACTCATTTGGATTTGGCCTTTAGAAAAATTCAGACAACAAACTGGGAAGACTGTGCGTTTCCCAGGATCGTTCATGCTTCGATTGTGTTGAAATCGAGCAACAGTTTGCAAATGACTTCAAAAACTAAGAGACCCCGAGCTTGAATACATGCCGCACAGTGTGCATTACGTTTTGAATTAAATTGTACGCTGAAGTTCAGAAGTGACCCAGATATCCATTGGCAATCTTGGAGCTTGCCTAAGTACTCGACAATTTTAAAAATTTGCTGTAGTTACGCTGGGAACATTCAAATTCAGCTGTATACCGGGTATTGGCCTAACATATTTATATACTCTGCTCAACATAATCCACTTGTTCTGAATAGATGTAAGTAAGGCATATCGGGCTCCATAATGACGTAACTTTTGAAGAGAAAATGGAAAAAACCTGTTGCACCCAGACGATATTTACAATATCCAGATGAAATTAGAAGAATTGAATCTAACTAAAACAAGAACTAAGAATTTAATGTGGTAGAAATTTGTAAACGCTGAATTCACAACGTGAGTAAGTGAAATTCATTTAATCGGACTCTGTTGTTAAACATGAAGAGAAGCTGTGCACGTTAATTAATCCCAAGATTTCTCGTGATAGTTTGCTTCCCGGTACCTCCTTATGATCTGGTTCTTCCACACAAGTATTTCATATCCCCGTCATACGTCGTTAAAGAGGACCGAGTGGTCGAGTCCGACTGTTAAATATACCTGATTAATTCGGATCCTCAATGTCAGAGCCGAAAATTTCGAATGAATTGCCAAAAGGTGCTCGGCATTCGCAGAACAAAATGGATATCCTTGAACCGAGATTGAATTTCTAGCCACACTTTGAACTACCAATATCTTCCTGCATACAATAATACAAATAAAGGTAACATGTCAACAACTACCCGGATGTATCCCAAATCAAAATCTACCTGCCAATTTCTGGCACATTTGTGTTCACAATTTAATTACGGCAGGCATGGAAATTACAGGCAATACTGATTTGGAATAGACAATTACCTGTACTCGACTAATTTATGAAAGCAATGTCACAGTTCCAAGCCGTCTTGAAGATGAGATAGTACGCATGAGGGTACTTATTCTACATACTGGATCTCATATTCGTCTACGAATTGGGTGTCCTCGAAGGCAACATCGTCATCTGGATGTTCATCGTCCCGGATATTTGCGTGGAATTGCTCAATAGGAACTTCATCATGCTCGTATTCCGGTCCTGCACTCCTTGTTGTATAGCCTTCTCGTCGACCAACCGATTGTGTGCTCAAGGTTGGCCTCAAAGAACCGGGTGCTCCGAAGACGTACAAGGTTCACCCTGTATTCTTTTGGCTCGCGGATCATGCCTCAAAACCACACTCCACGTTGGGTCCCTCGTATCAGCAACGAAGAACACTTGAGAGACATTCGCGGGATACACATAAGGGTTGTCCCGATCGGTAACCTCACGACAATGAAACTGAACCGTCCAGAAACCATAAGAATCTTTGCGCACAACGCGACGACCTTCGTCACGGGCCTTAATCCAAGACCCCTCCATGACGACGCAATTCAGTCCACCGTAAGTTACCAGAATGATGTTTTTCAAAATCCCGACATCTATCTCTGTGGCGGTTTGTGATGGAGGAATGGCCGCAATGCCGCTGTCAAAAGCGACTGTGTTCGGCTCAGTCTCCAAATTGCAGGCAAAGTGACAACCATAGGACCACATAGCCCGGTAGGACCATGCATGGGGGGACGGGTGACAATGTAGAGAATTGAGCTCTGCAGAGACGGGGAATCCAGCTTGTTTTAATTCCCGAACATGGACATTAAGCCACAGAGCAAATTTCAAGAAAGGCTCTGATAATTCTGGGGGATATACTATAGGACGTCCTCTGCGCCGGTCAGTTGATTGAGCGAACTGCTCCCGACATTGCTGGTATTGACGTTTTTGAATAGTCCACCCACTGGAATAAAGATAAATACACAGCTCAAAAGTGTAAGAACAAATAAGACGACCATAGTCTCAGGACGTATTAATATACAGATAACTTAAATGAGACTGCGTGGTGGGGGAAGGTTTAGTGTATATCCAAGAAGTTCTTCTGTGTGAATGGAATGCATGATGACATATTCGTGTATGTATTCGAGCTCCCTGTTGCTCAGAGGTTTTGCTCGAGGCTTTCCCTGAAGACACTCACCCGAGTCTTTCAACTCTTCCTCAAGGTCCTATACCCTGGATTTCGTATGCTCATAAAGCTTGAAATATTCAGTACAGAACCCAAGAGAATCATCAATCATATAACTTGTTGCCATGCCTGCCTCTGGTTTTGACATATCTCTTACATAGTTGGTCAGAATTCCTAAGTACCGCTCTACAGAATAGCACCACCTAGCGTGGACAGGGCCACATATCTCCACTTTGTCGACTAAATGAATCACCAAGTGAGTCATGATGTCAAAAAAACCAGGTAGAAAATTAACTTCCAAGAGGTAGAGAACTTCGGCTGCGCAAGTACGAAGCGCCTCTATCTCTGACAATCGAATGACCTTGGCACAGATTCGTTGGAAAAGATTTCCCAACCTTACGATAGTCTCCCGTACAGGTGGTGTGAGCATGTTCCGGATAGCCGCTGGAAGAACTTGTTGGATGAGGATATGGTGATCATGGCTTTTAAGCCCATTCAATCTCCTCTCCCCAAGGTGTTTAGTCAAGGTGGCGCTAAAACCGGATGGTACTCTGGTACTGGATATCAGAGAAAGGAAACTGCTCTTCTCCGATTCTGTAAACACATAAGGGGCCTTGGGCTTGATGTAATTTCCATGCGGTCCTAGAACAACATGCAGCTCTTGCATTTTTCCAGCGTGTTCCATGTCCCTACAAGTCTCTAGCGTATCCTTTTCACAGAATAGGTGCTTCAGGAGGTTGTCGGAAACATTTCGCTCAATGTGCATCACGTCTAACGTGTTGCAAATAGGTAGTTCCTTTGACATCCAACAACAAATAATAAGTTTCCTCGTATCATACAAACAGAAATTGATCTCCGGTAAAGTCATCGTATCAACCAGCCATGCCAACAGTCCATGCCCAACAAAGGATTGATATTCAATGAACAATGGACGACATTAGCATGGACAAGTGAGTAATTCTCAAACTAGCATCACATCTATATACAGCGAACTTCTCTTTATTCTAAACGACCTCTGTTCTCAGTATTCCTGGCCAAAAGTTTACACTCAGAGCATTCAACATAACTTTATACCTCGGCTACCAAGGTTACAAAAGTCGAATGTAAATTCTAATGTCTAAATCTGATCCGATGCTAGCCGTGATGTTAGTAAACTATGTCGCTCATTCCTTGTCCGAAAGTAATTTGGTGTCGAAACACATGACACCAAAATCCGAATTGGAATTTAGAAGACAACTCATCCTGTAATTATTGAGTGCTCGCAAATAAAGCCAGGCCTGAACCAAAGCGAAATACGTTTCTAAACCCTGAAGGTGTTCTCTGTTCTACCTACCTAACGAGGAGTCCAAAATTGAAATTCAAAATCCAAGAAGATGCTAAAAACAACATGCCTCGAGAGTGGCAAACATTTCTCCCCCCGTCCATTTTCCGAATTCGAGGATTTATCACTGTATTCAATCTTAACTCCTCCGAAAATTCAAAAAAAAAATGATTCGGTTCCTGATAGGAATTTCAAAGCCACCCTAATATCGACTACGATACTGGGAGTTCAGCAATGTAAGTAAAACGTCGACTGTCATGCTCATTTCGGGGTTTACTGATTCAATGGACACCGGCTGAACAGGTAATGCCGTCAATTATACAGAACCACGAGGCAAAGTACTAATACCAATTTTGCCAAAGACAATTATTTAATTCATGAATACTAACCAGCATTGCAAATCAAAGGATTACATGGACAGGTAGAGGTACAGACATATAAAGGTTATATCAAACTGTACCTTCCAATAAGGCAGCGTGTAGAGAGCGGAAACTCTTTTTACTCCAGAAATGCGAGCTGGATCACTGGATGCAGGCGTTGCTCCTAGGTGCACCCAACTCTCTCGCAAGTGTCCCCATCTCATGATCTTCACTGGTGGACTTCTATGCTCTGCAACCCCTTCAAACTCACGTCGAGGTCCCCTCCATGCGTGTCCAGCAGGCAGCCAACGTATGTGGTGGTCATCATACACATTTTTCCGAAGTGATGGAGATCTCCTGGAGATAGTGTTAATTCCACAGATAGGGCATCCGCGGTATCCCTTAGTAACACAGCCGCCCACCACCCCAAGTGTCAGAAAATCATGTATGGTCCAGAGCAATATCGCTTTCATGTTAAATCGAGGACTTCCTTGGAACATAGATGCGTCATTTGTAGGGACTCCGGTTTGCCATAACGTCAATAACTCTTCCAAAAGTGGCTGTAGATAGACATCAAAATTGTCCCCTGTAACTGATTTCTTCCCTGGTATTATGAGACTCAACATAATAAAATGTTTTTTAGTCGTCATCTATGGAGGCAGATTGTAGTTCATGATGAGTACTGGCCAGGTACTCCAAGTGCTTCTCTTGATTGAGAAGGGATTGACGCCGTCAGTTGCCAATCCAAGACGCAAGTTGCGAGGCTCGAAAGCAAATTCAGCCTGATAATTCCTGTCAATGTATTTCCACTGGTGCGAATCTACTGCGCCCCTCATCACCCCATCCTCGCTAGCGTGTCAAAAATGCCACGTCATGTAAATTGCTTGTAGCGGGGTGCTATACGTCCTTTGTAAATGAGGAATTAACGGAAAGTGTCTCAGTACCTTGATGGGCACGTGGGATTTTCCAACTTGCTTATAGCGCTCCGCTCCACACACGGGACAAGAAGTTAAATCCTTATAATCTTTGCCTCTAAAGAGAATACATGTTCTTGGAGATGGACAGCAATGTATTGTCTCGTAACCCAGCTCTAGTTCCTTGAGTACCTTGGATGCCTGATATTCGTTGCGCGGCAGGAAATTCACAGATGGGAGCAAACTCCTGCTCAATATTAAGAAAATCTCAATCACCAAAGTATTGGAAGCCTTATGAGTATGAAGACAATTTAAAAGTAATAGTGTACCACCGAGCTGGGTGAGTCCGGACCCTGCAAAGAGCGGAGTGCGAGCAGCTTCCTCGAGGACCTGCTGCCGAGTAGGTTGGGGATCATCCATGGCTCGTAAATTGTCATCCTCCATGTCTTCCTCCGGTGTGTTATGATCTCCCGTATTTCCGTGGTCTGCGTGATCATGGTCTTGCCTTAGACCGTCCCCAACCATCTCTTCATCCGCTGCCTGATGGTTCGGAACTCGATTCATACGCTCAGGCTCCACTTTTTCACCATCTCTTGCGTCAAATGCATTACCAACTAGATCATCGTAAACATAGAACGTATGCTGTACCAAGCCGGCCATGTCCAGACCTTCGTCAAGCGGCCTTCTCGGTGCCCAGGATACCTCCGGCCCCCTCCTCTCAAACTCTTCTCTAATCTCAGCATCCCACTCGACATCAGAATCATCTTGATTTAAACCCTACCACAAAATTGGAACACTTGCAAACCATTAGTGCCGTGACAAAAACCCGTCCTCAGAATTATAGAAAAAACAGTTCCAAAATAATAAAATGCATTCTAGGTTAGTTGAAATTTACTTGTATGGATCCTCGATGGAAAGGATGCCTTCCAAACTGATGTAAGTGCTGCCAAACTACTGATCTATATCGCAGAGAATGATTCAGCCCCAAACAAACATTACATGGGCAAATTCTCCTCGTTGCTCCAATTTGATCTGCCAGCGCTTCCTCTCTAACTGTGAGCTTCAAGTCTCGAGCTGACTGTCTGCGTCTATCATTCAGCGGCAACCGACGACCTCCTAAAGCTTCCTCCATTGACGTTTGCTGCTTTGTGAATTCCTTGGTGTGAAATGAATAACGTAAATATCATTGCTCAATGAAAACGCTTGTTACAGCAATCACTTGTTATGTACGCATTGAGCACTCTCCTCAAATTTCATATGCACACAATTTAGAATCGGTAACTCGTAATCAATCAGTGTGAACAAATTCTGATTGAACTTTATTCATACGTATTTCCAAGCCTCGACATTCCAGCAACATCTACATGACTAGAGTGTACTGCACTGGTGCATCACAGTGCACCACTAGCTCACTTCAGCTGATGTAAATGCTGTAAGAGCCAATTCCAGTGTCTAACCAGAGGAAGAGAGCGACACCTCTAGAAGATAATCAACCAAGTCGTTGCAGGTGGTATCCGGTAATCCGAATTGGAAACAAATGGCATGGACTAGAATCGCAGTTGCCATGCATTTTATGGACCTTACCCAGAGAAGGTACAGTTCATACGACCACCGTTTCTCGCCTTCTCCATCTCCATGTAATTCATTGTCGCTGACAGCAAGTGGTGTCACAGGTTCTAGTTGTGGCATGACAGCGAAAACGCCAGAAAAATCAAGATCACTCTCCAGGGGGGGTAAATCAGCATAGCAATCAGAAGTGTCCTCGAAGGGCAAACCTCCCTCTCCAATCAGCGGCACGTCATACCTCGCTGCCTCGGTAACGGCTGTGGTTGAGTACTCCCTCGCAGCGTCGCTTACGTTTCCACTTCCCTTGGCAATCTCAGGTGCTTTCCCTCCTCCTACATCGATGTTTAGCACTGAACTTTGAAAAAAGGCGAAATCGTGCAAAAAATCTCACTTCCCCGTACCAATTGATTCGGACTCTAACTCAGCCACATCGTTGCACCCGGCAATGCCACTACAGTCTGCCTCACTCACAAACACTCCATTGTCACCGTCCGGACTCTTAAGAACTTCATATAAATCACCGAAGTTCCAAATGGACACAATGTTTCCCTTGTCATCTTCCTGGGCAAAACCGTACTTCAACAATGTTCTAGGACTCCACCCATCCATGTCCGCTAAACTTGCAGGACACCTCCTATGCCCTTCAGCTGTTGTCATTTCTAAGGAGCAGACACGGTACTCTCTGGACTCTTGCACCCAAAGGATGCAACTAATACGGAATGGAGAAAGGAGCCCATTGTCCGTGGACATGCGCCGCCACGCATTCATCTGCGCCCACTATCCCAAGAGAATGTCAGGGTTTTGTCCTTCCCTATTGAGGGTGCCATTGGATTATATTGTTGCTTTTTGCAACATGGCACACCGTGACATACCAAAAATAGACCGCACCCCCCTGCGGTGAACGTTAAGGCGACACTCCACTGCTCGGTTTTAGTGCTTTGCCACCCTTTTCGTAGTGTAGTCCTCAAACGCAGCTTTCCGTCATTCTATTTTCTCCCTTCCTACTAAGTTATAGTGCGGTCTAGCGTATCCGTCTACTTACCCTAATGGATGGCGCAGCCTTGTGGCACACAATCCCTAACTTCAATCCCGATCCCTGTCCCTCGAGCTCTTCATCTCAAGGGAGCTCTTCATCACCCCCTCGCCGTAGGAAGTCGACATCACACTGAGCGTTACTTCGTCCGAGGAAGTCGATGGCGTTTCCGGCGCGAATTTCCTCCTTCCCCGTAGTAGAAGGCCGGCGCTCCTCCGGTGTTCTTCAGGAAGAGGTAAAGTTAACCACAACATCTCTGGAACATATTCATGCGTGATTGAATAACTCAAAATTTATACTTAAATCATGTTTATGTATACAGTTTACCCGTTCAAGAACTATGAATGGGCGATTGCACCAGGGGGTCTTAGAAGGGGTTATGTAATCTTAAAACCTTTTCCGGTTTTGCGTATACTGCTTTAGGTTCCTTCTAGATTACTAAGACAAACAACAATCTCAGACAGAAAACATAATTCGAGGTCGTAACTGAATACATACAAGCGTCTTGTATCAATTCGCAAGTACTGACCAGGGATATCGTACACTCCTAAACCCTTCAATTTGTACATTCAAGGCAGTACTCATTGTAATTTTTCATCCATGCCACCATCCTCAGGTAGCCGGCCAGGGGATTTATCATGTCCCACAGCATCATGTCCATGTTTATCCATCCCAGCTTCACTCCCGTTAGATCATCACTGAATTCCCACATGTCTCTGGCTCTATTCAAGCACCGGGACCATGGTCGAACACCCCGTCGACGTCTCCAATTGCCCCCCCCCGTTTTTCACGGAACTACATCTGGGACCACGCGTCCAGGTCTTCCCAGCGGACCTTCGGCATTGCAAAATCACGAGACAGACAAAGTTGGACTCCGTACCACACGGAGGACACTGACAGATATGCAGCGTGATGAAGAAAATCGAAAACGGAATGCAGCGAGGGAGATTCATAGACCGTACCTAAGGGAGATGGCAGCTGCTCACGCACAGAACCGTGAGCCACATGTGGAAATCCCTGTCTGCCCATCAGGTACCGTTCTAGGCCTTAAGACTCCATGGCATAGAGCAGCACGATTGTGTGCACGACAGACTTTCAATTACAAGGTTAGAAGCTATAAGGCTAGACGGGAAAATTGGAACGCACAAGCAGATTGCATAGCCCAGATTCTTTCTTAAACCTTTTCATATTCTCGTCCATTGGACATAAAATACCTTGGAAAATTCTTGAAGAATACTCTAAAAAATGATAGAAAATTGTGGAAGAAATTCTTCATAGAAAATGGTGGTTCTAGACACCCCCGTTGCGCGGAGGAGGCCTTCACCAAATGGAGAAAATACCGGTTGAGTGCAGTTGGGAAAGAGGAGTCTCTTCAAATGACTGAAATGCGCAAGGGAAAATGCAAAGCACACAGCCTTGACCAAGACGTCTACAGCCCTCACAACATCGCCTGCCCATCAGCGAACAATCTACAGGTACACGGGGTCCCCTTCATTTTTTAAATTTCTGGTTTCAAACAAACATACCGAGGAAATTTCTAAGAGCATGCAGGTATGGTTCAAAGGGCATGGGCGAGTTCGAATATTGGAAATGTACAACCTAATTCTGTACAGTCACATATATGACAGGTGGAGCAGAGGAGCGAAAATCTAAATCCAAGGCATCCTCCGGTGAATGTCAATTCGCACCCGAGTGATAGTAACACAAGCTAGAGCACCGACTTTCAGCAAAGTACCCCGACCCCGACAACCGGCTTTAATCACGTCGCAACTTGTGCCTCTGCCCAGGGACCAAGGCGGGAGCACAACACGCCCAGCTTTCCGAGGGTGAGACTTCTATCAAATAATTCAATTCATCTTTTCAGTCATAGTTACTATGATTTCTCCATCTTCTCCATTATTTAATGTCTGTGTTTTTGGCAATGAAGACGCTTATTTAGTATAGAAAAGAAAATACTAAAGGCCATGTAATTGTAAACTAACCTAAGCATGCAGGATTCCTCTGCCACTCCTCCGTACAGCATCCGGGAAGCAACAAGGATACATGCCCTCGAAATCACGGTACAAAAAATGGCTCACGACCTCAGCACGAGCAGGGATCAGATAAAAGATATCAAGGACCTACTACTGCGTCTTATCAATCCGACGGAGCACAACCCCCCTCCGATTACAACGTCAGTATCCCACGAACCAGATCCTGCACCTCAAGACCCTCAGAACTCAGCAGCAACTCCAACTCACTCTCACTGGAACTCAGGACCAACCGTACAGGGGAGCATTATACCTTCTTCTTTCGCAGCAAGCATGTCTGCCATTGAGGACGAGATTGTGCAGCACGAAGATCAGACCGCACATGCACCTGAACGCCGGGTAAGTGATATGGGTGCGCTTTCCCCATCGTGGGCTAGCGGTGAAACAATTCCTGTAACCCCTAACACACTTCTGCAGAACTTCCGAAACTGCATGCCAATTGGAGCAGCAGTCTCGACCGACGTCTTAGGCTCAATCCGAACCGCGCAGCACGAACACTCTCTCCACGGCAGCATAGAGAATCGCTGCAATTTGGAGTCTGATCCAGTTCAAGGAGAACGCTATGGGGAGCCACATCAAAGTCACACCGATAGTCAACCGGATCCAAGCAGTGCTACGGAAGGAGTAGCGACTAGGAGAATGACCACCGTATCCGAGAAAGCGAACCCGGTAAGGGGACCTCGACCTCTCAATGAAGTGGGATTGTATCCACGAACCACTAAGAATGCTCTACCAGCGAACTGCATGTGCTTTGTATTACACCCAGATCATGCAGATACAATAGTAGCCGAGGGGAGGACAGGGGGGTCGTGGAAATCTCCGAGTCAGATACTTGGTTCATTGTGTCCGGAGGGAGAGCAGATGGTACAAATCTATCGAATTCTGATCCCGAACCTCCCATTGCTCTTCATCGAAGAAAGGCAACCCTTCACACTACTTGATCACGCTGTAGTGAAACCTTCAGGTAGCAACGTCTACATAAAATGGCACTCGAGATTTCTTTGGAAGAAGCCGAAGATCGTTTCCAAACCCTGAAGTCTGTAGTGTATATTGTATCGAAGCTGAATTCCTTGTAACTATGCAAATTTCTGAGATTACCGTTTGTAGTGATTGCAATTCAGAGGACTTCAATGTCCATTCCATGTAATTGCTACTCACTAATTTCAATAAAAGCAGGGTCTACGCTTCAAATTTCTCAGTAACGATGCATGCCCCAACAATCGACATTTGCACGAATGGAATCGTTCTACCAATATTTTCATTGAAAGAAAGTTGTGAAGCGGTACACTGAAATCATCCATTTGCTCCCACCACATCTGCCATGGTGGAACCCTAATATCCGAGGAACCCATACGGGGAGAAGACCAAACATCAACTGGATACCGCGCCGTTAAAACGGTCATCAATCCAAACCGGACATCTTCCGACTGTTATTGCAGCCCCGGGTACAATCCGGTTACAAATAGCACTACATAGCGGGTATGTCCCAACATTGCACACCCGCACCTCAATAGACCCTCATTGCCGGGTATGGTAATTCCCCCTTCAGTAATTTCAAGTGGTTAATATTCCATGAGTGACACCATCGGTAACATCTGAATAGTCGTTCATCCGCCGAGTTTGTCGCAGAACATTATCACCGCAGTCGTTGCTGTAATTCGAACCCGCGTGGGTAAAAGCAAAGCCCACGTGAATCCCGATGGCAGAATGAGTTGCCGTGGGGCCCAAAGTTATTGATTCGGGGTTTGCACTGTACCGCACCATTCGGGCTGTCAGGTGCCGGATTACACCTAAATTTTTTTCAACTACACCATTTGCAAATCCCCAGATTAGCTGTGATTTTGGTGTCAAAACCGGTTTAGTTGGGCACCCTTTGCACTAGTGACAATGAATTTGTTGACCCTTCGAAATCCTTTATTTCGTTGTTGGCACGATAGCTCTCCGTTTGAAAGAACTAAAATGATATGACAAAATGAACTATAAAAGCTTTAAAAGTTTTTTGCATAGAAGAGATTGTAACAGAGATGCACACAAAGCAAACAACCTCTATGGTCTTTGACTAAAACTCAAGAGACACATATAATCCTAGTTAGATTTCAAACCTTTTAGAGTAAAACATTATTGTAGAGGAAAACGGAAAATTTAGTACAGTTATTTTGGCATTTCAAGCCTACAGTCCCTTTGATTTCCATCGAGCCAGTCTCCTTGGGTAAACTTGACAAAGTACTTGTCAGAATGAGAAAAATTATCCATTGGGAAAAATATACGATACTTAAGTGACCTCAAATTCTATTCACAATCTCTCTTCTTAAAAGTAATGTAAAGAAAATAAGATGGCCTTTTAAACCATTTACAAATTTTAAAGCATCAGTCGACTTTTATGGTTCATAGTTTAAGTAGCCCACATTTTTTAATTTGAGATAATCTATTTTATTTTAATTTTTAAATTGTACATATGAAAATACAAGAACAACCTATCAAAACAGGCGTACATCTTCCACAAGCTTTAGTACAAGAATTATGTCTAGGTCTGAGTAGAGTCAAGATATTAGCGTAGATCTAAATTGAGCAAAGAAATACTCCAAATTTATGTAGCGCTTTATTGCTAAGAACATGAATATATGTATCTATGTATGTATCTATGTATGCATGTATGTATGTATGTATGTATGTATGTATTTTTTAATTTTTTTTTTGTAAAAAATAAATTAATAATTTTTTATATTCATCATCTACTATTTTATTTACAATATAAGTATCAATCCAATATCAAGAGGCAGTCATTATCAACGTATATAAACTCTGAAATCAAATTTATAAAAAATTAAGAATAATATTTATAAAATTAGTCTAGACACATGATTGACATACTTATTAGAAGAAAGTGTGTCAAGAAACAAAATGTGTTTTGTAAAAAGATATTTCAAAAACATTCTACATTGTGCAGAGACATTCTACATTGTTCATAAACATTCTACTTTGTGTATACATAAAAATTCTGCATTGTGCAGAATTGAAGTCCTAGACATGTTAAAAATAATTATATGTGAAAAATAAAATAGAAATGTAATTATTGAAATTTTCAAAGATGGTATAATTTAAATAATTTTGTAAAGAAAGAAGTTTTTTTGAATGAAAAAACCATTTGATTGACTTATGTGTAGAATTGGTCTACACATTACATTACAAAATTAGAATCTTATATTTATACTACGGGTGTATGTCATATAAGTAAAGTTTAAAAGACATCCTTAATGTAATTATCATTGAACTTGACATACAGAAAATAACCGAATCAAATCTGATAGTCAACTCTGAAATAAACAACATACCACTTTTTATGTCAAATGTCAGGATAAGTAAAATAACAGATCATACGTTAGTATACCTGATAATTTGCCAAATCAGATGTGATAAACATCAAATTTTTGGTTTTATCCTGCAATTTCCTTCTAAACTTGCTAACAACTTCTTTTATTTCAAGGTTTGGTTGTTGAGCTAGTACTCTATGCAATGCGTTATACAATTTTTCTTTTTCTTGTATAAGAATGTCCTTTTCTGATACCTACTATTATACAAATTCTTCAATCATTTATTTAATATACATTTTTTAATTGTAAGATATCATAAGCATTTTAAATTCATAAATTGTATATAATAAATCCTCAATGCTAATAAAATAGATGAATCATTGATTAACATATGAACATTTACTACTTTTGTGAATTTTACACTTTATTTACAACCGATTAAACATCAAAAAGAAAATGAATAACATATATCCTAAAACATTGAATTGTATAATACTATATATAATAGTGAATTAAATTTAAAATTTATTTATTTCAAATTTTCTTTCTTACAAAATAAATTTAGAAATTTGACAGTTAACTGTTTAAAATTAGATACGGAATTGATTTGATGTCAAAGTTAAAATATTTAATAAATTTTTAAAACTTTTGTATGAATCAATAAATCAATGCTACAACTCTTGAGACTGCAAGGGCTCTTAAAGAGAGTTCACTTGATCATCATGTGAAAGCACCAAAAATAGAGTGTTACGCAGTAGTAAGAAATGGTTATGTTGAGGATGCTTTGTCAATTAACCCCTAAAGGACAATCTGCCACATTTGGGCTTTTTTGGAATTTGGGCATGTACGTATGAATGCAATTTGTATCAGGATTTTCTGAAATTTCTATTGAAGGTGGGCCGTTCAGAGATCTTCGTGTGAATATTTTTATTTTTCAATTCCGACATCGGAATCAAAAGTTATGAAGGTTTAAGTGTCAAACGCTACTCGTTGGGCAGCTGCTGAATTCTTCTAAGCCACTGTGAATGCAGCAAATTCTGCCCAAAACTGCCCAAAGACGAAACTTTGAAATTCCACCAAAAATTGAGATTTTGATATTTTTCAAAAATAAAAAATTCTATGTATAGAGAAGGCAATAGAGCATGTTCCCACCGTTTGGATTTTCAATCCAATTTCTTCATGTGCACCAGGAATAAAGAATGATGCAATTGATAGTTTAATGCTAATCATGATTTATGGAAAAGACTCTTCTTTGCTGAAGAGACTCCCTCCCTCCCTCCCTCCCTCCCTCCCTCCCTCCCTCCCTCCCTCCCTCCCTCCCTCCCTCCCTCCCTCCCTCCTCCCTCCCTCCCTCCCTCCCTCCCTCCCTCCCTCCCTCCCTCCCTCCCTCCCTCCCTCCCTCCCTCCCTCCCTCCCTCCCTCCCTCCCTCCCTCCCTCCCTCCCTCCCTCCCTCCCTCCCTCCCTCCCTCCCTCCCTCCCTCCCTCCCTCCCTCCCTCCCTCCCTCCCTCCCTCCCTCCCTCCCTCCCTCCCTCCCTCCCTCCCTCCCTCCCTCCCTCCCTCCCTCCCTCCCTCCCTCCCTCCCTCCCTCCCTCCCTCCCTCTCTCTCTCTCTCTTGTGGTAACACGACACTCCTCAAACCCTAGTCGAGGACAACTTCCCACAGTGCATCCTTCAGAGTGCGCATAGCCTGTCAACTGACAGATAAGAGATACTGGACCTTGTAATGGTAGGGGATGTAAACCAACATTCATGGAGGATGGAATGAAATACACAGTTTCATTGAGGAAAATTTTAGGAAATTTAATTTAATTAAATAATATATTAAATTAAGTTTTAAAAAATAAATTATATATTTCTCATTGAATTATGTGAGAAATATAAGGCTCTTCAAACCCATCGAGCGAAGCGAGAAGGGTTTGAATAAGGGCGACGGGTCCGGTAGGACCCGTTGTTCGTTAAGTAATTTTAGGGTTCACTCAAAACAACGATCACGGAGTAACAAGGGTTGATCTCATTGGATTTTTGGTTTTACAACCTTTATATTCATTCAAATAATGCTAAAAATAAATAAATCTCAAATTTATCAAAATCAAAACCCTAAATCCAAATTGAGTTCTTCAATTTTAATTTGTGTAGCTTGTATATAGGGTTTATCATAAGCACACTCGATTTTTCTTGGGTAGACGTCAGACACTGTATTCTCTTTTGGAAATCTGTGAAGATAATGCTTTGACTTGGTTACGATAATATCTTATATTGTCCCTCCCGTTTTGGAGACCATTGGTAGAGAAAAATGAAATGTATGATAGAATTAAGGTACCAATCGGGGAGCTTCCAAGTGTGAATTTGTGCACATGGGCATCAACGCCAAGTTGTTGCATAAGCAAACCTATGTCACTTTCTGGATAGCAAACCTATGTCACTTTCTGGATAGCAAACCTGTAGATTCTAATTTCTGGCAACCGAGGAACATATTTTCGGTATTCTCTAGAAGCGGAATCGACAATCTGTACACCGCTTGTTGCCTTTGATAAGAATGCCGTTTGAGTCTTGAACTTCTTGTGGCTGTGTCATGAGCATTTAATGCTTATATGTATGATAGCATTTCTGCATACCTTGGAATGCCCGACATCTGTCCAGCTTGTAGCTGTGAGTACATCGCATGTACACGGCCTGAGTTCCGAACCTCGAAGTTTCGGCCTTGAAGTTTTATTTTATTTTAATTTATTTTATTTTAATGTATAAAACACACTTGCGGTAGTGAGATCTACACACTTGCGGTGGTGAGATCAACACACTTGTGGTGCAGTGTAACGTGATGTAAAATGGTTGGGCTGTACTAAGTGAAGCTAATTTTGTACTTGAAAATTGACCTATCCCCCTCCCTCCCCCCCTCCCCCCCCCCCCCCACCCCCCCCTCCCCCCCTCCCTCCCCCCCCCCCTCCCTCCCTCCCTCCCTCCGAGGAGGGTGGGGGGCTCCTTGATGAGTTTCTAGTGACTTATTTCTAGCGTCCACTCTCATCTTGCCAACTCATTAAAATTCAAGTGTGTTTGGGGCCCTCATGTGGGGTCCTCTAAGTATGGTGGTCCCGGCAATGAGATCTAGTGGTCTTTCAAGTGGTCCTCAAATGTGCTCTCAACACCCCTATTCTCCGCGCTGGAGATTAGTCCCAAAACGAATGTTGACTAAGCAACCTCCTCGGTCCAACGCCCTTACCCATTCAGCATATGAATTGAAGGCAATGATCAAACGACTTGGTCTTGAACACAAACGGATAGAGTTGTGTTGAAAAGAATATGTTTTTGAAGAAGAGATTAACGGAGACCTACTGCACTACCTAGTGTGCAATCACCCCCGACATATTCCTCGCTCAAAGAGTGTTCCATACTTGGTCACAAGGTACTTTTCATTGATTCCTAAACTTCCACCACTTTACAAGTGCCCTTGGCTCGGTGAACTTTTACAGCACCATAGTAATACAATGTATGATGGCGAGACAATGTGGTGAGTAGCGGTCATCAGTGGAGAGAAATGTAAGTTGGTATCCTTAGTTTCACAATGTAGCAACACACCTAAGGCTTGCACAAGTAGCTTACAGCATTTTTTGTCATGGAGATCAAAACTCAAAACACTCCACTTGGATAGTCCTAATTGCTGTGTAGAATTTTGCAGGATAGCTCACAATCAAGAAGTTTTCTTTGAATCTCTCTCTTTTAATCCCTGGACCCAGAGCCCTGACCTCAAATAGAATAGATGTTTTTTTTAAGCCTCTAGTTCAAGATCCTTTGAAGCTTTGGTATGGTGTTCGTGAATATATTGACAGGAGTGGACAATCAAAACTTCACTATGCGTGCTATGTCAATGTGGACAATAAACAGTTTTCACGCTCTGGGCTTGCCGTCTAGCCAAACTAAGGAGGGATACTTAGCGTGTCCCCTATGGAGAAGGCACTTCTTTGGAACATTCCCGGTTATTAAAAAAAATGGTGTATTCAGGAGCGAGACGATCTTTGCCTCCCAAACATTGATATTAGCGGAGCAAAGCAGCGTTTACCATTGCAACATAAGAACTTGGCAACCCCAAACATTGGATAGGACTAGAGATTATGGAGCAGGGCCATGAAGGAGCAGAGGGGCTAAGACAAGGTGGGGTGGGACTCTGATGAAGGCCCTATAAAATGACATGGTGTTAAGGCAAGCATTTGTAAACCAGAAAAGCACAACTCCAAATGGTTGGCCTTGGCTTATTGCCCTATAGTAAAAAATTAGTTACATAGGGTTTAAATGTAAAAGTTACCAAAGAAAATATTTTTAGGGCAAAAAGTAAATCGACATTACCCTAATCCTAAGTAATTTCTAACCCTAAATACTTTAGTAACTCTAAATAATTAATAACCCTAATTAATTAGTAACTCTAAGTGGTTTAGGTTAGTTAATTACTTTTTATCTTAACTCATTCAATTTAAGTCGTAATTTAGAATTTTTAATGCTTAAAGTTACTGATTTTTTATGCTTTATGCAAAAAATCACATGCAAAAACTAACGTTCAATTTCAACCAAAAACCAACCAAATCAGAGAATTACAGCTCACATCCAATAATTTCCAAACAAAGGCACAAATTAATTCACCACAACAACCACATATAATTTTATAGTTTTTTTGTGTACATAAATGCAAAGTTTAATCACACATAAACTACTCAATCTCAAGAGACACAAGTAGTAACTTCAAACACAATAAAAACTAATACTCATACACAAGAGATACGGCAGCTGCTTCACCAACCGTCTGAATTCTAATGCTCTTGCTAACTCCACACAGCCTCGGTCAATAGTGGGAGTCACACAAGGCCCATTCTCAGGGAATGGGCTTCCCTACGGAAGGGGAATGCACACATGGCGGGCATTCCCCTTCCGTAGGGAAGCCCATTCCCCGAGAATGGGCCTTCCCCATTCCGGCCCTCCCAGGGCCTAGAAGGCTCCATTCCCCGAGGTTTGTTTACATCGCTATTTGGTTTTTACCCTTTCTCCCTCTCCTCTCTGTAGTTGTCTAGCTTCTTTTCTCTCAGCTGTTGTGGGGATTTTGGAGACGGAGACGGTAGTTGATGTTGCTGCGTGTTTACGTGCTCACGTTCATCAATTGTGTTCAAGGGCCGCTGTGGTAGAGGTCGTTGGCAGATTTCGGAGCTTGCTCTGGCTGGTTGCGGTGAGTTTTTTGATTCCGAGTTGTGGGTGTTGCAAGTCGTTGATACCGCGGAGGAAAATACTTTTGGGCCAGGCTGCACGATCTGAGGTGCTGATGAGTAGATTGAGAGATAAATCATGTCTGTGTGATGTGCAGGTTAAATTATTGTAACCAGGCGTGGAATGGCTACAGGATTGTATGGAAGGCATACCCATGATTGACGTCATTGATCCGGTTTGTTGGTACTGACCATTCAATAGAAAAGGAAGTTCAAAGTGATTGTGTGACATGATTGAATAAGTGAGAAAGTTTAGCATTTCAATGAAGCTTGAAGGTTGTTACTCTTGCCATTCTTAATTTGATTTCTTTGTGATGATGTGGGTTAATTGGCATTTGATTCATTTGTTAGATTCTGTGATGCTGCACTTGAGAGTTTGCTGCAGAGTGGAAATGTGAGGTTCAAGGTTTGGAACAGAGACCGTATTTAGAGGCTGAATTATAATTTCGCGATAGGATCGTGAGACGCTCGTTGCGCTGAGGCACATGCAGAGAGTGGATGCACGACAGGAGTTCATGTTCTTTGATTTTGAAATTGCTCCGGAATTGCAGCTCTGGAAGGGATCGGATAATTGTTGACATACACCCAGGGTTTATGGTTCAGAGTTTTGCTGGGATCTGGTCGAAAGGGCTGCGAATTGTGAGTCCAAGAGTAGTAACCCACATGTACAAAGGTTCACGCTACCAATTCATAACAACTATCATAAAGCATTAAATCTCTTCCCCCTTAAACTCGACCACATCGTCAACCCTTACGAGGAACATGTCAAGGATGGGGAGTTCGGTCCCGGTTTCAAATTAGGTCATGTCTAGCACATTTAGGTTATCTTGAAACTAAGATCACAATTCTCTGCAGCAGAATTCTCGTTTTCCACCATCATGTCTGACTATAACATCCTCACCATATGGTGGTTTGCCATCAGTTTGTGTCGCTCTCCATTATTATTTGCTGACTGATATGTTCGGATGCAGGCAAACAGCTACGGCACTTTACAGCAGAGAGTAGACTTCGAAACAAGCACACAGGTTTATGTGCCATTGTCGTCGAAGAAGGAGAACGTATCTGGGTGGCAAGACATACTTCAGGTTTGAACGTAAACCTTAAATCATAGAATCCTCAGTAGGCACTGCTGTTTCCCATGAAGTGGTTATTAAACTCATTGTTCGTGATATTTTACGGATCAGGTATACTATGTGGCCTTCTTCAATCTGGGTTCCTCCGCAACCCACATGGCTGTCTTCATTGACACAGTGATACATCATTGACGTGTCTTCTGGGTTGAATCCTCATAGGCGTGTCATGCTAGCTGATAACACAGACTTGATATGCAAAGCTTCTGATGTGTGGAAACAACATGATCTTTGTGTAGTTGGGAATTCTCTAGGGGCTCTAGTGGAAGGCCATGGTGTTGCTATATGTATTCTCACCTGCACAACCTCTCTGTAAACGATTCTGTTTCAAAGCCTTGGCAATTTCTGTTATGTGCAAAAAAGAGTGCTATATTCTGGAAATAGTATAGTCAGACCATGCTTAGATATCATTTCAATTACCACATTGAGATTGCAGCAGTAACTGAACCATTTCTCAAGGTTTGCTGCTTCACTTTGCAGAGCATATTTCACCATTGATGACAGAAATCGAGAAGTTGGAAGAAGGCTTGTACTCCATTCAGTTCGAGCAACAGTGACTTCTAGATTAGACAGACCGCCAAATCATCGGTATGCCATCTCTTCAGCCCATGGATTCCTTAGTCGATATCATCATCATCTCTGTCTGCACATGAACATCTTCTTCTGGAATTTTTACTGCATTGGTTTGAACTACTTTAAACATCGGTACCCATGTGAGTACCTCGGTGACAGATTGCTATAACAACTTCAGAACATAGCAAATAGTACTCAGAATCAATTATATAATCAACATATATTAATCACAGATACAATTCTCGTGCCAGAATTGCTCCCAAATCTTGTCAGTTTAAGGGAGGTTGTCGTTGGAGTGTGCAGGAATTGGTTTTTTATTGGGGAAGAGGTTTTGATTTGGTTTGGAATGGAACTTTGTGATAGAGATTAGATTTTTTTGTTTCCTGAAGAGCATTTGGCTGCATTGCATTTTAGAGGCATTGGTGTAACGGGGAAGCACAATAAAGTGAACCACAAAAGTGCTTATCTTTTTCCAATTTCAGCCCCTTCTGTAAAGACTAGAGAAAGTGGGATTTACGTTATGTTGATGCAAAATTAAGTTTGGGATACGGAAAGTAGACTTGATTTTCTTCAACTTCCCAAAGTTGCGAGAAAAGATATTGAGTTTACAATGGAAAACGGAGACGTCAAAGTCAGACAAAGTGAATGGTCGTCATTTGGAAAAGTGAACACAACGGTTTAGGGTTTTGTCCGAAATCACTTTTAATTTCGCGGTGCACTCTATATGTTTAAGAAGTATTCTAAAATAGTCAATTAATATACTCATTCATTGGTTTAGGGTTCCAAAAGTACCGCAAGGATACTTTTTAAGAGGGTTACTTCCGTGGTACTTTTTGTGCGTTTTTTTTCACCGAACATTGTTTTTCAAATTGAAAAAAACATCCTCTAAAGACAATAGATGGCTCCAAATGTAGAAATTAAGACTTTGGAAAAGTTCATTTTCACGAATTAGAACTAGTGGTCAAATTAAGTTTCAATTGAAGATGTTCTTATTGTGAAGATGTATATAAGATACCTTATGACACCCTAGAAAGTGACTAAAATGCTCAAAAACTACACCAAAATGCTCAAAATCAGCTCTGAGCCTTAAAAAACAGCACACTTCATATTCACTTGTTGGTGGTCACATTTTGCACTTTGTGGTCCACTTTATTGTGCTCTCCCCCGTAACAGAACTAGTTTGTTTTAGAATAGGACTTGCGTTGGTTTTGAGAGACGCAGAGAGGTGTTGTCACGAGTGAGTGTGATACCAAATGTGCATTGGTGTGAGCGAGATGAAGGGCTGGAGGTGGAATCTGAAAACTTAGCCAACAGTCGTGATGGTTCACTTCCACAGTATTGTTGCTATTTTGGATCACTTCCGACTGTACTATTTGCTGCAAATATGTAGCTGTACAGTTTGTCGAAGCAGGGCATTGCTTTGAGCTCTACTAGTGTTGAAACTTCAATGCGCTCATCTCAGTAACTCAGTTAGCTACCTTGCGTTTCCTTATCGTCGAGAAATTTCACCAAGAAAAAGTCGCTTGATATTAGTTTGACGTTATTGAGTCACGACATCTCTTCATATTGGGTTGACGTTAGTTTCGATCCTCATAACTGATATGGATGTGTAAAGCTTCGTATGTAAATGTTTTGCTATGATGGTATGCTGACATCTTGTACATTTACTCTAGGTGCAGAAATCTGTCGAACAAGAATCTCCGAGGCTATGTGACTCTGGATACGAGGAAATTTAAGTGGCTGCAAGTACTGTAAGTCAGTACAGACACTAATATACTTTGCATTCGTCAAGGTGGTTATCCATGGAGATGAGAAATTAGATTATTTAACTTTTGCTTCTGTTGATCCGGGATGTTTGTGGAACTCTGCAGGAACTTGTCATTGAACAACTTCGAGGGTGAGATAACATGTAAATGAGGACACTGCACCAACCTACGAAGTCTGTGCAGTGTAAAGGCCCTGTATCCCTATATTTTAGTGGCAATACAAGCTGACGCTTTTTTATAAGGTTCGTCTATTTGAGATTTTTATTTTCTAGTGATTTGTAAAATAGTTTCATTGAAAGTAAACTGGTAAGATCCCAAACTCAAGCTCATATGTTATTTCCAGCTGCCATGCTAGCGGGTGACATGAAGCTCATATTCAGGGATTAAAGTGACTCTGAGGTTTCTGTTGTTCTTTGCAGTGTAAAGGTGCAGGCTCCGTTTTCAGCTTTAACACTGGATCGTTAGCAGTAGCTAAACACGTGGTTCAAGAAACCAACCTATTCAGCATCACCGTGATCTTTGGTATCTTCCTTGTCTTGTTCCTATGTTCGTTGAGTATGCAAGAACTATGATCTTTCACATCACAGTATGCATTGACTGGCTTAATAAACTCTAATCTTCAGATTTAAAACTGCTTTGTTTACCGGAAGCTTTGCTTATGATTCTTCTGCGGCAATTATATGGCCTTACTTCAAAGTTCTGATTCAGTTCTTCCATGGCGTATTCTTTTTCGTTATAATATGAAGAGCTTGGGCTTGCAGGAACAGGATTTGAACAGCCATGATTTCAGTCACTAACATCACGTCAACTGTTTATTGCTTGTTGTGTAGGCGTCATGAATCAGAGAAGTGATGGCAGGGGCCAAAAACGTAAGACAGGGGAAACGAATACCCCGCCTCCAATCCAAAGAACAGCTACAGATATTGAACCCAGTTCACAAGGTGATAGCAACTATAGCTTTTGGAAAGAAGGGAAATAGAAATGTTGATTGAGTGGTTGGAGCTTCCTGGAAACTATGACAAATGGAAGTGCGCTGGAATAAGGAATACGGAGAAGAAGAAGTCCAAAACCTTTTCAAGCATGCCGAAGAAGTCTGTTGCAGGTTTGATATCTGACTATCTCAGACAACATTTCATGTTCAAAACAACAGATCAAATCTTGAACAAGATGCGTTACATTGAGGACAAATACAAGGATGCCAAAGATTTTCTAAACAACACTGGTGAAGGATTGACAAGTGAAGATGAATAGAGGGCGATCACAAGTATTGATGCTAAGCTGAAGAAGCTTTGTCCTTTCTATGACGCGATAAACCCGATTATGAAGGATTCTGTGAGTATAACTCCTCCCTATGTTGGAGAGTCAGGACCTTCAGAGGACCTTTCGGATATGCTGTTTACAGATTCTACAGTGCGAGGGGATTCAGAGAGATTGGAAGAGGAGGAGAAGTGCGAGCAAGAAGGTCCAGAAGACGAGGTGGAGGCAAATGCAGGTGAGGAGTACGAAGAGGATGCACCGACTCCAGCCATTGCCTCAACGGAGAGAACGAGAGAAGCTCCTGTGCAGACACCTCAACCTCGTGCCAACACTGCTCGGCAACCTGTAGGCACACCTCCGCAGCGCCCAGAAACTAGTACTCCAACCCTCACTCCCAACGTCATAAATGTCAACAAGAAGCCTAAGTCTATTTCTGAACAGGTGGCTGACCTGCAGAAGGAGTCTCGTCTTATGCTGGAGAAGAAGTTGGAAGTCAATTCTGAGCATCACAGGCAAAAGCTTGAGTTCCAGCGTAAACAATCACAAAGGCAATTCGAGCTCGAAAATCGGCGCTTGGACTTGGAGTTCAGAAACAAGAAAATGAAAAAGAAGAGCGTGAATTGCGACGGCTGACGCTTCAACTTGAGTTGGAGAAAATCAGGGGTTTCAAGCAATAGTTGAATCTGAGTTTGACATATTGTGTCAAGCGTGTACATAAAATCTACCTCTTTACAGTAATGCTTTTATATGTTAACATCAGTATTGGTTTTACCGTCACCACTATAATCCACTAAATCTTCTTTTATATTTTGTGGAACACATTTATCATAAAGTTCGACAGTACTAATCTCTGATTTTCCTCATCTTGTTTCACATGAATATCAAACAGTTTCTTGCAGTTGAAATGCAGAGTAAGTTGTAACCAGTGATAGATTTGCCCCTTCGGTTGTACTCGACTAGTATGGCAAGCTGAAGGACATTGAGAGCTTGGGCACTTATGTTGGTAAGAGTAATTCCTCTCCGTTCTGAGATTTTT
The DNA here is from genome assembly GCA_014871385.1 of Ceratodon purpureus. Classification (NCBI taxonomy): domain Eukaryota; kingdom Viridiplantae; phylum Streptophyta; class Bryopsida; order Pseudoditrichales; family Ditrichaceae; genus Ceratodon; species Ceratodon purpureus. The sequence goes on from CM026426.1 coordinate 80,660,395, forward strand.
TTCCCATAGTGATACGGCCCTGATGATGTGGTGGGAGCGTTCATTCCGTGTCAGCTCGCTTGACTCTGTTCAGTGAGCTTATCTTGATGTTGGTTCCTCTTTTTTGCTTTGCTTGCTTGTGTAATATTTTTTTAATTCCAGTGATGACAAGTTTCCGTATGCAGTGCGGCAGTTGGGGCTTGATGAAGCGAGTCACATCGCTCAGACTGTGTCCAAAGCAGCGGAAGGGTACCTTCGAGAAGACAGGAACATCACGGGCGATACTAAGGAAATCGTTTTCTCGCTTGTGGCTAGGCCAACCGAGGAGGACAATGAGAAAGAGATCTGCCAGGATATGTTGCAGGAAGTCAAGATTTGTGTTGTCACCTACTTCCGTTTTCACTGGAAACATGCATCTGCTTTCATTGAGAAGGTATTCCATATACACTAATGCACCCGAATTTTGTATATGCTCCACTGTATTCCACATTTGTCCTTGCATGAAATTTTAGTTCAGTCATAATTTTATGGTAGAAAAAATTCAGCCAAATTTGCTGAGAATGTTAAAAGAAAATGTCTGTATGTTGAATACTCATTCAAATAATTTGAAGGATTTAAGGCATGTACATTGTTCAACGCAAATTTTGAGTTACTGCTGCAAAATTGGGTTGAAGCTAAATATCTTGTTTGTGAATTCCCTACTTTGTGCCCAATGTGTATGACAATATACCATAGGTACGGTTGAATTATCCCGGAATTAGGATTTGCCAATTAGTTCAATTTAAAATGCACGAAGACCGGTTGTTGTGTGAAACTGATATTACCTGGACCATGGCTGTGCAGGTTATGAGCAATGGGGTCCAAACGAAGAAATTGCACAGAGCAGTCTTGACTGCCCTTAAGTGTGTGAGTTAAGAGTCCACTAAATAACCACAAATATATTACATTCAAGATGAATTCTGCCACGTTATTACGCTTGTTTCATCTAAGCAGATTCTCATCTTTTGGGAGACAGAGTGGCAACTCAAAGCTAATCTACATTTCGATGCAGAAAGCAGCGCTATGAGAAGGTCTTGGAGTCTTTAAAAACAAAACATAGAATTCTCACTTTAATTGAGAAGATGAAACTCGTAGGCAAAGCTGATGAATCAGTGCCACATGAAGGTGTGGTGACAATTCGTACTGAGTCCTCCAAGCGTAGCCCTGTCATCCTGTTCATCGGTGGTGGCATGGGTTTGGGGAAATCCACTGTTGTCAAAGAGATTCTCTCCAGGTATCGTGATTGCATATTCTTTGCATATGCCAAGGACATCATCAGGAGATTCTTTGAGCTCAACATGAATTTATAAGTATCTTCTGACGGCATATTTCCCTTCATGTGTGCAGCTCATTTTGGTTTGGTGTTATCAAAGATGCTGTGGTGGTGGAAGTAGATGCTTTCAAGGAAACCGATGTCATTTACCGCACCTTGAGTACAATGGCGAAGGGAGACGTATCAGGGACATCAGAGCTTGTAAATCTTGTACTCCATGCTGGCTTTTCTATTAGATCATAAGCAAGATTGGTTGTCCTGATCTGTAGCAATATCACGGCTTCAGTACTTAGTAGTATGTGTTAGAAATGAGAATTATGCCAAGGTCTCAAGAATGGAAGATCGTGACTGAATTGAGGTGCTGAAAATGTGAATATACGTGTAGGTGCATCAATTCTCCACCGACGCAGCAAATTCATTGCTGGTGTCTGCTTTGAACGAAGGCAGAGACGTGATCTTCGATGGCACAATGTCGTGGGAGCCTTTTGTACGTCAGACCCTGGACATGGTCCTAGATATCAATAATAGGTAATCTTTAGATCAATACCCTGCTACATGCCAAATTACGTGCAGAAAGCATTTTCTGCTGATAACCTCAGTAGAATATATTAGTTTCACCTGAGCTGGGATGCTACCGTGATGATTTCTCATGAATACATTTCAAGGAAACCGACGTCATTCACTGCGCTATTATTTGCAGTTTTTGGAGAATCACGAAGTTGCTGTCTGATGGCGAAAGAAAGTAGCTGCTTCTGTGACAGGGTTAAAATCTATTGCAATGTTCACTGGGTTGAGGGTCTTGAATGTGGGCTATTGCATGAATTTCAGAGATTCTGGACTAGTGCGCATTGGTGCGACTTGCAAGAACCTTCGGGAACTTGATTGTTATAGGTTTGTTCTACCCGGGGGGCTGGAATTTTTATTCCTTTCAAATAATTCTGTAGTTTTCCCTGTAGGATGGGTGGATTTCTGGAGGCAGTCAAAGTGGCATGATGTATAATCTCCTGCTTTTAACCATTATTGTGTTTCTTGTTTTGGTTGTCTTCTTTACAACGTCATCATTTGGAATACAGTGATAAGTGTATACAGAAGTGTTGAAAAATGTATTATTTTAGACTCTGGGTCTGGTGGGAGTCTGAGATCTGGAAAAGACATACAATGCTGAAAAAATAATTAAATGGATTTTATTAATTTAACGTGTTCACAAAATGTATTTTAAAGAATTGACTGAATTAATTGATTAATTGTCCTAAGAACTGCTGTTACTAACCTAAACCATGAAATATGGAGATGAAAATCATGTTTTTAAGTCATAAGAAGCTCAACTATCAACATCTCTATGAAATCTAAGGACTTCCATCTTGACAACTTCCCTATTATGTCTATCACGAGGATCATTTGTTGCAGGTGTCTCTGGGTCGTCTTCATTTGGATCGTGGACCATATCGGGATCACGTAGGAGATTTTCATATACATATCCATCCTACAAAAGTAAATTATGTAAAATTGCGCACGCACGAATCCAACACACTACAAACTTGTGGTCTGCTTTAGAAGATATAACTGTTGGGAGGCCACGAAGACTTTGAAATCGCCCTTTCAATTGTCCAATGGTATGCTCTGCTTTCACTCGAATAGAAGAAAGACGGTTGTTGAATCGTCTGTTAGCGGCAATATTAGCTAAAGGTTTTTTATAAGGTACCATAGTAATTTAAGTAAGGGGATAGCCAGATTGGAAAGGAGGTATTCACGTCCGGAAAAGTACTTAGTATAATGATTCCATACTTCATTGTTCTTGAATACTCGGCTGTCATGGGACGTAGTTGTCTGTGTCGCACCAACCCAGGAGCCTGCAGTGAGCATTGAGGAACAAGGGCCTCCTGCGCGAGTCGACGAGCCGCTGACAAGAGACGAGCAAACGTCATCTAATCCTCCTGCCAAGCCCAAGGGGAAAGGGTTGAAGCTCTCATTTGTCAAGAATGGTGTTAAGGGCGCAACTTGGATGATTGGGCTAGATGAGAACACTGAAGGCAAGACACTCGTAGCAAAGAGAAGTAAGATTGATGATACTGCTCAGGCCACTTCTCTTGCGGGCAACATTTCCCATGATTCCTCAGGGGTTCAGGAAAGGGAAGAGTCTTCTGGGAGGGGGAAACGGAAGAGAAAGAGTTCCTTGAAGAAGGGCACATCTGGGGAACAGCACATGAGTCCAAAAGATTTCGGCGCTACAGAGGCCGTGATATCACCTCCGTGGGCACCCACTAAGGGGCATAGGGCTAAGAAGACCAAGGGAGGTTAGTATATCAGGCGGTGGCCTAGTCCATCTTTTAAATGCGTGCATTGAAAAATTAGTGTAGAGTTCCGGAGCTAGGATTGTGTTAGATGTTTGTAAGGCCAAATTCAAATAAATGCTCGGTAAGTGCTAAGTTCTAGGCTTTCTCTTTCTCCAGAAGTTGTTGCTTGGATGTCGGCTGTCCGCCGACTGTCGTCCTAACTGTCATGTTTGTCTTCTGCTTTGTTTGCTATCACTCCAGAGTCCGCGGACAAGGAAGTCCAAGGAAAACTACGCGAAGACATATCCAGTGGAAATCTGGAGCAGCGTCCTCCATCTCTTAATGCAAATCTACTAGCCCATGAACAAGCTAATATTCAATTACACGATCCAATGTTGAAGTACTTTTTGGTTTTGGATATTAATGGCCTACTAATACTCCAGAAGAAGGTGGGCACTCAGTGGAATACTAGAATTAGACCGGGTTTACTGGACTTCCTAGAGTTTTGCCTTGACAATTTCGAAGTGGTATTCTGGAGCTGCATTTAGGCAAGGAGCATTGCAGTAGCGCTGTCCTCGTCTAGATGCTCAAGTGCGCTACAAGTTCGACCACAGTTTCTGCGAGACTTGCAAATATAAGGGTGGTAGATAGTTTTATTTAAAGAGACTCCAGACCCTCTTCGACCTCGATGACGGGCTGAAGTGGACGGTGGCGTCTTCAATTAACACTCTCTTGGTGGATGCTTCCCCATATAAGAATGTCGCGAACACTCCTTAGAACGTTGTGCACCCTACACCATATACCTTAGAGTCAAAGGAGTCGGAACATAAGGAGAATTATCTGGTGGGAGAATTGATTCCTTGGCTTACGCGATCGAAAGAATCCAAACTCCCGGGCTTGAGTAGAGGAAGACTTGTATGTGAGCGGAGAGCGGAGAGCAGAGAGCAGAGAGCGCAGATTTGGAGAGCGGAGAGCAGAAAATGGGGTCTGAAATCTAAAAAAAGTCTTTTTGATACTAAAATTAGACACTAAAATTAGAAAATTAGAATATTTTGAGAATATTTTTCCAATGTTACCTTTTTTAAAGGTGAATTTAAGACCTATGACCGTGGAATTTTTTCAAATATTTAGGACAATATATGACATTTTGATCCCATTACCGTTTTATTGTTTTAAATATTTTTGGTGGAGAAAAATAAATTGACGCATTTCTGTGAATTTCTGGTTGTTATTGATTGCATTCCGTCGGATGAATGTTGGTGTAGGGTGCAATGTCCGTGATCTAAGGGAACCAAGTCAATGCCTTTAGATATTTAAGTTCAAGGTGAGAAGAATGTCTTCTTTATTTTCACCTCCCTTTTTGTTTTGGGAAAGGGACACTTCTCTTTTGTACCGATCCACGATTATGGAGGATGTCGAGGTGGTTGCTGTTTCGTTCGGTGATGTTGTTGGCCCGTTTCAACCTTACGTGGAGGTTGAGGGGGACGACGAGTTGTTTGGATGTGGCGAAGCACTTACACTTCTGGAGGTCGTGGATGTTGGAGTGGAGTTGGGAGGAGACCCTACAGTGGTACAAGATCCTAGGAAGATCATAGTGGTGGACGATGAGGTGGAGAAGCCGTTGCCAGCTCATGCATACTCTAAGGTTGGAAAGATCCCACCCAGGACTTATTCTAGGGAAGCACTTAGAGGGTCAAGTGGAAGTAGTCCATTGTTTAAACGTCCCTACCTAGGTTTAGGATTGCTTAGAGTGGGACCCAAAATGGACAAAAATGTAGCTTCTTACGTAGTAGAGTCTGATGTTGGTAGAATTGCTAAGAATGCAAAGGGCAAAGCTAAACGCATTAAGTTCAAAGATTGAAAGAGCTCTTTCCAGTAGTTTCTTGGTTGAATTAAAGTGATGACTTACTATAATAATTCCATGCTTAACGTGGTGTAGGGTACAAGTGGTCGAATGTAGTAATGTGACATGCATTGCATTATTAGTTGGACCAATTACTAGGCGTGGCAATCAATGAGAATAGTGAGACCCTAATACCTTATATATTAAAAAAAACAATACAAATATGTATTGCTGACTCGATACAGGGAATAATTCAAATAGCAAGTACTGTGCAACCTAGTTGCCACCGTCCACGTGAAAGAACATGGACTAAAAGTAGCTTGCCCCCTAATTTTTGACGCACACCAATTACTACGCTCTAGCTCCCTCTCACTGATTTACGCATACATTAATTCCCTTATCCCCTCACATTTATATGCATATTAGTGCTTAAAATGTACTAATATTGAAACTTTTAAGAGGGATCAAGTAACAATTAATATCGTAACATTTTCTTAACATTACTAGAATTCATCCATTCTCGTCTACATGCCTTTCATCTTTTCTTTTTCTTTTTTTATATAATTATCTTGTATTTTTTATTAACTTCCTTTATTCTATCTAAATTGTTAATGGAGTCGGAAGAGTTCTTTCATTTAATTTTATCTTTCATATTACTTTCACTTTATTTTCTTCATTTCTTTCATATCATTTTCAATTTGGTGTGTCAATGAGGGCCATTGCTTAGGTGAGTGGAACCCATCTTAATGACATGTAATTTAGTGATCTACTTATTTTGAAAATATTCAATCGTTTCAAAATCAAGTTTGTTTTTGAAGAATGAACCTTTTATTTCTCAAAAAGAAAAGACAAATTTTTCTTGGAGGGTAGCTAGTATAACGACTTAACTAATGATGTGGCTATGGTGCATTAGATAAGAGTACCAATAACCCAAAAGGACCAATTGGTCAACGTAGGTGCACTAATAAATAGAAGTAACCTAAAGCAACAAGTGGATGTATGTAAGAAGCTTTAATCAACAAGACTCTTTCTTGGTTTCTGGTTCACTTAGAAATAATTCTAGTACCCTCCTATCACCATTTATTAGAACTTTTGATTTTAGATTGGTAAAATTCACAAAATAATTAAATTTCTAAAAACCATATTCTCTATGATTACCCAACCTTTGTGTATTTTTCCACACCAACTGTGCCATTCAACCAGCAAAAAGGCTTAGAAAGCTGCGATGGTTTCTAGTGCTGCTACCTTAAAAGCTGGTGATACTCTAACCACCTTGAAGCTCGTCAAGCTCTGATAATCTTGAGGCTTAAAGGCTTGAAGTACCATATTTTAGTTCATATCAATGATTGAGCCTTTCTTTGAATGGGCAGCTCCTAAGGAGCTTAAAGGGGGAATTTTCTTATTTAAAGTAACATTGTTAAACCTTTGTCATAATCTATTTTTGCAATGAATTTTCTTAATTTGCTCCCCCCAAAAAAAAAACCGTTGTCATGTGTAAAATCTTGGACTGTTCAGCACGAGATTTCTTTAAGAAGGCCTTATTCCTTCTTATGTCAGAATTTGCCGCCAATCATCTGGTATGCTGGGGCCACAGCCAACCTTCTGTCATTAAGAGTGAATGCTACAGTTAAAAAATAATATTACTATGTACTCCATTGTTTAATTCTGGATGTTGAGTCCCTCGAATATGATACTCCTCAGTGATTTTCAAGCAAAGATCCGTAGATGGAAGGCAGTATTTTCTTCAATTATTTTTTGTACTTTTCAAATGTTATATGTTGTCAGCTCCTGGATGGTCCAAAGTTATCACGTGGACACTTATTCTAGAGTGCCGGTATTTTGTTTTTGGAAACAAATTGATGCTTTTGTTTCAATTAAACTAAAGATTATAAACATCACACAATACACTGCAAATGTAGGATAAGTTACCTGTACAGTGAGGAATTTGGAAATCAGACTCTAGCGAGGTCCATTGCAGTTGCTACTTTGCCTTGAAAGAGCTGTGATATTACTATGTTTTCCATAGAGAAGTCCAGAATATATTGATTCAAAACAAATTATGTGAGAGGAGTATGTTGGAGTTGTCAAAATCCACCATTGAGAGTGGCTGGGATGCCAGGGTAGAGCAAATCGCTGCCCGTATTCTTATGTATGAGTAGGCCTTTTGTCATCTCAAGAAGATGTGCATAATCTAACTTAAGGCCATAGGTTCCAAATTTGACAAAAAATAACCCAAAAAAATTTCCCGGGAGTCCAAAATGGGGAAGACCAGAGATTTGGACCCGACCGAGCGATAACCGAGGAATTTGGACAATGACCTACCGTCTTCTTGAAAATGCTCATATGCAAATGCTGATAAACACTTTCAGGTAGAAATTTCAAGGAGAGACTAAAACTGCTTTTTGTTGAGTTTTGGTGAAGGCAAGCTCCTCATCTTGTGACATAGATTTTTCTCATGTGTAAGCAAGGGCTGCCCCTTGGGATGAAATTCTTCTTGAATTTTGCCTCAAAGGGAAGTACAAGTCAATGTAAGCTAGCCAATGTAAGCATTCTTCAGATGTTTGATTAGAAAACTGTGCAAATTTGGAGTAAATGCTTTCAATGCAACATGTTTTAGTTTCAGTTTGTAGCCCACAGTAACTATATTCACCTTGTTTATTGGGATGGAAGGGTATTTATCGCCATATTCATCAAATTGGCCAACCTTGTTTATATTGGCCGTCACAATATTCAAATAAAGCAAGATACTGAACTTGAGTCACACTATTTGAGTGGCCAATATAATCAAGATTAGCCAATTTAACGAACATGGTGTTGTTTATTTTCTGGCAGTCTATTGCATTTTCAAGGCGTCGTCATAATCTAGTACAGTCAAACACTTTAAAGGTTTTGATGCTGCATACTAGTTTGCAAAGAAAGGAAGAAAATAAAACATGAATTCGGCCCATGTTGGTTGCATTTGATCCTTTGTACTAGATTGCTTCAATTTTTTGTAGGAACCAAGGAGTTTGAGTTTTACTTCACTTGGTTGAGCAGCAGCTGCTTTGTTGAAATTGCTGTTTGAATTTAAAGTTATGTCTGTCTCATGGTTGATAGAAATGTTAGGATTTAATGCTGTTGAATTAACAGATGAGGTTTGAGGTAGCTGTAAGGTTCATTTGCTAGTTTTCCTAGGTTTTGTCGGTTATTTTTTTGATGTGGAATTTAAGAATTAGGATTTCGTTTGAACTATAAAGTATTGCAATTGAAGTGAAATTTGGAAAATTGGATTCTTATGAGAGATTACCAGCGGGTCACACAACTTAGATCAAAATTTTAGTAAATAGAGACAACACAAATTAATTTAATAGTCAATCCTTTTGGAAAAAACGAGCATACCTTAGTTTGCCGGAGCTCTGCAGGTGGGCGTATGAAGACAATTGAATGCTCATATGATGGAACTTTGTAATAGCTGGGAGCTACAAATTCAAAGTATTGCGACAAAAATGTAGGAAGTGATTTTTCAGAAATAATTCATATGCTACAGAGCCAAGTCTGTCAAAGCATATTGAAGGAGTAGAGTTCTACAGGAAGCACCTTCAGCAATTGCAGATGTGATTCGTATACTGTCGTTCAAGATTACCATTCACAAGAGTTCATATTATGTACAAATGCGGAGGCATTCACAGGAATATCTTCCAGCAGTAGTATTCTAGACATGACATGTAAGGTGTTAGTAAATGATATGGTGAGATTGTATATGCATATACGCTTGACGTGCAGATCACAAAGATTAAATTCAGGTACAGTTTCTTGTTCTCAGTTGACCTCAAAGACAATTTTAGAATCCACAACAAACAGACGTAAGCTACTGAGAGGATACATCTTAGAAGGAAGTTATCCACATTTTAAGCTTTGAACTGATCTGATCGACAGACTCACGTATCTGTCGGGAAGCAAGCATCCGAATGTCAAGATGCTCGGTATTTGTGTTGGTCACGGCTATGGAGATCAAGTACCATTGTCTTTGAGTTAATTGGGTACTAGCCTAAAGATTTTCATCACATTTTATGCTTGTCATGGAAGTGCATGCTTGCTATTGGATACCGTATGCGGCTTGTCGATTTTTTTTGATGGTTTGTAGAGTATGGGAGAGATTGGAGAATTTTAAGTCAAATTCAATGCTATATCTTTGAGCTCATGGAGGTGGCGCTCTCATTGCTCCTTCAGGATTTGGAACAAGACAATGTCAGTGAACTCGCGCAACTGAACCGACGTTAAAACTCGCCTTTAGCCATATCTTCAACCTCTTCCTCGCAAAGAAAAATCTTTTGGAAACGTTTTACTTTGCAAAATAACAAATGGTCCAGGCTCTCAACTAAGGCCCAGTTTACACATGAACAGGGCCGGACCGGAAGGCTGTCCCGATTTGGGGACCTTCCAGCCCCCAATCGGGACTGACCTTTCGGGTCTAGCCCAAGGGGCATGTAAACTCCTTAGGCCCAATTCTTGGGCCTATTTCTTGGACCCATTTCTTGGGCCCATTGCCTCGGCCCATTACTTGGGCCTAGTTTATAAATTATTTATGATTTTGTATGGTTTATAAATGTGAATTACTTTTTTTTTCTTGGTACGTTGTGTGAATGTATTATGTAAAAATAATTTTAAACATACTTTGAACCTGTATATTAAATTGTTAATGTTCGGTTTCATGTGGAAGTGGTCATTGTGAAGTAAAAAATTGACATCTTTTCTTAGGAAAACAATTATTTCTTTGTACATAACACTTGAAAAAAGAATGTAACTTTAATTTTTACTTGCAATTACAGATTTTGATTGAATTATTAAACAAAGTGTACTTAATGTTTTTAGAACTTGAATTACTTCTTTATAATAAGCCTTTATTATGATATTTTTATATCTAACAGCCTAAATATATAACACAGACCTAAACATAACATAACATTACATCATAGACCTCCACATAAGTTTACATAACGGAATACACTTTCACATATTGTTGTATACCAGAAATGGTAACAGAAATGGCAAACTGCGCTAGGCAATAAACTTGACGATGTATAACTCTAAGCACTGCCTTCGAGGTGCAAGAGTTTTGAGACCTTCGTGATGACCTGTGGGTTGGCTCGCAGGTGATTCCAGCTCCTACGTTAAATGGGCATGTCTCTGGAATTGTTAGATGCGAAGTTCAAAGAGTGAGATCATACCGTGAGCAGTGTGGTAGCATCCTTGCTCAATGCCAGACCATTTCACTCATCTTTGAGGTAATCGGTATAATGGTTAGTACAAACACCCAAGTGCCACTCTCATGTTATTTCGACCAAGGAAACAATCCAGATCACAAACCAGGTCAATGTAATTTGTTATAGACGCTGGATTCCTGATAGCTTACACTAGCAGATCAGCAACGTCGACAATACACCAAGCTTCATTCTCAGCAAAGAATTGCAATTGAGCAAGCACCTAGAAAACTTGACAGAAACAGCACCGTTTGCTTCTTTATAAGCTTCGCTGTTCCAACGAAAACAGCAACCCAAAGCTGCACGTGAAAGAACATAAATGTATATACATACAAGAATTTTTGAAGGCTAGAGTGGTTTTATATACTACGGTTGTGTAATTCTACATCTGCACCTACGGAATCAATATCTGGAGGCATGTCAACCATGCAGATTCTCACTAACCTTTACGATGGAGGCAACGCTCGGCATGCCCAGCAAGATGTTCACGCTTCGTCTGTCTTTCCCACACGATGTGAAGAGCACCACTTCACGATCCGGCAAGCAGGCAGGGCTGGTGCAGATGGCCTGCCGCCAGCCGAAGTCGACAGTATGGAACGGCAGCTTCAACCATGTGGTGATGAGAAGAGTGGCGACAAGTGCAGGTCTTGCGCGAGTTACCTCGAAGAAGTCGAGAGTGGAGCGCATGTAGTCGTCGGTGATGAGAGTGATGGCGTCCTGGACGAGCTTCACGGCGAAGGAGAGCGGTTGCTGGGTGAGCTCCCCGGCGGTGGTGATGGCGCATGTGAGGACAATGCCGTTGCCGAAGAAGTATTTGGGTAGTGGCGGATTGAACTTGCTGCGTCCGTTGATGGCGAAGAGGAGACGCGTATTCTGCTCCGGGGGCATGTCTAGTGCTTGCGTTCTCGCTCGCCATGTCAGTGCTGTGAGTGCTTCGAAGGTGGAGACTCTGGTTATGGCATCGTCTTCGAGGATTTGGCGTTTTAGGGTTTCTACTTCATGCGAGTTGAGCATGAAATTGTTGTAGACGAGGTTGTCGTTCATGAGGAGGCTCCCCTCGGGAGATAAGTCTGGAATCTCGTGGCACTCGTGGTGGGCAAATTGTTGCAGCAACGCAGAGAAGAGACAGGAGAGTAGAGAGAAAGTAATGGAGGGTGAGGATTTGAAGGATCCAACGGAGGTGTACAATCGGGTCCAAGTTTCATCTTTGGGCCACGGAAAACCTTGCCCCGATTTCACCACTTGGGCCCAAAGATTTGGCGCCAAAATACTGCCACATAAGCTGCCATGTAGGATATGGTGATGCTTGGGACGGGCCCTAGTATAAAACCCTTGGGCCCGATTTGAGAGAATGGAGCAATTCTATTGGTTGAAAAGTAGAGAGTTCGGGCCGGCCCTCAATTGGGACCCATGTGTAAACTGGGCCTAAACCATCCAAAAATCCCATCCACAATCCCATCAGTCTTCAGAAGTCCCCATGGGGTTTTGAAGTCCCAGCCTCCAAATCTACAATCTAGTGCTCTACCTCTAACTCACCACCCAATGCGGACAGGCTGGATAACCACTTCCTGGGTCGGTGCCAAGCTCCGGAGGATCCTCAAACCTACTGTCTGTGATGACAGTAGGCCGGGGACACTCCCACTTCCTTGGTCGGTGTCATTGTGGTGGTAGGGATCCTCAAACCTACTGTCTGTGACAACAGTAGGCCAGGAAGACTCCCTCATGAAAATAAGCGTTCGCTATCCACGCTCCCTCCTTGAAGAGGAGCATTGCTCGCGGCGCGACTTTTGGTGTTAGGGTTCCCTTCTCTGCTGCTGCTTGGGGCTTCTTTGCTTAGGGCCGATGTTGGTTTTTTAGAAAAATTTTATTTTTGCTTTAAGGATCCCCCAAACCTACTGTCTGTGACGGCAAGTCTTTTGTTATTTGTGGCTCCCTCCTTCGCGGGGCAGCATAGCTTAATGTTCAGATGGCTTGTGTTCGGGTTCCCTTGCCATCTGCAGCAGCTTCGGGCTGCTTTTCCTTTTTGAAGCCTTTTTATTTTAAATTTTTGGATGTTATTAAGAACCCCCAAACCTACTATCTGTGACGACAGTAGGGAAGGGGGATTTTTTAATTTGCAAAAAAGCTTTTGTTATTGGTGGCTCCCTCCTTCGCGGGGGAGCATAGCTTAATGTTCAGATGGCTTGTATTCGGGTTCCCTTCCTATCTGCAGCAGCTTCGGGCTACTTCTCCTTTTGAAGCCTTTTTGTTAATTATTGGATGTTATTAAGAACCCCCAAATCTACTGTCTGTGAAGACAGTAGGGAAGGGGGATTTTTTAATTTGCAAAAAAAGCTTTTGTTATTGGTGGCTCCCTCCTTCGCGGGGGAGCATAGCTTAATGTTCAGACGACTTGTGTTCGGGTTCCCTTCCCATCTGCAGCAGCTTCGGGCTGCTTTTCCTTTTTGAAGTTTTTTTTTTTTTTTTTTTTTTTTAATTATTGGATTTCATTGGGTTGCGGTTTATTTCGAAGTAACACTAAGTATTTTGTCATTTCTTATAATCATTACTTTGTTTAATAATTAGGAGTCCTCTGAGGACAATATGGAAAGCGAACGTCAAGACCCGACTCCAACAGAGACCGAAGTACTTCAATAGTTTCTCAACCAACGTAGATTTGTATTATTTATTTGTTGAGAATTTTGCCTTTACTCTTTTCAAAGTGGAATATAACCCTTTGTTTGTTTCTTCAATTCTAGGTATATTCAGATGCGCCTGAGATGTCCGCCACCTCCCCCATTTCAGTTATCAATGTTTCCGATCTCCCGGATTGATTTGATCAGCCTTATTGTACCTGTGATGTAGCCAACCCTGTAGATGTGGATAGTGGACCTTTCGAGGTCCACTCCCCACAGTACATGCCTACTTCTCCCGTGTACATGCCTTCATCCCCACTGTACATGCCTACATCCCCAGTGTATGAGCCTATGTCCCCGGGCTACATGCCCACTTCCCCTCCACAGGGCTCACCGCCGATGTCTCCACCCTCTCTTTCCTCGCCTATTAGAGTGAGAAGGCCAGCCCATGTGGTGTTCGCTCTACTGGCAATTCTGCCGTGCCCGGTTCGGCAAACCAGGCGGTTTTGGAGGAGGCGCCGTCACTGGAACTGTAGACAGTCTAAGGAGTACTATAGTCAATCATCACGTAGATAGTTCCCCCAAGCGCAGATGATAATTGAGTTGTTACAAAAGAAATGACAGTATGAAATTATATTGTTACTTTCTTTTACATACTTGGCTTTTTTGCATGACTTTCTTCGATTGTGATTATTCTCCTAATTTGCACAATTTCTGGCAGGTTACGCAAACACAAGATGTGTTGGCAAAACCATCTTGTCCGATTGACTTGAAGACTGCTATGGAAGGGGAATTGCAGCATCGAACACAACACAAGGTGGACTCCATAGCCGTCATCAACAACCGCAGGATCAAAACTTAGCCGAAGTCTCGAATGATGGTGCCCCTGTGCAGGATGATCCCAATGGCCAAGGTTAGACCAATGGGCGAAATGGGAGTACATCACTTGGAGCAGGAGTTTGTTAAGTGATATAGGGATGGGGACCGCGTCATGTACATCTCCATGTACAACAATGAAGAGCAGACGAAGAATGTTACGGCGGATATCATGGCGTGTTGGAGCCCTTTATGGAGGGCCACGAGTGATCGTTTTGATGATGAGATCCGAGGAGACGAGGAGTGGATGCAGTTTTCGCACAAGATGTTTTTTGTCTAGGAGGGTAATCACCGCCTCTCCGCATGGCTCTGGCATATAAACAAGCATCATGCGGATGACCCAGCATGGCACATATCTGTGCATTGCATTGTACTTGACCCCTGTGGCCATGTCGGCAACCTGCTTCACACCATGCACGACATCAACTAGTACGTTCATAAGTATTGAATAATTGTTATCCACATTGAAGTCTGTTCCGATTATATTTTATACTTCTTAATTCCTAATTTGATATTCAAGTCGACTGAGAATGACCACGTGAAGAGTAATCTCCCACCAAAATTGTTTCGAATCCGCTCATTCAGGATGATGAAGCTGGAGGAGTTTAAAGACCTACTGACTCCTAGGGAATTTGATGCATGTTTGAAGAACAAGCCACCTAACCCGTCATGGTTTCCCTTGACAACTAGAGTTTTCATCGCATTTCTGTATCGAGTAAGTCTATCTCTTGTTACTCTTTGCAAGTTATAATTCGTACATTTATGAATTCTCTAAGATTTGGTTATCTTTCTACAGCGGGAAATTGCAGTGGCCTCGGATGAAGCAGCTAGGGCCTACCTTGAGAAGACACCGGCGGATGAACAGACGGCATCTGCGGTTTGGGATGTCATGAACAATGCATCAGATAGAATGGTGGACTCCATTAAGAGGAAGGACTTCACCAAGTACTTGGCAATTGCAAATCCCAGGAATGGAGACGACTTCCTCAATGAGGTGAGACCTTCAGTAGATTTCAGTTCAGTATTTGGAATTGTTACAACATTACGCTATCATATTTTCTAATACTTCTCTACGCCTGGCACATCAATCGGCATTATAGTCTAAATTCTACACCTGAGATGTCCCTCGAAAAGCTCCAGAAGATTGTTCCAGCGGCCGTTGAGGCCAAGTACAAGGCTCGGTGGCTGAGGTGGTGGAACTCATCTCTGAGTTCCCGACTGTCTTACCGATTTCCACCGCTCGAATTCAAGGATACTGAATTCGACCCTTGGTTGAACAGGGCTTCATTCTGGGCTGGGGTATGGTTTTGAAATATACCTTTCCAGTTACAACATGCTTTCTTATTTTACTGAATTCTACCTCGTTGCTACTTATTTGAATTCTGTATTACAGTTGGAAGAAGCCGTCATCAACGAAGTCGAGGACATATTCAAGGCGGAGAACCTCGATATCAATTGGAGGGCATTTCCAAATGTCCAACAGCCGGGCGATTATGTGGAGAGTTCACGTATTCTGTTATTAGACAAGGCCTTCCCTACGTTCATTGGAAAGAAGGCTGAGAAGCCCTTTGACAAGAAGTCCAATTTTGCTAAATTCCCTGGAACCGCTCAAGTTGTTAAGCGGGTTACTTACTGGTACGTGTCCTAACTTGTTTGCATTTGCATTGTATAATTTGCTCTAGCTTATTCAATGCTACTAAACTTCTACATGTCTTCATTTAGGTACTTCAAGCGGGAGCTTGTATTGAAGGAAGCCATCACCGTTCAGCAGCTCCTCAAGTACTTCACTGCATGGACGCAAACAACCTCAGACCAGTGTATCTATTCTCCCTAGCAGTTGATAAGGTACAAAGCTCCTCACTTGGAAGTTGGATGCTGGTATCTTGATTGCTCTCGTGGTTTCACTATTGACTCGGAGGTGGACGTCAAGACTTTACACGATGGGGGTGAGGTGGTGGTGGAGGACACGGTGGATGGTGCAGTAGATTTCGAAGGACAGTAGGATCAATCATCTGCTCCGAAGAGAGGGAGAGGGCGGCGACTTAAAACACTGCATTCTCTATCAGAGGCATCACAGCAAACCGGTGCGGAGTCTTCCGCGCCAAAGCAGAAGGCACCAGAGCCCTCCCCAGGTAATGTCGATACGAAGCCTTCTCCAACTTCTTCGCCGGTTCCTTCCTCGATCAGTGCTTCCGAGGTCACCAGAAGTCTCCTTGAGTAGAGGAAGGCCAAGCAATTTCCTCAGACTACCTCGTCCGCTGGATCTCTGCATTCCACACAGGTTTATGTCATCAACTCCTCTGTAGATTCAGTTCCGCTTCCACACAAGGAGCTCTCTGACGTGGGTGGTGATCACGAATGGAACAAGGCTCTAGACATCATTCGAATGGTGTGATTCGTTGTTTAGTGCTTTCCTTTCAATATGTACAATACTGGAAATCTTATAATGTCTAACTCTGTTTTCTTGTTTACTCAAGTTTGGAGCAGGCCGCGAGAACCGAGTTCCGCCAAGATGCAAAGATCAGAATCACTTGGGATTCGACTTGATCATTGCCGACATTCCTGAGAATCTTCCTGTCCCTACGGTATCCAATTCCCCCTACGTCATTCCACCTTGGAACAAACGTCATAAGGACTATTTGGAGGACCTCTTCGAATTTGCAAGACATTACTTGCACATGAATGGGGAGGTGCCGTGGAGTGGGCCAAGGGAGAAAGCCCCTGAGATGATGCAGGGCATTATTGAGGAGATGTCCAAGCCCGGTGACATAGTCTTCGAGTGGAAGGCAGGAACAGGTAATCCTTCATTAACAGTTTCCACACTGTCCATCCTCTGTTTTCTCCACAGGGACTCACTTCTTTCTTGTGCTACGTGTTTCAGGTGCCTCCCTCAAGGCTTGCCAGAATATTGGCCGTCATATTATAGCTTGTGAGGAGGACGAAGCCATATTCAACGCCCTTCTCAAACCGTATATGGCGACGCCATCCGCCATGGACCCTCCAAAACATCCTAGACCGGCAGCAGTTGAAGATGCACCTCCAAAGAGAGCAAGACGAGATAAGTACTGTAAGTTCTTCTTTACATTTTTCTTACTTTGCTAGTTCTCTTCGCTTCTTTACTGATTCCATCTTCACCCACTTATTCTTACCACTATCGATTTTCTCTTGCAGAGTAGTTGCGGCAACACCGCCACGTAGGCCAAGGCCCGTGTCCATTCCATCGTGGCGTCTTCATTCCAGTCCGATTCAGCCTTATATACTTCCGGATTATGCAAAGGGCTTAGCACAAGCGCTCCAATCTGGAGCCCTTACATATGTTCTTAGTCGGCCAACTACTTTTAATCCCAGGGCCCTTGTATTTGTCGATGCGGAGGCTGTAGAAGGAGATTCAGAGTCCTCTGGTTCTGAGAGTGGAAGTAGCGATTGTAGCATGTTGTGAGTTGAAGGACGCTTTGGTCTATTATTGTTTTCATTTGATTTGATTTGATTTAATTGGAGTTGATTGCATAATCCTTCGTCTACTCTACTGCAAACACACTAAAGTAGTTATGATTCTCATTTCCAGTTCGTATCCGTGATTGTAAAGGATGGAATGTCACAACTGTAATGCTCAAAATGTAACATGAACAATGAAATGCTCAAAATATATATAATGCTGTAATAACTTTCTTAATCATTCAAAATCTTACATTTTCATAGCCATGTTATCTATTCTTCGGAGAGATCTAGATACCATCTCTCGGAGAAATTTTATCTCCTTCCGGTACATCTAAGACCTGATTCCCATTGGCCAATAGCAATGACCTCAACTAATCTAACGTAACGCAACTGAGTTCTCCAAGGGACGCTGTCTCTAACCTCTCGTTGTAAAATGGATTTGCAAATTCCCAAGAACTCCTAAAAACACTCCAGTTGATGTTGAACCGATTAACTTCGTATACGTCCTTCGGACTCCAATGGCGACCCTCATACGAAAAGTAATCCCACCTTGCTAGCCGAAGGCATGCGTATTCAGGACTCCTGTCAATCTCACGCTTCCACCTCTTCGACACAGCTCGAGCGTTCTCGACATCTTCAAACGTGATTATCGTCGGAGGAGTCCAACTTTGCGTTGCACTACTACCTATATGATCCCAGGGGTTAGGCCCATCCGCCATCCGCTTAAGCAAATCCTGTAAAATCGTTTCACAGGCAACGACCTCAAATGAATCGCCCATACCTTCAAACAAATCCCTAGCAAGTACACGCTTAAGTCCTACAGAAATCATTGAGGTAATTCAACTTCAAGGACATCTGTTAAGGTTTATATAGATTGTTGCTTGACACTTAAGCTCGGAATGGTCTTCTCTAAGGACCGAGAATTATTCAACCAAAACAAGCACTCGGACATGGTATACATCTTGGTTTTCGCAGCTCAATTATTGTACACGAAGTTTGATATATTCCACGAAGGTTTCAGACCATTAACTTTTGCTTTTGTGATTTTTTTTCCTTCAGTTTTCTATTCAATATTTACTGTTCTGATCTAAAAACATCATGCAGGAATACTCATATCTAGATCCTATAAGGGACCAAATCTAAAGGATTGTATGCATGACGTCATCATGACATCAGCCCTAATTTGTACCTCAAAAATAAAACGTAGAAATGTTTTTACCAGACATAACCCTGAATTCCACGGAAATATACTCCTTTACTAAAAAAAGTAACAAAATCATGCCTTTTTTTAGTTTTTTTCCACGGTTATAGGGTTTACTTTGCTTTAAAAAATTTGGCTAAATGTCAAATCTCTGCTCTCCATTCTCTGCTCTCTGCTCTCTGCTCTCCGCTCTCCGCTCTCCGCTCACATGCTAACTTTCCCCGGCTTGAGAATTGTTAGAAACACTTTGAATTTGGTCACCCTCGTCTATTTCCGGAAGATGAAGTTTATGGTTGCTTCTCTTCATATATTGACTGTCCTAAACAAAAGAGGACATAGGACGAATAGAAACTGGTTTTGGTAACATGTACATGGTTCAGTCGGCAGCTCACCGACGGGATCCTCATGTATGTAGAACTATACGGTAAATAAAGTTTTCCTCCTTTTAAGTATATGAAATTGTAATTCAGTGTCGAGACTATATATTCTATTGTGGATGTCTTATTGAATCTTCTATTCTACACCACAGTTTGTATGAATTGTGAGCACGTGATTGATCACCCATGTTTACTTGGAATTTGTCCTTCATTGTTTAGGAGTCACTAGAGGATGACCCCAAAATTGAAGTGCACTGGCAACCTTCCCTTTTTAGTACGCTCTTGGAGCAGTACCCAATATCTCCTGATGGTGATGCTAACGAAGAAGAATCTCTAGCAGCAGAAGCCGAGAATGAAAGTGATGGTGAAGACGAGTTTGACTATCCAGTCGGCGGTCCGTCAATGGCATCTGCATCACATAGCGTCGGTGGGTGTACGGTGGCTTCCACCTTGTTCGTCGATACCAACACTGGGATCCCCCTTACCAGTTCTCCGCGCGATGATGTTGTCAGTGTCAGCAGTGAAATTATTGCGCGTAATATTGAAGTACCTCTCCTACGATACTACCTTGTCGTAGACATTAAGGGATTGCTCATAGCAGAGCACCACGGGTATATCGGTATTGACCTGAAGACAAAAATTCATATCCGAGGTAGACCTGGACTTCTTGCATTTTTAGAGTTCTGCTCGGCAAATTTTTAGGTTGTCTTCTGGTCCACGGTTTCTGAAAAGAATCTTGATTGTCACTACCAAAAGTTGTTAGCCATTCATCTTTTGTTCAGGAGAAATTACAGACGCCTTCCTAGATACCGGTGTGATATCTCGGCAAGATATAATCCTAGCGGAAAACAGGAGAACTTGTTGAAGCGCTTCAATAAACTTTTCTGCGACAGTAGGCTAATGGCTGGATCAAGCGCCAGTGTTCCGAATACCCTACTCGTAGACAACCGGCCTTATAGGAATGTACTTAATCATCCATTTAACGTTGTCCATCCTAATACTTTCTTCTAGGAGTCTGCGGAGTGCAAAGGACCTCAACCCGCCCCCGTTCCATATTCAACTAGGGTAGTAACACCTTTCCATGCAGGACTTAAGCAGTCTGGGTTGGATATCCAGGAGTATTGTAGTAGGGAGTCTCGGGTGAGGAAGCCACGTGTTTTTCCAGGATCTCGCGAATACCACAATTATAGGGAGGTTATTCCTTCTCATGCAAGCAGGTTTGATGTGCCGGGCAATCCAGGATCTTGGTTTGTGAATTTACCTTGTCCTCTTGAGGCCCCTGGTAGTTCTATTGTTGGCGGTTTGCCGACTGATTAGAGTCTACATCAGCGGCGATAGTTTTTGATAAGCACATATGATACTCTACATTCTTTAGTTAAATAACCTAAGACTGTTCCCTTTCTGAACTTCCCTGCACCACACATTTGTTTCCAGTGCTGCAATTTGGTACTTCTTTTTGTAGATGCATGCATGACATTTCCCTTGCTGCACATTTACCTTTGAGGTTTCTTCAATGCATCGTTTTGTCGGCGGGTCGCCGACGACTTTGAATATAGTCCATTTTTTTCATATACTTCGTCCTGTTCCTTGATTTCCTTCACTGATTGCATTTCATATTCTTCAGGGTTCCTCGTTTTATTTCAAATGCCTTCACAGTCCACCCCATCCTGTCAAGAAATGTATTGTCCTTGGCGTCAATGGCCTTCTCTGCTATGTGGATCCCAGTATTCCTACTTTGGCATGAGATATCACTAGTCCAATAGTGGGACTTCCACACTAGCGGGGCCACACTCAGCTGGAGGCATGAGTGCAGTTTGGACAGGCGAGGTAGAGTTCTCTCGAGCGGAGCCAATGAGGTGCAGGCTCTGTAGGAAGTTACTGTGCGTGAGACGACTTCTACCCCCCCATCCCGTGAGCGATGGCTCTGTGCTGACGTGGAAATTCAAGGAATTGGTCGGGTTGACAGGTGTTCAGCCGGAGTCGAGTCTTAAGGGGCACCCAGGAGGGCAGCATGTGTGGGGCAGGTTTTCCAATGTTCGTGTCTGACCGGCGGTTCCTCGGGCTATGAGATGATAGGATGAATCTTTGGGGGTGGGTATTAGCAGTGGGCGGGTATCTGAGGTTCATAGAGGGAAGTAATGGGAGACGGTCTCTAAGGACCACATTCAGTGGCAGTACCGAGAGTAGTGAAGTGATATTTAATGTAGCTGCACATTTGAGGAAAAATCTGAGATTGACAACACTAAGAGACACTGATCACTGCACAGGAAACACACCTAGACTCGACAATGAAACGTAGTGTACAAAGAGAGTGGGATGGAAAAGATACCGTGTGAGCACTGTCGAGTCCAATGTCACGCAAAGAGTCGTCACATGAGAAAGTGGAAGAAGATATGAATGCAATGCATGCAGGAAGGCAAGGAAGCATATTAAACAAAGGAAGGAATTCAAAAGGCAGTAGGATCACAAGCATTTATTCCCAAGAGGCGGCAGCCCTTACAATCGTGAGATTACTTGATCCAGCTCGGTAAAGGGACAGAAGGCCACAACCATGTGTGCAGCAATCAGCCGCGATGGGAATCCAAAATGACGCACTGTGATGTGCTACCCACTGTCGCCAAAAAAATCGGTCCACTGAGGATGTGATGTGTGTTCGGACTTAGCAGAATTGTCCAAAACGAGGTACAAGCCATATGTCTGTATGTACACTACGAAACCGCTGTACTGGCTAGAGTCCTCCACTAAGAAACCATGTGGCATCCATACCAAAAAGCCACAACGATAGAGAACCCGGGGAGTACACTCAAGGAAAAGAGGAATGTTCGCCACAACGTCAGCAACTCCATACAGCCGAGGACAGCTGCTAAGAAGAGGAAGCTCGCCGAACTTCGTAACTTCACCGCCGCCACGTCCGCCCATCACAAATAAGGTGGTTGCGCTCAGTAGTCCACGCCGAGGAGCCCTGGAAAGCCAGAAATGGTTCGGTGAGCGACCTAGGTTGCGCAAACAGAAGAATGACTAAAAAAATTAATGCACCAGACTATCGTGTCGGAGATGTGGTTTGCACAAGAGCTGACAAAGCAGGCCTTGAACTCTGGAGTAAGCAGGGGACGGTGGAAGGGATGTTCAGCATCTATGAAAAACGTGTGTCAACAAGGCGTGGCGTAGAGGAAGAGAGAGTGCAAGACGGCGTAACAGGAAAATTGAGGAGGGTTCAGGGCAAGAGATGCACCACGCGGCAAGGTCAGGTTGGAGAAGGAAAAGTACTAGAGAGAAGAGACACGAGGAGCGAGGAACAGGGTACAGTGAGGGAGACGTAGCAGGACTGGCTGGCAGCCGAGAAAAGCAATGTGGGATGGAACGGAAGGCAAAGGAGGGGCGGAGAACAGACATCGGGGACTGAAAGAAAATAGGAGAGGGATGCGACAAGAGGGCGTCGGGAGAGATACTTACACGACCTAGGTAGACACGAATCAGTCGAACCCGTTCCGTGCGGGGGATGGCTGACGATCGTAGAAGGCTCCACCCGCAAGTGAGGTCAACTCGATCTTACCCTCGGCATCGAAAAGGGCGTCAACTTGCGTACCTTCCTCACGAGGAGAACCCGCCATGGCGATGTCATGCACTCCTTCCCCGTAGCCAGGAGCGTCCATGTCCATGTCTCCGAGGGTTTCTCCGTAGACGGAGGCCGCAGCATCAATGTCTTTGCCTCCTTCCCGGACAGAGTCAGAGACGTCCATGGCCACAGGCGTGTCGTCCAAGCTGAAGGCGTGGTTGTCTTCAGTTCTCTGTTCACCATGGTCATCAGGAGCGGCCGCCAGCTGAGCATTTTTGACGATTGCCACAGAAGCTGGAACCGGGCCTGTAGGAGGCGACGGAGGAGGCGAGTGACACTTTGGGGGAGTGACATTGCCACAGTCCAGGGCGAGGGGGCAAATGTCGGAGTCGCCGGGCTCCACTTCCAGGCTGCGAGGTGACGAGAGAAGCGACAGGTTCGCAGGTTCCCAAAGTGACCGAGGGGAGGAATCGGAGGTCTCTCCATCCGCAGAATCCTCCACGAGCAAAGGAAAAGCCGAGCAGCTACCGCGCACTGCGAGTGTAAAATCCAGCTCCTCGACAAACTCGGAGCAAGGGTAGCCAGCAACGTACCCCATCAGGCGTACCTCGCGGTAGCACTCATCTGTCCACTCGAAATTGCCTGAATCAGCTAGAACCTTCCCGAGGCAAGGAAGATTCGGCAACCATTTCTTCAAAGACTTGGAGTTCTTCGCATTGCGGAAGAAGAAGACCACAGAAAGCCAGGCAAGGAGGGAACCCTTCTGAACATCCATGGCGGAGAGGAAACTGAACAGCAAGGGGCGGGGTAGAAGAAGGGGAAACAAAGAGCCGGAAACTGAACAGCAACGAATCCATTTAAAGAGAGAAGAATGGCTGCCTGTGAAGTGAGATGGATGGAGCAGAGCTGCGAGACAAGCACGAACAAGACAGGGTAGGGTTGGAGGGGACATCGAATTATGATGCGGATGGTCCGTGAACCTCAGCAGTGGGAAATCAGCCGACATCCACGCCCTCACGCATCATCCCGGTTCTCCTACTTGTCAATTGTCACATGATTGGAGAAATAGGGTTTAGGGGTCACTTCCCTAGCAGGTTTGACAGAGCGGAGCATCTTGAGGGGACTGCAGATGGATTCGATGTATGATTCCGGGAGGTTAAAATTGCGAGACAAGACTTCTTGGACAGCGGTGGGGATTGGCAGGACTGCATGAAGAATACAACCGGGTGGGATTCGAATAGGCCCCGATGGGAACGAAGGAGGACTGCACAGAGCCACAACACGGAGGGTACCCACTGCCATCAGAGAATTCCTAGAGGGCTTGGGCAACGGGAGGAGGTCCCAGAGCTCACGTTCGGGCGTGAAGGTTTTAAGAGGGCCTCTGCGACCTGTAGAGCATACTTAAAAGAGAAAGCAAGGCCGAGAAGGGGACATACCTAAGTTCAGGAGGTACAGAGCGATGATGAGACGTTGAGGATGAGGCCGCCTTGGACTCCACATAAGAAGGCGACGTCAGATGTCATGCTGAGAGCAACTGGATGACAGAGGGCTGGATGGCCTGACTAGGGGTGGTCGTGTCTTGTCACAGGGCAGTAGTGATCAAGCATCATGATGAGGTGCAGCCAGAAAAGTGACATGCGACGGACTAGCCAGCATGAGTGAGGTAGTGGTCAACGTCAGCAGTGCTTTAGTCAGACTGATGTGGATGAACAGATGGGAGAGCACGTCTCCATTCATCTGCGAGGGGTGAAATCAGACAAGCTACGGGCGACAGGGAGCAGGATGAGGGGCACAGTTGAGAATGGGTTCCCGTATCACCAAGAACGAATGAAGGGAAATTAGAGGAGGACAGAGTCACTACAAAGGGACGCTCCAAAAAAAGGGATTGAGAGAAGAAAAAAATAAAAATAAAAACAAAGGGCAGGCAAATTTAAGGTGAGACAGAATGAAGAAGGAGGGATAATAGAACAAAAGTCGAGATGGAAAGAAAAAGGAACTTAAAAAAACAAAAGGAAGAAAGAGAAATAGAGGAGCAGGAAATTAGTCCCGGGTGCAAGGAAAAAACCAAACAAAACTGAGAGCGAAATAAGAGGAGGAGAGAATCAGGAAGGAGGGACCAAAACCCAAGGGGCGACATGGAAAGAAAAAAGAAAATTAAAAAACAAAAAGAAAGGAGAAGATTGGAGACCAGGACATAAGTCTCGGGAGAAGGGATAAAAGAGGCAGGTCCCCAAAAAGGGAGGGGAAAAAGAGGCACACAGAATCAAGAAAGAGGGATGAAAAACGAAATGGCGAGATGGAAAAAAATAAGGAGATTAAAAAAACAAGTGGGAGAAAGAGAAAATAGAGGAGCTGGAAATTAGTCCCGGGTGGAAGGAAAACCAAGAAAAAAAAAGGGGGGGGGGTCGAATTGAGGGTAAGAGAGAATCAGGAAGTTGGGACCAAAAACCGAAGGCCGATATGGAGAGGAAAAAAAAATTAAAAAACAAAAGGAAAGGAAAATATTGAAGAGCGGGAGAGTAGTCCCGGGGGGACGAATAAAAAGGTAACCCCCAATAAAAGAGGGAGAAAGAGGAAGACAGAATCAAGGAGGGATAAGAAACGAAATGGCAAGAAGGAAAGAGAAGAACAGGGGGAAATGGAGAGGAAAAAGAGAAATTAAGTACACAGGAAGCAGAGAGAGGCTGATGACCTTTCAGTAGGAGTTACTATGAAAATGCACTGAAGACCACATAGAGGGAATTGAGACAGTACCAAAGGGGGAGGTTCAGCGGCTTTACTCATGTCCGGGGAAGAGGGAGGAAAGGAGGGAGGGGAGGTGGGGGGGGGGGTGGGGGGGAGGTTGGGGGCAGGCGCTTGCCTATGACTTAGAAAACATTGTACAAGGGAGAGAAATTGGCATGACAATTCCAGGGAGTGTACATGAGGGGCTCTGGGGAAGGGAGAGGCATTTAATATACAGAGCATGAAAATGATCCTGTACAAAGCGTAATATTCAATCTAGAGTAACTTGGAAGACAAAGGTGTCTACCTGTGTAAACAATAGCGAGTCCCCGGTGCGGACCTCGTTCTTCCTGCAGAAGTCGGACCACCCACGTCCCAAAAAGCAGATGGTTTGGTTCTTTCGGCGGAGAACCTCAGAGTGTACTGCGAGTCGAGCAAGAGGCCCATCTAGGACATACCTGCGGTTGTCGAATTTGTCCACACCCATCTCGCGCCAGAACTTCGTTGGAACGTCGTGTAACAGAGGAGAGGTGAGGCATCGAATCTCAGAACAAGAGGGGGGGTCGAATGCAACATAAAATGCACCAGCATGATGTCAGAGATCGATGCGCGAGCGAGGCAAGGGCCGGAGCGAGGCGTGGACGGTGCAGTCGAAGTTACCATCTTCGTTGACTTCAATCCCGACGTGTGCGTTCGCCGCAGGGTCTTCCGAAACGACAGACGCTCTGACTTGGGCTGTACGACGGAGACAGCAAGGCATGAGGCGTCGATGTATTCAAAAATAAGGAGAGTGGCGACTTGTATGTTCAGGCCTTTTAGGAATCGACTCCACCCTGACCCGTATGTGGCGGGAGGGGAGGTGAGGCCCGCGCCGTTCCAGCGCTGGAAGTTGATGGTCCACTCGGTGCTACGGCTCAGTGACGTAACAAGAGCGCACCTCTGCTGTCCTGGGAAGCCTGTTCTCACGCTGAATGCGGCAAGAATCTCCTGCGAGTAAACGCCACTGAGGTTAGGAACATAAACTAACTCCTGCAAACATTAAATTGTAGGTGGACCTTGGGCAATGCCACGGGCAAAAGGAGTCGGGTCTGACGGCGAAGGGTGTTTGTGCGTAGAAGGGTGCAAGCGGTGGAATCCCCTCCCACGGAAATTGAGAGTGTACTGCGGCAGGGGGGGGGGGGGGGGGGAGGGGGGGGGGGTCTCAGAGTATCTCAGTGATCAAGAACTCCGTGAATGATGGGAGGCATGGAATCCACCCACCGATAGATCATGTGGACAAATCATGAGGTAGATCCAACGAAGAAGGTAACGACAGACATGAATCACGATGCACGCTTGTAGGCACTCAGAATTTAGGAGTCTAAAACTGGGCAGGATCTGATTTACAAGGGAGGAGCGGCTTGTTGACGACGCAAATGCCATCGTGAAGAACGGCACGCCAGCCTCTTTGAGGTCTATGACGAGCTCCGAAAATTCTTGAGCCATTGCGGGCAAGATCAGGCCAAGAGACGCGGAAAGTGGTAGAGAGACAATTGGTTGCAGCGCAGGGGCGTAGGAGGTAGATGCAGGCAGAGGACGGCTAGCCAAGACGCCTTCAAGGAAAAATACATGAGGGTCACAGTGCACTCTGCTTGCCATTGAGGATTGGTAGGGTTTAGGGCTCATGATGGTCGTGGAGTGAGTGCCGGCTGGGGCACTCATGCGGATACATGAGATGTCAGTTCAGAGAACCTAAAAGGCGCTTGGAGATTAGACCGCTCGTTACGGTAAGGTCACCATCATCAATGGCCGTCTATTTGCGGGTATAGCGCTGCAGTGGGGATCAATGAAAGGAGCGCGGCAAACAGGATTTCCCAGACTTGCATAGCGAGCACCTTTCCTCACCACGGAAACACTAGAATGCGTCGCCTAGGACTAGAAACGTCTGCGTCGCCTACGCAATGTCCCGGCATGTTCGCAAAAGGTGGCAATTATAGTCCGCATACCCGGTGGAGAGAAAATCTGTGATTGGCACGGCATCCGCGTAATGCACTCCTTTCACCTCCCGGAAGTGCGGGTGTTTCTCGAAGAAGGGTAAGGGAGCTGGAGACGACCACTCAATGAGGGGGAGGGAACTCAGAGGGTGCCCATTGCAACGCGTGAGGGACCTAGAGGTGGAACGTCCACGCACTAACAAGGCCTAGCGCGGACGGCTAATTATGCAGGGAAGCATTGCAGACCTAGACTTCGATTGTGAAACCACAGGGAGCAGGGAGTGCAGGCACTGCTGCCATGGAAGTGAGACACACCTGGGGGTCCAGCAAAGAATGTGGCAACGCATCGGAGTGACGTCCTTCGCGGTAGTGAGGGCTGACTCCGCGCGGTCCAGAAAACAAGAGGCAGAGCACTGGCGGAGGACGCTTGTTCTTCTGGGAGCGGGACCATGGCCCCGGCGGAATTTCGTCAGGTGGCTGCGTTGGGACCGCTCTTAGAGGCTCAGGGATTACGCGGATAGTGATTTTGACCTTGCGAGGAGGCGACGAATTCAAGAAGGGTCAGGCAAATATAGAAGCAGATGCCAACGACATCTCGGAAGGGGAAAATCAGAGAAGACGCGCGGTAGTGCCGGATGAAGCGGAAGAAGGTTTAAGGGTGGGGGGGGGAAGGGGGGCGCAGGGGGGAGAATGGGGAAGAGGAAAGGGACGAAGCGAGCTAAAAAAGGGACATTCACATACAATGGTTAGGAGGGTCCTTACCTAGAGTGGAGCAATGACGGAGTAGTGCAAGGATAATCGCTTGTCCTCCGGAGGTCCAAATGCCGAGGCACTCTGCGTGGGCCTGTGATTCTCCGGGAGAGGATTCTGTGACGACAGCGCCTTGCATGCGCAATTTAGGGTATACGCAAAGGGCTGTGAGAGGAAGACGCTGCTAACATCGGCGCACTGTCGGTCAACATGAAGAGGAAACCCTACAACACCGAAGAGGAAATGGAATGGGTACCGCGGCAGTTGGGCAGAGCAGGAGAGGCAAGACAAGGGCGCTGCGTGGGAAGATGGAGGAGGCACTGGAGAAGGGCACCTCCAAGACAAGGACCTGCCTTCAAGTTCTCGCATTCTTGGAAGATTGACCATGAGAGCAGATGGAGCGGGATACTGAGTGCCCGCCACATGCCCTGCCAGTTATGGAAGTCGTCATCATAGCCTTGTGACGTCCCTATGATTTCCTTACTCACTTTCTAGAAGACGAGCTCGTCGGGCGTAACGTAGCACGTGCCCTTAGCCTTGCTGGCGACAAACTCATGGAGGGGCCCGCCGTGTGTAGCCGGGTCAGTATGAAGACATACCTCGGGTGAAGAAGTTGTTCGCATGCGCGAGGAAGCGCGCGATACGGCAGGGCAGGATTGTATACTGTTGCGCTGTAAGATGATTCCGTGGATAGTTGGGAGGGGAAAAGCCATGTCCGGACACACAGTAGACACCAAACAGGGGACAAACAAAACATCGCACAGAGACACTTTAATTTCTGGAGGAACATGGAAGGAAAACACAAAACTGTTATGTTCATGTTGATAACGGTGTCACCCACCACGGGGGCAGACCAAAAACATACATGCATGAAACGAGGGAGGTTCTCCTCCGCAGCCACATTGATCCTATCTTCGCTACAGCTCAAGAACTTGGATTCCAGCTACGTGCCACATCTACGTAGGTCCAGTACCGATGCTTGAGGGCATGTCTCAGACCTCCGAATACTGGCCGTACGTGGTTGTTGTCCGGACACCGCGACGTCGAGCGGTCAAACACGCGACAGAGATCGGAGTCGCGACGGGGTCGGCGGAGGGCGTGCACCCCGCACCTCGGCTAATTCAGGAGGTGGAAAAGAAGCTGTGGGGGTGATCAGGTCGCCGGCTCCGTCGTACCACACGATCCGTTCGAGGGGACAGGCTCCAACTTGGTAAGACGCGGCGAGCGACCCCGTCCCCGCGCATGGATGCAAGTGCTTCGTGGATGGACATAGGAACTGAAACTCAAAGGGGGGCTGGGGGGCTGCTGACGGGCTCGGCAGGGGAGCTTTGGCGCCCTCTAGAGACTGACGCGTCCTCGACCCTTCTTGCTGAGCCGCTGGAGCGATCGGGAAGGCAGGGGTCTACCTCCATGGGGTTGTGCTCTGGGAGTGCAAGGGAGGTTTGAATACACGACGGTGTCGTGCCGGTGATGGAGAGTACAGAGGCTGCGGACTCCGCCGCTCCAGCTGCTGAGTTACTTCCACTTGACGCACTTGAGTCACGCAAAGCTGAATTCCGATATTCAGCCTCGAAGCTGGGAGGCATGCGATTCAAGAACGGCTAAACCTGCAACTCCTCGAATAACGACATCACGTAATCGTTGATCTCTATATCGCCGTCAGAGGAACCTGTAGGGGGTGAGGGTGCTGCCCTTCGCGGTGGGGAGCGCGGTGTAATGTGCCCATTTACACACACACCGTGACCGGCACGTGCTTCTGCGACCTGGACGACAAGCAACCCCTTCTGAAGAACCTCCAGAATGACGGGGTCGATGGCCGGAAAGGACCCTAACATGGTGGCACACGGGGGGGAGGGGTGTTCGTCGGGAGGAGAAAGAATGCTACAACCACTGTTGTCGTCGATTAGAAAGAGGAGTCCGCGATGGCTCTACGCGGGAACGTGCATAGGCGGGAACATCAAATGCAAGAGAGAGGACGACTGGGAGGCGACCAGACGGATAGGGCGAAGCTCTTCGGGTGCCTGAGATCAGCAGAAGTAGCGCCATGAGAGACGATACCAGAGGGCCATGGGCACTCACCATGCACTTCCGCACAGGGCCCCAGAAAGATTCATTCACGCCGCCAAGAGGAGGTCATGAACGCGATAAATGAAGGTCCCCGGCAGATTCTCACATGCGCACATTATGGGGAGAGGGGCAAATGCAAGCCAACAAGCAAACTGGTACCTTGGTTCTCATTGAAGGCACGGATGATAGCGGACGAGGATGCTCTGACAGAGAATTCACGCGCATGCGTGCTAGCCAGGCTTACCAGTGGCTAGAATCTAGACCAGTCATGCCCTTGCTCCGTTATCCAGGACAGTGATCTTCCTTGGGAAATCTGCACACACCGCCAGCAACGTCTACAGTTACTACTATGGAGAGGCCTTGTGGGGGGTGCTATGTGAACAAAGCGGGTGTTTCTCAGAGTTGCGTGTACAATTTGTCCCATGTCAATGTGGGTACGGTCTCGCACTTGAATTCATGTGGCATTGCCTCGTTTTTTTACGTATTGTTTGAAGTTTGTACTTTTCATTCCCCTCGCTTATGTTCCAACCGCAAACTGCTTACTATGTGCTTTCATCCTATTCCGTAGGAGGAGTTTTTGGAGGCCAGGAAGCTTGCTTTTAGTCGTGGCTAGTAAGTCTGTGGATAGTGAACAGCATGCGAGCGCCACCGACATGGAACGAGCGTCGCTGTTCCGAAAGAATGAAGCTCTCTATTTGCGAAGTACCTTGCAACGGAGTCAGAAGCCCATTACAATTGAAAATGCAAGTCTTTCGATTATAGTAAAGAACGGTGAATACAAGGAGGACAAAAGACCGTCGGAGAACTACGATGCGTTGGGAGACTAAGTCCATCAACACGTAGGTGTTCCGACAAGGAAAACAGACCCGTGGCAGAATTCAAAGGCACTAAAACGGGAGAGGGGGGGGGTGTTTTGGTTTGGGGGTGCTATAGACAGAAGTCGGATCTGATCCAGAAGGGCACTGGGATATCACCTTGGTAATCCACAGGTCTACTATGGCACGGACCACCGCTATTACCAAGGATAACGGGGTCCCGGGAGGGTTGTCACTTCATCGGTTTCAAGAACCTCGTGTCCCAGATTACTTGGCCGTCCTCCACGAATTGTACTTCAAGAGCGTCCTCAAGAACCTTCAGATGTGTCTGCTTCTTCAGGAAGAGGGGCCGTATGTTGGGAAAGAACACGTGCTGCAAGTCCACAACCTGCATTGGACTGTCGCAGGGGCCTCGCTTGCACTTTGGAGATTTCCAGCTCGCTCCAATTCGACCGGACCCGATCACCTTGTGCCCCATATCTGGGTGGATGATCCAGACGTCCAAATTTGCCTTTAGAGGGCCCTGCACGACATACTACCACTGTAAGCCTCTCGAAGCCATCGGACATCCCAGAAATGCTGTTGATGGGGCGCGCATGCCTACCTCCTCCAACGGGCGTCGTTCTGATGTCTCTGGAGGTACTCTCTCCGCTCCAAACATTGAATGGCGCTTTCGGCGAGGGGGTTTCGCCACATTTCTGGACTTCACGCTCTTTGCTTGCGCTTGCACCTTGCGATTCACAGCGGAAAGGACAGGGACTTCTGCGACTGCAGGCACTACAACAAAGGACTTCTGTGGAGCTCGAGCTTCCTTAGCAGCACTTTGTTCGGCGCTGCGGCCCCGCCTCTTCTGACATTTGGCGTTGGTACCTGAGGGCCGCATTGGGGCAATTTAGCAACAATTATGTGGGGAGGGAGGAGTTGGAGGGGCAAAGATGAGCAGGTACTCTGACGACAGAGGATGTCAGCGGAAATGTCTGCGGCTGTCGGAGAACGCACCTGCTGGGAGTGTAGAAACGCGGCCCTTCCCAGAGACGTCGTTGTCGCCGCCGTCTGCGCTGTCATCTTCGTCGTTGCTCTTCAGGTCCAAACTTCCCAGAACTTCCGTATGCACGGGTGACAGGGGCATTGGCGGGGCAAGTGCCGTGCGTGTAGGCGCTGATGCCCACGTCATGGCTCTTGTTCTTGAGTGCTGGATGACAGGAGCGGGGACAGGGGGGTCGACAGCGTGTTGCTCTAGCAGCGTCTGAGGACATTCGATCACGGCGGGCACATTGAATCGTGCGTTGCTACTGTCAAAGGCAGTTGTCGTGGGAGGGGCGTGATCAAGGGGGGGTACGAGTACAGTCGCGTCGGCCGAGGGCGGTCCATTCTGCAAGGACTCTAGCGGCCTGGTCTTGTTGCACTCTGCAAGATTCTGTACATGTTCGGCCATGAGGCCTTTGAGGCAGCCGAGGATTTCGCGGAGCTCCGATCGCACGTGCCGAACATCGTCAGTCTGCGAAACAAGCGTGCACCTCACTTGGGAGACCGAGAGCTCGAGACCCACTATACGCTCTTGGAGGAGGTCCGTCGTGTCACCGCCTTCCGAGGAACGAGTTGAATTGCTCCGAATTGTGGGCTCCGGGGTGTCTGGTAGATGCTGCACAGTACCACGAGAGCATACGATAGGGAAAGAAATGCATTTGTGGGTGAGGCATACGGTAATTTCCGGAAACAACTGCGATTAACATTAATGGAGGAACATGATACTGCGGAATTATCAGCGGAGGGTAAACGGGCCATGTCAAACCTGGTCAACGGGGATGGCGGGGGTACTCTGCTGCTGGGTCCCTATTTCGAAGAAGTCCAGAGATTCACCTTAAGCTGTCGCATTAAGCCAGTCCACGTCGTCCGAGAAAATAGACATGTCGGACTGGAGAGAAGGAAGAGCACCAATGGCAACAACAAGAGACAGGGTATTTGTAAGATTCTTCCAGCAACCAGGAGTGAGACCTACAAGACTCTTCACGAGACTATGCCTACGATGGGCATTGGTGAGAGCGTAAGTTCTGAGAGGGAGGACACTAATGGATGGAGCGTGGCATACATACGGGACTGACTTCAATGGAGCGCACTCAGGGAGAAAACTCTGTGCAGCTACGATGCTCACTACGTTCGGACCTTGCGCTAACGTGTTGCAGAGAGGGCCGTCCAAGACAGCAGCGACGCACTACGTAGCCGGACCTGGAGGTGCTCGAATCTTGCCCCACGACTACCCTCAGGACCTGTTCTGTTCGTGACTCACCTCAATGGCGCTCGTCATCTGCGGTAAGGATCGACTTGTCCGTCAGACTGGGTACTGCCCCCAGAGTGGGACCTCCTCCGTTGCTTCCGCGCCTTCTTCATCCTCTCGCTCTCAGCTTCTGCAGCGGGAGTGGACTAGTAGTCCGCTAGAGCGGGGTAGCGATCCGGCGGGCACGATGCGTGCCTTCTCTTGTGCTCAATCCACCATTTCCGCCAAGTGTATCGAGCAACGGCAAGGGCATTTTGGAGGTAGTTCTGCACAAAATTAGGTTTCAGTGGGCGGCTAAATGTGAACTGCTGGCTCAGGTCGTCCAAGATCCACTGCATGGCCACGGGAGGGTGCTTGCTGAATTCAATCACACTAACGTTGAGGACCTCCCCAGCTACCTGCCGTATCGCGCTGTGGAAGGCGAGCTTGTTGGCAACAATGTCCCATCCTTCGTCTACGACAATCTCGACCAACTCGTCCCTTCTGCGTGCTCTCTGCAGTGCAGTACCTGCCTTGCATTGAATTGATCCCTGCCCTTTTTGTTGGAGACGTTCACTGCAGCACCATATCCGAAAGAGCCATGCACAGGTAGATCCTGGGTAGAGCTGCCTCCTTGTTGTTGTCCCGCGGGGTCCACAATATTATGTGCGGACCATCCAGGACCCCCAGGCGGCATACCACCATGTTGGCGGGCCCACAACATCTGAACCGGAGTAGGCGTCCAAGGTGTTGACAGGCCGGAAACGCCCTAAGGAGGATGCGGCGCGTTCCATGGAGGCGTCCAGAACTGCCCTGCCGGAGCCGAAGCTCTCGGCGGTGGAGTTTGAGAGAATTCCATGTCCTACACAACACAGCTATTCCTACCTCAATACAGTGTCGCGACCAACTACCACGAGTTCAGCGTAACGCGAGAATGAAATGAGTGCAGGAAAACGTAACAACTACTCCGGGACGGGACTCGCAGCCCGTGGAACTACATACAACACTTGCTTAGTGTGCCAAAACAGGCTCTTACGCTGATATTGCACGGCGTGGACGACGACTCCTCACTTGCACACAGCTGAGAGCGCAGTATGAAACTTGGACAGAGGAAGGATACAGACTCCAAGTGCGTGGTCTCAGTACTCCATATTCCTCTAGCAGGGATCCACTCCTGGACCCTGTCCACGCCAAAGGATTAGCCGCCGTACATGAATGCGTTAGGGGGCCGTGCGCGCATTAGATTGTACCTGGATTTTATGCTGCAAGGACAGATGCGGAAGATCAATCCTCGTTACGCACTTCCGAAATTGGAGATACTCATAACTACGGTATCTGGCCATGTAACTGATTCAGGTAGTCCGCTCAACTCCCTCTGACAGTCTGAATGGAGGTCGGCAGAGGGTTATGAGGTACCAGCATTGGAAACAGCTGCTGCAAACCTTCTCACGTAGAAGTGCCTCTTACCTGGAGAAGAAGAAACAGTGGAGGCAGTGCACTGGCAAGGACTAACATCAATGATCAAGCCTATGACAGCAGCCGGATTCAAGTGTCCATTGTTTTCCAACGGAGATACCTAGCAGCCAATGGTGGATCTGGATCCAACCACTTGGCACTCTTGGACAACAGCACTACCGAGAACACCCTGAGTGCACACGGCTCACACTATATGAGACCAGGGGCACGTACCACACAAGAAAATAGAAGATGGCATGTACCACAGAAAACATACCTCGCTGCATCCAGTCCCCCACTGTCGATCCTCCACAGCTTGGAGGTGTCAAGGACTCGTGGAATTAGCCACGGAGGTGCGACAGTCTTAGGTGAGTATGTCGTCTGTAGGAGGGCCCTCGAGTCCAAGCAACCAGCAAGTACTCGTGGAAATGCTTCGTTTGGAGTGGATCCACAATAGAAAGGCAGTGTCTCCCTGGATGATGGAGTGTCTAGACGTTGAGCTCGAACGCAATATGTGGGGGGACCACGAGGCCTGCGGCTGTTGGTGTAGGGAATGCTTTCAGCTGACCTGGTTGCGGGCACCTCAGTGCCAATGTCGGAGTGGCCGAGAGCGTCTTAAGGACTCGCAAAGTAGTAGGCTGCGAAGGCGACTCCCTAGGCAATGGTTGTCCCTGGTCGATAAAATTCATTTCCACCGCCGCGCTTGCACCTGCCATCCTGCCGACAAGTACGTGGACGGGGCATGGTACTGCTACAACTGTATTGATGAGGACACCTCCTCCGCCCGCACGACGCCAGCGTCTGAGTTCTCTACAAGCACGGACTCCACTGCAGACTCGACCGCGGACTCAACCACAGAAGTGGAAAGCATTGGCCCGTGCGAGGAGTCTTCGGCTTGCGCGACCAGAACGTAGTGAGGTCTACGGTCCGGCCATCGTTTAGGGTTCCCGATGACGTCAGCGACGTCGACAATTGTCCGTAGCTCCGGACACTGTAGCTGCGCACGTAGAATTGTCTGGCCATGCACCCTCGCGGATATCTTTTCCTGTCTTCTTTGACGGGTGGGCCATCGTGTCCACGGCCAGTCGAACACGCAGAGGCACTCATGCTGCGCATCAGCACAGTCCTCGTATTCAATCTCCACGCGGTTGAGATTCGGCATGGGAGAACACACATCGAGGATCACGTTACTGCTCAGTGGAAGTTGAGTAGAGAAAGCCATTGTAAGTGGCTGTTCTTGCAGAATTGAACATTGTTGCACTAATCGCACCTGAATATATGAAGCCACCTTTGTGTATGGAATATTGCACGTCACATGTATCTTCGTGATGAATGTTGTGCCAACTACAGTAGATACGTGGTTTGCATGGACACCGTTTCTTTGCTTCGTCGGTCAACGGGGTTCCAGCGTTGCCAAGAGATGCCCCGAGTCGCGCAATTTCCAGGCAAGAGGATTGGAACCACAGTCCTCCCCCAACTAAGTTTGGTTGCTAAAGCATAGGAACACGCGTGACTCAGAGGGTATGCCGTACCCCTCAACCTCCTTGTGTCAAGGCTCTCTCTGTACCCATCTTCACTCACTGTGGGGGGTGTTGGTAATGTAGCGGGATGGCGCAGTTGCATCGCTTGGACGTCACGGACGCGCGCCGTGTGAGGGCAAGGGATGAGAAGCTTCGACAGCGGGAGTTGAGTGCTGCGCGGCGAGACGGGGTTCCGAGAATCATCTGCTCCTGCCGAGTGTGCAGACGTGGATTTCGCAAGGAGCTTCGCCTGGACACGGTCGCGGAGCATCTTGACCCCATGCGAGGTCATGGCCGGCATCCGGAGTACAGAGGACATACTGAGGTGAGTGCGGGTTGCTTTGGGACCGGACTTAGCCCTCTTCTTAGCTGAGGATTTGTCGCCCTGTGGCCCTCACGATGTCAAAATACACATGCCATGAAAAATCACGCTCGAATTAATTCATGTTTGTAATTCTTGACGGAAGACTTGAAGCATAAACATAATACACATACATATATATGTCAAAGTCCTATTATCTGCAGTTGCCACTTTATGAAGATCATGCCACTTCTACGAGTCCGCTCAGCACTCCTTCATGTGTACCCTACGTATCGGGCTTCCGTCTTGAACATGTGCACCACAGCGTGCCTTACTGACTACAATCTCTCCGTGAATTTCCACGTTACAGGGCTTCGAATTGGACGACTCTGATCTAGAGTAGGACCGTCACATCGAAGACCAGTTTGGGGTGAC
This sequence comes from Ceratodon purpureus, assembly GCA_014871385.1. Lineage (NCBI taxonomy): Eukaryota > Viridiplantae > Streptophyta > Bryopsida > Pseudoditrichales > Ditrichaceae > Ceratodon > Ceratodon purpureus. The sequence goes on from CM026426.1 coordinate 80,697,399, forward strand.
AGGCATCAGACGAAGGCACGACGACAGAGTGGACGACCCACTAGACGACGACATTAACATGGCAGACCTCCTCGCACAGACTGCCGATATGCAAGCCGACCTTGACAGGGAGGCACGTGCACGAGGTGTAGGGGCTGCGGGACCGGCACTCCCTCTTGAGGCGGAATTAGAGCCAGTACCCGAGGATCTCGTAGGGGACGCTGCACCCGACGGATCGTGTGCCGCCCCACTCGACGTCCACGGAGCCGTCGCGGGCAGTAGACCTACCCACCCTGAAGCTGCTCCAGGATGCGCTCTGTTTCCAGCCTCTCCAGGAAGACCAGATGCGGGTGATTCGTCTACTGACGATTCTGATGATGAGGACCTCCCGTGGGGGGACGCTGGCGGACAGGAGCAGTTCATGGCGGACATGGCTGCTGTGGAGGATGCGGCGAACATACCCTTGTTTGAAGGATCACGTAGCTCAATACTCAAAGCTACTCTACTCATCCTCTCAACTTGCAACAACCACGGCGTCTCGCAAAAATTCACCTCCGAACTCTTCATGGTCTTGCACAACACCATACTCCCTTCACCGAACACTCTCCCAAAGTCATGGTACGAGGCGTCTGCGCATCTCAATCGAATTGGCCTAACATACAACTCGTATGACGTGTGTCCGAACCAGTGTGTGCTCTTTCGAGGACCTCATGCAGATAGTATTATGTGCCCTAAATGCGAGGCCCCGCGTAGGAAACTGGCTGGCCAGTCCTTGGTGCCCCACCAAGTCCTCCGTCACTTCCCCCTAATTCCGCGGTTACGCCGCATGTTTAGCAGTGAAAAGCAAGCTGCGTTGATGACCTGGCACCTTGCTAATCGCAGCACAGATGGAAAGGTTTGGCACGCTGCAGACTCACAGCAGTGGAGTTTCATCGACGCTAAGGCGGAGTGGAGGACATTCTTGAGCGAGCCCAGGAATTTGAGGTTGTCCCTAGCAACGGATGGAATCAACCTTCACTTGGAGAAGCGGAGCACCCATTCCTTGTGGCCTGTGTTACTGCTGAACCTCAACATCCCTCCATGGTTGACGACAAAGAAATATTTCATTATGCTCAGCCTGTTGATTCCAGGCCCGCGGTCCGTCACTGGACCACATTTTGACATGTACCTCGAGCCGCTCGTTGATCAGCTGCAGCTGCTTTGGATGGAGGGTGTCGTGGTTAGAGATGCGGCTAATGTGATCAATGAAGAGCACTTTCGGATGCGAGCACTACTCATGTGGAGTGTCCACGACTTCCCGGCTTACGGCCTTGTGGCTGGCTACGTGACTAAAGGCTACCGCGGATGCCCGTGTTGCGGCCCGCATACGAAGTCGCGGCGCTCCAAGTTCCTGAAGAAGAATGTATACGAGCATCAACACCGGAAATGGCTCCCACAAGGGCACCCGTTCAGAGTTAACCGCGATGCATTCCGTGGGACAACTGAGGACTCGCCTGCGCCACCACGCATCACCGGGACGGAAGTGCTGCGATAGGGTCAGGACAGAGAGGCGCACCTGGCAGACCCCGAGAGCAGGAGGTCGGACGACCTGGTAAGGGTGCACGGCGTGAAGCGCGTGTCCATCCTTTACACACTACCTTACTGGAAGGTGAGAGCACCTTCTCCTCACGTCCCAAACCACTCTCCTACTTGTTAATTTGCTGCTGCACACCCCGCCGGATCCGTGCTGTATGCTCTTCATGCGGGTCCTCTTTAGTTTATACTGAGTAGTCCCCGATCAGGGTTTCATGTCCTTCCCCCTGAGACGAAGGACAGCAGTCCCCACTACATGGCCTTTGGAGGCTGAATCCGTGTGCACGCTTGTTTGCCGCGCAGTTAAGTCGCCTTAGTGGTCGACATTCGCATGCTCGAATCTTGCAATAACTGCTTTCCACATTCTCATACGCTACTCCGAATGACTAACATCCACGCTCTGTGAGATTACTTGCCTGTAGGATCTTCCCATACGCCACACCATTGACTTGATGCACGTTGAGCGAAATGTCTACGCAAGCCTCATGGGATTCCTCTTGGGAACGAAGGACGTCGTGGCCGTACGTAAGGACATGGAAACTGTCGGTGTCATGCCTGACCTCCACCTACAACGGACAGGTAACCCTGGAGTGTACATGAAGCCACACGCCCCGTATGTCTTCAGAGAAGACGAGAAGGTCAGATTCCTGCGCAATGTGGGCAGCACAAGAACCCCGTCAGGCTACTCCTCCACCTTCACAAAGCATGCAGGAGCCGAGAAACTAACTGGACTGAAAAGCCACGATTTCCACATCCTCATGCAACAACTCATACCTGCCACAGTACGCGCCATCGGACATGCTGGGGTCCGTGACACAGTAGTGCGTTTAGGCACTTGTTTCCAGCGCATGTGCCAGAAGGTCATTGTACCGGAAGACATGGTCGCTCTTCAAACGTACACTGCCGAGACACTCTGCATGTTGGAGGTGTACTTTCCTCCGGCGTTCTTCGACGTCATGACTCACCTGATAATTCATTTGGTTGAGGACTTAGCCATATGCGGTCCTGTTCACGCGCGATGGTGTTACCCAGTAGAGCGGTACCTGGGCCATCTGAAGTCCATGGTGCGCACTCGAGCTCGACTAGAGGCTGCAATCGCGAACTCTTATGTATGCGAGCAGAGCATTGGCTTTGCAACGGAGCACCTGTACTCCTACCCCTACGACATCAGAATGCTCTGGGACATGGAACCCAATGACCGTGACGAGGGCGAAGTGCTATTCGGCGCCTCCAAGCTTGTCAGATGGTCCGCAGTTGACATCGAATGGATCCACGACTTCATCATCTCAAACTCCGTTGACACACCCGACCTTCGCAGGTGAGTCTTACGCATTTCGAATTCCTGGAAAGTGGTGCCCCAAATGAACTCTTTCTCGTATGATACTATCATAATGTCACAGTCACTTGCACCACCCTGGCCCCATGACCTTGTCAATCTCCGTTCCGCACGACTTACGATGGACTGCGTGAAGAATACAACCAGCACCCTGGCTTTGCTAGGAGACGGCCGTATCCGACTCTTTCCACGTGGTTAGCCGTAGAAGTCTCAACCATGAGGTCCAACGCCGACCCCCGCTTGACCCTGAACATTGTATTGCTCTCATCCCCCCCACCCCCACTCGTCCAGGAGTACCACTCATTATGGGCGTATGGCAACCACCTCCGCGTCTGGGCCGACGAGACAGGCCCCCGCCCGCACGCCTTCTACGACAGCGTCGTGTCCGACATCATCTCTCAAGAATGTTGCGCATCTTCATCCGATCGCAACACCATACGTGCCGACCTCAAGTACGTTGGAATTGTGAAGAAGATTGTGCTCGTCAGGTACGGACACATGCGTTACATCGTGCTCAAGTTTTCCTGGATTAAACCGAATGTCGCAGGCCGAAGGCAAACCATGCGACGCGATGAGCATGGCTTCTGGCTTGTTGATTACAACAAACGCCAGTCGGAAGAGATGGAGCCTTTTATCTTCCCCTCCACTGTGAAACATGTACACCGTATGCCATCTGTAGTGTACCAGTTGCAATTCTTCTAACCCCCCACCCCCCCCTCCTCTGCTCTCAAATCCCACAATGCGCATCGGGTGCACTAACGACCTCAACCATGCCGCAGGTTTACTTTGTTGACGACCTCGACCATCCCGGCTGGAAGGTCGTAATTCAAAAGGAGGCCCGGAGCCGCCGTGTTTTTGGGGGCGAGGACGACGCCGTCCTTGAAGTGCCCGGGATGGCAAGTTTTGTGGTGCCAGGAGAGGGCAGCACAGTTGACGTCGCGCACATCGTAGAAGCGCACGAGGTCCCCGGAGTTGAGGTTGACGCCGCAGTAAAGGCTCGCGAACAAGACGACAACGACGAGGCTGGTTATTCAGACGAGGATTACAACACAGACCACCCCGACCAAAGCTCAGACGATGCGGGCGAGTTCTCGGAGTGACCTTCAACATGATGGTCTCCACGCGGCGACCCTGCCGCATGTCTCCACCGGTCCACCCATGGACCACATCCGCTGCAGACCCCTTTTTTCTCAATACTTTTTCACTCCGCTTTGAGTGGACTACCGATATTCACATTCCTCTCCACCCTTCCCTCCAGGGGCGGTAAGCATGGTAGAAACTTTTCCACGTTTTGAACCCTTCTGATCACCGAGCCTCATGTTCGCAGGTTCTCCTTACCGGAATGCATCAGTTTGTACCTAGACTTTGTAGAACTTGTCCGCTTGCCAGTTAGTGATGTGCTACTTGCAGATTGTCACACACTTGCGTAAATACTCTGTACTATGTGCTAATTCCCTCCAAGCATCCATTTCCACATAATAAGAGCCCGGATTTTATCACCGCCATGTGCATAAATACTAGTCATGGCCACTGTCGTACAATGTATGTGCATGCCCATCTCCCTTCATTCACATGTTGCTTTCTGCCCACAACAGTTCAATCTTCCCACGGCGCATCACAGTTGTACGGAACCATCCCGTCGTAGTCACTCTTTCGGAGCTACGCATACCACCCCCCATACGTACTATGTCTCGCCACTGTATCCCAATCAAACCCACGGTACCCCAAACAAATGCGAGACCTATATCCGTGACACCGTCCACCTCGCCCGTCCTATCCCACTTCACACCCGACGATCCCCACCGCTGTCCCAGGAATTGTATCCCGGACCCAACACTCGCGTCGACGCGACACGTGGTCCACTGAGGACGTCGTCATTCCCCTCCGCCCCATTCACCCCATACCTGCCCATCAAAAAAGCCCTAAACCAGGCGGACAGTCAGAGTACCCACTGACCTCCACGTCAGTTCATCCAAGCACATCTCAGAGCTCAATCTTCGTGAACCTGTGCATGACAGGCTGGGTAAGTCCGCGGCGGATGCGGTAAGAACCGCTCTGACTGCAGTGACGAAGTACACTCATGGTCGCACTCACGACTGATTTCACCCGCAAAACAGCACTGGAGTAATTCGAGGACAAGTTCACTGCAGCTTAGTGAACACGTCCAGTGTTCGAGTCCCACTACTGCTCTAGTGTACGCATCGGAATGTAGTGCAGCGCCCAGGTATGAAGAAGCTTTTGGACATGCTTTTCTTGCAGTTTCATGTTGGTCTGTGGTCGAGGATGCCCTTGGAAGGACTAAAGCCTTTACTCACACATATTTTGCCGACCGGTGTAATGGAGAGGCTGTCCTTCATCTACAGCAAAAGTGATCTTGTCGACATGAAGAAGTTCCCCTGGAGTTTAAAGACGCTAGGTCAAGTTTGCTCCAAGGTACAGTCTCGTAACGTCTGCAAACTAGATCACGTGCTCTTTGTGGATGTCGACCCAAGGTCGTTGAGGAGGACACCAAACTGTATGTGCTACATTCTTTGGCCTATTCAAGGTCATTTGAATTTTTCGAATGATGACAGCGTTATACCTAACGTTGCTATAGATATCCTTCCTTTAGTATATCCTTTGCACAAGTTCGGATCTGTATCGGAGTATATGGCGCAGGCGCAGAGGCCGGGGCAAGTGCACTCAACAATTCAAGCTGTGAGACGGCTTTGATGTGCACGAGTGGACTGGAGTGAAGTGTGTTGGAAGTGAGTTTAGCGGACTTTTTTGCCTACGTCTTCCACTTCCTCCGTCCTGGTGACCAACACAACACCTTCTATCGGTTGCCCGCCGACTGGGTCGATCCGTTTGTGCATCCTTCAAATATATGATTTACTCATTGACCTTACGGCTATGCATTCAAGGAAATAGTTCTACGAGTAGGTTTTAGTGTGATAGGATTTACGTCGACTTGGACCATAATGGTGGTAGTAGACTTAATGTTGTAGGACTTAATGTTTCAAACTGGAACGAGACTAGGTAATTTTGCGTATTCTGTTATCGGCGGGATGCTGACTCTATATTTTACATTTCAGTACTTAAATCAAGATGATATTCTTTAAAGTATTCAGTGTAACTCTTATTTTGCATCCTATGTCTCAATCTTCGATTTGATACATCCATCACAAGCATGTTCTGTCCATGTACATGTGGATGTCCGGTTTTGCATTCCATATTGTCTCGTATTCATGTACTCTGACAATAATCGTTCATGGCCTCCATCCAACGGCGGACCGGTCATTTCTAAATTCTGGACTTTTTTTTATCGAGAATTACTTAAATACTTTGATGTTTTGGATTGAGACGTTATAACATAATAGAATTTCTAAAAAAGAAATATGAATTAGCATTCTTTTATATTCAACTTAATAAAAATATTATTTTCAAAATGCTACACTTGTCTTTTGTGTGTAATTTTAATAATAAAATTACCTTACTTAGTCGTCTTTTCCATGCACTAAAACCCCAAAATCTATCATGCAAAAAACCTACAGAAAAAGAAGTTAGAGTGTATCGACCTATTCAAAATTTGTGTTAAAACAACTTGTTTTTAAACTTTAATCGCTATAATCTTCTAATTTCTATGGTCAATTATGATGGAATATTTTTAGTCATCTATTAAAATAATCTAATTGAAGATGTTACGGTTAGAATCAAAAAATAATGATGTTTTTCATTCATGCTTTTTACATTGGGAACGGCAATATTGAAGCGTTTCTTGGTGAAACAAAGTCAAGGAACTTTAGGGATTAAGCGGAATACTACAAGTTTTGTTGCTTTGGATATTTCATGTATTTTTGAATGTACAATCACCAGCTTTGATTCGTACTGTACACTAGTAGGTAGTGTTTAACAACTTTTGTTGCTTTGGATACTTTGTATTGTTTTGAATGTACAATCACCAGCTTTGACTCGTATCATACACTAATAAGTAGTGTTTAATAATGCTCCGGTGCATATGATACAAAAGTCAAGTAAAAGTAAAAGAAAATCTTACATGTATAGTAAATCACACTAAAATTCTAGTGTATGTAAAAGTATATATAATTGCTAATTTTAAAATTATTGTATTTAAATATTGTGGTTGTTTGTGGTGCAATCTTAAAATTGTCATGTTGAACAATGGATACATGAATTGGCTTTAGTATATAGTAAATATTTAGAGTATGATGTTTTGAAGGATGAAGGCAATGTCTTGTTAGGAAATGTATTTAGTGCATGGAATTCTATAAACTCTATATAATTTTGGACTCTTACATGTTGATTTAATAGCCTATTACAGTATCATGTTTAGATTTATTTCAAGATGATGAAAAAAATTCTATTATTTTATCAACTATGAATTATTTAAGTGACAGGATTTAATTTAGACTAAATATTAATGTTCAAAATTATGTAAGTAAAAGTAAAATGAATCTAAGAAAATAAAAAAATCATGTATGATCTATAAATTAGTGTTCCTTTGTTCGATATGGACTTCCACCTTGAGGTCCATATGTCATTGTATCATTTCTTGCTTTGGAACAAGCTCTCTACCTTAGTCTATAACTTTTACATTATTCTCTACTTAGGTCTTTAACCTTTACATACATTTCTAATTGTGAGATTTTTGATGGTTCAAGGTAAGAGTATGATCATATAAAAGTAGAGAAAGAAGTGCATCAAGCCAACATCAAATAGCGGCAAAATCATATAGCATGGTGAATTGAAGCAAAGCAATAGATTTGTGTTTAAAGAATTAGAAGTAGAACATCACAAGGTACAAATTACACAACACAAATTACAAATACAAAATTGTTCACAAAATTGATTAATACAGTTTGATCAAAATATATTCTTGGGAAATTCGTCACTCGTCCGAGCAAAAAGACCTAGTGTACTTAGAAGATAGTGGCTAAATAAAGAAATTTCATTTCCGCTCCCCATTTTTGACATTTGTCTTTATGTAGAACTTCAGAAAAAATTCAATAATGGCAACAAGGCACACCAATCATTATGCCTATCATAGGCTGTTTTATCTTGGGCGGATATGTGACTTTGGATAATCAGTATTGGAGTGTAGAAAGATGTTTCCGTTCAAAAGCCAAAAAATTTGAGACATATCAAATCATTATCATTTTGGAAGATCCGATGCAATTCTCAAGATTGTGCAAGGTTGTAGAAGAGTGTGATTAAAAATACCAAGTTTATTCAAAGATACGGAGAAAGTGTTCATTTAACATTTAGCTTGGTCATGCATCAGATATAACACTTGGGAAATCCAACGGAGTATACATCTAGTTAAGTTGTTTTCCATTACAATATATAAATTTCTAGTTCATAAGAATAGTTCTTTATTATAGTAGTTGACGCAAATAATTGATAAAATCTATACAAGTTTTGAAAGAATAGTTAAAGTTAATGCTTGATAAAAAGTATAGAGTATATGAATGATTTTGTTAAGAAAAGATGCAGATATTGGTCAAACTTTCAATATCGATTTAAAGATGAGAGTTGAAGCATCTTCTTAAGAATTATATGCAAGGTTCTTATATAAAGACACACAAATTTCGCTTTCAAAACCAGATCCTTCACTATTCGTTCCTTCCTCCATCACAATTGCACTTCATATGATGCGAAGTTCAGCATCAATTTCAGCTAAGAAAAAGTAAAATTAGTGAATCTACAGCTTTGAATCATCAACACAGTGCTAGAATATCTATCTTTACAAACTTATTAACAAAATTATTTAATTGCAACAAAATTTTTAAAATGCATATTACTATAAATTCATAGTTAAACAAATTATATTGGTAAGGTATCACAACATACATTGATGATGAAATCCGTATTTATGTTGCAAAATTGTCACAAAATTTTGAGGCCATGAAACCCCGGAGATGCAAAGCCGTAAATTGTTGGCTTGATGCACTACTTTTTCTACTTGTATATGCTCATACTCCTACCTTGAACCCTATACTTTAGTTTCAACTATCTCCAAGTTTTGTACTTGTAGGTGAACCTTGAGCTCCCACACGCCTTGTTTTATATAAATATAAATATACCTTTCCACTATTATTTTTATAGTGCTCACTATTATGTAATTTTTATTCTTTGATTTCTTTTATTTTAAATTTTTTAACTTTTTTAAAATTTTAAAATCATATCTACTTTATTCTGTTTTGTATTGTGTTTATTAGTAGGCCTTTCTCACCTTGATCCTGTTTGACTTACATCTTTGTCAATCTAAAGAATGCTCTTATAGATTTGTTAGGATGATCATTTTTTTATTCTTTATCCATAAAACTGATAGCTAAGTATGTGTAATTGTTATCATATTGCACACTACACTATCTTTAATTTTTGTGGATTTTTTTTATTTTTTATTTCTTTCTATTTTTTGGTACTGCCTCCAATTTCTTTTCTATATTTCCTGCTTATTGATTTAAAAAGCCTCTCCGAATCAATTATGTTTACAACAAAGGTTTGATTCTTTTTTGGCTCAGTAAAGGGACTGTTCAAAGGATGTTTGATGCGGTTGGCTTGAAAACATGAAGAGTCCCTTTTAAGAGCCAGGCATGAATTGAGAGCATTATATGCACTCAAGTTTTTCCTTCCAAGCTGAGGATTCTAAAACAAATGCACAAAGAAGACCATGCGTACCTTCATATCATGTTCAGTCATTTGTTGACACATTCTAGAGTAAGGGGCAAGAAATTTGGACACCAATTATTGACTATCGGTTTCTTAAAGAGGTTTCTAAAAGAAGCCTCAAGTGACAACCCGTATGAGTCATAATCTATGGATATAAATGCTTATTTTTCTAAGGCCTTTGCCAAAACTACTCATTGCTATGGTTTTGAAGTTGTTGCGAGAGGATCATATACTCCAACAAAGAGAATTTTTTTTCTCAACTTGCGATAGATTTTTTTTAGTTTATGAATTCTTATTCTTTATCCATAAATTTACAAATAACTATGTATAATCATTTTTATAGTGCATACTAATTAGTAACTTTAATTCTATGGTGCTTTTTTTTTTTTTTTTAAAAAAAAACGTTTGTTTGGATATTGTCAATACTTTTTATTATTTACCTAATGATTCAATAAAAAAATCATTTCTCCCCTTGATTTAATTCATCTTCTCTTTTTGCCATCTTAAATGTCATTTTCCTATACATTTTAAGCTAATTATTTCTTTATTCCTTATCAAAAAGAATTATAGTCATTCTTGTATAATGGTTTTTATATTGCTTACTTCAATGTTTTTAATTGTGTAGTTTATTCATTTTTTCTTTTTTTTTGGGATTTTTAATTAATTTCTTTTTTCTATTTTGTGATTTTGTAATTAGAAAGCCCCCCTGCCTCCGTTACAATTTATCTTCTCGTTTTACCAACTTTAATATTGTTCTTCTCTAATTTTTATTCAATTTTTTTTTTTTTGCCACCTCGATTGTTTTTCTAACCCTTATATTTTTAGAGAACGTCAACTATCATTTTTATTTAGTTATTATTTGAATTCCTCTTACCATTGTATTCACAATAAGATTTTTGATTTTGCAATTTATTCGTGTCTTAAATTTTCTTTACTTCACTGTTGTCTTCAACTTTTCCTTTTTGATTTCATTATCTTTGTATTTAAAAGTAATTTTTAAGATTATGTTTATCTTGTATGCTTTGCATTATCTATATCTCTATTGATGCTTTTTCCTTAATATTTATAACTTTCATATTTTAGAGGCCCTATAAGTAATCTTTTTTAGATCTATTTCCCCCATAAAGTTACTTATGGAGCAAAACTTTATATATCAATGGAGAGAGAGCGACACCTGCGAGACAATTCAAAAGTCCAAATATCTTTATTAAGTTGACATTTGCTAGTCTTCACTAGTAGCTACTTCATTCACGCAGTAGATAGTAGATATGCAAAGAAAAGCAGGTTCAGGGCCAATTAGCAAAGAAAGCATCTCAAGATTTTAAGCCAACATTTACAACTGAGCCAATCTTGATGCACACAAGTTTTACAAAGACATTCTAGATGAACACTAATGCCTTGAATTATGCTTCAAAAGCTGTACTTTGAAAGATGGAGAAAAAAAAAAGTTTCATCCTATAGCATTCCACTCTAGCAAATTTTGTACTACTAAGAAAAGTTATGAGATCCGTGATAAGAAAATTCTTAAGTCTATTGTGGATTGATTTCATGATTGTTGTCATTTCCGTAAAGGAATTGTACTTCTAGTGATTGTAAATTCATATCACAAGAATTTAGAGTATTTTATGTCATCTTGTACTTTGAGTCATGCCAAGCTTGGTGGACCATATAGCTATCATAATTTAATTTTATTGCCACTTATTGATTGGAGAAGCAAGGAGGACTATCGAACTCCCTATTGAAAAGATTGTAAACTGCGTTTAAGGCAAAAGAAGTAGCATTTAATCAATAGTGTGGAAATTTGTTGAAGGCAGTTTGATTTCACCTTATTATCAATGTTATGCCACTCTCAAAGTGATGTTGACTTCTTCAATCAAATGTATCTTGCAACCTATAGAGATCTATTGGCTCTTAACATCAATAAAAACAATTGATTTAAAAGTAGAGGGAAAATTGTTAGTCTATAAAGAACCTATATACATTCCACAAGGTCCAACATGGCTTTAAATTTTTAAATTTTATTATGGTTTTTGAATGCGAGTCATTTTGCATACAATAAGACTTTAGAAACTTCTATTATAGAGATTTTTGTGGCCTAAAATATGTTCAAGATCAAAGAATCCTCGGCACCACCCAAAGAGTCTCTATGTTACATTCATTGCCAATTTAGGGTAGCGCATGGTCTTTGATTGGTGGACTTTATTAGAAAAGCTCGTGCATGAAATTCATTTGATAGCATTTTTGTTGTAGTGGATCAAAATACAAAGATGGCGCATTTTGTTCTTGAGAAGAAGTCTTTTTCAAATAAAGGAACAATAAGACTATGTATTCATAATATATATCAACATCATATCACTCTACTTGACAATATAGTTGCTGATTGGCAAAATCAATTTGTATCAAATTTTTATTGGTTTTTTAGGAGATATTGAGAGTGGATTTCAAATCCTTTTCAACTTTCTATCCTTGAACTAAGAGTCACAAAGAACGGTTTAATCAAATTCTTACCCAGCATATACAATGTGATATCAACTATCAGCAAGACAATTTGACAACATGCTAGCCTCTAACAGATTTTGATCACAATAATATTCGTTATGCTTCTACTTAGAAAAAACCATCTGATTTTAATTTTAATTATCATTCAAAGCTTGATCTATAGAGGCTACTTGCAAATGGTATTAGAGCAACAGATGACTTTGCATAGCAACTATTGCAAATTCAAGAGCAAACTGCTCAAGAGTGTTACAAGCAAAATTAGCAACCAAGCACCTACCTTTCAAGTTGAAGATAAAGAATGGCTTTTTTGACAAAACATCAAGACTAAGTGCCCTTGCAACAACTTGCACTATAGGAAATTGGGACCACTTTTGGTCTAGGACCAAATCAATAACATGGCATTTGTCTAGAGCTTACACGGAGACACATCCCACTTTTATGTCTCTCATTCAGAACTTTACTAAGAGCTATTCATTCTAGAAAGAGTACAACAACAACCCCCTAGTATCGTAATTGAGAATCACAATGAAGACAACGTAAAAGAATTACTAAAGTTACAATGAAGTTGGAGAAAACTGGAGTATTTAGTACACTAGACCGATAATGATATCAACATATATACATGGAATCAACTAGGAACCTTGCAAAATCATCTTAATTGGTAATATAGTTCCATTGACTTTATCCAGATAAACCTAAAGCTCTTCTTTACATTTGTTGCTTGAAAGAGAGGTAATTTTAGAAACATGACCTTTTGAACTTCATAGCTCCTTTTGCTGTAGAAGATCTTTTTAATTTTAAAACGTTTCTACTTTGAATTTATATTAGAATTTGTTTATACTGTAAAAACTTCTTTCCTTTAAATTAAGTATATAAAAGGTGTAAGGTTGGAGACTCTGTTAGTCTCTGTTAGTCCAGTCCATCAAGTCATTCTAGTCCTTCAAATCTTTTATCTTGAAACCTTCCTTAGTAATTGAACTTAAGCCAATTATCTTCATGTCATGTATGCACAAGACTACAGATGAAGGCCAACTATAAACACTTCAAAAATGACGTAATTTTCAGTAAAGATTACATGGTCATGACTCCTCAGCCAAATTAATATAAACAATTTATAGAAGAATACTATGCTTAAGCTATTACAAAGGAACTATTTCAGAACAATGCGTTTGATAGAAACATTGTTCAAATTGCATCAACTAGGTAATTTATCAAAGTTCATTTGGAATGTTTCAATTGTTCAATAGTGTTATACAAGGTGATGACTCAACGCTTTGGACACAAACATGTACATAGATATTAAACACAATAGGACCAAGAAGTAGAATTTGAATGATTTGAAGAGTGATAATCTACCTCTAAAATAGTATCATTTGAGATTTTCAAAGGATTATGTTTGTCTAGCTTTGGTAGTTGCTAAGAGATTCATGAATTGAACAAGCTTCCTACAAAATTTGGCACAAACAAAAGACTATAGTTGCCTTGAATTCAAATTCTTCCAAGTTTGCAAATCAACTTTTTCATAATAATAGTATCAATATTTTGATATATCTAGACTATGATTTTATTTAAAACAAGCTTGACTCATGAGTAGTCTTGGAAACTGTTGAGGAAGAGACTTAATGGTGTGCTATAATGACCTTACCATTACTATTTCAAATAATTCTTCTAGAATCTATAATTGATTTATGACATAAAGTTTTGTAAAAAAAAAGAATCTTTGTGAGAACATCTTAGCTTCAAAATCTGACTTCAATTATTGAGAAGGACTTTTGAGCCAAAGAATTAGAGATACATCATATGGCCATTTTTTAAGCCTTGTAATAGTAGGTAGTCTTCTTCAATGAGTGACAATGATAGGCCATAAAAATAGATACATGAGAATTCTCAAAATTTGTTAAACGCATTGAGAGACCAATGCACAAATGATAAGTTAATTATGATGAACCTTAATGCATCTACACATACATGGAATCAATTTTCTTTAAAGTAATTATTTAACTTTGACACTTCCAGTTTCATTTGGATATTTGTCTCCAAATTTTAATTGTATCCATTTGAGGATATAAGATTCTTTGACAGAACATCATTTCATCTGAGAATGATATATTTTTGTTTAAAGAGATACTAGTCCATCTCTTATTTCAACTAATCCATTTAATGACAAACAATGGACTAAGTTTATGGAACATTGTAGATATGTTTTTTGGTTTCATTGTAGTACAATGTGGTTATCTTATAGACCATGTCAAGAATATCACTTTTGCTTTCCACGTTGTTTCGCAAATCATTTTTATCCAACTACTATTTTTTCTAAGGTGCTTCTAGAGAAACGTCATATTACCTTAAATGTTCCCCTAAACCTTTATTATTTGAAGTGCTTTCTTCCTACTTTAACTTTTCTGATCATAAGATTTTCTTTTTGTACAAGATTCAAAGCATATCAAGTATCTATGGCTTATTTTGGTAAATTTTTATTCAAAAATAATTTAAAAGAATTTAAATTTCCAATAACTTAAAAGATTATTTTAACTTTCAAAAACTTTATTTAAAATCATAGAATATTCTACAGCTTAGATTTACTTTGAAAACAATTTCAATGTTATTGCTCCATGCCAAATTTGAAAGCTTAAATTCACATGGTCATCAAATATATAAAGGAATATTATTAATGAAGATCTATTAAACAAATAACACATAAGATTAACATCAAAAAGCTATAACAAATAAAAACATGTTTACTTAAGCATACAAACATAAAAATTAAAGAATTAGGAATTGATGAGAGCAACACCAACTTTAACCATATTTTTTTTGCACACAAAAGCAAACATTTCTTGTCATACACAATGGAAACGTCAATTTTAACAAAAACCAACCGATTGAAAAAGAAAGAAATAATGAAAGTGTAGGTCATGATCAAAATATTGTATGTTATACCGTAACAACATAGTAATTTTGCTATCTAGCGCACAATTATATCCTTTTTTGAAAAAATAAAGTATGCCTCTTCAAAATTGAATTTCTTGATTTTACCAAAAAATAACTAAAAAGGCTCAGATCAATTGGCTTAAAAAAAAACCAAACAATGAACAAAAAACAATTTATTCTATTTTTTGTTATTTTAATCTTCATAATTTTCTAATTATTACGTTTTTTATTTTTTGAAATATATTTTAGGTCGAACCTACTGTAGTACTATGGTACAAGCTCTCATTGAATAAACCTCACGTCATGTCAGTGTATTGGGATGAATTAGTTCCAAACATGACATTAGCAGCCGAAAAAGTTATCTTCTGATCTGAAGGCTTGATTGTTTGGTTCCTCACATTAAGATTGTAGAATTACATCCAAATATGCTATTAATATGTTAGGAAGGTAATCGACACCAGAGCCTTGCACAACAATGTGTGTTGTTCATCCTTGCTCCATTTTGAACTAAAGACCAAATATTGACTGAGTATGACAAAGAATAATTCCTTTGTGTAAAAAATATGCTTTTAGATATGTATTGATATCCTTGCCAAGATCATCAAACAATCTCATGTAGAGCCCTAACACATATATAAATACTTTCCATTTCAATACATTATTACTCTTTGTTGACTTGATTTTCATTGCAAACTAGAATAAATGAACTTTACTTAGATTTACTTATTGTTCGATCCAATTGGAACAAATTCAAATGTTGATTCTATGAGGATTTGAATTTGAGTAGACAACAAAAATAACACGTGGTAATCTTTTATCAAGAACATGGCTTCTAAAAGTACCTTATTTTAAAAAGTGATTACACAGAAACCTCAAAATGGAAGAATGTCACGGAATACCAAAAACAATTTGGTATCCTAAATATATGAATGTCTTACAACCTTCATTCATTATGCGACTACTAGATTAGAATGGGCGCAAGTGTATATAGGAGTCATGTATTAAGATGTGCAAAGATTTAAAGACATTTGTTTTATATTATGAAAACTTTCATTGTGAAAAAAAGAAGGTTACATATGGTAAATTGTAACCAACAACTTCTTGCTCTATACATTCCATAGTAAGCAAATGCATTTTCATTATTTTACAACCAAATTTCCAATATATTAGCTTAAGAATGCTTTTGCATAATTGTTATTAAATTAAGCATATGTCATCAACGAAATAGTCTAAGATAATTTGGTGGTTACAAATGTATTTGGACCATAAGCTTCCAATAGTTCTAAACATGAAGATAAAGATTGGTTGATGTAGAATACTTATCAAGAAGTGTTTTCTTTAAAATAAGCAATATTCTTCACGTATTGGAATGATATTATTATACACAAGAAGATTTGAGCCTTTGTTGTTGAATTTGATTTTTTATTACACTAGAACTAAGTTAGATTGATACATTGATAGAAGAGTTGCCAAATATTGAAAAAAATTATACATACATGAATCCAAAATTTTCATGAAATTAAATAAATTAAATTTTAAATTTGAATATTTTATTACATAATATTTTCTAGGAATCATCTTCATTTATTACCAATAGCAGTGATAGATTCATCAAAATTTAAGCTTTGGAATTTGTGATTTGATTTTTATTTGATTTTAAACTTTGAGAATTCATAAAATCCTCGAAATAGAATTTATGATATGTATTCGTTTGGTAATTATTATAATATCACTATTTTTTAATTTATCTGAATGGATATCTTAGTTCATGAAGTTTTCTTAATAGATATCTACGGTAATGTCTTAATAATCAATATATATCCAAAAACAATATATCATATCAACTAAGTCAAATTTGATAATAGATGTACCTCTTCATTCTTTAGAGTAAGTCTTTTTTGAAGTCTTTGAATTTTTACAATCATTTCAGACGAATGAGGATCAGTACCTTCAAGTTTACGCCATCTATGTACATTCAAAGGGTTTTCAAGTTCCTCCGATAAAGCTTTCACCTATTTATTGATATTATCAACAAAGTATAATACTTAAGTTCTAAATAGCCATTGATTTAATACAAGGTGTCCGTGTGTGTGTGAGAGATGGTACATTGGATAGTACTGCAATAAATTCAGAGTTGTTAAAATATTTGTGCAAGTACTGAAAACCAAAGTACATCAAACCAGCCTTTGTTGTTGAATTTGATGAATTGCTGGTTTGATGAATTGTGATTTATTAAATGCACTTGTATTGATACTATGACTTGACTTTGTTAAGCATGTTGATTTTGCTGTTTGAACCATTAAGAAATTGAATCGATAAACTCTTCAAATCACACGAATGCTCAAATCCAGCTGATATTTTCAGGAGGATTTCAGTTTCAATTAAGTTAATCTCTTCCTTATTTTATTTATCCAAAACTTAGATTTTCGGATGATTTAATTTCCAATTTTGTAAAAATTATATCTCTATAATTCTTCTCTGGAAATTGACACAATTTTTTTAAGTATGGACTAGTATAGATGAAAATGTATTATAGAATGGAGTTATGGATTCATAATCTTAATTGTGTCCTGTATGAATAGCATTTTAAATTCTCAAGATATTCAATTGCTCTTTCATCTTGGTTTTCATTCAAGTGCAAGAGAGGTCAAATTATAATAAGACTTCATGAAAATGACATTTTTGGAAAACGTGTAAGCTTGCAAGAAACCTAGAAACTACAAGTAATTAATGTTCATGTTCATTAAGCATCATAAATTTTACAACAAAAATAAGTGAAGAATCTAGAGTACAATAATCTCAATAAGAGCAAAACTCTATACAACGAACAAAATGCTCTTATATATACATTCAAGTATATTCTACAAGCTTGTAATTTAAACACTCTTAACAAATGAAGTGAAATACATAGTTTTCTTTTCAAGTTCATTGTAGTATTGTCTATTAACCTAAAAATTTAACTATACATTATAAAAATACGAAAGTATAACAATTATATATTTTTGATCAATTTTCATAGAGCCTATTTTAAATTATAATTGAAAAAATTGACTGACTTCAAAACCATAAAGTACAGAGTGAGATGGGAGTTTCTTCAAAGATACATGGTAAAGATCTTCTTGTATTTGATTTAAATTAAAATAGTTCACATTTTTAAAGAAAATATACCACAAATATGAATAGTGAAAAAATAATCCTTAAAAACTAACAAAGTTAATCCAATTTTCTAGAAGTCCTTTGTCCACCTATTCATGTTTGACAAATACACTAACTTATGCCAAACGTTAGCAACACCCCTCAAACCAAAATAAGAGCATGTCACATGTTGGTCTGCCCTACTCAAGAATGCATGTGATCCATGATGTAGGAGGACTCGACTTCAACGTTGTATGTTGAAGATGAATTTGTTGCAAACAACTTTTGCTCCCTCATTATCCTTCATTGGCTATAGTGTACTCTGTCTACCATCATCTTGCGGCAGCCATTAAGGTCCATTAATTACCTTGTAGAAACTCCCATGATTCTATAGTATATCTTTAAAAAGATGGTATTATAACAACCAAGTATAGCTAACATGAATAATATTATTTAATTAAGTATTTTGTACATTTTGTTGCAAAGATTCAAAGATTGCAGTGGAGAAGGATACTATACCACCTCCTTCAATATGGAGAGCGGTGGATAAAGAAGTCTTTACAACAATAGATGTATCGAGCAAGACCAATTTCCAACATGTGACATGTGGGTTCTTCCATTGTAATGGAATTTCCTGACCCTCTAGAAAAATACAAACACATGTTTGAAGAAGTTTCTGGCACAATGGGAGAGTTGTCTACGCAACACTCTTATGTTGTTTTGCAGCCAAGTACAACAACAAAACCTCTATGTGTAAGTTCAACTCTTCTTTCAAATAGAATACCATTTGAGAATGAAGAAGGTTCTACAAGAGGTCCAATTGACCCCAACCTTCTCGTTAAGGAATTCAATGTGAACACCAATGACCGACTCATGAAGGCTTTAGACTTTGATCACTAGCTACATCTTGTGTTGAACGAGATAACTAGTGTATTGGAAGGAGTCACTTTGGATTGGGGGGGGAGGGGGGGGGGGGGGGGGGGGGGGGGGGGGGGGAAGAAGGCTTGTTTATCTATATACACTGGTGCAAGTAAGGGTTCACTATATGTGTTTTTTCATAGTAGAGGAGTTTAGGTCTCTTATAATTGAATCGTAGTACACTTTCAAGTACCATTTTTGACATTGACAAGCAACAATGGTCTTGGTGCTTGTAATGTCATTAGGAATTTAGTGATAAAAATGAACTTTCATACCATTGTTAAAAAAATCAGTGGAGAGCATGGAGACAACTATACAAACGTTTAGGGCAAGTTTTAAATATGTATCCAACATTTTATCTTAACAGAGGTATGGTTATAGGTCAGATTTTGAAAGAAGCAAGACTCATTTTTCCGGCAACTATTGGCCTCAAAGATTGGGCTCCACGGAAAGACAAGTTGACCAACAAAGTAGAAACTTCTACAAATTTTCTTAGAATGGAAAAGTAGGCAATTAGTTAAAACAGTTGATGTTGTAGAGAATTGTGCCAACTAAAGTTCCTCAAGTAGTTGTATTGGCTCTCTAATTTTGATGGTACTAGTATTTTGAAGAGAAAGATATCTCAACAAGAAGATAATTCTAGGAAGTACCATTAACGCTATATGGTCCAAGGCTGACATTTGTATCATAACAAGGTATTGCTGCAAACGTGAATGAGGCATTGCAAAGTCAAGCAGAGAATTAAGAATGCCATGTTTTGAAAGATATAGAGATCATGGAGGGAACAGTACAAGAATGCATTTATGCCAAGATTTGCACCGACATAATGTCCTCTAAATGTGTGTCCTCTAAATGTGTGTCCTCTAAATTACAAAGCTATATTGCTACAAAGCATGTAACATAGGATGCAGTGTTAGCTCCAATATAGCTTCATGGTGAATCCATCGCTGTGTCAAAATTATTGGAGATTGGTCTTCCCCCACCCATTTGCAAAGTCCCTTGACTATATTACATTATCAAAGAGTCTTCTTTGCAAATTGTGGATAAGGGGTTGCTGCAAACACTAGAGGCGTGCATGGAAGGCTTGTATAAACTTGAAGAAAATGGTGACCTTGGTTGGAAGTTCACAAATGTTGTTGGCCATTGGATTCACGCAATGAGGGCACGATTAGTAAGTAAGACATTTTTCCTTCGCGGTAAAATTAATGTGGACTTTATTTAAAGTTATCATATTCAACTTAGACTATGAAATCACTCTTTTGTGAAATTGCTGCTCTGATTATCTAATGCATGCAATAAAAGACAAGAGTGACAAGGAGGAATTTGTTTACAATAAATCAGCGCTTGGAATCCTTACTTTGATAGCTTGGACTTTGAAGGAAGACAAAATGAGCTTCATATGCTCTTCGTTTACTTGAAATACCAAGTGAAGCAATTTGAGCATGAAGGCCTCCAATGTTGTAAGAGAAGCTAAGAAAATCGACATCTATTGTGCACCATATAAATTTGATCATTAAGAACATTTGGAATTTGAAAATTGAAATTGGGCGTGGTCACAAGTCTTTTAATCATTATGGTGCAACATCCTCGAGTTTGCACCTTAGCAGCCATAAAAGCACACGCTGGAGGAAATGTAGCTATTGTTGCTTCTCAGGACTCCTATTAGTCCATGAAGCATGACGTTACAGGAAGAGTGTCTCCATGTAATGCGAGCTCTTAGACTGTATGCACATTTCTCCTTATCTTGTTTTAGTCCCATATTACACTCTTTATTAGATACTACCCAACAAAGGTTGCTAGCTATTGCTTTGGATAGCATCGAGTCCTAGAGGTTGGTGCTATGTGCACAATAGATGGTGGATATTGGGTAGGCACTTTTCCCTTACATTTGTATTTCCAAAGCACAATATCTTTTGACATGTTGCAAGGACATTGCTTTCTTGGTTGGATTGGAAGTATTTTACCAAGAAGAAGTTCTAGTCAAAGTAGAGTCATTCTTGATCCAAGAAAATAGGTAATCAATTGCAGATTTAGATCCATATAGGCCAATTGTTCTTGACTTGACATGTGGCAGAATTCAAATACATTGATTGGCGGGAGTTGATGTTTAGCCTTGGCAACAGGATCTGCAATTGATGTTGCCGAGATTGGTCATTTGATTACCATCATCTTTGTAATTTGCAATCATCATCCTCCTAAAAATTGTATATTTGTTAAGGGTCTCAAAGTTAAGGACTTGTCTTCATTTCAGGATTTTTTTAGATGAACTTGAAATGAAGTCTAGTTTAGTCAAGTGATTGGTCTTTTGAAGTATTCCAAAATACTATACAAGCTATTTTCATTTCAATTATAGTATGGCTCTAATATGATCTTTTTTTTGTTACCATATGAAATATAAATTGAAAACCATCACTATCGATTATTTAGACACTTATTTTTTTAGACTTGTATATGGTTCCTAATTTAACATCTTGAAAATAAACCTTCGAATGTTGAAATAGATATGTTCCTAAAATCAATCATTTTTTAAAAGAAAACATGAGAAGTTGAGCAATTAGCATGGTGGAGAAAGGAAAATGCAAGAAACTACTCTATGTAGCATGTTCATTTCATATTTTTTTTTGTATATAGTTATTTTAATTTATTTTCATGATAGAAAAAAAATTAATAAATTAATAAATGAACATCATTTCTTCCCCCCCCCCCCCCTACATAAAAATGAAATATTAAAAATAAAGAATGAAAAAAAAATAAAAGAAAGAAGTAAAATAGAAGAAAAAAACAACAATAATAGAAGAATATAAAAAAGAAAAAAAAATTAAATATGGAAAAAAAAGAAGGTAGAAAAATAAATAAAAGAAGGAAAAATAAAGAAAAAGAAATAAAGAAAAGATTGTAAACAAATGAAGAAGAAAAAATTTTAAAAATTCAAAACAAATTAAGAAACATCACTTGTAGGATGAAAGAACAAGCTATTGAAGTGTGGTGTAAGAATAATAAAAGTGAAGTTAATGAGTTATGGACAGTGGATTCCTAACATAGCAATTTAGAAATACATTATTGTATGATGAATGTAGAATTTTTTATACGTGATTTGAAAGAAGACTTGAGAGGCTAGAAATTTACATGATGGAAAAAATATAACGTGAAAAATTAGTCTACATACATAGTTAATATTTTCATTTAACATTTTCTCATCTAGAGCTACTTTAAGTTCTTTTAATGATAGAACATAAATTATAAAAATTTAATAAATGAACGTAATTTCTTTTGCCCCTTTTTAATTTTAATATGATATATATTAAAAAAAAACTTCCCTACCCCTAAAGGTGGGTGGGCGGGACATCCCCTTACAGGACAGCTTTTATCACCTTCCTCACCAAATTTCATTCAAAATTAGCCCATTCTCAATTCAAACCTTATCAAATCTATGCAGTCTCTTGTAATTCCTAATTACCAATTTAGTCACATAGTGCTTTTCACCAAAGAATTGTCAATCAACTCACTACTTACAAATAGTAGTGTATGATAAAACAATCCATATAGTAAATAATATTGTCTTAAAACTGACTATACAAGATCAAACACAAAATAGTTTGAATTTCCAGAAATCCTCTCATTCCACGAATGTTGGTGTAGTAAAGTAAGAAAATCCAGAGGTAAAGGACCTCACTTGTCCCCATAAACACAACCAAAACCATAGTTTGGATTATGTTTGTAGACAAGGTGTCAAAAGCCCTTTACAGCTTGTTATTGGAAAAATCAAACCCTACACCAAACATACAAATCAAAGGGAGAGATGAAAGAGTCTAATTGCAATCATAAATTAGAGGACCTGTTTAGTAATTCCACCAGACTGAGCCATGTTGCACTTTGCTTTAGCTCCACACCACCATTTACCAAAACCTCAGAAGCTCTAAAAATCTCTCACACAAATGTAGCAAACTAGAAATACTTTCAAAGTAGACAAGTAAATAGATGCATATGGCAAAGAAACTCGTAAGATTTTATACCCTCAAAAAAGTCTGTAGAGATTCACTTGTTTGTTATATGGACAGTTTGTGTAAATGAATAGCCTATATAAATGAACAGCCTCGCTAGTCCAATCATCTCTGACCCTTAGATGAAGGTAAACCTAGATCAAATGGTTATAAATTAGTGAATTGCTATAGTAAAGTTCAAGCTTGTAGTAAGCCCCAAGTAAAGTAAGCTTCAAGTTTGGAGTAACTACCAGTAAGCCATGTGTAAGGGAGGTGGGTGGGTTTCACTAATGTACACCTTAGTCAGCATATCATGCCATAATAAAGTGACTATGTAATTGTTCGCAAAGTTTTACAAGTAATGTGCAAATTTATTTTGCAAGATTACATAACCAAAGAGTGCAACTTCTATCAAAATCATCGTATAAAAACCCTATTTATTAGCCAAAAAATAAATTCTAAATTAAATACAAATATAAGAGCTTTCGAATAAAAATAAATAAAAATAAATAAAAATAAGTAAAAATAAGTAAAAATAAATAAAAATAAATAAAAATAAATAAAAATAAATAAAAATAAATAAAAATAAATAAAAATAAATAAAAATAAATAAAAATAAATAAAAATAAATAAAAATAAATAAAAATAAATAAAAATAAATAAAATAAAGATAAAAATAAAAAACTTGTTGAAGGTAGAAAGAACAAGATATTGAAGTGTGTTGTAATAGAGAAATTAAAGTGAAATTCAAAAGTTTCAACTACTTCCTAATAAAGTAATTTGAAAATAGATTAATGAGCAATCAAGGTAGATTTGTCCATACGTATTTTTTTGGAATAAGACATACGAAATTAGAAATTAGGATGATGGAAAATAGAAAACATAAGAAATTACTATACATACATTGTTGATTTCTTTATTTCATTTCTCATCTATGGCTATTTTAAATTATTTTAATGATAGAAAATAAATTAGAAAAAATAATAGATGAACATCATTTCTTCCTCTCTTAAAATAAGATATGAAATATTGAAAGAAAAAGAAGAAATGAAGGGAAAAAAAGGACAATTATTCAAGGACGAAAGAACAAGATATTGTAGAAATTACTTTATATATGTTCTTCATTTTTTTGTTTTTTAATTCATCTACATCAATCTTAATTTTTTATTTTTTTTATGATAGGAAATTAAAAAAAATCAATAGACGAACATCATTTCTTTTGCCCCTTAAATAAAATTAAAGCTATTGAAGTGTGATGTAATTGTGCAATCAAATTGAAGTAAAAGAGTTTTAGTTGGTTTTCATCTAAGGCTATTTCAAGTGATTTCATTTAAAAAGCAGCAGGCAAAGAAATAACAATTTAGATAAATGAACCTTATTTTTTCAAAGGGGAAAGACATAAAAAATTGATAGGATAAATGTATATATATTCATTTAATTTTTTTTTTTAAAAGATATTAGACAAATTTAATTCTAAGCTGAAATAATACTTTGAGTGATTTTTTCATGCATTCTAATAAAGATTGAACCGATCTACTTATGATGATTCAACCATATGCAGTAAATATTTTGTTATTCTTCGAAACCTCCACATATTGCATAATGTCACTGCGAAAGCAAGGAAAATTTATTTAAACATTCACATATACGTTTAATCATACAAGCAATTTTTTTTTCCTTATATATATATATATATATATATATATATATATATATATATATATATATATATATATATATATATATATATATATATATATATATATATATTGAGGATTTATTTGAGAATGGTAACTAAGTAAATTACTTTGGTTTAAGATAAGAGAGAATTAAGTGCTGGGGATATACTAGCAAAATTTCCATTAATGTTGACACGATTACAAGCACAAGAGCTTTGAAGTGACGGCTTAGAAACGGGCAGGAAGTGATTACTGCCCTTTGTGACTGGCAGTCACCAGTTACTGTCAATAGAGAGTGTGGTGATGACCGGTGATCGGCAGTGTGAAGGTTGGACATGACACTTGGTGACTCGTGGTCGGGGGTGACCTTCATCTCGCACCTCTTGAGCTGGGGGTCAAAACTACTGTGCTTGTGGAGTCTGCCAAAGCTACGAGCTTTGCTCATAGATGAGATAGCGAGTGGAAATTGCTAGGGCTCTAAGTGCCGCCAAATGTGGGTTTCTACGAGAGGTTGGTGAGCTTGGATTGTGGAGGTTTTTAGGTTAATTATACTTTCTCTTCTTTTGGCGCTGTCAAGGTAGCATTGGGGTGGCTGTGGACATAATTTGTGTAGATGGGTGAGGCAGTGATGGAGTGAAGCCAGTGTACACGCTTCGGAGACACAACTAGTGCGCTGAAGGGGCGAAGTATTGGAGCGCAAGAGAGGAGGAGTGACGAAGACGACGCTGGGAGGGAGGGTCCGCGGAAGAAGCTGCAAGGGTCGTCAGGCAGAAGAGGGAAATCTCCTAGGAGCTTGCTGCCGAGGAAATGCGGAAGAAGGCGGCAGTATAGGAACGAGGTTGTGGTTGTGGTCGGGACGAGGTGGAGGGAGGAGCTGCAAAGGAGGTGCAAAAGAAAACAAGAGGAGTGGCACAAGGTAGAGCAAGAAGCCGGGACGAGGTGGAGGGAGAAATTGCCGCGGGTTTGAAGTCCACAGCGAAGAAGAAAGGGAAGGGGAATGTGCCGTCTGAGAAGGCTTGTACATGCATGGAAGATGTCAATAAGGAGATTTTGAGGCTGAAGAAGCCTCTTCGGGAGTTAAAGAAGGGGGATTTTGCAAAAGAGTATGGACTCCCCAACGAAGGAGACAATCCCCACCACTTCCGTTGAAGCACGGTCTCCATTACGTGCAAAATGGGATCATGAAAAAGGCCATGTAAGCCTGCCCTTTCTAGGTGAACCCCCTGCTTTGGGCACCTCTGCCGCTGGTAGCGGATGCCAGAGTTGCTCCCCGCACAGAACTGCGTGGCGCACTCACAACAAAAGTCCTCGGAATATTAGTTGAGACATGAATGACTGGCTTGGGGTTTGGTCCCAAATGGTCAAATGGTGTCAGCCCGGCATTGTAGCTTGTGCCCTCCACACGCCTCGCGGGGAGGTCATTGGTTCGAGCCCCAGTGGCGGTTGCTGGCACCACGGTGGCACAGCCAGTGCCATGTCAAAAAGTACGCGGGCAGCGCCCGTTTTTTCTCTCATGTGCCGCTTACACGGCCTTTTCATGACCCCATTTTGCACGTAATGCTCCAATAGAGATCGTAGGTTGTTCGGAAAACCTTTCAGAGATGGCGGATGTAGCGAGTTCTATTGGCAGGGTTGCCAAGTTTGAGAGGTGGTGGACAAAGAGAAGTACTTGCATCAGATTTTGTACCAACATGAGGAGGAGGAAGAGAATCTGAACCTGATCACGTTAAGGTTTGCCAAAGGGATTGCTTTGGAGTACAAGGAAGGTGGTTGTCGTGTGAATTGGTGTGCGTTTGGGGAGGAGACCAACAAGCGACGGAGGAGCTGGTACACGTTGGACATGACAAAGATGGAGGAGCTCAAAAAGAGTATCGCGGAGTCCAAGTGCGTGGAGGGAAAGAGGAAGGTTGACGTATGAGGCAAGGAATGGCGCAGCATCATGGTCAAGCCCGCATGGGAAGGGAAGGTGGAGCAAGGGGACGCGGTAAGGGTGAGGGGTCGTGGGGCACTAGCTAAGTCAAAGAGTGGACTAGAATTCGCCATGGCTTTGGGTGTCTGCTTGCAGGAGGATGCACAAGCACGTGGTCAGAGTAGTGGCAGGTCGGTGAAGGGGGCAGTGGAGGAGCGGCTGCAAGACGTGGAGCGATTGATGCAGGCTATTTACTTGGAGCAAAAGCACAAGCGGGACGTGAAGAAAGAGGGAGCTCAACGGCTTGACGGCGCCATTTGGAAGAGCAAACAGTCTGAACGGGGCATGGGCACGTTGAGGAAATAAGAGGTGCAGAAGATGGCGTTGATTAGAGCACTTGAAGAGCAAGGGTTTGATGTGTACAAGGAGATGATCAAGATGGAGGGAATTCAGGAGTAGCTGGCAAAGGAAGAGGTCAAGGTCGCGGCCGCAAAGAAGGAGCTCGAGACTTTCGAGGCTAAGATGTAGGCATTGACAAGGGAGTTGGAGTCGGGCCAGCTGCAGTTTGATGCCCTTGCAGCAGAGAAGTTTTAATTGAAGCAAGGGAGAAGTAATATGAACTTTACTCCAAGTCCAATGGTGTATGCGCCTGGCGATTCAATTATGCCCGGGTTTGGTTTTGCAGATGAGACCTCGTTGATCAAGATTACAGCTTGCTGCTTGTGTTCCTTGCCATTCCCGCAGAATGACATGGTTGTATCCTCTTGTAGACACTTGTATCATCCTTTTTGTGCTTCAGTAGTCTTTGTACAAAGGTGGAAGTGCGTGGCTATAGGGTGCCGAGAGATATATCATCCAGATTGGCACCAAAGGTTTGGTTGGGGAGAGCCACCTACGGATGCGGTGGAGAAGGCTAGGATGCTTGGACTTCCTAAAGAAAGGAGGAGACTGATGGAAGAGAGAACAAACTAGGCTATGGCAAAGGTGTCTTCGGATGGTAAGTTTGCTTAAACATAATTTTCAGGCTCTTATTATGTGCTTTGCAATAAATAGTCATTGTTGTGCAATGCAGGGATTTGAGTGCTTATGTACTACGTAGCTGAGATTGTAGTATGTGATTGTTCCACTTCCGGTGAGTTCTTAAAGTTTGTTATAGGAGGTATAACCAGTATAGTGTTGGCTCATAAGGTTGTACATTCTATACTTGTTGTGGTTGCAAGCACTCATCTGATTGTATGATTAGATTAGTTAAGCTTGCACAATGTATAAGAAGTCCAATTTCACTAACAACATGTGTCTGAACATATATCTTAGTGTCAAAGTCTAAATGCAATATGTGTACAAGAAGTTGCTTCAATGAATTCCATAAGTTATTGTGTATTGCATAGTACTTGGTAAATTTAGTTAGGCACTGGAAATGTCATATTTGTATATTAGGCCCAATCTTCAAGTACATGCAGCTACTTAGAGCAAGTATCTTATGTACTCCATGTGACATAATGGTTGAAATGTACTTATGGTGCTATACGTAGACGACATTGTATTTGATGGAGCTACAACAAGTATTTCTTGTCTTTATTTAACTTGGTAGTAGAAGTCCTACATGGTAAATATAGATTGAATCCGTGTCCTAGAGTACATTCAGAATTGCGGACTTGTACAAATGGTCCACCAGTTCAAATCCAATAGGTAGTGATAGTCCTGGTTCATTTGTGCTAGTCGACTGCAATTACATTCATTACCATGTGTATAGACTCTAATCTCTTGTGTCGTGGGAGGTTCTAGCCTAAGGTTTGCAACACTTAAGAAGGCTTTCAACAACACGGGACGTAGACTTGAAGGGGAGACAAGCTAGGCAGCATGCTTTGGAGGCGTGCCTCAGGAGTTTGGTGGAGTGGCGCAACGGATTGTGAGGGGCGAGAGCATTCAGTCTAGAGAAGAACCAAGGTTGGAGAAGCGGGTAGAGTAGGTGGTGATGGACTGTCTCTCGGAGGGCACTCATCTGAAAAGATCTGAACCAAATCTTAAGTCGGAAGAGGATTCTTAGATGACGAAAAAGCCAACACCAAGATGTCCCCCCTACGTTCGAGCTCTAGCACTAGCATGTCAGATGGAAGTTCGAAAGATGATGCGACCTCTCAGGAGGGTGTAGAGGGGGAAGGAGACGGCGACATTAGTATGCAGCTGAGGCCTTCACCGCAAGATGGACACGGTGGCAGCTCTCAACAGCCAGCCAGGGAAAACCGTGTGGAAGGAGTGGAGCTTGTGGATGTGACGAGTCAAGAAGGGGGTCGAGGTGATCGGGTTATTGGTGTTGGTGTCAGTGGGAGCGGGAAGAAGGCGACTTAAGGTGCCCGCGTCGTTGGAAGCGGGAAGAAGAAGGCCGAGGCAGTAGAGGAGGGGACAACAATGGAAGGAGAAGCGGTGAAGGCAATGGAGAAGGGACCGCTTGCAGTGAAGGGGAAGGAGGAACCGCCACAACTTGAGAGAAAGGCTTTGACCAAGCCGGGATACACCGCCTGCCGAAACACAAGGAAAGAGGGCTTTGAGTAGAATATGGTCAGGATGGTGTAGGAGCCATGGCTGGGGGTTTTGTGGAGACATTGGTGCAGGTGAAGGGTGCTGCCAAGTTCATGGAGGTATCAAGGAAGGCCAAGGGGGGGGGGGGGTAAAGGAGACCTTGGCGGCGGCAAAGGAGGAGGGCGATGCGGGGAGCACTAATGTAGATGCGGAGGAGTTCGATGTGCAAGCTTCAAGGGACTTGGAGGTAAAGAGTGGAGCAATGGAAGGAGAGGAAGCCGTGGAGGATACAGGAGTAGTGGAAGGAGCAGCTGACTTGAAAAACGCGGGAGCAACATAGGGAGAAGGAGAAGGGGTAATGAAGTCGATTCAGCCTTGGTCTCCATTCAGGTTGAGAGCGAAGAGGGTAAAGGGTCCGACTATGGAGGATGATGATGGGACGCGACATCAGGTGGCGATAAAGAATGTGTACTCAGCTGACAAGACCACATACAAGGAGCTGGCCGGGATTGCCAGGGTGAGTGGGAGTCCCGCTGCTGTCCCTGAAACTAATGTGCAGACCAGGGCGCGTACCGCCAAGGAGGCAGAGCAAGTGGCAAACGAATCTTCTTCGTCAACCAGGGCCAAGGAAAGAAAGAATGAGGAGAGAAAGAATGAGAAGGGAAAGGGCGACAAGGTAGGTGGCGCACTCTTACAGAAATAGCACAGAGTTGCCATGTAGAATCAGGCCTTGAGCAATCTATAGGATTGCTTTTAGTGTTTTTTTTTTTTTTTTTTTTTTTTTTTTTTTTTTTTTTTTTTTTTTTTGATCTACTGAGTTGCGGTAGAAATCTTGTATAGAACGGATTTGCAGGTATGTTAATGTATCTAACCTCATCACTGAGGTCTTCCTGACAGAGAAGGTTCAAGGCTTGTTTATTTTTTCCCCCATACGGCTGTGCTAAAAGCCGCCCATCATGATTTCTTGGCATTTGTACTTTTGGTAGTCTTCCCTTGCAGTCCTAGAATTTTTCTTTTCTATTTTTAAGAGCATGACAAGGAGAAGGTGGTCTATTGGGATGGAATTCAACCAGGCCAAAGCTTGGTATGATATTGCAGATTTATCTAAGGGGCTCGAGAGGATTCCTTTCCTTGTTGGTCAATTTGAAATTGCTCTGGCTTATTTTCAATACATGAGTTCTAGTGTAGTCTATGACCAAGCACACGTGCCTAACACCCTTGAAAGCCTCCATCCCAGGGACTTCTCTCTATGTTCCCCGGAATGCTTGGGCGCGATTGGTACTTGTGCATGCCAATCTAGTCTAGTTGGAGGAGTTGCATACACTAAAGGAGGCCAAGTGGAGGATACGTATCTTGAGCCATGGAACAAAGAAGATGCACATTACTGTAAGAAGGATGCACGGTGTTTTAATGGAGATTTAGTGTGTTGGGGTCATGTGGGTCGTCTTTCCCATAAAGAGTGCAATGTCAAGTGTAGGTGTCATAGTGATTGTAGCAATCGTGTTATTGAGCAGGGGATGAAGTATCAAGTAGAGGTTTTTCCTACAGCCCTTATGGGGTGGGGGATTTGGACGATTGAGCTAATACCTAGAATTGCGTTTGTTTTTAAGTTGACGGGAGAGATTTGAACAAATGCTGAGCAAATGGTTAGAAACTTGGGGGTAGTTGGGGTTCAGTCCTATAGCTTGCAACTTGATGCTGACTGGGCCACTGAGCGGAAACTGGACGACCACAATGCACTATGCTTGGACTCTTCTCGGTTTGGAAATGTGGCCAGGTTTTTGAACCACATGCTAGAACTTGCGACCATATTCTATATACTCTATGGTCTTTCTTCTCACGTTTTCAACTTGGCTTGAATATGGGCCTCTATCTTTACACGTGTGAAGATTCTAACCAAGTGGATATACCTGTCTCTACAGAGAGTGTGGATCGTCGCTTTTATCATGTAGCATTTTTTGCAAATTGTATCATACGTCCTGGAGAGGAACCAACCTAGGACTATGGCACTAATTTGATCAGTGATGATCCGGACCTACGTCGATTTTCTTGCAAGTGTATGAGTAAAATGTGTAGAGACAATGCCTTACCACTTGCCATCCAAAGGTCAACCACTAAACCACCTAGGAGAAGATGACTTCACATCTGTGTTGTGTTATCCTTCTAAAAAGCAGGAACACGCTTGTACATTCTTCCAGATTTTGAGCGAGTGCCCTTTGTATATGCATAAAAGAAGTTAATTTTGAACAATAATTAAGCCCATGTACTGTTTGTACTACCGTATATATATCTAAAACAGTCTCTTTGTATATTTTTGATATACTACATGTACAAATAGGCCAAATGCAAAGATTTTGAAGAATAGTTTAGTCCATGTGCTGTTTGTAGTACCGTACGTATTCAAGATATACTCTTTGTACAGTTTTTGATACACTATGTGTACAAGTAGGCCAAATGCAAGGATTTTTGGGACTCTTGGAACTTCAACTATTGTGTAGCAAACATAGAACAACTTGGATAAACAT
This sequence comes from Ceratodon purpureus, assembly GCA_014871385.1. Classification (NCBI taxonomy): domain Eukaryota; kingdom Viridiplantae; phylum Streptophyta; class Bryopsida; order Pseudoditrichales; family Ditrichaceae; genus Ceratodon; species Ceratodon purpureus. Next base: position 80,729,054 of record CM026426.1, read on the forward strand.
ACAAGCATTTAAATTCTGGAGCTGGAAGTCTCAAATTGAGTTTATAAACTTACTTGTGCATTCTTAGAATCAATGTTTCCAATGATATTGTTACAATACTACAAGTACATGTGAATATACCGCACTATACTCTGTAGAACCAAAGTATAATTAGAGAGAATTCTAAGAGCTACTATACAAAATAAATCAATTGTTTTTAATCATCTTTGAACACGTACCACTCTTATAAGGCGTCTTCACATATCTGATGCGTTTCACTTGACATCTTGTATACAAGAGTACCTTTAACTCTATGTGAAGCAAGAACCTTAGGGAATTTACAAGGTCTAACCACATGGGCATCAACATGTGCATCAACAGCTTTGTTACAGAGTACATACGTCTTCTCACCACGTCCATGCTTCTTGTAATACTTTCCTTGGATCGCAATGTCTCTAGCCCTAAATATACCCCCCCCCCCCCTCTCAAGGACAAGTCATGGGCTCTGTTAACACAAACTTCTTCGCTTGACACTGGAGAATGTAGAATTCCACCCCGTCTTCGCTATCTTCTTTTGCATCAGGAATTTGGGACCCTACTGATTCTGCACGATTTCAGTGCGTTTGTAATTAAACAGTGATTTCGCACGTCATACGTGTATTTAGAAGTGTCGTTATATTACGGAAGTGACCTGCATTACTAGGATGTTAATGTAGTGTATTTTCAATGGTTATGAAAAAAACGTTGTTTCTGCACAGAAGTCGTGCATGACGGAATCCGTACGTTAATTGTGTATCTACATTATAAGACTAATAAAACACGGATAATATGCAATTGCATTCAATGCGGATCTAGTATTGTATACGTATCATATCAATGCCTTTTATTACATTCGTACAATTTTAGTATCTATCATGATGCAAATTATTTTCGTACAACATCCGTGTACAATATTTTATTATTATTTTGAGAATCGTTTGGAATCTTTTGGAATATTTTGGAATCTTTTGGAATATAGTGCTAAAAATTGTTTTGGAAAAAAAAATTCGCATAGCTATAAACATGCAAAGTCCGCTCGGAAAATAAAAATAGCTCATAGCCATGACGATTTTGGCCACTAAAACAAAAAAAACAAAATATTCTGAAAACAATTGTAGATATAGATAACATTCTGCATAATCTAGTGCAAAAAAAAAATTTGAAAAAAAAGTTTATTTCACATAGTTAAAAACATTCAAAGTCCGCTAGGAGAAAAAGAACAACTCACAGCCATGACTATTTTGGCCCAAAAAAAAAATATTTCAAAAATTCTGAAAAAAATTATAGATGTAGAAAAAGGCCTGCATGTTGTAGTGCAAAAAAGAATTTGAATTTCTTTTATTAAGACATGGCAAAAAATTGCCAATGGACTCTTATTTGTATAATTAGCAAAAGAATTCTATTGTATGCAACAAGGATTTGAGGTGGTGCTTGAGGTGGTGCAGTGGTTAGGAGATTGGCTTGTGGACTAAGGAGTGAGGAATTCAAATCTTCCCACCTGACATAGAGGTCGAGAACTTTTGGTGAGCCCAGATGTGGGATGGCCAGCTTAAGTAGATGGAGCAGTCAGATAGTAAGCGATTCCGTAACCTTTTTTTAATATTTTTAAGTTTTTTAAAAATCATTAAAATTTTTAATTTAAAAAAAAAAGTAGTATTATTTTGATTATTTTGATAGAAATTTTTTTTTATGGAAAAGATGATGTCGCACGGAAGACGCACTGAATGAGTGTATTTATAAAGACGATTAAAACAAGACATTTGACAACGGTTTACAGTGAAGATTTCACACGTTTTCAATAGATGTATCAAGCATGTGGAATCAGTGCTATATCTGTTTGTACGATGACGATGTCATATCAGTATTGTTTGTGCGATCACGACGTCATATCAGTATTTGTACGCGATGCATAACAAAGCGATGCAGAATCAGTGCGAAAATTACACGCATCCTTGAAATATCGGAAATCGCACTAAAATCGTGCAGAATCAGTGGGGTCCCAAATTCCTGATGTGCTGGAATCATGAAATTGTTGCCGATGTTTACCAAGTCACCAACCTCCTCTAAAATGCCGTCATACACCCAATTAACCTCGTCGTCATTTTCTTCAATTTGCTGTGCTACGGCTACTGCACTCATCGGACAGAGCCTTTAAACAATCCACTCTTGCACATGCGACAGGTTCTCACACTCAGTCCAATCACCATGAATGCTTGTGTCTCCAATGTGGCTGTGAGCGGATCTCCGCTTGGGCTTGGAGGTCATGTTTGAATTTATATTCTTGGTACATTTGAATGAAAATGAGTCTTTCCAAACATCGTGATGATTTACTCCCAGGTTATTGAGAAACTCTGTTATTGAAAAATATATGTTGGCATGATACACAAAAGACCATAAAGAAGGTATTAAAGTCTTTAAGAAGGTATTGATGAAGGTTGATTTGTTTTTTGATTTCATGAGACCATTTTCTAGAAATGTAAAGTCCCGTGGGCCGATAGGGTGGTGAAAATTCAAAGAAGAAAGATGAGAGAGAATCTTTGAGAGAGTTACTTGTTATTTCTTTGACATCAGGGGTCATTATATTGTGCAAAGAGGTGGATATGCAACCATCAAATAATGTTTGCATGAATGGAGCCCCTGGTATTCTCTCGTGGTAGGAGTACCATCAATTTCAAATCAAGGCTAATCTTGGCATTGCTAGAGCACCAAAAATAAATCTGTGGCTGCGAAAGTTCTGCATGTAGGTGTCATTTTTTTTGTGGCTATTCACTCCAATGAATACAAAGGCTACACATATCAATAGAATGGACAGACTCTGCACAAGATGTTGAACCATAATCACAAATGCGGTTTGGAACTATGCATTCATTTTGCTTTTAATAACCACTTATAGAATGATCTTATTGAAATTAGTCACCTACTTTGTTTTTTAAAAAGTTCCAACGAGCTTGCATGGATGCTTTTACATATTTTGAATGATGTGCATAAGAGCAACAATATATGCAGTGAGTTGTCTCCAAAAAATATCCTCCTCCACTTTCTATTCAATAAATTGCAGGTATATGTTGGCGTATGTGATTGGGCTTGACGTCAAAGTCAACCAAATCTAAGAAATGACCTTATGTATACACTAAGTTTGGGCACATGACAAAGACATTGCGTAGGCAATGGTGGGTGCATCTTTGAGTTGCGTAGTTGCATAAGGCGGATGCAAATATTCAGATCATTTCAGACTTATCAAAGACCTAAGAGGATTTCACTAAAGCCTGGATTATGGATAGCTTAAAGTAATGACCCAAACACCATGTCCAAGGAGTATAAGAAGTCGCAAAAGAACTCTCAAACTTACGTGGTTTTTGATATCCAAGATTTTGCAAATTTTTTTAAACAATACTTGGATAGAGTCTACAACAACCAATGTGACAGTGTAGAAGGATTGTCTCATATCATTACTCGCTTTAGCATCACATACAATTAGCCTATTCCAAAGGAGCATTTTTGAAAGGAAAATTAGTAATACCTTTAACAAATGATAGACTACCTCTAACAATAGTAGATAATATATAATACTTGGTAGATTTTAGTATATGACTCCATTTGCACCTATACTTTACAATGTTTTCTTTGGAATTTGACGTCTATAATATAAAAATTTAATTCTTATATATTTGTGCAATGATTATCATCCATTCTTTCTAATTGGTTCCATTTTTAAAATTATGTATCATATATTTTTCAATAAAAATGTCAATGTGTAATGCCAAAATTATGAATGGTTTATGATTCTAAATCTCTAGATGAGCATTCATTGAAAATCCCCACTTAAATTTTTAAAAATAAAAAAGGAATATCATCATTTTGTAGGTTTTAATAATTACGTAAGATGCATTGATGTAGTCCATTTCATAAGTGAGGTAAGAGATTTGAGAAGTCATCTTATGCAGGAAGTTGGGTCATGCTTTACCCAAGAAAACTTTATCAAAAGGGTCAAATTTTGATTTATAACTTGTTCAAAAATGAAACTTACAAAGCTTTTTGGTTGCGGAATGTATTAATTTTCTAAAACTCATTCAAATTTTGCACATTCATGTGGATGTAATTAGCAATATAGTTTTTTCTTTTTATTCTATGACTCATTGTTATATTTGTAACTTTAGAAGATAAAATATACCCCTATATGAAATAATTTGTTTTCCTTTGAACAATGACATTCAAAACCTTTTGATAAGGCTGGCTATTTCTTAGCATCTCGTGACAAATCTTAATGCATCAAACCATAGGATCATACATTTATCACAATAGATTATTCCTTCACAATAGAAAACTCAAACTTAGGATGAAAATAAATTGCTTTTTTAGCCCCAATCTTGAAGTACAACTTTTTTGCAATCCCCCTTATACCTCAAAAAACAATTGTCTTTCATTTTCAACATATACGGCTATGACGTCTTAATAAAGAAATTTGTATCTAGAAATTCTTGGGAATAAAACTTTTTGATCTTTATAGAAATTCTTGGGAATAAACTTTTATTATGTTCCAAAAGTAACTTGTGTGAACTTGCACATCTACTACTATTTGTCATCCAAGTTGCTAGTGTGTCTTCGACTAGACTCTGCGCCACTTGAGTAATGTCCTCTTAAGGCATATACTTTCAATGTTCTATGCTTCCACTTCAAATGGGTTGTTTATTGTTCAAAACTGTGGAAGTATTCTTGTTTATACTATAGAGCGGCATCTTCTTATTCCTAAAAATTGGGCATCCTCCTCCTTGCGATTGCAAAATGTTGGTGGTGTTGTGTTGTCATTTTGATACATCATGCTATCATATTTATGACATGATACATGTGGAGTGTCTAGGCTGTGCAGCTCTTCCTCTTGCCTTAGAAATATTCAAGAAGGCCCGTAGTATGCATTTTAGAGATTTGTTTAAGTATTTCATTGAATGTTGGCACCTTCCATGGGTTCTTATAGCCTTAGAGAGTGTTGCTTTCTACTCTGTATTCTCCAACTCTGTGGCGCTAGAAGGAGGAGTCACTTCTAGAATCAAATGATATTGGAGAATCGCCCCGATCAGAGCTATGGTAGTACTCGTAGTAGGAATTTTTGGAATAATTTGGTGCCACTGCCCTCTGCCCTCTAGAGGCATTTGAAGTAGGCGTAGATCTTTGATATGACCAACGTGGCCACCAATCACTATCTTCTTTCCAACCAGTCGAGGTTTATTGCTACCTCCTATTAATGAGGTGCATAAAAAGAACTGGCGCTGTGCGCCAATCCAAAGCCTTCTTTAGAACAATTCGTGCCCATACCATTGCCGTATTGAAGTACAACATAATGTCTGCTCTTGGATTTTGCACCTCCATTGCAATAGTTATTTTTTAATAGCTTAGTTGTAACTAATTACTTTGACAATTGTGTGATGGACCTTTACAACCAGTCGTCGATACCAATGCTTGATGTGGGGGCAGCAACTTCTTGAGATGCTTCATCTTCACGTACTTTTGGAAGGTGGTGCAAGTCCATGGTGTCTCATTATCCTGCCATCCATCCTCAACAAATACATCTAGATTGTTTGTTGCCTCCCAATCCATGTTCAATGTCGTCCCCTTTAAAACAACACGGTGATTGTTCCAAGGCATGGTTGGTTAGCAATACAAACTATCAAATATAAGAGCAATTTTACATAATGTGTGGAATAGTCTTCATACTCAAGGGGTCGCAAAAGATTTAGCACAAGGGCCAAACCTTCTCTATCCTCCCTTTTGTCCCTCCTCCCATCTCTTCCCAACCTCTTCACCTTCCCAACTTCCTCTCCTCCGTGGCAAGGCCAAACCTTTCATTTTTGAATGTGCACTCTTACACGTGGAGTTCAAATCAATTTTTTTTATACAAATGCATTAATAATCAAAGGAATGTTCTAAAGATTATGTGGTTGTAAGAATTGGATCTCCTTTAAAGAGTAGGTATATTTAAGAACATACATTTAAACTATTCATCTTAATAATTTCCCATTCAAGTTATTAATTAAAGTGCCGAAATGGTTACAAGAATACAAATTATTTCAGAAAAACAAAGGAATGAAGTTTTGGGGAGGTGGTAGATGGAGATTACAAAGGAGAGATGGAACATTGAAATAATATAGAACGGGAAGCTTGAGATTTTTTACAATTTTTTTAGAAAATATACAAAAATGGAAGGCGTAGAGATTAGATAATGAAAGAGGACATGATTTAGAAATTGGAATTTTTTAAAAAAAGATGGAGATTAAAATTAGTATAAAAGAGTTTGTTGAATAGAGTAGAAGAGATGTAATTTAGATTTAGAAATTAGAAACGGTGGTCAGAAATTAACACGTTATGGATGGAAAATTATGATCAAAGTAGGGAATGGTAAACATAAATTAAAATTGTAGGGATAAGACATGATAAATAATAATTAGAATACAAAGGATTAAGGAGGGAATTTTAAATAGGGGGGTTCTAAATTTAAGAATAAAAAAATAGAATTCATCGACTTTGGAAATTTGAAAGTTCAAGAATGCAAGGAAAATGAAGAAATATGAGCTGGAGATTAAACCTTGAGTGTAAACATAGTAGCTGGAACTATAGATGGAGGTAAGGGGGATACATTGAATAAATGTAAATTAAATTTTGAAATATGGTATATTAAAATTAAATGTTGGAGATGGTCTATGGGAACAGAAATACGAAAGACATTGAATTAGAATTAGAAGTTTAGAGAATGTACCTAAGAATTAAAATACGGGGGGTAGTAAATTAGAATAAAAGTATTGTCTGGAGGAGGGGGGGGGGGGGTTGGATACAAATTATAAGACAAAGTAGAGTGCAATAGGATTTGCATAAAATAGAATGAAGTTGTTTGAAAAGGATTGGATAGGAATAGAGGTCAGTAGATGGAATACAATAGATGATCAAAATTAAAAATTATTACAATGGAATTAATATGTGTTAGGGGAGAAGTCACATGCTTATTACACACTAAGAATGATAAAGAATTTTTGATATAGGGGAGTTTTGAAGGGATGATTTTTTTGGAAGGCTGAGTTTCTTAGAAAAAATTTAACGTTCAAGAATGTAAGCTAAATGGAGGATGGATGGAGGGGGGGGGAGGGGGGGGGGGGGGGGGGGAGGTGAAAGAGGAGTTAATTTTCTTCTTTGAAATTTTGAAGCAATAAATTGGAAAGACCTCTTAAAGAGAGGAAATATTATCCAATTCTAATTAATAATTAAAGAGTGACAAGCTTTTTAAAATTTTAACCTGAGCAAGGGCATAAAGGCTAGGGCTATAGTGAATATACAATATTTCATTTCTTACAAAATATAAGATTAGAATTAAGTTGCGTAGTGCCCCTTGAATGCTGGAATATTTAATTCATAGTACTTTGGTATAGCATATCACAAAGAAACATCAGCCATGTGAATATAGACACTTCACAAATTGCAAAGTTAATACAAAATTCAAATTTCATCTTAAAGTCCACTTTGACCATTTTAAAGCAGTATTAAGAAAAAAGATTTATAATTAATGCTAACAATATTCTAGACGGAGATATTAAAACATATGATGAAATTTGTACATATATCAGTCCTTTTTTTTTATTGTGAGTGAAGTATAAGAAGTTGTCTAAAACTGAGGAAAAGTAATAGTGAAGTTAATGAGAATTTTGAAATTGCAAAGTTTAGGTAGGCTAGTGGTTTATTAGTGGTGGGTTTTGGGGTAGACAATATTAGTTTAAGGAAAAAACAATGTTGGTGTTGTCGGTTCATGCAACCAATAGCCGACGCCGATCTAACTCTTAGACGGATAACCTACTATTGGCCGCCCGCCGCTTTGGTTGGCCCCTCTTATTGGCCATACGCAGGTTTGTACGACTGCAGTTTCTCCTTTGGTAACCGTTTGCCTATTTAAGCATACAGCCGTCACTTCTTCCTCACTTCATTCTCCTTTCATGGCTATAGATATGTGTTGAACAATCTTATTTGGGTATTTTTTGCTCTTACTAGGTGAAGAGACGGGGCTCCTATTATTGCAAGAAGGGAGTGTTTTTGCCATATTAATATACCAATAGTTGATTGGATGAAAATCAAAGTTTTGGCTTATTTTCTTAAAAGCAAATTGTAACCATGTCAACAAAGAATGATATTGTGGTGAAGGATCGGGAAACTCTTGGAATGGAATAAAAAGAAAGGTGCTACTTATGCTCTTCATTAGTAAATGTTGGATAGTTAAAAATTAAAGGCGAGAGACGGCTAGGAATTTGAAGTGGAGGACTATAAGACGTTCAAAACATTTACAAAATATGTGAAGTTGTACTACATTGGAAAAATTTGGCCTTGAGATTGCCATAGAATGAACACAAAAAGTTTTGCATACAAGCTATGAATATGCAATGATGATCACTATATATACGGTGGACATGAGGTTTAGGAGGCTTTGTTAGAGGATCATCTAAGGAGTGAAGGATATTTGAGCTATAGCCAATTGTCAATGGTATATGCAAAGCAAATTCTCAAATGCAAGGTGGATTGAAAGACGTTCTCTACTACTACATGAGAGCTACTTGAGATTAGAAGAAATTAAAAGGATATTTCTAATCCATTTGATTTAAATTCAACTACCACAAGGAATGCTTTAGAAGAGTTGAAGAGAAAGCCCAATTGGGTGCTTATAGACACCATTATTATAGTGCCACATTATGGAAAAAAGAAACCAACGGTGAGAGAGTCTAAAGTTATTAAGGAGAATTTGGTGGCAATATACTATCAACCATATTTATGTGGTTCTTTATAAATGAGGGATCACTAATATGCACCACAAATATTGACAATCTACACAGTGCTAAGTAGGGAAACAGAGACAAAGCAATTGAAGAAGGAAGCAATAAAAAATAAATGATGTGAACATAGTTGCTCTAAGGGTCTCAAAGGTTCAATGTCTTTTGGATAATTCAAAGGAGGCAAGTCCAAGCACTTTAGCATTGAAGTATTAGGATCAAATTCCCACTAACCTCCATACTTCTAACACTACATTTATTGGAAATGAATAATTGCTAGAAGCAATGCCAAGCAACCAACAATTAAAAGAGTTGTATGAATTTAGCATTAGGTGGGCTCAATTATATAGAGATAAAAATGAAAGCAATGTTCTAGAGCAAACAAAGAGGACTCAATGCTTGAAGTTCTAGAAACAACACAAGAGATTTATAATGTATTGAGAGTTGCAAGTTCCTTAAAGGATGTGGTTGAAATACTAGCGACAATGGCACTCAATCTATTGCAAATGGCTCAAACTTTTGCAATTGTCACCCCAAGTGTGCTAAGAGTTTCACTTAGATTTGATAAATTTTGTGTATATAACCTCCATTTGGATAAAAGGTCGAGCTTTTCCAAAACAAAACACACCTAATGCAGAACCTACAAGAATAAGAAGAAGAGGTTGAGTAGGAGGATAAGGCTATGAAACAGTTGAATATTATATTGGAATGGTTATGAAGGAATGCACTATGTTGGAAGAGCAAAACAAGCTTCTTAAGATGAAATCTACCAAGTAAGCATCATTGCCAAAGGTTCCATAGGAAGGGGTGTGATAGAGCTAGATAGCGGCCTTGAAAGCTCAAACAACCTCACTTTTTCAAGTTTGAGGAGGGAGTTTGAGATGGTATCACAACAATCAGCTTGTTAGTGAAAGTTAAAAGCTCTTTTGTCCACGTTGCATCTAATATTGGCTATAGCTAGACCAAGACAAAATTGTAGAGGAAAATGAAGGGGCCGATGGAACAATCACAAGAAACTGAATCATTATTACTGGACTTGGAGTGGCAAAAAAAGAAAGAGATGAGGCCTGAGAAGAATTAGAGAAGCTACAAAAGATTTTGAAAATGGTGAATGATATATTGTGCAAAGAGAAGTTAACTTTGTGCTTGGACTGGATTCATAAACTTTGGAACAAAGGATTAATGATCTGTAAGATACAATACAATCTCAAGAATTCTTTGGCTACATTACACACGTTACTTGAAGTCATTGATTTTTGCTTGGAAGAATTCAAGCAAGCAAGAAATTATGAGGCCAGAAAGGTAACATTGTGGGGCGATGATTCAAAGATCATTAGGGGAAAAATGGGGTCTCCTAAGGGCCTTGTAAGACAGCCTGGATTAGGTGAGCTTCCTGCCCAAAAACACCTCTGTCGCTGTCAGCAGGGGTCTGAAACGCTGCTCGGAGCGACCTTTTGGAGACGGACGGGAGCTGCGTGGCTGGGTTTTGCCTCATTGGCGAGAGGGCGTGGACGGTGGTTGTTGAGCGCCAAGGAGTGGAATTTATTGCTCTGCGATTAATGAACTGCCTCGATCCGTTGCCTTGATCCACGTATTGTTCGAGTTGTTGCCACAACGGTTTGGGCGTGATCGCGCCACCGGCTCTACGCCGCTCAGCACTAAGAAAACAAAGCGCCCTGTTTTGCTTCAAGCAAATCGTTGTTGGCACTGTGGGATGCAAAATTGTATGTGAATTGCTCCAAAGATTCCGAGTGGCGATGGCGCCCCAGATCGGTGGAGAAAAATTCAGATCCCCATCAATTTCTAGGCAGCGTCCGCTGGCAGCGACGGCGGCGACGGGTCGTTCTCAGTTGGCGACATTAGCTTCAACGATGAGATGAAAACTGATGTACTTGAAGGGAAGGTTAGTTAACCTAATTCAATAAACCTTTGTGGGGTGTTTAGGAGCTAGTGGGTTTTAGAGCAATTTGAATTTCGATTTCATTAGGCCTTGCTGCCACAACGGCATAAGGCAATGTAGGTTTCGTGGTCGATTTACCACTTGTAGATGCCAGGCAGGTCTATCGAATTAGGTTCGAAGCATTTGTGGTTGCGAATTTAGTTTTTCATTGGGTGTAGGAGGTGTCTCGAAATCATAACAAGTTTTCTCGATTACCTGCAAATCACCAAGCGTGACCAGGGGAGATTCAATCAAGACTACCGACTATCGGGTCCACGATGGCAGCAAGGGCTGCACAAAGCAATCAGTACATTCCCCAAGTTTCACTGGACACACGCTATGCCATGGTCATCAGTCGAGGTTCTACGCAAGAGGAGTTGTGCATGAGGAGCTCGTTTCCAACACGGAGGTTGCGTGGAGACACGAACATTGACTTGTGGATCAATGGAGATATTAACCTTGCTGATCCAGTGACAGGGAAGCCACCTCCAATCAAGTCGCTAAAAGAGTTCATTGAATTCATATGTCATGGAGAGCGGGGTCTTTGCGGATATACATACAGGCTGCTGGATCATTGTGTACATGGTCCTACACAGGTTTAGGGGTCGTGGATCCAGTTGGCACAGTTGAGCAAAGAAGTACTTCAGCTTAGAGGCGAAGCTCTAGCCAGCAACTCAAAGGCAGCCGAAGATGTCCAATTGGGGAGAATGCGTTGCCTTCAGTCAGAGAAGACATGCACGGATTTGCAAGCTGAATTGCAGGCTGTCCGTGATTGCCATGCCCAAAGGGTGGAGCAATTGGAGCGCCATGTGCAGGGTCTCGAAGAAGACGTTGACCGCTGCCAGCGGAGGGCCAGCTTCGAGAAGGAGACCCCCATGGGCATGCAAAGTAGGAGGAGGGCTCTTAGAGGGATTCACGAGTTAAAACCTGGATCAAGTAGATCAAAAGCAAGAGTGAAGCTTGTGTGGACACTGCTGCAACCAGATGTGGTGCAGTTTGTTGTCCAAAGGAACCGAGAGAACCGGAAGTGCTCTCGACTGCGGGGGGATAAAGAGTCCCAAAATAGGACTGTAGTAGCACTAGCTCGAATTTTGTCACGGCATGAAGGTGTAGCGCTCGCTTCTCAGCCTGCAATGGCACATGTTCAGTGAGATATTGCGAAAAATGTGCTCAAATCGATTGGTAAGAGTATTGGACCGGACAAAATTCTTGCTGCTTGCGACCAGGCAGGGGTTTCCCATCGGGGATATGGTGCTCTCTACAAATCTGTGAAGGCTCCCATTGCTGCTCTGAACAAAGGAGTCTCCGGGAGTATTTTGCCGAGCCCCTATCACGTGAAACTGCTTCGGCAGGAGTTAAATGCAAACGTGCCACAGTATATTGGCGAATACTACCATGCTGAAGGTCGACTTACGCTGCCAGCAAGTTCTAAGAAGAACAAGAAGTCCGAGGACATGGTAAAGGAAGTCGTTTTGACTGACAAGAATTCCCTATTCACAGACCTTGAGGTGGTCCAAAGAAGCATGGTGATCTTCTACGGCATCACGGAAGAAGGTAACGTAATCACCTCGGACTGTTGTTTTCAGAGTTTGCTGTCAGCAGGGTTATTTATCAATTAACTGTGACTTCCACATCCACTCGCCATGTTTCCACAGAGTTAAGAAGGGCACCGCTGGTATTTGTCATGAAATTGGACAAGGCCGAGATTGTCAATGGCAAGAAATTTGAATGGGTGAGCATCACGTTGATGAATAAGGCACTTGACCCAGACATTCAGAGGAACCATGCCCTGTTTTTCTCAGTCTAGTCAGAGCAAGAAATCTAGCCAGTGGCAACCTTTCAAGTGGAAAAAGAGTCCTACAAAGTTCTCTCGTGGATATTTGGGAAATCCAAATTTCCATCTGTGATTGCAGCACAGTCAAGTGGCGAGAAACTCACGGTCTTTGAAGTTGGAGAATTCCATGTGGAGTGGCATCTCGCTGCGGACATGAAGACAATCAAGTGTATGTACGGACTTCAGTCAGGGCCGTCGTGTGCAATGAACTGCATATACTGCGAGCAGAAGAGGGCTAAGCCTACCGTAGGGACAGCAAGCCAGGCGAGTGGTGCCATTAGAAAACGTGGGAAACCGAACTGGGTGGGGGGACAATTTGCCAACTCTGTGGAGCCAGGACCTTGTGACATGCATGCACATACAAGATGGCGGCCTATCTTGCCAATTCCATTGCACAGAGTGCACAGAGTGCACATTTGTACACTCCATGCCCTGGTTCAATTAGCGGAGAAGATTGTGCATCAACACATCATTTATGTCTGGAACATACAAGATCAAAGACTGAGGGCTACAGCAATAGAGCAGATGGAGAAGTCCTTGTCTTTTATACGCACTCATGGTAGCAACGTGGAGATTAGAAAGGATCGGAAACTGAGTGGCAGCACGGGGAATGTGCCACAGAAACCATCTTTCAGTGGGGTTGTTGCCAGCAGACTATTTAGACCAAGCGTTTGGTCTGGAAACGACAAGGCCTCGAAAGACATATATCAAGCAGAGAGCAGTAATAGTGGCGGCGGTGCACATCGTAGAGCAAGGGCTGCTATTTGGCAAGCCTTTGAAGTGGTTCTACCATATTTCAGCGGCTTGGTGCTGACAGCAGAACAACGACTCCAGTTCAAAGGGAAGATAGAAACGTGGGGGAGAACATTTTTGGAGGCCTTTGGAGAGGAGCATGTGTCGCACTACATGGTGAGTTATATACATGAAGTTTGGGATGAATTAGGGGTTGATGGCTGACCTTACTTTCTTCAATTCTCAATCCAGGACTAACCTTGGAGTGGCTGTTGACAGCATGTACTTGTCAGGCATGGCAGTTGGTTTGTGGAGGAATACGGTAGTCTGGCCGTATGGAGTTGCCAGGATATGGAGAAATCCCATCATCAAGCGAAGGCAGCAAATCAGGCGCACACAGCTCATGGTGGTGGCAAAGAGCGCATCAGTGTTATTTTGCAACAATTCCAGCATTGGTACCGAAATATACAGCATCGATATAAGAAGAAATTAGAGAGCACCAGGGTTCTCAATACCCTCAATGATGAGGCAAGATTGGAGGCTTTGCGTAGAAGGCGAGAGCAGTGGCATCGATCAAATGCTGCCAGGGCTTTGGAGAATTGGCGGTCAAGGCGACAGCGTGTTGGCAGAGCTTGGGTGTGTGATAACACCGTTGGAGGTGGTGGAGCCAACAATGCTGAAGCAAGTAGTTCTGCCAACGAAGATGACTCCGGGGAGGATGGCAACAATGTGGATCCTGAGGAAGGTCGCAACTCCCTTGACAGTGACGACGCTGGCAACAACGTGGACCGCGATGACGCTGGCAACGAGCCTGTATGAATTGAGTACAATGCGTTCTAAACTCATTGGATGGACATCTAGAATGTGGCAAGATTTTTTTTAATTTTAATTCTTTTAATCAGAGTAGACAGTGGTTCTTCTACAAATATGTTTTTTGGTTTCATTCTAGAATAGCCACTTACAGATAGATTTATCAAAAATTCCGATGTTTTTCCACGAATTGCCTAAAATGGCTTATGCCTTCCTATGTTAATCTTGATAACTATTAAAAAGGCACCCATTGAGAAGGTAGTAACCCCACTGACGGAGAGGTCGCTGGCAGCAATGAGGACAGTGACGATGCGAGCATTGGCCGTGTGTGATTTGAGAGCTCTGTGTCTTAGTAATTAATTTGTAGCTATATAGAATGTGGCTGCCAACAATGTTTTTTTTTTAATTGGGTTAGACCATGGTTCTCCCTTAAACTTGTTTTGTGGATAACTCACAATAGTGCCTACTCCATGCAATTAGTAATCTCCTTAATTAATGGGTCTTAGTAATCATATGTACCAGTCCCGCTAAAATTAAGATTTTAATTTCAGAGATGATTTTCTAAGTACCCACAACAAATGGGGATGTGTGGTTTAGGGCCATGGCAATGATTTGCATGGAGTGGCAATTAAGGGGGATATGAGAGCTTCCCACCAACTCCGTAACCTCCCTTCATTAAACTCTATTTCAGACCCTGAACCCCCCTTAACCAAGGACGCACAGGTGGTTGACTCCAGCACAGGTTCCCCTCTCATTTCTTCTCTTCTTCCCACACGCCGCACGTGGTTGACTCGAGCACAGGTCCGCGCCTTCTTGCTGTTGAGGCCGCTTCCCTTGCTTCCAGCAAGCGCGCGGGCTTTTCTCCGTTTTTCAATTGGAGTTGTGGGTGCCGGAGAGAGATCGTGGACACGAAGGAAGGCGTCTTTGCGCCGTTGCTGATCGGTGGCAGGTGACGCCAAGGGCAGCAGCCGAGGAGGCGCAAGAAATTGTTGGAGGTTGCGGAGTGCAGCTCGAAGGAGCTGCAGCGTGAGGCGCGGGCCGTGGAGGAGGGGGCAGCGGAGCTCGGGCGCAAGGGAGCTGCGACTGAGCTGCAAGGAGCTGAAGAGGGAGCAGCATTGCACGCTCGCTTAGGCGCAAGGAGCTGCGGAGGCGCAAGGGTAGCGAAGAGCTGCGGAGGCGCAAGGGGCTACGGGGGTGCAAGGGGCTGCGGAGGCGAGCTGCGGAGGGCAGCTGCGGAGGCGCAAGGGAGGAGCGGAGGAGGCGCGCAAGGGCGAGTTGCGGAGGAGCAAAGTCGCAGCAGGGGTGTCGCGAGGCGCAAGGAGCTGAGCTGCAGACGCGCAAGGGGCGAGTCGTGGAGGCCAAAGAAGGGAGGAGCAGAGGAGGCGGGCAGGGGCGAGTTGCGGAGGCCAACATTTCGGGAGGCTCAAGGGACAAGCTGCAAGGCGCGAGGGGCGAGCTAGGGAGGAGCAACAACAATTCTGCTTCGGACTTCAGCGAGGTAAGCTGCTAGTTTTCTGCTCTCTCCTCCTCGCATTATTTTTTTCAATTAGCTGTTGGAGTAAATCGGTCATGGTGTATTCGGAGTAGACAGTGGTTTAGCCATGGCCGCCGCAGTCCTTAGTTCTACAAGATTTTTGGAGAGAAAATGTAACTAGTCTAATCTGCAAGAATAATACTCTGTCCGTTTCTCACCTTTCAGCTGCCATGCGCGATCTCCCTATCGTAAAACGTGTTGTTTTTGCACTACAGCGCCAGGGATGTCAAGCCGTAGGAAGGAAAAGGCCGCGGCTTCTCGGGAGGAGGATCGCATTGAGAAGAAGGAGGCCATCGTGAAGAAGGAGGTCGTCGAGCTTGTTTACAGCAAGGAGGATGGCAACGATGTTGAGACGCCATGGGATGATGCGTTTGATTTGGAGGGCTTAACCCCCTGCACTTCATGGACAACTCCACCACCTCGCCCCATTTCTGCTGGGTAGGCAGGCTGCGGATTACGATGAGGACTTCTTCCACCGCACCTTGCAGCTCTCCAACAAGGGGTTCAAGTTCAATGACCTCACCGGCGACAAGCATTGCAGGAAGGCCAACTTCATCGACAGATGGCCAGAGCGTTCTTTTGGGCGGCACTACGTTGCTGACAGTGAGGATCCAAAGGCCTAGAGGAAAAACTTGGAGATGTACCGGTGGACTTATGGAGGTGACCTCGACAATTGGGCATTCGGGACCTCCTTCCTTCGGGCTTGCCACATCTACTTTGAGGAGGGCGTGGATGTGAACTTTGCCCAGAAGGCGTAGGCAATTGTGAAGGGGCGTGAGAAGTTGCCAAGGCGTAATCCGCAGAAGTTGACACCCTCGGCCTTGAGGGAGCAGATTGAGGCCATCATCGACTTCCTCGCCGGCCACATCCCTGGTGCTGGCAGCAAGAGCAAGGGCGGAGGGGCGGAGGCGAGTGGAGGGGCCAAGGCACTTGGAGCCACCTCTTAGGCCTTCACGGCCGCGGAGGCGAAGAAGGTCAGGGGTCGTAGATCCCTGCCCGGTCCTGCCAAGGCCGTGGCTCAGAAAAAGGCCGTGAAGACCCCGGCTGCCGTTGCCATCAAGGTGCAGCCCTTGGTGGCAACGGATCCAAAGTAGGTCCTGGAGCAGCATCGCCTCAAGAAGAAGTCATTGGAGGCGGCACTTGTGAAGGTGGAGGCTAGCCGGGACCGCGTGAAGGTCGACCTTGCAACCCAGCGGGACTACATCAAGGCCAAGGAGGCCGAGGAGTCCAAGCTCTATGACGACATCTTCTCCGCTCGCGAGGCCGCCAAGAAGGCCGCGGCTGATGGCAACGACCAAGAGAAGAGGCGCTTTGACCAGGCGGCCCGCTTAGGCCAAGACAAGCTGGGGCTTGCAAGCAAGGCACTCCTTGAGGCCCAGGCCCGCATTGATAGGGTCTACAAGAAGTTGGAGGAGATGGAAGCCGACGAGCAGAGACGGCATGCTGAGGTCTCCGCGCTGACAGCGGGGATCTCGGCCTTGGAGTTGGCATCAGCTTTCTTGCGGCGGAAGAAGGTGTTGGCTCGTTACCCCCGGGAGTTCTAGGTGTTGCCAGGAGCCCTGAACGACCCATGCCTCTTCTGCGAGCGTTACTTCATCGACACCTGCTGCGTACCTTTGTTCTGCGGCTGCTTGGCACATCCCCATTATAAGTTTGAGACAGTCTTCTTCCAAGACGCCCGATGCCGCCGATGCGAGCGGGGGATGACTGGAGGATGGCTTGGGCAGTGGGGCTTCTACCTGGACTCCAAGGCCGCGGAGGAGTTACGTCTCACGGAGGAGATCCTCCTGGCCGAGCCCGTTTCACCACTTGCGGGCAGCAAGAGGACCGCTTCCCCCTCTGTGCCCGCGCTTCCGTGGAAGAAGGCCAAGGGCGACCAAGGTTTATTGCCCGTAAACCTAACTACCCATTGCTCGTTGTTACATCCGAATGTTACTTCTTTTCTAATTCTTGTTTGATGGCAGCAACTGCAGAGGATGCTCTCCCAGACTCGGACTCCCTGGCGTTCGATCCCACGCAAAGCTCTCCTCATGAAACCCAGGCAGCCCTATCCGGAGTTGGGAACAAGGACTCATCCGCCACCACTCAAGGATCAGGTGAAGCTGAGAAGAACAAGGACGACACCAACATGGAGGTACTGTCGAGCCTTGTTGAGGCAATTGCCACAAATGCAGCCGTGGAGTAGATTCCCACCTTGGATAGTTTTCTAGGCCGGATTAGGGGTTTGCTGGCAGCAATTGTAGGTTCGGACTTTTATGGGCCACCTTTCTCAAAGTTTTCCAAACTTGAAAACAATTCGCCTCTGGACTGCCATGTCTCCTTGAAAGAAATGGCATTCTTGTCACCCTTCCTTTTTATTTGCAACTGTATTTCTTCTTTATTGTGGACTTCCGACAGCAAGGGCTGCACTTTAGCCGCCATTTTATCTTTCGACCTGTTGTTCTCTTCAAGCCCGCGCTATCTAAGAGCCATGACCGTCATCGAAGTTCTTCAATTTGTATTTCCCTTCTTATATGCAACCAGGTTGCATTTTCTATTTCCAAACTTTTTTTTTTTTTTTTTTTTTTTCTTATTTCATTATTCGCAACCATGGTTCCTTTTAGTTTTTGCAATTGTTATTATTTTCCGTATGCAATCTACTTCACCTCTTATGTACAATTGTTTTCTATTTTTATCTTATTCTATAAGAATCAACCGTGGTCCTTTTTTTATTTGCAACCTTCTTTTCTTTTCTTGTTGTTGGCAGCAAGGGGTGTATTGTACCCGCCACTGCTAGTTCAGAGCACCAGGTTCACGAAGGAGCCAACCTC
Organism: Ceratodon purpureus; assembly: GCA_014871385.1. Classification (NCBI taxonomy): domain Eukaryota; kingdom Viridiplantae; phylum Streptophyta; class Bryopsida; order Pseudoditrichales; family Ditrichaceae; genus Ceratodon; species Ceratodon purpureus. The sequence goes on from CM026426.1 coordinate 80,747,526, forward strand.
TCCGACCGAAGTGACAAACTTTACATTCCTTCCTAATTAGTTTATATTTGTCAAGTGCCAAATTCCATTTTGTGTTTGCAAGTCATGTGGTCTCTTCTTTGCAATTGTTTTTATTTCTTATCTTGCGATGGCAGCAGGCTCCACCGTCAATGGCGCCACCACAAGTTCTAAGCAATTTTCCAATTCAAAACCGGGCTCTTTGAAACCCTGGCCATTCTTTAGACTTCCTGTATTTTATTATATTTTTCATTGGCACCCTAGGATTCACTTCTTAATTGCAACTGTCTTTGTGTTTTGGTTCCGCTAGCAGCACGTAGGTGGAGGGCACTTTAAATTTGCCGTATATAACACGTTAATAGAGGAAGTCCCATAGAAAGTCCTGAATGGTAAGCAAAACCACTACCTAAACTCACTAACGACTTGGCGAAGAACCTAATGACATCCCACATACTGTAACTATCCATTCCCGAAATCACTTTTCCTACAGCTCCACAATCTTCATCCTTTTGGGAATCGTGACATCCGCAGCTGTAAGGTGTCTCTATGGCGCTAGTTTATCTGCACCCAACCATGCCCTGTCATTTTCGTTTGCTGGCAGCAATGAGCCCTAAACAGCCAATTCCCAACACATCTAAACGACAAGATGAATTCGCCTAGACTTGTACCTTTTTCTCACGAACACCATTGGCCTCTATCACAACCAGGTTGTACTGCCCGGGTACGTCATCTCCAAGTGCCATTGCAATTTCGTGCCGCAGGTGGGATACTGGCCAACCCTTGCCAACTTCGAATGTTGGCAGCAGGTTCCCCTTAAACATACAAGACACTTCCACCATCACCTATTCTGGTAGGTGATCCATCGCTTCCCACTAACTGTTGGCAGCCCCCCTATACCTTATATACCTGAACCTGGTGTATAATGTTTGTCTTCCCACGTGATAGCCGAAAACAATGCTGGTCCTGTTGGCAAAGCACATCATGACATCTTGGCCAATGTGGAACTTCTCGTTCCACCCTGGCTTCATCAGACTGCTCAGCAGAGCCTCGGATGGACTACTCAAAACAAACAGTGTAGGTGTCCACCTAATGCTGTCAGCAACTACCGCAAACAAATCAACCATAACATGGATTGGCATAAACCATTAGTGGTGGACGAAGCTGCTACCAGTTGTTGCTTTCATGGCATTTGCAAAATCGAGAGTGAGCTTTGTTCTAAACGCCTCAGATGTGTGCATGTCTGGCAAAGGCCACTCCACATCGTTGAACCCTGGAAGCGGGAGTGCTTCAACCTTCCCGTAAGCGTGTCACCTGTTGGAGGCAAATACAGACCACCAAGGAAGAATGTACCTATGTCCAGCAACTCCGCGTGGCTCTGTCGATTCCGTGTTGCCTCCCCAATCTCAACATGGAGCACAAGAATGGGACCAAGGATAGTTGCGGGATGTACCCAATCTTCCAAAACCGACGCGTACAGGTAGTTTGCCATACCCGAATTGGTTGCTGCCTCCGTAGGATCCAAGCGCAGATGCCTTGGCTGATATGCATGCTGCACAAGCACCTTATCAAGGTTGCATGCTCCATGCTTCGTGGAGATCCAAGAGAAATCTCTGATCTGCGCTTTGAAGGCCCCTCCAAACTTTTCTCCACCATGCCGCCTTGCTACTCTACCCCAAGGCCCATCCGACGCTGGTTGCAGCATAACCCATGAATCACGATCCACCCTCATGGGAATCCAATTGCCCTCCAAGTCTTGAGTGTTATGCAAGATGACACTCTGTACGAGGGAGTTTGGCCGTGTAGCCATACCACTAGAATGCATGAAATTTTCGACTGTGAATTCAAAAACTTACAGATGTTGTCGTCGCTGTCATCAACCGCGAGAACTACATGCTGTCAACACACCCTCCGCCATCACGAACGGCTAATTCCGACGTCCACGCCGTCGCAACCAAGGTACGACCTACCCTAAACCTCATCCTGAAACCCCAATTCCCAACTCAGGTGCTCTCTCCAACCTATGTGGACGGCAGACCGCTGGCAGCGTTTGGGAGACCACTACAGCTAAACCCTAAATCTCTATTGCACAATGCGTGACCACCGACAGCCCAAATCGAACAACATTACCTAGCCTTTGGAGGCCTCCACCGTTCCATCCTGGTTGACAACGCAACCGCGACAACTCTCTCACGGCACCGTTGGAGGTTTGGAATGACCGTTGGCAGCATTTCGACATCAACACCTTGTGCACGTTGCATCTCAAAGGGGGAGCGGCAACTCGATTCCGGTAGGTGGCCAAACTCAGTCAGTTTTGCAGGAATTCATAAACCCATCAACACTGACAACCTTCTCCAATGCTCGGATTCCGTTCTCGAAGAGGCTCTGTTCTCGGCCTGCGGGACTACACGCGCGGGAGAGGGAAGCATTCCTGCGCGAGTATTGGCTAGACCCCCCCATTCGCGATTTGGCTCGCTTTTGGCGACTTGCTGGCACCATTGCTGCCAGCAGGTAAAGTGCACGGGCATGGCAAAAATTCAGGCAAAGATTCTAGGAAAAGGCCTTGTGGAGACCCCAACCTTCCCCTAATGTGATGGGCCACACAAACCATCATACAAAGAGAGGGGCAAACAAAATTAATTAAGCCTTAGAAGTGGAGGATGGATGGTATTGTACAATGTTTTTTCATCCCATTTTGCTAGAGCTAAGTAGATAGTAATCCACACTTGCGACCTCGTCTTTGAATTATTGACGGACAAGTGCAACTTGTGCTTGAAACATTTTGAACGAGAGTGGGCATATACGTTGATGCAATGCAGCCATACCTTTCACATTACTTGCATCACTGCAAGCTCGTTGACACAATCAGTGTGTCCAATGTGTTGCTTTCCAATTATTACCAGGTTCTACAAATGATGAGGCTTCAACACATTATGCCCCATCGGCACGACTTCCATTCAATGGAATCTCCCATTGGATCAACTTCCAACAAAATTCTTCAATTATAGGTAGTAGAGACAACTATTTATTTAGAGTTCTTTGTCATCTTCTCACTAACTAATTAAGGAATGCAACATCGGAGGAGATGCATTCTCATGGATGACACAAGACTACAATCTAGTTGTAGTCTTGCGCATTCCATCAATTGTAGTCATTAGCTAGAAGAATGGGCTAGACATGCCTGGAGCAAAATGATTAGTGTTATTGGAAGAGAATGTTAACCTTGTGAAGACATAGGTGGGGAAAATATTGACAAGCTTTGCATCAAGAAAGGTGAATGCGTGCAACTGAAAGCGCAAAAGAGATGATTGATACAACACCAACGATAGTTAGTAGGCAAGAGTGCAATGCCAAATTTCAGCCGTGCATTGAAAGTACAAAGAGGATAGGAAGATTGCAAGGTTAAGCCAGAGGACACGGACTCGCAGTCAAACAAAAGCATATCATGTAGACGAGCCTTCTTTCCTAGCAAAATAGTTTCTAGAAGGATTATTGTGGTATTTCTTGAAAGATGATTAGATAGAAAGAAGTGGTAGACATGCCGTAGTAATCTTTTACTATGAACGTAAGGAGAAATTGTATGGAAAAAGTGATTGATATAATCTCTACTTTTAAATTTCTGAATTTCATGTGTCATATGGATGTTAGAAATGAATAAAGTATACTTTTGCGTGGCGTGTGTGCCAATGTATGAAATATATAGACTATTTTGAACTAAAAGACTATGTGTTATACCAAAAGATGAGCAAACTGCAATTCAGAAAGAGTACAAGACAATGGTAAAAATGATAGGAAACAAATGTGCTTGTATGTGGAATAATCCAAATGGATCTCTTAATGAATGAAGAAGGAATTAAGACAACAAAAGCTTTTCACGCATCTCCGTAAATACAACTATAGAATTGACATTGGAACATCAGTAACTTATATCACTCCCTAGGTTGCATGCTATGTCTACGTCAAAGATTTTACCACCCACTGATGTTCATTGGAGGATCATAACCATAATTATTCTTGACTTCAACCCCACTAGATCCTGAAAGATCATCTTCACAATTGGTCACAGTCTTCACCTTAATCTTTTGCTATGACCCCTTCTTAAGAATGATCATGATTGTTTTGGCCATTTCAACAACATCAAGATGAGTCTTACCTCGTCAAAAAACAAAAGAAGTGAGGAGGTCAGAGTGTTTTGTTCCTTGACTATTTTATAGGCAGCTTATTTATAAACATGTTTTCAAACTCAACTTTGAGCTTATGTTTGAAGAGCTTAGATAATGGTACAATCGCATAGCTAGAAAGTATGTTACATTAGGAGCAAAAACAAGTCCAGAAAAGGCTGTCTAAGCGGCACGTGAGAGAAAAAAATGGGGCCTACCCGCATACTTTCTGACGTGGTCGCACTCGTGCCACCGTGGTGCCACCAAACCGCCAAGGGGGGTCGAACCAATGACCTTCCTGCAAGGCGTGTGAAGGCGCTGCTACAGTTGCAAGCTGATAGTGATCTGGCGGAGCCTCGGACCGGATCCCGAGCCGGCCTGCTCGTGTCAGCGATCTTTCTGCCGGCACTTTGAACGAGGACATTATGAGTTTGCCCACCTCCCTCCTCCATCGACGACGAGTGAGTGCTGAAGTTTTTTGAACGCGTAGGGAGAGTGAGTGCAGCCAGCAGGGGTTAGTGCTAGGAGAGAAGCGTGGCATGTGGGAATTTTTTTGCAGCCAGCGGGAGTTGGGGCTGGGAGGATTCCAGCTGATTTGGGAGAGTGGGTGCGGATTTGTGCAAAGGGAGAAACACGTGATTGTGGGAATATGGTGCCGGCAGCAAGAGTTGGCACTTGTTGCGAGTTGTCCAGGTGATTTGGGGTATTGGGTGTTGTATATGTAGTGAATTGTGCTTGAGTAGGACATCTTGAATCAAGGTGGAAGTGCATCTTTCTTAGCTGTCAACTCAATGTGCCGTTCGCTGCCAGCGAGCTACAAAACTAGATAACTTTTTTTTCATAACGATCAATTCCATGTCTTGACATGATCCAGGCTTTTTTCCCTCCTGGAAGCAATGTTGTGACTAGGCAAGATTATGGAAAACTTCATCTTTGATTACCAACTCAGAATTTTGCTATCGTCAAGTACTAAAACTGTGCAAATGTGATTTTCTCTGTGCTGGCAGCATGTTCCCTCGCCTTGGTTGGTACGAAAGGGAGATGTTATAGTTCATTATTGTGTCTCCCAACACCTTGGGGTATAGGGAAGCATGGCTAGACGGCCAAAATCGCTAGTTCAGAGCGTAATTCTGCACAACGATCAAGATGTCCATGGCAATTGGATCCCATTGAGGCTGGACCGGGATTCATGGGTTCAGCAGCAACCAAAGTCGGAAGGGCCTTGGGGTAGAGAAGCAAGGCGGCATGGTGGAGATAATTTTTGAGGGGCCTTCAAAGCTCAGATCATGGATTTTTCATAAACACCTGGTGTGCGTGGAGCAAGCAACCTGGATAAGGTGCTTGTGCGGCATGCATATTAGCCTCGCCAATTAAGCTTGGATCCCGCTGTGGCAGCGAGTAAGCAATGCACGGCCAACTACCTATACTGCTCGTACTTTGATGATTGGCTGCACCCCACATCTATCATCAGTCCCATTTTTGTGCTCCATACAGAGATTGGAAAGGCGACGCGGAATGGTTAAAGCCATACAGACTTGTTGGACACGGGTACATTCTTCCTTGGTGGCGTATATTTCCCTCCGGTAGAGCCTATGTTGTACGAGAGGATAGAACCAATCCCGCTTCCTGGTTTCAACGACGTGGAGTGGCCTTTGCCAGACATGCACACCTCTGAAGCCTTCAGGACGAAGCTGACAGCAGATTTTTCCAATGCGATGAAAGCGTCCACTGGTAGTAGTTTCGCCCATGACCAATGGTTTATGCCTGTCCACGTTATGGTGGACTTGTTTGCGGTTGCATGTGACAACATTCGGCGGACTCCTACACTCTTCTTTCTACACTCCCCGTCTGAGGCACTCCTAAGTAGCTTGATGAATCCTGGATGGGTTGAGAAGTTTCACATTGGCCCGGATGTTATCAAGTGTGTTGTGAATAGGTCCAACATTGTCTTCCAGTACCATGTGGGCAAGCAAACAGTACACACTAGGTTCCAGTAGACAAGGTTTAGGGGTGTTGCCAACAACAGATGAGATGCGATTGACCATCTACTAGAGGTGAAGATGGTAGAAGTCTATTGTACATATAGAGGGAGACCAATGCCAGCATTTGAAGTAGGCAAGGATTGGCCTCTATCCCACTTGCGCCATGAAATTGCAATGACGCTCGGAGACGATGATCCCAAAGAGTTCAACATGGTTCTGGTGGAAGCAGACGGTTCACGTGAAAAAAGGTACATGTAAGCAACATCACTCCATTGGTTTTAGATACGCAAGGTGCTGCTACTTGGTGCCAGCATAACGGTACTAACAGAGTTTGTTAGAAGCATTGATGTAGATCAACATACGTAATAAGAAGCGTGTACTTCTTTGTAAGGTGGCGGTTCCCAAAACCATCAAGATAGTGGAAGTGTAGGACAGCAACGTTTTCACCACGGCATTAAGGTGTTCTATCAGGGTCTTCACAAGTCTGCCCACAATATTTGAAATGCCTCCACGTTTCAGTAACCGATGCCAGAATGATTTTTTATACTTGTAAGGGACTATGCGTTGTGCTTGAGACATCATGTATGGTTTAATATATGTTTTATCATCCTCTAAACGGTCTGTAACCTTCCCCCTTGATGAATGCAAGTCTACTTCATCTTGCTGCCAGCACAAATTAGGGTTTAGAACAAAGGCGACTTCCATACCATCACGACCAATGTTGCAGCCACATGTACAAAATGAATATAAAAGAGGATAACATTCATCATAAGTGTACAAAAAAATGAGGTTCGGATTTTAGAAAGTCTGACCCCCCCCCATCTGAACTACTTACACACTGCGACCAGCAACTACTTGCTGGCACCGCAGCTGCAAACATAGAGTCAAAAATCAAGGCAGAATTTGAAAATGCAACGTGGATCAACATAAATGCCGCTAATACTAATCCAATATGGCACTATCAACAAAAAAAAACATAGACTCTAAGCTTCTGCTGAGCTCGCGATGGCATCAACTAGCTTCTCTAGGGCAGCTCCAGCCAGGTCTTGAGTCCACCACCATGAGAGGCTGAGTCCACCACCATGAGAGGCTGTGTCCTCGGCGTCCTGGCGTGGAGGGGCTTGTGTCTCCCGCTCGAAGCTCAGGTTATCTGACTTCTGGGTGTTGGGAACACCATCGGCATCCCCTTCGGCGGCTGGCAGCAAGGTCGCGGATACCAGGGGCTGAGCGGAGGTCTTGGCGATGACAAGCGGATCCGAAGCCCCCCCAACCTCTTCAAAGCAAGCCTTCTTCCTGACTTGGTCTTCCTCCCCCAAAGGAAGAGAAGTGCCCTTAGCCGCCCTCTTGCTGCCAGCAACGGGGCTCTAGAGGTTTGGTACTCCGACCCCGGACTTGAGAACCTGCTGGAGGTGGTGGAGCTCCGCTTGAGCTGACTCATGCAGTGGAAATCCCCATTGCCCAAGCCACCCCCTACTCAAAGAGCGGCAGCAACGGCTACACTTGGCGTCAAAAAAGAAGACAACCTCAAACATGCAATGTGGGTGTGCCAAGTTGCCGCAGTTCAAGGGTACAAAAGCGGCGTCAACAAAGTACCGTGCATAGACGGGGCAAGGGTCGGAAACCTGAATGGGGAGGGCTCGAAACTTGGATGGCAGGTGTGGGAGCACACTCTTCAAGCAAATGAATGGCGCTGCCAGCTCGAGTGACATGATCTCCACACTAAAGACCCCGATCTCGGCCTTGCACTTCTCTATGTCCCCCATCAATGCTGCCAGCTGCATCTCCTTGTTGTCAATGCGAAGCTGGGCTACTTGGGCAGCCTTGCTTGCATTGGAAGCCTGATCACCACCAAGACGGGCCAAAGCATCCAACCTCTTCTTCTCATCTGTGTTGCCAGCGGCCCTGGCTATCTTGTTGGTAGTACGGTGGGCGACCACATTGTCATAGAGCCGGCCCTCCCTATCCTCCTTCTCCTTCGAGAAAGTCCTCTAGTTCTTCAAATCTCTAAGAATCCCCTCCCTTTGAGCCTCCTTCTTCGCAAGGTCGGGACCTCCCTCGCCTTCGTGGTCAAAGGGGAGGTCCCACGGCGTGAGAACATCGTCGTCCTTGCTGCCAGCAACCATGGCTGCGACACAACCACTTCTTGTTAGAGATGACAGTACCTGAACTAAAATCAACGCACTCTAAGTCCTACATAAATAGTGAAGTAGGAAAGAGAGTAAATCCAATGTTTAAATTCTAAACTTCACAACAAGCACAGCTGCAACACGTGAAGGAAAGCTTCTTGCATACAGTTCATCACCCATTCATTTACACAACCAAGTCGGCAACCATCTTGACACAACCATTTGCAAGTAGAAACCAACACGCCTCTTCCTTGCAAAGTAGACTGAGCCCAACAAGCACAGCTGAGCTCAATGAAGAAATTTGAAATAACCAATTGAAATTCTAACCTGAACTCCGTGCCCCTTCTACCTTGCAGCTGTCCGTCGTTCCTCCTCGTTGCCTGCAGCTTCCCGTTGCCACAGAATCTGCCTCCTCACTGCCTTGCAACTGTCCGTTGTTTCTCCACACTGCCTTGCAGTTGCAGCGCCCTCCGCATCACCCCTCAAGCGCCGCCTCTCGAGTCTCCTCCTTCGCGTCCATAGCTCCCCTCCTCCCCGCCCGCAGCTCTCCTCCTCCCCGCCCGCGACTCCCCCCCTCTGTACCCTCAGCTCCGCGGCTCCCTTCCTCCCTGCGCCCTCAGCTTCGCGCCTGCGGCTCTCTTTCACCCCGCAACCCCAGCCCCCCTCTCCCTTCCCACCTTCCTCTCTTTGCACGAGCTCGCTCGGGTCTCCTCCTCCGCTCCCTGGATCTCCCCTCCAAGTCGTTGCCTTCAGCACGGAGGGGTTGCTGGCAGCAACGAGGGCAAGAGGGGGGAAGGGGAGCGCTCCTCCCCCTCTCTACCCAGCGCAGGAATGGGCGCCCATTATAATGCAGCCCCCTCTACCATGTCCCATCACATTAAAAAAGATAGGATAAAAAGAAAAATTGAAAAAAGAATTGAAAAAAGAAAACAAAAAATTAGGGGAAGAAATATGGAAAAAAAGAATAAAAATAAAAACAAGATAAAAACTCTAACATAAAAAATAACAAACGGCAAGAGAATTATCTGAAATTGGAAGGAAAAAAAAAAAATAAAGACAAAATAAAAACCAAATGAAAACAAAACCTTATTCAGCGATTTTAAAAATACTTGAATGTGGGAAAAAATAAGAGAAGTTGGGAAACTAACTAAATTAAAAAATGAGAAGATAACATAAAAAATGACGAAAGATAACAAAATAATTAAAGATTGGAAAAATAATTCAAGGACATTGAGAAAAGTTTTTTAAAAAGATTTTAAAAAGGGGACAAAAGTGTATAAACTAAAAAAATGTCAGGAACTTGGGAAAGATATAAAAAATAGGGAAAAGGAAAAAAAAAATGGTGGAAAAAAAATGAGGAAAAAGGGAAATATATAAAAATGGAGGAAATGAAGAAAATAAATAATGAGGGGACCAAAAGACGACAAAAAAGGAAAAATAAAATTTGGGGGGACCAAAACAGAGCAAACTCAAAATTCCAAATGGTAAGGAACCTTAACGTGAATTGAGAGAAGAAGGAAATAATGTAATCTTATATATTATCAATTAGTAGTTCTCAAAGGAACTTTCGAAAACATCATCTGCTATCAAATGAGAAAAATATGAAATTCGAAAAATTAAAAAGTGTAAAAATTATTATTCATATCGATATATTAAAGAATATGAATTGTATAAGTTTATGAAAATCTTATAATTTATTCTGGAATAACTTCCCGTAAAAGTGTAGTTGGCTCTACTATTTCGTTTTTATATGTTATTTTCGTATTTCTTACCCTTCGTACCAAGTACCCTATTTTATTTTAGGAGAACTATTATAATTCTTTAATAAGTATTGTAAAGATGAAAATTTTAGAAATTTGGGAAAAGAATCAAAAGAAGTGATAATAAGAACCAGAACAAAACAAAAATCAATTATTATAAATTATCAACTCAGTAATCAATGAGTAAAGTTCACACTACAATATTGGAAGAATAAAATAAAGACAAAAACAAGATGAAAATCAAAAAAATGAAAAATGGAAGATAAGAGAATTATCTGAAATTGGAAGGGGGGAAAAAAAAAATTGGAGACATAATAAAAACCAAATGAAATTTAAACCTTACTTGGGGATTCCAAAAATTCCAAAATGTGGAGGAGAAAAAAAAAAAAAAAAAAAAAAAAAAAAAAAAAAAAAAAAAAAAAAAAAAAAAAAAAAAAAGACCAAAATCGGAACAAAATATCATGAATTTGGAAATAAATTCAAGAAGAACGCATCTCATTAATTATAAATGAGAAACCATGTCATCAACGAGTAAAGTTCACACTACAATATCAGAAATTGAAAAAAGACAAAGGAATTCAGAAAATGTCGTTTTAAAAAGATGGGAGGAAAAACATGAAATAAAATAAAATTAAAAGTTAGAAAACCATTAAAGAAATGAGGAATAAATTTAAAAAGAGATAATAACTAACAAGCTTGTCTCCTCTTCCCGGCCTTGTAGACTATTTTCATTAACATAAATTCAAACGCCAAAGATTAGGTTAGAAGGATCTCATGTATTCAACTTCCATCTAAAGGTCTTACAGAATACATGTACTCTTTAAAATATTATTTAGTGGTTCTCAAAGGAACTTTCAAAAACATCATTCTAAAGAAATGAGAAAAAACATAATAAGAACTAAACAGAACAAAACCTAGAACAAAACCATGAAACTGTTCAGTTCATTATACACTCTATAGGATACATTTGAAATGAAAGGTATTACTTTTGTACAACATTACCCTCCTACAATACATTGTATAAAAAGAAAAAACATATCAACTGTGCTGAAGTCTCTGAGCCCCCTAGTCACTGTCAGCATGTTCAATGTTGACATCGGGGGCAATATCCTCCGAGGCACCCCTGTTGCCAGCATCTGCGATGTCCTCATAGTTGCCATCAGCGTCCCTCTGTTCATTTTCCTCGCCCCCACCGACAACCATGTCCCCGTTAGCATTCCATTCCGGCTCTTCTTCCATCATGCCATCTCCTTCGCCCTCCACGAATTCTTCAAGAACATATGCTCCCCCAATACGCCTCCTCCTTGACCTCCACTCCTCGCAGGCAATGGCAGCATTTGATTGATGCTACCACTCGCATCTCCTCGATGCCGCTAGGGCCCGTGGTCTGTCATCCGGGTCAGGTACAGCTCCCTAGATCTCCATTTTCTTCCTACAACGATCTTGTATGTTTCGGTACCAATGCTGGAACTGTTGGAGAATTGCACTAGTACGGGCTTTCCCACCACCATGGGCTGTATGTGCTTGATGTGCTGCCTTTGCTTGGTGGTGTGATTTCTCCATACCTTGGCAACTCCAGACTCCAAGGCTCCCATAGTGATCCACAAACTAAGTAGAGTGTCGTACAATTACGTGTTGTCAACAAGAAGAAGGAAGTTAAAAGGCGGATGCTTAGGTCAAGTAGACGGTTCACTGAAGAAACACCAAAAGCAACAACAGACAAAGCCGTGAGCATACCATATAATGCGTAACATGCTCCTCTCCGAAGGCCTTTAAGTATGTCTTTCCCCACTTGTGTATCTTCTGCTTGAACTGCATCCGTTGCTCTGCCGTCAACACAAATCCGGTCAAATATGGTACGACCTCTTCAAAGGATTGCCACATCTGATACTTTGCAATGCCGTCAGCTCCACTTCCGGCATTATTATTCTCAGCTTGACATATTTCCTTCCAGGCCTTATCATTGCCAGACCAAACGCTTGGCCTAAAAAGTCTGCTGGCAACAACACCACTCAGAGAGGGTTTCTGTGGCACGTTTCCAATGTTGCCACTCAACTTTGAGTCGCTCCTAATCTCCATGTTTCCATTATGAGCCCCAATTGTGGACAACGACTTCTCCATCTGTTCAATTGCAGTAGCCCTAAGTCTCTGATTTTGTATGTTCTAAACATACAGGATATGGATGTGCACAATTTTCTCTGTCAATCGAACTTAGGCATGCGGTGTACGAATGTGCACTCTGGACAAAGGAATTGGCAGGATAGGCCTCCACCTAGTAGATGTTGTCATGTCACAAGGTTCCTCAGGTACGCTGCTGGAAAATAGCCCCTCCACCCAGTTTGCTTTACCACGGCTTTTGATGGCAGCATTTGCCTGGCTTGCTGTCCCCACAGTGATCTCTATCCTCTTTTGGTCGCAGTATATGCAGTTAATCACACATGCAAGCCCAGACTGAAGCCCATACATGCACTTAATTATCTTCATGTCTGCTGCAAGTAGCCACTCAACATCGAATTCACCAACTCCAGGGATATGTAGTCTCTGGCCATCTGACTGTGCTGCAATCACAGCTGGCAAGTTCGACTTTCCAAATATCCACGAGAGAACATCGTAGGACTCCTTCTCGACCTGGAACGTGGCAACTGGCCAAATCTCCTGCTCGGATGGTACTGAGAAGTACCTCTCGTGGTCCATTGAATGTTAGCGTCCAAAGCCCTGTTCATCAACGTGATGCTAACACGTTCAAATTTCTTCTTGTTTACAATCTCTGCCTCATCCTATTTGAGGACAAATATCAACGGAGCCCTTTCCAACTTTGCAAGAATCTCCTCACGTGAGAATGTTTGTGTAATGCAATCGAATTAGCTTCCTTTCTTAAAGACACACAATGCAGTTGTTGGCACCATACAAACATTCACCTTTGCTGCCAACAGGATAAGAAGAGGATGCATACCTGATTCGGTGATGCCATAAAAGATCACCATGCTCTGCTGGACCACCTCAAGGTCCGTGAATAGCGAGTTTTTTCATCCAAGACTACCTCCTTTCGCTGCTCTTCGGTTCTCTTGCTTTTCTTTGACACTATTGGCAACTCCATCCTTCTCACAGCGTGGTCAATAAATTGTGGCAAATTCGCATTTAGCTCTTGCCGAAGCCTTCTAACGTGGTCGGGACTAGGTGGTATGTTGGATTAGTCTCCAATTCAATCCGCAATTGCATGCATGTATCCTCAAGGTCCCTGTTATGGTCAAGCCTCTCTCTGGTGCGAGCAAGGTCGTCTCTCACCTTCCCTAGTTCTTCTTCTAAATGTCGGCACTGCATTTCCATCTCACGCCGTATAGGTCCTCCTCCATCAACGAGACCCAATGTGCGGGCATATCCATACAGACCTCGCTCTCCATGACATATGAATTCCAGGCAATTCCAAAGAGTTTCGAATGGAGGTGGCCTCTCTATCCCTGGATCAACCGGGTAAATGCTGCCATCGATCCACAAGTCAATGTTGGTATCCTCGGCTGCCCTCCATCCTGGAAATGTTGATGGGTGGGGTTGCTCGCCTCGAATTGAACCTCTCTTAACAAGTGGTGCATAGTGTGGATCAAGACAAACTTGTAGACGGTAGCTTGAAGGCTCCGCCACTCTTGCTGCCATCGAGAGTCCTGAAATCCAAAGTAGTGGGATCCAACTCTCAATGGCTCGGATCGGATTGGAAGTATGAAGAAATACGTTCTTGAGATTGCCAAATACCCAAAACCGCAGAGTTCTCAACACCTAAACCCTATACCATAGCCACTCAAGGAAATTGCAATATGAAATGAAGAGCATCATGTACTTTAGTACAGGCCATGCACGACCCGAACTTTCCATAGTAAATACGACATTTACACAACCTCTTCAGTCCACGGCAGTAGGAGTTGCAAGAATACCCTTCCAATGCTTACTGCTCGAATTTGTAATTGCTGCCAATGCGTATCCGTAAAAACGTGCTCACAGGTTTAGTTGTCACTCTTTCCCTTGAATTCCTTTAATTCCACCTTAGAATTGGGTCTTTGGTCCTGCAACACCCAAATTCTACGCACCCAACTTTGATTCACTCCATTCCTAGGTGGGGAGACCAACCTAGTCCCGACCGAGCTCCATGGCTTCTTCCCGTTGTGGCAGCAAACTTCGAATCTTGAAACGGTTGACACCAATCTCCCGTCATCTCTCCTTCGAATCGGGCTTGAAGGGCAGTAAATGCGACAAGTTGTGGTTCACCAAAAAACAGAGCCACCTCGGCGCCACTAGGCACACCGACCCCGCCCCGCAACCCCACCCCGAGACCATTAAGACGCCTTATTAACTCTGCGCGCAGCAATTCTGGCACTCGCTGCCAGCAACAGAGCGGCATTTGGGCAAGGGATTCACCTAATTTGGGCAGGCTTACACGGCCTTTTCAAGACCTGTTTTTGCACCTAATGGTTTCAACTTCTTGAGCTTATGCCTTTATTTCCTTTGAAAGGGCCACCAAAGCCGAGGAGGGCTTCAAGCTTGATAAGGGAACCTTTTGAAATTATAGTTCTAAATATAGACAAGGATGCGCCACTATGCAAGAGGAGTTTGCTAATTTCTAATTTGTGTGAAGTGAAGTTCTTAGTTAATCCTTGGCAGTGCCCAAAATGGTGTCTCCTTTTGTGAGAACATTTTTATTTCCTTTCTTGACACCAAAGTCTTTAGAAATCGCTGTTGGTTCATGGTGGAGGATACTATCACTATTAGGGATGTTGTCTCTATTGATGAATCAAGCTATGGGCAACAAGTTGTGTTCTATCTTGCCAGCAACATGGTGATCATTAAAGTTGTACTTGATGCTTAATGCTCTAGAATTGAGACTTATTTTAGAGTGGGCTCGCTATCAAGGTCATCTCTAAAGGCTCCACATTGTAATCAATTGGGGTGTTTGCATTTGAATTGCATGATTAATTTATGTCATCCATCTCCCTAGGCTAAGGGTCTTCAAAATCCAATTTCTATGCATACCACCTCTTCTTGTTAGTGAGCTTTGCGTTAGCAAACATATGCAAATTTGTATATACAAACACCATATCATTAGCCCTTTCTAATATCAACCAATTTTTGCTTCTAATTGTGGAAAAACAAGTAGCTACTCCAATTACATTTGCACAACAAAGAAAACAAAGTCTTTGTTGGTATCCTCTCTGCCATTGGTGGAATGTATTTACCACAAGCACCTTTGAAATCCCATCAAGAGTAAGGAAAACACTTCAATTATGTAGGATCCATTGTGTCACAAAATGGAGGAGCCTTGTGTCCAAAGGCTAGGTACTCTTCAACCATGCCTGCATAAGCTTCCAAAGTGCAAAGAATCCTTAATACTTGTTGCATGTTGTGATGGCATCTGCATCATCAGCAAACTCTTCATCATTAGGTAAATAAGGATTAAGAAGTGCAGTAGCGGGGTGTAAATTGGTTGTGGTCATCTTCTTAAAAGCGTAGAACTCCGCCTCCACATCATCTGCTATGTTACTTTCAAGGTCAAATGGTTCATCTCATGGGGCAAAAGCATGTATTTTAAGGTTTTGAAGGATGAAATAAATATTTCATAGAGAGGATTTCTTTGGCGTCAAAGATCCAAAGCACATACACTACAGGGGCTACCATCTCTCAAAAGTCTATACACCGCTTCCTCAAGTGCTCCCCCAAAACCATTGTCCTAATGGTATGAGAAATCTGTAACTTGTTTTAACAAGAATGTGATATTTTTTCTTTTTGTAAGCTTGCCACTTTTGATCCTCCACAGTCTGCTGTACTACTTCTCTAACCTTCACCAAGCGATCAATCATAATGAAATGAGACGCAAATCTTGTTTGACTCGGCATCAACAAGGTAAATTTTTTCTTATGCTTTCAAAACGCAGCAAGGGCATTTGCCTCATCTTGATAAACTTCACCAAAAGACTTGGTCTCCTTTAGAATTTCCTTGATCTATGAAGGCTTTGCCAAATACTCCAACAACAAGTCTATGGAATGCGCGGCACATCCTTGGACATATATTTGTGGACATTACTCGCAGATTATCTTCAAGGCATTGAACATCTCCAGTGCATCATCGATGTACACTTGAACAATGTTTTGGGATCCAACTTGTTCTATTAATAAATCCGTAATAGATGCCATGTACTTGGCGGTCATCTTGTTATTCGTAGTATCTACAACTTCCAAGAAGAGTTCTTTTACAAGAAAAAAGAATATTGCTTTGCATAGTGGGCAACTACTCATTAATGTCCATCCATCTACGGCCAGAGTTCCTCCAAACTTTCTAACACTCTCTTAAACTCGATGATAAAGTTGAGCTTTCAAATCAATCTTTGCCTCCACCAACAATCTTGTCTGGATGTTATGGAGACTACCATCGGCCTTTGGAGCGTGGAACATGGTCTTATAACATGTGGTTTTGACTTTGTGCAACCAATCTATCAAAGCGACAGCTCCACAATTTCAAGCTTTGTTACAATTCCACGTTTTCTATATGACTCTATTTACTGTAGCAACTTCAGATCTTACCTTGTCAACAATAAAACACTTGTATGTCTTAGAGT
Source organism: Ceratodon purpureus (assembly GCA_014871385.1). Taxonomy (NCBI): domain Eukaryota; kingdom Viridiplantae; phylum Streptophyta; class Bryopsida; order Pseudoditrichales; family Ditrichaceae; genus Ceratodon; species Ceratodon purpureus. Next base: position 80,764,146 of record CM026426.1, read on the forward strand.
CAATGTGTGTCTTGTAAAGATAGGTGTCTAAATCGACTTTGGCAATTTTTGTTCTCAATTAGCCATTTACAAAATTTAAATTCATTAGAGTTCTTTTTATCAAGATTTAAAATGTAGAAGTTAGCTTCATGAGTGGAATCCACAACTTGCATTCAGGATTTTAACAAATAAGCAACTACAAAAGAAATTTTATATGACATAAATGTTGAAAGTAGACTATAATTTAGCCCAATCAAACTCTCAATGAAGCAAGACACAAGAATACCTATAAAATGTAGAATATATCATTTAGAAGGTATCTAAAAATTGCTCCAAAAGTGTTCTTGCTAGGTTTGACTTCCCCACCTTGGTAATTCACATAGTGCTCAAAAAGTACTCTTATCAAATTAGAGTCTCTCTCCTTAGTAACTTACATTCATCTCATTAAAGAATGAATATATTAAAAAGGAAAGAGAAGTCAAAGGTGCAACAATAGATGGTGGATTATGCTTCTATTGAAAGAATGGGCTTCTCCACCTTTCCAAGTGACTATTTATCTCTACAGAAGCCAACACCCAATTGCTTTCCATATTGGATAAGGACACCAAGCTTCCACTTTTTCACTTTTCTATAAAGTAGTTACGGTCTTACTCTAATATATTTGATAGATTTCATGATATACATTCACATGTAGTACTTTTCCATTACAAGTGTCGTCATCTTTAATTTCTTCAACAATCTCTATTGCTGTGCATGTAAAAATGTTTTTTTGATAGGATTTTTGGAGTCTTCTGCCGATAAAAAATTCTTGTAATTAAAACTTGTAAATGAAATATTCTTTAGATATTTCCATATGAAAATTAGAAAAATTAATGAATCTCAATGAATGGCATGTTCATTGATAATAATTATGTAAGTTATTATTTGATAAGTAATCTTTACAATTCAACTAACCTCCAATGACTAAAACAAGGAACTTTTGACCTTTCCAAGCATGTATGAGATTCAAATTTGGTGGAACTTTACTTCTATACATGTAAGAATTCATGACTTTTTTATAGCAAATGTCTTTTCAAAATATACTTTTTGAGAACAAAAATTTAGGTACACTCCTCATGTAGTGTCAAAAAAAACTTTTACAATAACTTTGAACCTTATAATCTTAAACTTTGTATGATGGAATTTGCTCCAATTTGGCATACACCTTTTTAATACAAGGTAGATAAAAGATTCTACAGTCATAAATTTTATCTTATGTTTAATATTATAAATCAAAAGATTGGTATCAGTACAAGTGTGCGCAAAACAAAACTATTTGGCCTTAATGAGATTTGATGTAGAAGAAGAAAGGGGCCACACAATTCTATTGTATTGTTTTGGATAGGCTTAACTTTACTATCTACATCCAAGCAATTATAATAATGATATTTGACTTATATAAGTTTGTCATCATAGTAAAAAAAAAGTATCATAAATGTATTGGAAAAGTCAAGAAATAGCTTTGCCATAATAAATATAGACTTGTATGCCTTGAGTTTTTATTATCTTGTTACAACTTGGAATTAAACAATCAATATATTATTGTAGAAGTTCTTTCAAAATAAGCATGTGTATCTAGCTATTTTGTTAGATGATGTAGACAATAGGCTTAACATCTTTAATATATGAGTCAGACAAATTTCTTGAATCACAATGTGACACAATGAATTAATATGCCTATTCCCAATTACACTAAAATGGCTTTTTCTTTAATCATAATTCTTTGCAAAGAGCCTAAAATTCGTGACTCCATAATGTGGAGCTAGGAATAGAAAAACATCCCGTCAATTACAATCATGCTCAAACTTCTAAGTACATTTTGCTAGAAGATTTGACAGTCAAGGGTGCTTATGTTGGCGTTGGATATGAAGGGAAGGTCTTGCATGTGAAGGAGAGAAGGATTAAGAAAGATAGAGGAAAATACAGAGAGCAGAAGTGAGCTCAATATTGTAAGAGTGCATGCATCTCCAAATTTAAGGTAAAGGATTTTGGAAGACTCAAAGATGACGACATTAAGTATTTATATGAAAAATGTCAAAGGTAATAGTTGTTTTTGTGATGTAAGTATAAATAACTTGAATATTTGATAAGTAACTATTAATGTTTTATAATTGAGAATCAATCATGTACCGTAACACCATAGCAAGTTTGTTCTTAGATAATTCCCCAAAAAAAAAAAAAAAATACCGGAAATTACGGGCCTTCAAGAACAAATTTACTGTAAATTACTTTCAAGAATGATCAAAATTTCAGAAAATCTGAATAACCACATTGCACGAAGAAGCGACCCCAAGTTCTACAGCTATAAAGCTTCCGAGATCCTATAATTTAGCTGACGGGTTCCCGAGATCCACAATTCTTGTTGCTTGTTTGCCGAGCAGAGGCTCTTAGAAAGGGTGTGAGACTAGTATCAGTTGACGGGGAAGAGGCATCGAGGGATGGACTGAGGGAGGCATCGAGGAGGCAACAAGGAAGGCACACAGCAAGGAAACAAAGTCTTTAAAATTGTGAGCTGTGATAGAAAAGTGAGTGGGGATGCAAAATAACATGGGTGAATAGTGCCTCGGGATGTGCAGCCAATCAGAAAGCCCGCCTGAATTGTGACGCCACCATTTTTGTCGCCTTCTGAGACTGAGAGTGATGTGGCTGCTCGAATTACCCTCGTATGTGCCGAAATCTACCTCTCAACATTTCTTTCGACTTTCTCAAAACGAGGGCAGTGAAAAGTACCACTTTATTTCGAACAAGGGACCTTTTCCAGGCAAAAACAATTGTTCGCTGTGTGTAATTATATGGCAAAATTAAGTGAAATGGAAACAAAAGCTTAAGCTCTTACTTTGGCCTGCTTGGGAGTCCCCACCCGAAATGCAACCAAAACCACCGTCGAAATTTTTGCACTTGGCAACAAAGTGGTGGGATTGGATTTTAGGTCTTTTTGGGTTTTTGGGGTTTTAAGGTTGTGAGTTTTGTGGATGAATTTGTAAGTTTGGGCGATGGGATGGTGTGGGTTTTGTATAGAAGTCAGATTTCGATGCAGTGGCGATGGAGCATCTGCGCATGAGCGGGGCGTACTGGGGGCTCACGGCGTTGGACATCACGGGGCGCCTCGGGGACACGAATGTTGATGAGAACGTTGCGTGGATTGTCAAGTGTCAGGATGAGTGCGGTACTATCTGCTTAACCCATACTTGAAGTTCTCTTGTTTGATTGTGTTTTGCATTCGAAAAAATTAGGGCATCGTGGAGAAGCTAGTTTTCGTTTCTCCGATTCAGGTGTAGGGATTCAGATTTTTCATCTGATGTGGAGTGCGGCGCTGTGTCCCCAGATGATGGATTAGTTGCGAGGCAGAAGCTCTGGGAGGGGAGGAAGATGGGGTTGGTGGTGGGAGCATATTCCGTACACTCTTAGTGCTGTACAAATCCTATGCCTGTTTGACAGGCTTGACGCCGTGGATGGAGATAAAATTGCTCGGAGACTCATGAGGTGTTGGTATGACAGGTATTGAATATCAGATTCTTTGATCATGGCCAGTATGCTCTGGTATGGCTCATCGTTCCATCACTCCATGTTTCTAGGGTTTTTCTCTTATGTCAAAATCTTGAGCAAAGTTGTGTAAAATCATCTCTCAGCTGAAGCTCGTCCTGTAGAACCCTATGTGAAGACTGCATGGGCAGGAATTCCCACTTCACCAGCTTGGCTCCCAACTTATATGCTTATCACGGTGAGTAGACACCAACCTAAATTATACATTGCTCCTGCACATTGACGTCTCTGTTCATAGGTTCATTCAATCTCTATGAATCGATCATCTGATAGATTCTAGATTCAATCTGGATAAGTGTGAGGTATATTTCAGAAATTTTATGGCCTGTCTTTAACACCATCGTGGTGTGTTCTGTAATGCAGACTGATAGGCTCTCATACAAGAGGGAGTGATTCAGTAGAGGCCATCTCAAATTTAGACACTAAAAAGAAATCTGATTAGTTGTTTTAGCAAATCATGCAAAATACCTTTGCCGATAATTCAAGAGTAGCACTTGCTTTGCACATTTTGAACAACGCAACATATCCTTGAGACTTTTGGGTTTTTCTCTTTTGTTGGATTTTGTCTTTTGGGTTTTTTCTCTTTTAAGGGGTATTTAAGTAATTATGGACAAAACGCTCAATTATGGACTACTTTGCATCATCAATAGACGTCCAATTCATGCGTTATCCCTCAAATTTAAAGACAAAGATGTCAAATATTTATGAAAAAATGCATTCTGCTTACAAGGGATAAAATCATTTGAGTGAATTTTAATATAATGTTGAAAAGAGGACATCCAAGTCCCACTGTCATGGCCAAATCCCTCGGCGAGTGGCTGACTAAAAACTCTAAACCCGAGAAACCCTAAACCCTAGAAACCCTATCCTTAGAAATCTATCTTTTCTAATAAAAGGAAAAACTTGCTCTGCAAAATGTGGATCCGTGAAGTGAAGCGGGTGAAGGGAAGATCGTCGGCGAACCGCTGAGTGGACACGACTCCCAGGCATCTCACATTGGGGTATCCGTCTGTGAGGACTCTGGAGTCGTCGTTCAGAATGAACAGTATTCACGGTCACAACGTTCGATGTCCTTTCTAGTCGGCTGGTCGCCGACTAGGAGAGCCAACCTCTTCCTTACTGAACCGACCTCTGGAATTTGAAATACATATAAAAATGATGAGTAAATAAAGTCACATAATGCGGCATTAAAAATACATCAGGAAAAAAGTAACTACCCATATGGTTTAGGGTTTAGGGTGTTCGCCTAAAAGAGCGTTCAAAGGAGACAATGCCTGGTCCTGATATTAGAAATTGGGATAATTTGTCATATGATAAATTGTACTCTTCAAAAGTAGACCATACCAGGAGAAGTACACAATATTGGTTAATTACGCTTAGATAAATATCTGCAAAAGACGATAAGTTATTTCTACTTTGGTTAGTCCGAGTTAAGATAGTCCTAGTCGGCTACCTGCCGACTAGGAGATATGCGCTAGTAGGCTAGCTGCGGCTAGCTGCAGATAGTTAAGCTAGTCCTAGTCGGCTACCCGCCGACTAGGAGAGTAGGCGCTACTAGACTAGGTCCACGTTGGCAACTAGTCGTCCGGAAAACCCTAGAGAAGTGGATTACTAGAACTTTTACCAGTTTGGTAGACGAACTCCAGCCGGATAATGTAGAAGGAGGTCGCATACTGTAGAAGTTGGTCGCATATTGTCCACTGTTTTGTCGTTATGGGGAGGCGGGGTAGCAATGTGGGGTATCCGCATTATCAGGAGACACCGGCTGACCTCGAGGAGCTCCGGCCATGGTATAGGGCGGTGGTCGCTCGTTCTCGCAACACCGCCATTCCAGCTTTCAAATACATCACACGCCTTCTGCAGCCAGGTGCGGAGTGGTATTGGAGTCTTGCTCTCACCTTAGAATTGGTGAAGATATCTGACGCTTCCGGCATCGCCTTCCCACTGACGTTCGAGGAGTCGAGGAGTCTGAGGAGTCCGAGAGTGTTGGCAGCGTTCACTTCAGCCACACAGGGGAAGTGTCAACGCAAACTATGTCAACTGTAGGGTGACTCCGCCTTGTTGACAAAGCATACGACATCTCGAAGGGTGCTAGAAGTCGGTTCTCTGGCCAAGATCAATGGTGCGGAGGGAACGCAAGCCCGCAGTCCACGTATTCGTCGTTTGGATCCGTGCATCCATCCGTCGATACTGGGTGTAGTGCTGTCCGAGCGAAGTCTACTGCGAAGGACTGATCGCTGCATGGCCGTTGGCGACCATATGCGGCTTTTCTCCGTGTACAAAGGCTTTAGGGTGAATTAGTGTGTGTTGACATTGTCCAGCTCGTTGTCAATAGAGCTGCTTCACACACTCAGATAGTTGTAGAATTCATGGTTAGCATTTCTTACTGAGGCTTTAGGAGTAGTGGCATCTCTGATGTATACACAATACAAAGTAACATGTAAAGGGCGGAACACTACCTTTGTACTCTGATAAGAATATAATGAAATGGATAAATATTTTTTCCCAGTTTCTCAAAGCGCATAGTGGTTCTACCAATATTGTGTAAAGCGTCGGCGGGCAGCCGACTAGTGTAACAGTGCAGTTATATGGACCTTACAATTTCTATATTTCTAAACGGTGGGCAATTGGTTTTCTTGCAATCATAGAAACAATCCTGAATGACTTGTGTACAATGCAAGAATGGCGTTTTTCAGCAATATAAATCTTGAAAATATGACAATTTGTACAATAGGGTTTTGGATCATGCCTTTAGTATGATCCGGCCTAACTTCATGCAACCAGAAAAGCTTGACTAGTAGCGGATTACTAATGTAGTAGATGATTAAGCTCTAAATGCCAGAGCCTATAACAACAGAAAAAGACTTTGACTTTGGATACTTTATTTTGCTACTATAAATAATGTAAGTGTAAGGTAACTTACATTGATACATGGATGAATGAAATCTTCTATTCACATTGGACAGTGTATAAGCAGAGGATGAAAGGAGTGAGACAACTCCCAGTTGAGGATGGATGGACCGGAGTCAGACAACTCCAGATTGAGAACATGTGCACTGGAGTTAGACAGCTCTATATTTAGTGCATTGGAGTCAGACCACTGCAAGATTTAAAACATGTGTACAAGAGTTAGACAACTCAAGATGAGGTACACTAGAATTAGACTACTGATAGTAGTGAATTAGCTTTACTCTAAATATAGGAGTAAAGATAGTGGTGAATTATCTTTACTCTAGATATAGGAGTAAAGATCTAGAAGAGTCTGTGAGTTAAAGAGATAGAAGGATCTAGAATGATCTATGGATTATCTTTACTCCAGATATAGGAGTAAAGAAGATGGAAAGATCTAGAAGAGTCTCTGAGTTGAAGACATAGAAGAACCTAGAAGGATTTGTGGATTACCTTTACTCTAGATATAGGAGTAAAGGAGATAGAATGATCTATGAATAGGCTAGACTCTGGGACATAGCCTAAGATAGACTGTAGTTCCTTTTGGGAAAGAACTCATATATAAAGGCCCGGGGGTGAGATGGTGAGACACTTCTCTGGTGATCACTTCTCTATGGTTAGGTGGTGAGCCTTCAGTCAATATATTTTGATCTTTGTAGTTCTATTGAGTTTTTATCCTTCCCTTGTCTTATTTGTCTTTTTGTTTGAGAGTTGGTGGCAAACTTGTTGAGAGGTTTGTTACAATAAGAAATGAATTTTTAATTTTCTTTAGCGAGATACACATGTTATCTACAAGCAATAATTTTATCAAAATTAATGGTTTCATTACCTAATTAATAAAGTTTCAAATCAAAACAAACAAAGGAAATTAGTATCAAATAAAGGTTATACTAATAAATTACAAAATATTTACCCTAGATGTATATGACAACCAAGAACCTTATACTAGCTACTGTGCTGAAAAATAATGTTTAAGTTCAAAAATATGATATAAAACCTAAAATTGTGGAAAATCAAGAAGCCACGATTATACCCCTTCATCTTGTACTAGCTATGAATCACTCAATTTTAGGTATATTTTAACCCCCTAACGTCGCTGGTTTTTGGCCTATAACTTTGTTTCTAGGCGGAATTAAATTCTGAGCCTAACTAGAAAGTTGGGCACGCTAAAGTTAGCTATGCAATCTACTTGACCTCATATAAATCAGAGTCTCCAGCCAAAAGTTACGGCCATTTGAGTGGCAAGGGGTCTCAGAAAAGCTAGAAAGGCTTCTTGTGACTTAGCAAATTTTCTCAAAGGAAGTTAGGATTTGATCCATCTTTGAACATCAATATCTTTTGCTAGGATACTCAAAATAGAGTGCGGTAAATTCCTACAGTTTACTCAAAGCCTAGTGCTTCCTGAACTTTCAATTTCTCAAACTCTGTAGAATACCAAAAAAAATAAAAAATAAACGTGGAAATAAATGCTATTTTCAGTGTCCCAATTTTCAGCTTTTTCTCTAAGATGTGTTATAATATCTCTAACTTTGATTTGGAATTGGACAATTCTAAGCGTGTAGACTAATTGCCAAGCTCCAAATCCATCCATACAATCAGATGTATCCAAAACAATGTGAAATTTGACATACAAAGCTTGCAAGTAGTGTCTTTTAAAAATTCCAAAATCAAGCTAAAAATAGCAGTGGACGTTAGGAGGTTAAAGTTTTAAATTGGAATTGAAAATGGATTTGTCAAGCTACATTTCATTAGTTTACCTCAATTGCAAAAAAGATCATTCCAATAGTCAAAATTGTGTTTCAGTTGTCTGTATTTAGGGATTTTGAATACGCAGACAATATTGATGTTTTGGACTTTAAAGAGGGACCAACATTCAAAAAATAATTATTATTTTGAGGATTCATTGATGAGATTAAATAGATTTCTCACAACTTTACAACATGAAATATAAATAAATAAATAAATTATCATTTAGATGACAGTTACGGAACTTGAAAGAATGAAATCGACCAGTTTGGTCGTTTAGGCATTTAGGGGTATTGTATGTTATATACAATGCGATTTCAATACACATATAAGTACGTGAAGTAAGTTGCATAAGTGACCAAAAACTGGCCGATCTCATAAATGAAGTATAGTTGCATAAGTGCATAGAAATATTCAGTACTTAAAGATTCCCTTAATTTAATAATACTGGTCTCAATATTAAACTACTGTAAAAATGTAATCATTTTTGTCAATTGTATCTACCTTGGTTTTTTCTTGCATGAGCTCTTGACCTAAATTGTGGACTTCTCGTCTTAATACTTTGATATTTTTATAAGAACCAATAAGAATGGTATGTTCTTGTTTCAAATTGTTGAGTTTGAACTTATACAGGCGAATTTCATGAAGTCGATTGCAGTAATCATTCCGACCTTTGTACAGTTCCGAGTCTTGTATACGTATTTTGTTATATACATTGGCCAATTCATTGTTTTTTTTAATTAACTGCGCACAATTAACTTTTTATTTTAAATGAATGTAATGGCAATTTTCATTTTAAATTCATTGTGAAGATGTCAAATTAGAATTTAAAAAGATAAAATTTCACCTGTGTTCCGAGTGATACTTGTTCACCTTGGATGATCTCTAATTCTTTCTTTTGTCGTAATTGCTCAACTTCAGCTTCTTCAAGGATGTGTGTTAAGTTGTTAATTTGAGAATTGTAATCATTAATATTAGTATTTGCAAATTTAATTTTGATTTGGATTTCATTAAGGTCATTGTCTAAAGTCTGTCTTTCTTTTTCAACCTGCAAGAACAAGTATGTATTTTGAATATTCAAATGGTTTAAGGATATAAAAATAATTAGAATACAGAATTTCCTAAGCCATTTGAAATAGTAAAAGAAGAACCTTCTAATAGAATTTGGTTTTAAATTGATTAAAATTTTTAAAGGTGTTAAGCTTCAAAGATCAAAGATTATATATTTTCAGAACATAGTAGTATTAAAGATCTTTTGAAATAGGAGGAAAAGCTAGCAACTAACAATCACTAGATGCGGTTTTTAAATAAAGAATTTTTATTGATGAAAATTCCATTTACATGTTAAACAAAGTGCACACTATAAGGTAGCTCAAGGGGATAGATAGATGCATGAATTCTTCTAATCACATGTGACAATGAATAAGCAATGGATGAAAGGATTCAGACAACTCCCAGTTGAGGATGAGTGGACTGGAATCAGACAATTCCAAATTGAGAACATATGCACCGGAGTTAAGTAGCTACATATTTAGTGCACCATAGTCAGATCGCTCCAAATTGAGAATATATGCACTACAGTTAGAAAATTCTATATTTAGTGCACTGGACTCAAACCGGTTTATATTGAGAATATTTATACAAGAGTTAAACAACTCAAGTTGAGGTGTACTAGAATTAGACTACTCTGCCATATTTAGATGGTGATGAAATAGCTTTATTTTAATTATAGGAGTAAAGGATGGAAGAATGGAGAAATCTACAATTTAAAGTATTTGCTTATATAAATATTACTCTAAATGGTTAAATCTTTCAAGCCGAGTCTATTGCATGAGCGGAAAACTTTTATTATGTTAGGGCTACATAAAGATAATATGATCCGTTTATCAAGATGTGTTTTTGAAGTCAATTTCAAATACATAGATGTCTTGTTTTGGAAAATTTGGCACATCTCTGAATTGAAATAAATAATTTGACTTCCTGGTTCACATGTTGTTATTTTCTAATGCCTCGTTGAGTATTTTGAATAGTTGGGTTCTTTTCCATATAAAGAGAAGAAGGAGGTGAGGATGCTTGTAATTTAAAATAAATACATTTGGCTTGTGCAATTGAGCTATTGTTTGATATACAAAAAGAATTATCCTTCTTTTATAATAGTATTGTGAAGTTTGCTTCTTGATTCTACCGATGGAGAAATACATATTTAATGAATCATGGAAACACTTAGACATATTTTGAGGCTATACTTAGATTATATACGAGTATCACAAGAACTGATAGCTGATGAATGAAATAGATTTCATAGTTTAAGAAGTCAAGTTGGCAGTGTAGGGCCAAAGATATATATACGAGGTTGGAATGAGAGTAACTTTATATACTGAACACTAATGGTGTATAGTGTAATTAATGACCTTAAGGAATGATTAATTAATGACCCTTGTAAAGGGTGCCACATGGACCCCTGTGGGGGTGCCATGTGGCACTTACGAGTCAGTGTGAGTTGGTGAATTAGTGTAGGTTGGTGAATTAGCATGCCAAACCAACACCCTTTCAATTTTCTCTGTCCACAACTCCCACTCTATACTTCCTCACCTCCTCCACATTCTCAAACAATATGGGACAAATCCCCAATTCCATACCATACATACCATACCATCACCATATCATCACCATACCATCACCATCACCATACCATCACCATCACCATACCATGCCATACCATCACAATCATCATATTATATCCCTTGACCCCTTCACCTCATTAATTAATTAATGCCGGGTGGCAGACACATTTCAATGCATAAATCCTCCCAAGACCCCCCCCCCCACAAAGACCCCCCAAGACCCCTGAACGTCTTGGCTGCGCCACATACCCCCTCCGCCCCCCTCCCCACCCCTGCATTAATTAATTATTGCAAATTCAGGTGGGGAGTGAGATTTGGGGAGATAGTAACTTTATATCATGTTTAGACTACCAAAAACATTTATCATGAGGTTTTATTAAAGATCAAGAAACGTGTTTTGTAATTTATAAGAATTAGTTAAAGAGATGAATGTGTTAACTGAAAGTTTTAAACTACAAACATTCCAATCAGAATATCTAAGAGAAAACATCAAGTTTACAAATAGATGTATGAACAATTTTCATAAATTTAGTTCCTTTTATATTAGATGCATCATCCAGCTATAACATATGATCACACAAAAATTCAAAAATTATAATTCAATAAAAGAAAAAACAAATTAATTTATAATGAAACAAAATTTTGAAAAGCTGACACTGAACCTTGAGATCAATAGAACCACTTCATTATTTGAACCAAAATGCCTTATCAAAGATTCTTCTTATAAAATAAATCAGTAGAGTTTAGGTGATAAAAATCATACTAGTATTTTTAAGTATTATTGAAGGTTGAAACTTCATATCCATATAAAATTTTGTTTTTTTGGTGATATGTATTTCACCATTTCTGAAGTGAAAATTCATGATGGTTAATAAGGCTAGGTCAGATCAGATATTTATTTAAATTATAACAAATAAATTAATGTTTGGGATTGCAATGGGAAATTAATTGATGAAGCCACTAGTGAATTATTCTCCTTATTACTAATTACTTTACCTAGATGAAGTTCATAAGAAAGTAGTAAACATTACGGAGGGCTTACAAAAAGGATATGTATGTAACTAAAAGTTAAATAAAGGTGCATCATAAATTAAAATGTATCCAATATTTAAAATGCCCACCTATGAATATTGCTAAAATTTGATAGGAAGGTTATTGACTCAATCAATTAAATAGTTTTGATAATATTTTAGCATAAATTCTTGAGTCATTAAAAATAAATAAAAATAAAATAATAAACAAGTCTAAAAAAATCTAAAAGCACTTTAAAGATTTTGATGATTTCTCTTCAATTAGTTTCAAGTAGATTTCATTCATTTAAAATAAAAGATAGTAGATTAAAGTTCAAGTTAAAAATAAAAATTCTATTATAATATCTCATATAAATAGCTTTAGAATTTTGTAGTATTTATATATTTATTAAAAATCTTAGAATTTTGGACTTTGGAAGTACGTAAGGTTAGCCAGATTTTAGGGACCATCTGAATGACAACTGTTGGATAAAAAACAATATTCTCTAATTTAATTGTTCTGTAAAGACCATTGGTAATAATATATATTTTCTCAAAAGACCCTCGAAGAGAGCATAAAGAATACAATAGAGCTTAAAGGGAGTTGTCAACCTTAAGAAGATGATTTGTATTATGTTTAGTGGATTAAAATTTAGTCAAACTAATTTTGGCAAACTATAGTTTTGCACTTGATGACTTTGTATAGCTACTATTGCAAATTCAAGATCCTTTAAAGCTTCAACTATAAATCGCCCAAGAAGCTTACAAGGCACCAACAAATAAATTTGAAAATCAACCATTTAATCTTCAATTTGAAGAGAAAATTTGGATTTTCTTGATGATATGTGAAGACTTAAAGACTATGTTAAACAGTAAGGCCCAATTGCAATTGGCTTTTGCAAAAAACATGGATATAAACTGAACCCCTCCGCAATTTTTGGAAGGAATAGTTTTTTTTTGGAAAAGGGGTCATCGATGTGGTTTAACAGGTGTTGTCGATAGTAGCCGGATTACATAATGGTCCCTCAAGTGCCACATTAGTTAAGACCATTTTTAAGTGTTCAAAACTTAGACATGTTTCAAATTTTGGTGCTCCCTTAACAATTGCCGACTATTGCTCAAATATTTTTTGTCTTCATAATAGTTAACTAATATTCATTTTTTAAAGTTTGCTATGTGGACATCCATGTAGGATTTGTAATTACTATAGAATGTAGGTGGGAACACACACTTTTTTAAGGAGGTAAAACTACCTTGTACTGAGAAGAATAAAACAAATGCCACCTAATTTTGGCTTAAAAACTACAAAGAATATTGAATAGACTTGAAACAAAGGTGAGGCATTTTGGAATACTTAATGCACTAGAGCAATTAGGATGTCAATAAATGCATATTGATACCAAGATACCGTCAACGTCCCTCAAGTATTAAGCAATTTCATTGACTTTATCTAAATAAGCCTATGGCTCATCCAAAGACTTTTTGCTTGAGATGGATATGGTCAACGATACCCTCTAAAATTTTTAGTTACTGCTACTTTAAATGATTTTCTATCTTCCTGATTTAATATAATTTAACTAATGATATTGGATGAATGAATGTATTTTTTATTCACAAGTGGCAATGTGTAAGCAAAGGATTACACATTTCCACTTGTAAATAAAAAATACATTCATTCATCCAATATCATTAGTTTAAAAACTTCTAGTAGAGGAGGTAGACAACTTCTAGTTGAAAATGGATGGACTAAGATTAAACAACTCCAAGTTGACAATGTGTGCACTCCACATAAACAGCTCCATATTTAGTGCATTGGAGTTAGACCACTCAAAATTGAGAACATGTGTAGAAGAGTGAAGTTTCTAAATTTCCAAGGCAGGTTTTCACTTAGAATGACCGTGTAGAGGATTTTGTCAAGCTTACAATTGGTTTCCGTATTGACTACCTGCCTGATGATGGGGCACTGCTCCTGTTTTATCGTGGCAGCACCTAGATCAGAAGGAGGTATTGAGCTTTCTCAATAACAACAATCTGAAGGTAAAGGAGGAGTAGACCATTGTGAATTTCCTCCACCTAGCTCACCCTATGCATGCCTCTAAGCGGGTAAATTCTCTCAACATTAAGCATGCTCATCAATATCCTTTTCTTTCATTCTATATGTTCAAATATTAATGGATATGGTGGATGTGCAGACTCTGAAATACAAAGCCATTGTGCTTGTACGCACATTCTCCTTACCACTAGACAAGCGTTCAAAGGAACTTGCCATATCTATAGATCCTCAATTTGTTGATGTAAGGTAGACACACCTGTAACCGACAACTTAAAGCAGTTTAGCATATCAAAGCTTGGGTTATCGACAAGGAGATATTTTTGGTTCATAGGAAAATAAGGTTCATGAAGAATGAGCATTTTTTCATGAATTATCTCCCAATATTGAAATTTGTACAATTTTTCAAAGTGAAAAGTACTTCCGAACCAATAGCCGATATATACAAATGAGGTACATCTGTTCTTTCATAATCTAGGAATTAGAAGATATCGGCTATTGGTCATGTGTCGACTATAGGTGTGTCAACCTTAAACCTTGCCAATGATGACGAGTTGTTCAACCTTGTTAGAGCAGAAACTGCATTGAAGAAGAGGGAGGGTGACTTGTGGTGGAGGGGTCCTAAGACAAAGGTTGTCTCTGTACTCAAGCTCTTAATCAGTCGGTGCAATCCAACAAATAGGATCATTTGTGATCTTACTGCAGGAACATGTATGTATTGTATAACAAGAATATTTTTGAAATAGTCAATTAACTGAAAAGGGACTAACGCTTTTTTATTTTTTTTATTTTGAGGGGCTTCTACTCGGGCGACCTTCTCTTTCCATGGGACCATTATGGTGTAGGAGGGAGACAAGACCATCTTCAAGGAGGTGTTGCAGCCACTTCAGATCTGTAGGAGAGAGTCTCAGGGAGCAAGTCCATTCACAATCCATGATGTTTCCGACGACATGAATATCCCTCTTGACCAGAATGTCGTAAATCTAATTATCTATGTGAATTAGTTTATCGTTGCATCAATAGTTTTGAATTTTTTAAGATTGCATGTTTTATAAGGATACTTACAGAAAAATTTGGTTGTCTTCTTCACAGTCTAGTAACCCAGAGACATTGCTGGAGGGACTACAACTCTCCTACCAGATCAAGTTTGTAACTTCACATTTATACATAAGACATGGTAGAAGCCTTGGCCCAATCGTAAAACCAAAAAACACAATCCTAAACAGTTGGCTTTAGCTTGTAAACCTACAATAAAACTTAAATTACTTTGAATATTTACCAAAATAATTTAGTTAGGGCAAAAGGTAAATTGACTTTACCTTTTAGTTCTAAGTAATTACTTACTCTAAAAAATTACAACAATAAATAATTGGTAACTTCAAACAATTCATTTTGCTTCATTACCATATCATTTTTAAAAAATAAAAAGTTTTAGATTTTTCAACAAATTCAATTTTAATTGAATTTTCATCAAACAGGACTATAATATAGAGTAATGATTATTTTTGACTTTTATTTCATTCTTTATTTATAATATTTTAATATTTTTTATACTTTTAAAAGGGATATTGACCAAATCTTTATTAATCTCCAACTTCTTTACTTTACATCGAAATTATGAGGTTTTTCCGCTTAACCCCTAAACGGCCAAGGGTGGTTTTGCTCAAAATTGCCTCCAAATAGTCCCTTTTGAAAGCAAGCCGGATAGTGCAAAATTGGAACCGATTTTGGTATTTTCAACCGTAAGATCTTGTATGTGACTATTATGTCTATGCGCTTGCCAAATTTCACACTCTCATTCCTTACCATTTGAGAGATTATCACAAAGTTTGAAGAAAAAGTTTTTTTTGCCCTGCAAAAAGGAGATAGCAGTAATTTGGGGTCCGAAAAAACCAATTTTTTGAGTAGATTTGGAATGTGACTTTTTACATTCTTGTTCCTAGGTGAGTTAGGTACATGTCTACAAAATTTCATGCCCATGCAAGGTGTAAAACCTCGAGAAAATCATCAATTTCCACAAGAAGTATGCTGAAATTCACATACAAAGGCTGATTTTTTACAATGAAAATAGCATACGAAAATTCTTGGATTAAAAATCCAAACCGTGGAAACATGCTCTAGTGCCTCTTCTACATATAATTTTTATTTTTGAAAAAAACTAAAATCTCAATTTTTGGAGGAATTTCAAAGTTTCGTCTATGGGCAGGTTTTGGCAGTTTTGGGCAGAAATTGCTGCATTCACAGTGGCTGAGAGCCTGCCCATGGAAGGGCGTTTTATGCTCAAAGGAGCATAACTTTTCCTCACTTTATCCTAAAAAAATAAATCACTTGAAAAAACCTTTTTCCACAAAAAAATTCAAAAAATTTCAAGTAAATTTGAATTTTTAGGAGCATGCCCAAAGTCCAAAAACAACCATTCTACGACTTTGGCCGTTTAGGGGTTGAGGTTATTGATTTTTTATGTTTTATATAGTTATGAATTTTCATGCAAAAAATTAACGTTACATCAGAAAATTAACGTTACAATAAAGACTAGTTACATCAGAAAATAAAAGCACATAAATATAGCCACAACAAGCTTATGTTTTATTTTTATTTTTTTAAGCTGTTCTTTATTACTTGTGCAGAAATGCTCAGTTCACAATCGTGAAATGCAACATTAATGCAACATCCATGAGCAAGTTGACACACACTTACTACTAACTAAAATAAATAAATAAATCAACAATTTGGAGCAAGAAGCCACCTTCTGAACCAACTGCAATCCACCGATCAACAACACCCTTGCTCACGGTTCAATGCTCCACACAGAATCAGTTGCAAAATAATAACAAAAAGAAATAAACAACCACCTCGCAGCAAGCTCGAACTGCTGTGACTCTGATCACCAGAGCCGCCTAGCCAGCCTCTTCTTCGCACATCCACCGCAACTTGCTCCTTGCTTCCAATCTTGTCAACAAATTCCTCTTGCAACACCACCTCAGTGTACACCGCCGGTTTCACCACCAAACTTCCACAAACAGTCACCTCCTCTATAGTAACCTTCTTCACCAATCAACTGCCAAGCTCCTACCGAACCTGCTAACAGCAGGTGAACCGCCAATTTCCCTAACTCCAAGCATCGCCTTCACATACACAGTCGACTTCTCAGCCGACTGCACTCCACTGATCACCACCGCCACAGGACCAGCAAGACAAGGAATGCAACAATTAAAAAATAAAATGACACAAGGAACCACCAAACCGCCTCCAAGCAAAGCCGGCGGTTGCAGCTTCCAACAGGCGCTGCTTCCAATTACAGCTTCAGCGAACTATCAACGTCTCTCGCCTCCCAACCTTCGAAGTACTTGGTCTTTTCGATGCAGCCGCTGCCTTGCTCCTCAAACCGGCACCCTCAGTTCCAACCACTCAGCCACGTCCGAGCTCAACAGCTAGCACCAATCCACCTTCCAGTTCTCCTACTTTGATCCAGCGACAATTGCCACCTTCTCTCGCCGGCACTCCGAGAATTCTGCTAGCTCGAGTCCCCAATAGCCACCGTCCTTCCTTTTACCGAGCTGCAACCTCCTCTCACCTTAACTGCACAAGCGAGGTCGAAGTGATCTTCCAGTAAGCAACCCAAACCACCGCAAGCTCTCAGCTTCAGCCGCCAACTCCAAATTCCGCCGGATATCCCGAAACTTCCGCGTCCTCGATTGTAACTCCCAGTCATCAATACAGGTTATCAACTCTTGCTCCTTCAACTGCGCTCCATGAGACCGCTACACTCCACTCTCAAAACAACCACATGCACTCTATGTTTTTATGTTTTTATATGTTTTTATATATATATATATATATATATATATATATATATATATATATATATATATATATATATATATATATATATATATATATATAATT
Organism: Ceratodon purpureus; assembly: GCA_014871385.1. NCBI lineage: Eukaryota > Viridiplantae > Streptophyta > Bryopsida > Pseudoditrichales > Ditrichaceae > Ceratodon > Ceratodon purpureus. Next base: position 80,781,992 of record CM026426.1, read on the forward strand.
CCTACAGCTCTCTTAGTCTCTATCTCTATACATGTAGAACTCATCTTCAGCACACTACAACATCGCCAACATGTCACTTCTCTCGCCCGCACCACACATCCTTCACTCAACAACCCCCTAACTCCTATCTTCTCACCCCACTGTTTTCTCTAATGAATTGCAGCTGCCTCTCTGCCTATTGTCCTTCGGCAAAAAATCTTCCTGAGCTACTTCCGCCCAACTACCAGCGCATGCCCGTTGCCCATGTCACCGACATGCCAAAAATATTCCAAAATCAGAGCTCACGCTTAGAGCTTATCCTCTAGAAACTCGCCTATCCAATCCTTTAGCTAACCATTACCGCCACTAATTCTCCTATTCAAAACCATTTTTTCATCCTAAAAAATCCGGCTCTTCTCAAAACTACTATTTTCATCCCTTTTCCCCCACAACTTCTTTTGTTTCCAACTAGGATCCTCATTGTGTCCACTCACCCTATTCTAAACTAATTTTCTTGCTCATTAATACCTCATCTTTGACTTGCGCTATTGTACATAATTTGTGGTGGCTACATTAATGCACCTGCTTTGAGTCTTCCAATTCTTCAGAGAAACTAAAAATAAAAACGTAAATGATTTAAAAGTGCACTAATGAAAAATTGAAGAAGTAAAGAAAGCAAAAATAAAAATAGAAATTGTATTTTAAGACAAAATTAAAAAAGGTAAAATAAAAATTAAAAGAGAAATTGGAATTTTTAGAGGAAGAAGAGAAAATAAACAATAAATAGAAATTAGAGGACTAACTTGGAAAATTTGATGGAAATTAGCAAAAATAGAATAAATAGTATTTGGTTATTTTTAACCTAAAAAGTATAAATTTCTAATAAACTAAGGAATTTTTGAAGAAAAAGATAAAAGTGAGCAATTTCAGTGTTCACACCAATATTCCTCTCATAGTCCTTGCGAGAAATACAATCCTAGTGTTCTCAAATACATTGATTACAGTGCTTCAAAGAATGAAGATGAGTCTATTCCTTGAAGTTAACTTTCATTGCCTATTGGGTTGTTTTTCATTTTGACCTCGACTTAGCAATATTCCAAGTATGTGTTTTACCACGTGTTCTATATTTTTGTTATCAAATCAAGTTGAGAAGGTCCATTTAGGAGAGGACATGATGGTAGGGCAGTTAAAGAAGGAGGAAGGTGGACAAGGATTTGGGATAGGTACTGCGAGCGAGGCAGAGTGTGTGAGAGGGAGTGGCAACGTCTCCGGGAGTGTGAGTGAGACTAGGAGTTGGAGCGGAATCATGAAGGGATGGAGGGATTGGAGAAGGCGCGAGACAGACATTCATCTAGACATAGAGTGTTAGAAGGGTAGGTAGTGGAAGCCGAACAAGTGTTGAAGAGGACATCGAGTGGGATCAGATTAGATTGTTATGGAAAAGCAGGGAGTGTGAGCGAGCTTGGTTGTTAGTCATTGCAGGTTTTTGGTCCGGGGATAGTTGACAAGGATTTACGTGGCATTTTAATCTCAAAGGACTGAAGGCGGGGTTGAATGGTGGTAAACGCAGCATTGTGGGATTAGCGCAAAGTTTTGGAAGGGAAAAGAGAATTAGAGAACAATGGGCACGGGTGAGGGGCGGGAGGGGAGAAAGCGGATCAGCTGAACTCTCTTTAACCACAGCCGGTAACGGTACTTGAGTGGGGGAACATTTGGGAGTGACTCATGGAGCATTTAGGTCATGTTTGATTTAGATAGAGATGGGGGGAGGGAATTAGATGGGAAGCGCAAGAGCGTGCATTATAAGAAAAAACGGTTTTGCTTCTATAGAGTTTCAACAAAATTATATTGGTGCTACATGTTGATTGGATACTTTTAACTTGGAACAAATTCAAAACAAGCCTTTTGATTAAGGTGTTGATTCAACGTTCAAGTCATATAAGTTGTAAAAATATTATCCAATTGTAGTTCCACACGTCACATCCCGGTACTAGTTTCTACATACCAAGAGCAGGGTCACGTAGTCTAGTCTAGGCTCAAGGACTTGGCCACTTACCTACGAAGCTAGGCTAGGCCAAGGACGGTGGTCAAAGACGTTGATTGTTGAACCTTCTGACTCCTACATGGAGGCCTTGGCCACTAAGCCACCACTCTTAACATGACATGAAAGAAGTATATAAAAGTTTTGTATATAAGGTTACAATAATTACAATAATTACTATAATTACAATAATTCAAAACTGCGGTAGTGAAAATTAAAATTACAATCATTACAATTTACAATTTTTTTTTTAAAAAAAAATACATTATTTAATTGTTCTAATTTGATTACAGTGAATACTTAATATAATTATTGATTGTAAAAAACAAAAATTACAATTTTTCTATCATTTAATTAGATGTGCAGAATTTAATTATTGTAATTATAGTATTTAGTATAATTTAATAAGAATAATTAATTAATTATTTTATTTACAGTATATACTATTTTTTATATATTGTAAATCAATCATTATAAATCACAGTGATTAAATCAACTACAATAATTAAATTCATTATCATAATTAAATATCATAAATTTAATTAATGTAATTAAAATTATATTAATTACAGTAATTTAAAACTAACATTACAATTTTCAAAATTCTTATATTGAAATCAACAAATAAATGATTTTATATTATTGAAATCAATAAATAAATGTTTAGTTTATTGATTTGTGTGGCACAATGAATATATTTCACCATTGTTTTTCTAAATTTATTGAAACAAACAGAAATCAATTGACTCTATGATGATTTGGTATGCAATTTCTTGTAGTGGTGGGAAATATATCTAAGATAGAAGGTGCATAGTGTTTACACTGCTTTAGTCAATAGAGCCAAACAAAATGGCGGTTTTCTTATAAAAATAAAAAATAAAAAATAAAAATAAATAAATAAATAAAAAATCCTGACAAAAAAGAATTGCTGCAAATTTAAAAGAGAATGTGAAATATAGACTAGATGATGGGTCATAGTCGGAAAACAAAACCAAAAAATAAAAACAAGCATACAAAGCACCAATCTAATACAAAAAAATAGTGTTTTGATAATCTTCTGCAGAAGAATGGACAAAACACAATTCAATTCAACTTTAGTATTATGTTGTAGGATTTTTAAAAAAACATGACCATGTTGCAAATAAGAAACTTCAAAATTTTGGCACTTCTAAAGATATTAATATTGTTAAACAAAAAACAAAACAAAAAAAGAAGTTAATGACATAGAGAAGAAAAATCTAGAAAAAAACAATAAAATTGAAATCTAATAGTCTCAAGAAGATGACATGGGGTTATTAAAGATAGTTCTTCAATGTACCGGTTTATCATTAGTACATTTCAAAAATTAATTAGCACTGTAATGAAAAGGGTTGGGCAATAGTTTAACATATCCATAGAATATACAGAGATTTTATATATCCATTTAATAGAAAAAGACTTCTCTTGTAAAATAGAAGAAGATCACTATTTCTACTTTTGTATAGAAGATTAAATGCGATAAAAATGATTTTCCATACCATTTTCATTAATTTCAGTAATTTAGTAATTTTTATTTTTATTTTTTTATATCCATAGAATATACAAAGATTTTTCTTATAGAACATTGAAACACCAATACTGCATGGAAAGAATATCTTCTCCATAGTATTTTCAATAATTTTAATCGTTTAACATCTAGTAGATGCTTAGCCATCAAATTCAGATAGTCCACTCGAAATTACGGACGCATCTTCAAATCTATTTTCAATCAATTGGTTTGAAAAACTATTCATAAGCAATGTTCCAAAGAAGGAAATTATTGTAGACAGATATATTCATCCAAATTTTGTAGTTCAACTTGGCTCTGCACTTCGACAAAGCTATGACGTGGAACTTTTTGAAAATAAAGTATTATGTGAATTTCTAGTAAAATTCCAAGGATGGAACTGCGGAAAAAAATTTAGTACTGATAGATTATGCGTTTAGGAGCATCTCGAAGAGCTCATGAGGCGTAACAAGTTGGCCAAATACACAAACAATGATTGTCTTGTATGTAATGAATGACCAAATTTTGAACACTTTGTGTGTCGTTTGAAATTTGAAGAGGACAGAGTTTACATTTCTTAATTTAGTCCACAACGAGGTTGCTAGCATTATACTAAAAAAGGATGTTGGATTGAAGATCTAAATTGGGATGACTTTTTTTAGAATATAATGTTACCATTCTCAATGACTTTGAGTATGAATTGTTGCTTATTGGCAGACCTTTCAATGAATGATAAGAACAATAATACTAGAATCTTTTCTTAAAATACAAGAAAATGATCAAATTTTTAGATGTACATTAAAAAGAGAAACATTTGAATATTTACTAACAGTATGAATAACCTATGGTAAATTTGTAGCAGTTACAATGATGTAAACATAAGAATACCTTTTCCTATTGTTGATCCTTTTGTGCCCGTTAGTTGTATAGATTGTGCATCAAAAGCAAATGACCTTAGCATTTGGCTGAATATTAATGGCTGTGGTTGCATTGGACCGATGTGGGAAAGAAAAATAAAATTGAGTTCTTCCTTGTAAACAAGAAAAGAAAACGGAATATGCTGAACCATTTGAAAAACCTAGCAAGAGACGAAGAATAGAACACCCTGAACTTTGATATAGTAGCAAATTCATCTATACTTTGATTTTACTTTTTAAGTGGGAACAAATCGATAAGCCTAATAAGATATCAAGCAGGAAGCACTCTAAATTTTGATATAGCAAATTCATATGTAGTATAATTGTATTGGAGAATCTTAATCTATAACGATAAACAAAGTAAATAAGCTCTTCTCAGATTCTGTTATTATATATTTATTTAAAGCCAAAATGATTGAAAATGCAAAGTAACTGTATCAAATTTTATTTTCACGGATCGCTATCCCATAGTAATTGAAAGTTCTCAAATTGTACCCAGTTGGTCTCCACTAAATTTCATGATGTTTAGTTAATGCTAAAACATAATGATTTAGATATTGACTTTTGAAATGAAATTGATAGCAAACTAGAGCTGATCTTACCTCTACCACTATGTCAATCTTCTAGAAACATTGTGGCCGAACCAAAATTTACAATATGAATTCTATAAACCAGTAATATTTTAAGGTATTTATCATTTTATTTGGGTTTTTATGCAATACTTGAAGTTAAAAAGTTTAAATGTTTCAATTTTTTCTCTGTTCAAATACGTCTCGAGGACATAAAGAAAACTAAATTGGTATATCAATTAGTGTTGTTGGAAAATTTGTGCATTTACATTTGTTTGTATTCTTGGAAAGAGCCTAACAACATAGGAAAATAATTAATAAGAGTACATGATGTTATGATGACGTTAGCCCTTATATGATTTACTTCAATTTCACATATCACATGCAATGAACTCAGTTAAAGTATCCAGAGAAATACGTTGTCTTATAATAAAAATGACCGAAATTGGTGACCAAATTTAGAAAATTTTCACGGTAATAGGGTGCATTGTTTTGTGCAAAAGTTGTTGAAAAGTCAAATTCCTACTCTCCATTTTCTGCTCTATGCTTGCATACTAACTTTCTCCAATGAGTAAGTTGTGCCACAAGACCTATATACGTTAAAGGCTAGGCAAAAGTAAACCCCTAAAAGATACTCCAGAGCAGCACTTCCAAACCATATGGAATTTACCTTGTCTTTGCAAGGTAGAATTCCTACTCCAAAAGCATGGTTGTCATAATGGACCGACCGTCCGTTAGTCCGTTAGTCCGTCATGGTGACAAGACAGACCCCCGTGTCTGTCACATAAGGGCGTTGACCAGTTGACTCACGGTAAGGGTAAAACGAATTTACCTAGCGCTGAATTAGTGCGGGCGCGAGCGCGATTACGGGCGCGAGTGGGTGGGCGCGAGCAGGACGACGGGCGCGAGCATCCGCGCGAACGCGATGTCACGGGCGCACGCAAGAGTGCGGGAGAGCGAGGACGCGTGCGTCGTTTTGGCCGCGCGCGTGCGCGTGCAAACGGGCGCGAGCGTCGCTGCGAGCGCGATCCAGTTGACGGTCGCGAGCACACTTATCAGGCGCGGTCATGTGGGCGCGAGCCTAAATTGGGCGCGCACAGTATTGGGCGCGTGCGTTTGGGCGAGTGCGCTGTATCGGGCGCCGGCGGTCTGGCGCGATTGCTGCAGGTTAGTAGGGAAAGAGCGACATCGGGCAAAATGACATGAGAGGGCATGTATTTCAGGAGAGGGCAATTGGGAAGTGCAATGTTTATTGAAAAGTATTGCAAAATTGTGGAAGTAAACCACTTACAAAAAATGTCCCCTCTTATGGAGAACTGGGAATATCACATTGTTGTCACTACCTGCGTACTTCTAAATATGTTTGCGATAACAACACTCTGAGATCTGGAAATTGTAGGGAGGGGCTGTTAGAGTAGCGTGGACCAACTGCAAGGTGGAGCGGTTCTTGGGATCGGGATTTGTGAGCTCCTTCAACGCCACCGCAAATCTAGCCTTCCCCGCTGCATCCTTGAAAAGATCGAAGTCGTCCTTGTTATCCCAAATCTTATTTGCTACCACTCCAACCGAGTACGCATCGGCAACCTGCGTATATAGATGTCTCTGCCTTAGAGTTTCATATGAGGTCTCCAAATTTGGCTTACCATAAGTGTACCACAACTCCGGAGCGACAAAAGTTCCACGTTCCTTGAAGGCAGCCGTACGCGCCTCGGCAGTTGGGTAACCGTACCTTGAAGGAGTTGTCTCACACACCCGACTTGCAAGGCCCCAATCGCATACTCCAATGTAAACTTCGCTCACTTTATCCTCTGGGAAGTGAAGCAAGACGTTTCCCGGGGAGATGTCATTATGCTGCAAATACCCCTTATGGACCCGGTCCATAATACAGATCAGTGCCCAAGCTAGCTTGGCCCTATGGGTGCGGAAGGCCTTAACACGGTCACGTGTTTCCATGGGCATATCAGTCTGCTTGTGGATGTTACGGTTCTGAGTACCCTCACCGATATTTGAATTAAACCTGTTCAGAAAATTCTGAAGGCAATCCCCATTCCACCAAAGCGTGTAGGCTTCCATCGTCCAGTCATTGACCGCAAAAAACTTAATAACGCCGGGATGGTCAATCCTGCAAACCATGGCTTCTATTGATGTCTCGTACCGCTTCTCGGTCTCGTCTGGAGCCTTGGACATCTTCCCCGCAAAGACACAAGTCTCAGGTATGGTTTCCATGCCAACAATACGTAATTTTTGGACTTTACCATCACCGCCTTCCTTTGTGCCTGACAGCGGAACAAACTTGACCCCTCTTGGAACTCCAACCACTGCTCCCCACAAGTATCCATTGCGCTTTTCAATCCAGCTTCAAGCCATGGCCTCACCCTCGTCCTATTACTCGAGAATCTCGTGCACGAATCTTGGACATATTTGAGCTTCTCTATCTCCTCCTTCTGCGCCTGCGAGTAGCCCTCCTTTGGCTTCTTGTTGACACACTCAAACACATGCACAATGGTTGTAGTGTTTGTAACTATTTGCTGCTCCATCCACTTAGGGAAATGAAAGTAATAAATACAATCATTATATCTCTCGGAACTCTGCAGCTTCTTCCACAAATACTCTTCCAACTGGGTCTTCAAGTTCTTAATTCCCCCCTCCCCCTTGTCAACATATGTACGGGTAATCGCCTCCTGTTTACGACATTCGTACCACTACAATGCTAGCTCTCTAAGGAATTCCTGATCCCGAGGAGGTGGGTACTCTGGGTCCTTCTCACTCGCCCGTTTCTGGTTCTTCTTTCCCGTGGAGCTCGATGACGGGTACGAGCCAGTATGAGATGGTGCTGTGGAGGTTGCCACCACTTCATCTACAGGAGCATTAAGATCTACATACGCAGGTCGTTTCCCGGATCCACGAGAGAGCGACATAGTTGGAAGAATGAATTGGACACCAAAAAAGAAAACAAAAATTCCCCCCCACCCAATCTAATTGCTCCCACTTCCTCCAGTTCCAAGCAGAGCACGTGGAGTCACGAGCTAGGACAAGGAGCCACCTGGAAGAGGAGACTTTGAAAAGTAGAAAATAAGGGTTAAGGGGAGCCTTTTCTGCTCACCTCGGATGATCGCGCCCGTAAGCGCGTACACGCGCGCGTACAGGGCCTCCACACGCACCCGTCCGCATGCGCCCGTCCGCACGCGCTCGTCCACCGCGTTCGCACGCGCCCGTGCCCGCGTGCGCGTCCGTCCGCCCACATCAAGCGCGCCCGACGACGCCGCAGGCGCCCGGGCCCGCGTGCTCGCGCCCGTTACCCTGCACGCGCCCGTTACCTTGCACGCGCCGGTTATCTGTACGCGCGAGTACGCTTCACGCGCCCGTGACCGTGCACGCGCCCGTCTCCGCGCACGCGCTCGACTCCGTGCACTCGCCCGCCTTCCTGTACGCGCCCGTCCCCGTGCACGCGCCCGGATATGCAGCGTTACATACAGGTTCGGCTACGGTATACTCGTATATTGAACAGAATACAAATCACTGCGAAATTACTCAATGGAAATATATTAACCGCATTTAGCGCTCAAAAAATAATATAGAGCACAACCATACAATTCCTTCGAGTGTGAGATAATGAACTAGGTTGTCTCTAAGTAACATTATAAGTCTACGTAATAAGAAGGTACTACCAAAAAAAAAAAAAAAAACATTAAGAATAACATAGTATTTCTTTTGGGTTTTTAGCCGGTAGATTTTATGGTTAGATTTACTGCTACTTCATGCGCTAAAAAAGTGACCACAGTCTAGACTCTCCTTGCTTTGCGGGGCTTTTTCTTGCGTGAAGATTGTCTTTTCTGAGCCAAAGTGGGCCCCAATTCGTGCCGGATTATCACATCTTTGTCATTTGGCGCCTCATCGCTATCCGGGTCTTCCTCGTCTAAGCGATCGTCGTCACCTTCATCCTCAGGATCACCGACCACTGGAGCTCGTACCTCTCCTTCCACCTCTGATGTAATATTGCGCACTTGCATGGAAACTTCACCCGTATCGCCATCTCTGGCACTTACTAGGCGCTTCATAGGCCTCTCCTTTCCGGAATTATCGATGGCTGTGATGCCATCCTCACTGATTACGCGTGTGCGAACAACCCCAGTTCCAGAAGATGGCCCCCCTTCAGTGTACCCTGTATAGAATGGGAGGGGATCAGGTCCGGTTCATTTGCTTGACTTTTGTGTTCCTCCACGGGGTTCTTGTGATGGTGGTTTCCTAACAACCCTGTCCGTGGACTTCTTCGCACCACGCTGGGCCACATTCTGTACGGCGTCGTCTATAGCTAGCGCCACGGCGTTTTGGTTGGCGGTGGAGGCACCACGCCGACTACCACCAGCTCGATTGAGTGGAGGCCTCGCCGCTGTAGATGATCTAAGGAGTCGAGCTATTTTTGCGCCCATTGAACCCGTGGGCCTTCGAGCCAGGCCTCCATCCACGATTGTATCTGGTTCGTTACCCCCCATATCAGTGGGTTGCGATGGAGGCACAGTCCGTGCGGGGATTGCGTGAACGGTCCTTCTCTCCTGAGCAGGAGGAATCTCTTGAAGCAAGCTTGAGTCTCCTTGTGCCGGAACGGTTCCCCAGTTGCCCTCCCCACTAACGAGGCCGGTCCAATGAAGTCCATCTGCAGCCCGTCCATGACTTCCATCACCCCCTTCGTCATTGTCCTCGTCATCATTGCCAGCATGGATATCATTGCCAAGATGGTCCTCGCTGGATGAATCGTCCGCAACCCCGTTATTGTTCTCGGGATTGATATGGACTGGAATAGCATCTCCTTGGTCACGTGTGTCACTTCCTTCTGCATTAGCCGCTTCATCAAATACCGGGAGTGTGGGTAATTCGTCTCCATAGATGTTCATGTCCGGGTTTCCCTAGTTATATTCTGGTTCATTGTTGAAGTCGTACGCATCACCGTTATCATCGTGGTTGTTGCGGTCACGAGGATTGTTGCGGTTAGCGTCATCTCCCCCGTTGCCATTACCGTCGTTGTGCCCATTCGTGTTAACGTCGTCGTTATCATGTCCCTTGACATCATCATCCCCACCGTCTGCGTGGTCAACTGGTATGTAATGATTGTCGTCATCTCCATCCTCTTCGCTTGGATCTCTCTCCGGATCTGACTCCTCTGACCATGCATTGTTCTCGTACCATCTGAGGGGGTTGGGCTTTGGGAGTTCACGGAGGAGTCTGCTCTTCGTATAAATGTACACCAAGGCCTCAGACTTCTCCAACCCTATGCGGTTGCGTACCTTGTTGTGGACAAACGAATACATGCTCCAATTCCGTTCACACGATGAGGCGGAGCAGACCTGAGATAAAATGCGCTTCGCAATGATTGCCAAGGCCCCCCCCCCCCCCCCCCCCCCCCTCCAATCCTCTGCCACCATTGATGGGGTTCCATATTCGCTGCTTTGATATCGATGGTCACTTCGGAGCTGTAAAGGCCACGTCCCTCGTCGAACTCGATCATCTCATTCAGAAGATCAGCAAATGGAATTCCCATTTGGCCACCCACCTGACGAAACTCCCGATTGAGAGCCGCCTTCGCTTCTCCTATAACTTGTAAGCCCTTATGCGTTTTGGTCCAAGGGTTTAAGAGCGCCGCGGCATAATGAAGAACGGTGTGCATCATGTCCCATCTACGGTCGAATCGCATCTCCATCCTTGTTGCCATGACCGGTATCATTGTACGAGGTTCGGATCCACCGTACAGAGTGCCGTGTGTGGAAGCACTGGAACACGGTCGTTGAACTGACGCGGGGTATGTTGGCCTCATACCATCCATCTCCTCTTGTGTCAAAGGGCCGGGAATCTTTCCAGCGCAATACTGAAACTTCCTCTTCACTACGGTAGGTGCCTTTTGGAAAACCCTCGAGAGATTGGACTGGTCCCAACCATAATGCTGAAAGCACCTAGACTTCACGTACGAAAACTTGGTCCTGCAATACACACATTGGGCTACCTTATGTGACAGTGACCCTTCCTGGAGCTTGACCGTAAACCATGGTGCCCACTCTCTCGTACCGAGTCTCGGAATGGCTCTAGCCGGAGCAACCACTTCAACCGGTTCAACCGCTTCAACCGGTTCGATAGTGAATGATTAGGGAAGTATCGGGACTAATAGAACTAGTAGTACCAAAAGATTATTATCTGATATAACTTAGTGTGTCTGAAAAGTGCTTGACACATTGATTTATGGGAAGAAGAATTTTTACATTCCCCCCACCCAAACCAAGTGTCTCCCCAAGCTAAGAGTTTCAAGCAAGGAGCCCTTAAGGAGACCCAGGACATGAAACACGCAAGCAGTTAAGGTGGATGTCAAATCAAGGGGGCAGTTTATATACTGCTGCCCTCGAACGGGCGAGTAGTGTCCGGACGGGCGCGATCCAACGGGCGCGATACAACGGGCGCGCGCGCACGAGGAGATCGGGCGCGCTCCGACGCGAACGAGCGGGAGCATGTGGGTGCGCGCGATTGCAGGCCGCGTGGCGGATAGCGCACACAAGGGAAGACGGGCGGGGGCGGGCGCATGCGGGCGCGAGCGCTAGAGCGCGAAGCGGGCGGCGAGGGCGGAGAACGGCGGGCGAATGCAGGCGGTCGGGTGCGGGCGCAATCGAACAGGCGCGATTGAGCGGGCGAGATCGATTGGGCGCGATCAATTCACTGAGAAGAAATAACAATGAGAGGGAAAAATGAATAAAATCTAAAAAAATTAAAGTGTGTGAGCTACAAACACGTGAACATGTACATGAAATAAGAGGAATCCTATTTTAGTAAAAAGATTGAGAATGATGACAGTGCGAAAGGACAATCCACCCCATTCACACATGTCTAAGAACTGGAGCAGGTTGTCATCTCGCCCCTCATGTTTCTGCCCTCCTAGTGGAAGGTAAGTCGTTTTAAGCTAACCTCAGGCAGTGTTAACTTAAAATATGGGATAAATTTTACTAGTTACCGCGTTAATCCAGTTGAAACCACGAGCGCACGTGGCGTAGTTGGGGACGGGCGCGAGCAGGCGAGCGCGGACGGTTGGGCGCGAGCAGGGCGCGCGCAGTTGGGCGAGCTCGCGACCGCGCGTGGAAAGCGGGCGCGCACGCGTACTTGCTGCCGCGGGCGCGTGTGTGCGAGCGCGGGCGTGCGCGCGAGTGCGTGGGCAGGTTCAATGGGTCGACCGCGGACGCGATCGCGCGGGCGCCTGCAGGCGCGGACGGACGAACGCGATCGAACAGGCGCGCGCAATGAAGTTTAAAAGTCGGAAGTTCAAAAAAAATAAAAATAAAAAAAGTTTAGGGAGAGAATGGACTACACTGAAATATAATACATCAGTATGGGAGATTGGAGTAACTAAAAGTAAAAAAATAAAAAAAATAAACGAATAGGCAATCGAATTATAAAATAATATTAACCACGGAGAAACAAAATCTCCCGACTCTGTGCTCTAAAACGTTATGGTCACATCACAATTTCACTTACTCCGATAGCACAAGACAGATTTCCGTCTGAATTGTCGAAGGCTCACTGAAGGTGGGAAGCCTGGAGTGTGTGTTTCGGTTGATCTCTAGGCAATACTCGGGTGGTGCTATCTCCCTGATACTTGGGTGGAGATGCACTGATACCCGGAGCTAAGTCTACATTATCACATGCAACCAAGAAATCTTTCTAACAATAACCTTATTCGATTTGACAAGCTCAATAGAGTGGAAATTAACGATAGCTTCCGTAGTGAGCACAGGTTGTCACATCAATTGTACAATTGCTCATAAAACTGACATTACTCGTGGAAAACTATGAGTAAATTTGTGAATCAATATTTCACTTCAAGGAGAACATTAATAACCACTAGGAGTATTAAATAAAAACAAGGCGGGGGGGGGGGGGGGGGGGGGGGGGGGTGGTGGAATTAGAAAAATGAACGGACGAAATGAGATAGAAAATTAAATGAAAGCATAGAGTTCAAAGAAGGGGAAAAAAAAACAAATTAAAGAGTGTAGGAGTATTAAATAAAAACAAAGGGATAGGATGGGAGAGTGGTGGAATTATAAAAATGAACTGGACGAAATGAGAGAAGGAATTAAATGAAAGCATAGTGTTCAAAGAAGCTCCAAAAAAAAAAAAAAAAAACAAATTAAAGAGCGTAGGAGTATTAAATAAAAATAAGGCGGGAGGATGGGGGAGTGGTGGAATTAGAAAAATGAACGGACAAAATGAGATAGAAAATTAAATGAAATCATAGAGTTCTAAGAAGGGGAAAAAAAATAAATAAAAAAATTAATGAGCATAGGAGTATTAAATAAAAAGAAGGGGGTAGGATGGGAGAGTGGTGGAATTATAAAAACTATTTGAGTGATGTTGTTGGAGTGCTCGGGCGCGTGCAAAACAGCCGCGAGCACTAATGGGCGCGAGCGCGTGCGGGCGCGCGCAAATGGAAAGAGGGAGTTCCGGGGGAGAAATTATTGCATGATACGATTGCAGTGCTCGCGCGCGAGTATTGACGGGCGCGAGTAGTCGGGCGCGAGCGGAACGCAGGAGACATTGTGGGGGGAGAATGAGTTCTACAATTTGGTATCCGTGTGCGCGTGGTTGGTTCGACGGGCGCGATCAGGACGCACGCGCGGGTACGGGCACGTGCAAATGGAAAAAGGGAGTTTGGGGAGAAAAATTAGTTCCATGATAAGGTTGCAGTGCTCGCGCGCGTGCAATGACGGGCGCGAGCAGTCGGGCGCGTGCAAAATCGGGCGCAAGCGGAACGGGGGAGACGTCGTCGGGTGTGCCACATTTCGGTATCCGTTCGCGCGCTATTGGTGCGATGGGCGCGAGCAGTTCGCGCGCCCGCGTACAGGCGCGTTCCTGGGTTTACTCTCGTTGGGGGCAGGTGTGTGCGCGCGCGGGTACGCACTCTACGGGCGTGCGCAAACGAGCGCGTGCATGCGGGCGGGTTTAGAGTTCAAATCCATGTAACATAAAATTCAGTCCATAAGTTAAATACAATTACAATAACTTAAGTTTTCTTACCGTGACTTAAATCCACTGACCATATTAAACATTTTGGTGTGCACCAAAGTTATTTATACACTTATCATACGATGGAAGGAGGAGAGACAACGGACGGAATGAATAACATGATTGGCAATCAAAAAACGGGAGGCCAATGTATTATGTAGGAAGAATAAAAGCGTCTTGGGAACCACGACAATGATTTTGGAAAGAAAATTATCATCCATTGTTTGAGTTTAACAAACATTAAACATGTGAATGTAATTTTAAACCTATCCAATTCCCTATGCCTTCTACATGTATTTATATTCCGATATCTTTTTACAAAACGTGGTCTTCACTCATAGATCTCCACGACGTCACGTGCCCGGTGCAGAGGAACTCGATCCACCCTCATCGTGTCGTGCACGAGAGCTCCCGGCTCCACTACTTTCTGCCCCATCGTTAGCGTTGAATTTCCGCTTCACAGAACGGGTTCTCTTTGCTATCCCATCTCCTCCAAGCATTGCTTCCCTGAAGTTGTTGTCGCGCATCCGACGGAGCACTGTTAGGGTCTCCAGAGTATGTTGCGCACATAGGAAATCCACGGCTTGAGTCTTGAACAATATATCCCATTCAGATTCCGCGGTTTGTAACTCATTACCGATCTGGATATCGTGTTCAGTCATTTCGTGCAACTCCTTGCGCTGATCCGCAACCAACTTCCCTTTGGAATTCCACTTAAATCCAAGAGGATAGGGGCCGTACTGGAATGTACGAGTTTGAACATCCCAGTGCCCATGTAGCACTTGGTAGAAGAAATTCCTCCTTCCCTCGAGTTCGTCCTCCATCGCGCCCCTGATGAGTTCGTGGCAGATACTTACAATCTCCGCAGGATCCTGGTCCCACTCCCACATATCGCTCATTTCTTTAACATAGCATGCCTCGGGTACGTAAGTCGGAGTCCTCGCAGATCTAAGTTGCAAATCTCTTCATTCTGCTTCCGTATAATCTCATTCATCCTATCAGGTTCTTCCTACAAGTTCTAGATAGTCTTCTCTATCTCAGAAATTATTGCATTTTTTTCTTCCAGCTCCTTCTGCAACGCATCGACTTGCGGGCCCTGGGCATTAGCGGCGGCTATTGTAGCCTCCAACTCATGTGCAAACCCAGTGTCATCATCTTCCATTACATTGCTCGGGCCCGCAATCTGTGGATTCAGTATAGGAGGAGCTTCATCAACATTGCTCGGGCCCGCAATTTGTGGAACTAATATAGGAGGAGCAACATCAACATTGCTTGGGCCCCCGACGATTGCTAGAGGAGCCAGATGAGCAAAACCCCGTCCAGTAGGATTTGCAGGCGGTGCACGATTCCTCGTCGGCAAACAGGCAGCTAGCTCAGGATCCTTCTTTTTTAACCGTGTGATTCTAGCACTAGTCGCTGTTCTTGTTTGTGACTGATGGGGACGGTCTACCGTACCATCAGAATCATTAACCTCCCTTGAGTCTCTCCAATCAACAGGCGCATGATCCTCAGGATCATCCACGTATGCCCAGTCATGATCTCGAAATCTTAGGACCCCTGTAGGTATCACCATCTCTCGTGGAAGCTGCTAGACGCTAGGAGTCAACCGTATGGTCCTCCAATCCACCTGCCTATGAAGCATTACCTCGGCATATACCATTCTACAAATAAAGAGCGGAACCTCGTTTCTATTGTTCATCGCTCGATTGTATAGAACCTGGTACACCTCCAAACACCGCCTCCCAAACTGACGGTTCTTGCACCATTTCATGTTCGCCTTGTTTGAAGTACGATTTTTATTATGGCGGTGCAACGGGAATAACTTCCCAATGTGGCACCATTCAATGAATTCTTCACACGTTGCTAGACTCCACGGTTGCGGTGCAGCTTCCCACCCTCTGAATGCCAGCTTTGCAGGATTCATTAAGACGTGAACCCTCTTATGTTGGAGGCTTCCATGCCTGGGCCGTCCTGCATCCTTTTGCTTTTTCCTCTGTTCTGCTGCCGTGGGCTGATTTGGTCGTTGCCGTTCCATATCTGCTCGAGGTAGATTGTTCTTCGAAGTCTTCCAAAAGTGCAAATTTAAAAGCCTACGACTACCCCAAAACCTCAATCACATTTACAAATTATGAACATTTACAATATTCTCAAATGTACCACACAAACACCATAGAGTTCTGGAGAACTAAAGCCCGGACACGTGACTGAGTGCTGGGACCCACCTGAGTACCATGCAATCAGCTACCCAGGGGCTGTTGAAGGCAAGGTGCTCAAACAGGGGGGGGGGAGTGCAAAATGAGGGGGCAAATCGCCCTTTTATACTCACGGGCGCCAGGGAACGGGCGCGAACATCCAACTACGGGCGCGAGCAAAAACCCCACGGGCGCGCGCGGGCACCGATAGCGGGGTTTCGGCCGTGTATACCTCCGCGCCAGCGCGGGTATCAACGGGCGCGAGCGGTTCCATGGCGGGTTTATGACGGGCGCGAGCGGGTTTTACCGCGCGCGAGTAAGTAGCGACCCGGTCTTCGTCGGGCGCTCGCGGGCGTCGTCCGGGTACCGAAGGGGCGCACACACGGACGTCGTTGCGGGCGCGCGGATATTAATCGGGCGCGATCCGAATTGCAAGGGCGCGACCGTTGGGCGCGATCGCTAGATGGACGGGCGCGAGCACTGGTCCAGGACGGGCGCCACCACAAACTGGAACACTGTTAAAAATCAGAGTAAACCAAAGAGAACTTGCAAATTCAGGGTTAAAAAAAAATACTTTATTTATTTTGAAAATTTATCACTTCATTGTAATGTCAATTACAGTGCCATGCACTCTAGGTACCGGTCCTCTAGGTCTTTCAAGTGCGTCTCGAAATGGTTCGTTTGAGCACTAGAGACAATATTGGGGACACAAAGTATTGCCACCTCCTTCTTCAGTTCTTTGATGAGATCGCCAATCTCACAGTCAAGTTCTTCGACAGTCGCTTGGGTTGCCAACTGCTCTTCAGTGGTTGGAGGCAGAGGGCGTCCATTCTCAGCGTAGGCCACCAATTTGTCACGGCGAGAAGAAGTCAATCCTTGAAGAAGTCAATCAGTTGCCGGAGTCGCTCCAGCATTGACCAATAACTGTGTCCGATCGCTGTGCACTGCCCGGTGGGGTGGCACCATTCGTTAAACTCATGTACGACTTGATTTGTTGGCAATTGCATGCGTTGGAATTCATGTTGGACGGTACAGCGATTGTTGAGAAACCCACCGTAACTCTAAGCAATCAGCTACCCTCGGGCTGTTGAAGGCAAAATGCACAAAGTGGGAGGGGTGTGCGAGTCAGTGGAGGAGGGTGGCAATTTATATTCACGGGGGCGACAGTGTGGGCGCGAGCAGCTTGGGCGCGCGCAGGCTGGTACGGGCGCGAGCACATTCATCCTTAGCTACGGGCGCGCGCGGCTGTGATCGGGCGAGGGTAATCGGGCGCGATCACTGCGCGCGCGCGAGTCAGATGATGGGCGCGGGCGACCCTGATCGGGCGAGTGTAATCGGGCGCGATCACTGCACGCGCGCGAGACAGACGACGAGTGCGATCAACCACATCTGACAGGCGCGAGCAGGCGCAAAGACGCGCGCGGACACGACGACAGGCGCCACCCATGGTAAACAGTAATAAACTGTGAGGACAGTAATTTTGCTCGCGGTCGGGAGCCCGTTTGATAAGCGTCCGTCCGATAACCGTCCGTCACGTTCGTCACGTGACTACACGACAATTTTATGGCCCGTCCGTCTATTATGACAACCCTGTCCAAAAGCACTGTCTTCAGAAGGATGGTTGCAGAAGTGGAAAAAACAACAAAAATATAAAATGGAATGGTGGACAAAAAATTTGAGCCATAAAACTTTAAGTTCTCTAATAGTAATATTCAAAATATATAATTTCAAAATAAATAAACGTAAGCAAAACTCCATAAAACAAAATTTCCATCTCACTGTTATAGAATTGTCTGAAGATGGTAATTTTGAAAGAAAACACATATTTTATACGAATAAAATATAAACGCAAAAACGAAGAGGAAGCCTTGAAAATACCATTCACTAGGAAGAGACAGAGAGAAACTTCGGTCTCCGGAGGAGACCGACGTGAATTAAGTGTCTGTTCGACCTAGCCCCAATCCAAAGCCCACAGGACGAAGGTATGGAAGTTAAGATCTACTCCCCCCTTTCGAGAGTAGACACTTTAGTCACAAGTAACCAATAACAAGAAACCACTGAAAACAGGCGTATAGAATAGTTTGTGGTGGTGTTATAGACATCAAGCCACGAGCTCATTTGTTGGTTGGATGTGAGCGTTTGTCTCATTAATCCGGTCCGGGTTCGAACCCTGATGGACTCGTTTGAGTGGATGTGGGGGATGGAGTGGCTTGATACTGCTGAGTGAGCGATCACGAGCAGAAAGTATGTTGTGCCAACCAACAGCCCCCTTTGCGAGAAGTGACAAAAAGAGACTTGACACCTATATGCTAACAATTAAATAAAGTAGCTCTAGCTACTACAAAAAATTTATTTTTATTTTATTCTAAAGTTCTTACTAAGGGGGATCTAATGTTTGAGGAATCGGTTGGTGATTTTCTATTCTTCTTTTGTGGAGTAGAATGGACATCAATGAATGGAATGTGTGTAGTTGCTCCATATTCATTGATGGAATGTGTGTAGTTGCTCTATCGCCGGCTCTAATGACGATAAGAGGGTCAATTTTCCATCCTAGAGCAGTGATATTGGCAATTAGTGGATTGTATTTGTTGGTTTTGGCTTGGAGTGTTTCTGGGGAAAATTAGTCATTGCAATATGTAAATTCAATAAATTGTATTGTAAGGTTGGGATTGATTTCAGAAGGGGGTTCACTTTGGTAAGATAGGCCTTTCACACACAAGATGTCTGGTCTAAATCTCGAGTTACAGTGGCATCTTTGTGTGCAACATGTGCAAGGGAGTAACCAATTTGGTATTGTATTTTCTGGAGGCTTATCATTGAAGGTTCCAGCATTCATGAGAATAAAGCAGCGGGATTTTTCTGATGAGATTAGTAATTTACGGATTTCCCAAACTGCTTTGTTGTGTCTTTTGACGCGGAGTGAATGTATGTGTTGTTGTTGGCATGTGAGTAACACATGTAACCATGTGTCCGGTTCATGTGATCTACAAATGGGACATGTGATGGATGGAAATCTTTCTCTTCCAAAGAACATTTGTTTTCTAGCATAGCCCATGTACGTTCCAGTACGAAATTTAATAAGGCATGTTTTTTGTTTGTCTGTAATGATTGGATTTTTCTTGAATTCATTGGAGAGTTCATTGTCTATATCTTCATTTGCTGTCCATTTGTAAATATTGGGAGTTTGTATGGCCATAATTTCTAAGTTTTTTTCCGTGTCGTATTTCTTGATTTGTTTTTCTAGGTTTCTAACTGGTCCTTTGTCTGGCATATCTATTATGGATGGCCATACATCTTTTTGGTAGTAGTATGGGGTAGCATGCGCGTGTTCGTGTGGGTGTTCGGCAGTAATATATTCAAGGTTGACACCAATTTTTGCTAGTTTATCTGCTTTCTCGTTTCCATCAATGTTGATGTGTGCTTTGACTTTGTGTAGAGAAATGGGTTGTATTCTTTGTTGGAGTAGTTCTACCATCGAGGCAAGTGTGGTTTGGTCGGGGTGACTATTATGTAGTGTGGGGTGTTTAATTTGCGTGTTTAGTAGATATAGTACGTTTAGGCAGTCAGTAAATATATATGCAGGTTCATTAGGAAATTGTGTGTCAATGATTCTTAGTGGTTCGTGTATAGCCATCATTTCAGCTCGTAGAATGTTTTGGTGTCCATGGAGTATTTTGGGGATGTTAATACCTTTAGGGCTGTAGATGCCATATCTAGCTTTTTCTCTCATCCATTCATTATTGGGGCCAATTTCTTTTGGAGGTATGAAGGAGCCATCGGTGTAGTAAATTAGTTGGGCTTCGAATTTTAGTCGCAAGTTTGTATGGTAGTTTGGGATTGGGGGGATGTGTGTATGGCTATTTGTTATTATATTAGGGTAGTCTAATTTGGACCATTTCTTACTGGGTTTAACCGGGGTATTTAAAGGGGTAGGAGGAGCAATTTGTATGTAAATCTGTGGTATTTTTAGATTGTTTGTGATGGAGTTGAGTTGATTCATATGTTCTAGATTACTGATATTGTTGTTTTGGTGATGAATACAAAGTATTTGTAGGGTTGACATTTCTTTTCTTACAGTGTTGACGTCGGGAGGTATTGTGGGTTCTATATATGTAATGGTCTATGCGGCGAAGTGGGCAATGATGTGTGTATCTGGGAAGGGGCCAATGTATGGATTAAAATTTTGGTACCAGTTAGTGTCTGGGGATATGATTATGGTCATTGTGTTTGGGTTGTTTTTTGCTGCAAGACGGGCCCAATGAATGGCTTGTTGTAAGTCTGTTTCATTATGGGGATGGGCGTAGCCAATATCTTTCCATTTGTGATCAAATGCTTTCCCTAGGGAACCAAAAATAATATCTCGGGAGAATGGTGAGTAGAATTGGCTAAGTTGTGTGGGGCATGTAACTGGGGATGAGAAGTAAGATGTTTGAATTTTGAATGTTTCGATGAGAAAGTCTAGTATTTGAGTTGGTATGGTGTATTGGGCACATTTAAGTGGGTCATTTTTCGGTATGCGGTATTTATATCTTTGGAATAGCCATGCAATTTCAGTTTCAAAAATTGGGTTGGGGGTTCTAGGATATGTGGGGTATTTTTCGCATTCTGATATTGTTTCCATGGCCATATTAATCTTGTTTTTGGAATGGTAATGAGGTGTCGACCATTTTCTTCATATATATGTGCTACGTTTAAGTTAGTTTGAATTGTATTTGTATTTGTTTGAATGTCGCTTTCTGGGTTACATTCATTAATAGAGATGTGAGCTAGTGGAATGGTTGTGGCTAGGATAACAGACCTTGTATCTTTTGCTTGTGTGATAGAAAAGTATTTTTTTATGGTGTCTGAACAATGCTTATTTTGTTGTTTTGTATAGTATTGGGTAAGTATTTCAGTGATGACATGTGTGGGGGTCGTTCCAGGGGAATAATTCTCTTTGAGTTTGCCATTTGTGGTATGAATTGTTGTTTGGCGTGTTCCATTGGCATAAGTATATGGTGTCTTTTTTGATAATCCAATATTTATCCTTGATTTTACGATGTTCGTGATTTAGTATTTCGTGGATGGGGAATTGTCGGGGATTTTTAAGTATGTTTTTGGTAGGAAGGGGGAGTTTTGGGATAGGAGGGTTGTGTGGGTTTATAAGGGGGTTTATTTGTAGAGGTAGGATATTGTGGTTTAATATAATGTAGTCATTTTCTAGAGTTCTTGGGAGGTGATGAAACCGGCATGGAGGGTGGCATCCGTGGTGGCAAGAGGGATAGCAAAATAGTTGGTTGGCAAGGTTTAGAGCACTTTTGATGAGTTTTGTAGGATTGCAGTGGTACATTTTAAAGTTATCTGGGTTCATTAGGGTGGTGCCATTGGGCATGGTTATTTGTTCTAGTTTTATTATATTATGTGATAGTAGTTTTTGTAGTAATTTGAAAGATGTGTTGGGATTAAGGCCATGTAGGTTTTGTGCTTCTCTCATCCATGCCATTTCTAGTTGAGATGGATTTAATAGAAAGCAATTTATTGTACTTTTAGGATGGACACCGGCTTCATGTTTGAGTAGAAATAATGTCCTAGTGATGGGTGATCTCACGCAGTGTTGGTATTTAATACGGTCTATTTCTTCGGAGCCTCCAAATCTTGCAAGTACAAATTGTATCAAGCCATTATATATTTTACCAAGTCTACCTTTATGGTTAAGGGCATTTTGAAGTTGTTCTCCAATGCATCTTAAGTACGCATTTTTTAGTGAGAATGCTTCTATACCAAATAGGTTGTGTGGGAGTTGTGTGGCGACATTAGAGGTACATTTAGGTAATCCACATATTGTTTTGTGGAGCGCTATGATCTTTTTGTCTAGTTTTTTAATGGCTGGTATGGAATACGGTACTGCATAAAAGCTGTATGCTATTCCGGCGCATATCACTGTATCCGCCATACTGATTTTTTGTTTCATAGTGGCTGGGCAAGATACAATGGCTTGACATTGTTTGACGACTTTAGCGGTGGTGGTGTTTATTTGTGTTCCCCATTGTAGAGTTGGGGCCAAGTTTATGCCAAGATATGTGTATGGTTCGTGTTGGTCTAGAACTAGTAGTGGTTGATTTCTAAAGTTTATGTTGGTGGCTTGTATTTGGGCTTTGAATGCAATTGGGTTCATTTTGGATTTGTTGGGGCATCCTGTCACTGCACACTTAGAGATTCCGAGGTCCATTCCTGCCCATTCACAGAATTTATCTAGTTTATTTAGTTGAGTTTGTAGAGATTTTAGTTTGTTGGCAATTGCTGCAAGATCATCAGCGTATGCTGCGGAGGAGATTGTAACTTTCGAGGTGCCAAAGGTGTAACCATTGTCTCCTTGTTGTGGCCATCTCAGAAGAGGTTCTAAAAATATTATAAATAAATAGGGGCTAAGTGTATCTCCTTGTATTGTTCCTCTTTGAATGGGAATCGGTAGAGTTTTGCCAAAGTGTTCTCCAGAATATATGGTGGAGGATTGTGAGTATGTATTACCAACTAGATTTATAGCATCAAAAGGGTATCCAAGGTCTTTCATAATGGCTAGGAGTCTTGCATGATCAATAGAGCCGAAGGCATTTTTGAAGTCTATATATAGGATGTATATGTCTTGGTTTGCGAATCTCGCATCTTCTAATGCTGCAATGAGGATTTGAAGTTGTCTGGAAGTTCCTCGTTCTGCTCTAAATCCTTCTTGGCTTTCGTGTAAGATTTGGTGTTTTTCCCCATAGGCGGAGAGGATAGAAGTTAATGTACTTGTAAAAAGTTTGTAGATTGTGTTTGCTAGTGCAATAGGTCTATGGTTGGTTAATTGAAATGGGTCATCTTTTTTATATAATAAAACTGTTAGGCTAGTTTTCCATGATGCTGGGATTTGTTTTTGTTTGTAACAATGTTTGAAGAATAGGAAGAGTAATCTGTGGAATCATGGAGGCATGTTTTTCAAGATTGAGTTGGGGACTTTGTCAGGGCCTGGGGCTTTGTTATTTCCTAGGTTTTTAAGGCAGAAGTCGTAGGTTTCTTGATCAAAGTATGTTTGTAAAGGGATTTCCGGTTCACTGCGTTGGTCAATTGTGAATCCTTCTAAGTCGTGCCATGGGTATTGTCTGGCACTGCATGTGCAGTGTGGTTGATGAATATTTTGATAGTGGCATGTGGGAACTGTTGGGCGATTGCTGATAGATTGTTGAATGTGTATTTCTTGTGCAATATCTTCAGGGCTGGTTAGAATATTGTTTTGTCTGTCAATGATGGAGTCTAGAGGTGAAGTTTCAGAGTTTTTTAAGACTTTTCTATTTATTTTCTTGGGGCTTTTTTTATACATTTGGCGGTATTTTGAGACTGCTTTGTGAATACAATCTTTAGTATATATTGTTGTAATTTTTCTAGCTTCTTTGTTGGCAGTTTTTGCGATAGCAGCTATGACGTCAATCCATTCGTTTGGTATGGTATCTATTATTGGAAGATGAGGAATTTGTACATTTTGATGATTACATATTTCATTCATGATAGGATGTGTTTGCCATTGTGGGTTGTGTTTTGCGATGTATATAGTTTTTCTGATGAGATGATATGTAGCAAGGTGTTTTTTCCATTCTTTAGCAAGTTTCCGGGGTAAGAAACCACCTTGTTGTGCGGTTCTATTAGTGAGATTTGGTAATGGCGGTGCTTTACAGGTGTTTTCAATAGTTTCTGAGATTTTGTTTATAATTTCATCTAGGGATGTACAAGCTGTTTCCCATTGATCTCATATGAGGTGGTCTTGGTTTTCTAAGAATAAAGTTAATTCATTTATTTTTATAGAGTTTTTTTCAAAGAATTCTATGTTAAATTTTTCTAAATTTTCTTCTGAAATTGGATTAAGTATTTTAATTTTAGTGGTAGTTACTGGCGGTGGGGGCCTAGCTAGTAGTGTATTTTGTGGGATATGTAAGGTAATTGGGTAATGGTCTGAGTTTAGATTCATATTTATATTTGTGGTGGAAGTAAATTTGTTGTTCTCTGTTGAGTTTATGTAGAAGCCGTCTATAAGGCTGGTCGATGTATAGTTATAGCCGCCTTGTCTGGAGAAGTTAATGTTTGTTGGAATAATTCGAAGTTAAGAGATGTGGTGAAGTTTTTCCACTGGATGTCTTCATCTTGTAGTGGTGTGTTATTGTTGTGATTTTGTCTTTCAATGAGTGCGATGTCACGATTGAAGTCGCCACATAAGATGTATGTGTGATTTGGATGTGCAGCAATTTGGTTAGTGATGGTAGTTTTGAGGTGGGGAATGAGACGTATGTTTTCCAAATGTGTAGGCATGTACATGTGGATAATTAGCCAAGGTGTAAGTGGATGGTTGTTTATTTTTATTATTTGTAGATATGGGGATATATTTGCTGGTGTGGGAACTTTAGTAATGTTACCGGGGAATGCATATTTGTTGTGAATAAGTGTAAGTAATCCTCCTCTTCCGGGTGTGTAGGGCATTCTTTGTTGTATGCATCTTGTTAGGGAATGAGTGTTGTTGAAGATGAGTTTGTATTCAGGGAATAGATTTTGTATGTATTTTGTAGATTTTGTCGCTGTGAGTTTTGTTTCTTGAATATTTATAATTGCTGTATTTCCAATGGAGCTGTTTATGAGACTTTGTAGGTTTGGTAAGGCTGTATTAAGTGATGATGCATTCCAAGTGATTATGTTAGTTTCTAGGTTTGTAGTAGGAATTATTCTTGGTACTCGTGTGGGGATGTTTGGAAGTGGGGGTGGATGTGAGTATTCGTGAATGTTTTCGAGACATCGGAGTGATTCTGTTATTAATTTGTTTGAGAGAAATGGAAATTTTCTTTGAAGTGTGTCATGTGTGGGAGGGGTTTCTTGACTATGAATGAATTCGTATAATTCTTTGTGTATTGATTTTTTTGGAAGTATTAATTCTTGGATACTTTTGATGAATTTGGTGTACGGATGGTCTGTAGAGATGTGCCTTTCTGGAGGGTTGTTGAGATTGGCGAGTTGAATGAGTATTGTATTTGTCCATATATCGTTGAAGTGGTATACACGGGGATTGATAGGATAGTATTACATTTATCTATTGATGGGTTTACGGTAACGATTAGGGCGTATAGTATGTGAGAGGGTAGTGAGTGATTTTGTTTTTGTATGTATTGGTGAATAGATGGATATGAGATAGTCGCTTGGTGATGAAGTGGATGGTCTGTATGTAGAATAGAGGCAAATCTTATTGCTATGTGTTGGTAGTCTGGTTGGAGTTTTATTATACTGGAGATAAAGTATTTTCTAGCACGTTTTTTATGATCTGTGAGGTGTGTACGTAATATGTTGGGCATTGGTCCACGATTGGTTTCTATATCTCCACATTGAAGTAATGCTAGTTTGTTGATAAAGTAGTAACCAGAGTAGTAAAGTGATTTGGGTTTTTTCTTATTTGTTTTGTAATATTTTATAGTTGTAAATTTAATTGTAGTAAATAGATTGGGTAAAGCGAGTATTGTTTTTATTGTTTGTTCTGGTAGATAGTGTGATGATTCGGTGTGTTTTGATGTATGACTAGTGGTTGTAGAGGCGTACTAGTTGTATATGTGTTGATTTTTGTTGTTTTTTGTTTTATGGCGAGGCCGGTTTGTTGATTTCTATGGTTTGTTTTATTAGTTTGTTTATTTGATTTTTTATATTATTCACAATGTTTTGTAGGTATTTTAAATGAGTAAGTGATGATGATTTTTTTGTGATTTTTGGATTTGTTAGTGTGGTATATAGATGTTTGTTTTTAATGTTTGTTAGCGTTATATATAATTTTAGAATTTTTTTAGATGTTTTTTGAGTTTTGAGTTCAGTGTTTTTTATTAGCAATAGCGTAATGTGTTTATTTTGGTTTTTGTTTTGTTTTGATTTGTGGCGAGGCCGATAGGCCGTGGCCAATTTGTTTGTTTTTGTAGTTTGTTTTATTAAATGGTATGTTTGGAAGATAAGAGTGGGTTTTTTCTTTTTGACTAAAATGGCTTGAAAGTGTTTTATATGTTTGTTAGAGTATTCTTGAGTCAGGTTTATACTGTATTTTATAAGAATTGGATAAGTATGTTGTGGGTTTTGATTTTTGACTTTAGTAGTAATAATTACTAAGTATAGTTTTTTGTTTACTGTTTTAATTAAAGCTGCAGAAAGATATTTATTTTTAGATTTTGTTGAACTTATTTTTGGATGTTTATTTATAGTATTTATAAATACTATTAATAGATTTTTAAATGTATTTTTAGAAATTCTTGATACTATAAATAAGGGTTTATTTTTTGTATTTATCAATACTATAAAAAGTTTGTTATTTATAGTGTTTATTGATACTATAAATAAGTTTTTATTTTTAGTATTTATTAATATTATAAATAGTTTTTTGTTATATTTAGTATAAAAATATACTACTAATAGCTTAGTATTATGAACCGGCGGGATGTTTGTCGAAACTAGTTTGTCATGTCCATGTTTCCATCAGTCTCCGAAATATCTGGATTTACCGCTTCAATTGCATCCAAAATTTTCTTCATTTGATTTTGAAGAAGTTTCATTTGAAACTTCGAGTTCTTGTTTGCTTCCATTTGCACAATGTCGGCATACACTTTTGCCTCTTGTACAATCTCACTTTTCATACTTACCATTTCCTTACGGATTTCATCCGTCCTCTTCTTTACCGCCTCTTCAACCATCTTGTTCAAATCCTTCTTGGAGATAGTTTAAGGTGGTCCATTCTCCAAGGCTGTGATAGTGTTGGCAATAGCGGTGGTAACATCCGTAAATCCCAACCTCACAAGTTCCTCTTTACTAGGTGCATTGACTCCATCAAGACTCTCTGGATGGGGGGTGAATTCTACATATTTCCCTAATATTTTTTCATTTCTCTTCACATATTTTTTGTAAACAAATGAGTTGAGACATTGGACATTGCAAGATCCCATATGTTTCCCATTCTCAAGCCTAAAGTAAAAACCAAGGACATTACCATCCCTCATGCATTTACGGATTGCCTCCTCTATTTGCATGGTTGTTTTTACTTTGTTGAGGTTACGGGCGATGAAGATGACTGCATTCTTTCTAGCCTTGTCATCCTCCGACATTTTGTTGTTTCTTGCAAAATTCACATCCACTATTTCATTGAAGAACGAAAGTTTGTGCTCCTTAAATCTTTTGGCTTCCTCTGGGGAGGGTGCTTTAATCCAAGCATACTCCGCATCCACCGATTTTTGCACATTCGTTATCTCAAACTCATGCTTACGACGAAATCCATCTTCTACTATTTCTTGAAACAAAACATACCATTCATTTCCTTTGATTGATGCAGTTGTCATTTTGACGGATAACATTGAAGCAATTGCAATAGTGTTGAACGACTTACACACTTTTCCCCACATAAGTGTAGTTTGTCCAATTTTGAGGATGAAAGGTCTCAATCCTTAGAGAAGGCCTTTCCCCTCCGTTTCAGGGTTCTTAAGATGGAGTTTGATAACCCCACTCCATCTTTTGGTCCCATGAAAGCAAAGGATTGCTATAGGCTCCCCAAGAATGTCACCAACCTCTATCCCCATTACCATTAACCTTGCCTTCGTTAACTCAAAAACTTCATCCCTATCCACATCTTTTCCTTCAAGTTCAAAATGAATAGATACATGATAGTCTAGAGCAAATCCATGGTCATCCACTTCCACATCTAAGGGAATCTCGGTGAGGTTGAAGTGCATCCCCATTTTTCCATCCATCCGTTGTGAAGGCCATTCTTCTTGAACAACATAGGGGAAAGATGGGAAAGACTCCACCATTTCATATGCTTCAGACTCTCTTATACCTTTTTCGACCAATTTTAAGAAAGAGGGAGTTTGGATAAAAGGCATGTTCTCAAACTTTGCAATTGAGTTCAAAGCTTGAAAGCCAAGCCAGTAGGGAGGGCGTTGTATCTCACTAGATACGGTCCCCTTAACCTTCTTCTGGCTTGACACTACCATACCATTGACTAAAGGTTTCTCATTCACAGAATCAACTTTCTCATTTTCAAACAATAAGTGGGAGTGCTGGATGCCATTTTGAAACAATCAAAGCAAACAAGCGTTTTGTACTTTAGCTTGGAATGAGATGTACTTTAGTTTTGAATGAGATGTACTTCTTATCATCTTTCCTCTAATTCCATTCCAGAAAGTAAGTTCTAGGCCTACCAGGAAATAAGAGGGAAAGAAGAAGTGATTGGTATGTTCAAACATCATGAGCATACTAGTGAAGGATAAATTTTCTAGCAAACATGCATTTGAACATACATATTTCCTACTACATTGACATTGCAAATGTATGTAATTTTTCACTTTAGCAATTACAAACTTGTTGTAATGGCTATTGCTTGTACATGCAACATATGGAAGGCAATCAGCATACATATGTTTCAACCAGCAAACATCCCCTTTCCCAACCAAATTCCTAACTAAACATGCACATAAGCGTTTGGGGGGTTGTGAGAGTAGTAGGGGTACAGACTTGCTGTAACCTCCACATCTCACAACTTTTACATGCAACACAAAAATGCTAACTAAAATCCTATCATTTTCTAAGCAATACAAGCATTTCCTAAAAACTAGTGAGTCCACACAGCCCCACCCCAACTCACTGCTGGTGGTGGGGAATTTTTTTTTTGTTTCATCAATGGTGCCTAAGCACACACAAAAGCAAACCCTCGCTGGGGTTTGCTGCAAATACATCAAATGAATCAAAATAGAACCTCGATTTGCTTTGGAGCTGCAGCTTGGCTGAACGTCTTCTCTCCAAAGCTCAGTTTGCCTTGCAGGCTTCGAGGTTGCTGTCTTAAGTTCTACTTCGAGAATCACCCCGTATGCTGCCGAGGGCACCTTCTCCTTAACCACGAGCAGTTCCTCTGTCTTCGCAGCCGTGTGTGCGCCTGCTGTCCCAGCCAAGGGTGCTCCCTCCTTTGTAGCTGGGGATGCTCCCGCCGTTGATGTTGCTCCCGCCTCCCTCCGTCGCTGTTCCTCCTCTGTTGCTGCCGTCGCTACCTCCAACACTCTCGCTATTCTTGCTACTGTAGCCGCTCCGTAAGAAATTGTCGATGCTCCGCAGGTTGTTGACAACTCTTCCCAGTACGTAACCGATGCTCCGTTCGTAATTGCTGATGCTCCCGAGGCTGCTGCCGCTGTTGTCTCGGCTGGTTTTGTAGTGACTGAGACCCCTAGCTTCGATGTCTCCTCCTTTGCCAACGTCCCCCAGCTTCAACTCCCAGCTGTAGTTAGTTTCTCCAATGTCGGCGATAGCTCTGCCTCTGTTGAAGTTTTCGCGGTTGTCTCTTCCTCTGCTCTCGCCGCTGTAACCGAATACGCTCCCACCGCCTCGCCACTCCTCTCTCTTATCAGGTCCGTCTTCAGCAGAGGAACTGCTTGCTCCGCTGCTGCCGAAGTCTCCCAGGTTGCTTTTGTTGTTCGATGTGTGTCCTAATGAGTGAGTGTTGCAATGAGTGACGCAGTTACTTTGCTTCCCTCTCCAGATGTTTCCACCAGCCGGTTAAGTTTACTTCCTCTCAGTCTCAGAATTGCTCTCAGTTTTCTCTCTTGCAACTTGATTTTCAGCACCTTTGGTGTGACCCTAAACTCTATCCGACTCAAAGCAAAACTCAATGCAGACTCAATGCAAAACTCTAAATTACTAGTCGTCTCTTGAGACACAGTCGCAGCACTTGCAAGAAGTGAGAGGAAGAGTACATCTTCAGGGGCTCTCTTATAGGAGTTGCTGAGAGTCTCTAGGGTTTGAGGCTTAGTTACCTCGTAACCCGGTTCCAGACTGCGGCGCTGAGTAAGGGATTTTTTAAAGAAGCTAGGGTTAACATTTCTGCCCTGATTAAAGGATATTTTTAAGGACCTAGGGTTAACGTCTCTGCCGCACCTTCTCCATTTGACGCCCAAGCAGTCTTGCGCCCAAGCAGTCTTGTTTCTTGTGCCGATTTCATTCTTGGGTGGTTGTGCTTGGAGGGATGTTTGCATCCGCTGATAGCATGTGGGTTGGGCGCTTCTTCATTTTCTTCAATGTGTACCAAGTCGTGGCGCTGCTTGAGGCCGGTGGTGTCCAGCCTCTGGATGTGTGTATTGATTTTGCCCGAGAGCACCTTCTGTATGAGATACTTGCTGCCTTTTGTACTAATTCTTGGCTCTTGCGGTTGATTTTTCTTTTGCTGCTTGAGTTTTGTAGTAACAGCTACAGTTTTGTAGTAACAACTACTATTTTGTAGTAACAACTACATGATGTAAGTGCTCCGGTGTTGGTTGTATTACTTTGAGGCAGGGTGTTTCGATGCTTGTTCTAATCTTGGTTCGCAATTCTCTTGCTTCTTGTGCAGGTTTGGTGGTCATGGCTGCGAGCACGACCGCCTCTGTTATGAGTTCCCTCTAGCTGCGCCCTCTGTGCTTGTCGATAGTCTTCTATTCTTCTTGCTTGTTTGTCGTTGGAGATGCCGTTGTGTTTGCAACGCCAAGTTGAGTGCAAGGAAATTTGAATATAATTAGGAGATTGGTGGGGCTTACCTTTGTCACGCGTAGGGTCGTGGTTGTGTTTTTATTGATGTTGTGTGGACGGTTGTTGAGCCTGTCCTGTCCTTCTGCTTTGCTCTTTCGCTTCCGCTCTGCTGCTGCGCCTAAGGCTCCTCCGCTTGAGATGGTTCAACTTATGGACTTTTCAGAATTTGGAACGGTGGCCCAAGCTTGCTCCTCCGCCTAAGGCTGCTCTTGTTCGTTGTTTCTTGATGATTGTTGCTGCCGCAGATGGTTGATATTCGACTTGAGTTGGGTATGCTGCTCTAGAGTAGCATGTGACTTTGATGCTGGTTGTGTTGATGCTGGTTATGTGCAATGCAGGCTTGCTCCAATGTCGATTGTGTCAATGCTGGTTTTGTTGATGTTGCTCCGAAGTTGGATGTGGCTCCGACGCTAGTTCTGGCACAGGAACTGTTGTCAACCTCTTGCCTGTTTCGGTGTGCTGTGATGTTGAAACGTCTGCTACAATGTGGCTTCGTGTTGGGGCAGCTGCTCCAGCGTTCACCATTGATGCAGTTTCTCTTGATGTGTCTCCGAGGTGATATGTTGATGTGTGGCCTTGGTTGCTCAACTCCGTTTGTGCCTGGAGTTCTTGCAGGATTTCTGAAAAGCGAGGGGATTTGAGAGAGGTTTAGGAGGTGGTGGTACATACCTCTGTGATGTGAGAGAACTTGGTCGTTCTTTTGGTGATGGTGCATCGGCAGTTGATTGACATACTCCGTCGTTTTGCTGGCTGTGTTCTCGATCTGTTTGTTAGTTGCATAGATCTTGCTAGATCTGCAGTCACTAGGCAGTGGTAATAAAATATATGCATGTAACTGTGATACATTGTGAAAAAGCAATGTGTGCTTGTGAGATGTGTTGTCATCTATCGTAAATGTTGGATTGGATCTGAGCTCTCTAGTTGTGCTGTGGGTTAGAATGCAGGAATGGAAGTTTGCATAGAAGGAAAGGGAAAGTACAGTAAGAAAGAGTAGAAACTGCCCTTGTTTGCTCATTTGAGTGGTGAAGTTTCCACATCTGGGGTTGTCCTGAGAGTTGTTGTAAGCTGGTGTCATAGGAACTCCAAATCCAAGTGAGTTTGATAGTTGTACTAGATTAGATGTGCATCTAATTTGTGGGCATTTGCATAACAAAACATAGCACCAACCCAAGTCCCAGCTCTACTATGTTTTGCTATTGTATCACCAACACAAAGAAATGTATCAGATCTAATTGCAACAAACCTAAGTCCCTTCCAACACAGATCGTCAACCAACTTACAAAAGAACACAGATAGATAGTGTGCAAGGAGGACTTCACAACATAGCCAGCCCCTATGCTGGCCTTGCACACCTCTCCTGCGACTAACTCCCAGGACCTCCCCTCATCGGAAAAGGTAGAGCTCCTTAGTTGCTCATCTCTCCGATATTGTGTATTGACTTAAGAGGCCTCACTAGGAAAGAATGAGAAACTTGGAAAATCAATTACAGATTTAAAATTTTTGTTAGATTGTACATGATACAAAATTATGTAAATAATAGATGACTAATATAATTTAAATAAGAAGTGATACATAATACAAGATCATTCAATAATAATATTGCTTCTTTATGTAAAAGTTTTATTGGAAAAATCACAATGTCATAACAATGTTCAGCATTTTAATTTTTCATGTATACACTGCCACCAAGGTAAACATTATTGTCAGCAATTTCCTCCTGTATGGTCGCAAGGGTCAGCAAGCAGCCGACTAGTCCTCATTTGGATCCTCCCAGTTTAATACAATGCCATTAGCTTCAAAGTTTGCCAGAGCAGCAATTGCAACTTTGTCGTGTATGAGGTGCGTCTTTAGAGGACCGTCCTTTGTCGTCTTTTTTGTCCTATGAGAGTTCAAAATTTTTACAGTCCATCCACTATGAAATTGTCTTCTCCCTCTCCCACCTTCTTGTCCAACACTCCATTGCAACTACTTTCTTACCTTTGTTCTTAGCCTTCATCAGAGTCCACCATTTCACTTTAAATTTTCCATAATTGTGTCTAGTATCAGTTATGATAGGTTCTACCGCAATACCCATCCAAACGGGTACATGACATTTAATACTTGGACAACAGAGAACTTACTTGCCACCCAATCCATCACTGTAAGGATGAACATAAGCTTAGGCTTAGTTTGTGAAGGACCAAAGAAAGGATAAGGCTCACACTTACCCTCCGAACGTATATATAGATCCTCTATATATCCCTATTTTGATGGGTACGTGGTGACATGATCTTGTTTTTAGTCTGAGATAAATCAAATTCCTCCTGCAAGGTGGCTGGATTATCAAGTAGTGACCTAGCAATTTCTCTAAAATAAGCTCCTAGTACTGTACATAAGGTAAAATATCCTGTGCATATTTCTTGTCTCAAGCCATGCCAATTCTCTAATAGGTTATGTATTCAGAAATCCCATTTTTTATGAAATTCCTCTTATTAATACTCTCGCCTGCTTGTGCAACTCATTAGTTGAAATTTTAGGTCACAAAAAGGCCTTGCAAATTGGCACGTGAGAGAAATAAACAGGGTGCCCGTGCACTTTTGGCGGGGCAGAGGATGTGCCTCCGTGAAGCTAGCAACGCGGGAGCGGGGGGTCGAACCAATGACTGGTTCCCGTGTGTGTCGGGCATTGCTACAATGGCACGCTGACAGCAATTTGGCCCGCTTGGGACTAGATCCCAAGCCGGTTAGCTCGTGTCAGCATACTTTCTGCCAACGCAATCAAAAAGGAAGTTATGAGTCAGCCCACCTACCTCCCCCACCAACGACGTGTGCTGCTCTATCTCCGCCGAAGTTGTTGCCAGTGGTTACGGAAATTGGGTGCAGCCAGCAGGGGTAGTGGACTATACATTGTGCTTGCGACATCATGTTTGATTTAGTATATGTTTTATTCTCCCCAGACCAGTATGTAACCTTCTCCCTTCATGAATGCAAGTCTACTTCTAGAACATCTTGCTGCTAGCAAAGATTAGGGTTCAGGACAATGGCGACTTTTGCAGAATCACCACCAAGGTGGCAGCCACATGTACAAAATGCAAATACAATAGGATGACATTCATCATAAGTGTCCAAAAAAAGGAGGTACAATTTCCACAAGGTTTGATCCCTCACTATTGGAACTACTTATACACTGCTGACAGAAACTACTCGTTGCCACCGCTGTTGAGAACATAGAGTCGGAAATTAAGGCAGCACATGAAAATAAAACGTGGAACAACGTCAATGCTGCCAATACTAATCCGCTATGCCACTATCCACAAAAAAACCACAGAAAAATATGGCACTGCTGAGGTCTCAATGGCATCAACAAGCTTGTCAAGGGCAACTTGAACCGAGCCTAAAGATGTCCCCACGGACTCTGTGACACTGCGACTGTGTTCAACTCTATGTGAGCGTGTGTCCTCGGCGTTCATATGTGGAGGGGCTTGTGTCACCTAGAGGTAGCTCAGGTTGTTTGACCTCTGGGTGTTGTCAACACCATCGGCCTCCCCTATGGCTGCTAGTAGCATCTCCACGGATACCATGGATTGAGTGGAGGTCTTGGTGGTGATAAACGGAGAAGAAGCCTCCTTAGGACCATCAACTGGGGCCTTCTTCGTGACTTGGTCTTCCTCCTCCGAAGGAAGAGAAGTATGCTCAGCCACCCTCTTGCTGCCAACAAAGGAGCTCTAGAAGTTTGATACATCCACCTCAGACTGGAGAATCTCCTGAAGGTGGTGGAGCTCCGCTTGAGCTGACTCATGCAGTGGAAATCCCCATTGCCCAAGCCACCCCCCACTCAAGGAGCGGCAGCAACGGCTACACTTGGGGTCAAGGGAGAAGACAACCTCAAACATGCAATTTGGGTGTGCCAAGCAGCCGCATGTCAAGGGTACACAAGCGGTGTCAACAAAGTATCGGTCACGAAAAGGGCAAGGGTCTGACAGTTGGAAGGAGAGAGCTCGAAATTCAGATGGCAGGTGTAAGAGCACACTCTTTGGCCGTATGAATGCTGCTGCCAGCTCAAGGGACATGATCTCCACACTAAGAACCCCGACCTGAGCCTTAGACTTCTCTATATCCCCCACCAATGCTGCCAGCTGCTTCTCCTTGATATCGATGCGATGTTGGGCTTCTTGGGCAGCCTTGCTCGCATCGGACGTCTGATCACCACCAAGACGGGCCAAAGCATCAAACTGCTTCTTCTCTTCTGGGTTGCTAGCGGCCCCAGCTTTCTTGCTGACAGGACGGTGGGCGGCCACATCATCATAGAACCGGTTCTCCTCATCCTCCTCCTCCTTCAAGAAAGCCTTGCTCTTCGCAAATCTCCAACAATCACCTTCCTACGAGCCTCCTTTTTTGCAAGGTCGGCTTGAGCCCTTGCTTTCTTGGACTTGGCCTGGTCCAACTTCGCCTTCGGATCCGAGGTGGGTCGGTCTTCATCTTTGCTGCCAGCACGGGAAGACTTGGGAACCGGTTCCTCCTCACTCACCATGGCCTTTTCCTTCGACTTCAGCCCGCTTCGAGTGCGACCCCGCGCTCCCTCTACTCTAGGCCCTCCCTTGCTAGGTTGAGGGCCGTGGCTAGGTGGAATGCCAAGTCCCTCGATGGCCACGGATGTGTTGCCAACAGAGATGCGGTCATCGATGTGGCGAGCAACCATGCGATGATGGCCTCGATTTGCTCTCGGATTGCTAAAGGTGAGAGCTTCAGAGGGTTGCTGGTAGCGTTCTTCTCACGTGCCTTCTGCAAAGACTTTGCCTTCTATGCCTAGTTGACCCCTTTGCCCAACTCGAAGCTCAGATGACAAGCTCAAAGAAAGGAGGTACCAAATGTGTTGTTGTCAGGGTCACCTCCATACACCTTGTCACTCCTCAGGTCGGAGAAAGGAATCCCAATGTTCCAAAGGTTGAGTGTATAGTGGAAGAACTGGCTGTCGTAGTTTGCCCTCTTCCTTCCAAGAAGGAAGGGAGCTATCACCACAAGCTTGGACGCCACATCTTCCGGTAGCAACTTCAGGTCGAGTGGGTGGTCCCATGGCGTATCAACCTGCTCCTCCTTGCTGCCAGCAACCATGGCTGCGGCACAACCACGAATTAAATCAGGACACAATGTACCCAAACTTGAAGCGCTCTAAGTCCTAAGTAGATTATGTAGAAAATGGACTCGGAAAATGCTTACCCCATATTTTCTGACAACAAGGACTATAGTTAAAACAATGAGCTTAGCTTCTTGGATACAGTTCATGGAATTCTTTGGGTAGATACAGCTATAGATTACTACTCACAAGTGCTACAATATGTCTTTCCTTCCAGACTGAGCTCAAGGCTTCAACCGCAGCTAACAATGTAATTAAAGACACAAAACCAAGTAACAAGAATTGGTGGGTTTACCTGAATGCTGCCGCGGCCCTCCTTCAGGTGCCCTTCTTCAGGTCCCCTCCTTCTGCTCCCCTCGCGGCGCCTCCCCTTCCGCTCCCCTTGCCGCGCCCCTCCTTCTACTCCCCTCCTTCTCCTCCTCTCCTTCAGCTCCCCTCTCTTTCAGCTCCCCTCCTTCTTCTCCTCTCCTTCAGCTCCCCCCTCCTTCACCCGCCCCTGCCGCCCTTCTCCTCCTTGCGCCTCTTCGCAAGCGCCCTCGCTTGCCCCCATAGCTGCAGCTGCTCGGCTGTTGTAGCTCGCAGTCCGGCGTTGCGGAGCTCAATTGCTGGCAGCAATTGAGGGCAAGTGGGGGGAAGGGGAACGCTCCTCGCCTTCTCTACGAGGGGGACGGGGAGGGGGGGTATAGATGCCGCGGTCATGAGTGACTGACCGGCAGCATTACTATGCTCCCCCTCTCAAGCTTTCACATCCTAAATTTTTTAAATATTAGAATATTAGAAAGAAATTCAAGAAGATCGGAAAACGTTTTTTTTTTTAAAATGAAACTAAAACACAATGTACCGAAACAAATCAGCAACCTATAATAATGATAGACATGAAAACTAACTCTTGCTGCCAGCCAAATTAATTGAATTAAGACATAATAGAAACCAGAAGAATAGAAAACCTATTTTGTAACTTAAGATTAATCAGAAATGAGGAAAAAAAAACTGAAGTTGAGAAAATAACTAAATTAAAAAATGACTAAATTGAGAAATTGAAACATAATAAAAACCAAAACAAAACAAAACCTAGAATAATGATTGTTAAGAAAATTATCCAAAATTGGAAGGTAAAAAATGGAAAAAAACGAAAAAACATGATAAAAACCAAAACAAAGTAACTCTATTATAACGATTGGTAGGAAAAGTAACCAGAATTGAGAGAAGAAGGAAAATAATCTAATCTTAAAAATTATTAACTAGTAGTTATCTTAAAAAACCATTAGTTATAATTTATTAACTCTGTAATCAACAAGTAAAGTTCACACTACAATATCTGAAATTGAAAATCACAAAGGAATTTAGAAAACATCATTTTAAAGAAATGAGAGAAAAGAAGAAGGAAATAAAAAATAAATTAAAAAATAGAATACCATTAAAGACATTAAAAATAAGTTTAAAAAGAAATAATAACTAATGAGCTTATAACACTGGTTCCGTTAAAAATGTATGTGCCTCCATAAAAGTGGACTTATTATAATTTTAGGGCATTCCAAAATATGTATAAAATTATATGAAATTATGAATATTGTGGGTATAAAAAGATAAGACATATGTTTCACGTGCAATATTTTTTTAATTATTTAAAGGTAATTCTTGATTGATTCTTCTTTCTTCTTTATTATAATTCAAAAAAGGGTGTGGCATATGCCACACCCTACTATTCTTTTGTCTACAAGTTGAATTGAGGGTGTGGCATACGCCACACTCTACTATTCTTTTATCTAAAAGTTGAATAAAGGGTGTGGCATATGCCCCCCCCCCCCCCCCCCCCCCCCTTTTTCAGTTTTATTTATTTAGAGTTGACTAAAGGCTGTGGTATATGCCTCATTCTTCTTTTCATCTTTTTCATCTTTTTATTAAATAATATTTAGATGAAAAAAAAAAATGTACCATAAACTTAGTAATTTAATATTCAAAAATAATTCCTTAAAAAAACGCACATGGTTATGTCCACTTTTAACAGAACCGGTGTTTTCATATGTTCATTATTCTCGATGTCTTGATAGACTTGCTTGATGATGGAGTGTCCACTAATTGGCTCTAACATGATGTTCTATAATTTGCAATGCTTATGACAATGCAGCTAAAAATTTGATGACAAAACAAAATCTAAAACGCCCTTTAGACATGCCTAATACAAGAGCCGCCGCCTAGTATAACTCTCTCATTATGTGGGGTCATGTACTAATTTAGGGACTTTTGAACTAGACTCTGACGATAGTTGTATATCAGTATGAGATTGGAGAGCATTCACAGCCATCATTCTTCCATTTTCTCTAGTCACTACAAAAAAATGGGTGTATTATTGACAAAAATATGACACTAAAATGTCCAAAGTGACAAAATCAGCTCAAAGCTATGAGTATTTGTCAATTCGGACATTGTTCAAAATTTATGTCAATTTTTTGTCATTAGATTTATGGTCTTTCCATCGTGGCAGTTTCTAAAGTATTCACTCATCCTTTCTGCTACCTTCACACGGATTCACTATTCAACATTATCTATATTACTAGAAAATAATACATTTACTACATTAATTTATGATAAACCACGTTACTACTCTTAACACTTAAAAGTGTATTGTGTACATGAATCTTGTTCTGCTCACCAGCACAGTGGTGCAATTGCTTCAACCATTCCCACCAGCCTTAATGGACAAACAGACCTCTAAGGTGTTGTTTAAAATTCTCTTTGAAATTCTTCATGGTGCCACTTTCAACCCTCCATCAATTAGTACAATCTTTGTTGAAAGGAAATTTTGAAAAGCAGAGTGATAAGTGAAGAGGAGGAAAATCCCAAGTGTCTCAAATAAATGTTGAGACAAGCCCTAAGGTAAAGATAGAGCTGGAGTCAATACCTAAGTGAGAAAAGCTCCAGACCCATTCGAGAGCATTATTTTACACTCCTTACAAGTTCAAGGATCTATCAGGCGTACCTGTAAAGACTTGCAGCTTGCTAACAAGACCTTTTCATTTATAACTACGTTACTTGGTTAGACGGAATCCAGCAGGATCTGTATCCTCTTCTTGTGAACAGTACGGTGTACTGCTTCATTCAAATGTCTATTCTTGTCGCAAATTGTCTTTGTGCTCTTGTTCCTGCTATAGATCCTCCACGGTCCGGGTGTGGTACTTAGCTAGGGGGAAAATATGTAATTTGATCAAAACTTAATCATGCTCTCAAATACACATACATCACCTACGACAGCTTGTGGTCAGCAACAATCTGATTCCAACCAGCACTCAACCTCGATCGTGAGTCTTTTTTTGTAACACTCCATTTGACGTTATAATGTTTGTCACGTTCGTCCATTAGAGTCACGTATGTTTCAGCTTACGGCAACAGATGTTGAATTTTGCCGAGGTACTGCAAACCAAAGGCACGTGATATCATTCAATAACACCCAAATAGTGTCTAATTAATTGGAGCCCACACGAGTAAAAATTGGAGAAAAGCCAGTGATCTACTTACAACTTGGTGCTTTTTCACATGTGAGATCGTCAAAACGACAGCTTGAGATTTTTTTTGGAGCTTCTCAATCAAGTGATCTACGTCCTTGGCTTGACGCATTTTTGCCTCCTCTCTTTGGGAATTACTATGTTCATCAACTTCATTTTTGCTCTCTTCCAAAGTGTATGAGCCTGGCGTTGCTGCAGACACATTCAAACACATAAAGAATGTTTAATATACAAGAGGCTTAACCTCAAGCTAATCCTTCACACATGTACCTGACATAGAGAAGCAATGACTTCGTACATCGAGGATCTCTCGCAGTGCACCAGTCTGACATCCATTACCTGACAATTTCCGTTTCTGAGCTGACCGTAGTTTCCTCGTGGACACATGCTATTTCTTATCGTCAACGTCTAAGAGCATCCCCAATCGATGTGCAAATCACACACGCCAAGGCACCTTGGCGAGCCCTCTCGCAAAACAGTGCCCCAATTGAAATTTGTAAATAGCACGCCAACCAAGCGGGCCACGCCACGTTTGGGCCTCTCCCGTCATATTTTTGATATATGGAGGGAGATGCATAAACCTCCTCTACATCTAGTCAACTATGCAACCACCGATGAGTAAACATATCAGATGGATATCTGATGGAGCCCATGACATCTAAATGAGACCACCGCGGGAGCGTCCACTCCCGTGCTGCCACGTTGGTGGCGGGGTTTGATCTCATGACCTCCCAGCGAGTGCCATTAAAGTGGGCGCACCAAGTAGCCAGCTTGCTACTCTGCATAGGCCCTCCAAAGGCTGCTTAGCGGGTGCTTTTGACCTCCCACTACTGGGATGCTCTAAGCTTTCACTCACAGGATAAACATCCATGCGTTTTACAATACTAAATTCAGCAAGTAAAATGCACACCAGACACTTTGATCCTTCAATATGCGAGTGCTTTATGAGCCTGAAGAAAGAAGGAACGGAAATCAACTTTTGAGCCTCCTTTGTACCAAAATCTCCATGTTTCTCAAAGCAATGCTGCGAGCACATGGAGCAACACTTGAAAATTTGCACCAAGGACCTCCGCCATCTGCAACAAGGGCAACATAATTCACCACTATAATTCTCTCCAAAATTTGCTCACCCCAAGCTGTGTAAGAATCTATTGACTCTATTTCTGAATTTGCACAATCTTCTCACTTTACAATCGTGTAACTTTACTGCTGCTGGTGCCCTTTACGGTTTAGTGAGTGAGAAGCTGATGAGTTGCATTGGACCCCACCAAGATCATAGGAACGGAACTAGTAAGGGAAGTGCATGTGGTTCCATCTGCGATCATTCGCGATAAGGTTTTAGTGGGAGGAGGGTTGCGGGAGCGATTTTGATGAAGTGTTGGGAGGCATTGAGGGGAGTGGGGATGGTGGGGAATGTTTTCTGTAACGAGATTTATTGGTGCGTAGTTTTTAATAGTGCAAGGCTTGATGTTGAGGTCATGACAAGAGGAGCTCCTTGACGCATTAGGGGAAATCTGGGGTCTCCACTAGGCCTTTGGGTATCCCACTTGCCTAAAAATTTGGCCCAGCCCGTGCACTTTATCCGCTTGCACCAATGGTGCCTACAGGTCGCCAAATCCGTGTTTGGGGGGTCCAGCCAGTAGTCGCGCAGAAAGGCGTGTGCCCCTCGCGCATGTGTTCTTGCAGGTCAAGTGCAGAGCCTCTGCAGTGCACGGAATCCGAGCAGAGAAAAGGGTGTCAGCGGTGGTGGGCTTTATGAATTCGTGCAAAACTGACTCAGTCTGGCCACCTACCGGAATCGAGTTGTTGCTCCACCTTTGAGATGCAACGTGCAGAAGGTGTTGATGTCGAAATGTTGCCAACGGTCATTCAGAACCTCATGTGTTGCTGTGAGAGAATTGTCGCGGTTGCGCTGTCAACCAGGATGGAGCGGTGGAGGCCTCCAAAGGCTTCATCAGGTTGTTAGATTTGGGTTGTGGGTGGTCACGCATTGTACAGAAGAGATTTAGGGTTTAGCTATAGTGGTCTTCCAAACGGTGCCAGCAGGCTTGCATCCACATAGGTTAGAGAGAGTACCTCACTTGGGAATTGGGGTTTTGGGATGAAGTTTAGGGAAGCTCGTACCTTGCTTGGGATGCCGTGGAAGTTGAAATTAGCCGTTAGTGATGGCCGAGGGTGTGTTGACAGCATATAGCTCTCGTAGTTTTTGTCAGCGACGACAACATCTGTAAGTTTTTGAATTCATAGTTAAAAACTTTGTGCATTCTAGTGGTACCATCTTTGAGAGTGAACCATCAACCATCATTAAGGTCAGCTATCAACCCCTAATTCAACTCAAACATTGTGGATAGAACTCACCATGTAGTGGAAAACATGCTCCTCTCCAAAGGCCCCCAGAAATGTTCTCCCCCACGTTTCTATCTTCCCTCTGAATTGGAGTTGTTGTTCTGCTGTCAACACCAAACCGCTGAAATATGGTTGAACCTCTTCAAAGGCTTGCCACATAGCAGCCCTTGCCCTACGATCTGCACCACCGCCACTGTTATTGCTTTGTGCTTGACATATGTCTTTCCAGGCCTTTTCGTTGCCAGACCAAACGTTTGGTCTGGATAGTCTGCTGGCAATAACCCCACTGAAAGATGGTTTCTGTGGCACACTCCTTCGCTGCCACTCAAGTTCGATTCCTTTCTAATCTCCACGTTGCTACCATGAGCGCTGATAAAAGACAAGGACTTCTCCATCTGCTCTACTGCTGTAGCCCTCAGTCTTTGATCTTGTATGTTCTTGACATAAAGGATAGTTGATGGACAATTTTCTCCGTTAATTGAACGTGGGCATAGAGTGTACAAACGTGCACTCTATGCAACGGAATTGGCAAGATAGGCCGCCACCTTGTATGTGCACGAATGTCACAAGGTTCTGGCGCCAGAGAGTTGGCAAACAGTCCCCCCACCTAATTTCGTTTGCCACGTTTTCTGATGGCAGCACTTGCCTGGCTTGCCGTCCATACGGTAGGCTTAACCCACTTCTCATTGCAATATATGCAGTTCGTTGCACACGATGGCCCGGACCAAAGCCCGTACATACACTTTATTGTCTTCATGTTTGCAGCAAGATGCCACTCCACATGGAATTCTCCAACTTCAAAGACCGTGAGTTTCTCGCCATTCGACTGTGCTGCAATCACAGATGGAAATTTGGATTTCCCAAATATCCAGGAGAGAACTTTATAGGACTCCTTTTCCACTTGGAAGGTTGCCACTAGCCAAATTTCTTGCTCCGACTGGACTAAGAAAAATAGGGCATGGTTCCTCTGAATGTCTGGGTCAAGTGCCTTATTCATCAACGTGATGCTGACACATTCAAATTTCTTGCCATTCCCAATCTCAGCCACGTCATGTTTCATGACAAATACCAGCAGTGCCCCCCTTAACTCTGTGGAAACATGGCGAGTGGTTGTGTAAGTCAATTTTCTCGATAAATGCACGTACTGACAGCAAACTCTGAAAACAACAATCCGAGGTGATTACGTTACCTTCTTCCGTGATGCCGTAGAAGATCACCATGCTTCTTTGGACCACCTCAAGGTCTGTGAATAGGGAATTCTTCTCAGTCAAAACGACTTCCTTTACCATGTCCTCGGACTTCTTGTTCTTCTTAGAACTTGCTGGCAGCGTAAGTTGACCTTCAGCATGGTAGTATTCGCCAATATACTATGGCAGGTTTGCATTTAACTCCTGCCGAAGCAGTTTCACATGATAGGGGCTTGGCAAAATACTTCCGGTGGTTCCTTTGCTCAGATCAGCAATGAGAGCCTTCACAGCTTTGTAGATAGCATCGTATCCCCGATGGAAAACCCCTGCCTGGTCGCAAGCAGCAAGAATTTTGTCCGGTCCAATACTCTTACCAATCAATTTAAGCACATTGTTTGCAATCTCTGACTGAACATGTGCCATTGCAGGCTGAGAAGCGTGGGCTACACCTTCATGCCTTGACAGAACTTGAGCTAGTGCTATTGCAGTTCTCATTTGGGACTCTTTATCAGCCCACATGCGTTGACTGCGACACTCCACTCGGTTTCTGTGGACGGCAGACTGCACCACATCTACTTGCAACACTGTCCGCAGAAGCTTCACTCTTGCTTTTGTTCCACGCGATCCAGGTTTCAACTTGTGAATGACTCTAAGAGCCCGAGCCCTACTTTGCATGCCCATGGGGGTCTCCTTCTTAAAGCTGGCCCTCCGCTGGCAGCGGTCAACGTCTTCTTCAAGACCCCGCACATGGCTCTCCAATTTCTCCACCCTTTGGGCATGGCAATCACGGAGAGCCTGTAATTCATCCCGCAAATCCGTGCATGTCTTCTCTAACTCAAGGCAACGCATTCTCTCCAGTTGGACATCTTTGGCTGCCCTTGAGTTGCTGGCCAAAGCTTCGCCTCTAAGCTGAAGTACTTCTTTGCTCAACTATGTCAACTGGATCCACGTCTCCTCCTATGTAGGACCATGTACACAATGATACAGCAGTCTGTATGTATATCCATGGAGACCCAGCTCTCCATGACATATGAAATCAATGAACTCTTTAAGAGATTTGATTTGAGGTGGCTTCCTTGTCACTAGATCAACACGATAAATGTCTCCAATGATCCAAAAGTCAATGTGCGTGTCTCCAAGCAACCTCCACGTTGGAAACGAGCTCCTCGTGCACAGCTCCACTTGTTTAGAACCTCCTCTGATGACCGGGGCATAGCGTGCGTCCAGTGAGACTTGGGGAATGTACTACGTGCCCTTGCTGCCATCGTGAACCCAATAATTTGGAGTCTTGATTGAATCTCCCCTGGGCAACTTAGTGATTTGCAGGTAATCGACAGAACTTGTTATGATTCTGGGACACCTCCAACGCCCAAAGAAAGTATT
Source organism: Ceratodon purpureus (assembly GCA_014871385.1). Taxonomy (NCBI): domain Eukaryota; kingdom Viridiplantae; phylum Streptophyta; class Bryopsida; order Pseudoditrichales; family Ditrichaceae; genus Ceratodon; species Ceratodon purpureus. Next base: position 80,826,341 of record CM026426.1, read on the forward strand.
AACGAACTCTCTAAACCGTGATAATTATTGTTGGACGACTATATTCACAATCACAAATACTTCTAATTTAATTTGATAGACCACGGCATCTATTCATTCGACCACGAAACCTACTTTGCCATATACCGTTTTGGCAGCAAGGCCTAATGGCACCAAAATTCAAATTGCTCTAAAGTCCATTTGCCTAGAAACACTCCACAAAGGTTTATCGTGGAAACTCACCTTCCCTTCAAGTACATCAATTTGCATCTCTTCGTTGAAGCCAATATCGCCGACTAAGAACGACCCTTCACGCCGTCGTTGCCAAGAAATTAATAGGAATCTTAATTTTGCTCCACCAATCTGAGGCGCCATCGTCACTCGGAATCTTTGGAGCAAATCACATAGAATTTTGCATGTTACAGTGGCATTCTTGAAGCGGAACAAGGCGCTCTGTTTTCTTGGTATTGAACGGCGTAGAGCTCGTGGCGCCATCACGCCTAAACCGTTGTGGCAACAAATCAAAGAAACCATGGATAGAGGCAACGGATGTGTTTCCGGATCTCTCTTCGCATAGTACAGTACATAGTCGAAGAGTTGAGAAGTTGTTACGGTCCATCTAGAAGGAGAGATGTTATGGAGAAGGTCATGCGTCATAACACTATTTCGCCTTTGCTACCTGTTTACTATGCTTGGCCATAGGAAGCAAAGGTTATTCATTCTTTCATTGAGAACTTCAAGAACGAGTTACAGTTAGTGAAGCAGGCTAACTCTAACGAGTTGTTGGCAAGGAAGAGTGCTTTGTTAGATGCCGCAGTTAGCTAGGGGATCGAGGAGGTGAGGCCGTTGTCACGTGTTTTGGTTACAACATAGAAGAGCATCAATATTGCATTAAACAGAAGGGTTTACGCCCCCAATACTCCAGACATGGTTTGCAGTCTTCGATTACATCGGAAGAAGAGACCAGGGCTATCTGAGTAAGTCAAAGAATGCATTCATGCATGGTAGAATGGTCAAACAAAAGTATCACTGAACAAGAAGGACATCGTCAAGCATAGAGTAGGTCGAAAAGACTGGGCCAGTCCAACACATTACTTGTGCAAGGCTCAGGTGAGGTGTAACTTATTGATTTCTTGTTCGTATAATATGATGAGTCTGATTGCTTAGTTTACATTCTTTCAGTACCTTCAGATACCCATATTGTCCTTTACGGTCATAGTAAGTACCGGACGTGTGCCGTAATGTACTTTTGACTTTGGCCTTCCCCTAGTTGCAATGCGGGGGTGTAAATGTCCATATGATGGTTCGTCATTGTACTTATTGTACTAGGTTAGAGTTTTTCTGTAATACAATGTTTAGTAATTGACTAAGACTGCTACTTTTGAACACTCAGCAATAACTTAGAGTACAACTTAGTACTTGAAGTCATGTACATACGTTGCGTTGCGTTGTATTGTATGGTCTTCATGTACCTTCGATACTTGCGGCATTGTTTTGAGTACTGAGGGGTACCGACTGTTCTTATCTATGTCTTTTTGTAGAGTAAAAGTCTTAGTTTTGTACAATTGGTACATTTCATTGCATAATTTGTAAGAGGTTCTGAATGAGGGTCCTAAATTTTACCTGATGTACACTTGTGCGTGATTGGCAGACCTCATTCTTCTTGCGCTTCGAAGAGGTCCACCCATAATGTACTGTGCGGCAGAGGGCTTTTGAGAGGTTGAAGCCATGGTGGGTGCGAAAACTGAAGGAGAGCAATACCTGCTGTTGCATATACCATGTGGAGATGGGCATGATGAAGGTTGGATTGAGCAACCTCATAGACAAAGTCAAAGGGCTCCATGTGCATACCGCATGTGATTGTGCGTGTACAGTGTGCACATGCAATATGGAAGGGACTTGTTGTGCACATGAGAATACTTTCAAACGAATAACTCTGATGTGGGAATCATGTGTTTGTCCAAAAGGAGAATTTGATGTTTGGCATAGGCTTGATTGTCTCATGGGCAATTGTTCTAGCTGTGGTTTCCAACTCTTTCCTATTTGCCCGCATGAGTTGTCTGGTTTGAACACCTTTCTTGTTAGATGGAAGTGTTTCGAGTACTACCAGGTGGGAGTGGATGCTCAGTCTAGAAAAGTGAAGAAAAGTCTTTGCGAAGCTTTCAGAGAGACAGTTGTTCACGAATTCCTATCTTATATGGAGAAAACAGTGACCACCTTTATCACACACAACTTCAAGGCACAATGGCAAGATGAGCAATGTCAATTGATGATGAAGAACGTTCCGGAGGGAGTGGTTGTGTCACATATCGACTATGCAGAGAACTACACTTTTGCCATCCAAAATGAGGTCCAGAGCTTGAACTACTTCAATACTAGTGTGACCATCCTCATGCACATTACGATGTGGAAAGAAGGAGAGCTGACCATGAAGCTGACTCACTTCTATATATCTGAAAATAAGGCTCATGATTCAGCATTTGTTCAACACTGTTTGACGTTGCATTGGGATTGGCTGGGTGATTCAAGGTTGACACCGGAGGAACATTGGGTCTATAGTGACAGGTGTAGTTCCCAGTTTAAGTGCGCAACAACAATGTACGTTGTTGCACGCTACCCTGCGCTCACTGGGGGTTGCAAGATGCGGTGGAACTATTTTGAGTCGGCTCATGGAAAAGGAGAATGGGATGGGGCTGGTGCTGTGGTGAAGAGAACGCTTGCTGCTGAGGAAATCCAAAATCCATTGAGGCCCTTACAGAATGCCGCTCAAGTGGTGGCGTTCCTAGAGGAAAAATACACAGAGCATGTTCCTAGCTCATATGCTCATGCTAAAACTTCCCCTCTTTCACGTGTATTTTGGTTGATAGGAAATACAGAGGTGGATCATAATGATAAGAGTATCAAGTGTAACACTTTGCCCGGCTCAAAGAGTCTCTATTCTGTGATGGGCTTCTTTATGGCTGATCCGACTATGCTTAGAACTAGAGAGTTGTCATGCTTTTGCGTCCCGTGCATTGATGGTGATTGAGTGTGAAAACCTAACGCATGTGAAGGAGTGGGCTGTTCAGAGGCTATGCCCGATGCGTGCAAGAGGTGTAGCACAGCAAATTGAAGAAATTGACAACAAGGCTAAGTGGGTGTATGACGGCAGTTCAGAGGAGGTCGGTGACTTGGTGGACATCGGCGATAATTTCATGATTCCAGTAGAAGAGGAGAATGAAGACGGGGTGGAATTCTACATTCTCTAGTGTGAAGCAAAGAAGTTTGTGTTAGCAGAGCCCAAGACTTGCCCTTAGGGGGGGGGTGGGTATTTAGGGCTGGAGATGTTGTGATCAGAGCAAAATATTACAAAAAGTATGGACTTGGTGAGAAGACGTATGTTTTTTGCGACAAAGCAGTTGATGCACACATTGATGCCCATCTGGTTAGAGCTTGTAAATTCCCTATGGTTCTAGCTCAACACCGGGTTAAAGGTACTCTTGTATACAAGATGTCAAGTGAAACACTTCAGATATGTGAAGATGCCTTGCGAGAGTGGTGGGCATTCAATGAAGATTAAGTACAAGTTGGCCCACTCTGTACACTGATTTCAGGATTGTTTCTCATTCGACGTTGGATTTAGAAGTATTGGTCCCATGATGATACAAGTCAAAGAAATGCTTGGGTATTTTTTTGACTGAAAGTGAGCTCCAGAGATATCCCGCTATCCAAAAGCTCCCCCTTTTTTTTGCTTCAGTCATCTATAGTCTGGCATAGTAGTCTGTGATTAAGAGAATCTGCAATCCCTTTCTTTTTTTTATTCTTTATAACCTTCTTATTATAATTTCATTTTGTACCTTCTAATGTCACTCACTTTTGCGTCTGTGCCTCTTCACTATAGTATCACCCATCCATATTTCTTTTTTCATTTCAAGTCAGGCTGGACTATCATGGTTCTACATTTTGCTGGATATTAGGTACTGTATTTTTTTTCCTTTTGTTTTGGGTCTTCTACAGGGAGCACTAGATAGCGGTATCTCAAGAGCTCAGATATGAGGATAGCTACTCAGACTACTCAAACAGTATCATCGAAACATAGTACAAAGACTACTCAAACAGTGCCATCGAAACAATCATTCTAAGAATTAACAAGTGAGTTTATAAACTCAACTTCAAGCTTCCAGGTCCAGAGTTTGAATGGTTGTATATTTATCCGAGTTGTTCTATGTTTGCTACACAATAGTTGAAGTTCCAAGAGTCAAAAAAATCCTTGACTATGGCCAACTTATACATGCCTTGAGCTCCCAAAAATGTACAAAGAGTATGTTCTGAATAGACACAGTACTATAAACAGTACATGGGCTGAACCATTCTTCAAAATCTTTGCATTTTGCCTATTTGTACATGTAGTATATCAAAAATGTACAAATAGTATGTTGTAGATTTATATACGGTAGTACAAACAGTACATGGGCTTAATATTGTTCAGAATAGCACAACACAGATGTCAAGTCATCTTCTCCTAGGTGGTTTAGTGGTAAACCTTCGGATGGCAAGTGGTAAGGCATTGTCTCTACACATTTTACTCTTACATTTACAAGAAAACCGAGGTAGGTTCGGATCATCATTGTTAAAATTAGTGCCATAGTCCCAAGTTAGTTCCTCTCCAGGCCGTATGACACGATTTGCAAAAAGTGCTACATGATAGAAGCGGCGATCCACACTCTCTATCGAGACAGGTACATCCACTAGGTTAGAATCTTCACACCTGTATTGACAAAGGCCCACCGTCAGGCCAGACTGAAATCGTGAGAAGAAAGACCGCAAATGTTATAGAATATGGTCGCAAGTTCTAACCTGTGGTTCAAAAACTTGGCCACATTTCCAAACCGAGAAGAGTCCACGCATAGTGCACTGTGGTCGCCCAGTTTCCGCTCAGTGGCCCAGTCAGCATCAAGTTGCAAGCTATAGGACTGAACCCCAACTACCCCCATGTTCCTAACCATTTGCTCAGCATTTGTTAAAATCTCTCCCGCCAACTCAAAAACGAACGCATTCTAGGGATTAGCTCAATCGTCTGATTCCTCCACCCCGTAAGGGCTGTAGGAAAAACCTCTACTTGAAACTTCATCCCCTGCTGGACCACACGATTGCCACAATCACTATGACACCTACACTTGACGTTGCACTCCTTGAGGAAAAGACGAGAAACATGACCTCGGCACACTTATTCGCCATTAAAACACCGTCTACCCTTCTTACAGTAATGTGCATCTTCTTCGTTGTGATTGTAGAGATACGCGTCCTCCACAATGCCTCCTTCAGTGTATGCAACTCCTCCCACTGAATCGGCTTGGCACGCACAAGTACCATTCCCGCCCAAGCATTCCAGAAACAAAGACAGTAGTCCCCGGGGCGAAGGCTCTGAAGGGTGGTAGGCATGTGTACTTGGTCATAGACCAAGCTAGAATTAATATACTGAAAATAAGTCATTGCAATATCAGACTGACCAACAAGGACAGGGATCCTCTTGAGTCCCTTAGACAAATCTGCTGCATCATACCAAGCTTCGGCCTGGTAGAATCCCATCCCAAGGGACCACCTTCCCCTCGTCATACTCTTAAAAATAGAAATGCAAAGTTCCAAGGCTGCAGGGGAAGACTAACATAGGTACAAATGCAAAGAAATCACAATGGATCGCAAATAACTCATCAGCATGGAATATAAAGTACACAAGCCTTGAACCTTCCCTGGTAGGAAGACCTCAGTGATGAGGTTAGATACATTAATATACCTACAAATCCGTTCTATACAAGCATTCCACCGCAGCTCAATAGATCAAAAACCAAAAAAAATAAAATACTAAAAGCAATCTACAGATTGTTCAAGCCCTCATTCTAAGTGGCACCTCTCCGACATTTCTGTGAGATTCCGCCACCTACCTTGTTGCCCTTTCCCTTCTCATTCTTTCTACCCTCACTCTTTTCAACCCTTAGCCCTGGTCGATGCCGGGGATGCCTCAGCCGCTTGTTTGGCCTCCTTGGCGGTGCGTGCTCTGGTCCGCACATTGGCTTCAGGGACAGCAACGGGACTCCCACTCCCCCCAACAATCTCGGCCAACTCCTTGTATGTGGTCTTGTCTGCGGAATAAACATTCTCTATTGCCCCCTCAAGTCCTGGCCCTGAGTCCTCCTCCACAGTTGGACCCTTTTGTCTCCTCGATCTCAACTTGAATGGTGACCAGGGCGTATGACCCTTCGACAGTTCTTCTCCCTCTCCTTCCGCAGGCTCATCATCCGTCACGCGAGAGACTTCAATCTCGGCTTTAGTATCCTCCATAACGACCTCTGTATCCTCCATATCCTCCTCTGCTACCATGGAGCCCTTCTCCTTTGCCGCATAAATGCTCTCATTTATTCCCCCCTCCGCCTTCTGTCTTGAAACCGCCATGAATTTGGCTGCAGCCTCCACCTGCACCAATGTATCTACAAAACCTCAGGCCGTGGCTCCTCCATCCTTACCATACTCTCCCCAGAGCAACTTGCCCTTGCGTCCTGGCAGGCATTGCGACCCTGGCTTAGGTGTCTCCTTCCTCGCGGGCTGCGGCTCATTTTCCTTCTCTTTCTCCTTCGGTGTTAGCGGTCCCTTCTCCTTCTCTATAGCACCATCCCCTTCCGCCATTGCCTCATCCTTCTTCCGCGCGCTCCCAACTCCACCACCCTTCTTTGGCAATAATTCGACGTGTAGCCCCTCAGCTGTCCCCTCCTCCACTGCCTCACCCTTCTTCCTCTCACTCCCAACAGTCGGACCGCCATCCTTCTTCGGCAATGCTGCGCCGTGTAGCTCCTCTGTTGTCCCTTCCTCCACAGTCTCACCCTTCTTCCTCCCGCTCCTGACAGTTGGACCCTTCTTTGGCACTGCTGCGCCGTCCCCTTACTTAGCTTTCCCCTCCTCCACTGCCTCACGAACCTTCCTCCCGCTCCCAACAGGGTGTCCCTTCTTCATTTCTGCAGCGCCGTCCCCTTCCTCAGCTGGCTGATCCTCCACTGACTCGCCCTTCTTCCTCCCGCTCCCAAGGAACCCCAGCTGCCTCGCCCTTTTTCTTTCCACTCCCAATGACGCCCGCTCCTTCATCCCTCTTCTTCCCTCCTGCAACAACGCCTAAACCACCCTCCTTGTCACCCCTACCCTCTTCTTCGCCCTCAGCCGTCACTCCTTCATTGCCCTCGGCTCCTGGCGGTGGCGGTGGCATTGGCGGTGGCAGGCTGAGGAGATGTCCATCTGAAGGGAGCGGCTCTATTGAAATGTCATTGTCTCCAACATCCTCTCGACCCTCCGCCGACTCACCATCACTACTCTCCGAAGTTTCACATGATACGGTAGTGCCGGAGCTTGAAGGTAAGGGGGTCATCTTGTTGTTGTCCTCTTTGTCAGAAGAAGAATCGTCTCCCGAATCTAACTCTGGTTCAGCTCCCTTTACATGAGTCCCATCCGAGAAACAGTCCATCACCACCTTCTCCACCAGCTTCTCGAGCATTCGAGGAACTTTAGATTTAATGCTCACGCCCCTGACAATCCTTTGCGGCTCTTCACCTAACTCCTCTAGTTCGCCTCCAGACCATGCTGGCTAGCTTGTCTCCCCTTCCACTGTTGGCCCTGCATTCTTGACGGCCTTCTTAGGTGATGCAAACCTCAGGCTAGAACCTACCACCAAACATCCCGTTAGAGTCCAAACACATGGTACCGAATGTAGTTGCAGTCAACTAGCACAAATGAACCAGTACTATCACTACCTATTCCGATTGAACTGGTGGACCATTTGTACAAGTTCGCAATCCTAAATGTACTCTACGACTTGTTCTACTCTGTGTTTACCATGTAGGACTTCTAGTACCAAGTAAAATAAAGACAAGAAATACCTGTAGTAGCTCCGTCAAGTACAATGTTGTCTGCGCACCCTAAACCGTAAGTACATTTCAAGCACTATGTCACATGGAGTACATAAAATACTTACTCTAAGTAGCCGCATATACCTGAAGATTAGGCCTAATATTAAAATATGACATTTCCTGCACCTAACAAAAATCAACAATTACTATGCAATACACAATAATGTACGGAATTCAGTGAAGCAAACAACTTGTACACATACTGGATTTAGACTTTGACACTACTATACGAATATGACATTTCCAGCAACTAACAAAAATCACCAAGTACCATGCAATACACAATAATGTACCGACCTCAGTGAAGCAAACAACTTGTACACATGCTAGATTTAGACTTTGACACTAATATACAAATATGTCATTTCCAGCGATTACCAAGAACTATGCAATACACAGTAATGTATAGAATTCATTGACGGGACTTCTTGTACACATATTGTCTTCAGACTTTGACAGTAAGATACATCTTCAGACATATGCTCTTAGTGAAATTGGACTTCATATCCACTGTGCAAGTCTAATCCGGCACAAAGATCGCAATCATCACAATGCTAGCAACCACACCAAAGACATAATGTACAACCTTACGATCCAACAATATACTGGCTATTCCTTTAACAAACTTCTAGAACTCACCTAAACTCGAACAACCGCATACTACATTCTAGGACTCCAAAGTGCATAAGCACTCAAATTCCTACAGAGCACAACAATGACTCAACACCCTAAACCACATATCCAGAATGTTGATAATTAAATGTAAATTAACTTACCATCGGATGGCACATTCGCCATAGCCTGCTCTGTCCTTTCCTTCAACAGTCTCTGCCTTTCTTTGGCTACTCCAAGCATCCTAGCCGTCTTCACCAAATCCACCGGTGGCTCTCCCCAACCAAAACTCCGGTACCATTCTGGGTAACAAATCTCCCCGCACCCTATGGCCACGCACTTGCAGCTACGCACAAAGACTACTGAAGCACAGAAAGGATGACACAAGTGTCTACAAGAGGATACAACCATGTCATTCTGCGGGAATGGGAAGGAACACAAGGAGCAAGGGGTAATCCTGATGAATCGGTCTCATCTTCAAAATCACACCCAGACAGAATTGAATCCGCAGGCGCATACACCATTGGACTTGGAGTAAATTTCAGAGTACTCCACCCTTGCTTCAACGGAAACTTCTCGACTGCAAGGGCATCAAGTTGCAATTTTCATAACTCCAATTCTCTTGTCAATGCCTGGATCTCACCTTCGGCACTCTCTAGCTCCCCCTTAGTGGCCGCGACCTTGACCTCCTCCTCTACCAACTGCTCCTGAATTCCCTCCATCTTGATCTTCTCCTTGTACACATCGGCCCCTTGCTCTTCCATCGCTCTAATCAGCGCCGTCTTCTGCTCCTCTTGTTTCCTCAATATGCCCATGCCCCATTCACTTTGCTTGCTCTTCCAAATGGCGCCGTCAAGCCGTTGACTTGCCTCCATCTTCAGCTCCCGCTTGTGCTTCTGCTCCAAGTAGACAGCTTGCTGTAAACCCTCCACGTCTCGCAGTGGCTCCTCCACTTCCCCCTTCGCCAACCTGCCACTGCACTGTCCTCGCAAACCCATATCCTCCTGCAGGCACACACCCGAGGCCATGGCGGACTCAAGTCCACCCTTCGACTCTCCCGGTGGCCCACGACCCTCCACCCTCACAGCATCCCCTTGCTCGACCTTTCCTTCCCAGCCTGGTTCTATCTTAATGCCACGCCACTCCTTACCTCGGACGCCGACCTTCCTCTTTCCCTCCACGCACTTGGACTCCGCAATTGACTTCCTCAGCTCCTCGAGCTTTTCCCTGTCTATGGTGTACCGGCTCCTCTGTCTCTTGTTTGTCTCCTCCCTGAATGCACACCAATTCACTCGTCCACCACCTTCTTCGTACTCTAATGCTATCCCTTCGGCGAACCTCAAGGTGATCTGGTTCGGATTCTCCTCCTCCCCATGTTGATACAAAATGGGATGTAGGTACTTCATTTTGTCCACAACATCCTGGACTTTGCAACCCTGCCAGTAGAACCCGCTTCGACCACCATCTCCGTAGGGCTTACCAAACAACTTGCGCACAAGCTAGACTATTCTTGCCGACTCCTGGCCCATCTACGCCCCTCCACAGAAACACCAAATGCCGCTACCAATGCTACCTTCACCGCGCCAAAAGAAGCGAAAACAAAATCTACAGAGTAAACCCCAGAATCCAAGCTCACCATCGCCCCCCCTAAACCCACAACAGACGCACCTAAACCCTACAAAACCATTGCTCCAGCATCTCACTCCTCCCACAGTTGCAGCTTCGGCTACACACAATGCTCACTCCCTTCGACCCCCGAGAGAGGTGCGAGACGAAGCTCATCCCCGACCACCAGTGACCTAGTGTCTCCTTCAGAGCGGTCACCGGCGGTCACCAGTCATGCCCGCAATCTCGTCACCCCTAACCGGTGATCACTAGTCACTAAACCCTCAGCATTACTTCCCGCCGTCACCTTCAGTGTAAGCCGACTTCAACATTAATTGACACTTCAGTAGTATACTCCCAGCTCTTGATTCTCTCCTAACCTAAACACAATATATTTTTTTGCATATGGTTGAATTATCATACATAGATCTAGTCAATTTCTATTACAATGCATTACAATTTCGGTTTTTAATTTTTATTTAAGGGGAGAAAGAAAGTTCTATGCTTTACTATTGATTTGTTTTTGTTTTCATATCATCAAAAACACTTAAAATACACCTACATGAAATTAAAATATATATATATATATATATATATATATATATATATATATATATAAGGTAATTGCTTGTATTTTCCTTATACTTAATTTCTAATTTTTGTTTTCTAATTTTTTCCAGAATTTAAAAAAAAAAAAAAAAAAACACATATGTTGGTGTCTTTATCCAACATATGATAAGTACTATACTTTATATTTTATTTAAGGTGGGGAAGACAACAATTTTTGTCTAATGATTTTTTTCAATTTTCTATCATCAAATAAACTTAAAATAGATCTCGTTGTTTTTTTTTTTTTAAACGAACAACATACATAAAGCAATCTCTACAATATCCCATTCTTTCGTCTTTGGAAAAATGTCCTTTTCAAGTCTTTCACTTCTTCTATTTCTTTTAATGTTTCATATTTTATTTAAAGTGGGGAAGAAATAATCTTGATCTATTATTTTTTCTAATAATCTTGATCTATTTTATTTTTCTTTCTTCTTTTTTAATATATCATATCAACTCTTAAGAAGGGGCGCACAAAATGATGATCATTAATTTATTTTTTAAATTTATTTCCCTGTCAATAAAATATCTTAAAGTAGTTGTACATGTTAGATGAATATATTAACTATCTCATATGTTGATTTTGCACGCTGTACTTTTCCCATCATGCTAATTTCTAAGGTTTCATGCCTTCTTTTAAGAAAAAATTACATATAAACATATCTACCCACATTTTAGAATATTCTATTTTCAAATTGCTATCTTAACAATCCATTGGCACCCATAAATCTGATGAATTCACTTTCATTTCTCTATTACATCACACTTCAGTAGAGTGTTCCTTCATCCTTCGACTAATTTTTTTCTTTTTTTATAATTTAATTAAACTTTTTTTCTTTTTCTTTTTGACCATCTTTTATTTTTTTCTTTCCCTTTTTTCTTCATAAGTCCTTCTTTTTTTTTTCTTTTTCCACCTTCTTTTATTTTAATATATCATTCCTTATTTTTCTTAGACCTCTTTCTGTGTCCTACTTTTATTTATTTTCTGTCCCTCTTATAGTACAATATTTCATATTCGCAACCTTTTCCTCACCCTTCTATTTTATTTTATTTTTTCTCCTCTTTTTAAAAATTTTCCCCTCTATTCTTCTATCACCATATTTCATATTAGTCTCTTTTTTTAATCCTTCTATTATTTTTATTTTTTTCTTCTATTTTTTTCATTTTAGTTATTTTTCTTCCTTCTATTATTATTTTATTTCATATCTGTTTCTATTTTACTTATCCTTCTACTGTTTTTATTTTCCTCTTCTATTTTTTTTTTCCTCTCAATTTTTACCTTCTTTAGTCTTAAAATTTAATATGTTATTTTAGGAGGAGAGGGAGGAAATGATGTCCATATTTTTATTTTTATTTGTATACTATTATTAAATCAACTTCAAAAGGCTATACACGAAAAAAAATAAAAAAACCACAAAATAAACATACTATATAGAGTACTTTCTTGCATTCTCCTTTTCCCACCATGCTAATAGCTCAACTTCTCATGTTCTCTTTTATAAAATGATGAATTCTAGGAAGAACTCTCAATTCAAAGTACGGAGGTTTATTTTCAAGATACAAAATTAGGAACCATATACAATTCTAAAAAAACAAGTGTATAAATAATCGATACTCATGTTTTTCAACTTATATTTTATTATAACAACGTATTAAAAAGAGAATCTTATTAGAGCCATGCTATAATTTAATTTCAAAAGCTTGCATAATATTTTGGAATGCTTCAAACAACCAATCACTTGGCTAAACTAGACTTCATCCGAAGTTCATCTAAAAAAAACCTGAAGTGAAAACAAGTCCATAACTTTGAGACCTTTAACAAATATACAATTTTCAGGAGCAGGATGATTGCACATTAGAAGGATGATTGTAATCAAATGACTAATCTTGGAAACCCTGTCTCGAAAGGCTAGGATGCTAAGTGCTTCAATGAATCGCAGATCCTGCCGCCGAGGCTCGTCATCAACTCCCGCCACTCCATGTCTTTGAATTCCGCCACATGTCATGTCGAGATGTGCGGGCCCATATGGATCTAAATCAAAGCAAATCCCTAGTGTCAGAATAAACTATCCTGATTGGCTGATCCCAATCGCCTAACCCCACTTCTTGCAAAGAATTTCAATGGCTCAGATTGAGTAAGGCAAAGTACTTATTGTACACTTTACTACTAAAAGGTCCCAATGGTACAGTGGAGTTTTGCCAAAACTGCACTACCTCTAGTGTACTTCCACCCCAATGGCAAGAGCTAGAATTAATTTTGGAGATCCACAAATATCGCAGATCTACAAATTTTGGAGATCCACAATTTTCGGATTGTGGTTATAACCATGGTAACATTGTGTTTAATTCACCAAACGTAAAAGGTGTCTTGGCAATTGTAATTAAAAGATTTACAAACATGTAAATGATGACATCGCACTTATCTTTAATATTTATACATGTTGTAATTGGTAAAAAAGCATGGCAAATCCACTGTGACGAGGTAAAGAGCGAATTAATCCTATGTGTATAAATGGCAAAATTGACTAAAAATTGAGAGAACTTTGTCAACTAAGTGACCGAATCAAGATGCCCTCATTGACACCTAAATTAACAGACTTTTGTCATAATTTTGTCAAAAATGACCACTGAATTCTTGTAATGAGTTTTTCACATCTAGAATGACGTGCGTTACAAGCCCTACTAGCGTTGATTTAGATTAGTTGAATGAGCCAATTTCAACTGATAAGTTTAAAGGTCCTTTTGAGCACATTCCTTTACGTGTTGTCAAGTATAGAATGGATAGTGGTCCTGTAGATGGATGTTACAGTTACAAATCTAGTCCTGTACAAAATGAAGCAATGATTGTCATTAAGGCAATAGAAAGTTACGAGCGGATGATTTATGTGTATACTAATGTTGGAGTCATCGAGCCTAGCACCTACACAACCGCTTTACTTAAGGAAACACCTAAACCAAGAGGGATCAAGCTCAAGACGCCATGTTGTGTATCAATATGCACTACGAATGAAGACTTTTGAAAATGCCATCAAACTTTAGACAAAGGGCTAGGTAATGACATACAGCAAATTTGCACTCCTAATCAAATGAATGAACATGAAGACGGCAAGCGCAATCGACACTAATAATTATCATTTAAATTTTATAGCCACCATGTAGGGTTACTTGACAACAGCTGACTAGGGTAGATTTCAGAATTAGATTTTAGAATTGAGGATTCCTATGAATTTTTTGAAAATCAATATTATTATATCACACTTTCATTACATGTCATGTGACAAGTCAATTCCAATTTTTGATAAATCTAAAGTATTGTCCAATTTACAATTGTCATTATTGGTTCCATGTAGTCGGACTAATATATTTTATTAGCTATGTGTCCCTACATATACTTTTTTTGGATTGTTCACATTGAAGCCATGAACTAACTCACTAACATCTATAATATCTTCATACAAAATATAGCGGATGTCAATTTAAAACCTATATTCTGACAAATGACGATACCCAATTTGAGCTTTCTTTTAAGAAAGTCCTTTTTCCGGATTTTGTGCACTTAACTGTGAGCCGTCAAAGGATGGTAGAATGGATGTCATAGATATCATTCATGAGAAGCTCTAGCATATAGTACTCTAACTTGGAAGTACCATCTCGGTTGTATGGTTTAGAGATTTTTCATATTCTTGAGAGTAGAATGGCATTCATTCGAGTGGACTTGCATTCCATGCCTGTTACCTTTCCTCTGAAAGAAGATGGGCATGCAATGGTTAGTTCCACAATCCTCAATTTGAGGTTCCAATTTCGTGAGGAATCATTGTACGTAGAGGAGGAGATTTACAAGGGTGGTGATATGAACTCTCACTCAAGCTATTGGCCTGTTGCCAAGTAGAAATGATCTCGGGACCTCCTGGTGGCTGAAACCTAAAAAGTACCGATTGTGTGGAGTAACTAAGTCAATCCTAGTTGCATCATCGGAACTTCTCACTCCTTCATCTATGAGTTGAGTGTTGACTCCGACAGCGACGACGTTTAGGTTACCTTGCAATCCCTAAGAGCAATGAAAAGATGATGCTATATAGACAAGGGATAGGAGACGATCCAATTCTTCCAATGAAACTTGTTGCTCCGTCTAATCATGTGATAAGTCTTCTAGGAAGCGTTGTTTAATGTTTGGTATAGCTTAGCATTTGTAAAAGGTCTAAGAGTGTTCTCTCATGCATTGATTTTAGTGCTAGTAGAATGTAGCAAGTCCAATATGTTCCACTTCAATCATCATTTTTGAGTTTCCACCTTAAGGTGTTCATGGCCAACTCTCTGCTGCAAAGTCATCACGTGATATGGATAAAAGATATAATGGCCACGCCTGGACTTGAACCATCACCTCTAATATTCAAAATGATTTGAAGCTTTCATTCCGGACTTCATTGTACCTAGGCCACCTCCGTTGTGAAAATAATAAATGTGGGTACCTAACTCGGGACAACAGGTGTCACAACACGGAAACTAATTTATCTTCCGATTAGCACCAAAAACAGGCTAATCTCACTCATATCCGTGTGATTCCAAGTATCGTTCTAGGGATTCAATAGTGTGTTGTTAGATTCCTCTCCTATTCAATCCAAGAGAACTAGGATCCGGATATCTCTAGGCGACCCATTCCACCCTCTAACTCTCTCTTTCACTGTATACAGGACCTCTTCTCAAGTTCGGAGAGCTCAATCAAGTACCCCTCAATCCGCTACAACCCTAGCAACGGCTATTCCATGTGAGGTTAGTTAAAGACCCGGAGAATGAGGCTTTAACTCCCACGACAACCCAACCGAGGGCCTTCTGCTCAATCTCAGAATCTAGACAATCCGGGTCATGCCTCACAACTTTCGTCACCTTCACATCCGGTCTTTAGTAGAACTCTACCTATCCTCTTAGATCATTCATACTTAGAACGGAAGTCACAAAAAAATGTAAGGAAATCACAATGCTTTACTGAATAAGGAATATGGGAAGGAATCATGGAAAAATAAGGACCCCGCGATTTCCGCTAGCTCCACTTAAATAAGCGGAGGCTTTTAGAGAAGCGGCGGCGCTGAAAGATTTTGTCAGAAACCCTAATTCCAATTCAACTACCCAAATTCTATCACTTCGGATTTTTTGGATCTCAGATCCTATTTCTACTCCTAGAAAACTAGAAAGTAACAAGTGGCCAAACTAGTGGGTCTTTGTCTTCTTCGCCTTCCTCTTGTCCTCTTTGGACCTGTGTGCCTTCCGCTCCAAGCCTCCCGCCTTCTTCTCGACCCGTGCAGCACATTCCGCTGACTTATTCTTCTTCTCTTCCGGAGACCGGGTCACGATCTTCTTTGGAGACTTTGTTAAGGTGCTCGTTGGGGTCGGCGTCCGGATATCCGTCTAGGTTTTAGAGAGGGGAACTAGGTTCCGGAAGGGAAACTGGCTGAGGATCCGGAATCATCGAATTCCGCATCGAAACCCAGGTTGACCATAACCGGAGTTGGCCGCTTTTCCAAACGCTCCCTCTTGCGTGTGGATGGCGCTCGGAAATGAGACAGTGAAGTGACTGTCAGAGTAGGCGTCACATTGGGGGTCTAAGAGGTGGAGAAGGGAGTGATTACCGACGTGCGCCCGCATGAGGACGGAATTTCCCTCCATTCCAGATCGGCTCGCGCTATTGGAGACTACTCCCACCGTAGACTCGGGGAATATCGACCAATGGAGCTGGGGCGGGAATGTACGCCGTCTCTTGAAGTAACACTTGCTCTAAAGACGTGGCCCAAATCACTTCCGTGTCGGGAAGTACGATCACATCAAATGCAGGAACTCGCATAGGTTCCGGTGAAAAAAGATTGGCTACTTTCCAGGATCAGACACAAGAAGTCCCGGGAGACTGAGCGTGACTCACCCTCGGTGAGCGTATTTGTTCCTTGTATGGCGCCTTGGGCCTCGCAAACTCCAGGTGACCCGGAGCTGCACTAGTTTCCTCTACCTTTCCGTATATGATCGCAAGGGATCCGAGAGTGGCCGGAACCACCATCCAAATCTTAGGCTGCTGCTCCAACATATTCCGCATAAGTCCCAGGGTCTTCGTCATCTCCGCGTCAAACTTGCACATGACGGAGATGATCTTAATGATGTTGGCGTCACTTATCTTCTTGAAGGCGTTGTCGAACAATCTTGCCATGTTGACAATGTCTCTCAGTTGTTCTACCAGGAATTGGATCTAGTTTAGAACCTGCTCTTGATCCCCGTGCAAATCTTGGACCTCCTCACTCTTTGCTACTAGATTTGTCGTCAAATCCTTCACCCGGATCTCCAATCGTTCCTTCTTTGCCTTAAGTTGAGGCTGTGTCGTGAACTCCTCCATCTTTAGGAGCAAGTTCCCGGGTTTGCAGTTGTTTAGCACGGCATACCCCTCAGGAGCAATGTCTCAATCCGCTCGTAGTTGTTCTGCAGGTCCCGGATCTATTCCCGGACTACCCGGAATTGATTATGTGGAAATCCAAAAGAGGAGGTTGCTCTCTTGCGAGGGATAAAAGCTTTGGGCACGAGCGGTTCCGCCTCATGCAAGGCTACCTGCTTGGAGCGCGACCTTGAGTGTGATCTTGCCGGTGTTGGCTCCCACGGCGGTTCCTGATCTCGTTGGTCACTCACCGACTCCGTATCCGTCTTTTCTTCTGATATCCCGCCGGTCTCGCTATCTTCCTCGTACTCTAAGAAGCACTTTGCCACTTTCTGATCCTCATGTTCTGCTTTCGTCATGCATACGTACTTGTCATAAAGATGGAATAGGAAGGAGGAGAGGGGTGAAGATTTCTTTCCTATTCTGGAAATTAGATTCAGGACAACATCTTGAATAATCAACCCTCAGTTGACTTCCCACTGACTAGACATCGCTTTGAAAATGGTGTTTTCAATCATTAATGTGATCCGTCTCGGTTTCTTCGAATATAGGATCGGAACCAGGAACTCTGACATTTGCTTCTCTCTTGGATCCCTATAGTCTGCTACTTGGAATCCATCCTTTGAATTGATCTTCCCTACGAACTTCTCGTGGATGTACTTATCTAACCTAGCGGCCCAACCCAACCCTTGCCGATTGAACCAATATACTCTTGCCTACATTTTATGTGGTCCACAGTTCGGGAGCCCTATAGTAAGTTCTCTCCCAGTGATTCCCACGTTCAAACAGGAACTCCCTCACCACCCCTTCGTTCTTCAGAGGCCACGGTTGGGTCAACAATCATTTGCACCTCATCCATGTCATATCTTCCGCTAAATCCTACTTATTGATATCCTTTCCCGGGATCTCAAGGTTAATGGTCCTCAGCGCTACGGAAACCATTGCTTCGGCTCACTCCACTCACTGTGCAACCTCAAACTCACACACAACCAGAAACCCGGCAATCCAACTACTGGTGAATCAGAAATACACCTTGCCGTTCATTCGATCTCTAACTCAAATTTTGCAAATGGACTTCCTAATCCTAAACACCCACGCTTAAATACCACACCGTTCAATATTACAATGCGGCGCTTAAATGTTGCCGCCACCGTACCGGTCTGACCGTCATTTTGTAATCATTACAACCGCGTCGGATCGGATCCGGAACGGATACTATAACGGTCATCTTGACCGGATCAGATCCAACTTCCTATCCGGAAGTAGATTCCTACTTAACTATTCTAAAGACTTTTACTAGTCCGGTTTTGACTAGTTACTAAATCAGATCATTTTTGGCCTAATTTTCCCTACTTAACCAAAAAAATGAAAAGTACTATAGAATTCAGTTCCGGTCTAGTGATATCCAGTTACTTCTTACATTTCAGGATCCCTCAACATGACTGCTACAGTGTATGAGACGGAGTAGGATGGATTTTCTAAGAAATTGTTTAAGATTAAGTCCAGTCCTCCGGCACGTTCTACATTTGTTTGTAAATCTTGTACTACTCCACCTACGTACGTTGCGGTTTGCCCCGCAAAGATATACTACGTGACCGCAACACCGCACACGACGAGAGCTAGCGTCCATTTTGAAACTCACAACCATCCTGTAAAATCTGATGAGTAACGCGACTTCCATGAACAGACAGAAGCCTTGATGGTGAGCATGTGGAGTGAATTTTGTCACCAACTTGGTCCTATATTGTCCTAGAGACTGTAAAAGAATTGTTAAGCCTGCTACTTTTAGCCAAAGAAATTGAAGCATAGAAGATATTGGACCTAAAGGAGCTTGAACCTGTATTTGACTGCTATAAGCATCTTACATCTTCAAACATTACGAACAATGTTACGACATTCATGAGTATTCGTCGCTTTGGGATCAGGGACAAAATCAGAATGCTACGGGGCTTGAGCAACATAAAATTTGTGATGAATAACATACTTCCAAGGCATGGAGAGGACATGGACAAGGTTTTTGTCTTAGAATGTTTGAAGTTGGGTCGGACTGGGAAGTGGATCCGGTGAAATGAATGAAGAATGGGAGTGACTTGGAGTGCGCGTGCATAATGTTTGACCACGTCAAACGTGTAAGGTTGTAAACCACAATGGCTTGCCACATGTATGATTCCACATATTGTCGAGTCATGACAATTGCAGCATACGGCATGCAGTCGGAGGACGTTGCAGCCCAGTTGGTGGTCTGGAAGAAAGTGAATGCCATTATGGCAAAGCACGGTGTCAAGAATGTCAATTTCAAGGGATTCATGGCTGATAGCACCTAGGATAATTAAAACGCGGTACGCATTATCTATGAGAGCAGAGTTGCGTCTGAGAAGATGGTCGACAAAGAAAGGACTTGTCTTCTCCATTGGACCAAGTCCCTAGAGAAGCACACAAATGCTGACATGCGTCAAGACATCCAAGCTTGACACTGGAAACTCTGCTAGCAATACAAGAATACCAAGTCAATGTCAAAAGCCGAAACAAAGTGTCCGGCAATTTGAGCATGGTGAATGTCATCCAGCACCGAAGCAAGGACTACTCCAACTAGAATTATGGATGGCCTTCTTGCACTTCTGGTATCGCCAATGAAGTGACTTCATGGAATCGGTAAACTCTTACTTTTATTTTCAGTTCTTGTAGCATTCCTACTTGTTGGAAATGATCTGTCTCATTCAACATTGAGCTACCTAGCCGACCTTAGTCGTTTCCACAATCTCAGTGAAGACAAACTCGTAGTGATGCCATCATGCTGCCTTGCAATATCATTTCATAAGAAGTGGAAGCAGTAGTCTAGAGATCAAGTAGTGACTTGTATGAGGCAGCCAACGACAACTTTGTGCGGGCGTTCATGCAATGAGTAGAATACTTCCAGTTCTTAAAGGAGAGCGACCTGGAAACGGTCCGTCAAAAGAAGAGCTAAAGTTGAGATTTACAGCCAAAACTAGTAATCCAAAATCATTACACGAAGCGATTTTAAAAATGTCTGGTGCAATTGAGTAGTACATTAAAACCTCGCATCTCAAAGGAGAAGAGGTACTTGTCTCTATAAAACAAAAACGTGATATTTCTATTGAAGATGAGTGTGATTCTTACAAGTTGGAATCTGGATAAAATCAGTGTATCAAGACCTGGTGTCCAAACTACATCTACATGCAGAGAGCGAGAATTGTGCATCATCGGTGATATTGACTCTTTTACAAACAGCAAACAAGAGGAACTCGTCCTTTCTCCTAAGCAATCCCTGCCACAAGTGGACCGCTACCATGTCACTCTTGTTAAGGAGACCGCCTGCAATCCTTCTCAGTGGCACATTGCAGGTCTCCCCAAGATTCAGTGCCAAAGCCTGCTTTGTTCAAAAAGTTGTCACAAATAAGAAGTGCGCACAACATAGATTGTGCAAGACAGGAAGAGCACCCCACATTCTACCTGCACAGGTCTCATAAAATACTACTTGAAGAACACACAAGACACTATGGAGTTCTTCTTGTGCAACGACGACACCCAGAGGTGCATAAATGGCACAAAATGGGAGTGGGTGATCATAGTGACGGAGGTTTTAGCCATGTGGCCGGTTAAGTTGGGGACCAACTTGACTTCTAAAGAGATCATGTTGCTAGATAATGCAATTTAGGCTTCCACAGCACAAGGAGATGTCACCACGAAGATTGTTTTAGGACCGGCCATTGGCTGTGGACTTATCTACTTATCCAACCCCGACATTTTTGGCCGAGTTTCCCACCTGTCATTTAAAGAAGACTATGCAATGCAAAAAAAAGGCCCTGTTGACCAAGCATTCCAATAATTGAAAGCCATGGTGCGCAAGTTGTGCATGCTTCCAACCTTAGCCTTAGGATACATTGTTTCATTGGATTTGGAGAAGCCTCCAAAGGTCTTGCAGTACTACTTAACGATTTTGCAGCTACAATCATGCACTTGTCCATATTTGAAGGAGATGGCGACAAAGGCACTTGGGAAGCGGGGTCGATGGGCTAATTGTAAGCACTTGTACTATTTGTTTACAGTTGTTTGTGGCTTGGACTCAATTTCAGATATGTTTATACATGCAGCTAGTTTTAGCTTCAATAAAGTGAAACAAGTCCTGAAGAGAGGCTTATTGAAGCACCTCGACTTCCACAGATTACGGTTTCTTCAAAGAAACGTTTGTATTCATCACTTTGATTAATTATGAAGTAGTGAGACTAAAAGGGCCACTACAGATATTTAATGTACCACCTTTATTTCTATTATCCATAGATGCATGACTCTTTTACTAAATCAGCAACTTTCTTTTTGACAATGTAGTAAGTTTACATTCATGAAACAGTAAGTACATTCTTTTGAGATTACAAATCTTGTTTGACTAGTACTGCAAGGCTCATTTCACTAGAACAATAAGAGTGATTACATTAAAACTGTAAAGTTCTCAATCCTTAAAAGAGTAAGAATCCGGATCTTGAAATTTACCGTGATTGTATGTGTCTTTTCAGTAACAGCTACATAACTTCAATTAAGTCGGTGTAAGAAGAATGATTTTCATCCTTTATTATTAATTATAAAAAATATTGATCACTAATTGTCATGGACAAAATTTCCATAGTCATACATCCAAACTTCCAACAGTTATATATCAAAACTTTCCACGGCCATAGACCCTAACTCTTTAGTGTAGTAATTCCAAGTTTTCCACGGCCATAGAATCAAAATCTCCATTGGTATGCACACAATTTTTTTACAAATACAGTCCCAATTTTAATTATATTTAGAAAAATAATTACCAAAAATATTGTAGGTTGAAAAAACCCTAACCTTAATGCTTGAAATCTTTTTATTTATTAAAATAATCTATAACTTACTGCTCACCGCTCACAAGTCGCAAAATAGCTTCGTTTTAAGATTCCCTGTGTCTGACTTCTATAAAATACACCCGGACTTTGATCAGCCTCAATTCGAGCTAGGACATCTCAATTGTAAGCGCTTTTCTGATTGCTTCTCTTGTGATAGGCGGGTTTACCATAGTGCAAAGAGATTTGAGATTTGTCAGCTAGTGGCCTGTTCATGGGCTCCTTATGGATGTGGAAACATAATGTAAATAAATTTTTATCTGTTTTTATTATAACAATATGTAGTTCCTCCTGGAAACTGTACATTTCATTCTAGATGTTCTATAGTATTCAGTCATGTACACCTCATCCAATATTGCTAGGACGCATATGATTAGACACTAAAATGCATGTTTGTTGTTTAGGAGTCTTTGACGAATGATGCATTTTATGAAGTAGTACGACCACCCTCCTTGTTTGAATTGCTTTTGGAGTAATATCCATCTTTACGTGATGGTGATGGTGATGTTGATGAAGCTAGATATTTAGCTACGCTTGTCAATAATACGAGTGACGGAGAGGACGACACCTTTTTTCCTGTTGGCGGTCCACCGTGGTTGTCTATGACTCTCAACTCCAAAGGATGTGCCGTACCTTCTTCCAATGACGTCAATACCAACATTGGGCTTCAGTATATCATTGCTCCGCATGATGATGCTATCAGCTTTAGCACTGAAATCATCTTGCGCAATATTGAGGTACATCTTCTACAAAACTACCTTGTCCTAGACATTAAGAGGTTGGTCATTGCGGAGCACCACGGGTATATTAGTAATGATACGAAGACACGGATTCGTTGCCAGGGTAGATTAGGACTTTGTAAATTTCTAGAGTTCTCTAAAGAGAATTTTAAGGTCATCTTCTAGTCCACCACGAATGCAAGTAATTCTAAACCTTCACTACAAGAAGTTGTTAGCCATTTATCCTATGCTTGGGCGGGATTACAAACGCCTAAGAGCTTTCTTCTGTGATGTCGTTAATTGAATTAGTCCTAATAGCAAGAAGCAAGAAACCCTTTTAAAACGGTTTGATAAATTTTTTGGCAGCACTAGGCTGTTGGGTAAAACAGATGCTAGTATTTAGAATATCCTCCTCATAGATGACCAACCTTATAGGAATTTCCTTAATGATGTATTTAACGTTGTCCATCCTACAACTTATTTTTAGAACTCAGAGAAGCCTCTATATAACTAACGCTAAGTATATTCTACTTCCACCACACTCCACACATTTGTATCTAATGCCTTTCATTTCTTCTGATTATTTTTGAATATCCATGCATGAGGTTTTTCTTCTTTGAAATATGCATTTACTATCTCCTTCGACTCTCAAATTCTTTGCGGTCAGTTGACAAATTGTTGTAGTCCATTACATCATATGATTTCTCTTCTTTATTGAGTTCCGTCATTAATTGCACTTCATATTCTTAAGGGCACGTTGTTTTATTTCAAATGCTTCCATAGTTCACCCAATCATGTCAAGAAATGTATTGTCCTATGCGACAATTTCCTTCTCTCCTATATGGATCACAATATTCCAACTTTGACGTGTGATATGCATTGGAACTATGTGCAGCGCTCAAGTATCAAAAAACTATTTGATATGTTTTTTTTGCATTTTCATGTCATTCTATGGTCAAAGACGCCAACATGAAAATGAAAGCCTCTACTTTCACATATACTCCCGCCCGATGTTAAAGAGAGGTTGTCCTTCGATTACATCAAAGATGACCACGTCAACATGAAAAAGTTCCGCTGGACTTACAAGACGTTAGGCTCAGTTTGCTCTAAGGCACAGTCTTGTAAGTTTGCAAATTTAATTAGATGCTTTTTGTTGATGTCGATATGAGGTTCTTGATGAGGACACCAAACTATATGTACTACATTCTTTGGCCTTTTCATGGTCATCTTTATTTCCCAAACAATGACGGCGTCATACCTGACGTTGCCACAATTATCCTTCCAATAATATGCCCTTTGCACAAGTTTGGAACTATATCAAAGTATATGGCGCAAGCGCAGAGGCTAGAGTAGGTGTATGGGCAATTAAGGTTGCAAGACGGTTTTGACGTACATGAAGGGAACGGACGGAAGCTTGACAGACTTGAGTTCAAAGGTCTCCGTTAGTAACATCTTTCCTTTTGTACATTGTTGCCTTTATACCTCTCATTAGCTGTTCACCGAGTAGATCCGCATATGCGAGTCCTTACATGGATACATTGATCTTCATAGACCTCACCTTATAGGTTGTATTAGACGTGACACACTTCAAGGAGAAGATTATGTTAGTTGCAATAGGCTTCAAGTAGACTTGAATTTTATTAGTAGTAATAGACTTCACTCCTTGAGTCAAAATGTTAATCTTCACAACAATAAATGTAATATTTGTTTTTCATTCCAAACTTAATTCTCTATGTTATATTTGAGTCAAAATTCTATTTTGCACAGCTACAATTGTAACATTTGTCTTGCATTCCAATCTCAATTCCTAGTATCAGGGTTGTTCATGGGACATAAGGACCGGTCCTTCCGTCCGGTCCGCTCGTCCGTCCGTTAAGGGTCAGGGGAGGTCCGTTTGACCAAGACTTACTGTTGACCATCCAAATGGTGAAATGGGAGTTACTTTGGCCACCTAGGATGCCACGCGTCTGGCATGTCACCAAATATTCCACATATAGAGTTGACACGGGGGATGACGTGGCTAAGAGGAAGGGCGCCAACGCCTTGGGGGGGAGGGGGGGGGGGGGGGGCACAAGCTTCTTGGAGGGGGGCGCGAGCTTCTGGGAGGGGAGGCCAGAGCTTCCGGGAGGGGGGGCGCGAGGTTATGGATTTAAGGTGATTCTGGAGAACGGGGCACACAATTGATATTTTATTTTTTTCCGTTCCATTACAAAAATAGCAATAAAATTTTATTCTCCAGAAGAGTACATAGCCGTCAAAAAAAGATTTATTACGATTTTGCAAACGTGTAAACAAAGCCATATAGGCAATCAAAATGTTACATATGCAATTCACTATGGTACTACAATGTGCATCTAAAACAACTATCGGGAGCTTTGAAGTTGTAAGGGGAACTCATCAAATCATCCACAACTCTTGCAAGTGATAGCCTCATCGTGGAGTCTTCGTTAAGCAAGCCATTCAACTTTGTTGAGAATGCAATCATTGACATTGTATCCTTGAAGAGGTATGGGCATTGTTCGTCCCTCCATATCATCTTTGCCAAATAGCCTACCGAAAATGCATTAGATTGCTCCATCTTGGAACTCTAAATTTTATATTATAATCCCCTTTCTCTTCCAATATTAATGTTTCATCTCTTAATGTTTTGTGCATACTTCCCTCTGTAATGATTCATTTATTTATTTCTCTTCCAACCTTGTTCCACTCTATACTATTTGTTTTTTTTTTTTTTTTTATCTCTTCCATTTATTTTTAAACACAAAATGAAAAATAAATGGAAGAGATGAAAATAGATCGAACTTTAATATTGAAAAAGAAAGGGAAAAAAAAAAATTAAGAGTATAGACTGGAAGAAGGTTGCAAGAGAAATAAATAATTATGAAAGGAAGTATGCCAGAAACAAACAATGAATTAACATAGAATAAAAAATATTTAGATAATTAATTGATTTAGTACGGAAGAAACAAACAATGCTCTAACATAGAATTAATAATAAATGGTAGAGATTAAAAAAAAAAACATTAAAATCAGAAGAGAAAGGGATAATATAAAATCAATAGCATGGGATGGAAGAAGGTTGGAAGAGAAATAAAAATTTGAATAATTAATCAATTTAGCAGGGAAGAAACAAACAATGTTCTAATATACAATTAAAAATAAATAGAAGAGTTAAAAAGAAAACAAATATTAATATTGAAAGATAAAGGGAAAAAAAAATAAAAAATAGTATAGAGTGGAACAAGGTTGGAAGAGAAATAAATAAATGAATCATTACAGAGGGAAGTATGCACAAAACATTAAGAGATGAAACATTAATATTGGAAGAGAAAGGGGATTATAATATAAAATTTAGAGTTCCAAGATGGAGCAATCTAATGCATTTTCGGTAGGCTATTTGGCAAAGATGATATGGAGGGACGAACAATGCCCATACCTCTTCAAGGATACAATGTCAATGATTGCATTCTCAACAAAGTTGAATGGCTTGCTTAACGAAGACTCCACGATGAGGCTATCACTTGCAAGAGTTGTGGATGATTTGATGAGTTCCCCTTACAACTTCAAAGCTCCCGATAGTTGTTTTAGATGCACATTGTAGTACCATAGTGAATTGCATATGTAACATTTTGATTGCCTATATGGCTTTGTTTACACGTTTGCAAAATCGTAATAAATCTTTTTTTGACGGCTATGTACTCTTCTGGAGAATAAAATTTTATTGCTATTTTTGTAATGGAACGGAAAAAAATAAAATATCAATTGTGTGCCCCGTTCTCCAGAATCACCTTAAATCCATAACCTCGCGCCCCCCCTCCCGGAAGCTCTGGCCTCCCCTCCCAGAAGCTCTAGCCCTTCTTAAAAGCACGCGCCCCCCCTCCAAGAAGCTTGCGCCCCCCCCCCCCCCCCTAGAAGCTCGTTCCTTCCCTCCTGAACACGCGCTTGCCCCCCCCCCCCCCCCCCCTAGAAGCTCGTTCCTTCCCTCCTGAACACGCGCTTGCCCCCCCCCCCCCCCCCCTCAGAAGCTCGTGCCCCCCGCCCCCTAGAAGCTCGCGCCCCCCCCCCCCCCCCCCCCCTTGAACCCGCTCGCGCCCCCCCTTGAACCCGCTCACGCCCCCCCTGTACCCGCTCTCGCCCCCCCCTACACATGATGGCACCCCTTTTGCATATGTGGAATTCCCCGTCATCGTTCGTTGTCCATGTCATCAATATGTTTCCCCTATAGGTAAGTTGTAAAAAAAAAACTAACTTAGTAATTTTCCTCCTCCCCTCAATGTCCGATTATGTCCGGGGACTGACCGGTCCGTCCGTCCGTATGTCCGTCCATGTCCGGAAATTTTGCCCATGTCCGTCCGATAAGACAACCCTGCCTAGTATTATAGTCATCTACTCGTAGAGTAATCCTTAATGACCTCCAATCATCAACGGCTCGCTGAATCGTCATTGGAATTATTTCATATCTTTACACCATATATTGAATGCTTTTTAGATTATGTAGTTTTTGAATTATGGACTTCTTTTTGTCTATAAATAATAAGCATGGGTTATAAGAATGGCTATTTTATATTGAAAACAAAGAATTATCTGTATAAAATATGTACATTAGATTCATTAGTGTAGTGTTTGAAGGAAGTTGTAGGTAGAGCAATACTAGGTAGTTCTTATCATGTAAGAACAAGTCTAAAAGGCTATGCAAATTGTATCATAATATCACGTAGTATCAATAAAGTATTGGAGGTTTGGAGAGAAGTGAAGTTTTAGTCTATTTAAGGATTATACAATATTTAAAAGTCATAGCAAGGAAGACATTATTCTAATAATTGTCTACTTTAGCCAACAAACTTCTTGCAACAATCTTTCAATAGTACACAAAGTGTTAAGAATTGCAACTAAGAAAATCAATAATTTGAGTGATTGTCTACAACTCTAGAAAGCGATGTATCTCTAATTTCTTACATGATTAAAAACGAGAAAATATGATTCTTCTTTAAAATCCTTACAAACTATATCAATTTTTCTTTAGTATATTTTATATTAAATTATTTTATAACATCTTCAAAAATTCTAATTTAAACATCTATTTTTAGCCTATTCACTTGGATATTATAAAAAAAGGCTTTCCATAATCATGCCGGTTTATTTATTTCTACAAAATAATTTTATACTTTAAGTAGGTTCTCTAGCATAATTTGTATATGTGTGTGTTCATTTTAGCAAGCATTCATTTTAGTTTTATAAATCACAAACTAGATTGTTTTAAGAATGCGCAATATTTAAGTGAAAGTCAAGTTTTATACAAAATCTTGATGAAGCATACTATAAATATATTGGCGTCCAATACCATGAATTTACATTACACCTAAGCAAGGATCGTTTAGATCTGGCATAACTAAAGATCTAGCATCTAAAAAGGTACCTTTGATTAAAAGAACCGCCTTTGTTGCAACTCACAAAGCTACACGTTCTTGGTTAGAGATGGTAGTTTTGAGTGTGAATCAATGTTTTTTCTTTAAAAACATTTTAGACGACAATGTACACTCTTGCTAAACTTGTGGTCCTTCAAATCCTAGAGTTACATGCATTTGGTCAATTGTATTAGAACATATAGTAGTTTTCATTGGTGATAGCTTAATTTTGTCTGAAGCAGCTTCTCTTTGATCTGAGTAATTTGTAAACAAGAATGGACCTTGTGAAATTCCAAAAGTTGTGCTAATAAAATTTTATGTTATTTCATATACTTAATATAAACACTAAGCATGGAGATGTTTTAAAAATATTAAATGTGATATATCCTTAGTAAACCCTTGACAAGAGATTTTTAAAAATATTTACAAAACCATATTATCAAAAATATAAAATAAACTCTTTGGAATTACTAGCCAAGTTGTCAAAATAAAATCTAATAACCCAACAATCTTAAAATGTTCTTGGATTGAAAAGACCCTTTAAAAGATGTATTTTTTATATTAAAAAACAAGTTTGAAAGCTTATTGTCACCTTGGGATCAAAGAAGAAGTCTAAACATTTCATATTTCTTGAATTTTGTGTTCAAAAGGAATAGAAGTCAAATCTAAGAAGGGTTCAAGATTTGTGAAGATTCTTAAAAACTAGAGGTGATGAAAGTGACCTTTGGATCCCAAAAGTAGTCCTTTGCTTTCAAGCTTTTAAATTTTTGAAGCGCATATGTACCAATATTTAGACTGTTGTTTTAGATCTTTGATGTATAAGGAACTCCACATGGAAATTTTTCCAAACCTTGACTATGATGTGTTGTTGTAAAACCTAGATGGCACCTTTCTGAAAAAATATAATAAGCCATATAATTTAAAATACAAAAAAAATGAACATTCATTATTTAGATTGTCAAATAAAAACAAAAAAATCAACCCCACTTAAGCCGCTCATGGATCCAAGGGACTTTTATTTTTTGGCAATGAAATGCAAATTTTGAAACCTGTAGTTTGGTTCTACCAACATCTATTTCATTTGAGGTTTTCCTTCTTTAGGTCAATTGAATACTTAAAGTCTAGGCATTGTTTTCACCTTTAGTTCTAAATTTAACAACATGGAGTTTGATCTCCTCAACTTTCTTCCAATCTAGAAGAATTTGTCTTCATGATCAATAAGCCTTCAAATTTTGGAGAGCAAGCCCAGTATTTTAATGCTCAAGTCAATATATCAAGTATTTTTGTTGTAAGTAAAATATTAAAATTACTCATCCTCTCTGCAACACCTTGACAAGCTTTTGATATATATATTTTATTCAAACACTAGTATGGATATCTTCTTAATTCAATAGCCATACTTATTTGTGACAGGTTTGACGGCAGTTTCTTGACCACTTTGTATCTTTAATTTATTTCATTTCAAAGCAGAGATATGGCCTAAAAAAAACAACTTCTTGCAATTTCAATGGCTGAAGCTAGGTATAAAAAACCTTAACGTTACAGGTGGAGCAGGAGCAATGACGTCAATATGAATACGAACTCTTTGATAGCTTGTGTTCTACTCTCAGTTTAGGGCCTTGGGCAATGTTTGTAGGCTTCTATATAAGCGTAAATTTCTTTATCCTATAGCATCTCTCTAATTTCTCATGGTTTCTTTCTCATGGTTACCTTCAAAAACCTAAATTTTAGTTCCTTCAACGTTCTTGGAATCAAAGGGACTCCGACTTCACAACAACAAAGCCTGCAAATTGTTCAATATAC
Source organism: Ceratodon purpureus (assembly GCA_014871385.1). Lineage (NCBI taxonomy): Eukaryota > Viridiplantae > Streptophyta > Bryopsida > Pseudoditrichales > Ditrichaceae > Ceratodon > Ceratodon purpureus. The sequence goes on from CM026426.1 coordinate 80,856,296, forward strand.
GCTGATCTCTTTACCTTAGTTTGAACTTCTGGGTCCTTATGTTAAGTTGCTCTAACATCTATTGCATTTAAGGGACTCCTTCTCTAAACCTAAAGTAACATCAAGTTGTCAAACACATGCCATGTTTATTATGTTAGGTCAAACAATATAGCATTCAAATGATTGAGTACATGTTTGTTAATTCTAATAATGATACTCCAATAGATGGAACATTTGGAGGAAGAAGATGACAATTAATTTGCTAAGAATGTTGACAAGAATGATGTTTACATCTCAATTGAAAATTTCATACGAATGTGTCTATATTCTTTGAATATTCTAAAAATATTTCTCTTCTTATAATTTGATCTAAGAATGAGTGTTATTTGCTCATTGCTTGTTGCAATCAGATTTGCACTTGCAAGGTTGCAAGGTTGCTTATTGCAAGATTTGCACTTGCAAGGTTGTTAGTCACATGTATATTTTATTGAATTTCAAATCTTTTTGTATACAAGTCAACATTTTATTCAAAAATTCCAAAGTATTTTGTATAATATAATTATTCAAATTTGATAGAGATGAAGTTTAACGTATTTGAGCATCTTAATATTATATTTATATGAAATCATTTTTAGTCTAATTTTCATGATATCATAGTCATTTGAGGAAAAGGAAATTTTAAAAATTTCAATAAAATAAAATATTATTCACCTCCTTCTAGTTTTGATAATTCACTTATATTTTAAGTATCTATTTTATGTACATAGAACATTGGACACTGTATTTTTATCTACTTAAAAGTTTTTCATATATCGTTTCAAATTTCACACAATCTCTATTTTATAAATTTACTTGTATCTTCACATAATTCAAGTGAAAAGACAAGACTTCTAAGTTTTTTGGACTCACAATATTAAAATTTACTTTAATACAAATTTTGACTATGATCATATACAATAATAGATACTTTCTTTTATGGATCCCAATTTCATCTACAATTCAATAAATTTTGCTCTTAATTTTCACTAGTCACTAAGTAAGTTCAATTTATTTTGCTTACTCTTGATTTAATTTGTTGCTTGATTGTCTGATAAAAGCATTTCCAAATTTTTTGTCTTTTTTATTTATTTGCAATTTCAAAGTAGTGTTAAATGTTCTATTATAGAAAATAAGGGATATGTAATTTTCAATTGAATGCTCCTTCATTTCTAGATGTATCCATATGATATTATATTTTTATATTTGGTTTTAAATAAGTTTTAATAGAAATTTAAATTCTTTCTACGTTAAAAAATTGTTGAAACATTTCTACATAAGTTATCAAGATTATGATAAGATTATGATTTTATTTTTTATTTTATTTTTTATGAAATTAACGTGAATTGTAGTATGCCGTCTTTTAAAATTTCATCTATAATGGTATTACAAAAAATTCATCAAAATTTATATAATTTGTCCTTTGGTTGTTTTGCACTACAGTTTTGTAAAGTTTGTGAGGTGGTCAAAATTAGTAGGAAAACCTATCTGAAATCACCAAGACAATCATACATGGTATTAAAATAAGTAATTACAATAAAGAACATATATGAGTTTCTTTGCTAATTTCTTAATCCCTAATGTTTTTTTTACTATGTTTCACCAAAGAACGCTCCAAAACTACTATTTCCAATGTAAAAAGCATGAATGACTATAATATCATTATTTTCTAATTCTATCCGTAAAATCTTCAACTAGATTATTGACGTAGATAGTTAAAAAAAAATTTTAAATCATAATTGACTATAGAGATTAGAAGATTATAACGATTGAAATTCATAAACAAACTTTTTTGACAAGATTTTTGACTAGGTTTACACACTCTAACGCTTTTTCCTTAGGTTTTTTGCATTATAGATTTTGGGGTTTTGGTGCATGACAAAGAAGACTAAATTAGCTAATTATATAAAAACAATATACACACAAAAGACAAGCATAGTATGTTGAAAACAATATTTTTATTAAGTTGAATACACAAGAATGCCAATTCATATTTCGTTCCTAGAAATTCCATTATTTTGTCCTAGAACAAGCTTTTTAGAATTTTGGGCACATGATAATTTGAAATTTATGTATATACATATTTGATAGAATAAAAATTTCATAATTATTTTATTTATAAATTTATATATTTGTGAATAGTATATCACACATATTCAAATGTACTTGTTGTGTATACATTTTGACATTTAATTGATGGCATCTGACAAACCTACCTAATGGACACTAGATGAAAGTATATCTATTCTAAACGATAATTGTTTAATGGAAATTTAGTTTTAAAGTAATAGAAACTATGAGAATAAGTAGTAAAGGTTTAAACATTAAATAAAATTAGTGAATAATATGTCTGGAAGAGATTAATAATTTGAAAGATGTATAATTTAAATACTGAAGTTAATTGTTTGCTTTGATATGGTTATAAATTTAATGACCAAGCTTGGAATTTCTTAAGATAATTTACTTCCAAATTCATTAGATATAGTACATATTTCAATCATATAATACATTGAGCTTTAACTTCTAGTTCATCGTTTTCAATAGAATTTAGTTATATTCAATCATTTTACCTTCTGATGATTTAATTGTTCTTTAATAATAGCAAGATCTTTTGATGTGTTTTCTTCTATTAATTGTTCAACAATGTGATTCATAATTTTAAATTTACGTTTCATTTCTTCAATCTCGTCTTGAGCCTCTAACAATCTTTTATTACTAACATTTCGCTCAGTTCGAACTACTTCATATATTTTTTGTTGATGTTTGATTTTAGACTCCCACAAGGATATTTGTCTTTGGATTTCTACACAGGAAATTTCCCATTTCAATAGTTCTTCACACGCCTGCTTTGATGAATAAGATAAATATAAAAACAATTTATGTATTTGATCATGTTTTTTAATTTAATTTTCTTTATTGATTTACTCTGATTTATTTTTAAAAAGCATGCAAAAGTATTAATTGTACTTTGAAATTGATGTCATTCCTTCCATTTACCAGATGATTCTACAATTATGTTCAACAAATCTCTGCACCGTCATGATTAATTATAGGACACAAGACAAACTTCACTCTATGGATGTAATCTTTTCAACAAGACCTCCAATTTTCATAAAAATACGTGGTTGGTTTGTATCATCGGATGATGGTGGAACAAAGTTTAATCATGGATGAGATTTTAATTAGTAATTATGCTTTGCTAATGTTTTTAAATTTTAATTAAATTTATTTTGAAGTAGTAAAATGAATCCAATAAAATACAGGAAAGTAGTACAAAGTGAAGAAAATTAGGCACAAAGAATATTATATGACGCTATGAGATATACATTGACGTTGAAGTAAGGAATCAGAGAGAACAAAGGTAGAGCATTTGATATAAATATCAAAGGTAGCACTTGAAAGCCAACTTCTGAAACTGTACCTTCAGCTACTTGAGTTCATTACAAACTAGATAAGCATTAATCATCAGTAGCACAGTAAATACATTTTAATATTATTTTACAGATTTTGTTTTTGGATGATTATATGATTGACTAAATCAAAGTAATAATATGATTATATGATTCATGACTAAATCAAAGTAATAGAAAAGTACCACATATCAAATAATGTACCTTCTAGACTTATATCATTTCATTTGAAACCAATTTATTGTAAATACCACTTTTTTATAAATTTTTAGTGAATTTACCACTGAACAATTTAATATAATGTAAGCTAGATATTTAGTAACGCTTACAATGAATTTAAGAATTGCAACACAGTAATATGCTTTTAAAAATGTACACATATTAGAAAAAACAGACATATATGTTGTGCTTTGAGTACATGTATGAATTATTCAAGCTAAATTGTGAAACATCCTAATTGCTATACGCTCATGACTTCTTCAACCTCGAACTGTCATTTTATACATTTTTTGCAATGTTGCAAATTTTTGTTATCTAAATAAAAATTTGTGACTCCCCACAAAGTTGGCATACATTATTACGCCATTCCTCAGTGCACGCAACACATGTCCTTTGGAGAATTATCCAATTTGGAACATGGATCTTGTCCACACCAATTACACTTCCTCCTCTCTCCTATGTTGCCAATTGTTTGTGAGTGCTTCACAAAAATTGGTCTTTAAGACCTTGGAAATCACCCTTGGAAATTAACTTTGAGAAATCTAAATTGGAGATTTAACCATATCTAATGGAAATCTAAAGATACACAAAATAAAACCTTGGAAATAAACCTTGAGAGATCTAAATTGGCCATTAGATATAACCTTGTACGAACACTTCCAAATAGTAAAGATATGTCTTTACAATTGTTAAGTGAAGAAGGAGAAAGAAAGGTCTATGTTCTCCCCTGTGAAAGCAAATCTAAAAAGAATATGAAGTCCTAATTCATTTGCCACATCAACCCCTGCCATAAAGGTTGTATAATCAAAATTTATAGGGCATGTTGGCACATTCTCTCTAATTTCACCATTTTCCATGCAAGCGTACCTTGTGGCAATTTGTTCAACTACATAATGTCCTTGAGTTAAAAGGCAGTTCAACGCGATTACACTGCATTGTGTAAGTGCTCTTTTTTGCCATTTCTTCAAATAGGACAATATTAAAAAATATGTTTATAAATTACAACACATTCTCTATGACTGACCAAAAAGACATCTTTTAATATTAACTTCAATTTTCTTCGATTTGGTTAAAATTTGACTTAATTAGGCTAAAATTGCTCAAAACACAAGCAATAAGGACTTAACTTCTAACTTATAAGTTTAGCCTTTATATAAAAGTACTACAACTTCATAGCTTCTTTTTTATATTTAGAATTTTAGAACTGTAGTCGAGATTGGCAAGAAATTAGACAATTCAAAAATTAGAGCCTAATGCTTATGAACAATTGTGAAAACAATAGACAATGATCCAAAAAAAATTTAAAATTAAGAGGATGTCTCATGAGGTTTAGGGTTAAAAGTGAACCTCCAAAATCTTCTAGTTAGTCTACTATTTTAATTAGACTTTTGACCAATTAGTTATTTAATTGACTAAATAGTCTAAAAATATGAAGGAAATTACAAAAAAATCATAGAAAAGAAAACCAAGTTGGATTATTGCCTCAAAGTTCTGAGGGTATTTTTCATCAAAACTGCCTCAAAACAGCCCCTCTTCAAAGCAAGGTGGATTTTGCAAAGTTGATGTCTTAACCCCTAAAGCATGTTGGTCCAAAAATGAGAGGAGCTGTACATGCCGTATTCTGTGGCAAATTTTGTATACAACAGCGATTTTTGATATTTATGGTGGCATTTTTGGAGGGTTAATTTTTTGTTTACATTCACTGTGAGGTCTGTAAGAGATCTGTGGAATTACATTTAGAATGTGATGTGCCTATAATTCTAGGGAAATTGATAAGTGAGAGGGGGTCTGAATCCCTGTGAAAATGGTATTCGTATGGGAGAAGGGGAATAAAACAATGTCAGAATACAACTGCAACAGTCTCTGCCATTGAATCTGGCTCTAGGGTGACTGATGGTAGAAAGTTACAGTATGTGAAAGTGACGTGGTAAACCGGTCCCAGGAAAATTGGTTGGGATTACCTCGGATCCTGAGCGAAGGAGGTGAGGCCACGCAAGGGGGGGGGGGGGGAGAGGAAGTCCTGGGACACGGGCTTCTAACTGCCGAGGTGTCCCGTGGCTTCAGCAGACAGATAGTGAGTGGCAGTTGACTAAGGATCAGTTCAGAGTGAAACAACAAGAAGGTTTCGGCACGACAACTGAGCATGAATTCCCAACTAGGTATCTAGGAACTACAAAATTAGATTCGACAGAGCCAAGGTGGAGAGAACAAAATGACAAACTGACTCAAAACTCTACGAAACAGAAGTTGCATGTCAACAGAGGGAGGTGTGTGCAAAGAAGCAAAGAGCACCAAGGAGCAAATGCTGTAACGACTATGACCATCAGCAAGGAGGCTGCTAGGTGGCACCTTGCTTCTGCGAGAGCAACCCACGCTCTCACTAATGAGCGGCAACAAAAGGAGCACCAACTGACGACGATGGAAACCTGCAGCAAAGAAGAAAATTGGATCGAAAAAAACAAGGGCAATAGCACCTGCATCGTGAATCCCCCAGACCACCCATCAAGGTGCCGTAAACACTTGGTTGCACAGCACCTGAAGGTCATCCGAGGGTGTGATAACAAATGGGGGAGGTGCTGCACAGGAAGAGAATGGAGTGTGCGCAAGGAGCACGATTGATTGAAGACGACATCAACAAGAGAAGAACTGAAATGCGAGCAATGTCTACTAAGGTAACCAGACAATGAAATGAGCGAGGCCGTAACTGTAATCCAGCGTTACAAGAAATCTCTAAGTAGCCACCGTGCCTTCTGTCATGTCCAAGCCCAAGGATACAAAAACGAATTTGCACCACAAAGGGGCGGGTGAATGTCAAATTCAGGAAAAAAACATGAAAGTTCGGAGCAACGTCACTGAATCAGTGGAAGCTGAAGTTTAGAGCAGGGGGTGTGAACTATCTATGGACATACACAGTTGGAATTCTAAACTCTTGCCATTGTCCCAAATAAACAAGTCAGACAAACAGAAATTTGCCTGGAGTCTTCTTGGAGACTTCGAAGGAGGCCGGGCCGGTTTTGGCAAAGAGCACGGTGTCTCCGACCTTCAGCTTGTTCCGAGTGCAGAAATCGTACCAGCGAGAGGTGAAAAAGCAAAAGGTTTGTTTGGGGGTCACGTGAACGACACTCTTGACTACTCCTTCGGCGATGGGGCCGGCGAGGGTGAAGAAATGATCCTCAAACTGCTCGGTGCCGTGGGTGCGCCAGTCCAGGGTAGGGACGTCCTCCAATGGCGAGATTAGAAACAGGGTGTTAGAAGATTGGGGATGAGCAGCCCTCTTGAGAAAACAAGGAAGAGAATCGGGGGAAGCAGAAATGACGCAAAAAAAGGAAAGAGATTCACAGTGGTGGGGGGGGGGGGGGGTTAGGGGGAACACTTACCAGACACGATGCTTTCCCGGGTTTTGTGTGTGAGACTCGTAGGGTCTTACAGAACTGGGGCACCCACAGCCCGTTGGAAGAAGCGCGACGTGGGGCGGAGCTGGCGGTGGCCACCAAGGGCGCGGGAATTTCCGGAGTCTTCGGTGCGATCTTCGCAGGTTCAGGGCGGGAGCGGGGATCTATTGGTGCGGAGGAAGCGCGACGCAGAGCAGAGCTACCGGTGGCCTCCAAAGGTGCAGGAATTTCCAGATACAAGGGGGCGATCTTCACAGGTTCAGGGCGGGGGCGGGGATCTGTGGCCAGGCCGGCAATGTCCTCTATCTTCTTCGCCTGATTCGCAGCTGCGGGGCGGTGGCGTTTGATCGTGAAAACGAGGCATTGTGGGTCGACAACCTCAAAGACCAGAAGGTCTCCAATGGTGATGTCATTGTCGGTGATGAATTCCCGGTAGCAGTCGCCAATGCTGATGGCGGTCAGCTTGGATCCAGGCTCCACTCGTTTCAGTTGCAGCGGCCACTCCTTCGTCGGCGAGGATGAGATCACCAGCAGTACGTCCAGGACGCCGGGCCACCCGCTGCACGGAGTGAATGACTTAGGGATTTCCTGCAGACGGAAAAGGCAACAAGGCAGTAGGGAGATTGAAGACAACCGAATCAGCATTGAACGAGTGAAATTCGGTGATGGGTTCTTACAAGCCGGTGCAGATCCACCACGTTGAGGACATCCACCGCAAAGTAGACTACATTGCAGCCGTTTAGTTCGCGGATGATGGAGATCTCGCCCTCGTTCACAACTTCACCGGATTTGGGGTCAGCCATGGCGGAATGCTCTGTAATCTAGAGGAAGCACGCACGGGGTGAGAGAAGACCGAAGCGAGTGAGCTTGAGAAATTGCTGAAACGTAGAAGAGAACGGTGCGCAGCAGGAGCATAGGAGCCGAGACACACAGAGCGACGAGGAGAGCAGAGTGCAGGATGGGGAGGAATAGCCCACCTCAAGGCGCACCATTAATTAGAGAGCAATCGCCATGCTCCTTGCTGAAGCGGCTCATTAATCTGCACGCGGAAGGAATTAAATGCATCCCCAGCTGAGGGCGCCGAAATTAAGTTATGGGCATCGACAATTCACTGGTGACTGGGGACTGCGGACTGGTTGATTGCGGACTGGGGACTGGTGACTGAGGACTGCGGACTGGTTGATTGCGGACTGGGGACTGGTGACTGGGGACTGGTTGCTTGTCACCAGCCATAGCCGAAGCTCAGAGGAGGCGGTTCGGAGTTCGCAGGCTTGATCCACTTTGCAGGCTTGATCGAGCTTCACCACCTGCAGTCTCCCAAGAAATTAATCAGAATCTGAAAAAGAAAAAGAAGACAAGAGTCTTCAATAACTAGTCTTAGTTGAATTTCAACACCAAATTTCAACAGGCATTTACTGGTACAAAAGTTGAACAATAGATAACGCTCGGAAGTAATTCATGATAATGGTACCAGTAGTAGTATTTCGAAGATCACAGCAGAAAACGAAGCTATACCCAACAACAAGCACTATAATTCTAGAAACCTAGTACATACGAGACTCAAAGAAAATTACAGGAATAAATACTCACCTGCTCGCTTAGAGAACTTGTTGTGGCATCTGAACATGTCGGCTCAGCGAATGCACAGTTAGCACGTCCGGAATTTTTTCTGCGCAGCTCTGGCATCTGAACATGTGGGCTCAGCGAAAGCAGATTCAACATTCCATGATTTTTTCTTTGCAGCGGTGGCCTCTGAAAAAATAGGAGGAGTGGCGCAAAACTGCAACCACCTTCGGCTAAGCTCCTCACCAATCTGCTGAGGGGGAAGGATTACCAAAAAAGAGGGAAAGGTTCCTTGGAGGAGTTGGGGATATTGTAGGTCTATCAAACAAGGCCTGTACAAAAGAGGGAGTAGCTGTAACATCATCGACTCTCCTGAGGAGTTCTGCTGATTGTGACGACGGAGGTTCAAGAGAGGTTTCTCCGACCTTCTCCTGAAAACTGCCCATGCACTGTGCAGATAAGTCCATAGGAGGGCTTCCATCTGGCCAGGATGACTGTTGCTTGGGGTTGTTTCTCCGGTTTTCAAGGTTTGCATATCTTGGCCATTCTCTGTCAGTGGAACATGCGCCTCAAACTCATTGGTAGTAGCATGATCAAGACAAGCTGGGAAAATACTATCAGCTATCTCTATATCCCCGTCTTTTTTTGTTCTTGTCTTTTCCAGAAGAGGAAGGCAGAATGGTCGATAAAAAACCCCCGTCATACGATTCCACTACGTTTTTGGCTGGTCCGTGCATTCCATGTCACTGGATCTAAGACGAGGCAAAGAACTGCAAACAGTAAAAGGAGTGACCCTGTCAAAATGATCCATTGGCATCGCAGCAGTTCGTAGCCCATTATCAGCAATGGTATCTGGCAACTGGTGGACTGGTTGAAATGAGGAGAGGACAAGAGTTTTTATCCACGGGGAACGCCGGTTGCTGTAGCACTGCATGGTCTCCCGTCTTCTGCGGCTAGGATCTAGTTCCACTGACCAATCTTGAACAGCTTCCACAGTTTGTGCAATCTCTGATTCAACTGTTTAATCAAGAACACACATATGAAGAATGGTACATCAGAATCACATGCAACCGTATAATTTGCTGAAAACGTTCAGACACAATAGAATGGGCACTATATACTTCAAAATTTTAATACGTAACTAGAACGAAGCAGTGAGTAATGAAACAGAGTCGCTACTACACAGGGCATTGGTGTGCTACTATATCAAGGAGTAAGTGAATATTGAAGACTCTAAAGCACGTTAGATGACTTAGTCGTCAAAGTACCGATTGGACAACATCCCTCGTGCTTGCGATTGCAAGTCTACATTCTGTAAACATGACATGCTTTCACGGAAGATACCATCTACCAGCTATATTTTACCCTTAACATGTGCCGTGACAATATAGGAAATGACGTGAAAAAAACTCGGACTCACCTTCAACAGGAACTTGCTGGAGAGTGTCAGAGTCTTCGTTGTAGCACGTTAGAATTGGGGGGACTTGTTGGAGGAGTCGGTTGCTTGATTGCTGGAGGAGTCAATTGATTGATAACTGATGGATATCACCGGACACAAAAAGAGTTCACAACTTCTGTTGCCACTCAGACACTGCACCCTCCGTTCGAGATCTTTTGTAAAAAATTGCCGAAGAAGGCTCACGAGAACAGATATTAAGATAATAAAGTATCAAATTAAGTAATCAAAACAGACATTAGGGACTGGGACATTGTGACTGCCAGATACAGCACGACCTTGTTGTGGACTCCATAAGATGATCAACTACTATATTTCAGGAACACGGTCAGGCGTTTGACTCAATTAGCAAATGCAATAAGAGTGTCCCAGAGACAGTTCCGCTTACCTCTATCAGTCTCCAGGTGTTCAAAACTCCAAGCTCCAAGATGACAGGCGTGGCCTCTGGAAACGGAACCTCATGGTGAATCTCCAGCTTCCCTTCAGGATCGTTTGGCAAGGGAGTGGTCAAATCTATATTTGCAGCTTCGTCTTCAAATTCAAGCCCGCCATTCCTGGGGACTGCAGAATTCACATTCCCGACTATTGAAGGGCTTAGGCCCCAGTTCACCAACATTTGCTTGCTCTTCTACAGGTACCATGACTGTGATGCAGAACTTGTTCGGTGAGAAAAATGAAATCATAATATCATGTAGGAAAGTGAACATTGATTTCAGAAAGCAATATATGATCAAGAAGAACTATTTCGTGACATGCTGGAATGACTAGAACATTGTTCATCTCTCAGGATGAGTTCCACATACCTGTCTCGTGCGACTCACTGGCTTCTACAGAAAGAAACGGCTCCTCGTCTTCTGTCTGACTTCTCGGTTGCATCACCTTCTCGAGGTCGTATTTGTGCATTTCCCTCTCGAGATTGCATTTCTGCATCTCCCTCTCGAGATTCCTTTCCTGCATCTCCCTCTCGAGATTCCTTTCCTGCATCTCCCTCTCGAGATCCTCTTCGTCCATCTCCCTGAATGTTTGTTCAAGATCTTCAAACTCGCTCGTGCACGTGTCAAGCGAACGCTGGGTAAATAGACTCCGTCTTCCAACACGCTGCCACCTAGCTGCTAGGATTTTCAAAGATGGTCTTGTGCCTGATTCTTGCTGGTTAATGGGCTCTAGTAATGGAGCTGCTGATCGTGACCTCAATTTTGCAGAAAACAAAGCTGCAATCCGATGATGTAGCACAAATATGTGAGCGATTAGAAACAGCAACTGTTCCACAACAAGAGAAAGGAAGGGTAATAGTCTACCAAACCTCTATTCAATGCCTAATAATTCTAAAAATTAACCCTCGGAGTTCTAAGTCGGAAGGTTAAATTGATTCCAGAGTGCTTAAATAATTCAATGCAGTAAAAGACAGAACTCAACTTACACTCATTACGAGCTCGAAAGGCTACAAAATTTTCAAGAACATGGTTGATCGACCCTTGCAGAGGCATAGAACTGCAAACAGTAAAAGGATTGACACGAGAAAAATGATTGCTGGAGGAGTCAACTGATTGCTGGAGGAGTCAATTAATTGATAACTGATGGATATCACCAGACACAATTAGAAATGTGCACACCGAAATGAAAACTCACTACTAGGTACTAGTTCCTCACACCAGTACTATAAACTTTGCAGAATTCAAAAGCGTGCAGCATATAAGTGCGGATAGTAGATATTTACCTTGTAACAGTCAAGTGCACAATTTGGAACAGCTGCTCATTGCGTAGAATTACAGTACTCCTATAGAACCTGCCATAGCCATGAAGGTAGAAACTCTTCCACAAACAAGGTTGATAAAGGAAACTCACCGAGATTGGACGAAGAAACAGTTTACAAGAGAAAAATTACTGAGGGGGTTGTCATTGATGTCAAACATACAAGGAAAATTCACAAAAACCAAAAACATGGGCTGCCATTACATTTACAAGTTCGCAAAATTACGCGGTTTAGAAGTCTGAAGTCCCAAATCCTACCACATCTGCCATGCCCTGATTATAACATAGGGTGCTACGTTAGCCTGTGCCGCAAGTCTATCATTGCCACTCCCAGCCCAGTGCATGTTTGCTGTGATTGAAGGACCACGTGTAGATCCAAATCGGCCCCTCTCGGAGAAGAGGACAAAGGGCGAATTGAAAAAAATAAAAAAATGGAGAGCCGCGCCACTCAGACACGGAGCCGTGAACTCTCAACAGGTGTGCCTAGCAGCTGGTGTTTCGACAATGATACAGCCACGTCGCGAAGGAGTCCTGTAATCACGCATAGCCTTCAACTCCCTAGCGGCTCTTGCAACCGCTCTGTCCTGTACCCGCCCCGATGCAATCCAGACAAGAGAAAAATTACTGAGGGGGTTACCGTGGAAGGCGGCTTAGACGCTCATGAACAACATGATAGCAACTCTGAGGGTACATCCACTGATTGCCACATGCAGGACAGTACCAACATCCAGCATGTCTACACTCAATTCACTTTCGTTTGAGAGCAGAATGCCAATGGGAATGAACGGGCGCAGGCCGCCGCTGTCGTGGAGGGGCGCATGCAGCAGTGCGAGGTCTCTCTGTAAGCCACTTAGCCACCAATTGCTTCCCGACCGCAATGTTGAACTGCATGTGAGTTTGGACTTTCACACCGAGACTCTCCATAGCTGAAACGTAGACTACATAGGAATTCACGACGCTCTGGTCAACAATGAAGAAAAACAGTTTGTGCCACCACTTGTGGCTTCGAAGCTGGGATGAGTAGTTAGCTCGGATCTGGTCACCAACGTCGACTCCTCTCATATATTCTTGATACTGGAGGAGAATAGGGGTGGCAGGAACTATGAGCTGGCCACGCATGCCAGGAACTCTACGGAGCACATTCAGGCCCGGCTCCCACGGGCTCGCAGCAGTGCTCAAAAGTGTCACAATACACTTGTCCTGCCATGACACAACTCCCATCTACCTATGGTTGTGTATGCGGATTAGCATAGAACCCCTCTCCTCGTCCTTGCTCTCCCGGTACAGGCCGCTGTGCAAGTTCTTGCTTGCTCTCCTAACTATTCCGGTAGCCGAGTAGCCCAGACATATGAGCTCATGAAAAAGGTTGACCGAAGCGAACAAGTTGTCCACGACCAGGCAATGCCAGCGTCGTTTAAGACCTGCCACCAGTCGCATCACAACATGGTATTCCAATCCGTGCCAGCCCATACATGTGCCTTCTCCAAAATAGACCTCGATGTTAGAAACAAACCTGGACTTCGAACTGGCTAACACCCAGCACTTGATTTCAAACCTCACAGGCTTGTCTTTCAAGAATTGCTGAATAAAACAATATTGGCCCTTGTAGGGGATCACACATTCGTCTACTGTGATCTCACGTTCAAGGTTGTAAATCTCTTTAGACACCCCTACGAACATGGCTATGATCCAGCGCGTCTTTGCAATTCTGTCAAACTGTGGGGAACCTAAATCCCTGACTACATCCCTGTTGTTTACAAGATGCAAACACCGGAGCAGCTCCGACCACCTAGCCAAGCTCATGACGCTGGAAATGAGAGTACAGTAGATGAAACCTTCTCCACGCAGCCAGTAATGCTTCACCGCAGGCAATCTCTTCACGCCCATGAGAATACAGACACCCAGCCATGCCCGGAGCTCAGGTACGGTAACGTCCTTCCACCTTGGCCCTCCCTTGGTCCTTGAATCCCCGGCTCTTCCGCTGCCCTCCCCTGCATAGCGATTCGTCTCCTGTATTATCCCCCTAAGCGTCTCGGGAGTCCAGTACAAGTCAAACACTTCTGTAACTCCTGGCACCGAATCTCTTGCATTTTGGTACCCAGGCTGAGGCCCGCAGAAGTTGTCCCTGCTTCCAAGCAATGACACTTTGTCTGCGTTCTAGCTTTCTACTCTATAGAAAGCCTGCAATTGGTGTAATTCCAGGTGTCCTGGCATGAAAGAGTTTGTACTTTCGCACCACTCCATGAAGTCTCGGGGTAGAGGAGGTCGAGCCGGCACATAGTCAGTCTCATCCTCTTCTTTACTACCGAGGTCGTCCTCTAAGGCAGGTATCCACTCCTCGCCTGATGAGACCTCAGCCTCGCACTGCTGCGCTGCATCCCCCTCACCCATGAATCCGTCGTTTTCATCCCACAGCATGTAATCAGGGAGAGTTTTGCTCACCTGTGGAAAGACGGTGCGTGCTGTTGACTCCTGGGTGCCGTCTGGCGCCTCCTCTGCCGACGGCTCCATCTACTCCTCGATTGGCTGCGTCACCCACCGCTCCCTCGCTGCTCCGTTGTCAGCGATTTCCTTTGAATAAGGTTCTTCTCCAGGATCAATCCCAGCCCCTGATCCCTGGCCCAGATTCGCTCTATTCACCCCCGCTCCTCCCAAATTCTGCCGGCGCTTGGCCCTGCCATAGCCATGCCCTCCCTCGCTCCCCTACGCCCGCACATCCCTTCCCTTCGCCATGCAAACGTCACATGCAGGGAAATGCATGTGGTCTTTGAAGCCACCCAACTCAACCACCACCATCTGCTTCTTCGCTACCACATCTTCATATTCTGCAACGACATCTCCTAGAGTCCAAGATGGCGTGTCACCTGTATAGAAAGAATACTCGGAGATGAACCTGTTGGGTATGAGAACGGCCCATTCCGCACGAGCAACATCCCAACCTCTACGGTCCATGGGTCTCGTATCCTGTCGCACCTGCCGATGAGACCCACGGGCCCCCCCTCCCTGATCTCCTCCCCTTGTCAAAGGCGTAGTGGCTGTCCAGGCCACCTCTTGAAACACGTGTTCCTCGAACACCAAATTCCGAGTAGCCATGCTGTCGCATGTTCCCTGTGATTCCGAAGGCTGGTAGCACTGCAGCACGTCCCAAATGGCTGCATCGGCATCGACCTCCTCCTTCTCCTGATAATCCAACGTTCTCCTAGCCCAGGTAGTTACTCCCACCACCGCACTCGGCCTGATGTTGGTTGGTGGTTGCCACCCCTTGGGCTTCCTTGGTGCCTGCTTCGACTTCCCCTTCCCCGCCTTTGTTAGCCGGGGGACCCCTCGCCCTGCACAGTAAGAAAACCGTAGTCATCAAATCTGATGCTACCTTGTCGGAATCCCTAGAGGTCCACAGAGTCCTGGCTTGCACATAATTCTAACAAACCGTCTTTGCAACAAGAATTTAGTATGGTCATCTCACCTATGCGACGTCCTTCCCGGTGCAGAGTCCCCTCCGCTCCAACAATGCTAGCCTCTGCACCCGGCTGCTTGCACTCTACCTTCTTTCTTCTCTTCGTTGCTGGTGGTGCTGCAGCCTGCTCGATCCCCTCCCCCTCCTGCTCAGGTACTGGCGTGTTTTTCCCCCTCCCACGCCGTGGCTTAGCCTGGACATCCACCCTCCTGTTGATCTTGCCCTCGGCCCCCTCCAATACCTCGTTCCCACCCTGCCCTTTCTGTCTTCTGGTACGCCTCGTCTTCGTTGCTTTGTCCACCAATGCCGAGTGTATCTGCTCGCCCCCATCCTCCCCTTCATTAGGAGTCTCGTTTTCTTTTCCTGGCGGACCAGCTGCATTCTTCTCCCCTGGCACCTCCCTCGGAACCAACAGCACCCCCGCTCCATTGTCTCCCACCTCCGAGGGCCCGGGCTGCATTCCCTTCTTCTTCCTCGGTGCCCTCCTCTTCTTCACGACCTCTACTTCGTTCTCTTTTTTCTTCCTCGGTGACCTCTGTTTCTTCTGGACTCCGAGCTTGGCTAATTCCCCAGCTTCCCCCATGGCATTGCCACCCGTATTTGCTTCCTTCCGCGGTCGTCCACGCCTCTTGGCCGTCGTCACCAACTCCAAGGGGACCCTCATCAGCGGGTGGTTGGTGTCCCCCATCTGTTCAGGAAAAGCAACATGCACACCCCCCCCAACCGAATCAGCTAATTTCAGCACCTGCACCGACAACTCAGCAGAGCAAGTTGAAGAGCCATCCCAAAAAACATGGACATACACGATCTTCCTAAAATTCTTGCCTTCTCACCAAAAACTGACAAAGGAGTCCAGAATACCGCCTTTGAACTAAGATGAACATTGATCAACCATAGATTTTTTAAACATGAAAGTCCACAGCTATGGCACTGTAACTCACAACCATGACATTATTGGTCGACCCAGTAGAGCTCTTGCATGTAACCTAAAACGGTAAGAGCGGAAGAAAGAATCATTCAACTGCTCTAGTCTAAGTAAAGCCCACGAAACATTCAGAAGAGTACAATGTTACAAAAAGTTGTAATCTTTGTGACAAACAAACATCTTTGAGGCACCTAGACATCACACATTCAGGACGGGGTGAGAGAAGACCCATTTTCAACCCACTACGATTGCTAGCAATGTGGAAGACGAAGAGAGGAGAAGCAAATTCCACAATGCAATCATACCTGGACTCCTCCCTGGGCTAATTCCATAGCTTCTCCCATCGCATTGCCCCCCGTGAGTGCCTGCTTCCGTGGGCGTCCACGTCTCTTGGCCGTCGTCACCAACTCCAACGGGACCCTCAACACCGGCTGGTCGGTGTCCCCCACCTGTTTCAAAAAAAAAACATGCACAGCAACCCGCCCTCTTCATCCTCAGGCAACTCAGCACCATCAAAAGTGAGTTGCAAATATGAGCAGATCCCTTCACCGACCCTATCTCTCTCCGTTTTACAAGAAACTTGTAATTCAGCACCGTAGTCTCAACAGCCACATTCTGCGACATCAACAATGCACATACTACACCAATTTTACGTAATTCAGAATGCAGCAATACCATCATCAGAGAATCCACCATGGACCTATTCAACTCAATGCAGATTACCTAAATCCCCTTTAACCCTACATCCAACTACTCCCTGCCCTAAACCCTCACACAACTCGCTTAGCCCTCCTAGATCAAAATAGCGGCGTACCTGATCCCGGAAGAGCGCCACGCCCACCATGTCTGGCATCACCCTTGCCATGGTTTGGCCCTTCGGCGCCAATTCCCCCACGAGCATGGACTCCGGGGTTAGCATGGAACGCGCCCTCGCCTGCTTCTTGAGCGACAACTTCATTTCTGACTCCATGGCTCCGGAAAGTGTGACTCTTCAAGAGCGTTGACACAAATTCTGGAAATTTTTGCCTCTCTTTCCAACCGAGCAACCTTGCAGCGTGCCGGTACCACAGGTACCAAAGTTTGT